>OY728123.1:442656679-444060352 GCA_963277665.1 Viscum album
TAACCATGGTCAATTGGAATTAAAATAGTTAAATTTTAAAGATAAGGTTATTAGAATCAAAATTAGATAATCCAATAATAAGAATAATGAGTTTCTGTGGCCTTGTATCAATTTTTTCACCTTAATTAACATGTTTTAGCCTTTTGATGTGTTTAAAATATTTTTACCAAGGATACTATTAATAATATAGGAAAATGAAATTGACCTGATTATAAAATTTGAACTAACCAATTACAAAAATGGAACCCATTATTAATGATTCAATCTACATAAGTGTCATAAATTAATTTTAATACAATAAAACAAGATACAAAAAAAGTTGTTTTTTGAAAATGTTTTTTAAAACCTAAAAAGGAATTTATTCCAAAATTAAGTATAATACTGATTCATATGGAAATATTGTATCATATTTATTAAAATATGGATAATGTTTCATTAGGATATTGACTTCACTAGTATATTGAGAACCATTTATAATTGGGGGTTAAATCCGTGGTGATTTTTTCTATTTTAATTATGATAAAATTTTCCATAGAAACTTGTTAGAGCGTTTTTACTCATCAAATTTGAATAATATTGTCAAAATAATAAAATTATAAGAAAATAATAAAATGAAAATAATATTTATATGGTTTATCCTCAGTGTGAGAACATATATCCATTCCATAGAAATTACCATCAATCTATAGAAATCCACTATTATAATAAGTGAATAGAACATCATCCAACTCTCATTAAACTCCTTCTATCTCTGGATAAGAATGACTATACTGACTCCCATAAATTAATAAAATATCCATATGCCTCTGGGTCAACTCAAGTATATTAATATTTAAAAATATGACACAATAACATCATTTAGAAATCACCTATCTGAAGTTCTCTATCCATTATCTCTATTAAGTGTTCTTTCAGATTTCATCCCGTATACTTTGTCCATCATTCCCCAAAAAGTACACCAATATTCATTGTTCTGTATAATGAAAAAACAACTTATCCTCATAAAATATTCTAAAACACTATCTGATAAAATCTAAATATAGTATATCAGACCAATTCCATTGTTTTATGTATCAGATATGTAACTATATATGGTACCTATATCAAATTACTCTTAATGGTATCCCTTATTCTTTAACAAACTCATTTAGAACTCAAACTACTCAAAAAAAATTATTAATCATTTCTTCCATATGGGTGAATAGTATTCGTATGAGTTTTATATGGAACTCCTTTTTATAGGTCTACTCATCGGACGAATGGAAGTAAATATAATTAATTTTATCACAAATCGAAAACTCAATTATCAAACCTCCCTCTCAGTACAATTTCACTAGATACCTCTTGAATCATCTATAATATTTTATAATCTTTTATGAAACTTTTCACTATCTCCATCTATTCAAAATTACATAAACTCAATATTATGTAACTTATTGAAACTTGATTATATTAGATAGATAAAAACTTGTAGGGTTAACTTATCATTTTTTTATTTGGGGTATTAAAACGTTTTACTGAAATCTCCTCAAAACATCATTCAGTGGATGTTTTTATAATTAATTATCAAGTAAATTCTCTCTAAAGGATTCCCAAGGATATTATTTATAATGAATTCTATTAAAATAGCCAACTTATGAACTCTCACCACTCCAAAATTTCCATCTTTTCAAAATCATCCATCTGATAACAACATGAATGTTTATCTAATGTTCATGTATCCAATGAAACATATCCTTCTCAATATATCTTTCCAAACATATTATGAAATATTAAACGGTTGTTTTCCATATATGTCGGATGAATTTTTTTATATTTTTTATGATGAACCTTGTACCTATATGTCTAATGATATTTGTAATTATTTTTATGAACACCTATTCTTCAAAAACTCAATCCTGTTTTTCTATGTATGATCAATTTTTTTCCATAATAAAGAATCACTCTCTTTAACAAAACATAAAGTATTTTTCATCATGAAACTTCAACTTTGAACACCATGATTTTTATGTGAGTCATCTTCTTTTGACTAGTGAACTCTATTCATTGACATTGTGATATATTTGTTACAACTTATATTGACTTGTACCACTAATGAATTCCATATATATTTACGAAGTCCATACACCATCTGATATTCATAATAAAAAATAGTACTCTTTGGTTAGGTATTTATGAAAAACTACAATCTGTAACAATATCTCTAATTCATCTAGCAATATTTTGTATTCTTCTCCCAATGAAATTGTGAAACTATAAATATTGATTTGAACATTAACTTCTTTCAAATCACTATCTGATAACTTCAACCCTCGATTTTCTAGTGAAAATATTTTACTTCTCTCTCTTTTTATAAATGTTTACAACTTAATCATTGATTATGGGTTTCTTTATGATGTTAGGATATTTTAGACCAATATTTCAACATTTAACAATAAAATGGTTTCTTAACATGGTTTAAGATACATCATCCACCTCCTCCACAATTTCATTATAAAAACATTATTAAATATTTATGAAAATATTTTTCACATGTTCAATAAAAAACGTTCACAAAAAAACATGTAAAAAAATTAGAAATATGTTACAAAATCATACTAAAGGATATTAAATTTATGCCGTAGGATTTTTTTAAAGCATTTACAGAAAAATTAAAAACATTTATTAAAAAAACACTTTTGTCAACTTTTCATCAAACTAGATCCTTCCTCATTTTGAATGTAATAAAACCATATAACAAGATAAATAAATTTGTTTCATTGGAATTTAATCCCTCAATGACAATAATTTTTTTCCATGATAAGATAAACTCCATATCACTCTTTCTCTCTCCCATTTTTATGATAATTCCTTATTTAGATTCAAAAATTATTTTTATAAGCATTTTCACTTTTTCCCACCCTTAGAATATATAATCAAAATGACTATGGTGGACATATTTAAGAAAAATTAGGACTTATTTGGGGGAGGGTAAACATATAGTTTCATCCTTAATTATCCAAATATTTTCTCTATGACAGATTTAGTGAAAACATGATAAATTAGATGCAATGTTAAAATATACTCAATTATGACACATCAATGATCAACATTCTATTTTATTAAATGATATTGGTTTAAATGTTATTTGATCTATAACATAACGTTTTTTTACTATTCCTTTTGACATGACATTATACCAAGAAAAAGTTTCCTCTAAATTTTAACATTCTATCATTATAATATGTATCCCAATAAATAATATTGTATCTTCTAATGTTTATGTCACAATTTATTTTAGGAAATAAGATATAAGATGATGTACATTTAACATACCTGAGTATTCTTTTTGATACATAAAAAATCGATTCTTTTGGTCCATGATGGAATTGTTCACACAATGTAATAACATATATAATGTATGGACTTGAATTTTTAATACAGATAAATATTCTTATCAAATTTTGAATCACATTATGATTCACATTTTTATAGATTTATACTTACTCATCTTCAAGACAATAGAAATGGGAGTAGGAAATTATTAGGAATACTTCTTGAAAATCTTCTATAAAAATATCCATGAATAGATTTATTATAATAGAAAGATATATGTCCCCTTATATTGAAATTATAATCCTAGAATGATGGATAACTCTCTGAGTATTTATATTTTAAATTTTTTCTTCATTTGTTCAAGACATATTTTTATAATTTTTATCCCTATCACCTACATAAATTATATCATTGACATAAAAAATAATAATAATATAAAATGTTTTCTTATCCTTGAAATGATGATTATTATCAACATCTTCCATAGAAAATTTATACTATTTTAAGAAATTTTCACTTTTAGAGTACTATACATGAAGTGCTTATTTCAGCATATATAAGTATTTCTTTAGATTATACATTACAGTTTCATCCTTATCATGTAATACCCACCAGGTTAGTCAATATAATATTATTATATAATTTCTATGCATAATAATGATAAATTATAATCCATTTGATAAACATTTTAACAATGATGTGTAGTAACTACCAATAACATTTTTATAGTCTCAAGTATGAAACTATGGAAAAATTTTCTTTAAAATTTACACTTTCATCATGTGATTAACCCTTGTAAACATGTTTTTTCTGGTTTCTTAAAATTTGTCTTGTTTTATTTAGCTTTTTTCTGATCATCAATTATTTTCTCTTATCACCATTTCTAACTTCGAGGAAATTATTTCCCATGTTTCATTTTCCTCAATATAATATTACTCTTCATTTATAGATTGTAACCACACTTTCTTTTCAACTAAATCTATAACTGATTATGATACAACTAATTTTATTAGAGATATCTGATTTTGTAATATTAGTTTTATTCTCAATGGTATTGGAGCTTTCTAATTTCTAATAGTTTTTTCATATTCAAATGAGTTTTATTATGTATGAAAATTTTGTTATTTTCTTGTAGTATCATCTTTTTGATCACAAGATTCATCTGAATCATCTTGTATATTTTTTAACTTATACATATGATCTCTTTCATTATTTTCATTATATTTCAGAATTATATATTAAGAAAAATATTCCACATCATATTCAATAACCATTTTTAGTTATATTTTCAACAAATATCAAACCCTAAAAATTGACCATATTTTTTTTATTCCATCATTTATATCTTTTTACATAGGATAAATATCCCATTAAAATTCATTCCTTATTTTTTTTATCAAAATTTCAAAGATCTGTTTTTTTATCTTTATTGAGAAGGGAATCCCAAAAATATTAATTGGTTTTACAAATGGGTTTTTATTGTTCAATATCTTATAAAGAGTAATGTTGGATTATATAAATAAAAAATATATTTTTTACATGAATAATAGTTATAATATATTATCTATAATAAATAAAAACAATTATATTCATCCAATATATATCTTCTCATTTCCCCAAATTTTTTTCCTTTTATCTACTAAATTTTATTAATTATTATATGGAGTGTTATATTAATGATTGATTCCATGATAATTTAAATATGGGGTTCAATCATTTATTATATTATATATTCTATTGTTAAATATTAACATGTGTATATAAACAACCATCTCTCTTTCTCCTTCCCTTTTAAAACCTATAAAAATCTATACAAACTCAATTTTTAATTTTTTGATAATTTTATTGGTCTTATGAAATAAGTCTTATATGAAAGTAATAAAGTTAAAATCACCTTTTTTATTTATGTATCATTAGACAACAAATATCTGATTCAATGAGATCAAGTGGTCTTGTAGATTGAATTTTAACTCTATTATGTCTTCTACTAACCATCTTCCCTTTCTGAAATGTTGTTAAAACATCATCTTATTATATTTTTTAGCACTGTTATTTTTATTATAGCATCTACTTTGGAATGTTTTTCACAATTTTATAGACAAGATTCCCAAGTATTTAATTCCACAATTTGTTTTTATATTTTTTACTTTTGTAAAATGAGTTACAAAGATCACCATTCCAAAACATATTTTACTAGTCCTTTCTCACTTAGTAAATTTTTTTATCTTTCATTAAATTTATGATACATGAAAAATTATTATGGATCACATTAAAAAAATCATCATATAGTTATATAAAACATAGTAATTCTTGTTTGATCCCATTTTCATAAAAATATCATTTTATTTCTATTTTTTATGTTCAATATTAGTAGTTCATATTCCTCTTATGTTGAAGGAACTATCATTTTTAATGTAAATTATCCTATTTTGTGTTTTTAAATATCTTTTATGATCTTTATATAAAATATCATGTGTGAGGAATAACCTATATTATGAATCCAAGGTTTATTCCTTTTAGTATATTTTAATTTTGCCTAAATAATAAATGTTATTTCCTCAACTTTCATCTTCTAAAACACCATCTCTTTTCTATCATAAAAATTTTATCCCAAAAGAGTTGTAATAAATTAGTTAACAAGGTGACCTTTGTGGTCACAAATTTTATAAAATTTCTATAGAAAATTAAATATTATTTTCATCGGAGACCTTATAGAATCTAAATATGTTTTTATTCATTCTTCGTAAAACATAACAATGTTTCCCTCTTTTCTTCCATAATTTGTCCCACTTAATTCATGCTTATTTTCAGGGAGAGAAATTATTTCACAATAATGATATTCTTTATTCCCATATATACCACAGAACTAATAATATATACTGAATTTCAGTCATGTGTAGATGAATGATATTTCCCTATATAATTTTTTTGAGGTTCAGAAGACCTTTCTATATATTTATTTCTCCATTTCATGGGGAATCCATCTTAAAGAGGTTATTTTAAACATTTATTAATTTGATATTTTAAAAAAATAAATTCTCTATCCATGTTTTCTATTGTTTTTTGTAACACCATATTAGTTAGAAATATTAGATGAACTTTTATGTTTAGGGTTTAAGATATCACTAAACTACTAGGGAGAGTTTTCTTGGAAAAAATGAGATGTTTCAATCTATACCAATGATTCCCTGTTGAATTTTTTAAATCATCTTACTTAGGGTTATTTTAACCTCAAAAAATAGTGAAAGTTTTTTAGAAAACTTATGTTTCTTAGAAGTAATTTTTTTATAATGGTCTTCCATCATTTTCCTTAATTCTCAAACATTCCATTTGAGGTTCTTAATCACCTCTAAGTACAAAAATTAGTTTTTATGGATATATTATTTTCCTATATTTTTTAACACCTTATTTATTTAATATTTTCTTTTATTTGATGATTTTTTTGTTTTTATCAGTATTTAACGCCCTGACCCCAGTTACAGAGAGTCAGTGCATTATTACATAACATTGGCATGATCACAAAAGATAAAGTCTCAAAAGGCTGATTAGTTTAGTAGCCTTGGAAACTCTAGATAAATTCATAAGTCTTACATTACATAATAAAGTGAAAAACTACAACAAAATCTTGTCTTCATATTCCCTCATACTATCCCTACAGGTCATTCATAAAATACTTCTCCACATTCTAGGAAAAGTAAAACATTGAAAGGGGTGAGCTTAGATGCTCAGTAAGGATAACAATATAGCATAAAATTTCTTAAATAAACATAATCATTTAAGGTAATGCAAAACTAAAACAAAAGACTTTTAAACTTGAACTTCAGCATAACATGACAAAAATAAATTGAAATAATTCCATTTACGTATTCACATGGATATTCTACTAGTTGAATAATCATATGCAATATCAATAACCACTTTCATAATGATGGAATGCATAATTCCAGACTATCATAACCACATAGTCAAGGCCTCATGCCAAAAATACAAATAAGATATTGTCAAGGCCTTTTTCCAAGACACTAGTCTGTCTCATGATACCTACCAATGCATCGATGTTCTATAAAGGGCTCCACCCATAACTTATTAAGTCCAATGCATTCCTCATATGAACAGGTTTAAACATAACATAAACATTCGTATTAAAACTGGCATAAGAAATGTCAATAATTTCTCCATAAACCATGAATGGTATAAAAATAACACATCCACATGAAAACATATCACAAAACATTCAAGACAATATGGATGTTTTTAGCATAATAAATCAACTTCAAATAAGCCTAAAATCCATCAGAGGATATTGACATAGATGAAATCAATACTATTTGAGAGAAATATCTCTTTTTTGAAATTATTTATAAGTCACATAATTATAAAATAAAACATTTACTTTCAAAATATTATTATAAGCTTGTAAGGGAGTCTTAGATGATTTATAACTACGTAAAATAGCCGCACCCACTGTATAAGTTAAAAAAGGACATTCTTACCTTAATTTTGTCGAAAACGTTAAAAAGGACCTTGTTTGGAAAACAATAGAAAGATTCCTTTATAAAAAACATATAAAAAGTACAACAAGGGTATAAATGACTTTAACCTATAGTCTGTAAAATTGTAAGAATGATTTGAAATACATTTTTAAAAACATGGTTGTTGATGATAAAGAGGTCCCAGTAGATAATTACGTATAAACAACCACGGATAATGAAGAGATTGTTAAATAAAACCTTACCTTGTACTTTTCATTAGTTGAGGGTACTTTAAACTCTTGTATAATGGTGAAATAATTGTTATTAGTTACACAATAACCATATACATTAATATGATATCATATATGATCTTTTAACATTTATTTGTTAATAATGTCTTAGTATTATCGTCGTTTCGGGTGTTAACTTACTCGTTTTATTTTATATTTTTTGTCACATAAGTCGTGTTTGTTATGGATAGGTTGTAACTTATTCAAATATAGAATGATATCAAGTCTTTAAACAGTACTTTTAATCATCAAATGAGAATTAGACTTGAATGGATACGATGTGGAATGAATCTCATCTCGTTCGTGGAGACGGTAGTCCGTACGTACGCACGAGCGGCAATATCATTATTTTGATATTCAAATAATATATAATTGGATGGTATATCATATATATATAGAATAATTATCATGTTATATTTATTATTTACATCAATTACACATCATTATCATACCCATCCAAATAATAATGTTTTGAATAACAATAACACCATGACGTGGAGACGGTAAGTCGTACGTACGCACATACGGTGACATGTCATTCAAAGGATGGATAGAATACTGAATATTGTTGTAACATATTTATAATAACATCATAATATGTATAAGATTCTAGAGTTATTATTTTAGAATCGAAATAATAAAAAAAGAAGAATTCGATGAAGAATGGAACTTGAAAGAGGGTGGTGAAAACATTACCTCTTCTTCGGGTTCTTCCTTTTGATTTGATCAAAAGGGCTCTTTAGGTTGGCTTTTAGAATAAAGGAAGGACTCTAGGATTAAGGCAGGATAGTTGAGAGGGTATTTTGGCAGAGTTTGGCTGATCCAAACGTCTTTGAAGGTATAAAGAATTGGTTAGAAGTGGTGTCCTTTTATAAGGGGGAGGAGGGGCTCTTTAGCGAAAACTTACAGAATTAATTTATAATAAATTCATATTCGGTTTATAATGGATCCAAAGTAGATTATAAAAAGTATAAGGTGGTTATGGGTCGAAATAATTTCATCCTATAGATTTTATATAGGTTTGGGTCATTATATTCACCTTATCTTTTAGTTTTAACTCCTGGTTAATTAGTTTGACATTTTCCATGTCACTTTGTATTTTTATATTTTATAGTTAATAAACTTACTATATACATCCAATCGACTCACAAGTGGTCCATTAATGATACACCTATCATGATATAATTCCTTTGGCCGAACCATAGATTTTTATGAATAGAATATCAATTAATAATATAATATTTGTTTTAAAAACTCATTTATGTCAATTTTGACACTATTTAATAATTGATTTTTGTTTATGTCATAAAAACTTTATTAATTCAAAAATAATTAATTAAATCAATCCTAACATGTCAGATTAACCAATAAAATTCTTGGATGTCATCAAAACTTTCAAATTATATTTATTTTAACATTTATAATATCAATATTTTGATTCATTCATTAATAAGGAAAATACTGCATCATTACTGTGTCATAAATAAATTTCATTATTCAATGTCTAAAAATTATAAATAAAATACCATTATTTAGGAAATATTTTTATATTTCTAGTGAATATTTATAGTTGAAAGGATAACATATATAACCCAATGTAACTTTTTTGAAAAGATATATGCTTATGTCATTTTTGTATTTACTTTAACTCAATTAATATAAAGTGTCATTATCACCTACAAGTGGCACCATGTGGTCCCAAAATCTACCCCATGATGCCCATAGTTAGGAATGTATCAACCAATTGGGTTAGGACATGTTTTAGGGTAAATTTATATTATTATTATATTATTATTTTACCCTTATTTACCGGATTTACCCTTTAACCATGGTAAATGAAATATTTACCGAAGTAATTATTCAAAATGTCTAAAAATAAAAGTTACCAATTTATAAAATTTGGATGTCCTGATTACAAATATGGAATCCATTTTTCTAAATTCAAAACACAGACGTTGCAGAAATTAATTTAAAATTTATTCCCGTTGTTAAAACAAAAAAGCGTGTTTTTATGAGATAATAACTATCAAAAGATTGACACTTGTTTATGTCCGGTTTAAATGTGAAATTATGTAAAATGACCAAAATTGTATTAAATGTTAAAAATATATTATAAATACACTTTAAAACCACTCAAATTAATAATTTATCACTATTAATTATTTTTATTAAAATAGTTGTTTTTAATTAAAAGTTAGTAATTTTCACTATTCATCAAAATATAAAAGTTATCTGAAATGTACCAAAATTTTACCCTAGGATAATATTGATATTATGAATCCAAAAATGAAGTCCATTTTGAGAGATAAAATTTATAAAATTTCAAAAAGAGGGTATCACTATTCATAACGACTACTTTGATTGGTCGCGGTGTGTTAGAATCTCAAAGTTTCGTACAATGCAACCTATTGCATTATTCAAAGCGAAACGTTTAGTGGAACCTTGGGGTGTTACATTCTATGCTCCTTCAATAAATTGCGTCCTCGCAATTTGAAATTTTTCTTCGAAAATAAATGGTTGAAAATAGAAAATATCATTGTGGGAAAACCCACATTGGAAATTGGGTTAATAAAATTTAGTCTTAATAAGAGGAAAAGAGAAATGAAAGGGTCAACACCAAATTATGATCTTGATTTGGAGAAAATTGGTGGAAATTAGTGACACATAATTGGGGGGGAAATGTAAATATTTATCAGGAGTGATTGAGGTCATCAGTCACAGGCAATTGTAGAATTGAGGGCCTCAAAGCCATCAATCTATGATGATTTGAAATATCATTGGTTCAGCAAAACATAACGTATTAGGATAATTTTTTTTTGGTTTTAATATCCCATACCTAATGTTTATGAATTATTTTCTTCATATAATAAGATATATATATATATATACATACTTGACACGTAGAGTTTCATCCTTCAACTAATTTCTACCACAAACTCATCTTTCACTCAAAAAGGTAATACAACTCGAAAATATTATATTAATCATAATCTTATATTTATCCAAACATTAACATATACCATTAAAATGAAGAAAAACACTTTTTAATGACCAGGGACTTCCTACAGGCTAGTGGTTGGTAATAAAGGCCTGTCACACTATGGTTATAGGTTCGATTCCTACAGCTTTGTCCGACGCAATGGGTTATCGCCTGACTTGCAGGTTTCCCTTTTCCTAAAAATATAGTATCATAATATTCCAAAAATTGATCATAATAATTTTTTTAACCTTAAACAATACTATCCAAAGTTCAGCATAATCCACTCCAAACATTATAGTTATCCTAAGTACCTCTGTCCAGACTCTCTATAAAAGGTATCTAAATTCCAAAATCAATTGTCACATCAGATTCCCCAGACAAAGTAAAGTTTCTATTAGTGTCACATACTGAAAATATGATTACCTTAGTCATATTAAAACCTTAAGGAAAACAACAAGTACTACAGTACAATCCGTATATATTTCACATTTTTCTTATAACCAGAATATAATCCTTGAGTCTAATAAAACAAATACATTAATTATTCAACTTCAACTGTAGTAACATCATAAGATTGTCCTTGATTCCTTGTCCTTTTTTGAGTTAAGTTTCCTTGGTGATCAGGGCATTCATTCTCATAATGCCCTATTTCTCTACAATTGTAGCATTCATCCTTGACAACATATTTCTTTCTCTTGCAATCATGAGCCTGGTGACCTTTTTCTCCAAATTTGTAACAAACTCCCATTCTTTTTAGGCAAGTACCAGGGTGTTTCTTCCCACAATTATCACATAATGGAAGTTAATTATTTCCCTTTTTCCATTTATCTGTCTCATGTTCCACCGTCCTTTTCTTCTCTTGCTTTACTTTATTGACATAAGATTTAGAGAATTCCTTTTCTATCTTTTTAGAACATGAGACAATGTCTTTATATGACGAGAAGGATTATGAGACTAATACTTGATGGAGAAATGGTTTTAACCCATAAAATAAATGATAAATATTACTCCTCAGGTTACGTATATAATCTGTTGCATGCCTCACTAACCTGGTAAAGTTAGCTTCATACTTTGCGACATTCTCATCCTCCTTTTGCCTCAGACTGAGAAATTGCCTTTCCATATCTGCTTGATGGTCACAACGACTGATTTTTTCTAAGAAAAACTCTTTATACTCCCTCCATTCCCTACTTGATACTTTTTCATCATCCTTTGTGTTTTGAATTAATGACCACCATTGATCAACATATCCAGTGAGGTGGTAAACTGCCATGATAACCTTTTCCCTTTTACTTCTCCCCAAAGCCTGAAATATTTTCTCTAGGGAACTAATACATTTCTCAGCTACTAGTGGATTTTTACCCTCGTTGAATGTTGGTGGTTGTTTCCTCATGAAGCGATCTGACATTGATCCTCCACGCTACGGATCGGGGTGGTCCGTACGGGTAAAGTTATTATTCATAACCGGAGTGAGTTGTCCTAGTATGGTGATTAGCTGATCAGCACTAGTTTCATCACCATCACCACTATAATTATCTTCAGCAGGAGGGAAATACCTACATAGAGTGTGTGCATTGATACGGTTTCCATTTCTTCTACTAGGCTCAATTTCTAAACAATGTCATACACTAGATTAGTTTATGAATCACAATACATAAATCCAAACTTGTAAAACACTTATCATAAATTCAACAGTTTATGGATATAATCCATAATCATAAAAATGTCTTCTTTGAAGAATTATATACTCATAAACCTTTCATAATGGTTTGTAAAGACATTGAGAATTATCCTATGGATATCCCCCAAGAGTGTCGTAACCAACAGTGCAACAAGACCCGTTGTCGTGCACCAGTTCTAGTTTGAGTCTAGCTCAAAGCGGTGTTTTCGGGTTTTACCCCTAGGTACATCTGTGCCAGATCCGCCTCTACCAGCTCATATCCAGACATGGATGTATTTCTCGGAAAACTCACTAAATTTATACAATACAAAAATTCTAGGAAGTTATTCTATACTAATCCTCAAAGTCCATCTAGGTCTATGTGGTCTAATAAGAATTTATCTAAATATAGCTTCCAATGTTTGTACTAAACTTCTTCTGATACCAAGTGTAACGCCTCGACCCCAATTACCCAGTGTCGGTACATTATTACATAACATTGGTATAATCACAAAAGATCATGTCTCGAAGGATGGATTAGTTTAGTAGCCTTGGAAACACTAGATACATTCATAAGTCTTACATTATATAATAAAGTGAAAAACTACAACAAAATATTATCTTCATATTCCCTCATACTATCCCTTTAGGTCATTCATGAAATACTTATTCACATCCTGGGAAAAATAAAACAATGAAAGGGGTGAGCTCAGATGCTTAGTAAGGATAAGAATATAGTGGAAACTTTCTTCAATAAACATAAACATTTAAAGAAATTTATAACAAAAACAAAAGCCTTTTAAACTTGAACTTCAGCACAACATGGAAAAAATAAATTGAAATAACGCCATTTACTTATTCACATTGATATTATACTAGACTAATAATCACATGCAATATCAATAACCCCATTCATAATGATGTAATGCATAATTCCAAACTATCATAACCACATAGTCAAGGCATCGTTCCAAGAATACAAATAAGATTTTGTCAAGGCTTTGTGCCAAGACACTAGTTTGTCTTATGAGACCTACCGATGCATTGAGGAGCTATAGCGGGCTCCACCTGTCACTTATTATGTCCAATTCATTCCTTATATGAATAGGTTTAGACATAACATAACCATTCGTATTAAAAGTATAATACGAAATGTCAATAATTTCTCCATAAACCATGAATGGTATAAAAATATCACATCCACAGACAAATATATCACAAAACCTTCAATACAATATGGAAGTTTTTTATCATAATAAATCAACTTCAAATAAGCTTAAAATCCATCAAAGGACTTTGACATAGATGAAATCAAAACTATTTGAGAGAAATATCATTTTTTTGAAATTATTTAAAAGTCACATAATTATAAAATAAAACATTTTCTTTGAAAATATTATTATAAGCTTTTAAGGGAAGCTTCAATGATTTATAATGGCATAAAATAGCCGCACCATCCATATAAGTTAAAAAAAGGACATTCTTACCTTAATTTTGTTGAAAAGGTTAAAAAGGACCTTTTTTAGAAAATGTTGGAATGATTCATTTATAAACATCTTATAAAAAGTCAAACAAGGGTATAAGTGACTTTAACCCATATTATTTAAAATAGTAAGAATGATTGGAAATAAATTTTTAAGAAACATGGATGTGGATGATAAAGAGTTCACAGTAGATAATTACGTATAAAAAACCACAGATAATGAAGAGATTGTGAAATAAAACCTTACCTTGTAATTTTCCTTGGTTGAGGGTAGGTTAACCTCATGTATAACGGTGAAATAATTGTTATTAAATTATACAAGAATCATATATATTAATATGATATCATATATGATCTTTTAACATTGCTTTGTTAATAATTTCTTAGTATTATCGTCATTTCAGGTGTTAACATACTCGTTTTCTTTTTTATGTTTTGTTATAGTAGTCGTGTTTGTTATGGATATGTTGTATCTTATTCCTAAATGGAATGATATCAAGTCCTTAAACATTATTTTTAATCATCAAATGAGAATGAGACTTTCAGGGATATGATGGGGAATGAATCTCAATGCATTCTTGGAGACGGTAGTCCGTACGTACACACGTGCAAAAATATCATTATTTAATATTAAATGAATATATAATTGGATGGTATATAATATATAAAGAATAATTATCAAGTTATATTTATTATTTACATCAATTTCACATCATTATCATATCCATCCAAATAATAATGTTTTGAATAACAATTACACCACGACGTGGAGACGATAAGCCATACGTACCCACGTATGGTGACATGTCATTAAAAGGATGGATATAATAATGAATATGGTTTTACCATATTTCTAATAAAATCACAGTATATAAAATATACTGTATTTATTATTTTATAATGTAAATAATAAAGAAAGAATAATTTTAATAAGAATGGAACTTGAAAGAGGGTGGTGAAAACGTTACCTCTTCTTCGGGTTCATCCTTTTTATTTGATAAAAATGGCTCCTTAGGTTTTCGTTATGACTAAAGTAATTCCTCTAGGATTAAGGGAGTATATTTGAGAGGATATTTTGGTATATGTTGGCAAAAAAATGCTTTGAAGGTATGAATAATTGGTTAGAAGTGGTGTCCTTTTATGAGGGGGGGATGGGATCTTGAGGAAAAACTTAATGTATTAATTTATAATAAATTCATATTCTGTTTCTAATGGCTCCAAAGTGGATTATTCAAAGTCTAAGATGGGTATGGGTCTAAATACTCTCAAAAAATATATTTTAGATAGGTTTGGGTCATTATATTAACTTTATCTTTTAGTTTTAACTCTTAGTTAATTAGTTTGACATTTACCACGTCACTTTGTATTTATATATTATAAAGTTAATAAACATAATATATAAATCCAAGAGACCACAAAGTGGTCCATTAATGATACAAATATCATGATATAAGTCCTTTGGCCTAACCTTATATTTTTAGGAATGGAATATAAAATAATAATATAATATTTGTTTTAAAAACTCATTTATGTCAATTTTGACACTATTCAGTAATTTATTTTTTTTAAAGTCATAATAACATTATTAATTATAAATATATTAATTTAATAAATCCTAAAATGTCATATTGACCAATAAAATTCGTGTATGTCATCAAAAATTTCAAATTATACTTATTTTAACATTTATAAAACCAATTGTTTGATTCTTTAATTAATAAGGAAAATACTGCATCATTATTGTGTCATAAATAAATTTAATTATTAATTGTCTAAAAATTATAAATAAAATCACATTATGTAGGAAATAGTTTTACATTTCTAATGAATATTTATAGTCTAAATGATAACATATATAACCCTATGTGAAATTTTTTTTCTAAAAGATATATGCTTATGTAATTTTTGTATTTACATTAACTCAATTAATATAAAGTGTCCTTATCACCTAGAAGTGGCTCCATGGGGTCCCAAAATCGACCCAAAGATTTCCTTGGTCGGTCATGTATCAACCAATAGGGTTAAGACACGTTTTAGGGTAAAATAATATTATTATAATATTATTTATTTACCCTTATTTACCGAATTTACCCTTTTACCATGATAAATAAAATATTTACCGAAGTAATTATTCAAAATGTCTAAAAATAAAATCTAGATATTTAAACAATTTGTAACTCTAGATTCCAAATATGGAATCCATTTTTCAAAATTAAAAACACATAAGTGGCAGAAATTAATTTAAAATTATTTCCCCTTGTTAAAACAAAAAAAGCAGGTTTTTAAGAGATAATAACTATCAAAAGGTTGATACTTTTAATGTCTGGTTTAAATGTTAAATTATGTCCAATGACCAAAATTGTATTAAATGGTAAATATATATTATAAATATACTTTAAAACCACTCAAATTGCTAATTTATCACTATTAATTATTTTGATTAAAAAAGTTTTTTTAATTAAAATTTAGTAATTTTCACTATTAATCAAAATATAAAAGTTATCCGAAAAGTACCAAAATTTTACCCTAGGATGACTTCGATATTCTGAATCCAAAAATGAATTCCATTTTGAGAGATAAAATTTATAAAATTTCTAAAATTGGGTATTACTATTCATAACCGCTACTTTGATTAGTCGCGGTGTGTTAGAATCTTGAAGTTGCATACAATGCAAGCTATTGCATTATTCAAAGGGAAATGTACCTTGGAAGCTTGGGGTATTACAAATATGTACCACAAGCTCTTATATTTTCATATATTCTCTATAGGTTTCAATACCTTCTTCCTATTCATTATATAAAGATCTTTTATTTTCCTTTAAATTTTCCATGTTTGTTAAAAACATATCCATATTTTCATCTTGTAAAGAATTTTTTTGTAGAGTCCTACTAAATATTATTACCAAACATAAATCTTTCTTTTGATATTTTTTATATATGGTGGATTTATAATCATCCTTAGAAATCATCCTCAAATTCCTCCTCCGATTTTTTTCTTTAGAATCATCTTCTCAGTCTACTACATTATTTATAGATCAATTTATAATTAAATTCCCAAATACTCTACCTTAGAAACATTTTAATTGGTGTTTGCCAACATTTTTTCCTCTATATCTACAATAAATTTTATAAATAAAAGATATGCTTTTTTCATTAAAATAATCATCATACTTATTTTCCAAGTCACTATAGGCAACAACATAATGATCAACTTCTTGGATTTTATATTATCTCATTACATAAAAATCCATTTAATCCTTCAAAATTCTCTTTAAAGATATATATTTCCTCATATAATATAAAAAATGAAGGATATGTAATTATTTAAGTGATAAATAATCATTATCTTCTAAGTAATAAATTTTAGAATAAGAAATTTCCAAAATGCTTCACATAAGTTTCATAAAAATGGTATAATCATCCAATAAACCTATAAACCCTATGATGTTTATAAAAATGGAATTATCTTAGATGAATTACTAATTAGAAGTTTCATTGTATTCTATTATATTATCTTAAATATTCTTCTTCATATTTGTAACATTTCAAACTTTACATTTATATTTATCTTAAATATACTTTTGCATTTTTCCCAAGCTTCCTTACTTGTCTAAAGACCCATCCCCTTTATAAAAAACAATTATGATAAAGACAATAGAATAGAATTTATAGTTTTATCATCCACCTCAAGATTTATTCTATCCATAAATTTTATATGATCAAATATCTCAATGGGTGGAAACCCTAATTTAGCTACATCAATTACGAAAGTAGAAAGTGATATAATATTGGGTTTCATCATATTTTTTAAACCATGATAATTTTTTCCATCGAAGGTTTGCATACCTCTATTTTTCACTATGTTTATATTTTCTATGATAAGGATATAACAAGGGGAACCTTCCCTCCAATATCACATGAAGTTCTTTAGGGTTGTTATAACCACTGATAATGGGTAATGAATTAGTAGTGATCTATTTCAATTTTGATTTTCTACAAAATAATATCTAGAACTTATTATAGTTTTTATCCAAATCAACAGTTTATCATAATCTCACAAGTATGAATAGTTATGAAAATAATGGAATGCACAGAGTATTTATAAGGTTTGTCCTTAGTGTAATAACTTGTAACTTTTTATATTGACTCCCATCAGTACACGTAAATCTAATATTATAAGATATGGGTAAGACATGATCCAACCCCCATTAAACTTCATCAATATCTAGATAATTATGATTTTACTAACTCATATTAGATAAATAATTTTTCTTCTATTTCTAAACATACTCAGGTATAAGAAACATTGTCTAAAATATTCCATATGATTTTCTCTCTCTTGTATTTCCATCTAGTTCACCTTTTGACTTTGTTTAGTATAGCACATCTAGTGTTTCTCACAAACTATTCCTTTTATATAAATATTATCCAATGAATAGAAAAAATCCCATATAACCTTTTTTTAAACTCTCTTTGATACAATTGTTGTGTAGTATCTCTAGATATTATGTTTTTCTCATATTTATGATCCGTACATAAATTTAGCCCCTCAATTTAATGAATCTAAACAATGTCTATTATTTTTCAACCAAATCAGTTGGAAACTCAAAATACTAGAAGAAATAAAGTGTTTGAGCCCTTTTGTATGAGTGAACAATGTTCGTTTGAGTTGTAATTCCACCCAAATTTTAAATGTCCCCTCATAGGAGAAAAAGACGAAACACAAATTCATTTTACTTTTCCTCAAAACCTAAAATATCAAAACCTTTTCTCATCTAAATATCCCTTGATTCATATCAATGCTTCTAGAGTATTCTAGAATCATCTTATAAACTCAATTTTGGATATTTCTCTTCAAACTTCCTTAAAATCAGTATTAAGAAACTTCATCAAACGTTCTTATCATAGCTAGATAAAAAACAATAAAAGAGAATATTATAAATATAATTATTTTGGGGATTTATAATTTCATATGTAAACATCCTAAATACGTAATTTAGTGGATGATTTTGTAATTACATCCAAGGGAATTTTTTTTGATGAATTTCATCGAAATTTCTATATGATGAACTCATAAAACACCTCCTGGTATAATTTTTCTGAATTGTATGTCTCATGACATCATGAATGATTTCTAATATTGGATCATCAAATTTATCTTATACTACTGAACATAACATTGATAAATAATTATTTCAGGTTTAGTGATTTTTCTCGTTCATTTTCTGTTTCACTTCCTTTCACATGTTCATTCAATGAATTATAAACTTGTTCATCTAGAGATATTTGTAAATTTTTGTATGAATTTTTCTTCTGAAAAAAACATATAACGATAGGTTCTTCTTTTGATGGACATGAACCATTTCCATTATATAAAATCACACACCTTCACTCAACATCAATAATCATACCTTATATATATTCATCTTTTTAAACCAAGTATATCTAGCTACTCATATAATTTTTTCTACTAAACTCATGTAGTTGAATATGTTATAACATTATTGAAACTTATAAAGGATTCTGTTACAAAATACATCTTCATTATATTATGATTTCCCTACTCAGTCAATTATTACAGCTTCAAATTTGTACTCTCTAATGAGGAATTAATATAGTAATTTGTAGGTTATCATTCTGTATTGTTCAATTGGGGATATTATAAAAGTTAAACATTTTATCTCAAAATTTATCTCCTTACAAATGTCTATCTGATAATTTCATCCACGGTTCGTCTGTTGAAACTGTTTTCCTTCTCTTCATTTTTATAAAAGAATAAAACTTTATCCTAGATCATAAGTTCCTTTATGATGTTTGAATATTTTAGAATGGTATAGAATCATCCATCGTTCAAAATTTTTCCTAACGTGGTCAAGGGAACATCCTTCACCACCTCCAGCACTTTATAAGAAAAACATTATTAATATATTTAGGAACACTTTCTCACGTGTTCAACAAAAACATTCATAAAAATATTTGTAGAAAAAAATATAGTATATAAGAATTAAAAATGATATTGATAACCAATAAAAAATATAATGTTACTTTTTAAATTAGTGAAATGAAATTATAGTCTTTATAAAAAATAATATTTTCACTATTCACTTAAAAATCAATGTTTTCATAAAAAAACACAAAAATTCACCATAAGATATCTTTATATGATGATATCAAAAATTAATTAAATTATATCATATTTAATTTCTAAAATATAGAAATTTATCTTTTAATTAGAAACATTTAATAAATGGAAAACTGTTAGGTCCACTTGGTTAGATACCCTAAGAGGGTGGGGGGTGGGTGAATCAGGGTATGACAGATTAAAATAACTGCCCCTATTGATCTTGGTTCGGTGTTAAGAAAAAATATTTTATCTCTCTTTCCCATATAAAAGTATATAAAAAAATTAAATCATGCATGGGACACAACGATTTTTACTTGGTTCACCCTCACTAGTCTACGTTCAAGGTGCATAAACCAAAAATGTGCTCATTTTCCAAATAAACTATAAGCGTACTACTATTTACAAGTCCGAAGCAGACTCACTATCCCTCCTGGTTTACAACCACTCATAATTTGAAAGCTCACTTCTCTGTCAACTGAAGTGTGCTCACTAATTCTTCAGAAGATCCACTCACAGTTTATAGAACTTTAGGTCTCTTCATTATCACTAATGAAATCTGCATCTTTAACTGTTGATAGATTCTCGATTGACTTTCAACTTTCACCTGAAGATGAATCTCACTTTTCACTAGATAAACTCGGAAAATGCAATTTTTACATGCAACCCTTACTGAACCATTCACATAATTCTCGGCCTTTGCGTGAAATTCACTTTTTGCGCAACACCCCTTTTTCTTACAACACCCCTTTTATGCGCAAAAAATCATTTTACGCGCAACTACTTTTACGCACAACATTAACACTACCTTACGCGTAATTTTTCATTCTTACGCAAAATTCACTTTTCGCACAACACTTCCTTTTTTGCAAAATTGTCTGTTTTTATGCACAACCTCTACTTTTCGCGAAAATGTAATCTTTTCACGCAACCTCTACTTTGTGAAGAAATAGTTCTTTTACACACAAACATGTTGTTTTCACGCAACTCTCTTGTGCACTCCAATTTTGTGCACCAGAGCTTGGATACTCTCTATGGATTGATTTCTATCAAATGAGGGGGGTCACTTCATATTTATAAGAAAAATCGACCCTGTGCAAAAAAACCCTCCTTGAGCGCGTAATTTGCTTCGAGGGAAAAAACACATCTTCTTCTCAACAATGTTATTCAAGCACTACTACAATTTTTCTCCCACCTCATGCCTTTGCCAATTTTCAAGATTCTGATCTCGAATCACCTCTTGCGTGAAAAATACCATTCCTCTATTTCGAGCCACACCGGTTTTTTGCACACCGTGCTGATTTTTCTCGCGCCACTATATTTTTCACGCACCATGCTAATTTTTCACGGGCCACTATATTTTTCTCCCACCATGCTGATATTTCAAGCAACACATTATTTTTTCATGCACCACTATAATTTTTCACACTCCTCACTTTTCCTAAAACACTCTCCATTTTCCGATTTTTAGGCCCAAAAATTTGGCAAACACTGGAAAACAAAAACCGCTTGATTCTTCTCTATTCGTACCTCCTCCAGATCATCCATTAATTTGTCTGGGTTCTTCAATCAATCATGGATTGTTGAAAGAATCCCTTGAACCTGAAAAATCACCATTTAACCCCCATTTTTCAACACACTCATACACCATGGTCTGCTTTGTCAACAAAGAATACTTGGAGGCCCACTTTGTTAACAAACACAATCACCTCAAAAATTTTTCAATGATGCCTTGAAGTATTTTTGCCCAACAAAAACACTTTAGTTATAATAAAACTATTTATTTCATTAATTTGAAAAATCATATTAAATTATTTTACTATATCTGGATCTATAAAATATAATATTGAATATTACTATGATGAAAAATTTATTTATTATTAACTTTACCTGAGTTGAATAAATAAATGAATTCATATTTATTAAATGGATTAAACCAAATTTTCCATTATATCTTATTTTAAAATTATATTATCAATTGAAATAAGTGATATAGTTGGAAACCTATAGAAAATTTTAAAATATGTATATGGTGGATATAAATACCATCTAATAACATTATAAATCATATTTTTTGATATCCTTTATTAATATCTCGTTCCAAATGGTTTTATTTTTTTTATGAGAATGATTTACTTTGTATGAATAAATAAGTCGATAAATATGTGGAAGAAGCGAGTGACTTGAAGGAATTTTATTTCCACCCATGTGAATAATTAAATAGTATATGTGATGAATTATTTAATAATCCTTAAAGAAAAATGAAACTATTTTTGGGTAATGAAACTTTATTTATATCAATTAATAAATGTAATTCATGAGAAAGATGAATTAGAAAATCAAAAGACATGAGATTAAATGTGGGAGGTTAGATTCAATTTTGAATAAGACATTCAGGGATTTTATATTGAAGGAATTTGTATTTAGTACTTAAGTACACCTAAATAAATTAATAAATGTTTTTAAAAGAGATTTAGTGATATTTAAAAATTTTTGGTATAGAAAGATAGAAATCTAGAATTTATAGAAGCTATATATAGGTGATCTACATATCTATTTAAAGGTAACCTTCATATAAGAATCTCACTAATGTTATATACCATCTACATAAATGTCATATTCTAGGAAATACATAGGATATATTTTGTTAATCAGGGGAACCTTTATAAATATAACTAATTATTTATCTGCATAATGTTATCTAGTGGCACATATAATGTTTACTTGAAGTTACGTAGAGGCTATCTATATCATATGAATTAATTAAAAAAATTTATAATGTATTTATAATTGCATCTTAATTTAATGTTATGTATGACTCATATGTTCCATAAAAATTTATGAGGTTTTCTATATTACATTATCATATAAAAAAGTTTGAGTTTTCTAAGACATATAAAAATAATCAGGATTTATATATATTTTATCAGATGAATAAAAAGATATATTTATCATATTATTATTTTACTAAGCTCATAGGATTCAAATATCATGATTATTCACATTGATTATTATTCAATCCTAGGTTAATTGATGATCTAGTTAATGAAGAAACTGATGTTTCTGATATGAACTCCCCACTAACGAAAAATGATCAGAATTATATGTAAAGATACATATTAAAGTTAATTAATAAATGAAAATTTGGATTAAATAGAAACAAAAAAGATTATGAATATGATGAGATTATGGTATTTGAATATTTTGTGATATAAAAAACTCAATATATATCAAGATCATTAAAAAATGGAGTAGATTGAACCAGAAAATAATGGTCCATGAGATAAATGAAAAAAACAAAATTGAGTGTTTCACATAACAACAAGTATTGAGTATTTAAATTATATGAAAATATCAAAGATAAGTTTTGGATACATTCAAATTGCATAAATATGGAATCGTTAAATATGTAGGAAGACTTTGATGAATTTTTAGACATTTTTTTAAAATGAGTTTCAAAAATAAAGGAATTAGGGAGTTTTATAATTCTAAGATGGAAAGTATATTCACATGTGTAGTGAATATTTATGTGATACAAAAAAATAAGAATGTTCAGTTAAAATATATTATTTTTACACACCTTTTATAAGTCAAGGAATAAGATAAAGAGTCATGGCTCTGATGATGTTGTATACTTTTTGTATCTGAAAGTGAAATAAAATAGAAGACATTCTTTCAACTAGTGAAATTTAGAGTAAACTAATATATATTGTATAATAATATATGAGTTTATCTTACTATTTATAATCTTACTAGTATCAAATAAATAGAAATATATTGAGAAGAATATATAATTATTTTAGTTATTGACAACATTTTTCATTGAGATTATTGAAGATTGAGAACCTCAAGGACCATATATCACAGTGAATTAAAGTGGAGAATATGTACGTAATTTATATGTGATTATTTATCATTCTTTAGCTATTTATGACTTATTAATTGATTTATTAAGGACTTATGAGTAACTGGTGGTACTATTATTTTTAACCCCATCATCTAGAATATGGATGATAAACTATAGGGAGGTAGTAATGCATGAACGACTCATGGAATAACACTTCCCTTATCATTAATAGAACTTTTTTAACATAATTTAGGTGTTATATTACGATTTGAGTAAGAACACCACCCTCCTTATTTTATAATAGATATTACATAAATTATTTATTACTTTATGTCCTCGAAATCGATCCAAACCAAAAAAGTATTTGGATCTAATATTTTGGTATAACCTCATAAATCAATCTATGTTTCTTTTCTTTTTATTTTTTATTGCATATAAGGGTGAGGGTTGTGATCACATTATTAGATACATATCTCTTATCTAAGGTTCATGTTTAATAGGGGAAAATATAAAATAAATTAAAACATTCTAAAAGTATCATACACTTATTCCCCACCCCCTAATGTCCCTACATGACACATACAAATAACAAGTGGATGATTCTAAGTTGATTCATCCTAGGCAGAGTTGCTTCATATTTTTGAGGATGTTGTTATGGCTTCGAATTTACAGGATTCTGCTGTTATCTCTGATGTAGCAGGATCTGTGTGCACTAACGCTGGATTTTTTTGCAGCATTTCTGATACAAAGGGTGTTGACACTTATGACACTTTTCTAAAGAAGGTTAATGTTTCCAAATAACATGTTTACTATCTGCAGACTAATGTGGTAAATTCAGATTTCTCAGCAGGATGTGATGTTTACCATCCAATAGAATGTATATACTCTCGATGCCTATTCATCTCCTGTCAATGCAAGGGATGTTTTCAATGATGAGTATTAATAGGAGGCATCCAGTTTGACATTTGCTGCTCATGCTCCAGAAAAAGGCATGAAATAATTCCACAGTGTGGATACGAGGGTGACATCTGAGAGGGGGGGGGAGCTCCTCATGGAAGAGTTCGAAGCAAAAATTGATATTTGAAGGCTTTGTCTTGGATATAATGATCATTAATGACTGGATGGTCTGCTGGTGGAAATTTGATGTCCAGTTGACCCTAGTTTGGTTTGATTGCTTATATGTTGACCCTGAATTTGACTGAAATTTCAGGAAGCTGGTGCTCTATTTGGGCACTTTGTATATTGTAATCCTTGACTTTGGGGCTATGTGTGTTTTCTTTTTTATAAAATTTTCTCAGTCCATGGATTTGGTTTTTTGTGAATCCATGGGTCACATTATTCTTAAAAAAATTATATCTACATGAAGTGTGGGTTTAAAGAAACATCTCATGTTATTTCATAAGTATATAAAATGGATAAATAATTTAACATTCATATTGATAATAATTTTTATGTTTCTACCGAATCATTTATTAATATAAAAAAAGAGAGGAAAATAAGAAGATAAATATTTCTAGAGAAAAAAGGATAAATCACTATATGAATCTGGCTGTATTTATAAAATATATTTTATCAAATCTATTTGAATTGATTCTTTTAAAGTTACTAGTTTAATCTGTTGAGACTATGAAGAGTATGATTCTATCCAAATGGTTTAAGACTTCTAATCTCAATTTGAAATCATTTTAAGAATGTTCCTATTGATGTTGTTACATATAAATTTTTTTTTAAAATTACTTCTTGATGATATTGAAAAATAAGAGTATAAATATAATGAAATTATAGATGTGTTGGGAAGGAAGTTTAAAAAGTGAAATGATCTCACAAACCTTGTTGATTCTAATGAAAAAATATTATATCATTGCAATGAAAATACTTCCTTTATTGGATAAAAATTGAAATGGAATGATTATAAAGTGGAAGTGATAATTATTATTCATAAATAAGAAATTAATGTATTGAAAAAAACTGTAACATACCTTCTTAAAAGTCAAATATTCCCAATAGTATAATTAATTAAGAAAATTTAAATTTCATGAAAACTATATATAATAATAAATCATGGTTCATGAATATTATATCCAAAAGTTTAATAAATATTATAGATCTTTGGTGAGATCTATTTAAGATAAAAAAATAAATCAATAGGAAATTTATTTTTGTTGGGGTAAAAATGAGAGATTTGGAAACCACACATATTATATCATTAAAAAATATTAAAAAAATGAATTAAACCATGTTTCTATTGAGATCCATGGTTCAATAAAATAATTCGAGATCATTTGGAGATGCATTTGTATAAAACACTTGTATAAAGGGACCATCCATCTCTAAATCTTCTAATATTAATGACTTCATTAAAATAGTGTAGGTTTCAATTAAAAAAATTAAAATATGAATTAAATTATGTTAATGGTGGATACAATAATTCATTAAATTGGTTTTTCCTTATAAAGAGGCCCAAAAAACTATGAGAAACATCAAAAAACAAAGATCATCTAGTTTTGAAAAAAAATATCCTAAAAATTATAAAAAATGATAAAAGGGTTTGAAGGTCACTTTTAGTATTATTACCAAATTTTAAAAAATGTACTAGATTTTTGGAATAATACTTTTTCACCTAGAACACGTTGAAATCCTATATAAAGTGGGGGATATCCAAAGAAAATAAAATGTACATAGATTATTAAACATATTCCTAACTCCAATAGATTTGGAAATTTTTGAGATATTTGGGATGTTTTCAAATATTGTGGTAATAGAGATGTTATATTCTATATCAATATGTATCAAGAAAAATGGGATGAAAGGTAAAAAATTATTCAAAAATATGATATTTCCTTCAGAAAAAACCACATTGATTTCTATATTACTCCCAAGAAGATTTAAAATATTAATGGGGTTTCCTTGGATAATAGAAAAATGGTGATATTTTACAATGAAAATCAACATGTCTTATCGAAGTGTTATATAAAAAGGGAAATTTTTTATATTTTTTGAAAAAACAGAACATCATGGGAAAAATTCAATGGATGTATGTGTTGGAAGAAATAAAATATCGAAATAGAAACTAGTCTAAGAAAATCATAAATAGACTAATTGGAGGAATGTAATTTAGAAGCAGAAGTCATTTAAAGACAGAAAAAAATAATACAATATCCTAAATAACATTTAATGATCTATCAAAGAAATTTATAGAGGGAAAAAAGGATATAATAATCCCATGAAAAGTCTAGTGCTAAAGGAAATGAAAAGATTCCATGTGTAGATATTTAATTTCAAGAAAGGGTGTCCAAAAATGAAAAACTATAAGATTAAATAGAATTATGTTAGAGGTGAAATTATAATGGGATTATTGTAATAAATCTCTTAACTGTGCTTCTAGGTAAATTAATGATATTACTCTATATAAATTTGGAATAAAAAGATTCATCTTCCTTAATGGATTTTTAAAAGAGGAATAATCCTTATAAATAAAATAATTCATTTGATAATTTCATACTAACAATGAACAAACCCTAAACAACATGAAATCCAACATAATGAGTCTGTCTAGACATGTTACATAAATTGAGAAATGAACTTTAATGAGAAGAAATTATTAACCCATGTGCTCCCATTAATGAGAATGGATATCCACCTTATTACCTTAGTTTTTTTATTATAATGTCATGAATTAAAGGTGATATGGTTCTCAAGGGGATTTGTATATATGGTGTGAAATATATTAAAACTAGATAAAACAAAGGTTTTAGTAACCATATTGGTTTATTCTACATGCGATACACATTGAAACTCATCTATTGAAAATACTCTTAATGATTAAGATGATTTTAATTGTCTCTTTGATGGGGATACATATAGAGAACTTGATGAGAAGCTTCAAAATTTCTTTCTTTAAATAAAAATAAAATTTATTGAAATTTATTTTGGTAATTTTATTGAAAATGTATGGGTTTATATAATATTATTCTTGGGTTAAAGAATCAAATCATAAAAATAAGGAGGATAAATTTATATTTAATTAATGACATTAAAGTAAGAAATTTATAAATAATATAAGGAGGATTCAAAAAAATAAATCCTTCCATGTGTACATGACGGTGTTAACCTGAATGTGGAATTGAGTGCATGGAATTAGGCTAGAGACTTCTTATAATAATTAGTCTCAAAAACATCTCAAATGTGGAAATGATTGAATAGACTGTGAAGTATTTTAGGGTTCATTCCTTGAAGTGTATTCCACAATAAAATATTTCAAGCATCCTGATATCTACAATCCATAATTTCTTGATAGAACTCCAAGAATTGAAGGATGTGGTATTAAAATTACGTTTTCTATAACATATATTGTTATATTAAATATATTATAATGGGGGAGTGTGGGTTAATGAGTTATCTAAGAGAGAGGGATGTTTATTCCCTACACATATATTATTTTGATTATTTTATTTAGATGAGAACATATTATAATCTATTGAAATTTTTTATTTTTATGTCCCCTAAAGTAACAAATTATAAAATGGTATCACAAAATAATTCAATTATGGACAACATTGAATGTCTTAGTTACAAACAGTTTTTTAAATACTAGTTTATCCTTTACAAAATTAATGTTTTTTACCTTTATTTTCGTAAATAAGAATATATGTTGTGTTAATATTCCATTCGATTAATTCTAACTGAATTGAAAAATTATATGTTGAAGGAGAATCTGTTAGAAGGAGAATGAGTTGTGACCCCAACAAACACCTCTATATTTCTTATCATTAAGGGGAATGAAAATGATACCAAATAGAGATAATAACATAAATGTATATTATTGTATTGATATTACAAAAAAATGTGTAGAATGAAAATAACCTATTAAATAGATATATTTTTTTCAATATAAAAGGTTACCTAGTTATGAATAAATACTTCAATATGTGTGGAAGCAGAAAATGACTTATAATAGTTTGAGTATTATCGATGTGAAGAATAGAATATTTGTATGTAATGATTATTTCACTGGTCTTATAGAAAATATTGGTGTTAATTGATAATAAATCATTTCTGTAACAAATTTTAAAGGTGATTCTATAGCTGGATGATTGAAAATATTAAAAGACATAAGTTTTAATAGTGGTGGATAACTTGAAATTTGAAGAATACATATATGGTTGTTACAAAAATTATATACTCTATGTAATGTTTACATGAACTTGGATGATGTATTGGATGAGTTTTTAAGGCCTTGTGGAATTTATAGAAGGTTCTAGTAGAGAATGAGAGAAACATGGAATTTATAATAGCTATTTAAAGGTGATTCAGAAAATCCAAGAGTTATAAAAAGGTATGTCCCAATATCTGTTAAGGTAAATTTCACTATTTATGTAAGTGTACTGTGCACTATACACATATAAGATGATTTATTCGTTTATAAAGTTATATTAATGGGCCATTTAGTGGAAACTCATAAATACCTAGACATTATGAAAAGGTACATGAATATTACCTTATTGGAAAAAGTAATATCATATCTGTTTAAAGGATCAGTTTTAGAAGATGTGAAAATTTATATCCTAGATATGTAAAGTTCATCTTCTAAGAAATATAATGTCTACATAATGATAAGTATGTGAATATATGAAAAGGTTACAAATGACCTATCTATGTAAATATAATCAGTGTTCTACATAAATGATACTCTAAGTTTCATGATGGTTATCTCTTTAATTTGACTTTTTATAAATCTGAAAATTCATAATGGAATCATAAATCCATATGATGTTGATGATTTATTTGACATAATATTTTTTGAATTTAAAACTTCTGAGAAAAATTTTGAGCTTCCTAAGTCAAATGAAAATACTTAGGACATACAAATTTAATATCTAATGAATAAAATTATATATTAATCAGATGATGCTTATGCCAATATTCAATGATTAAAATATAAATATAATTCACATTTATCAAGATTAAAGACAACATTAATTTAAGATAGCGACGAGGGAGAATTTTTTATTTTTTATATGATCACCATGTCAATGAAATTAATATCACATTATAGAGGGAAAAATCTATGTAACAGTGCATGCATTCATTCATACATGGATGAAATAAAAAGATAAATTTATTTTTTATAAATTAATATTGTTATATTTGGAAATGATATAAAATAATAAATCTTATATTCAACATGATCATTAAAGTCATGATTATATTACATTGTTAAATAAGTGTTCATGATGAAAATTAGAAATAAAACCCAGGAGTTTTTCATAAGAATAATTGGAATGAGTATTTAAAATAGTTAGGAATAAGGATTATGAGTTTGTGATATTTTAATGTATCACCAATATCGATTCCCGAAGTATTCATGAATTATAAAAACAATTGGGAGACTTGTTTTTTAAGGAGTTCTAAAATTGAATGAATCTTGTAGTTTTCTAATTAGAAGAAAGAATTAATATTCACATGTGTAGTAAATATTTAAGATAAAGGGAATAATTAAAAATATGTAGTTAAAAATTTATAATTTTTATATAATTTATTTTGGTCTATGTATAATATAGATATTTTAGGCTCTGATGATGCTATATATTCTATGTAGATGAACATGGGAGGATGAAGAAGAGAACCATATGAATAGTGTAATCAATAGGAAATCGATATCTATGAAATAAGTAAATAGCAGATTTTGATTCCACTTCTTGTATTACTTGTATTGAAGAATAAGAATGATATTGAGATAAAAAAATTGATGTTGTTATTTTAATATACACTTTTCATCGAAACACTTAAATATGTATAGCCCTAGTGATCATATAACATAATGAGTTTATATGGGTAACAATACCTTTCCACATTTGTGAATTTTGATAATTAATTTTTTTAATTATATGTTATTTTGTTTATGAAGGATTATTGAGGAAATCATGCTACAAAATAAAATAATTCCATATTTTAGAAGTAGGATGAAGATAACTTTTCAAATGATTTTCCTTCCACAAGACTCAATGATGATGGATACACTAATTCTTTATAAAACTTGTGTAATATAATGTAGTAATTACCTCAAGATTTGATAAGGAACACCTCATGCCTTCTATTTTAATAACTACCTCATATTTTCTTCATTAATCTATAACTTAAAACCTGACCTGAACCTGGAAAGGATTTTGCTATCACATTGAGGTTGAACCTTGTAAATCTTTCTATGTTATTTTTCTTTCTTATTTTCAATATATAACATGGTGTGAGATTATCCCCCATTATTAGATTCATCTCTATTAAAGTTGATATAGGTATGAGTTTAAGAGGGGCTAATATAAACAAAAGTAAAACCAAGTAAAATTTGGGTACATGGATTAACCCAAAATGTATTTTCTTAACCCATAGGAACTACACACCTTATATCCTAATGATTATAAAATTTTATGTTTTAGAGAACAAATATAGTGTAAATAATTTTCATCACCATTAATGATGCCTAATTTTATTCTATGGTATATAAAAATTCTATAATATAGATTTAGATAAACTTATATCATACATTATGATTTTCTAAATCTAATACCTTTAAACTAAATCATATACTATGATATCACATTTCATATAAAACTATCAATATCAAATATCATATAACATTCCATAGTACAAAATCTATATTTTATTTTATGTATAAATAGTAAAATATTTATTTTTATTAATTTTATGAACGAATTCAAAAATCAATTAATTTTTTTCTTTTATTCGATACCAGTAAATTTGAAAGATAAAATCCCTCATAGGAACACATCATATGTGACATCTATGTGAACATATTATAAAAATTCAGTTCCCCAACTCTTTGGGCTATAAAACACTTTGTATAAAAGATAATAATTGCGTAGGAGAGATGTACTTTTTCATATGTTATCTTGTTAGAGTTATTACCAATAAATTAAATACATAATGTATTATTTTAATCCACTAAATAGAATTCTGGGATCAAATAACACTTATTAATTTATATGGAGACATAATAATCAATAAACAATATCTTAAAAAATTTGAAACTAAAACCATTTATAAAATAAAATGAATAGTGCATCATTATGTGAAGTTGGAAAAAATAACTTATAAGTTTAGATATATCATAGTTTAATCTAAAAACTCCCCTATAATATGTTATGATTAATATATTAAAGATACTAGTAATGGCCAAATCATCTCCATAAGGACTGGTATGAGCTAAAAATTTTATTGGTTGGTTTTTATAATAAATATAGTAAAAAAAAGGTTTAAATGAATGTGTGTCTGATGTCTAGATAATTATAACAAAAATAAAAATCCTAGATTTAATATCCATGATATTCAAATTCCTTATATTAGAAAATATTTATTTAAAAATGTGAAATAAATTGTGGGAACCTAAACATTCCTGCCAGTCATGATAATATAAGGAGAAACAACCATTTCTTACTGAGATATTCCATCTAAAGATAAATCAAATCATTTATAATGAAGTTTTACATCCTAATATGGTTTCCTATTTGTACTAAATAGAAGAAATGAGATTTATGTTTGATTATGTTGTATAATTCCATTATATTGATATGATTGGGATTTCTTATTTTTGGTATTTCCAGTCCACTGTCAGTGTGGTTGTCAATTACACTTGTAAAAAGTGTCACTAATATACACGATCCTACCAATAGGAAAAATGTTATATCATGTATTCATATTGAAGGATTAAATCTTATATTTTATTATTACTCATGATTTTACTAACTAGTGGATGTTTTTTAACTCCTTAGGTATATTTATAATCTCCCTCTCATGAAAATTCAACAATAAACACTAGTAATCCCTTTATTATCAACATGGTAGCATCTCTGATTGTTAAATAGAATCATACACTCAATAATAAAATTAGTTTAGATTTTTTTAATTATAATCAAATCCTATAACTATAAAGTTAACTAAAACTAAATATCCAAACATAATAAAATATGGAAATTAATAATAATTGGTTAGAAATATTATCGATCTCACAAGGTCTTCATGAAATTCCAAGTGGATGGTGTTTCAAGAGTTATTCCAGGTCCTATAGGGTGTGGTTCTATATTCAGAGACTATAAATCCAATGAAATTTTATGCCTTTACAGAACATGAGGGTATTACTACATTTTTGGATACATAAATTCTAGGGATCATCAATGGAGTTGATTAAGTGGAAAATATTGGATTTTCCAGTATTAGGCTATAATGTGAATCAACCACTATAGTGTGGGAAATTAGATATGGAAGAATTTATTTTTACTAGAATATTACTTCCATGTGTATCAGTTTATTGGAATCTCTATCATAATGAATTTCCTCATTACATATACAGTTTCTGAAGAAAATCATGTGGATGATTTTTTGGAAAATAAAGGTTTGAATTCCAATGAATGGACTGGGGACAATGATGTTCCTGGTGGAATCCTTTTGTTTTGTCTTAATGATAATTTTAAAAAGTCACACTTAAGACTTTTTTAATTCCATTTTATTTTAATAAATAATACATTTCATTTTGGGTAAGTCCTCATTATACCAAAAAATATCTTCCTCTATTTCTTAGTTCACCCTTAATTATCATCCCCCATCTTTTCCTCATGAATTTAATAGATCATATCCATGTGGAAAAATAGATTGAAAATTATCGCTCCATGTGGTCATTTATTCTTAATTCTTAATGAATTATCACATTCCAGGAAAAATCATATAATCATTTAATTCCTTCACTCCCTAGTATTTTTATTTCTATGGATGTTTTGTTAAAAACTTTCTTCAGTACATAAGGAAGATATGTATAGGGAATATTTATGGTCCCCTCCAACTATACATGTGATCCACATGGAATAATGATTATCTCTATGACCCTCTGTTGTTTCTTTTTGGATATTAATCTTAATATTCAATACATATTAATGTGATGATGCTTTTTTTGATTAATTGATCATGGGTAATGGAAATGGTTAATCGAGTTTCTTCAATTTATATAAATGGTGAAATTGTCCTAATGTTATACTGTGTGTCAATGCACAAAATACTGATTTTTTTTCTATATTTAAATCATAAACAATAATATATCATAAAATTCTAGATTATTAGAATCATGGAGATAATAATATATGTGATAAAAATTCATTTTTCTGACACAAATTCAACTTTTCAGATGAAATTACCATCGCTTAAATGATTCATTTCCCCTAAAAAAGCATTTTTGAACTAGTTACAATATCTTATGTTCATTTTCTTGATTATTTATTGGTATGGAATAATTTTATTTAGTATTTTTGGTGAGAATGTGGGAAAATATTTGCATTTTTATTCCCTCTTGAGTGTTGTAACTGAGAACAATGTTTTATTCCACTATAATATATTTTAACAAAAATGGAATTCTTTCATTATAACATCATTAACCTTACTCGAAAATTCTGTGGAATTCATATTGTTACTCTAGATTATGACAGAGGAAATATTCTCCAAATAACATTTATTGTATTGTTTTTGTACTCCAAAAAATTATATAATTAATTTGGTTACTCAAAAAAAATAACGTAACCATTAATTAATGAAATAATTAATTTACATAATTTACATATTGTACACGGCTAAAATTGTAAAATAATGTATTAAATTTTTAATAATATATTTTAAAAATTTATTATTCAAATATATTCCCAAAATGACTTGGACATTAAAAAATTCATATATAAAAACCTAAAATATTATAACTATATATAATTCTAGGGGTTTTGGCATCAAATCCATACATATTGCACTTTTAAAATTTATTTTAAAATATATGATATTTTTTGATAATAACATGACCCCACACTTAAAAGTTTCTTGTCTCGAAGATTCAACCTCAGAATTATAATAATGGAATTCAAACATTAACTAGTCTATTCATTATATTTATTTGGAAAATTTAAATAAATGATTTGTATGAATCCTTATGAATAACATTAAGTCACCATTTTATTCTGTTACACCTCAAATAATCTTAGTAAAAGTTACTTTACTATATGTATTATCCTTAAAAATTCAATTAATATTGAGAAATAATTTTTTGATATAGGATATTCACACCCTTATATGAAATTCTATATTATGATTGGGAATTTACACAATACACATTTTTATATTTTTTATTGTTAATACAAATGGTTTGAAACACTTTTTTAAGATTTAATTAAGAATTTTTGGAACAAAATAGTCTAATCAACATAAATCCCCCTTGATTAAGTATAATAACCAAGGCATGGATGCAATGTTGTATTGTAACCTATCAAATATTTTTTACTCAAAAACAAGTTCATCTTGTCCAAAACTATGAAGTTCTAACAACAGGGACCAGTTTAAGTTACTTTTGATAAAAAAATGAATAGGAGCAACACGGATAGTTTATTCTTATATTTCCTTCAACCCAGATTTATAACATTAAATATACACTTTTTATTTAAAATCGATTTTTTTGATAGAAACTTCCTATTATAGTTTTTCAAAATTCTAATTGACTTTTTACATTACATTTACAAATCTATGGAACTCCAATATTTATTTCACTTTTAATAAAATAGAATAAAATTTCTTCAGTATAAGTACTCATCGACTCACTGAAGTTGAAATTTTATAATAAAATACAATATGAGAACTTATAAATTCCTTTTCCATACTTAGTTCAATATTTTATGAAATTTTGGTGTTTGTGGGATTAAATTAACCGCCTTTAATCAACTAAAAAACTCATTTTGAATGAAAAAAAATCTATTTAAATAAGTTAATTTGTTAAAATTTCATGATGAATATTGTATATTTTTTTCTTTATTCATTTCAAATTTTATAATATTAATCTTTTTCAATTGAATGTTAAAAATAAAATTAATATATAAATCATTATAGTATGTTAAAATGAAAATTAAATTCTGTGATCAATTTTTAATAAAACCTAAATAAATATTTAATTTTTATTATGATGAATTGTGATAAACATAAGTGATTATTAAGTGAATATAAGTCATTAAACCACATTTAAAATTTCACCTTATGTCATTAAATCTAATACAATTTTTCCATGCTGATAGATTAGTTCCTTATGAATATGTTTCCATTATTCTTTCATTATGGTGATCATTTTTTAAAATTTACTTTCTCTATACTATTTATTTTATTTTTATAGTTTCATTATCTTCGAACTGTTCCTCATGAAAGATTATGGTTTTATTTTTTTTAATTACTTTTGTCATCATATAATTTTATTCTATGTTTCCTTAAAAGTTATAAACTACTAGTAACTAATAAAAAACTAATTTATTTATATAAGTTCTAGAGTAAACTTGAAATGTCTTTGGTTTTCAAAAAAGGTAATTGTATTCAATCGATTAATTGAAATGAGTTTCATTAACAAATCTTAATTAAATGTGCACACCCATAGTCAAAATGATTTCATTAAGGTCCATGTCTCCAAATTTTGTAAAAATAACATAGTTCAAGTGGGTTTAGGTACTATTAATTCCAAACATGCATATCCTGAAATATATATCTACGGATTTTAACTAAGTGAAAGAGCTAATATATGTAAATATATTTAAAATTATTCATGATAGGAGAAATGAGATAATGTAAAGACACAAACTCCCAAAAATTTGAATGCATCACTTCCTATATTAGGGGGTTTGCCCATATTACCTTCATCCCTAGAGACTCTATGTTAGAGAAAAATAATTAGATATTCATAAAGTAGTGGTAATTATTAGAAACAAAATAAATTAGTAAAATAAATATAAATTAATGAAATAAGTCTCTTTAAAGTTGTTAGGTAACCACCCAACCAATTATTATACATAAATATTCTCAATTGGGATTCAACCCAAAGGTCAGTCCAGATTCAATGGGTGGGTGTGGCTTCTATAGATTAAACCTCATAGTGTGGGTTGCACCTCTAATCCTCAAAATGACAATAGTTATTTTCTTTAAAAAAGTATATATATTAGAAATATCAAACTAAAATAATATAATAGACCCATTGTGTTTCTTATATATGGTGAAATATATAATTTATTCACTTTGTTTTTATACTTGTTATATATGTTTTTTCTAGGGGGATATAATAAGGTTTCCCTCATCGAGTTGTTTTTATATTCTATAACAGTTCAGAACTTCCATTACGTCATCATGTACTAATTTACTTGTCTCAAAATCCTCCTTAAAATGAATTTAATTTATTATGGTATATGATAGGAATGTTATGTTTTGTTTCAATTTATAATTTATTTAACTAAGTAGATAAGCATCAGAACATTTGTTTAAAATAACTCTGATTAGATACACGGGAAGTTTATTAGAGGTAATGGATCTGGAAGGAGGTGTTCTGGAATTCATTTTTAGAATGTTCTATTTAGTAATTATTTTTCCATAATATATTGAAAAGATGTTGTGACATATTTAAGATACATTTTGAAGAAATGGAAATTTCATTCTGGTATTTTCTTTGGTAAGGTTAAAAAACATAAGGTTAATCATTTGATATGTATGAGTGAATATTTTAGTTCTTTAGAAATTTGAAATTAGAGGTGTCATTTCCTATTGGTAAATAGATATTTCTACAGTGGATGTTGGGGACACCACAATTTTTAATGGAAGTACAACTCATTGAGTTTATAGACTCTTTTATAAAAGATGACATGGATTTTTTTAAAGAAATGAAGTTAATTGAGTAAGTATAATATGATTTGTGATATAATTGGATTTTTATTTCCAATAGAAATTTCAATATTATATCATCTGAGAAATGAAAAGAACAACAATGTTATCTCATGGATGCAGGGCTAAATATCTAATCCATATAGTCCTTGTGTTTTATTTTTTTATATGCTTTATTTTTATATAAATTTTTTTAGGTTTTTTATTGATTGTGATATCAATTTTGGATTGTTATAGTGATTTTCAATGTGGTTTTTCATCTAAAGTACTTATAAATTAATGTTATAAGGGTAACTTTCATTTTGGTAATTTCTTTATATTTATTCCATGATTTGAACTTTTAGATTTTTTGAATTCCTGTGACTTGTGTTTTTGATTTTTTCCAAATATATGGCATCAAATTATGGTTATTATTATGGTTTATTAGAATAACATTCAAATAAAACATAGGTAACAATTTTTACAATTATATACGTAAATTTATTAGGAATCATTATATATAATGTTATGGAATCTGTAGATTAAAAGCGAAGGATATATAAGTTTGAGGAGAAATAATTTTTCTTCTATAGGAATTGGGTGTAATACTATCAGATTCACAAATATCATGAATGTTCATTAAATGGAGTAAAACCAAAAATAATTATAAAATGGAATGTTAAAGGCTATATATAATGTCACTTCAGTTAATTATAGCTCCATTTTCATTGAATGTAACCTTTGAAATCTAAGAAATAAAGAGGAAATTATAGTTGATGAGTAATCTGGTAGATATGTATGCGAAACTGATATATTTGGGAAAATTGTTCATAATGTGTAGGCAATTTATCATTATTATATCAAAAATAATTACAATGGTTTATAATGTGAATGAATTTAGCAAGATATAGAGTTATATTTAATTAGTAAACATTATGTTTATGAATTAAGTGTGAGAGGTACTATTACTATCATCGTTACCAAATTAGTGGGATGTGATGGTAACTACCAATTGTAACTATTATGGGAAGAAAAAAATTGATGATATTAAAAATATTATTATATGTCTTGATATTGGATAAAAAGAAGTCAAAGAATCTAATATATTCACAAATAATGTGAAAGGTATAAGAAGTTACCCATAGTGGATATGCCATATTAAATTAGAATATTGATTAATGAACAGAAGTATAGGAAACTTTATTATGACTAGACAAGTATGTTGGCATTATAGGAATATAATGAATATCAGAAAATATTATAGGCATTGTACGGTATGTTCCAAAATTAATTAGTTATGAAGTTCAAGGTCCTAAAATTTTATAGATAATGGTAATAATAATTTATTGTTGATTTTCAATCTACCATTAGAATTATGGATTATTGTTTCTGGGTTATCATTTCACACAATGGTGGGGAGGTGATGTATGGGAAATTATGTATCAAGAAGATCGAGAATGTTTCATTTATTTTATGATGAGTCTATTATAGGCTTGGTAAGGGTTTATATTAATTTCCAATGTCATACTAATGTTTCTTAATGTTATAAGAATTTTGGATCATACTAGATTTATATAATATTATTATCCAGACAGATGATTCGTAAATTTGAATGCCATTTGAAAATGGAATATAGAAGATTACTCATGGTTCCATGGTCAGGGATAGAGGTGTAAAGGATGTGACATTATATCTGGATGTAATATTGGATGAATAAAAACTACCAAAAAAACAAATTCTGAATGTTTTAAGTTGTGGAATTGTTGTTTAAAAACCCGTAGTAAAAATAATATATGATTTTTAGTAGAAAATGTTATATTTATGATTTATCGCTTGGAGTTTTTATGTTATGATATTTTTTTACAGTATAATTGTATAAAGGTTTTATTCAACTTAGGTGGTAGAACAACTATGTCTCTTATGTTAGAAAATGTTAAAATGATCATTTGGGGGCTTGAAATAGCCCATTTTCAAGTGGATCACTTTCATTCATGATATTCATCATTTTTTCAAAAACTAATGTTTGATTTTACATCCTTAAACAATAATATTAGGTTTTTGAGTGTTAATTTGATAGAAGTAAAAGGTGGAAATGGAAACAAGATGGAAGATAAAATTGTTATGGTATAATGAATGTATTGAATATAGTAAAATGAGTTCCTAAAACTACTATTGGAAGAATGGAATAACATTTGAAAAAACATTACATGAGACACCAAAGTAAAATATTGAAGTAAAAATAAATACCTTCATTTAGATGTAGACATAATAAACTATAAACAATATCTTCTAAAATTTGTAACTAAAACCATTTATAACATAAAATGAATAGGGCATCATTAAGTGAAGTTGGAAAATATAACTTATTAGTTTAGATATATCAAATTGTAATCTAAAAAATTCCCTGTAATTTCTTATGATTAATATAGTAAAGATACTAGTAATGACCAAATCATCTCCATAAGGACTGGTATAAGCTAAAAAGTTTTTTTGGATGGATTTTATAATAAATGTAGTAGAAAAAGGGTGGAAATGAATGTGTTTCAGATGTCTAGATAATTATAACAAAAATAAAAATCCTTGATTTAATTTCCATGATATTCACATTCCTTATATTATAAAACATTTAATTAGGAATGTGAAATAAATTGAGGGAACCTAAAATTTCCTTCCAGCCATGATAATGTAATGAGAAACAACCATTTTTTACTGAGATATCCCGTATAAAGATAACTCAAATCATTTCTAATGAAGTTTTAAATCCATATATGGTTTCTTATCTGTCCTAAATAGGAGAAATGATATTTATGTTTGATTATGTTATATCAATCCATTATATTGATATGATTGGGTGTTCTTAGTTTTGGTTTTTCTAGTCCAGTGTTAGTGTGGTTTTCAATTAAACTTGTGAAAGGTGTCACTGATATAAACTATCCTACCAATATTAAAAATGTTATATCATGTATTCTTATTAAAGGATTAAATCTTATATTATCCTATTAATCTTGATTTTACTACATAGTTAATGTTTTTAAACTCCTTAGGTATATTTATAATCTACCTCTCATGAAAATTCAACAATAAACACTAGTAATCTTTTTATTATCAACATGGTAGCATCTATGATTGTTAAATAGAATCATACACTTAGTAATTAAATAAGTTTAGAAAAATAAATTTTAATTACAATCTAATCCTACAACAATAATGTTAGGTACAACTAAATATCCAAACATAATCAAATATGGAAATTAATAATAGTTGATTAGAAATCTTATTGATCTCACAAGGTCTCCATGAAATGCCATGTGGATGGTGTTTCAAGAGTTATTACAGGTCCTATAGGGTGTGGTTCTATATTCAGAGACCACACCTGGAATGGAATTTTATGTCTTTACGGAACATGGGGGTATTACTACATATTTGGATACATAAATTCTAGAGATCATCAATGCAACTGAGTAAGTAGAAAAGAGAGAATTTTCCAGTATTATTCTAGAATATGAATCGACCACTATAGTGTGGGCAATTAGAGATGGAACCATTTATTTTTACTAGAATATTACTTCCATGTGTATCGGTTTATTGGAAACTCTATCATAATGAATTTCCTCTTTACATATATAGTTTCTAAAGAAAATCATGTGGATTATTTTTTGGAAAACAAAAGGTTGAATTCCAATGAATGGACTTGGGACAATGATGTTCCTGGTGAAATCCTTTTTTTTGCCTTAATGATAATTTTAAAAAGTCACACTTCATACTTTTTTAATTCCATTTCATTTTAATAAATGATACATTTCATTTTGGTTAAGTCCTCATTTTACCAAAAAATATCTTCCTCTATTTATTAGTTCACTCTTAATTAGCATCCCCCATCTTCTCCTCATGAATTTCATAGATCATATCCATGTGGAAAAATAGATTGAAAATTATCTCTCCATGTGGTCTTTTATTCTTATTTCTCAGGGAATTATCAAATTCAGGAAAAATCACATAATCATTTCATTCCTTCCCTCCTAAGTATTTTTATGTCTATGGATTTTTTGTTAAAAACATTCTTGAGTTCATAAGGCAGTTATGTATAGGGAATATTTATGGTCCCCTCCATCTATACTTGTGATCCACATAGAATAAAGATTATCTCTATGACACTCTATTGTTTCTTTTGGGATATTAATCTTAATATTCAATACATATTAATGTGATGATGATTTGTTTGGTTAAATGATCATGGGTAATGTAAATGGTGAATCGAGTTTCTTCAATTTATATAAATGGTGAAATCGTCCTAATGTTATATAGTGTGTCAATACACACAATACTAATTTTATTCTATATTGAAATCATATACAATAATAGATCATCAAATTCTAGATTATTAGAATCATGGGGATAGAAATATTTGTGATAAAATTTCATTTTTGACACAAATTCAACTGTTCAAATGAAATTACCACCGCTTAAATGATTCATTTCCCCTAAAAAAGAATTATTGAACTAGTTACAATATTTTATGTTTATTGCCATGATTATTTATTGGTATGGAATAAGTTTTTTCAGTATTTTTGGTGAGAATGTGGGACAATATTGGCATTTTTATTCCCTCTTGTGTGTTGTAACTGAGAAGAATGTTTTATTCCAATGTAATTGATTTTAACAAAAATGGAATTCTTGCATTATAACATCATTAACCTTACTCGTAAATTTTGTAGAATTCATATTGTTACTCTAGATTATGACCGAGGAAATGCTCTCCAAATAACATTTATTGTATTTCCTTTTTTTACTCCAAAAAATTATATAATTAATTAGGTTAATCAAAAAAATAATGTAACCATTAATTAATAAAATAATTAATTTACATAATTTACATATTATACAGTGTTAAAATTGTAAAATAATGTATTAAATTTTTAATAATATAATTTAAAAATTTATGATTCAAATATATTCCCAAAATGACTTGGGCATTCAAAAATTCATATATAAAAACCTAAAATATTATAACAATGTATAATTCTAGGGGTTTTGGCATCAAATCCACACATATTGCACTTTTCTAATTTATAGTAAAAAATATGATATTTTTTGTTAATAACATGACCCCACACTTAAACGATTCTTGTCCAGAAGATTCAACCTCAGAATTATAATAAAGGAATTCAAACATTAACTAGACTGTTCACTATATTTATTTGGACAAATTAAATAAATTATTTGTATAAATCCTTATGAACACCATTAATTCACCATTTCATTCCATTACACCTCAAATAATCTCAGTAAAAGTTACCTTACTCTATGTATTATCCTTAAAAATTTAATTAATATTGAGAAATAATTTGTTCATATGAGATATTCACACCCTTATATGACATTCTCTATTATGGTTGGGAATTTACACAATACACATTTTTATATTTTTCATTTTTAATCCAAATGGTTTGTAACACTTTTCAAAGATTGAATTAAGAATTTTTGGAACAAAATATTCTAATCAGCGTAAATCTCCCATGATTAAGTATAATAACTAGGGAATGGATAAAATTTTGTATTGTAACCTATCAAATATCTTTTTAATCAAGAACAAGTTCATCTACTCCAAAACTTTGAAATTCGAACAACAGGGACCAGCTCAAGCTATTTTTGATAAAAAAAAGGAATAGGAGCAACATGGATAGTTTCTTCTTATATTTCCTTCAACCCGAATTCATAGCATTAGATTTACTCTTCTTATTTAATATAAAATATTTTGATTGAAACTTCCCATGACTGTTTTTAAAAATTCTAATATATTTTTTATATTACACGTACTAATCTAAGGAATTCCAATATTTATTTTACTTTTAATAAAATAGAATAAAAATTCTTCACTATAAGTACTCATCGACTCATTGAAGATGAAATTTTATAATCCAATACAATATGATAACTTATAAATTCCATTATCCATATTTAGTTAAATATTTTATGAAATGTTGGTGTTTGTGGGATTAAATTAAATGCGTTTAATCAATTAAAAAATCATTTTGATTGAAAAAAATCTGTTTAAATAAGATAATTAGTTAAAATTTCAGGATGAATATTGTATATTTTTTTCTTTATTCTTTTCAAATTTGATAATATTAACCTTTTTAAATTGAATATTAAAAATAAAATTAATATATAATTTTTTTTAAGTTGAAATGATAATTAAATTTTGTGACCAATTTTTAATAAAAGCTAAATCAATTTTTAATTTTTAGTATTATTCATTGTGATGAACATTAATGATAATTAATTGAATATAAGTCATTAAAACACATTTAAATTTTCACCTTATTTCATTAAATCTAATACAATTTGTCCATGCTGATGGATTAGTTGTTTATGAATATGTTTCCATTATTCTTTCATTATAATGATCATTTTTTAAAATTTACTTTCTCTATACTATTTATTTTGTTTTTATAGTTTCAATATCTTCGAGCCGTTGGTTATGAAAGATTATGGTTTTATTTTTTTAATTTCATTTTTCATCATATAATTTTATTCTATAGTTCCCTAAAAGTTCTAAACTACTATTAACTAATAAAAAACTAATTGATTTATATATGTTCTAGAGTAATCTTGAAATGTTTTTGGTTTTCAAATAAGGTAATTGTATTCAATCGATTAATTGAAATGAGTTTCATTAACAAATCTTAACTAACTGTGCACACCCATAATCAAAATGATTTCATTAAATTCAATATCTCTAAATTCTGTAAAAATAACATAGTTCAAGTGGGTTTAGGTACTATTAATTCCCAAAATGCTTATCCTAAAATATATATCTACATATTTTAACTAATTAAAAGAGATAATATATTTAAATATATTTAAAATTATTCATGATAGGAGAAATGACATAAAGTAAATACATAAACTTCCAAAAATTTGAATGCATCACCTCCCCTGTTAGGGGGTTAGCCCATATTCCCTTCATACCTAGAGACTCTAAGTTACAGAAAAATAATTAGATATTCATAAAGTAGTGTAAATTATTAGAAACAAAATAAATAAGTAAAATAAATATAAATCAATGAAATAAGACTCTTTAAAGTTGCTAGGTAACCACCCAACCAATTATTATACATAAATATTCTCAATTGGTATTCAACCCAAAGGTCAGTCTAGATTTAATCGGTGGGTGTGGCTTCCATAGATTAAACCTCATAGCGTGGGTTGCTCTTCTACTCCTCAAAATGAAAATAGTTATTTTCTTTAAAAAAGTATATATATTAGAAATATCAAACTAAAATAATATAATAGACCCATTGTGTTTCTTATATATGCTGGAATATAAAATTTATTCACTTCCTTTTTATACTTGTTATATATGTTTTTTCTAGGGGGATATAATAAGGCTTCCCTGATTGAGTTGTTCTAATTTTCTATAACAGTTTGGAACTACAATTATGTCATCTTGTATGAATTTACTTGTCTCGACATCCTCCTTAAAATAAATTTAATTTCTTATGTTATATGTTAGGAATTTTATGTTTTGTTTAAATTTATAATTTATTTAACTAAGTAGATAAGCATCAGAACATATGTTTAAAAAGACTCTGATTAGATACACGGGAATTTTAGTAGAGGTAATGGATCAGGAAAGTGGTGTTCTGGAAGTCATTTATAGAATTTTCTATTTAGTAATTATTTTTCCATAATATGGTGACAATAAGTTGTGACATATTTAAGATTAATTCTAAAAATAATGTAAAATTCATTCTGGTAGTTTCTTTGGTAAGGTTGAAAAACATAAGGTTCATAAGATGATATGTATGAGTGAATATTTTAGTTCTTTAGAAATTTTCAATTAGAGGTATCATTTCCTATTGGTAAATAGATATTTATACAATGGATGTTGGGGACACCACAATTTTTAATGGAAATACAACTCATTGAGTTTCTAGACTCTTTTATAAAAGTACGACATGGATTTTTGAATGAAATTGAGTTAATTGAGTAAGTATACTATGATTAATGATATAATTGGTTTTTTATTTTCAATAGAAATTTCAATATTATATCATCTGGGAAATGAAAAGAACAAAAGTGTTATCTTAGGTCTGTATGGCTAAATATCTCATCCATATAGTCCTTGTGTTTTATTTTTTTATATGATTTATTTTTATATAAATTTTTTTAGGTTTTTTTATTTATTGTGATATCCATTTTGGCTTGTTATAGTGATTTACAATGAAGTTTTTCATCTTAAGTAATTATAAATTAATGTTATAAGGGTAACTTCCATTTGAGTAATTTCTTCAGATTTATTCCATGTTTTTAACTTTTAGATTTTTTGAATTCCTGTGACTGGTGTTTTTTATTTTTTTCTCAATATGTGGCATCAACTTATGGTTATTATTATGGTTGATTAGAATAAAATTCAAATAAAACATAGGTACCAATTTTTACAATGATATACGTAAATTTATTGGGAATAATTATATATAAAGTTATGGAATCTGTATATTAAAAGGGAAGGATATATAAGTATGATGAGAAATAATTTTTCTTCTATAGGAATTGGGAGTAATACTATCAGATTCACAAATATCATGAATGTTCATTGAAGGGAGTAAAACCAAAAAAATGTATAAAATGGTAAGGGTGTATATTAATTTCCAATGTCACACTAATGTTTCTCAATGTTATAAGAATTTTGGATCATACTAGATTTACATAATAACATTTTCCAGATACAAGATTCGTAAATTTTAATGTCATTTGAAAATGGAATATATGAGATTACTCATGGTTCCATGGTCAGGGATGGAGGTGTAAAGGATGTGACATTGTATCTTGATGTATGATTGGATGGATAAAAACGACCAAAAAAAAAAATTCTTAATGTTTTAAGTTGTGGAATTGTTTTCTCAAAAACCTTAGTGAAACTAATATATGAGTTTTAGTAGAAAAGGTTATATTGAGGATTTATCTCTTGGAGTTTTTAGGTTGTGATATTTTTATACATTAGAATTGTATAAAGGTTTTATTCAACTTAATTGGTAGGACAAAAATGTCTCTTATGTTAGAAAATGTTCAAATGATCATTTGGGGGCTTGAAATAGCCCATTTTTAGGTGGATCACTTTCATTCATGATATTCATCATTTTTTCAAAAACTAATGCGTGGGATTACTTCCTTAAACAGTAATATGATGTTTTTTAGTGTTAATTTGATAGAAGTAAAAGGTGGAAATGGAAAAAAGATGGAAGATAAAATTGTTATGGTATAATAAAGTTATTGAATATAGTAAAATGAGTTCCTAAAACTACTATTGGAAGAATGGAATAACATTTGAAAAAAAATTACATGAGACACTAAAGTAAAATATTGCAGTAAAAATAAATTAATTAAACATTGATAGAAAAGTAACAAAGAAAAATATTTTACATGAGACACCAAACTAACATTCACCCATATCAATTCCATGTTTTGTGAAAACACAAAGATAACTCCAAATTATGTTTCTTAATAGTATATATAAAGGAAAACATTATTTTCTGGATATAGTATGAACTTAATTGAAAGATAATAAAGATCCAAAATATTTTATTTTCTGATAATTTCCTCTAGAAAGAATAGAAACTGGTGGTAAAATATATCGATAATAAAAAAATTAATAGAACAGATCTACATTGTTCTCAGTGGAAATTTAAAAATGTCATAAAATCTAGAAAGATCTAGGAGCAATGAAAGTTTGAATGTTAGGATAAAAGAAGTTGTACCAGAATTCTCAAGGATTGAAAAATATTAGCTCAGTTTTTTCGAAAGAAAAATTTTAAATGTTGCACTTCTTGAAAGAGGAGATTCATGGGTGGAATTAGAGACATCTACCAAAATTAGATGTTAGTATTAAAGGTTTGGTTCTGATTTTCATTAATTTATTATAATGGTTGTAAGAGACTTTTAGATCCTAGAATAATTTTATAATCTCTGTGATTCTAGAATTTTGGAGTTATCCATGAATGGTGAACTAGAGTTTTTACACTCAAATTGAACTTTGATGTTAATGAAGCTACCATAAGAAAAGAATGTATTGGATAAAAGTGTGTATTTTTTGAACGTATAAGTTGATGGTGGGGATCAGTATAATTCTATAAAGGTGGTCAGATTCTTTTTTTAGAAAGGAGTGGAAATTTTGAAATTATTCTCACTAATGGTTAAATACACTTCAATCTAGATAGTTACTAGGGAAAAAATATTAAAATGACACTATTAATAACATTAATTTTTAATAATTGATGTTTGAAATAATATTTTATATCTGTTAATATAAAATTATTTAAATGGTAGGATTCGAAATTGATTACATATTTTATTTATTAACTGACATAAAATATAGGTTTTTTAAATCAGTTAATATATAAAAAATTTAGAAAACTATAAAAACATATGTTTTACACTACTTAATAAATAAATGATGTTGAGAATATTTAAAAAATAATAATATATTGAGTGCTCCTATTATTTCACATCACTCACTCGATCTATCTTGAACTTTTCTGATAAAATAATACCCAACATATTATTCAATGATCCTCCCTATTATCGTCATCATTTCCTATCATCACCATCATCATTGGTAGTGGTTTATTTTTTTATACACTCTATAAGTCTATTTTTTCTAATCAGTTGTATTGCGGGGTTTTTCAATTACATTTTCTTTTTTCTATTTTTTCTATTTTTCTTGTCTCTTATATTTTTTTTGTATTTAGTAGTTTTTTATTATGGTTCATTACATTAATTTTAGTCATAGACCACCCTAAAACTACTTATATTCATTAACATCATCTTCGGTTCTACCCTTGGTGGGCCTTTTCTCAAGTGGTTTCCCTGTTTGATTTATGTTGATTTGATCAAATTTTATTTTTATTTTCTTTGTAATCATTTTAGATTCAATATTTTAATGTAGTTTAAAATTTTAGGGTTTTGTTTGTTTTTATATTTTTAATTCATGTAATTGGTATACTTATATAATGGTATTACTTCTATCACTTCCCATCTATTATATGTTTTTTTCATGTTCTTATTGTAACTTATAGTTTACTCTGTATACATGATACCTTTATTTGTATTTTAATATATAAACATATTTATATAATAATTTATACCAGATTATTTTATTTGAAATAATATAGTTTGTCTATATAAAATATTTTATTATTAAATATTGTTTATTATTATAAATTAATATTGTTTAATATTGAAAATATATTTTATAAACATTATACATGTGTAAAAAGAATTTTAAAAAAATTAATAATTAAGGATATTTTTTATTTTTTTATTTTCTAACTTATCATTTTTTATACTCAGTTACTTATTTTATTTTTTCTATTTTTTATTTTAAATTATTTAATATAATTATTATATTTTATGTCTAAAATATGAAAAAAAATATTTTAAAACAATTTTTATTCATTTTTTAAAAATACAAAGTAATATTTTTTATTTATTAAATTTAGATTTTTATAGTAAAAAAATAATTTAAGAAATATTTTACGTGTTTTTAAATAAAAAATAAAACAATTAATTCATTTAAATTAAGAATTATGTAAAACATTATCATTTAAATTTTTTTATAAATAAAATATTTTATTTCACTATTTATTTAGTATAAAAATAATTTATTATCATTATATTTAATTACATAATGAACAATGATAAGTAAAATTTTTCCCTTATTTAATATAAATTTTTATTTATAAAAAATAAATTCTAATACAAAATAAAAAATATTACGACTTCAAATTTTTTATAGATAATAATGATTTAAATTTGTATTACTACACTACAGATATATAATAAAAATGAGGAATCTTTTGATGATTTTTTTTTGGAATTTTACAAATGAAATATTACAAAAAATAACCTCTTCTTTAGGTCCATCACACAAATGTCCACTTATGATATGGCTATGAAGTAGATAAATTATAGATCATTTAATTAACACTATTTTTAATCCATGTAAGAGGCTATAGATTTTTCATGTTGAATTTATGATGAACTCAATATTTAATAACGATATATATTTTCAAAATGAATTTTTTGATGAAATTAAATTAATGATCTATGATATTGATGTGGAGGAAAGTTGGAAAACACTATTCATTGAGTGCTTATATAGGGATTCTAAAGAAAATCATTTATCATCATTGAATTTATTTAAATTTATTATCAACAACGTTATGATTGGTGTACTTGAAATCATTGAATGTATAGTGTGAGAAGAGTTTTACATAATTACAATAGTTTTTAAAATATATACATCTTAAAGAAAAGAATATTCTAGATTCAAATTATAATATAAAAAATATATATTATACAAGATTGATTTAGGCTATAAGAAAATAAATGTTTTCCTCAATTATTTTGTTTGATATATGGAGGAATAAATTTTTTTTCCAAAGTGTCCAAAATGTGGGACATCATGGTAAAATTTGAAGGAAAATTAAGATTTTGATTCATCTATTACAAGAAGTAACACGACTCTTATTAAGGAAATTAGGTATCTTCATATAATTCAGTATCTAAAATATTTATTTGAAAAATAATTTGATGTGGAAAGGATAAGATGGTATGTACATGAGAGAATATATGATGGAAAATTACATCATCACACTGATTGTCCTTAATGGAAGTAAGTTGAAAAAAATTATCTAAATCTGTAAATGAAGTTATAAATATTAGATTTTTCTTATGTATATATGGAACAATTCCATATCAATTACATTGAAAAAAACATAATTCCTGGCTAGTTTTATAGGTAATTTATAACATTTCTCATGAATTTTGTATGAATCGGAAAAATATCATATTAACTATAATGATTTAGGGACCAAAATAACATAGAAAAGATATTGATGTTTAATGGTTACCATTAATTGATGACTTGAAAAAATTATGGGAGGTAGGTATTATATTTCACCATTCAAATAAAAATAATATAGTCAGTTGAATTTTATTATTTTGTTAACAATAAATTGATTATAAGTATATGGAAATTAATTTGGATACAGTGTTATGGGGAATAAATATTTCCCAAATTGTGGAGAAGGTACTTCATATTTTAACCAAAACATGAGGTAAATATAATACATGGTTCATTGAAGGTTTTTGTTCTATTAATTACTCTTATCAAAGATTAAAAAATTCATTTGATGTCTCACAATAATTTTATATCACTCCAAATCCTTCATAAACATATAAATGTTTTAAGAGAGAGAGAAACAAATTGTTGTTGTACATTGAAATACCCAAATATCTTCTTAGGTTTATAAATGTATGGAATAAATATTCATTATTTTTTGACATTTTATATTAGAGATATCAATAGATGTAATACAAAATGTATTTGGTTTATCTCAATAATAATATTAGTTACAGTTTGATCAAAACCATTTTAGATTTTAAAGGAAAGATGAAGTATAGTTTGAATTTGAGATTTTATTTATAGTAAATGGGAATGTGATGGGTTTTATCACTATCACTTAAATAAAATAAATATACATTCATTATAATTTTCATAAATTATTTCAGAGGGGTCAAATTTTTTTTAACAGTAACTCCATGGTATCCAAGGGTCTCAGGGTTATTATTCAAATTTAAATAATTTTATGTCACTAAAATTGTTGATGTTAACAAGCCAGAAATATCATGCTTTCCAGATTATGATGAAAACACTCTTACTAGATTCACAATGTGCAATACTACCCATTTTCCATCAGAATAACTAATAATAAGTTGTGTTATTTTTTTAATTTAACTTTTAACAAGGTGATGGATCATAATTAATTTGTAAATTTAGAGAATAATTCAGTTTACATAATTCTCAAACTAGAAATATACTTTCCATTATATTTTTTTGTAAATAATAATAAATTTAACAGTTAATTTGGTATGAGTAATAAATATTTATGGTCCAATATATCTACATTTTATGTATCATTTTGAAAATTAAATAAAGTTATTTATGGGGTTTGTTATGAATTCATATCAACTAGAATCCTCTATTGCCAATAATTATATTTCTAAGGATGTTGCAATGTTTTGTAGAAACTACTTTTCTATGGTGGAACAAAGGATGTTTCCTAGATCTCAACACTAATGTGTATGTTTTCATTGAAAGGGGGTTTGTGTCTTGAAAAAAAAATCATTCACTAGTGATCAAATAAATTAGGCACATTTACACGACTTGAATAACATTGATGATTTTTCATCCATATATAACATTACATATTAATGTATTAAAATAGTGTATCTATAAAACAAATAAATATGAGTACATAATGACTATGAAAAAACTTTTTTTACTTGGTTTAAAGAAATCATGCATGGTAGATGGCTTGAATAAAAAAAATTGTGTTGGTTAGAATGTTCCCCAATTTTTGATCTGATAACATGGTCTGGGTATGAAATAAATAGATATACATGGTATAATAATGATCTATACAATATATCTATAATTAAAAATATAATTTTATTCGTGTTTTCAAAATTTAAAATTATTTCATATCCAAAAGAAAAAACCACAATCATTATTTCAAGTTCATCTTATAGAGTTTTTGAATAAATATGGAAAATTTATGACATTAAATGTCAATATGTCTTCCAATATAAATGAGTTGGTGAAATATTTAATCTTTACCATAATGATTTGATATGAAATTAGTAAATCTTAATAGATCTGAATACACAAATGACCCTTCTATCATGAAAACTCATTTGAAATAAATTTTCTATATTATTCATCAATCAAATGTATAGTGGTCTATTTATTAATGGAACAAACATATATTGTTGAGGACACACTTGATGATAATTAATTATGTGAGATCACTACTTCCATGTATTTATTATTAAATGATATTGAGGACCACATTATATAAATGTTTTTTATCATACAAAACAATCATGAGGATGGGATATATGAAAATATATTTAGACAATAACCTAATATTATAGGAAACAAATAATGAATTCTTATTTAATATTTCAATTTTTATCAAATGTTGTATATTCTGTTTTTAATTTTATATTTTCATTTAATGTACATATTTTTAAAAATATGATAAATTATTTTCATCGTTTCATTTTGTTTTGTTGGAATCATATTTTTAATATTCAATTTTATATGTAACTTTTTAATTTTTCTAATTTTTTATTTAGAATCATTGTTTTCTATATATATCATGCAATATTTTATAAATTTTGTAACTATTTTTTAGAATTATTATTACCTACTTTAAAAACATTATAAAGTGCGTGTTTCATTTTAATTTATTTTGTTTATTATATCATTTCTAAATTTTTATTCAAATTTATATATATCATTTTAATTTCAATTATATTTTAATTAAAAAATTTCACTTTTTTGAATAATTTCATCTCTCATAAATGTTGTATTTATTTTTTATCATTTTATTTTAACTTCTTTACTAAATATTAAAATCAACGTGTTTATATTAGTTTATTCTTAAGGAGAATATTTTTTAATTTATATTAAACTTTATATGTTATTATTTTATTAGAATAATCATTGAAAAAAATTATAATTTTATTTATTGGATGATGACATATAAAATAGATTATTAACCCCAATATTCTCGTGGGACCCTATATATATGTCAACTAAGAATCATCCTCCTACTTTATTTTGGAACCTTCTACTTCTAGGTTGTATAGAAGGATTATAGGGGTGGAAAATGTAGTAAAATAAATTTACATAAATTATCAATTTATCATATCTAGAATCAATGGTTTTCTATTTATTTTGATGATTATGGTATTCGCAAGGGTTATAAAGAAAAAAATATATTTTTTCGGAATTAAATATAAAAAAAAGTAAGAACATCCTCTCTAATATTCAGGTGAAGCACACATGTCATGATAGGAACAAGGTGGAAGATGCTATGGCATCAATCGTGGTTCAAGGCTCGGTAACATTGTGTTTTTAAAATTTAAATCTGCTCCATCAAGAGGCGGTCTACCTAATTATAGGGGATTCCCCTACTTACACTTTTTTATCCCCCTAATCTCTCCCCATGTTCTCTCTTTTACTTGATCTCCCATTTCTTCTTAAATAAATTAATGTGATGATGATGATTAATAAGACGACATTAATTTATCTATGATAGAAAATTGTGCTATGTTCATTTATTATTATTTTACTTTTCATGAAATAATTTTTATAATATATATTATTTCTTCCATTTGATGAAATGATACTTGAAATACCTGACACTAAATAATTTTGAAAGAAATGATTTTTAGTTTTTTAAGAGATGGTGGAATTTAAAATCGACCCTCATTTTAGATTTCATTTCTATCACAATAAAAAATTGAAATCCATGTTTAATATAATATTTTTGTAGTAAAGATATATGGAATAATTTTATTGGAAGTTGATGGTAAGAATATTTTTTAGTATGTTAAAAGTGAAATTTTTTATTTTTTTCTTATCACTAAAAATGTCCATCTTTATGATTTTTTTTCCTAAATTAATAATAACTATGGAAATGTTATAATAAGATCCAATCTAAAGACATATAACCTCTCATGGAGAATATATTTTAATCTAATATCAAAAAATTCTTGAATGGTTTGAAAACCTGAGAGCTTAATCATTAGGCTTATTATGGATTAACCCCCTAAACCTCATCCTAGATGTGAAATATGAAGACAAACCATATGTTAAAACAAGGGAACATATCTTATAAAGGACTAAAGGGTTTTTTCTGATAAGATTTTATGTTTATATTCAATTTATTGTTAAACTATATATTTTTTAATTCATTAACATATCATTAAAATATTTTATACTAGAATCGCTTTAGGAATTTTGAACACAGGGGGCCCTCATACCTGAAGATAGGATTGATATTTTTGATATTGAATTTTGAGATACTGAGCACCCATGTCATGTGTAAAAATACAAGTTAGTTGTATCAACTAAAAAAATATTAGTTCATTTTGGAACACCATCAAGGGAGGCTGTATATAATGGAAAAAAATAGATGCTTTAGAATCTTTGGTTAGGTAGATGGCTGATAAAATGGAAGATATTATTAGAGCTTCACTGTAGCATATGTTTGATAACATATAGAGATAGTTTTAGGATTCATATCCCAACCCCCCAACACTATATACATATCCCACTCCTCCACCACCTCCTGTATACACCACTCTTCCACCATCACCTATATATAACATTCCAACACCTCCACATGTATATTCCACTCATATACATCCTCTATTATAGCTTTAGATATACTATAATTTATATGATAAAGATCCCTAATATTTATTATAACTAATGGGATGATATATTTTATTGGGTGTACTGTATAAAATTATTAAACCGAGATAGACCAATCAAGGGTTATGGTATGGGATATTATATATGCATTATCTTGAGTATCATTACCTAATAATGAAGAGTCTATAGTTGGATAATGTCTTGGATATATTTTACTATATACATCTATACTTATTTAAAAACTTTTTACTATTGTACATATATTATATCCATTATTTCATATTGATATAAAAAACATTTTTTAATATATATATATAGTAGTATATTAATTGTAAATAAATGTTGTATAGAATTATAAAACTGTTGATCTCCCTTCAACTTCGTATAATACTTCTTCTAAAGGGATTTCAAAATTATAAACATCTAAATATAGTATGTTTTTTGTTTATGAGCTTCTAATAGATGATGAAATTTTTGTGTGCCATATGATTGTGATAATTTTTAAGAGGGATACCATGTGTCTTGTAACATCATAAATGATCGGTCTCATGGTGGTTCAATTAATTTATATATAAGTAAATTGTATTATTTCTTAAAATTATATCAATTTTATTTATATATATTAATAATTATATTTTTTATTGGGTATCTTAGTACACTTTTTATTCATCATGATACAAAATGATTTTATAGATTCATAACCCATAATTTATTTCTATAGAAATAAATGTAATTAAATATTATGAAACTATAATATATATTTTAGGAAGATTTTTGAACACTATAATTATGTTTTTATGTTTACATGTCTTGATTATAAAACCCCATATCTTTTATACCATTATTTCATGATTTATTACCTTAAAATACATGTAACACAATCCCAAAATATCAATATCCATATTATATTTGTGTAATTATATATATATCACAGTTACATGAAATTGGGATATAATAAAATTATTTAAAAACACAACAACATTCCCTTATAAGAAAATTGATCTTCTAATACTGTATGAGATAACCATTGGAGATACATAAGAAATGGTTTAGAAATAATGTTTAGTAATGGAATAATAGAAGTATATCATGATAAAAGTATCACATGTTAGTCCAGAGGAATTTGAAGGTGACATAAAAGGGATAGAATCATAAACATGAACATTGTACCATGATATATGATGATAACATCAATGCGTCATATGAATGTGGAAACAATAGAAAATATGACATCATAATAATAAGTCTGGGATAACCACCAAGGAATAATGAAAAAGTGTTCTTAGGATAACCACATATGCACCATTCATTATATCTGATGAGATAAAAACAATACCCAATGAATTTTTGAGCTAAATAATATTGTTCCCACCCATCATATTTGCATCATGTACACGTATTTATGTTCAAAATAGATATTTAAAAATATGAATTTATTTCATCAAATTAAATCCAAATATTAAGGATCATTGGTTGTACAAATGGAATCCCCTATTAAATGAAGGAATGGTACAACTAGGTGTATACCCTCATGTGTAAATGGGGATAGGTTTTCATAATACAAATTTTTATTTATGTAATTTCATGAAATAGTTTTGTAGAACAATTAGAGTGCATACATGTTCATGGAAGGAATTGATGAGATTGAACGTTGATATCCCATTACATGGAAATAATAAGTATTGTAAATGGCAGTGTAAAACTTTACAACATGAAAAATTGGAAATTGGATGTCTCAATACAAAGATTGTACATGATTAAAAAGGAATAAGATGATAATCCCTTACCTTGAGGGGGTTATTCTAAAATTCTCATAGGTTCTTATTATGAAATTGGGAAAACCATGGGAGATATTTAGAGAGGTATTGGGAGATGAACATAATGCTTAATAGATTTTAAGTGAAGATGAATGTGATATTGAGTAGGTATTTATATAAAAATAGAGGGGAAATATTTATTAATTTATAAACATTGGTCCAAAACTCTATGTAGTAAAGTAATCAAAACCATAAACACTACCAAGGTTTTTTCCAATGGTTTCTACCAAATTGGATTGGTTTTACATATTATATTATTATAAATTCCTAAATCCTTAATATGATATCCATCATGTTTTAGAAGTGAGTCATGTTCGTGAATAATTATTTTCAAACCATAAAATATAATATATATTTTGGAGGATTCATTATGGTTTTGTAAAATTAATCAAATAAAACAAAAAACACATTATTTTAAAGGAGAAATATATTTTTCCTTGATACACATTTATAGTGTTTATTTCAAAAATCATGTTATTTTATTATGTCATAATACAAATCATATATTTATAAAGAATTTAATTTTTTAAAAAATTAGTAATTTCATAAAATTTTGAATAATTCAACGTTAAATAATTTCAATGACCTCATTTCTAAAATTATTTTTATTTTACCAAAATAATTTTCTAAATATTGTAATTTCAATATTAAAAAATTATTTAAAATATTATTTTCCATGACAAAAGAAACATTTTAAACCATATATAACATACATGAATATATATTAAATTATATTATAATTTATATTTAATTTAATATTATTTAATAATACTATTTCATGAAAATTTTATTTATTTAAAAATTCTTGAATTTAAGAAAATTATGTTTTAATTCAAGATAAATATTTCCCAAAAAATACAATTTTTGTTTCTTCATATCAAAATCTAATTTCTATCAAACTCTTTATATAATCATGTAAATATATATATATATAAATTAATAATAATATGGGATTAATTAAATAATTATTTTTGAAAAATAAATAAATAAAAAATCATACTAATATGGCCTAAATAATAACCCCTTCTTATACCAATGTATGCCCTATGTTGTGTTATAATAGAATTTTCTAGGGGTGTTTTGGTGAACCTGGTTTTGGGATTTGATATATGTGAACTTGAACTTCTCTCATAAATGTTTTTCATCATGATTTAGTTGTTAAATAACATATTGGTCTAAGACATGGTCAATTACCAATAATGTCTTCTCCCTCATAATATTTGAAAAATGGGATTCATTGGGTATGATTATACTAGTCAAGGTCATCACTTATTTACTCAGGGTCAATTAGATTTTATCAAAACCATTGATATATAATAATCAGTACGGTTCATTGGAATGGTTATATTATTAATGGTTATGATGTTTAATGGAATTTTAAATATAAAAGAAAAATTATGAATATATTTTATGATAGCCCAAAATTAAAAATGATATATATTGAATGTGTTTCCGACAAATAAATTATTTAATTAGTTTATTCATTAATAAGGTAATTTCATTTATAATTTTTTGGTTATTAAAATATTACCATCCATAAATTTTTCTATAAAATTTCATTACATATACTAAAATTTATTAGGATACTTTTCTTCCATTGCCTCTTCTAATTCCAATGTTACCTTCTCAAAATTTTGGTTCCATTACAATACATTTACCCGATGTGATTTATTTTTTAATGATCTTTGTCTTTATGATATATGATTTTCACTCACTACTCAAATAAAATATCATTCTCCAAAGGCACCGTCATTGGATTCAAAACATGTGACAAGTATTGTTTATACTAACTTGAGAGTGACAGATGGAACACATCATGTACTTGTGATAGGTTATGTGGGAGTACTAGTCAATATGATATAAATCTGATGTGATCATGGATCTCAAAGGGGATTATGTATCTAGGAATGGGTTTTCCCTTCATCCCAAACCTCCTGAATTTCATCTAAATTAATATATGAAGGAACACCTTATATCTGACTGTAAACTCTATGTCTCATCATTGATTTTCTTCATAAATTTTTTATTTAGTTAGTATGGATTTCATATATCTATGAACGTTTTGAACCTTATTTTTTATCTATTTGATAAGATTAGGATCCATCATCTTTTACTATCCAGCTTTATCCTGGTATATGGGAGTCCAGAACCTCTTCCCCTAAATACCCTCATAATTTTCCATTTAAATTATGGTATAGAAACATTTGTTATATGAGAACTCTACTATGGGAATGTGTTGATCCCAATATCATTAATAATACAATAAACATGATCTCACATATCATATAGAGTTTATGATGTTCTCTCAGACTTCCCATGCATCTATTGTTGATAAGAATTTCTAAAACACCTCTATATATCCAACTCTTGTTAATGTATATTCTAGAACCTTGATGTAAACCACATATCTTAATTAAAAATAATGGAGAGAGGTACTCCATATAGTCTTACAACTTTTCTTATGGATATATTATTCAGTTATTCAAAGATAAATATTCCTTCATATCAATTAAACATGCATAATTTGTAAGGTGATCGAATACTACCCAAATAGAGTAATTTCTTTATATATCATGGTGAGTCCTATAAAATATTCCTGGTAATGTTTTAGCATTTCCATAACAGTAAAGGTAAGGCTTGCATGATACCATCAGGTTAATTTCAATCTTCCTTGACTTGTTTTCATACCATGCATCAGGATTAAAATTCTATAATCTCCATCTTCACATTGAACTACAAAAGGTTTGCTTTATATATCTATAAATATTGGTGCTTCCTTGATAAAAAAGGGATCATGAGTTATTCACATCATCCAGAAGTTACCACTTCAGTTGTGTTTTTTATGGGGCACATATCCATGATAAAAATATTACAACTCAATATTTAGTAAAGTAAAACTATATAATATTCACTATTTTCCTATATATCTTCACATCATCATTTTGGGACATCATGATTCTCTTATGAATGGATATTTTATAGGTTGTATGAGAAAATATTATCTTCATTTTAGGGTTCCTATATCATCATTTTTTATGTCCAAGAAGATTGGATCCCTTTTAACCCTCATCATGGACAGTGTTGTGTTATCCTTTAAATTTAGAGGATATTACACTTTATTTTCCTTCTCAGGGTGGTAATAGATTGAAATATAATTATACATGATCAACTATAACCACCTTCTTTCGAACAACTTGGGATACATTTCTCTAAATATATACATGATGATTTTATGATCCTTAAGATGTTGAACTTTTCCCCGTAGAGATAATATCCCAAAATCCACAATGTAAAGGTCACTATAGCTAATTCTAAATCATGTATCAGATAGTTATTACCCTGTATATTTAAATGGTGTGATGAAAAGGGTAATACTTATTCATTTTTCATGAGTACTGTAATGGACCGGACCTCTATGGCTGATTTCATTGTAGAAATCTGGTGTTTGAGGGGTTCTGGGAGGTCAAGGTGACTCATCCCCAACACTTTGCCAAATTTCCAGTTTTATGAACAGTGTTTCCCATTTTATAAATAGTGTCATGATGAGTCCGAAATGGAGAGATAGAAATGGTGTCACAGAAATGATGAGTCAGAAATGGTGAGATATAAATGTTGGGACAAAAATGGTGAGACATAAACGGTGAGCTAGAAACGGTGAGAAAGAAATAGTGTCACAGAAATGGTGAGTTAGAAACGGTGAGACAGAAACGGTGGGACAGAAATGGTGAGACAGAAATGGTGAGTCAGAAATGGTGAGACAGAAATGGTGTCACAGAAATGGTGAGACAGAAATGGTGAGACAAAAAAAGTGAGACATAAATGGTGGGTCAGAAACGATGAGACATAAACGGTGAAACCAAAATGGTCAGACCGAAATGGTGAGACAAAAACGGTGAGTTAGACACGGTCTCACATCTCATGAAAAGTGTTTCCAGAAATCTTTCATATTTCCTTTTCCAAATTTCTAGATTTCTCTAATCTCGCAAATATAATGTTTTCCTTGACATAAAATTAATTTATGGCCTTGTTTTAAGGGATTTAATGCTGAATCAAATCCCATAACTCCTATATTAATTTTCCCAAGGCCCAAAATTCATTTACTTGGTCAAATTGCGTGGTTTAATACGGTCAAATTTTTAATGAAAAATACACTGTAGCTTAAACCGTTTCTCTGTTAAATCTTCTAACGGGACAAGATATCTTTCTCCCTTATTCATTATTCTTGTTCTCTGGTGTGAGATGCTTGATCCTTTCCTTCCATCCTATAGGAATCATGAGATTAAAATTTTCCCAGTGGATCGGTTTCCCTTGATGTTCTTCTTGCTGCAAGTGCACCCCCTATTTTGGTAAAACCAAGCAGTATCTATCAATCATCGATATAAGGTATCATTTATCATTTTTCTTTTGGGTTCACCTTCTCTTTTTTGTCCTTTCCATTTTATGGAATGTGATCTGCATCTTCTAATGGATTTTCATGGGTTTCAGTTGGTGTGAATATTCCATAACATCCTCAGGTGGATGTTGTTGTCATGGGAGGAGGCGATCGTGATTCGCATAGTGAATCGTTCTCGTATAAATATCTTTAAGAACCTTTTTAAGTAGAGGATTTGTTGCTTCTATTTTATTTTTACATGCAACTTTAGAGTTAACATGTTTTAGCCACTAAATTACAATGAAATTGATATAATAAATGTAACACCCGAGACTTTTATGTTATATAAATCATCAACAGAATATTTTTCGACACACAAAACATTCTTGGCTTGCTTTACACGAAATCGTGAGTTTCCTCGATAGCTTGCGTCGTACGCAATACCGAGTTTCACTAAACAACGATATACTATTAAAATATTATTAAAACTAGCCGTTATGAATAGTAATAACCAATTTTTGAAATTTTATAAATTTTATTTTTCAAAATGGACTTCATTTTTGGATTTATAATATCGAAATTAGCCTAGGGTGAAATTTTGGTATTTTTATGAAAACTTTCAATTTTTGATGAATAGTGAAACCCCTAAGTGGTAGTTAAAAAACTGAATTTTTCATAAAACATAATTTTACCGCTTCTGTGAGTGAAATTTCGAAAATCCTAGAGACATGGTTGATGTCAGTAAGTAAAATGTGGTTCAATGAGATGAAAATAATGTTTTGGTGAATAGTAACTTTTAACTTTTTTTACCACAGTTAAAAGTAAATTGGGTAATTAAGGGTAAAAATGATATTATTATTACCCTAAAACATGTCATAATTCTATTGGAATAGTGTAATTCGACCAAAAACAACCTTAGGAATAAAATATGTCCATTTAGGCCCACTTGGATTAGATTAGGACATTTATTATTAATTTATTTAAAGAAGGGTTAAAATAGTTAAAATCAAAGTTTAATAAGTAAATCATTTTTAATATGGGGTTATACATAAGATAAATTCGACTATAAATATTCATTAGAAAGCTAAAAAGCTTTCCTAAATAATTGTATTTTATTTTTAATTTTTAGAGATTAAATAATTTAATTTATTTATGACACAACGATGATGCAGTAATTAACTTATTAATGAAATATTGACATAATTGATGTTATAAATACGCAAATAAATATAATTTGAGACTTTTTATGAATTCCACTAATTTTATAGGTTAATATGACATGTTAGTATTTATTTAATTAACTTTTTTTGAACTTATCATTCTGTTATGATATTCACAAAAATAAATTACTAAATAGTGTTAAAATTGACATAAAATAGTTTTTAAAACAAATATTATATTATTAATTGTTATTTTATTCCTAAAAATCTAAGGTTCGGCCAAATGACTTAGATAAGGTTATATATATTAATAATAAACAACTTGGGGTTTGTTTGGCTTGATATAGTATGTTTATAAACCTTATAGTATAAGAACACAAGAAGACACGGTAAAAGTTAAATTATTTAACTTAATGTTAAATATAACTAAACTTGTCTAAATTCTACTGGATGAGAGGATTTCGACCCATCCCCACATTATCCTAGAAATGAATCAATTTGGAGATATTTAAAACCGAACGTGACATTATAACAAAATAATATTTTTAGTTATTCCAAAGGTGCCCCTCTCCTCTTTTATAAAAGGGCACCTCCTCCCTCTCTTCCTCACACCACTTTGAGCCTTCAAGCTCGGCCAAACCCTACCAATTTCTTCTCTCCACTTACCTAGAAACATCCTAGAGGTTCTGGTCTTCTTAAAAGACCCATTTTAGTGCCCTAAAAGGAGGTCTCAAAGAAGCACTTCAAAGAAGAGGTAATGCCCGTTACCGATTCTTTCATCTTTATTACTTCTTCCACTTCTTCTTCTTTAGTTGTTTCATTATGAAGTAATAAAATCAGTATTAATCATTCACTGATATGTTATTATAAGTATGAAACAAACCTATTTCACCATCTATCCATCCTACGGAAAAAGAAATCACCGCGCATGCGTACGTACGGAATACCGTCTCCACTCCGTGGTGTAATCTATTTTCCACCACCACCTTAATTGGATGGGTATAATGGTGTAAATAATGACTATATATGACTATTATAAAGTGATACTGATTCTGAAATAGTACACATACACTCCAATACAATTCCACGATCATAGGAACGATATCATTACTCGTGCGTACGTACGGAATACCGTCTCCACGATGTGATGCGACTCGTTCTACATGATCTTCATTTCATAATGACTATATAAATGAATTGAAAGAATGAATATGATCTATATTACACTAATAAAATTCGGGAAATTAGGTATCTAAAACCTAAATATAAGAATAAGAATTTATTCGACAAAACACGCATAAGAACAAAAAAGTTATAAACACCCAAATAACAAGTAGCAATGAAATATTACTACTAAGAAGCTAAGAATATGACCAAATATGATATCATAAAAATATGTATTATTCTAGAATAAGTCAATAACATTATTTAAATCATTATACAAGAGGTTCGGACAGGTACAAAGCATATCAGACCTAAGGTAAGGGAAATATCACAATCTCATTTTTATCCGAGATTGTTTATACTTTGGTATTTACTGGGGTGTATTTTATCATCCACATCCATGTTTACTCAATATGTAATATTATTTCCATCAACCTATAATTGTTTAAATCCAATTTTACCCTTAGGTGAGTTTTTAGTAAAGGATATGAAAGGAATATTTTGTTGTTTTTCGTACGAGGTACTTTTTGACTTTTCCAACAAAAGTATGTGAAGAATGTTTGTTTTAACTTATACGGCATGAATGGATTTTTAAAACCTTATTTCCAAGAAGCTTCCTTTACAATATTTCAAGTTTATTTTAATCAACTTCTTTTAGTTTAAAATTTTATGACATGTTAAGAAAGGAAAAATGTATTTGAAGTAGAAAGGATATTTTCCTCAAGAATTGAGTTCAAGGGTTTTATCAAAATTATTTTCCATCTAAGATAATATAGGGTTCTGTTTCTATTCCTATTATTACATTGATTTGATTATGTTGTGATGGAATTATTTTTATGAATTCATTTATCTTATATGAATTATTTTGTGATGTCATGATGTTTAAGATTCCCATTTTTATTACATGGGTTATGAAATGATGTATGATTTATGATTTTGTGGCACAGGTAAGAATGGTTTAATTATGAGATGGGTGGGACCTATATCTCCCTCCAATGCATTGGGTAAAGATTTTATATCTCATGAGATATACATGGCTGGAACGGTAGGTTATACCGGTTCAGTGAAACAGGATTGAAACGAGGGTGACTCGGTTCAGAAATGGACTTTGTCCACTAAGATAGTCTTGGCAATGAGTCTTGACTAATAAGAAATGATTATCTATGATTATTTGTGTATGCCACAAAGTTTCATGTTTTAGGTTATGATTATTGGGATTTCATTTCACTACTATGATTTATCCTATGTTATGAAATTATGCTCCCTTTTGCAGGTTAAGATTTCCAAAATGTTATGTTCTTATGAATATGATGTGATTGATATTTATTTTGGTTACCCTTACTAAGCATTTGAGATCACCCTTTTGTATGTTTTATTTCCCCAGGTCAGGAAGAAGGTTATTAAGTAGAATATTCCAAAAATGGACTCTAGATATGATGAAATAAATGGGAGGCAAAGTAGATGCTTTATGAACCAGTTGTTTATGTTTCCAGTTTCTAAAGACACTATACCTATACGGTCCTTTCGTGGTTTTGTTATATGTTGTAATAAGTGTGAATCAATTCTGAATTAATAACAATTTATGTAAAGTATATGTCATTATAGTTGGTATCAGAGGAAAGGTATAGTCAACCTTTGGAAATTAGGATGTGAAATCCTTAGTAAGAACCCTAAGGATAAGTCTAAGCATAGAACCCAATCTTAGTGTTTTAGAAATGGCCATGAATAACCTAGGATAAGACCTTAAGTGTGAAATTTTATTATTGATTATGTGGTTTTCCTATTATAATTAGTGTTGCTCACACTATTATTCTTGGTTTTAGTCAATGGCTGGAACCCGAAGGAACCGTGTTAATGCAGAATGCGACGGGCAATGCAATGATTGTCCCCCTGAGTAACCAAACGTTATGGGAGCTGGAATGAAAAATCTTATAGCCATGCTCACACAACTTTCTCAAGCTATGAATCATGTAGGACATCCAAACGAGCAAAGGAAGGAGAAACATTCCGTTGAATCCTTCATGAGACAGCGTCCACCTTCATTCAGCGGGTCTACTGATCCATTAGTTTCTGAACAATGGATTAGTACTACTAAAAAGATATTTTCAGTTCTTCAATGTTCTAAGCACGATAAAGTCTTCTTAGCAGTGTATCATTTGGAAGGTGATTCTGATCAATGGTGGAATTTTATTAAGAATACGAGGCAAAGGGATGAAATTGAGTCCATGGAATTGGATGAGTTCAAGAACTTATTTTTCAATAAGTACTTCCCTCGTATTCTCTGAACAAAGATGGAGAAAGAGTTTCTTGAACTGAAGCAAAAGGATGATAAATCTGTTGGTATCTATGAAGCAAATTTTACAAGACTTGCAAGGTACACTTCTATTATTATTATCCAACCCGACTGTAAGATCGATCGATTCTTTAGTGGCTTAAAACCAAGTCTTCGAAGGGCCTTAGCCATATGGGACTTCAATAGCTACGAGGAAATCGTTCGATGTGCCCTCAAAGTTGATATGGAGATTGGAGTAACCCATCAGTCATATGGGTTTGATAAGAAGAGGAAAATGGAATTCAAAGGAAAATCTAAATAGCACACTGAAAAGAAGATGAGCTTTCCCTTATGCTCAAAGTGTGGAAAGAAACATGGAGGGAGTTGTCCTAAAGGGACAAGTAAATGTTTCAAATGTGGAAAGGAAGGTCATTGGGCCTTTGAATGCCGCGATGATGGGAAGAAGATGTCTAATGACGCAAATAAAGTAAGGGATACACAAAATGAACCTACTACACTTCAATGTTTCAAGTGAAAGGATATGGGACATTATGAAAATAAATGCCCTAATCCAAGGGTTGATGATGATGGTCGACGTCAACAAACTCTTAAGGCTAAAGACAAAGGAAAGTCACATGCAATTTCTATCAACGATGTGGAGTACGATAATGATGTGGTGAAAGGTACACTTACCATCCACTCTAAAGTAGCAAATGTTTTATTTGATTCTAGATCCACCCACTCCTTTATTTCAGAAGAATTTTCTAAGGGTATCACCGTATTACCTCAACAAATTGATGTTGAGATAGATGTGACAACACCTAATCGCATAACAGTCGCATCAAAAGTTTATAATTCTTCTCCGTTTGAAGTTTTTTGGAAAGTGCTTCCTTCAAATCTTGTGATCCCTCCTATAGTGGAATTTGATGTGATTCTTGGCATGGATTGGCTTTCTCTACATGGAGCTCATATCAATTTCCAAAGAAGGGAAGTCACATTTCATATTGTAGATCAATCTATGATCTTCTATCGATGCAAGGATGAACATAACCTTCCAGTGGAAATTTCTTCCATTTTATGGGTATTGATTCCACTAAATGAAGGTTATTTATCTCAAATTGTTGGTGAGAAACTCACGATTAAGAATATTCCCATTGAATGGGAGTTTGATGATGTCTTTCCGGAGGAATTATCGGGTCTTCCACTGAATCGTGAAGTTGAGTTTTCAATAGAACTCGTACCGGGTGCTTTGCCTATTTCAAAGACAACTTATAGAATGACCCTAATTGAGTTATAGGAATTGAAGAAGCAACTCCAAGAGAATCTTGATAAGGGGTTCATACGCCCTAGTGCGTCACCTTGGGGAGCACCTGTTCTGTTTGTTAAGAAGAATTATGGATCAATGAGACTCTGCATTGATTATCGAGAACTTAACAAGATCACTATCAAGAACAAATATCATCTCCCGCGCATTGATGACCTATTTGACCAACTACGTGGAGCTCAATTCTTTTCCAAGATTGATCTTCGTTCAGGGTATCATCAATTAAGGGTCAAAAGTGAGGATATACCAAAGACGTCTTTCCGTACAAGGTATGGACACTATGAATTTATAGTGATTCCATTTGGTCTTAATAATGCCCCTGCTATCTTCATGGATCTAATGAATAGAGTCTTTAAAGACTATCTTGATCAGTTTGTGGTAGTCATTATATATGATATTCTTGTCTATTCAAAGAGCAAGGAAGAACATGAAGATCACTTGAGAATTATATTAAAGACCCTGAGAAAGGAGAAGCTTTATGCCAAATTTACCAAGTGTGAATTTTGGCTTCAAAAAGTTGCATTTTTGGGTCATGTAATCTCAAAAGAGGGGATATCTGTGGATCCAGCAAAAACAGAGGTTATCGAAAGAAGGTCGAGACCAACAACAGTGACTGAGATCCGAAGTTTTCTTGGTTTGGCTGGATATTATCGATGTTTTGTGAATGATTTTTCACGATTATCTAATCCACTCACCAAGTTGACTTGGAAAGGAGATAAGTTTGTTTGGATGGAGGAATGTGAAGAGAATTTCAAGGAGTTGAAAAGAAGGTTATCCAGTGCACCTGTTCTCACACTGCCTTGTAGTTGAGAAAGGTTTCTGATCTACAGTGATGCATCCAAGAAGGGATTGGGGTGTGTTCTTATGCAAAATGATATTGTGATAGCTTATGACTCACGACAGTTGAAAATCCATGAGCAAAATTACCCAACACATGATTTAGAGTTAGCTGCGGTAATCTTTGCATTAAAGATTTGGAGGCATTACCTTTATGGTGAAAGGTGTGATATTTATACTGATCATGAAAGTTTAAAGTACATTTTCACACAAAAGGAGCTGAATATGTGCCAAAGAAGATGGTTGGATATGATTAAGGATTACGACTGCTCAATCCATTACCACCTTGGGAAAGCAAACAAGGTGGCAGATGCATTAAGTTGACAGGACCATGCTAGTTTATCCATGATGAGGATCAAAAAAGATCCAATATTTATGGATTTACCAAGGATGGATCTTGGAATTATAATGAAAGGGGAAAAATCGTATCTTTCTCAAATGAATGTTCAACCATCTATACATGTGAAGATTAAAGAGGCACAGAAAGAAGATGTCGAGTTACAAAAGAAGGTGAGAAATGTTCCTGAATTCCACCTTGATTGTGATGGGATAATAAAGTTCACGAATCGGGTTTGTGTTCCTCCCATCCCCAAATTAAAGAAGGAGCTGATGGATGAGGCACATAGTTCTTAATTCTCTATTCATCCGGGAAGCACGAATATGTATAGGGACCTGAAAGAGTACTTCTGGTGGGATGGCATGAAAAGAGATGTTGCTGAATATGTCTCTCGATGCTTGGATTGTCAACAAGTTAAAGCTGATAGACAAAAGTCTAAGGGGATGTTACAACCATTACCCATACCCAAATGGAAATGGGAAAACATCAATATGGACTTTGTCACAGGACTTCCTAAAACATCCAAAGGCAATAATGCTATCTGGGTCATAGTTGATCGTCTTACAAAGTCTGCACACTTCATTGCTATTGGAGAGGATTTCTCTCTGGATCAGCTTGCCAGGATATATGTAAAGGAAGTGGTAAGATTGCATGGAGTACCACTTTCTATTATATCTGATCGGGATCCGAGATTTACCTCGAAGTTCTAGCGATGTCTTCAGCATACTCTGTATACAAAGTTGAGTTTCAGCACTTCTTATCATCCTCAGACAGATGGTCTGTCTGAGAGAACAATTCAAACCCTAGAAGATATGTTGAGAGCTTGCTCTATGGATTTCAAAGGTGTTTGGGATCAACACCTACCTTTGGTGGAATTTTCTTATAATAATAGCTTTCACTCCAGTATTCAGATGGCTCCTTATGAAGCTCTCTATGGAATGAAATGAAGGACTCCAACTTGCTAGGATGAAGTTTGGGAAAGAAAGCTATTAGGACCCGATCTCGTTGATGAAATGGCAGAAAAGGTCAGATCTATTCAACAACACATAAGAGCAGCTCAGAGTTGACAGAAAAGTTATGCCGACAACCGAAGAAAAGACATAGAGTTTGAAGTTGGTGATAAAGTGTTCTTACGAATATCTCCTTGGAAGAGGGTTATGAGATTTGGAACGAAGGGGAAGTTGAGCCCTAGATATATCAGTCCTTTCAAAATACTGGATCGTGTTGGGAAGGTAGCTTACCGATTGGCGCTTCCACCGAATCTCTCTCTAGTTCACGATGTGTTCCATGTATCTCTCCTAAGAAAGTACATACCTAATCCTTCACTTGTACTCAGCTCAGAAGTTGTACTTCTGGAGCAAGATCTTTCTTATGAAGAACAACCGATAGAGATTCTAGATTGTAGCGAAAAAGTCCTACGAAACAAGACCAATCGATTGGTGAAAGTTTTATGGAGGAACCACCAATTAGAAGAAGCTACATGGGAGCTTGAGGATATGATGAGGGAGAGGTATCTTCATCTGTTTGTTACAAAGTGACGAATTTCGAGGGCGAATTTCATTTTAAGAGGGGTAGAATGTAACACCCGAGACTTTTATGTTATATAAATCATCAAAGGAATCTTTTTCGACACACAACACTTTCTTGGCTTGCTTTACACGAAATCGTGAGTTTCCTCGATAGCTTGCATCGTACGCAATACCGAGTTTCACTAAACAACGATATACTATAAAAATATTATTAAAACTAGCCGTTATGAATAGTAATAACCAATTTTTGAAATTTTTGAAATTTTATTTTTCAAAATGGAATTCATTTTTGGATTCAGAATATCGAAATTAGCCTAGGGTAAAATTTTGGTATTTTTCTGAAAACTTTCAATTTTTGATGAATAGTGAAACCACTAAGTAGTAGTTAAAAAATTGAATTTTTCATAAAACTTAATTTTACCGCTTCTGTGAGTGGAATTTTGAAAATCCGAGAGACACAGTTGATTTCAGTAAGTAAAATGTGGTCCAATTAGATAAAAATAATTTTTTGGTGAATAGTAACTTTTTGCTTTTTTTACCATGATTAAAAGTAAATAGGGTAATTAAGGGTACAAATGATATTATTATTACCCTAACACATGTCCTCATTCTATTGGACAAGTGTAATTCGACCAAAAACATCCTTAGGAATAAAATATGACCATTTAGGCCCACTTGGATTAGATTAGGACATTTATTATTAATTTATTTAAAGAAGGGTTAAAATAGTTAAAATCAAAGTTTAATAAGTAAATCACTATTAATATGGGGTTATAAATAAGATAAATTCGACTATAAATATTCATTAGAAATATAAAAATATTTCATACATAATGGTATTTTATTTGTAATTTTTAGACATTAAATAATTTAATTTATTTATGACACAACGATGATGCAGTAATTATCTTATTAATGAAATATTGACATAATTGATGTTATAAATACCATAATAAACATAATTTGAGACTTTTTATGAATTCCACTAATTTTATAGGTTAATATGACATGTTAGTATTTATTTAATTAACTTTTTTCTAACTTATCATTGTTTTATGATTTTCACAAAAATAAATTACTAAATAGTGCCAAAATTGACATAAAATAGTTTTTAAAAACAATATAATATTATTAATTGTTATTTTATTCCTAAAAATTTAAGGTTCGGCCAAATGACTTAGATAAGGTTATATATATTAATAATAAACAACTTGGGGTTCGTTTGGCTTGATATAGTAAGTTTATTAACCATATAGTATAAGAACACAAGAAGACACGGTAAAAGTAAAATTATTTAACTTAATATTAAATCTACCTAAACTTGTCTAAATTCTATTGGATGAGAGGCTTTCGACCCATCCCCACCTTAGCCTCGAAATAAATCAATTTGGAGCTATTTAAAACCGAACTTGACTTTGTAATCAAATAATATTTTTAGTTATTCCAAAGGTGCCCCTCTCCTCCCTTATAAAAGGGCACCTCCTTCTTCTCTTCCTCACACCTCTTTGAGCCTTCAAGCTCAACCAAACCCTGAAAATTTCTTCTCTCCACTTCCCTAGAAACATCCTATAGGTTCTGGTATTCTTCAAAGACCCATTTTAGTGCCCTAAAAAGAGGTCACAATGATGCACTTCAAAGAAGAGGTAATGTCTGTTACAGATTATTTCATCTTTATTTCTTCATCCACTTATTCTTCTTTAGTTGTTTCATTATTAAGTAATAACATCAGTATCAATCATACACTTATATTTTATTATAAGTATGAAACAACCCTATTTCACCATCTATCCATCCTACGGAAAAAGAAATCACCCTGCGTGCGTACGTACAGAATACCGTCTCCATGCCGTGGTGTAATCTCTTTTCCACCACCACCTTACTTGGATGGGTATAATGGTGTAAATAATGACTATATATGACTATTATAAAGTTATACTAACTCTGAAATAGTATACATACACTCCAATACAATTCCACGATCATAGGAACGATATCATCACTCGTGCGTACGTACGGAATACTGTCTCCACGATGTGATGCGACTCGTTCTACATGATCTTCATTTCATAATGATTATATAAATGAATTGAATGAATGAATATGATATATATTACACTAATACCATTCTGGAAATTAGGTATCTATAACCTAAAGAGAATAATACGAATTTATTCGACAAAACACACATAAGAACAAAAAAGTTATAAACACCCAAATAACAAGTAGCAATGAAATATTACTACTAAGAAGCTAATAATATGACCAAATATGATATCAAAAAAATATGTATGATTCTGGAATAAGTCAATAACATTATTTAAATAATTATACAGGAGGTTCAGACACGTACAAAGCATATCGGACCTAAGGTAAGGGAAATATCACAATCTCATTTTTATCATAGATTGTTGATACTTTGGTAGTTACTGGGGTGTATTTTATCATCCACATCCATGTTTACACAATATGTAATATGATTTCCATCCACCTACAATTTTTTAAATCCAATTTCACCCTTCGTTGAGTTTTTAGTAAAGGATATGAAAGGAATATTTTTTCATTTTTCGTACGAGGTACTTTTTGACTTTTCCGACAAAATTACGTGAAGAATGTTTTTTATCATATACGGTATGAATGAATTTTTAAAAAATTATTTCCAAGAAGCTTCCTTTACAAGTTTTCATGTTTATTTTTAATCAACTTCTTTTAGTTTAAAATTTTATGACATCTTAAGAAAGGAAAAATGTTTTTGAAGTAGAAAGGATATTTTCCTCAAGAATGGAGTTCAAGGGTTTTATCAAAATTATATTCCATCTAAGATAATATAGGGTTCTGTTTCTATCCCTATTGTTACATTGGTTTGATTATGTTGTGATGGAATTATTTTTATTAATTCATTTATCTTATATGAATTGTTTTATGATGTCATGATGTTTAAGATTCCCATTTTTATTACATAGGTTATGCAATGATGTATGATTTATGATTTTGTGGCACACATAAGAATGGTTTCATTATGAGATGGGTGGGACCTATATCTCCCTCCAATGCATTGGGTAAAGATTTTATATCTCATGATATAGACATGGCTGGAACGGTAGGTTATACCAGTTCTGTGAAACAGGACTGAAACGAGGGTGACTCGGTTCAGAAATGGACTATGTCCACTAAGATAGTCTTGGAAATGAGTCTTGACTTATAATAAATGATTCTCTATGATTATGTGTGTATGCCACAATGTTTCATGTTTTAAGTTATGATTATTGGGATTTCATTTCACTACTATGATTTATCCCATGTTATGAAATTATGATCCCTTTTGCAGGTTAAGATTTCCAAAATGTTATGTTCTTATGAATATGATGTGATTGATATTTCTTTTGTTTACCCTTACTGAGAATTTGAGCTCACCCTTTTGTATGTTTTATTTCCCCAAGTCAGGAAGAAGGTTATTAAGTAGAATATTCCAAAAAAGGACTCTAGATATGATGAAATAAAGTGGAGGTAAAGTAGATGCTTTATGAACCAGTTGTTTATGTTTCCCAGTTTCTAAAGACACTATACCTATACGGTCCTTTCTTGGTTTTGTTATATGTTGTAATAAGTGTGATTCAATTCTAAAGTAATAACAATGTAAGTAAAGTATGGGTCATTATAATAAATATTTGAGGCAGATAAATAAATTGATTGGAATTGTATGGTATTGCGTCTTTTTTTTCTAGATATTGGGATATCTATCCTTTATTTTCATATCTGTTTGTTCTTGATAGATATTGGTAAAAAATGTAAACTAGAATTAATTGATAATTTTTTGGTTAAAGATAAAGAGGCATGTAAATGAGTCTGGTTCTTATTTTTGTATTTTTTTATGTAAGTTAAATTGGTGCAGTAAGAATGTTTAATTTATTTGTGTTAGATAACTTTTTAGGTTTCACAAATATAGAACCTATGAAAAATAAATCTGTTAACTCAAGATGGATTAATGAACTGATTGTTTGATAATTCCTTGGAGGGTTCTGAGTTACCCTCTTTCTTGTTCAAGGGCCAAGAGCCCAACTGATAAGATTGTTCTTTTCCTACTGATTGTGTTGTGATGTGAGTCCAGATGGCTATTATGATATGTGGGGGAATGGTGGCCTACTTGATGTTGTAGCAGTTGACACCTAGAGTGGTGAGATGAATCGGTTTATGCATGTGGGTGTCAGGGAGGACACCAGGGATGATAAAATGGGTTGGATGTGAATGTTTGGTTTTCAGATGATTCTTCTTGGTTATTTATCTGATTTAATTTCCCTACTTCTCACAGATGCTGGTCTTACTTACCCTTCTTCTGAAAGGGGCGAATATGCGTGGGGTATGCCAGATGATTTTCGTGTTTATCTTCTCAAGGGAGTTTGGGTCTATTCTCTTGAAATAGGTGGCAAAGAATCAACTGGTAGTTCATCTACTCACCGTGTTGAGGCCCCTGTGTTTAGAAGCATAGATTGTTTTTATATAATTCATGGGAATATGGGAATGTAATGCTGTAAATAAATAATTGAATAAATTTTGTTAACCTGTGATGTTTGGATATTTCTGGGGTGCAATGTTGGGGTTGTGATTTGAAGGAACAATGTACTTTTGGTGTGATGCTAATGAAATTTAATGTGGATTTTTTTGGTTAATTATTGATTAAAGAATTAATTAACGTAAAGTGAAACTGATAAAAAGATAATCAAGCAATTTATTAATGTTCTTTAAATGGATGTGTGCTTCTAGGATACCTAGTCTTAGAAGTAGCTGCCCAGAGTCCGAGAGATGTTAGCTGTTGTTGAGTCTAAGACTAGGTTATTCCCATTGTGTGGTTTTGATCTATATTATATTCTATACGTTTTGTGTTTATATAAGCTAATACACCTTGTTAGTAAGGAAAAATGACTCCCTGGGGATTCTGAGCCATAAGGGGTGTTTTCCCCATCATTCTGGTGGGAGGATGGATGACTGACTACTCCCTTTGTCCCTACTCACTTCTCTTTGTAGTTACTTGTACTGATAGGCACATTGGTTAGTTTTCCCCATATATGTGTGTAGAGGGCTGTAATGTCTTGTGGTTATTCACACACATATATTATGGATATAGTTTTCTATGGACTACTATAGGTGTAAAAAGTATAGGTTGTGATGGCTTGAGGATCCTTACTCAGTGTATTTGTTGTAATGGATTGAGGTATAATACCTGATGTATGATACACATTATGTGAGCTATGGTGGCTCCCAGAAACAACCTGATTACTTTGCTTACGTAGACGTGGTGGTTTTGTTGCATGAGGGGCATGTTTTGGTGCTTCGCCCAGGTGTCTGCGGGCAAGTATTTTTGGAGAGAGAATCTTAGGATGTGTGACGTTGGGGAAAAGCAGAAAACTAGTGGGGAAGTAGTAGTGGCGTACCCTTGATATTATTTATTATATTATATACTCTTGTATGCATTACTTGGTGATAGTATCCATGGTTAGGCTAGGAATATAGTATACCTATTTATGCGACGAGTTAGTCTTACTTATTGTCCGTTGTGCATTAGCATGCTTTTTTTATTTTTGCACGATAGGCTTCAGGGAGGATCCTACTAAGTATACTGTTATACTCACCCTATGTATACATAAACTACATTTCAGGTCACTTGGAGAAGGTTGTATATTAGGCTTGTTACTACTAGATTGTGGTTACGGGAGTTGTTTGGGCTTGTGGTTACTGCTATTTTACTTTCTTTTGGGTACTTGTAGTTTTCCCCATTCAGTTGTAGTGGTTTTTTATGGCATTTCATATGTGCATTTGGGATTTATTTTATCTTACTAGTTGAGTTGGAGTTGGTTGGTGTCTATTTTATCTCTCTCTTCTGCATGTGTTATCTTAGAGGGCAATGCCTCCCATTTGTGTATTCTCTATACCCTTGGTGCTAGTCGCCAACCCGGGGCCTACTCGAGGTAGGACTCCAGGGTCATTATCTCCCTTCTCACATTGCTGGCCCAAAAGGGGTACACTTTGTGGGGAGGTGGTCATGACAGAGTGGTATTAGAAGGAGGTTGTGTTCTTCGATGCAGATGGAGATCTGGTGGTGTTCATTGGTGAGCGAGACCCTTAGATGGGTCATAGGAATGTTCCAGCCTTATCATCCATGAGGGCTGAGATGATGCTGAGTTCTTTAGAGGTTTAGTAGTTGGCGTTTTTTAGGGTCATAGATGAGTAGCCATATGTCTTTCCTGAAGGGGTTTTAGTATTACCCCATCTAAGAGAGATTGATTTTAGGATCGAGCTTCAACCAGGAGCATCTCTTATCTCTATGTCCCCAAATAGGATGACCTCTTCTATGTTGTGAGATCTACATATACATCTTGATGTTCTGTTACAGTGCTGTTTTGTTAGGGTGAGTGTGTCATCATGGGGTGCACCAATTTTGTTTATGAAGAAGGCTGACAACAATTTGCTGTTGTGTGTCGATTATCATCTCTTAAACAAAGTGATAGTAAAGAATCGCTATCCTCTTCCACGGATTGAGGATTTATTCAATCAGTTGAAGGGCGAAAGTTGGTTCTCAACGATTGATTTGCAGTCAGGATATCATCAAATGTGAGTCAAGGATGATGATATCTTGAAGATGGAATTTTTGTTGTCGTCATTTGCATTATGAGTTTTCTGTAATGCCATTCGGTGTGACGAATGCTCTAGCTGTGTTCATGGTATTGATGAATGATTTGTTCCATAAGCTCCTGGAAAAGATTGTGGTGGTTTTCATCGATGAAATCATTGTGTATTCCACATCCGAGGAGGAGAATGAAGAGTATCTACACATGGTTTTGGGAGTTCTTCATCAACATAAGCTATTTGGGAAGTTGTCGAAGTGTGAGTTTTGGGCTCGAGAAGTCCGTTTCCTGTGGAATGTTGTGTCCCAGTGGTGGGGTAGATATGGATCCATCGAAGATAGAAGTAGTTGTGTCTTGGGAAACCCCCAAGAGACTGTTAGAGGTTCGAAGTTTCCTTGGAATCGTAGGATACTAAGGAGGTTTGTAGCTAATTTCACTTGAGTTGCGACTCCTCTGACATCTTTTACTAGGAAGGATCATGAATTCATATGGACTGATCATTGTTAGGCAATATTCGAGTATCTAATGGAGAAGTTAGTAAGTGCTCCAGTTCTTTGTCTCCCAGCAGAGGGAGTTCAGTTTGATGTTTTCTACGATGCTTCACATCTGGGGTGAGGTTTTTTTCTTATGAAACAAAGATCAGTTTTCTCTTATGGGTATTAGCAGTTGCATCCTCATGAACATAACTATTCCACACATGACCATGAGTTGGCAGCCGTGGTGTTTTCTCCGAAGTTGTGGATACATTACCTCATTGGTGAGAACATTGCGGTTTTCACCAATCATAAGTGCTTGAGGTATGTTTTCTCCCAACGTGACTTGAACTTACAACAACGTTAATGGATGGTGTTCTTATAGGAATACGAATTTGAAATATCGTATACACCTATAAAGGAGAATGTTGTAGCTGATGTTCTAAGTCAAATGCCACATAGTGATGTTGTGCATGAATCTGGTGATTACTAGAGATTAATGGAAGATATTTCAGCATTACATATTAATATGGAATAATTTGGGGGCAGAGGTTGTCTTTTCTAGATAACGGTGCAGTCATATCTGTTGCAGCAAGTGGAAGAGTCATAATTGGGGGATCTTGACGTGGAGGTTTGGAGAGATAGAGTTGTTTGTGGTGAGGCCCCTGATGGTTGGACTGGGGATAAACAACACTGACTGTTGTATCATGCAAGGATTTATGTTCCTTTGATGATGTGAAACACAGTTCTTAGAGAGCTCCATAGTTATCTAGTAGCGGTGCATCCAGGCGTGAAAAAGATGTACCAAGCCTTGAAGAGTCAGTTTTGGTGGCCTGGGATGAAGCGTGCAGTTGCAGAGTTTGTGTCCCGTTGTTTAGTCTTCCAGAAGTTCAAGGCTGAGCAACATTTCCCCGATGGTTTTCTCGATCCATTAGATATTCCACAATGGAAGTGGGAGGACATCTCAATGGACTTTGTTACTGGTTTACCTCGATCTCCAGGAGGACATGGTGATATTTAGGTGTTAGTGGATTGTTTAACAATATCCACCCACTTCAATGTGATCAAGGAGTCAAGCTTAATGAATGTTTTGTTGAGGAAGTATCTGGAGGAGGTGGTGCGACTTCATGGAGTCCTAAAGACGATCATTTCAGATCGAGATCCTCACTTTACTTATAGGGTGTGGAGGGTTTCCAGCATCCTTTCAGTTCTCAGCTATGCCTTATCACTATTTTTCATACTCAAATGGATGGTCATACATAGTGAACCATCGAGACTCTTGAAGACTTTTTACACTCTTGTGTTCTTGATTTTAGAGGTTCATGGATGAGGCACTTACCCTTGGTGGAGTTAACTGACAATAACGGTTTTCACTCCACCATCAGTATGGTGCCATTTGAAACCCTGTATGGCCAGCCTTTCCATTCTCTGTTACGCTAGACTGTGGTTAGAATGTCAGCAATTCTCAAACCAAAACTAGTGAAAAATACAAAAAAGATGGTTAAGGAGATTCATGAGAGGATGAAGACAGTGCAAGATCATCAAAAATCATATGGTGATCAAATGAGGAGACCCTTAGTCTTTGATTTTTGGGATCATGTGTTTCTGAAGTTAACTCTCCATCCTGGACAGAGAATGTTTGGTCATGGTAGTAAACATTCTCCCTGGTTTGTTGGGACTTCGAGGTGATAGCTCTTGTTAGAGATGTGGCATATCGAGTATCACTTCCCCCGCATATGAGCCAGATAAATGATGTTTTCCATGTGTCATAGCTCTGACGTTATATTCATTATGACTCTCATGTCATTGATTGGGGAGAGATCAATATTGATGACGATGCGATTTTCGTGGAGTAACCTGTGGAGATTCAAGACCGCAAAGAGAAAGTGGTGCACGAGCGTTCTATTCCCTTGGTTCGTGTCTTCTAGGAACACGGTGGAATGGAGGAGAGTACCTAAGAACGTGAGTCATAGATACGTGCTTAGTACCTATAGTTGTTTGATGTTTCAACTCTTTTTAGGTAAAGGTTTTCCCTTTGTGGTTATAGACCTTTCGTTTTTATAAGATAAATTTCATTTATTACTTCCTATGGATTTCTATATTTTGAGAGGTATCTCGAGGAGTGGTTGTTCAGACCCCTTTTCAGTTTCTCTTTGGTTTCGTTTTGGATTCTTGAGGATGAGAATGTTTTGAGAGGTATCTGATGTAATTTCCTGGACCTCTCGTGTCCATCCCTTTGCTGAAATATCGTTTTTAAGGTGTTTTGGGAGGTCAAGGTGATTCATCCCCAAAAAATTTACAAATTTATAGTTCTGTGAATCGTGTCTCTAGTTTTATGAACAGTTTCACAGTGAGTCAGAAATGGTGAGACAGAAACGGGGTCACAAAAATAGTGAGTCAGAAACTGTGAGACTGAAATGGGGGGACCAAAACTGTGACATATAAATGGTGAGTCAGAAATGGTGAGGCAGAAAAGGTGTCAAAGAAACAGTGTGTTAGCAATGATGAGACAGAAATGGTGGGATAGAAATAGTGAGACAGAAACAGTGATTTAGAAATGATGTCACAAAAATGGTTAGACAGAAACTATGAGAAAAAAATGGTGAGACAGAAACGGTGAGGTAGAAATAGTGAGACAAAAATAGTGGGACAGAAACGGTGGGTTAGAAACAGTGAGATAGAAATTGTGAGACAAAAAATGGTGAGACCAAAATGGTGAGATAGAAACAGTGAGTTAGAAACAATGTCACGGCTCATCAATAGTGTTTCCAGAACTGTTTCATATTTCCATTGCCAAATTTTTAGATTTTTCCAATTTCACCAACTTAACGGTTTCTTTGATTTAAAATGAATTTATGACCTTTTTTATGGGATTTAAGGCCGAATAAAATCACATAACTCCTATATTAATTTTCCTAATGTCTGGGATGCATTTACATGGTTATACCGCATTGTTTAATATGATCTGATTTTAATTGAAAATCCACTGTATCTTAAACCACTGCGCTGTTAAATCTTCTAAATGGACAAGATATCTTCCTCACTTGTTCTTTCTCCTTGTTATCTGGTCTGAGATGCTCAAACATTTCCTTCCTAACTGTAGTAATCATGAGATTAATCATTTCCCAATCGATTGGTTTCCCTCGATGTTCTTCTTACAACAAGTGTACCCCCTGTTTCGGTGAAACCAAGTATTATCCATCAATCTTTGATATAAGGTATTATTTATCATCATTATTTTGGGTTCAACTTCTCTTTTGTCTCCTTGAAATACTATGGAATGTGATCTCCAAGCTTCTAATGGGGTTTCATGGGTTTCAGTTGGTGTGGTCATGCCGTGACATCCTCGGGTGGATGCAGTTGTCACAGGAGGAGGCGATCATGATCCGTTGTGTGGATCATTTTTGTATAAATATCCTTAAGAACCTTTTTAAGTAGGGGAATAATTTATTCTCTTTTTTGTTATGTGAAACTATATATTTAGCATGTTTTAGCCACTGGATCACAATGGAATTGACATAAAAAATATTTGAACCAGATAAATAAATTGATAGTAATCATATGCTATTTCCTCTTGTTTTTACTAGATAGTGTGATATATATTCTTGTTTGTTTAGATACTCATTCTTAATGGAAATAGGTAAAGAATGTAAAACATAATTTATTGATAATTGTTTGGATAAAGATAAAGAGACATGTAAATGAATCTGGTTCTTGTTATTGTATTTTTTTATGTTAGTTAAATTGATGAATAAGCATGTTTAATTTATTTATAATGGGTTACTATTTGGGTTTTTTGAATATGGAACCTATGAATAATAAATCGGTTAATTCAAGATGGATTGAAGAACAGATTGTTTGATAATTCCTTGATGGGTTCTGAGTTACCCTTTTTCCTGTTCAAAGGCCAAGAGCCCAACCGATATGATTGTTGTTTTTCTGCTTCCTGTGTAGTGATGTGGTCCCGGATGGCTATTGTGATATGTGGGGCTATAAAGGCCTACTGGTTATTGTATCAGTTTACATATAGAGTGGAGGGATGCATCGGTTTATTCATGTGAGTGTCAGGGAGGACACCAAGGATGATGAAATTGGATGGATGTGAATGCTTTTTTTTTCTACTGATTCTTCTTGGTTGTTTATCTGCTTGACTTTCCGCACTGCTCAAGGTAGATGGTCTTGAATACACTAATTCTGAAAGGGGAAAGTACACATGGGTTATTCCATATGCATTCCATGTTTATATTCTCAAGGTAGGATGGGTCTGTGATCTTACTATTGGCGGAAAAGACTCGACGGGTAGTTCATCTACTCACCGTGTTGAACCCCTTGTGTTCAGAAGCATAGATTGTTTTTCTAGAATGTCTGTGAATATGGGAAATTAATGATGTAAATATATAATTGAATAAATGATGTTAACCCATCGGGTTTGGATCTTGTTGGAGTGAAATGATGAGGTTGTGATTTGAAGAAACATTGTACTTTGGGTGTGGTTATAATGAAATTTAATGTGGAATTGTTATAGGTTAATTAATGTTTATATAATTAATTAATGTAAATTTAAACTCATAAAAAGGAAATGACGTAATGTATTAATTCTCTTTAAATGATTGTGTACTTATATGATACCGAGTCTTAGATGTAGAAGCCCAGAGTTCGAGAGACGTTAGCTGCAGTTGTTTCTAAGACTTGGTTATGCCCATAATGTGTTTGTGAGATGTAGTATATTCTGTACTTTTTGTGTTTCTATACGCTAATCCATCCTATCAGTAAGGGAAACTGACACCTCAGGAATTTTGATTTCTGGGGAGGGGGTGTGTTTTCCCCAACATTCTGGTGGGAGGATGGATGGATGACTACACCCTTTGGCCCCGCTCCCATCTCTTGGTAGTTACTTGTGCTGGCAAGCACATTGGTTAGTTTTCCCCATATATGTTTCTAGAGGGTTGTAATGGCTTGTGATTATTCACACAAAAATATTCTGGTTATAGTTTTCTATGGACTACTATAGTTGTAATGTGTATATGCCCTGATGGCTTGAGGATCCTTACTTGGTGTATGGGCTATAATGGATTGATGTATAATACCCGATGTATGATAAACATTATGTAAGCTGGGTTGGCTCCCTAAAACTACTGAGTTAATTTTCATATGTGGATGTTGTGGTTTTTTTCATGACGTTCATGTTTTGGTGCTTTTCCCAGGTCTCTGCGGGCGAGTTTTTTTGGAGAGAGATGCTTGGGATGTGCGACGTTGGGGAAAAGCGGCAAACCAGTGGGGAAGTAGTAGCGGGGTACCCATGATATTGTTTATTATATTATATACTCTCGTATGTGTTACTTAGTGATAGTATCCATGGTGATGCTGGGAATATAGTATACCTATTTAGGTGACGAGTTAGTTTCACATGTTGTTCACTATGCTTTAGCATGCTTTCATTACATTATCATGAGAGGCTTCAGGGTTGATCCAACTGATTATACTGTTATACTCACCCTATGTATACGAAAACTGATTTTCTGGCCACATGGAGTAATTTGTTGATTAGGCTGGTTACTATTAGCTTCTAGTTGCATGAGTTGTTCAGGCTTGTGGTTGCTGCTGTTTTACATACTTTTGGGTACTTTCTATTTTCCCCTTTCATTTGTAGTAGTTTTCCATGACATTTTATATGTGTACATAGGATTTCTTTTTTATTACTGGTTGATTTGGAGTTGGTTGGTGTCTATCTTATCTTTCTCTTCCGCTTGTGTTCTCTTAGAGGGTAATGCGTCCCATTTGTGTGTTTACAATACCATCGGTACTAGTCACCAACCCATGGCCTACTGAAGGTGGGACTCGAGGGTCATTATCTCCCTTCTCACATTACCAGCCCATGAGGGGTACACATTTTGGGTAGGGGGTCGTGAAAATTACACAACCAATGATATTTTTTGATGTGACGTTGGAGATCACAAATCCTTCCTCACATGTGTGAAATGTGTCTAGTAGTGAAGTTATTATACTTTTAATTAAAATTTTAAATATCTATTCAAATTCATATTTCTAGAAAAACATTTTTCCCTAGATGTTATCTTGCTTATTTGGCTTGAACCATTTGGTATGTTACCCAAAAATCAATTATAGTACCTAGCTAATCCAAAGAAAATACATATCTCCATCAAATCTATTTATATGTGTCATCCTTTAATAGCCTCTATCAATATGGCTCCACAGTTATCCCATTATTAGTGATAACATTCCCCAATAATGCGACTTACTCCATCTAATAGTTTCATTTACTATAACTCACATATAAATTTTCTATTCACATGGACTTCAGTATAGAATTCAAATTAGCTTAATGTTACTCATTCATTTTCGATCAGATTTGAATATAATCTATAAAAAAAACCAATAATTTATTGATTAAATCCCAAAAGACTCTATTCATTAATTCTACGAAGATATTTGATGTATTAGTGAGTCCAATTTTAATCACTTTGAACTTTTAGTGCATATACCTTGTAAGAAAAGAAATCATAGGGATATCCTCATTCACCATTAACTGAACATATCTTGACAAAGATACACCTTACAAACGTTTTGGGATATATGTCTATAATATAACTACAAATCAATATATGATAGTGGTATACATAATCTTTATTGTGATCATGTTTATTACATGGTAATAAATGAAGAGGTTTATTGATATATACATAATCCTAAAAAAATGGTAGGTTCACCCAACGGGGAATCAATATAGAATAAAAACCTTTTAGATATATTCTCTTGTAGTTTATTCTTCATGTATTTAGGTTCTATATTAGTTATTCTATATAGATCTTTTCATATTGGAAAATCTATACATATAAATTTGATTAAAAAAATCAACCTCTCAACATAGAGTAAGACCATCCAATTCTTCAGAAAACACATCAGTGTATTATATTGTAATGGGAATGTCATTAGGGATGATATTTTCTATAGCCTTAATCATTTGAGATATATATTAATTATTATAAAGAAATAATATATATGTTTCAAATTATGATTCCAAAGGATATTCATCCCCCTCTTTATATTTTTATAAAATCTAAGGGAGATTCATGAAATAGAGGGTTATTTCTATCTTTCAAAAATTTATGTTTTCTCTATAAAAGTAATTCAAATTGATGACCATTATTACAAAAAAGTCATCTATAGGTGATTTATGGGAAATATTTCTATTAAATATTCAAAAAAGGGAAATTTATATAGTTGGGGATAAATAATATCCCTATTTTATCTTTTCACTAATAACTTAACATCTATGTTTCTTTTTGGTTCTTGAATAATTTTAATACTCACAATTTATTTGAATTAATGCATATAATGAAAATTAAATAGAATGTTCACTATTCCCTAAGGAATAACTAGAATACCTTTTACTAATACATTGTCAAGATCCATCATAGTTGTTTTAATGGTATATACTCACCCTTTATATATAGGACTTCAAGGTTGTGGTCATTGATTATCTTTAATATACATTATAATAGTGTATTGGTTCACATAGTTTATTGGTTAAATTCATTTGATATATTATACAATTGGTGGAGGTTTTTCAAAAACATTCATTTCTTTACTATTTTAAGAATAGGTTTTTATTTTGGTTTTTTATGTTTTTATTATTGGATCCTAAGGAGAAATCATTAGAGGTGATGTTGTAAATATTTTTCTAATATCAGTTATTAAAACTAAGATTAAAAATATTTTTTTATTTTTCACTATGTTTTTTAAACTGACGTTAAATACCATCTTAAATTAATTTTTTTAAAATATTATGTCAAATTACAATTTTTTCACATTGGTTTTTATAAAACAAACATGAAATAGAATCATCGACATCAGTTTTTATAAAAAAATGTTAAAAAATTGTGTCTTAGATCAGTTTTCTGAAAAATAATAGGAAAAATATTGTCTCAAAAAATATTATTGTAGTTAATACAGTATCAAACAAAGATCAATTTTACAATCATTCAGAATAAATATTATTCCACATGATAAATTATTTTTTTACACTTGTATAGTTGATATAAATATAGATCATTCTATAATATAATGATAATATTAAAAAATATTTATTACAATGTCAATTACTCCATCCATGGAAAATAAAAGATCATTATAAAAAACAAATCACATAAAGAATATGAAATCTAGAAACAAAACATAAATCCTTGAAATAATTTTCAATGTTTTCAAAGCCTTAGTTGATAAAGTTTTCTTCTAAGGAAAGATCTCATTGTGAAATGGAAGACTCTACATAGATGGAATTTTTGAATCCGAAGGAAGGTTTTTATTTTTACCATGATTCGAAGAATTATTCATCATTATAAGAAAAACGGAATCATTAAACATTATATCAATTTTGAATATTAATAATTAAAAAAATAATCCTAGAAAAGTAATTTCAAATATCAGGAAGATATAACTGAAAGAAGAATTAGTGGATTCATGATGAAGATAAAATGATTTGAGTCAGTGGAATGGTTACGATTGAAATTATTTATTTGGAAATTGATATATATGGAGTGTAAAACATGTACAAAAATTGGAAAAATAAATCACGGTATTAAAAAATTTAGGTGGTACATGATGATTTTGATATCGTGCTATAAAATAATTTTAATTCCACATTGTTGAGATGTTAAATATTTACTTTAATGTGGGTTTTAGGATAAATTTAATGAAACTACTGTTTTTAAGGTTTATTATATTAGAACCTATCCTAAAATTTTCATTTTCAGATTTTCTTTTTGAAAATAGATGTTAAAAAATAGCCTTTCACATGGTTTTGTGTTATGAAAGGACACCAAAAGTATCTTTTTATGTATTTTTTAAAAAATAATGACGTTAATAATTTATAAAATGTTATTTTTCATCACCATTGATTCTATTATATTGGTTATGGAGCTCAAATGTAGTTAAAAATTAATAGTTATGGTCATCTAATGTTGGACTTCTCTAAGTCTTCATTTAGATATTTTAAACATACAATGTCCATATATTTTGATCTGTAAGTTTGTTTTTGCTCCAAAATCACTAAAAATTAATATTGTAAAATACATTAAAACTTGGTAACATTTATTATAATTTTTTGATTAAAATATTATTTGAAATGTTACCATTAATTTTGGTTCCAATAAAAAATGAGGTCAAAGTCTTCTATAAGGAATTTTAATGTCGGGATTTCAAAAATATATACTAAAAGTCACTTTTAATGTAATGTTCTCAAAACAATAACATTAATAATATTTAAAAGTTTGTATTTCTTTTCCCAACAATTTATTTTACTTGTAATGAAGCTCAAATGGAGTTGCGGGTCAAAAGGTATGGTCATTGAAAGTTGGACTTCTCTAAGAATTCTCTTAAACATGATTATCTTCTGATACCCATAACTTTTGATCTGTAATATAAGGTCCCATCCTTAAAAATTTCATAATCTAGTAAATTATTTTAGAATTCAATTTCATCCATTCGAAAATATATTTTCATTTCATATTTTTAGAGAATTATGTCATAAGTCATACATATCAACCCATAAGAATAAAAAGTGTGTACTACAAAAATTGTATCCATTTCTTCTATAATACAAAATTTATTAATAAAACATGATATATTTTAATGAAAAATATTCAAAAAAATCATCATGGAATCTTAATTTCTATTACCCTTCCTCAAAACCTATGAAAAAAATAAAACATTTATTTAGAACAAAAATATTAGTAGGGGATATAAAAAAATGAAAGGAATAATTATTTCATGAATACATATAAACATTTGAAATAATTTTCAAAAATATATACTTCCCACCTTTAAAGTATAATATACTTACATTGTGAAAAAATAGATTTTCATAAAATATATAAATTGTGAGAACCTGGTTCTTATCTTTGAGGTATGAGTTTATTCTTTTCTACTTTCCTTTAGTGTTTTTATAAAAATACAGAAAATGGGGAAAAATCCTAAATTTTGGAAGTACACGCAGTGTACTTTTCCACACACTGTGTACTTCTGGACGTGTGGGATGAGTTCATGGGGCATGTGGCCGTGTCAGTGATGAAGGGTGTAGGAACCAACTACATGTCGTGTAGTGGTCCCTTACACGCCGTGTAGTCAGTCGGAAGATGAATAGTAAGGAGGTGGCCAACTGTGCGATAGAACATGCCATGTACTCGTGAAGACACCCCATGTAGTCATGTTGACAGGCGATCAGTGCCACACTGGCAGGAAGCCTCTAGGGGAACAATTTAAAAATGGGAAGTACACGCCATACACAAGGAAGTACACGCCATGTACTTTGTTTTTTCGCTTAAAATGGGCACTAGCCTCCCCTGTTCATAGGGAAGGCTTAGAACAGGAAGAAAGCTCAGGAAGAGAAGGCCGGAGCTTCGGAGATCCGCCAAGCGCATGCCGGGAATCCGTTTCCGCCTTGGACGATCTCGTTGGAACCACGCGAGTAAGACCTCCCTTCTCCTTAAGAAGTTCTAGAAAATTCTTCTCTAATAAGGAGTTATTTAAGTTTGAATGAGGTTTTCTTTCACCTCAAATCTATTTCATTCGTGGGTGTTTCTAGATTCAATGTTCATGTATAGCGTTCGTTGGCGTTAAATGTAGGTGGAATGGTGTTTATTTTCCAACTGTCGGGTGTTTTGTGTGTTTTTGAGCTACGAAACCATATTTGGGGTGTCGTGTGGCTGAGGTCGTGGATATTTTAATACCTAGAATTGTATAAGTGATTAAATTAATTTTTAAAACTATTTTTTGGGATCAGTTCTTGGATCCAGGACCACCCCAGGGGTGCGTTCCTCTATTTAGCTGTTTGGCTAGGATACTCGAGGGCATGCCTTGTTTAATATATGCCTTTAAAGTAATGATTGTAGAATTTCATTGATTGGAATTTCTTGTATATTGTTGTTTGCATGTTGGTCTTGGCCCGTTTACCTGTTTAGCCTGAGGGAAGTGTTGTGATTAGCCTGTGGGAATTTCACTACTTAGCCTATGGGCAACATCTTACGTGTCTGTGGGAAGCTGATTCTATGCCTGTGGGCGAAAATTCTTACGCTTGTGGGCAATATCTGTTCTCCTGTGGGCAGATTCTTGTGTTTGGTTTCTCTTTACCTGAAGGTCGGAGTTTACGTGTCTGATGACATTGGCTGGTTACTTAGAATATTCACTGTGGTGATATTTTAAATAAATTATTTAATAGATATTAAAAATAGAAATATAACTGGTCAAGTTAGTTACTTTCAGGACTACTTACTTTATTGCATTGTACTGCTGCACACTGTTGTTTCATGCTTTCACACAGTTGGGAACGATCCTTTGGTGGGTGCCTACTGGGAATTTATTTCTCACACCATATTTGGGTCAGGATTTTCAACCCAAACAAATTACGTTTCTGTAGGTGTGGATAGGGGAAAGAGCCCCTATACAGGTACTTGATTTCTACTGGGGTGTAGGAGAGCATGGGATCGAGGATTGGCTCGCGATGTCATTAGATGTTCTGTTTTTCTTTTTTGTTCTTGTACTTTAGTTGTATTGTATTGTATTGCAGTGTAACATGTTTTGGTTGTTTTATAGAATAGAAACATGTTGCATCATATCAATATAACTGGTTGGTTATCTTTTACTGCAGTTGTTATATTAAATATGTATGGTTTATTTCTTCTACCATTGTTGTATGTTTATATTATATTCCGCTGTGCTACACTTTGAAAATTGAGGGTATAGTTTCACCACTATCAGACATGGGCCCTCGCTTCTAGTCAGCAACATCTGGTGTTTGGGGAAATGTGCTTTAGGTCATGTGGTGAACTGGGTTTGGGGAACCCGTTGAGTGGCACTCGGAACAGGGACATTACAAAGTGGTATCAGAGGGGTTTCATTTCATTGACTTACTATTTGGAGCCTTAGTCTGGGATATGACAGAAATGGTAGTTGGAAATAAGCTATGCCCGGGCGTAGCTAATCTGTGTACAGGGAAAAACCAATTTAACTCATTTTGAAATTTAAGGTTGATTTCATTTCACCATTGAGTGACACACTTGTGATTGTGCTAGTTATATTTTATCTATGGGTTCTATTTAGTTGCAACCCGATGAGATGAGGGTATTCCATCTCATGCATCATTTAGGAACGTGCTAGAAATCACAAGCCATGCATAGTTCCATGCCATGTAGGTGCATTCAAATTGCATGTTTTTGTGATAGTTATTGTGGTAGTAAAGCATGATGTTGAGATAGATGCTTGATAAATATCTGCTATGTGATAGGGTATTTTTGTATGATCCTGTTCAAAGAATGGATGCCAAACATTGGTTTTTGGGGAGTATGGGCCCCCATTTACCGAAATTTGGTGGATCATTGACTGTTTGTTTTTTTATAACATAGATAAGATGCCAGACATTGATTCGAGGGAAGTATGGGACCTCACGGATCGGAATTTGGCATGTAGGTGTTGTTTTGCTTTGTTTTCTGGGTTCCAGGGAGGTTTCTGAGGCATACTGTCTGGAAACCCAGTATACACACCATGTAGTACTTCAGACACGCCGTGTATGTTCTTCTCTTCGGGAAGAAAAATAAACTTTTTGAGTACACACCATATACCCTAAGTACATGCGGTGTAGTCTCTTCCCATGTCACAAACTGTGTGGGTGGCGACACAGAGTCTGGCCGTGTAACTAAAAACATGGGTCATTGAACTCTTTTCTTGGACAGGCTGTGTTAATGATGGACACGCTGTGTAGTACGACCTGGGGACTTAGTCGTGTAACTACCATCACAGGTCGGTGTCACCTCTCCTTCAACACGCCGTGTACATATAGGACATGCCGTGTAGTCTTTTCCGAGGACAGACCGTGTGGACTAAGCCTTGTGACTGGAAAACAGGGTGGTGTACATGCCGTGTGCGGGTGTAACAGGCCGTGTAGTGTCATGCCGAGTAGTCGGCTGTGTCACAAATGACATGGGAAGTTGGAATATTACACCATAAATGTCGTGTAGATGTTATACACACCGTGTAGTTTTTGTTCAAATGAGAGCCATGTAGATTAGCCGTATCGAAGGACCTGGGCAGGGGAAGGGAAGTCATGTACACGCCGTGTAGTCATTATACAAGCAGTGTAGTCTTGTTTTGAAAATCTTGAAATGCTTTCTTTCTCTTGTTCTCTTGTGGTTCCTTCACTTTCAGCCTTGATAAACTTGAATCTAAGTTGTCCATTTGACCTTGTAGTGTCATGCCACCGAGACGATCGTGTGTTGTTCACCAGGAGAGCAGAAATAAGTATACTATGGAGATGGTTGGACATGGGCTACCAGTGGATCCTCCAGTAGAGCCAGATGCGGCACCAACTGATATACCAGACACGGGTACAGAGGCGCAGTTCCGTGAAGGCTTTATGCGGTTCATGCAGACCTTTCAGGTAGCACCGCATGCTACTATATCTATGTCCGAGTTGACTTGTATTTTCTAGTAGCAACATCCTCCGACATTTTCAGGGGATGACAGACCACAGGCTGTGGAGTATTGGCTAGGATCGATGTAGACTATTTTTGAGCATCTTGAGATGCCTCTAGGGTAGATGGTCAAGCTCACGATGTATATGATGCGTGATTACGCCAAGAGGTGTTGGGATGTTAACACCCAGTCAGAGCATCAAAAAGACATGGAGTGAGAAGATTTTTAGGCAGTATTCTAGGACTTCTTCTTTCCCGAGACCCTGAGGGCAGACAAAGGTCGAGTGTTCATGAAACTATATCAGGGTTCTATGTCGGAGATGGACTATTCTTCTCGCTTTACCGAGCTTCAGCGTTTTTCACCCGTGCTGGTGGGTGGAGAGACGTTGATGGCCAGGCGCTTCGAGGATGGTCTTCGGTATGACATTTGAGCACTGGTGAATATTTTTAGGTTTCCTACTATACATGATATTATGAACCAGGAACTGATTATAGAAAGGAACATGTAGACATCGAGTGGTGTGTGCCAGAGCGGTTCAGCACCAGTTACACGTACTATTTCTACTGGTAAGAGGAAGAGACAAATGGATTTCTCTTAGGGTGGTAGTACCAGTCATAAAAATGATTCATGTGGTCAGGTCATGTGCTACCAGTGTGGTAGAGAGGGGCACAAGATGCCACAATGTCCACGAGACCTAGTGGAGTACCAAGCTTGCGTCAGGATGGGTCATCTACATCACTTTTGTAGGAAGTTTCCACCGATGGCTAGTGAGAGGGGTTCTGTACAGACTCTACGTGAAGGAGTATGACCAGTGGCTTCTTACCAGTCAGGGAACTGGAATACGTTAGGGCGTGTAGGCAGAGATGGAGGTCGTGTCCGTGGTAGCCAGACACCAGGATCTCAGAGGTAGTAGGGCGAGACAGCTCAGGGTAGCCAAGCTTTATCTCCGGGCCGTGACACTAGGCAGACATATGCTAAGCAACATACCCAATAAGAGTAGGATCCCAGACCTTCTACAGTTAGAGGTACTATTTTAGTGGCTTCTATTTTATCTTCAGTACTTTTTGATACGAGTGCTACAAATAGTTTCATATCTGTACCCGTTGTGGATAGCCTTGGGCTCTGTGTTTCTACTTCATCGGATATCATGATTTTAGACACTCCGTTGGGGACTAGAACGACTGGTGTGTGTCAGTGCAAGGAGTTACCCCTTGAGGTTGGTGGGTGTCACTTCCTTTGGGACATCTATGTCTTAGAGATGACAGCTTATGACGTCATTATTGGGATGGACTGGTTGGTTCCCCTTCGAGCCTTTGTAGACTGATATCATCGCAGGGTGTGTTTCATGTAACCATAGGGTGAAGAGTTTCTATACAAGGGCGAATGGGATGATCAGGTGAGCCGTGCTGGACCAGAGCATCATGGTCGAGGTGGAGTCACTGCCCAGATTGCGAGTTTATATCTGGACGACCAGGGGACTTCTCAGATGAATTTCCAACCAGGGGTAGATCGATTCAGGGATGTCTTCCCGGATGACTTTTCAGGTCTAACTCTAGAGAGAGAGGTGCATTTCACTATTGAGCTTGTGCCCGGAGCATCGCTGGTGTCCATTCCACCTTATAGTATGGCCATGCCTGAGTTTCAAGAGCTCAATAGGTAGTTAGAGGAGATACATGCAAAGGGTTTTATCCGACCCAGTTATTCTCATAGGGGTTCTTCGGTCCTTTTTGTGAAGAAGGCAGACAGTACCCTCAGACTCTGTGTGGATTATCGGAAGTTGAACCAGTTGATGGTCAAGAACCGATATCCCCTTCCAAGGATTGATGATATTTTTTATCAACTTCATGGAGCACGAGTGTTTTCGAAGAATTACTTGAGATCAGGATATCATCATCTTCACATGAGACCATCAGATATACCGCTTATAGCTTTTCGGAGTAGATATGGTCTGCACGAGTACTTGGTTATGCCGTTCAGACTCACAAATGCCCCAGCAGTTTTCATGGCTCTGATGAATAATGTGTTCCATCCTTATCTGGAATCTTTTGTGGTAGTATTTGTGGATGATATCTTAGTGTACTCTCACACCCGACACGACCATTCCACCCATCTTGAGATCATATTGAGTACACTGAGAGAGAATCGGCTATATACTAAGCTCTCAAAGTGCCACTTTTTGATGGATCAGATTCACTTCCTGGGTCATATCATCTCAGAGGCAGGAGTTTCTGTGGACCCAAAGAAGGTGAGAGCAATAGTTTCCTGGGAGCAGGCTAAGAACATGTTTGAGATACGGAGTTTCTTAGGTATGGCTGGTTACTACAGAAGATTCATACAAGACTTCTCCCACTTAGCAGTGACATTGATGGGTTTGACTAAGAAGGGTGTGAAGTTCGTATGTTTGAAATCTTGCGAGATAGCCTTTTAGGACCTGAAGGGAAGGTTGACATCAGCACCGATCCAAATACTCCTAGAGTCAGGGAAGAGCTATACAGTCTACTATGATGCATCAGGTATTGGGCTGGAAGAGGTGTTGATGTAGGGTGATCGAGTTGTTGTGTGTAGGTCTCGGTAATTGAGGCCACATGAGAGGAATTACCCAACGCATGATCTCGAGTTGGCCGCAGTTGTTCATGCGTTGTGCTGTTGGAGACATTATCTTTTGGGAGAACGTTTTGTGGTTTTCACCGACCACAAAAGTCTCATGTACATCTTTACCTAGCGTGACATGAATCTGAGATAGTGAAGGTGGGTTGAATACCTTCAGTCCTTCGACTTCGAGCATTCCTATATAGCTGGTAAAGGTAATGCAGTAGCTGATGCACTGAGCAGGAAGACCCAGATATAGGCAGTGCAGGAGGCCAGTGGTGAGTGGAAGCTCATTGATTTGTTGTCTAAGATGCATTTGGAGGTGCATGACAGCCAGGGGAAGACTTATCATTCATCTTTAGCTATGAAATCTACCCTCTTGGATAGAGTGAGGATGATACATCTACCTGATTCGGAAGGCCTAGTTCTACGGGTGTCGGTGGAAAGTGAGGACCCTCCTCCTTGTTGGATGATAAGCGATGATGAGGTTCTTCGTTTCCATGGACGAGTGTGGGTTCTAGGGGATATATGCGAGGAGCTGATGTGGGAGTTTCATGCTTCAGCTTGGGAAGTTCATCCTGAGGTTACCAAGATGTACCGTGACTTGAGACTTCAGTAATGGTGGCCGGGTATGAAGAGAGATGTAGATGATTTTGTTACAAGGTGTTTGACCTATCAGCAGGTGAAGGCAGAAAAACAGAGGCCAACTAGACTGTTACATCAGTTACCCATTCCGGAGAGGAAATTGGATGATGTCACAATGGATTTCATGACAGGGTTGCCGAGGTCACCTCGTGGCAATGATGCCGTGTGGGTTGTTGTGGATAGACTCATGAAGGTAGCTTACGTTTTGCCGATCAAGTAGACTTTCGGTGTTGACGAGCTCAGAAGGTTGTATATCCGAGATATCATACATCTTCATGGGGTCCCTCGTTCTATTGATTCTGATAGGGACACCCGTTTTACATCTCATTTCTGGTAGAGTTTTCAGAGGGCATTGGGAACACAGGTGCTTCTAAGCACAACTTACGCCCCTCAGACCGATGGCCAGTCAGAGAATACGATACAGGTGCCTGAGGAAATGTTGCATTCCTGCGTCCTACACTTTGGGGCTCTTGGGAGAAGCATATAACCCTAGTCTATTTTTCCTATAACAACAGTTTTCAGGAAACTATTGAGATGTCACCATACGATACATTATATGGTAGGCCATGCCGATAACCTTTGTGTTGGCCAGAGGCAAGTGAGGCAGCTTTACTGGGACCATGTCTCGTGCAGGAGATTTTGGAGCAGGTCCAGTTGATTCAAAAGCGGATGGCTACCGCACAGTCTCGTCAGAAGTCTTATGCTGATCGCCGTAGAAGACCATCAGAGTTCGTGGTCGGGGATCATGTTTTCTTGCATGTTTCTCCAAGGCTGGGACACAAGTGGATCAGGAGAAAGGGTAAACTTTCACCATGGTATGTGGGGCCATTTGAGATTCAGGAGTGAGTCAGGCCGGTTGCCTATCAGTTGCAGTTACCATAGAGGTACCATGCCATGCACGACATCTTCCATGTATGTCAGTTGTGCCGCTATCATTCAGACTCATCTCACGTCTTTCAGCCTGAGGAGGTTGAGCTTCAGGTAGATGCATCCTTTGAGGAGTATCTGATTCGTATCGTTGATAGGAGGATGAAGGTTATCCAAGGCCAGTCAGTTCCTCTCATACAGGTGCTATGGCAGCATGGCTGAGTGAAGGACAAAACATAGGAGCGAGAGACCGACGTACATGCTCAATGGCCCGAGTTGTTCTCAGCTTTATTTTCTCCACCCTTGGAAGTGAAATTTGGGGAAAAATTTCTTTATAGGGGGAAGTTTGTAAGAACTCGGGTCTTATCTTTGAGGTACATGTTTCTTCTTTTCTTCTTTCCTTTAGTGTTTTTAAGAAAATACGGAAAATGGGGAAAAATCCTAAATTTTCGAAATACACGCTGCGTACTTTTCCACATGCCGTGTACTTCTGGCCGTATGGGATGAGTATTCGGGCCGTGTGGCTGTGTTGGAGATGAAGGGTGTAGGAACCAACTACACATCATGTAGTAGTCCCTTACACACAGTGTAGTCAGTTGGCAGGAAAATAGTAAGGCGGTGGCCAGCTGTGCGACAGTACACACCGTGTACTCGTGAAGACACACCGTGTAGTCATGTTGAATGGTGATCGGTGCCGTGCTAGTGGGAAGCCTCTAGGGGAATAGTTTAAAAATGGGAAGTACACACCGTGTACATGGAAGTACATGCCATGTACTTTGTTTTTTCTCTTAAAATGGGTAGTAGCCTCCCCTGTTCATAGGGAAGGCTTAGAATGAGAAGAGAGCTCGAGAGGAGAAGGACGAAGCTTCGTAGATCCGCCAAGTGCACGCCGAGAATCCATTTCCACCTCGGACGATCTCGTTTACACCAAGCGGGTAAGACCTCCCTTATCCTTATGAAGTTCTTGAAAATTATTCCCCTAGAGGGAGTTATTTATGTTTGAATGAGGTTCTATTTCACCTCAGATCTACATCGTTCGTGGGCGTTTTTGGAATCGATGTTCACGTATTGAGTTTGTTGGCGTTAAAGGTAGGTTGCTTGGTGTTTATTTTCCAACTATCATGTGTTTTGTGTGTTTTTGAGCTACGAACCCATATTTGGGGTGTCGTGTGGCTATGGTCGTGGATATTTTAATACCTAATTTGTATAGCTGATTAAATTATGTTGTAAAACCTTTGTTTGGGATCAGTGCTTGGATTCAGGACATCCCCAGGGGTGCGTTCCTCTGTTTAGCCATTTGGACAGGATACCCGAGTGTATGCCTTGTTTAATTTATGCCTTTTATATAATGATTGTAGAATTTACTTGAGAGGAATTGCTTGTATTTTGTTGTTTGCATGTTGGGCTTGGCCTGGTTACCTTTTTATCCTGAGGGAAGTGTTGTGATTATCTTGTGGGCATTGTACTACTTAGCTTGTGGGAAACCTCTTCCATGCCTGTGGGCAGATGATTCTGTGCCTGTGGGCGACACTTATTACGCATGTGGGAAATATTCATATGCCCATGGGTAGATTATTGTGTTTGTATGCTCTTTACCTGAGGGTAGGAGTTTACGTGTCTGAGGACATAGGATGTTTTCTTAGAATATTCACTGTGGTGATATTTTAAATAAATTATTAAATGGATATTAAAATGGAAATATAACTGGTTAAGTTAGTTACTTTCAGTATTTCTTAACTTATTTCATTGTACTACTGCACACTGTTGTTTTATGCTTTCATGTATTTGGCCACGTGCCTTTGGTGGGTGCCTACTAGGAATTTATTTCTCAATCCCTGTTTGGGTCATGAATTTCTCCCCAAAATGATTACGTTTCTATAGGTGTGGATAGGGGAAAGAGTCTCTATACTGGTACCTGATAGCTGTTGCGGTGTAAGAGAGCATGGGGACGAGCATCGGCTCGCGATTCCACTGTCTGTTCTGTTTTGCTTTTCTGTGCTTGTACTTTAGTTGTATTTTATTGTTTTGTAGTGTACCATGATCTGGTTGTTTTATAGAATAGAGACATGTTGCATCATATCAATATAACTGGTTGGTTATCTTTTAGTGTAGTTGTTATATTAAATATGTATAGTTTATTACTTCCACCATTGTTTTATATTTATATTATATTCCGCTACGCTACACTTTGAAAAATAAGGGCATAGTTTCCCCACCATCAGACCTGGGCCCTCGCTGCTAGTCGGTAGCCTCTGGCATTTGGGGATATTCGGTTGAGGTCATGTGGTCATCTGGGTTTGGGGAACCCATTGAGTGGCACCCAGAACCAGGACGTTACATAAATCATAAATAAAACCATAAAGGTAATTTGGGGAATTAATTTCTTAAGATTGTAACCCTCATGACTCCCATATGATGTGTAACCCTCATGGATACCATATAATGTAACCTTCATAGGTACCTTATGATGTAATCCTCATGACTACCATATTGTGCAACCATCATAGTTAAACATGGAATAACAAGTATGGTTATATTCCAACATAAACATACCCAATTTATTAGAGGGATATATTCATCGCACCCTTCATCATAAATAATGAATAATAACTAGAACAAAAAAATAATACATGAAAACATTTATAAAAAAACTTTTCATGAGGAAAATCACTTGTTTTAAAAGAATACTACACAAATGCAATTAAAATACATTTCATTATAAATAAACATGTAATATCATAATAAAAACCTCAAAATAATAAGAATTTGTGAAAATGGGTTAATCTGCTAATGCTGTTTAAGTTAAGAAGAAACATTAGTTTTTGAATTTTGTACAAAAAGACATTAAAGAGGATTTTTTAAAATAAAATACCATTTCATTAGGTTTGACTTCTGAAAAACCTGTTCAAAACATTTGTATAATGGTTTAAATAGTGTTTTTAATTTATTAAATACGTATATTAATATTTATAACACCTTATATGATATTTTTATAACATATTTCCACCCATTTATTGGTAATATTCTTTTTTTATGGTTTTTAGTGCAACTATTTCATGGTTTACATGGTTGGTTCGTTATAGGTTTTCCTATCGATTGGAAGAAAAAATCTAGAAGTGGAATGAAATTGTATTAATATGTTTTAATACTTTTAAATGATACCATATATAATTTGGATTTTTATATGAGGATGATTCATTAGATAAAATAATAATGAAATTGATTTAACTTATTTTGGTGGTATTTACAACCATCATGAACTCATATCATTTTATTTAATATCATATATAAATATTTGTTCTAAAATAATATATAACCTATTATATGTATAATAAAATCTAATTTTATAATGATATTGTTTTTATGACAAGCCATGAATATGGAAAAAGAAAATTAAAGCATTTCATCCATGATGATGCTAAATCGACACATCACAAACAACATTTTAATTTTTTTAGAATAAGAGGAGAAGAGGTGAGGTCTGATTATCGATATTCCATTAAATAATTAAATTAAGTTATATGTTAGGCACTAGAGTTATCATGTCACTTTGATAAGGGTAGGCGAGGATAGAATAAGAAAAGGAAAAAACTGAAGATAAATTTAAAAGAAAACGAAATATGATATTACCTCTTAACCATCAACTCCTTGAGCACCTCCTTAAGGAAGTTGGTTTTGGGTTTTTATTGTGACTAGAAGGTCATAGATTTGAGGAATATTCATTGGAACGTAATTAGGTAGAAATTAAAAAAATTTCATATCTTTGGATGGGTTAGGAGAATAGTTGGTGAGGGGTGATATTTATAGTGGAGGAGATTGGTGTTTTTTGATTATTTTATTCACTAGTTCATTATTTTGGCTCAAGAATATAAATAGTTTGATAAGTGTCCGAACATATAACAAAATAATGAAGGTTATTTCAATAATATAGTTATTATAACATCAATGACTCAAGTAATATTGTATTTAACTTATAATGTATACATTTCATAAATTATTGTGTTTTACTATTTAAAAAAATTCAATTATTTTAGACAAATCCAAAAAATTCAACCTAATAATTTATAAGTGTATAATTCAAAAATAAGATCCATTTATGAAAATAATTTTTTATATATAAAAATTTTAATTTGTAATTAAATTTATCATTTATTCGAAAAAAATTGGTTCTAATAATATAACTGATTTTACGATACGATGAAAAATTAATTAAGGTATCATAAAATTTTCTTATAACTAGAAATAAATATTAATTTTTAAATCAATTTAATAAAGATAAATTTTCTTTTCAATCATTATATTAATTAATTAATTTTTTTAAAAAATATGTGTCACAAAAATAATGATACATAAATTTTCATTTTCAAAACATTTATGTACTTACAGATTGAAATAAATAAATCATATTTTCACTTATAATAGACATAAATTTTATTTATACTCTCATAGATGAGGTTATTGTTCTATTTGTATTAATTCCATAGTTCCATTAAATAACACATATTTAATTATATGTTTATAATGAATTTAATTTTTTAATTCCAAAATAAAAACAAATTATTGTATAAATACATGGGTTGTTACATCATCATCACCTTCTATAAAATATATACTAAAAATTTTATTTTCATATTAAAAAAGATAGGATACCTTCAACTCTTAGAGTTTTCAGATTCCCATATTTCTTCTTCAACCATAGGATTTCTCCACAAAACCTTAGCCCAATGAATTACCTTATCTGAAATACTTCACTCTACGATGAAGAATTTAAACATTATTTTCCTCATATTAAATGTTATGTTATAACTGAACTAATTATGGGCTTAATAACATGAGATTATTCTGGAACATAATTTATTAAAAATGAAACAAGGAAAACATTTTGTTCGTGAGAAAAACTTTGAGGCAAAGATAATTAGTAGGAAACTGTAGAAACATTCTCTAGTATTTCCTTAGGCCCAATGAACTGTGGACTTAGCTTCACATTCTTAAAAATATTTATAAAAAGATTCTAATGAGATATTTTAAAGAAACAATGATCTCCTACCTTGAAAACAATTCTTTACTCCTGTTATATTTATACCATTTCTTCCTTCTTTGGGATTTCCTCATGTATTGCTAGATCATCTTCACTTTCTCATCCACTTACTCTACTAATTCTAGTCCTATAAACTTCTTTTATGCAAATCCATCCCAAAATGATAGACTTCAACACCAGTTTCCATATAATGCCTCTAAATTTTTAATCAATATATTAGAATGGAAACTATTATTATAAGAAAACTCAACTAAATAAATATACAGATCCCAAATTCCCATGTAATCCATTGACCAGGAACATAACACATCTTCCAATGTCTGGATTTTTTACTGAGTTAGGCCATCAAATTGAGGATGAAAATATGTAAAAAAAATATTTCTGTTCCCAACGACTTCGAAAGGAATTTACAGAAGATAGATGTGGACTTGTGATCACATTCACTTACAATAGATAAAGGAAATTCATGTAACATGACTATATCTTTGAGGTGTATTCGAGAAATATAATTGATCCACTGATTACATAAAATAGGAAGGAAATGTGTAAATTTATTCATTTGATAGAAAATAAATCTAATCAGGATTTTTCCATAAGAAGCCTTCAGTAGTCCCATCCTGAAGCCCATGGATATATTCTCCCATTTTCTCTCTGAACTAGAAATATTTGAAGCATCGTCTTTTATAGTTGTCACTATACTTAAACATGTTAAAAATTAAAACATTTCCTGGTAAAATTAGAAATATATCTTTTCATTACATCCCACCAGTAATACTCCTATAGGTCCCTATGCATCTTAGTGTTTCTAGGATGAAATTAAAATTAAGAACTATGTGCTTAATATAATAATTATTTCTTCAGTTATGAAACATAAGTCACATAGAATCTATTTCTAAATCTATAAAAACACTCTTTCTCAATGTTAAATTCTAGAAACATACCATTTTAAATTAATTCTACATTTTCCTGGAACTCATAGTCATCCTTATACGCATAGTTAATTTTTCATAACATAGATGATTATACTAACACCTGAAACAAAACAGAGAAATTTCCAAACCAACCACTACCAAGGAAAATTAATCAAATCATAAACCAAGGGTTCATGTTCTAAATATAATGTGGTTAATGTATAATGATTTTTATGACTCAAGGAATCTACCTCTTTGTTTACTATTCATGGATGATAATTGATCATGTAATTATTATGATTTATCATTTCCAACAATATTCTCTACCTCATGGTCAATTACTTATGTGTAAATATATACTTCAAGCAACTATGGATAGTAAATATTTAATATTCATCTCTTTATAAATGAGGTCTCCGATTTTTTAGAAAAAAAATCACAATTATTAATTATAGATCATGAGTGGGATAATTTAAATCAAGTGGTTTCAATTTTCCTTATTAATAATCAATTACATGATCCTTATGCATTAGAATGAAAACAATTACCTTCAATAAATCATCCGTATTGATGAAAAACTCTCCATTTCTATATGGAAGATCCAAAACTATATCATTCACCAATATTATTTTTAGTTCCTAAAAACAAACTTTACAGTCTTCTATCCAAACAAATTTATCCCTTTTTTCATGATAACCTAATTAGTGGGATAAATAACTATATAAATTTTTAAACAAACTATTAGTAATAATTCGATAATGCAATGAAACTATGAATTTCATGAAAATTTATATTCCTTTTCTATTGATAAACTATTGTTTTGGTGGGGTCAACAGTTATGCTACCCTTATACTATGTTCCCATGAAAATAAATCTATTGCAACCAAAAATCAGATTTTATAAATTTCATGTACACCATATTTTCATAAAGGGTATTTAGAACAATATTTATATGTTTTTCATTATCCTCATAAATTTTTGAGTTAAAAAAATTATCATCAATAATAACAACAAAAAACTTATCCGAATATTCAAATAAGATTATATTCATAGGATCCCTAAATACAGTAAATAAATTTAATAATCCAAAGGGTATAAAAACAAACACAAAATTACCATATCTATTTTAAAATGTTATTTTCATTATTTCATCTACCTTCAACCTTATCTTACGGTACCCAAATGTATATTAAATCTTGTAAATATACTTAGATCCCTTAAGATAATAAAATATATCATTGTTATGAGGCTATGGATACTTATTCTTTATAATAAATTTATTAAAAGAAATATCGTCAAGGCAAAGTCTCATGAAACCATCTTTATTTTTAACAAACAAAATAGGATAACTCCATAGTGAAGTCCTAGGATAAATGAAGCCTTTATCAAGAAACTCAAGTAACTGTTATTTCAATTCAAGAAGTTCTACTTGATACATTTGATATGGGTTTTACTAATTGGCTTAACATTAGAAACTGATTCAATGCTAAATTCAACATCCTGATAAGGTATAAAATTCGGAAACTCATCAGAAAAAAATTAAAATTATTCATTTATCACGTTCATATCATTAATCTGAATAGTTCCCTTATTTTAAATTTTTTACAAGGTAACATTCATTTACATTTTTTAATAGTTTCTGTCCTTATTAATATGTTATCAGTTGTATGGGTTAATTATTTTATACTAAATGAAACAACTTATGAAAAACAACTTATTTATCTCTAAAATAAATAATATCATGATAAAGAGAAAGACAATCCATACCCGAAATGATAAAAAACACTACAATGAGAAAAACAATGAGTTCTGTAGGTATTTTTCCACATAAAGAAATATGGAGATTTTTATAATTATTTTTTCATTAAATATTTCCAACCGTTGTTTTAAAAAAATGTTTTGGTTTCATTTATTGAGGTGAAATTTTCATATTACTAGAAAATTTCTCAAAAATAAAGGAATATGTAGACCTCATATAAAACATGTTATTAGAAAAATATGATTCAACAAAATATTTACATGATTCCACATCATTGGATGTCCCCACATGTATAGATGTAGTTTAAAATGATTTCAATACACCATTATTATCATAATCTAGTAGTTTTATACTATTTAGGTCTTTATTTGGGGAGTTATTTACATAATTCGCCATATTAACACATTTAAAACACTTTACAGTTTTTTTATCAAAGTTTAACTTAAGATCAATTTCATTGTAATATCAAACCATATTTCAATACCTACCACATCGATAACACTTCCCAGATGTGTTAAGGAATTTCTGAGTGTGTTTTTACCTCAAATCCCACAAATTAGAAATTATTCTTTCTTGCCTTCATATTTATTTGATTTATTCTTACCTATTTCCTTCCATCTATTATATTTATCTTAAATTTTTTAAAGTACTTGTAATCATAATCAAACACTATTTCTATCCTTTCAATACACCATACAAATTTTGTATAAATTTTTAATTCATGGAAGGCCAATTCCATTCTATATGACGACATTAATCTTGAGTAAAAATGATTGATTTTATTATCAAGCTCCCGAATAAGATTTAGAGCATACCATTCCAATTGACTGAAGTAAAATTCATAAACAAACACATAATATTACAATTTTTGTTTCAATTAAAAGAATTAATTTTATGTCCTAAATCTTAAAACCATAGGAATATATTTATCAAGGAATATATTAATAAATTCATCCCTTTCCAAGGAATCAATCTCCAAGATATCCCTGATATTCCTTACCATTTTCCACCACTAGTTGGATTCAAATTAAAATTGGTTAATAATAATACTAAACATTGATTTTATAAAAACCCAACGAAATAAAATAGTTTTCAAGGGATTTAATCCACCCTTCAGCCACCAATAGGTTAGAAGATCCACTGAAATTATGTCGGGTGTTTTGTGTGTTTTTGAGCTACGAACCCATATTTGGGGTGTCGTGTGGCTGAGGTCGTGGATATTTTAATACCTAGAATTGTATAAGTGATTAAATTAAGTTTTAAAACTATTTTTTGGGATCAGTTCTTGGATCCAGGACCACCCCAGGGGTGCGTTCATCTATTTAGCTGTTTGGCCAGGATACTGAAGGGTATGCCTTGTTTAATATATGCCTTTAAAGTAATGATTGTAGAATTTCCTTGAGAGGAATTGCTTGTATATTGTTGTTTGCATATTGGGCTTGGCCCGTTTACCTGTTTAGGCTGAGGGAAGTGTTGTGATTAGCCTGTGGGAATTTCACTACTTAGCCTATGGGCAACATCTTACGTGTCTGTGGGAAGCTGATTCTATGCCTGTGGGCGAAAATTCTTACGCTTGTGGGCAATATCTGTTCTCCTGTGGGCAGATTCTTGTGTTTGGTTTCTCTTTACCCGAGGGTAGGAGTTTACGTGTCTGAGGACATTGGCTGGTTACTTAGAATATTCGCTGTGGTGATATTTTAAATAAATTATTTAATCAATATTAAAATATAAATATAACTGGTCAAGTTAGTTACTTTCAGTAATACTTACTTTATTGCATTATACTGTTGCACACTGTTGTTTCATGCTTTCACACAGTTGGGAACGAGCCTTTGGTGGGTTCCTTCTGGGAATTTATTTCTCACACCGTATTTGGGTCATGATTTTCAGCCCAAACAAATTACGTTTCTCTAGGTGTGGATAGGGGAAAGAGCCCCTATACAGGTACTTGATTTCTACTAGGGTGTAGGAGAGCATGGGACCGAGGATTGGCACGCGATGTCATTAAAAAAATGTTTCTTAGATTAGTTTTCTGAAAAATAATTGGAAAAATATTGTCTTAAAAAATATTATTGTAGTTAATACAGTATCAAACAAAGATCAATTTTACAATCATTTAGAATAAATATTATTCCACATGATAAATTATTTTTTTACACTTGTATAGTTGATATAAATACAGATCATTCTATAATATAATGATAATATTAAAAAATATTTATTACAATGTCAATTACTCCATCCATGGAAAATATAAGATCATTATAAAAAACAAATCACATAAAGAATATGAAATCTAGAAACAAAACATAAATCCTTGTAATAATTTTCAATATTTTCAAAGCCTTAGTAGATAAAGTTTTCTTCTAAGGAATGATCTCATTGTGAAATGGATGACTCTGCATAGAAGGAATTTTTGAATCCGAGGGAAGATTTTTATTTTTACCATGATTTGAAGAATTATTCATCATTATAAGAAAAAACGAATCATTAACCATTATATCAATTTTGAATATTAATAATTAAAAAAACAATCCTAGAAAAATTATTTCAAATATCAGGAAGATATAACTGAAAGAAGAATTAGTGGATTCATGATGAAGATAAAATGATTTGAGTCAGTGGAATGGTTACGATTGAAATTATTTATTTGGAAATTTATATATATGGAGTGTAAAACATGTACAAAAATTGGAAAAATAAATCACGGTATTAAAAAATTTAGGCAGTTCTTGAAGATTTTTATATCGTGCTATAAAAGAATATTAATTCCACATTGCTGAGATGTTAAATATTTACTTTAATGTGGGTTTTAGGATAAATTTCATGAAACTACAGTTTTTAAGGTTTATTATATTAGAACCTATCCAAAAATTTTCATTTTCAGATTTTCTTTTTGAAAATAGATGTTAAAAAATAGCTTTTCACATGGTTTTGTTTCATGAAAGGACACCAAAAGTATCTTTTTATTTATATTTTTAAAAATAATGACGTTAATAATTTATAAAATGTTATTTTTTTATCACCATTGATTCTATTATATTGGTTATGGAGCTCAAATGTAGTAAAAAATTAATAGTTATGGTTATCTAATGTTGGACTTCTCTAAGTCTTCATTTAGATATTTTAAACATATAATGTCCATATATTTTGATCTGTATGTTTTTTTTTGCTCCAAAATCACTAGAAATTAATATTGTAAAATAAATTAAAACTTGGTAACATTTATTATAATTTTTTGATAAAAATATTATTTTAAATGTTACCATTAATTTTGGTTCCAATAAAAAATGAGGTCAAAGTCTTCTATAAGGAATTTTAATGTCAGGATTTCAAAAATATATACTAAAAGTCACTTTTAATGTAATGTTTTCAAAACAATAACATTAATAATATTTAAAAGTTTTTATTTCTTTTCCCAACAATTTATTTTACTTGTAATGAAGCTCAAACGGAGTTGCGGGTCAAAAGGTATGGTCATTGAAAGTTAGACTTCTCTAAGAATTCTCATAAACATGATTATCTTCTGATACCCATAACTTTTGATCTGTAATATAAGGTCCCATCCTTAAAAATTTCATTATCTAGTTAATTATTTTAGAATTCAATTTCATCCATTCGAAAATATATTTTCATTTCATATTTTTAGTGAATTATGACATAAGTCATACATATCAACGCATAAGAATAAAAAGTGGGTACTACTAAAATTGTATCCATTTCTTCTATTATACAAAATTTATTAATAAAACATGATATATTTTAATGAAAAATATTCAAAAAAATAATCATGGAATCTTAATTTCTATTACCCTTCCTTAAAACCTATGAAAAAAATAAAACATTTATTTAGAACAAAAATATTAGTAGGGGATATAAAAAATGAAAGGAATAATTATTTCATGAATACATATAAATATTTGAAATAATTTTCACAAATATATACTTCCCACCTTTAAAGTATAATATACTTACATTGTGAAAAAATAGATTTTCATAAAACATATAAATTGTGAGAACCTGGTTCTTATCTTTGAGGTATGAGTTTATTCTTTTCTACTTTCCTTTAGTTTTTTTATAAAAATACAAAAAATGGGGAAAATCCTAAATTTTGGAAGTATACGCAGTGTACTTCTCCACACACCGTGTACTTCGGGACGTGTGGGATGAGTTCATGGGGCATGTGGCCGTGTCGGTGATGAAGGATGTAGGAACCAACTACATGTCGTGTAGTGGTCCCTTACACGTCGTGTAGTCAGTCGGAAGATGAATAGTAAGGAGGTGGTCAGCTGTGCGATAGAACATGCCATGTACTCGTGAAGACACGCCGTGTAGTCATGTTGACAGGTGATCAGTGCCGCACTGGCAGGAAGCCTCCAGGGGAACAGTTTAAAAATGGGAAGTACACGCCATACACTTGGAAGTACACGCCATGTACTTTGTTTTTTCACTTAAAATGGGCACTAGCCTCCCCTATTCATAGGGAAGGCTTAGAACAGGAAGAAAGCTCAGGAAGAGAAGGCCGGAGCTTCGGAGATCCGCTAAGCGCATGCCGGGAATCTATTTCCACCTTGGACGATCTCGTTGGAACCACGCGAGTAAGACCTCCCATCTCCTTAAGAAGTTCTAGAAAATTCATCCCTAATAAGGAGTTATTTAAGTTTGAATGAGGTTTTCTTTCACCTCAGATCTATTTCATTCGTGGGTGTTTCTAGATTCAATGTTCATGTATAGCGTTCGTTGGCGTTAAAGGTAGGTGGAATGGTGTTTATTTTCCAACTGTCGGGTGTTTTGTTTGTTTTTGAGCTACGAACCCATATTTGGGGTGTCGTGTGGCTCAGGTCGTGGATATTTTAATACCCAAAATAGTATAAGTGATTAAATTAAGTATTAAAACTATTTTTTGGGATCAGTTCTTGGATCCAGGACCACCCCAGGTGTGCGTTCCTCTATTTAGCTGTTTGGCCAGGATACTCGAGAGTATGCCTTGTTTAATATATACCTTTAAAGTATTGATTGTAGAATTTCCTTGAGAGGAATTGCTTGTACATTGTTGTTTGCATATTTGGCTTGGCCCGTTTACCTGTTTAGCCTGAGGGAAGTGTTGTGATTAGCTTGTGGGAATTTCACTACTTAGCCTATGGGCAACATCTTACGTGTCTATGGGAAGCTGATTCTATGCCTGTGGGCGAAAATTCTTACGCTTTTGGGCAATATCTATTCTCCTGTGGGCAGATTCTTGTGTTTGGTTTCTCTTTTCCTGAGGGTAGGAGTTTACGTGTCTGAGGACATTGGCTGGTTACTTAGAATATTCACTGTGGTGATATTTTAAATAAATTATTTAATCGATATTAAAATAGAAATATAACTGGTCAAGTTAGTTACTTTCAGTACTACTTTCTTTATTGGATTGTACTGCTGCACACTATTGTTTCATGCGTTCACACAGTTGGGAACGAGCCTTTGGTGGGTGCCTACTGGGAATTTTTTTATCACACCCTATTTGGGTCATGATTTTCAGCCCAAACAAATTACGTTTCTGTAGGTGTGGATAGGGGAAAGAGACCCTATACAGGAACTTGATTTCTACTGGGGTGTAGGAGAGCATGGGACCGAGGATTGGCTCGCGATGTCATCAGATGTTCGGTTTTTCTTTTTTGTTCTTGTACTTCAGTTGTATAATGACTACACGACGTGTAGTGTTGACCCGGAGTCTGGCCGTGTAACTAAAAACATGGGTCAGTGAACTCTTTTCTTGGACACGCTGTGTCAATGATGGACACGCTGGGTAGTACGACTTGGGGACTCAGCCGTGTAACTACCAACAAAGGTCGGTATCACCTCTCCTTGAACACGCCGTGTACCTATTGGACACACCATGTAGTCTTTTCCGAGGACAAACCGTGTGGACTAAGCCATGTGACTGGAAAACGGGGTGGTGTACATGCCGTGTGCGGGTGTAACACGCCGTCTAGTGTCATGCCGAGTAGTCGGCTGTGTCACAAATGATACGGGATGTTGGAAAATTACACCATAAATGTCGTGTAGATGTTATACACACCGTGTAGTTTTTGTTCAAATGAGAGCCATGTAGATTAGCCATATCGAAGGACCTGGGCATGGGAAGGGAAGTCAAGTACACGCCGTGTAGTCATTATACAAGCCGTGTAGTCTTGTTTTGAAAATCTTGAAATGCTTTCTTCCTCTTGTTCTCTTGTGGTTCCTTCACTTTTAGCCTTGATAAACTTGAATCTAAGTTGTCCATTTGACCTTGTAGTGTCATGCCACCGAGACGATCGTGTGTTGTTCGCCAGGAGAGTTGAAATAAGTATACTATGGAGATGGTGGGACATGGGCTACCAGTGGATCCTCCAGCAGCGCCAGATGCGGCACCAACTGATATACCAGACACGAGTACAGAGGCGCAGTTCCGTGAAGGCTTTATGCGGTTCATGCAGACCTTTAAGGGAGCACCGCATGCTAATATATCTATGGCCGAGTTGACTTGTATTTTCTAGTAGCAACATCCGCCGACATTTTCAGGGGATGACAGACCACAGGCTGTGGAGTATTGGCTAGGATCGATGTAGACTATTTTTGAGCATCTTGAGATGCCTCTAGGGTAGATGGTCAAGCTCACGATGTATATGATGCTTGATTCCACCAAGAGGTGTTGGGATGTTAACACCCAGTCAGAGCATCAAAAAGACATGGAGTGAGAAGATTTTTAGGCAGTATTCTAGGACTTCTTCTTTCCCAAGACCCTGAGGGCAGACAAAGCTCGAGAGTTCATGAATATATATCAGGGTGCTATGTTGGAGATGGACTATTCTGCTCGCTTTACCGAGCTTCAGTGTTTTTCAACAGTGCTGGTGGGTGGTGAGACGTTGATGGCCAGGCGCTTCGAGGATGGTCTTTGGTATGACATCTGAGCACTGGTGAATATTTTTAGGTTTCCTACCGTACATGATATTATGAACCAGGCACTGATTATAGAAAGGAACATGCAGACATCGAGTGGTGTGTGCTAGAGCGGTTCAGCACCATTTATACATACTATTTCTACTGGTAAGAGGAAGAGACATATGGATTTCTCTTAGGGTGGTAGTACCAGTAAGAAAAATGATTAATGTGGTCAGGTCATGTGCTACCGGTGTGGTAGAGAGGGGAACAAGAGGCCACAATGTCCACGAGACCTAGTGGAGTACCAAGCTTGCGGCAGGATGGGTCATCTACATCACTTTTGTAGGATGCTTCCACCGATGGCTAGTGAGAGGGGTTCTGTACAGACTCTACGTGCGGGAGTATGACCAGTGGCTTCTTACCAGTCAGGGAACTGGAATAAGTTAGGGTGTGCGGGCATAGATGGAGGTCGTGGTCGTGGTAGCCAGACCCCAGGATCTCAGAGGTAGTAGGGCGAGACAGCTAAGGGTAGCCAGGCTGTATCTCAGGGCCGCGACACTAGGCAGGAATATGCAAAGCAACAGACCCAACAAGAGTAGGATCCCAGACCTTCTACAGTTAGAGGTACTATTTTAGTGGCTTCTGTTTTATCTTTAGTACTTTTTGATACGAGTGCTACAAATAGTTTCATATCTGTACCCATTGTGGATATCCTTGGGCTCTGTGTTTCTACTTCATCGGATATCATGATGTTAGACACTCCGTTGGGGACTAGAACGGATAGTGTGCGTCAGTTCAAGGAGTTACCCCTTGAGGTTGGTGGGTGTCACTTCCTATGGGACATCTATGTCTTAGAGATGACAGCTTATGACATCATTCTTGGGATGGACTGGTTGGTTCCCTTTCGAGCCTTTGTAGACTGCTATCATCGCAGGGTGTGTTTCATGTCACCATAGGGTGATGAGTTTCTATACAAGGGCGAATGGGATGTTCAGGCGAGCCGTGCTGGACCAGAGCATCATGGGCAAGGTGGAGTCACAGCCCAGATTGCGAGTTTATATCTGGACGACCAGGGGACTTGTCAGATGAATTTCCATCCAGTGGTAGATCGATTCAGGGATGTCTTCCCGGATGACTTTTTAGGTCTAACTCTAGAGCGAGATGAGGATTTCTCTATTGAGCTTCTGCCCGGAGCATTTCCGGTGTCCATTCCTCCTTATAGTATGGCCATGCCTGAGTTTCACGAGCTCAAGAGGTAGTTAGAGGAGATACATGCAAAGGGTTTTATCCGACCAAGTTATTCTCCTAGGGGTTCTACGGTCCTTTTTGCAAAGAAGGCAGACAGTACCCTCAGACTCTGTGTGGATTATCGGAAGTTGAACCAGTTGATGGTCAAGAACTGATATCCCCTTCCAAGGATTGATGATCTTTTTGATCAACTTCATGGAGCATGAGTGTTCTCGAAGAATTACTTGAGATCAGGATATCATCAGCTGCACGTGAGACCATCAGATATACCACTTATAGCTTTTCGGAGTAGATATGGTCTGCACGAGTACTTGGTTATGTCGTTCAGACTCACAAATGCCCCTGCAGTTTTCATGGCTCTGATGAATAATGTTTTCCATCCTTATCTGGAATATTTTGTGGTAGTATTTATGGATGATATCTTAGTGTACTCTCACACCCGACACGACTATTCCACCCATCTTGAGATTATATTGAGTACACTGAGAGAGCATCGACTATATACTAATCTCTCAAAGTGCCACTTTCTAATGGATTAGATTCACATCCTGGGTCATATTATCTCAGAGGCAGGAGTTTCTGTGGAGCCAGAGAAGGTGAGAGCAGTAGTTTCCTGGGAGCATGCTAAGAACATGTTTGAGATACGGAGTTTCTTAGGGCTGGCTGGTTACTACAGACGATTCATACAAGACTTCTCCCACTTAGCCGTGACATTGATGGGTTTGACTAAGAAGGGCGTGAAGTTTGTATGTTTGAAAGCTTGCGAGATAGACTTTCAGGACCTGAAGGGAAGGTTGACATCAACACCGATCCTAATACTCCTAGAGTCGGGGAAGAGCTATACAGTCCTCTATGATGCATCAGGTATTGGGCTGGGAGTATTGTTGATGTAGGGTGATCGAGTTGTTGTGTGTAGGTCTCGGTAATTGAGGCCACATGAGAGGAATTACCCGACGCATGATCTCGAGTTGGCCGCAGTTGTTCATGCGTTGTGCCGTTGGAGACATTATCTTTTGGGAGAACGTTTTGTGGTTTTCATCGACCACAAAAGTCTCATGTACATCTTTACCCAGCGTGAATTGAATCTGAGACAGTGAAGGTGGGTTGAATACCTTCAGTCCTTCGACTTCGAGCTTTCCTATACACCTGGTAAAGGTAATATAGTAGCTGATGCACTGAGCAGGAAGACCCAGATATAGGCAGTGCAGGAGGCCAGTGGTGAGTGGAAGCCCATTGATTTGTTCTCTGAGATGCATTTGGAGGTGCATGACAGCCAGGGGAAGACTTATCATTCATCTTTAGCTATGACATATACCCTCCTGGATAGAGTGAGGATGATACATCTATCTGATTCAGAAGGCCTAGTTCTACGGGTGTCAGTGGAAAGTGAGGACCCTCCTCCTGGTTGGATGATAAGCGATGATGAGGTTCTTCATTTCCAGGGACGAGTGTGGGTTCTAGGGGATATATGCGAGGAACTGATGTGGGAGTTTCTTGCTTCGGCTTGGGAAGTTCATCCTGAGGTTACCAAGATGTACCGTGACTTGAGACTTCAGTACTGGTGGCCGGGTATGAAGAGAGATGTAAATGATTTTGTTACAAGGTGTTTCACCTGTCAGCAGGTGAAGGCAGAAAAACAGAGGCCAACCAGACTGTTACATCAGTTACCCATTCCGGAGAGGAAATTGGATGATGTCACGATGGATTTCATGACAGGGTTGCCGAGGTCACCTCGAGGCAATGATGCCGTGTGGGTTGTTGTGGATAGACTCATGAAGGTAGCTTACGTTTTGCCGATCAAGTAGACTTTCGGTGTTGACGAGCTCAGAAGGTTGTATATACGAGATATCATAAATCTTCATGGGGTCCCTCGTTCTATTGATTCTGATAGGGACACCCGTTTTACATCTCATTTCTGGTAGAGTTTTCAGAGGGCATTGGGTACACAGGTGCTTCTAAGCACAACTTACGCCCCTCAGACCGATGGCCAGTCAGAGAATACGATACAGGTGCCTGTGGAAATGTTGCGTGCCTGCGTCCTACACTTTGGGGCTCTTGGGAGAAGCATATAACCCTAGTCTATTTTTCCTATAACAACAATTTTCAGGAAACTATTGAGATGTCACCATACGATAAATTATATGGTAGGCCAGGCCGATCACCTTTGTGCTGGCTAGAGGCAGGTGAGGTAGCTTTACTGGGACCATGTCTCGTGCAGGAGATTTCGGAGCAGGTCCAGTTGATTCAAAAGCAGATGGCTACCGCACAGTCTCGTCAGAAGTCTTATGCTGATCGCCGTAGAAGACCTTCAGAGTTCGTGGTCAGGGATCAGGTTTTCTTACATGTTTCCCCAAGGCTGGGACACAAGTGGATCAGGAGAAAGGGTAAACATTCACCATGGTATGTGGGGCCATTTCAGATTCAGGAGTGAGTCAGGTCGGTTGCCTATCGGTTGCAGTTACCTTAGAAGTACCATACCATGCACGACATCTTCCATGTATCTCAGTTGTGCCGCTATCATTTAGACTCTTCTCACGTCTTTCAGCCTGAGGAGGTTTAGCTTCAGGTAGATGCATCCTTTGAGGAGTATCTGATTCGTATCGTTGATAGGAGGACGAAGGTTATCCAAGGCCGGTCAGTACCTCTCATACAGGTTCTATGGCAGTATGGCTGAGTGAAGGACAAAACCTAGGAGCGAGAGACTGACGTACATGCTCAATGGCCAGAGTTGTTCTCAGCATTATATTCTCCACCCTTGGAAGGGAAATTTGGGGAAAAATTTCTTTATAGGGGGAAGTTTGTAAGAACTCGGGTCTTATATTTGAGGTACATGTTTCTTCTTTTCTCCTTTCCTTTAGTGTTTTTAAGAAAATACGGAAAATGGGGAAAAATCCTAAATTTTCGAAATACACGCTGCGTACTTTTCCACATGCCGTGTACTTCTGGCTGTATGGGATGAGTACTCGGGCCGTGTGGCTATGTCGGCGATGAAGGGTGTAGGAACCAACTACACGTAATGTAGTGGTCCCTTACACACAGTGTAGTCAGTTGGCAGGAAAATAGTAAGGCAGTGGCCAGCTGTGCGACAGTACACGCCATGTACTCATGAAGACACACCCTGTAGTCATGTTGAAAGGTGATCGGTGCCGTGCAGGTGGGAAGCCTCTAGGGGAATAGTTTAAAAATGGGAAGTACACGCCATGTACATGGAAGTACATGCCATGTACTTTGTTTTTTCTCTAAAAATGGGTAGTAGCCTCCCCTGTTCATAGGGAAGGCTTAGAATGAGAAGAGATATCGGGAGGAGAAGGATGAAGCGTTGTAGATCCGCCAAGTGCACGCCGGGAATCCATTTCCACCTCGGACGATCTCGTTTACACCATGCGGGTAAGACCTCCCTTATCGTTAAGAAGTTCTTGAAAATTATTCCCCTAGAGGGAGTTATTTATGTTTGAATGAGGTTCTATTTCACCTCAGATCTATATCGTTCGTGGGCGTTTTTGGAATCGACGTTCACGTATAGAGTTTGTTGGCGTTAAGGTAGGTCACTTGGTGTTTATTTTCCAACTGTCATGTGTTTTGTATGTTTTTGAGCTACGAACCCATATTTGGGGTGTCGTGTGGCTATGGCCGTGGATATTTTAATACCTAATTTGTATAGCTGATTAAATTAAGTTGTAAAACTTTTGTTTGGGACAGTGCTTGGATTCAGGACATCCCCAGGGGTGCGTTCCTCTGTTTATCCATTTGGCCAGGATACCCGAGTGTATGCCTTGTTTAATTTATGCCTTTGAAGTAATGATTGTAGAATTTACTTGAGAGGAATTTCTTGTATTTTTTTGTTTGCATGTTGGGATTGGCCTAGTTACCTGTTTATCCTGAGGGAAGTGTTGTGAGTATCCTGTGGGCATTGTACTACTTAGCTTGTGGGAAACCTCTTCCATGTCTGTGGGCAGATGATTCTGTGCCTGTGGGCGACACTTCTTACGCCTGTGGGAAATATTCATATGCCCATGGGTAGATTATTGTGTTTGTATGCTCTTTACCCGAGGGTAGGAGTTTACGTGCCTGAAGACATTGGATGTTTACTTAGAATATTCACTGTGGTGATATTTTAAATAAATTATAAAATGGATATTAAAATGGAAATATAACTGGTTAAGTTAGTTACTTTCAGTATTTCTTAACATATTTCATCGTACTACTGCACACTGTTGTTTTATGCTTTCATGTAGTTGGCCACGTGCCTTTGGTGGGTGCCTACTGGGAATTTATTTCTCAATCCCTGTTTGGGTCATGCTTTTCGCCCCAAAATGATTACGTTTCTATAGGTGTGGATAGGGGAAAGAGTCTCTATACTGGTACCTGATAGCTTCTGGGGTGTAAGAGAGCATGGGGACGAGCATTGGCTCGCGATTCCACTGTCTGTTCTGTTTAGCTTTTCTGTGCTTGTACTTCAGTTGTATTTTATTGTTTTGTATTGTACCATGTTCTGGTTATTTTATAGAATAGAGACATGTTGCATCATATCAATATAACTGGTTGGTTATCTTTTAGTGTAGTTGTTATATTAAATATGTATGGTTTATTACTTCCACCGTTGTTTTATATTTATATTATATTCCGCTGTGCTACACTTTGAAAAATGAGGGCATAGTTTCCCCACCATCAGACCTGGGCCCTCGCTGCTAGTCGGTATCCTCTGGCATATGGGGATATTCGGTTGAGGTCATGTGGCGATCTGGGTATGGGGAACCCATTGAGTGGCACCCAGAACCAGGACGTTACATAAATCATAAATAAAACCATAAAGGTAACTTGGGGAACTAATTTCTTAAGATTGTAACCCTCATGACTCCCATATGATGTGTAACCCTCATGGATACCATATAATGTAACCTTCATAGGTACCTTATGATGTAATCCTCATGACTACCATATTTTGCAACCATCATAGTTAAACATGGAATAACAAGTATGGTTATCTTCGAACATAAACATACCCAATTTATTAGAGGGATATATTCATCACACCCTTCTTCATAAATAATGAATAATAACTAGAACAAAAAAATAAGACATGAACACATTCATAAAAAAAACTTTTCATGAGGAAAATCACTTGTTTTAAAAGAATACTACACAAATGCAATTAAAATACATTTCATTATAAATAATACTATAATATCATAATAAAAATCTCAATATAATAAGAATTTGTGAAAATGGGTTAATCTGCTAATGTTGTTTAAGTTAAGAAGAAACATTATTTTTTGAATTTTGTACAAAAAGACATTAAAGAGGATTTTTTAAAATAAAATACCATTTCATTAGGTTTTACTTCTGAAAAACCTGTTCAAAACATTTGTATAAAGGCTTAAATAGTGTTTTTAATTTGTTAAAGAGCTATATTAATATTTATAACACCATATATGATATTTTTATAACATATTTCCACCCATTTATTGGTAATATTCTTTTATTTTTATGGTTTTTAGTGCAAATATTTCATGGTTTACATGGTTGGTTCGTTATAGGTTTTCTTATCGATTGGAAGAAAAAATCTAGAAGTGGAATGAAATTGTATTAATATGTTTTAATACTTTTAAATGATACCATATATAATTTGGATTTTTATATGAGGATGATTCATTAGATAAAATAATAATGAAATTGATTTAACTTATTTTGGTGGTATTTATAACCATCACGAACTCATATCATTTTATTTAATATCATATATAAATATTTGTTCCAAAAGACTATATAACTTATTATATGTATAATAAAATCTCATTTTATAATGATATTGTTTTTATGACAAGCCATGAATGTGGAAAAAGAAAATTAAATCTTATCGTCCATAATGATGCTAAATCGACACATCACGAACAACATTTTAATTTTTTAGAATAAGAGGAGAAGAGGTGAGGTCTGATTATCGATATTCCATTAAAAAATTAAATTAAATTATATGTTAGGCACTAGAGTTATCATGTCACTTTGATAAGGGTAGGATATGATAGAATAAGAAAAGGAAAAAACTGAAGATAAATTTAAAAGAAAACTAAATAAGATATTGCCTCTTAACCATCAACTCCTTGAGAACCTCCTTAAGGATGTTGGTTTTGGGTTTTTATTGTGACTAGAAGGTCATAGATTTGAGGAATATTCATTGGAACGTAATTAGGTAGAAATTAAAAAAATTTCATATCTTTGGATGGGTTAGGAGAATAGTTGGTGATGGGTGATATTTATAGTGGAGGAGATTGGTGTTTTTTGATTATTTTATTCACTAGTTCTTTATTTTGGCTCAAGAATATAAATAGTTTGATAAGTGTCCAAACATATAATAAAATAATGAAGGATATTTCAATAATATAGTGATTACATCATCAATGACTCAAGTAATATTGTATTTAACTTATAATGTATACATTTCATAAATTATTGTGTTTTACTATTCAAAAAAATTCAATTATTTTAGACAAATCCAAAAAATTCAACCTAATAATTTATAAGTGTATAATGCAAAAATAAGATCCATTAAAGAAAATAATTTTTTATATATAAAAATTTTAATTTGTAATTAAATTTATCATTTATTCGAAAAAAATTGGTTGTAATAATATAACTGATTTTACGATACGATGAAAAATTAATTAAGGTATAATAAAATTTTCTTATAACTAGAAATAAATATTAATTTTTAAATAAATTTAATAATGATAAATTTTCTTTTCAATCATTATATTAATTAATTTTTTTTAAAAAAAATATGTGTCACAAAAATAATGATACATAAATTTTCATTTTCAAAACATTTACGTACTTACAGATTGAAATAAATAAATCATATTTTCACTTATAATAGACATAAATTTTATTTATACTCTCATAGATGAGGTTACTGTTCTATTTTTATTAATTCCATAGTTTCATTAAATAACACATATTTAATTATATGTTTATAATGAATTTAATTTTTTAATTCCAAAATAAAAACAAATTATTGTATAAATACATGGGTTGTTACATCATCATCACCTTCTATAAATTAAGTACTAAAAATTTTATTTTCATATTAAAAATGATTGGATACCTTCAACTCTTAGAGTTTTCAGATTCCCATATTTATTCTTCAACCTTAGGATTTCTCCACAAAACCTTAGCCTAATGAATTACCTTATCTAAAATACTTCACTCTATGATGAAGAATTTAAACATTATTTTCCTCATATTAAATGTTATATTATAACTGAACTAATTATGGGCTTAATAACATGAGATGATTCTGGAACATAATTTATTAAAAATGAAACAAGGAAACATTATGTTCATGTGAAAAACTTTGAGGAAAAGATAATTAGTAGGAAACTGTAGAAACATTCTCTAGTATTTCCTTAGGCCCAATGAACTGTGGACTTAGCTTCACATTCTTACAAATATTTATAAAAAGATACTATGAGATATTTTAAAGAAACAATGATCTCCTACCTTGAAAACAATTCTTTACTCCGGTTATATTTATACCATTTCTTCCTTCTTTGGGATATCCTCATGTATTGCTAGATCTTCTTCACTTTCTCATCCACTTACTCTACTAATTCTAGTCCTATAAAAATCTTTTATGCAAATCCTTCCCAAAATGATGGAATTCAACACCAGTTTCCATATAATGCCTCAAAATTTTCAATCAATATATTAGAATGAAAACTATTATTATAAGAAAACTCAACTAAATAAATATACAGATCCCAAATTCCCATGTAATCCATTGACCATGAACATAACACATCTTCCAATGTCTGGATTTTTTACTGAGTTAGGCCATCAAATTGAGGATGAAAATATGTAAAAAAAATTATTTCTGTTCCCAACGACTTCGAAAGGAATTTCCAGAAGATAGATGTGGACTAGTGATCACATTCACTTACAATAGATAAAGGAACTTCATGTAACATGACTATCTATTTGAGGTGTATTCGAGAAATATAATTGATACACTGATTACATAAAATAAGAAGGAAATGTGTAAATTTATTCATTTGATAGAAAATAAACCAAATCAGGATTTTTCCATAAGAAGCCTTCAGTAGTCCCATCATGAAGCCCATGGATATATTCTCCCATTTACTCTCTGAACTAGAAATATTTGAAGCATCATCTTTTATAGTTGTCACTATACATTAACATGTTAAAAATTAAAACATTTCATAGTAAAACTAGAAATATATCTTTTCATTACATCCCACCAGTAATACTCCTAAAGGTCCCTATGCATCTTAGTGTTTCTAGGATGAAATGAAAATTAAGAACTATGTGCTTAATATAATAATTATTTCTTCAGTTATGAAACATAAGTCACATAGAATCTATTTATAAATCTAAAAAAACACTCTTTCTCAATGTTAAATTCTAGAAACATACCCTTTTAAATTAATTCTACATTTTCATGGATCTCATAGTCATCCTTATACGCATAGTTAATTTTTCATAACATAGATGATTATACTAACACCTGAAACAAAACAGAGAAATTTCCAAACCAACCACTACCAAGGAAAATTAATCAAATAATAAACCAAGGGTTCATGTTCTAAACATAATGTGGTTAATGTATAATGATTTTTATGAATCAAGGAATCTACCTCTTTGTTCACTTTTCATGGATGGTAATTGATAATGTAATTATTATGATTTATCAGTTCCAACCATATTCTCTGCCTCATGGTCAATTACATATGTGTAAATATATACTTCAAGCAACTATGGATAGTAAATATTTCATATTCATCTCTTTATAAATGAGGTCTCCAATTTTTTAGAGAAAAAATCACAATTATTAATTATAGATCATGAGTGGGATAATTTAAATCAAGTGGTTTCAATTTTCCTTATTAATAATCAATTACACGATCCTTATGCATTAGAATGAAAACAATTACCTTCAATAAATCATCCCTATTGAGGAAAAACTATCCATTTCTAGATGGAAGATCCAAAACTATAGCATTCACCAATATTATTTTTAGTTCCTAAAAACAAACTTTACAGTCTTCTATCCAAACAAATTTATCCCTTTTTTCATGATAATTTAATTAGTGCGCTAAATAACAATATAAATTTTTAAACAAACTGTTAGTAATAATTCGATAATGCAATGAAACTATGAATTTCATGAACATTTATATTCCTTTTCTATTGATAAACTATTGTTTTGGGGGGGTCAACAGTTATGCTACCCTTATACAATGTTCCCATGAAAATAAATCTATTGTAACCAAAAATCGGATTTTATAAATTTCATGTACACCATATTTTCTTAAAGGGTATTCAGAACAATATTTATATGTTTTTCATTGTCCTCATAAATTTTTGAGTTAACAAAATTATCATCAATAATATCAACAAAAAACTTATCCGAATATTCAATGAAGATTATATTCATAAGATCCCTAAATACAGTAAATAAATTTAATAATCCAAAGGGCATAAAAAAAACTCAAAATTACCATATATATTTTAAAATGTTATTTTCATTATTTCATCTCCCTTCAACCTTATCTTACGGTACCCAAATGTATATTAAATCTTGTAAATATACATAGATCCCTTAAGATAATAAAATAAATCATTGTTATGAGGCTATGGATACTTATTCTTTATAATAAATTTATTAAAAGCAATATCATCAAGGCAAAGTCTCATGAAACCATCTTTATTTTTAACAAACAAAATAGGATCACTCCATGGTGAAGTCCTAGGATAAATGAAGCCTTTATCAAGAAACTCAAGTACCTATTATATCAATTCAAGAAGTTCTTCTTGATACATTTGATAGGGGTTTTACTAATTGGCTTAACATTAGAAACTAAGTCAATGCTAAATTCAACATCCTGATAAGGTATAACATCGGAAAACTCATCAGAAAAAAATTAAATTTATTCATTTATCACGTTCATATCATTAATCTGAATAGTTCCCTTATTTTAAAATTTTTTACAAGGTAACATTCATTTACATTTTTTAATAGTTTATGTCCTTATTAATATGTTATCAGTTGTATGGGTTCATTATTTTATACTAAATGAAACAATTTCTGAAAAACAACTTATTTATCTCTAAAATAAATAATATCATGATAAAGAGAAAGACAATCCATACCCGGAATGATAAAAAACACTACAATGAGAAAAACAATAAGGTCTGTTGTTATTTTTCCATATAAAGAAATATGGAGATTTTTATAATTATTTTTTCATTAAATATTTCCAACCGTTGTTTTAAAAAAATGTTTTGGTTTCATTTCTTGAGGTGAAATTTTCATATTACTAGAAAATTACTCAAAAATAAAGGAATATGTAGACCTCATATAGAACATGTTATTAGAAAAATACGATTCAACAAAATATTTACATGATACCACATCATTGGAGGTCCCCACAGGTATAGATGTAGTTGAAAATGATTTCAATACACCATTATTATCATAATCTAGTTGTTTTATAATATTTAGGTCTTTATTTGGGGAGTTATTTACATAATTCACCATATTAACACATTTAAAACACTTTACTATTTTTTTTATCAAAGATTAACTTAAGATCAATTTCATTGTAATATCAAACCATATTTCAAAACCTACCACATCGATAACACTTCCCAGATGTGTTAAGGAATTTCTGAGTGTGTTTTTACCTCACATCCCACAAATTAGAAATTATTCTTTCTTGCCTTCATATTTATTTGATTTATTCTTACCTATTTCATTCCATATATTCTATTTATCTTAAATTTTTTTAAAGTCCTTGTAATCATAATCAAACACTATTTCTATCCTATCAATACATCATACAAATTTCGTATAAATTTTTAATTCATGGAAGGCCAATTCCATTCTATATGATGACATTAATCTTGAGTAAAAATGATTGATTTTATTATCAAGCTCCCGAATAAGATTTAGAGCATACCATTCCAATTGACTGAAGTAAAATTCATAAACAAACTTATAATATTACAATTTTTGGTTCAATTCTAAGAATTAATTTTATGTCCTAAATCTTAAAACCATAGGAATATATTTATCAAGGAATATATTAATAAATTATTCCCTTTCCAAGGAATCAATCTCCCAGATATCCCTGATATTCCTTTCCATTTACCACCACTACTTGGATTCACCTTAAAATTGGTTAATAATAATTCTAAACTTTTATTTTATAAAAACCCAATGAAATAAAATAGTTTTCAAGGGATTTAATCCACCCTTCAGCCACCAATAGGTCAGAAGATCCACTGAAATTATGTCGGGTGTTTTGTGTCTTTTTGAGCTACGAACCCATATTTGGGGTGTCGTGTGGCTGAGGTCGTGGATATTTTAATGCCTAGAATTGTATAAGTGATTAAATTATGTTTTAAAACTATTTTTTGGGATCAGTGCTTGGATCCAGGGCCACCCCAGGGGTGCGTTCCTCTATTTAGCTGTTTGGCCAGGATACTCGAGGGTATGCCTTGTTTAATATATGCCTTTAAAGTAATGATTGTAGAATTTCCTTGAGAGGAATTGCTTGTATATTGTTTTTTGCATATTGGGCTTGGCCCGTTTACCTGTTTAGCCTGAGGGAAGTGTTGTGATTAGCCTATGGGAATTTCACTACTTAGCCTATGGGAAACATCTTACGTGTCTGTGGGAAGCTGATTCTATGCCTGTGGGTGAAAATTCTTACGCTTGTGGGCAATATCTGTTCTCCTGTGGGCAGATTATTGTGTTTGGTTTCTCTTTACCCGAGGGTAGGAGTTTACGTGTCTGAGGACATTGGCTGGTTACTTAGAATATTTACTGTGGTGATATTTTAAATAAATTATTTAATCGATATTAAAATAGAAATATAACTTATCAAGTTAGTTACTTTCAGTACTACTTACTTTATTGCATTGTACAGCTGCACACTGTTGTTTCATGCTTTCACACAGTTGGGAACGGGCCTTTGGTGGGTGCCTACTAGGAATTTATTTCTCACACCCTATTTGGGTCATGATTTTCAGCCGAAACAAATTACGTTCTTGTAGGTGTGGATACGGGAAAGAGCCCCTATACAGGTACTTGATTTCTACTGGGGTGTAGGAGAGCATGGGACCGAGGATTGGCTCGTGATGTCATTAAAAAAATGTTTCTTAGATCAGTTTTCTGAAAAATAATACGAAAAAAATTGTCTTAAAAAATATTATTGTAGTTAATAGAGTATCAAACAAAGATCAATTTTACAATCATTCAGAATAAATATTATTCCACATGATAAATTATTTTTTTACACTTGTATAGTTGATATAAATACAGATCATTCTATAATATAATGATAATATTAAAAAATATTTATTAAAATGTCAATTACTCCATCCATGGAAAATATAAGATCATTATAAAAAACAAATCGCTTAAAGAATATGAAATCTAGAAACAAAACATAAATCCTTGAAATAATTTTCAATGTTTTCAAAGCCTTAGTAGATAAAGTTTTCTTCTAAGGAAAGATCTCATTATGAAATGGAAGACTCTACATAGAAGGAATTTTTGAATCCGAAGGAAGGTTTTTATTTTTAACATGATTCGAAGAATTATTCATCATTATAAGAAAAAAGGAATCATTAACCATTATATCAATTTTGAATATTAATAATTAAAAAAACAATCCTAGAAAAATAATTTCAAATATCAGGAAGATATAACTGAAAGAAGAATTAGTGGAATCATGATGAAGATAAAATGATTTAAGTCAGTGGAATGGTTATTATTGAAATTATTTATTTGGAAATTGATATATATGGAGTGTAAAACATGTACAAAAATTGGAAAAATAAATCACGGTATTAAAAAATTTAGGCAGTACTTGAAGATTTTGATATCGTGCTATAAAAGAATTTTAATTCCACATTGCTGAGATGTTAAATATTTACTTTAATGTGGGTTTTAGGATAAATTTCATGAAACTATAGTTTTTAAGGTTTATTATATTAGAACCTATCCTAAAATTTTCATTTTCAGATTTTCTTTTTGAAAATAGATGTTAAAAAATAGCTTTTCACATGGTTTTGTTTCATGAAAGGACACCAAAAGTATCTTTTTATTTATTTTTTAAAAAATAATGACGTTAATAATTTATAAAATGTTATTTTTTATCACCATTGATTCTATTATATTGGTTATGGAGCTCAAATGTAGTTAAAAATTAATAGTTATGGTCATCTAATGTTGGACTTCTCTAAGTCTTCATTTAGATATTTTAAACTTACAATGTCCATATATTTTGATCTGTAAGTTTGTTTTTGCTCCAAAATCACTAAAAATTAATATTGTAAAATAAATTAAAACTTGGTAACATTTATTATAATTTTTTGATTAAAATATTATTTTAAATGTTACCATTAATTTTTATTCTAATAAAAAATGAGGTCAAAGTCTTCTATAAGGAATTTTAATGTCGAGATTTCAAAAATATATACTAAAATTCACTTTTAATGTAATTTTTTCAAAAAAATAACATTAATAATATTTAAAAGTTTGTATTTCTTTTCCCAACAATTTATTTTACTTGTAATGAAGCTCAAACGGAGTTACGGGTCAAAAGGTATGGTCATTGAAAGTTAGAATTCTATAAGAATTCTCTTAAACATGATTATCTTCTGATACCCATAACTTTTGATCTGTAATATAAGGTCCCATCCTTAAAAATTACATAATCTAGTAAATTATTTTAGAATTCAATTTCATCCATTCGAAAATATATTTTCATTTCATATTTTTAGAGAATTATGACATAAGTCATACATATCAACCCATAAGAATAAAAAGTGGTTACTACTAAAATTGTATCCATTTCTTCTATAATACAAAATTTATTAATAAAACATGATATATTTTAATGAAAAATATTCAAAAAAATCATCATGGAATCTTAATTTCTATTACCCTTCCTTAAAACCTATGAAAAAAATAAAACATTTATTTAGAACAAAAATATTAGTTGGGGATATAAAAAATGAAAGGAATAATTATTTCATGAATACATATAAACATTTGAAATAATTTTCACAAATATATACATCCCACCTTTAAAGTATAATATACTTACATTGTGAAAAAATAGATTTTCATAAAATATATAAATTGTGAGATCCTGGTTCTTATCTTTGAGGTATGAGTTTATTCTTTTCTACTTTCCTTTAGTGTTTTTATAAAAATACAGAAAATGGGGAAAAATCCTAAATTTTGGAAGTACACGCAGTGTACTTTTCCACACACCGTGTACTTCTGGACGTGTGGGATGAGTTCATGGGGCATGTGGCCGTGTCGGTGATGAAGGGTGTAGGAACCAACTACATGTCGTGTAGTAGTCCCTTACACGCCGTTTAGTCAGTCGAAAGATGAATAGTAAGGAGGTGGCCAGCTGTGCGATAACACATTCCATGTACTCGTGAAGACACGCCGTGTAGTCATGTTGACAGGTGATCAGTGCCGAACTGGCAGGAAGCCTCCAGGGGAACAGTTTAAAAATGGTAAGTACACGCCATACACTTGGAAGTACACGCCATATACTTTGTTTTTCCGCTTAAAATGGGCACTAGCCTCCCCTGTTCATAGGGAAGGCTTAGAATAGGAAGAATGCTCGGGAAGAGAAGGCCGGAGCTTCGGAGATCCGCTAAGCGCATGCCGGGAATCCGTTTCCGCCTCGGATGATCTCGTTGGAACCACGCGAGTAAGACCTCCCTTCTCCTTAAGAAGTTCTAGAAAATCCTTCCCTAATAAGGAGTTATTTAAGTTTTAATGAGGTTTTCTTTCACCTCAGATCTATTTCATTCGTGGGTGTTTCTAGATTCAATGTTCATGTATAGCATTCTTTGGCGTTAAAGGTAGGTGGAATGGTGTTTATTTTCCAACTGTCGGGTGTTTTGTGTGTTTTTGAGCTACGAACCAATATTTGGGGTGTCGTGTGGCTGAGGTCGTGGATATTGTAATACCTAGAATTGTATAAGTGATTAAATTAAGTTTTAAAACTATTTTTTGGGATCAGTTCTTGGATCCAGGACCACCCCAGGGGTGCGTTCCTCTATTTAGCTGTTTGGCCAGGATACTCGAGGGTATGCCTTATTTAATATATGCCTTTAAAGTAATGATTGTAGAATTTCCTTGAGTGGAATTGCCTGTATATTGTTGTTTGCATATTGGGCTTGGCCCGTTTACCTGTTTAGCCTGAGGGAAGTGTTGTGATTAGCCTGTGGGAATTTCACTACTTAGCCTATGGGCAACATCTTACGTGTCTGTGGGAAGATGATTCTATGCCTGTGGGCGAAAATTCTTATGCTTGTGGGCAATATCTGTTCTCCTGTGGGCAGATTCTTGTGTTTGGATTCTCTTTACCCGAGGGTAGGAGTTTACGTGTCTGAGGACATTGGCTGGTTACTTAGAATATTCACTGTGGTGATATTTTAAATAAATTATTTAATCGATATTAAAATAGAAGTATAACTGGTCAAGTTAGTTACTTTCAGTACTACTTACTTTATTGCATTGTACTGCTGCACACTGTTGTTTCATGCTTTCACATAGTTGGGAACGAGCCTTTGGTGGGTGCATACTGGGAATTTATTTCACACACCCTATTTGGGTCATGATTTTCAGCCCAAACAAATTACGTTTCTGTAGGTGTGGATAGGGGAAAGAGCCCCTATACAGGTACTTGATTTCTACTGGGGTGTAGGAGAGCATGGGACCGAGGATTGGCTCGTGATGTCATTAGATGTTCTGTTTTACTTTTTTGTTCTTGTACTTCAGTTGTATAATGAATACACGCCGTGTAGTGTTGACCTGGAGTCTGGCCGTGTAACTAAAAACATGGGTCAGTGAACTCTTTTCTTGGACACGCCGTGTCAATGATGGACACGCTGTGTAGTATGACCTGGGGACTCAGCCGTGTAACTACCAACACAGGTCGGTGTCACCTCTCCTTGAACACGCCGTGTACCTATAGGACATGCCGTGTAGTATTTTCTAAGGACAGACCGTGTGGACTAAGCCATGTGACTGGAAAACGGGGTGGTGTACATGCCGTGTGTGGGTGTAACACGCCGTGTAGTGTCATGCCGAGTAGTCGGATGTGTCACAAATGACACGGGAAGTTGGAAAATTACACCATAAATGTCGTGTAGATGTTATACACAGCGTGTAGTTTTTGTTCAAATGAGAGCCATATAGATTAGCCGTATCGAAGGACCCGGGCAGGGGAAGGGAAGTCAAGTACACACCGTGTAGTCATTATACATGCCGTGTAGTCTTGTTTTGAAAATCTTGAAATGCTTTCTTCATCTTGTTCTCTTGTGGTTCCTTCACTTTCAGCCTTGATAAACTTGAATATAAGTTGTCCATTTGACCTTGTAGTGTCATGCCACCGAGACGATCATGTGTTGTTCGCCAGGAGAGTAGAAATAAGTATACTATGGAGATGGTGGGACATGGGCTACTAGTGGATCCTCCAGCAGTGCCAGATGCGACACCAACTGATATACCGTACACGGGTACAGAGGCGCAGTTCCGTGAAGGCTTTATGCGGTTCATGCAGACCTTTCAGGGAGCACTGCATGCTACTATATCTATGGCCGAGTTGACATGTATTTTCCAGTAGCAACATCCGCCAACATTTTTAGGGGATGACAGACCACAGGCTATGGAGTATTGGCTAGGATCTATGTAGACTATTTTTGAGCATCTTGAGATGCCTCTAGGGTAGATGGTCAATCTCACGATGTATATGATGCGTGATTCCGCCAAGAGGTGTTGGGATGTTAACACCCAGTCAGAGCATAAAAAAGACATGGAGTGAGAAGATTTTTAGGTAGTCTTCTAGGAATTATTCTTTCCCGAGACCCTGAGGGCAGACAAAGCTCGAGAGTTCATGAATCTATATCAGGGTGCTATATCGGAGATGGACTATTCTGCTCGCTTTATCGAGCTTCAGCGTTTTTCACCTGTGCTGGTGGGTGGCGAGACATTGATGGCCAGGCGCTTCGAGGATGGTCTTCGGTATGACATCTGAGCACTGGTGAATATTTTTAGGTTTCCTACTGTACATGATATTATGAACCAGGCACTGATTATAGAAAGGAACATGCAGACATCGAGTGGTGTGTGCCAGAGCGGTTCAGCACCAGTTACACGTACTATTTCTACTGGTAAGAGGAAGAGACAGATGGATTTCTCTTAGGGTGGTAGTACCAGTCAGAAAAATGATTCATGTGGTCAGGTCATGTGCTACCGGTGTGGTAGAGAGGGGCACAAGAGGCCACAATGTCCACGAGACCTAGTGGAGTACCAAGCTTGCGGCAGGATGGGTCGTCTACATCACTTTTGTAGGATGTTTCCACCGATGGCTAGTGAGAGGGGTTCTGTAAAGAATCTACGTGCGGGAGTATGACCTGTGGCTTCTTACCAGTCAGGGAACTGGAATACGTTAGGGCGTGCGGGCAGAGATGGAGGTCATGGCCATGGTAGCCAGACACAAGGATCTCAGAGGTAGTAGGGCGAGACAGCTCAGGGTAGCCAGGCTGTATCTTAGGGCCGCGACACTAGGCATGCATATGCAAAGCAACAGACCCTACAAGAGTAGGATCCCAGACCTTCTACAGTTAGAGGTACTATTTTAGTGGCTTCTGTTTTATCTTCAGTACTTTTTGATACGAGTGCTACAAATAGTTTCATATCTGTACCCGTTGTGGATAGCCTTGGGCTCTGTGTTTCTACTTCATCGGATATCATGATGTTAGACACTCCATTGGGGACTAGAACGGATGGTGTGCGTCAGTGCAAGGAGTTACCCCTTGAGGTTGGTGGGTGTCACTTCCTTTGGGACATCTATGTCTTAGAGATGACAGCTTATGACGTCATTCTTGGGATGGACTGGTTGGTTCCCTTTCGAGCCTTTGTAGACTGCTATCATCGCAGGGTGTGTTTCATGTCACCATAGGGTGAAGAGTTTCTATACAAGGGTGAATGGGATGTTCAGGCGAGCCGCGCTGGACCAGAGCATCATGGGCGAGGTGGAGTCACATCCCAGATTGCGAGTTTATATCTGGACGACCAGGGGACTTGTCAGATGAATTTCCATCCAGTTGTAGATCGATTCAGGGATGTCTTCCCGGATGACTTTTCAAGTCTAACTCTAGAGCGATAGGTGGATTTCTCTATTGAACTTGTGCCCGGAGCATCGCCGGTGTCCATTCCTCCTTATAGTATGGCCATGACTAAGTTTCAGGAGCTCAAGAGGTAGTTAGGGGAGATACATGCTAAGGGTTTTATCCGACCCAGTTATTCTCCTAGGGGTTCTTCGGTCCTTTTTGCGAAGAAGGCAGACAGTACCCTCATACTCTGTGTGGATTATCGGAAGTTGAACCAGTTGACGGTCAAGAACCGATATCCCCTTCCAAGGATTTATGATCTTTTTGATCAACTTCATGGAGAACGAGTGTTCTCGAAGAATTACTTGAGATCAGGATATCATCAACTGCACGTGAGACCATCAGATATACCGCTTATAGCTTTTCGGAGTACATATGGTCTGCACGAGTACTTGATTATGTCGTTCAGACTCACAAATGCCCCAGCAGTTTTCATGGCTCTGATGAATAATGTGTTCCATCCTTATCTAGAATCTTTTGTGGTAGTATTTGTGGATTATATCTTAGTGTACTCTCACACCCGACACGACCATTCCACCCATCTTGAGATCATATTGAGTACACTGAGAGAGCATCGGCTATATACTAAGCTCTCAAAGTGCCACTTTTTGATGGATCAGATTCACTTCCTGGGTCATATCATCTCAGAGGCAGGAGTTTCTGTGGACCCAGAGAAGGTGAGAGTAGTAGTTTCCTGGGAGCAGGCTAAGAACATGTTTGAGATACAGAGTTTCTTAGGGCTGTCTGGTTACTACAGAAGATTCATAGAAGACTTCTCCCACTTAGCAGTGACATTGATGGGTTTGACTAAGAAGGGTGTGAAGTTCGTATGTTTGAAAGCTTGTGAGATAGCCTTTCAGGACCTGAAGGGAAGGTTAACATCAGCACCGATCCTAATACTCCTAGAGTCGGGGAAGAGCTATACAGTCTACTATGATGCATCAGGTATTGGGCTGGGAGCAGTGTTGATGCAGGGTGATCGAGTTGTTGTGTGTAGGTCTCGGTAATTGAGGCCACATGAGAGGAATTACCCGACGCATGATCTCGAGTTGGCCGCAGTTGTTCATGCGTTGTGCTGTTGGAGACATTATCTTTTGGGAGAACGTTTTGTGGTTTTCACCGACCACAAATGTCTCATGTACATCTTTACCCAGCGTGACTTGAATCTGAGACAGTGGAGGTGGGTTGAATACCTTCAGTCCTTAGACTTCGAGCATTCCTATACACCTGGTAAAGGTAATGCAGTAGCTGATGCACTGAGCAGGAAGACCCAGATATAGGCAGTGCAGGAGGCCAGTGGTGAGTGGAAGCTCATTGATTTGTTCTCTGAGATGCATTTGGAGGTGCATGATAGCCAGGGGAAGACTTATCATTCATATTTAGCTATGACATCTACCCTCCTGGATAGAGTGAGGATGATATAACTATCAGATTCAGAAGGCCTAGTTCTACGGGTGTCGGTGGAAAGTGAGGACCCTCCTCCTGGTTGGATGATAAGCGATGATGAGGTTCTTCATTTCCATGGACGAGTGTGGGTTCTATGGGATATATTGGAAGAGCTAATGTGGGAGTTTCATGCTTCAGCTTGGTAAGTTCATCCTGAGGTTACCAAGATGTACCGTGACTTGAGACTTCAGTACTGGTGGTCGGGTATGAAGAGAGATGTAGATGATTTTGTTACAAGGTGTTTCACCTGTCAGCAGGTGAAGGCAGAAAAACAGAGGCCAACCAGACTGTTACATCAGTTACCCATTCCAGAGAGGAAATTGGAGGATGTCACGATGGATTTCATGACAGGGTTACCGAGGTCACCTCAAGGCAATGATGTCGTGTGGGTTGTTGTGGATAGACTCATGAAGGTAGCTTACGTTTTTCCGATCAAGTAGACTTTCGGTGTTGACAAGCTCAGACCGATGGCCAGTCCGAGAATACGATACAGGTGCCTGAGGAAATGTTGCGTGCCTGCGTCCTACACTTTGGGGGTCTTGGGAGAAGCATATAACCCTTGTCTATTTTTCCTATAACAACAGTTTTCAGGAAACTATTGAGATGTCACCATACAATATATTATATGGTAGGCCATGCCGATCAACTTTGTGCTGGCCAGAGGCTGGTGAGGCAGCTTTACTGGGACCATGTCTCGTGCAGGAGATTTCGGAGCAGGTCCATTTGATTCAAAAGCGGATGGCTACCGCACAGTCTCATCAAAAGTCTTATGCTGATCGCCGTAGAAGACCTTCAGAGTTCGTGGTCGGGGATCAGGTTTTCTTGCATGTTTCGCCAAGGCTGGGACACAAGTGGATCAGGAGAAAGGGTAAACTTCCACCATGGTATGTGGGGCCATTTGAGATTCAGGAGTGAGTCAGGCCGGTTGCCTATCGGTTGCAGTTACATTAGAGGTACCAAGCCATGCATGACATCTTCCATGTATCTCAGTTGTGCCGCTATCATTCAGACTCATCTCACGTCTTTCAGCCTGAGGAGGTTGAGCTTCAGGTAGATGCGTCCTTTGAGGAGTATCTGATTCGTATCGTTGATAGGAGGACGAAGGTTATCCAAGTCCGGTCAGTTCCTCTCATACAGGTGCTATGGCAGCATGGCTGAGTGAAGGAAAAAACCTAGGAGCGAGAGACCGACATACATGTTCAATGGCCAAAGTTGTTCTCAGCTTTATTTTCTCCACCCTTGGAAGGGAAATTTGGGGAAAAATTTCTTTATAGGGGGAAGTTTGTAAGAACTCGGGTCTTATCTTTGAGGTACGTGTTTCTTCTTTTCTCCTTTCCTTTAGTGTTTTTAAGAAAATATGGAAAATGGGGAAAAATCCTAAATTTTCGAAATACACGCTGCGTACTTTTCCACATGCCATGTACTTCTGGCCGTATGGGATGAGTACTCGGGCCGTGTGGCTGTGTCGGCGATGAAGGGTACAGGAACCAACTACACGTCATGTAGTGGTCCCTTACACACAGTGTAGTCAGTTGTTAGGAAAATAGTAAGGTAGTGGCCAGCTGTGCGACAGTACACGCCGTGTACTCGTGAAGACACACAGTGTAGTCATGTTGAATGGTGATCGGTGTCGTGCTGGTGGGAAGCCTCTAGGGGAATAGTTTAAAAATGGGAAGTACACGCCGTGTACATGGAAGTTCCTGCCATGTACTTTGTTTTTTCTCTTAAAATGGGTAGTAGCCTCCCCTGTTCATAGGGAAGGCTTAGAATGAGAAGAGAGCTCGGGAGGAGAAGGACGAAGCTTCGTAGATCCGCCAAGTGCACGCCGGGAATCCATTTCCAACTCGGACGATCTCGTTTACACCATGCGGGTAAGACCTCCCTTATCCTTAAGAAGATCTTGAAAATTATTCCCCTAGAGGGAGTTATTTATGTTTGAATTAGGTTCTATTTCACCTCAGATCTACATCGTTCGTGGGCATTTTTGGAATTGACGTTCACATATTGAGTTTGTTGGCTTTAAAGGTAGGTTGCTTGGTGTTTATTTTCCAACTGTCATGTGTTTTGTGTGTTTTTGAGCTACGAACCCATATTTGGGGTGTCGTGTGGCTATGGCCGTGGATATTTTAATACCTAATTGGTATAGCTGATTAAATTAAGTTGTAAAACTGTTGTTTGGGATCAGTGCTTGGATTCAGGACATCCCCAGGGGTGCGTTCCTCTATTTAGCCATTTGGCCAGGATACCCGAGTGTATGCCTTGTTTAATTTATGCCTTTGAAGTAATGATTGTAGAATTTACTTCAGAGGAATTGCTTGTATTTTGTTGTTTTCATGTTGGGATTGGCCTGGTTACCTGTTTATCCTGAGGGAAGTGTTGTGATTATCCTGTGGGCATTGTACTACTTAGCTTGTGGGAAACCTCTTCCATGCCTGTGGGCAGATGATTCTGTGCCTGTGGGAGACACTTCTTACGCCTGTGGGAAATATTCATATGCCCATGGGTAGATTATTGTGTTTGTATGCTCTTTACCTGAGGGTAGAAGTTTACGTGTCTGAGGACATTGGATGTTTACTTAGAATAATCACTGTGGTGATATTTTAAATAAATTATTAAATTGATATTAAAATGGAAATATAACTGGTTAAGTTAGTTACTTTCAGTATTTCTTAACATATTTCATTGTAATACTGCACACTGTTGTTTTATGCTTTCATGTAGTTGGTCACGTGCCTTTTGTGGGTGCCTACTGGGAATTTATTTCTCAATCCCTGTTTGGGTCATGCTTTTCGGCCCAAACTGATTACGTTTCTACAGGTGTGGATAGGGGAAAGAGTCTCTATACTGGTACCTGATAGCTGCTGGGGTGTAAGAGAGCTTGGGGACGAGCATTGGATCGCGATTCCACTGTCTGTTCTGTTTAGATTTTCTGTGCTTGTACTTCAGTTGTATTTTATTGTTTTGCAGTGTACCATGTTCTGGTTGTTTTATAGAATAGAGACATGTTGCATCATATCAATATAACTGGTCGGATATCTTTTAGTGTAGTTGTTATATTAAATATGTATGGTTTATTACTTCCACCGTTGTTTTATATTTATATTATATTCTGCTGCGTTACACTTTGAAAAATGAGGGCATAGTTTCCCCACCATCAGACCTGGGCCCTCGCTGCTAGTCGGTAGCCTCTAACATTTGGGGATATTCGATTGAGGTCATGTGGCGATCTGGGTTTGGGGAACCCATTGAGTGGCACCCAGAACCAGGACGTTACATAAATCATAAATAAAACCATAAAGGTAACTTGGGGAACTAATTTCTTAATATTGTAACCCTCATGACTCCCATATGACGTGTAACCCTCATGGATACCATATAATGTAACCTTCATAGGTACCTTATGATGTAATCCTCATGACTACCATATTTTGCAACCATCATAGTTAAACATGGAATAACAAGTATGGTTATCTTCCAACATAAACATACCCAATTTATTAGAGGGATATATTCATCACACCCTTCATCATAAATAATGAATAATAACTAGAACAAAAAAATAAGACATGAACACATTCATAAAAAAAAATTTCATGAGGAAAATCACTTGTTTTAAAAGAATACTATACAAATGAAATTAAAATACATTTCATTATAAATAAACATGTAATATCATAATAAAAACCTCAAAATAATAAGAATTTGTGAAAATGGGTTAATCTGCTAATGCTGTTTATGTTAAGAAGAAACATTATTTTTTGAATTTTGTACAAAAAGACATTAAAGAGGATTTTTTAAAATAAAATATCATTTCATTAGGTTTGACTTCTGAAAAACATGTTCAAAACACTTGTATAATGCTTTAAATAGTGTTTTTAATTTATTAAAGAGCTATATTAATATTTATAACACCTTATATGATATTTTTATAACATATTTCCACCCATTTATTGGTAATATTCTTTTATTTTTATTGTTTTTAGTGCAACTATTTCATGGTTTACATGGTTGGTTCGTTATAGGTTTTCTTATCGATTGGAAGAAAAAATCTAGAAGTGGAATGAAATTGTATTAATATGTTTTAATACTTTTAAATGATACCATATATAATTTGGATTTTTATATGAGGATGATTCATTAGATAAAATAATAATGAAATTGATTTAACTTATTTTGGTGGTATTTACAACCATCACGAACTCATATCATTTTATTTAATATCATGTATAAATATTTGTTCCAAAAGACTATATAACTTATTTTATGTATAATAAAATCTAATTTTATAATGATATTTTTTTTTATGACAAGCCATGAATGTGGAAAAAGAAAATTAAATCTTGTCGTCCATGATGATGCTAAATCGACACATGACGAACAACATTTTAATTTTTTTAGAATAAGAGGAGAAGAGGTGAGGTCTGATTATCGATATTCCATTAGAAAATTAAATTAAGTTATAAGTTAGGCACTAGAGTTATCATGTCACTTTGATAAGGGTAGGCAAGGATAGAATAAGAAAAGGAAAAAACTGAAGATAAATTCAATAGAAAACGAAATAAGATATTAACTCTTAACCATCAACTCCTTGAGAACCTCCTTAAGGAAGTTGGTTTTGGGTTTTTATTGTGACTAGAAGGTCATAGATTTGAGGAATATTCATTGGAACGTAATTAGGTAGAAATTAAAAAAATTTCATATCTTTGGATGGGTTAGGAGAATAGTTGGTGAGGGGTGATATTTATAGTGGAGGAGATTGGTGTTTTTTGATTATTTTATTCACTAGTTCATTATTTTGGCTCAAGAATAAAAATATTTTGATAAGTGTCCAAACATATAATAAAATAATGAAGGCTATTTCAATAATATAGTGATTACATCATCAATGACTCAAGTAATATTGTATTTAACTTATAATGTATACATTTCATAAATTATTGTGTTTTACTATTAAAAAAAATTCAATTATTTTAGAAAAATCCAAAAAATTCAACCTAATAATTTATAAGTTTATAATTAAAAAATAAGATCCATTTAAGAAAATAATTTTTTATATATAAAAATTTTAATTTGTAATTAAATTTATAATTTATTCGAAAAAATTGGTTCTAATAAAATAACTGATTTTACGATACGATGAAAAATTAATTAAGGTATAATAAAATTTTTCTTATAACTAGAAATAAATATTAGTTTTTAAATCAATTTAATAAAGATAAATTTTCTTTTCAATCATTATATTAATTAATTTTTTTTAAAAAAAAATATGTGTCACAAAAATAATGATACATATATTTTCATTTTCAAAACATTTACGTACTTACAGATTGAAATAAATAAATCAAATTTTCCCTTATAATAGACATAAATTTTATTTATACTCTCATAGATGAGGTTACTGTTCTATTTGTATTAATTCCATAGTTTCATTAAATAACACATATTTAATTATATGTTTATAATGAATTTAATTTTTTAATTCCAAAATAAAAACAAATTATTGTATAAATACATGGGTTGTTACATCATCATCACATTCTATAAATTATATACTAAAAATTTTATTTTCATATTAAAAAAGATAGGATACATTAAACTCTTAGAGTTTTCAGATTCCCATATTTCTTCTTCAACCTTAGGATTTCTCCACAAAACCATAGCCCAATGAATTACCTTATCTGAAATACTTCACTCTACGATGAAGAATTTAAACATTATTTTCCTCATATTAATGGTTATATTATAACTGAACTAATTATGGGCTTAATAACATGAGATGATTTTGGAACATAATTTATTAAAAATGAAACAAGGAAAACATTATGTTCGTGAGAAAAACTTTGAGGCAAAGATAATTAGTAGGAAACTGTAGAAACATTCTCTAGTATTTCCTTAGGCCCAATGAACTGTCGACTTAGCTTCACATTCATACAAATATTTATAAAAAGATTCTAATGAGATATTTTAAAGAAACAATGATCTCCTACCTTGAAAACAATTATTTACTCCTGTTATATTTATACCATTTCTTCCTTCTTTGGGATATCCTCATGTATTGCTAGATCATCTTCACTTTCTCATCCGTATACTCTACTAATTCTAGTCCTATAAACTTCTTTTATGAAAATAGATCCCAAAATTATGGACTTTAACACCAGTTTCCATATAATGCCTCTAAAATTTCAATCAATATATTCGAATGAAAACTATTATTATAAGAAAACTCAACTAAATAAATATACAGATCCCAAATTCCCATGTAATCCATTGACCAAGAACATAACACATCTTCCAATGTATGGATTTTTTACTCAGTTATGCCATCAAATTGACGATGAAAATATGTAAAAAAAATTATTTCTGTTCCCAACGACTTCGAAAGGAATTTCTAGAAGATAGATGTGGACTTGTGATCACATTCACTTACAATAGATAAAGGAACTTCATGTAACATGACTATATCTTTGAGGTGTATTCGAGAAATATAATTGATACACTGATTACATAAAATAGGAAGGAAATGTGTAAATTTTTTCATTTTATAGAAAATAAACCTAATCAGTATTTTTCCATAAGAAGCCTTCAGTAGTCCCATCATGAAGCCCATGGATATATTCTCCCATTTTCTCTCTGAACTAGAAATATTTGAAGCATCATCTTTTATAGTTGTCACTATACTTTAACATGTTAAAAATTAAAACATTTCGTGGTAAAATTAGAAATATATCTTTTCATTACATCCCACCAGTAATAATCCTAATGGTCCCTATGCATCTTAGTGTTTCTAGGTTGAAATGAAAATTAAGAACTATGTGCTTAATATAATAATTATTTCTTCAGTTATGAAAGATAAGTCACATAGAATCTATTTCTAATTCTAAAAAAACACTCTTTCTCAATGTTAAATTCTAGAAACATACCCTTTTTAAATTAACTCTACATTTTCCTGGAACTCATAGTCATCCTTATACGCATAGTTAATTTTTCATAACATAGATGATTATACTAACACCTGAAACAAAATAGAGAAATTTCCAAACCAACCAATACCAAGTAAAATTAATCAAATCATAAACCAAGGGTTCATGTTCTAAACATAATGTGGTTAATGTATAATGATTTTTATGACTCAAGGAATCTACCTCTTTGTTCACTTTTCATGGATGGTAATTGATCATGTAATTATTATGATTTATCAGTTCCAACCATAGTCTCTGCCTCATGGTCAATTACTTATGTGTAAATATATACTTCAAGCAACCATGGATAGTATATATTTCATATTCATCTCTTTATAAATGAGGTCTCCAATTTTTTAGAGAAAAAATCACAATTATTAATTATAGATCATGAGTGGGATAATTTAAATCAAGTGGTTTCAATTTTCCTTATTAATAATCAATTACACGATCCTTATGCATTAGAATGAAAACAATTACCTTCAATAAATCATCCCTATTGATGAAAAAGTCTCCATTTTTAGATGGAAGATCCAAAACTATAGCATTCCCCAATATTATTTTTAGTTCCTAGAAACAAACTTTACAGTCTTCTATCAAAACAAATTTATCCCTTTTTCATGATAACTTAATTAGTGGGCTAAATAACTATATAAATTTTTAAACAAACTGTTAGTAATAATTCGATAATGCAATGAAACTATGAATTTCATGAAGATTTTTATTCCTTTTCTATTGATAAACTATTGTTTTGGTGGGGTCAACAGTTATGCTACCCTTATACAATTTTCCCATGAAAATAAATCTATTGCAACCAAAAATCAGATTTTATAAATTCCATGTACACCATATTTTCTTAAAGGGTATTCAGAAAAATATTTATATGTTTTTCATTGTCCTCATAAATTTTTTAGTTAACAAAATTATCATCAATAATAACAACAAAAAACTTATCTGAATATTCAAAGAAGATTATATTCATAGGATTCCTAAATACAGTAAATATATTTAATAATCCAAAGGGCATAAAAACAAACTCAAAATTACCATATCTATATTTAAAATGTTATTTTCATTATTTCATCTCCCTTCAACCTTATCTTACGGTACCCAAATGTATATTAAATCTTGTAAATATACACAGATCCCTTAAGATAATAAAATAATTCATTGTTATGAGGCTATGGATACTTATTCTTTATAATAAATTTATTAAAATCAATATCATCATGGAAAAGTCTCATGAAACCATATTTATTTTTAACAAACAAAATAGGATCACTCCATGGTGAAGTCCTAGGATAAATGAAGCCTTTATCAAGAAACTCAAGTAACTGTTATTTCAATTCAAGAAGTTCTACTTGATACATTTGATAGGGGTTTTACTAATTGTCTTAACATTAGAAACTAAGTCAATGCTAAATTCAACATCCTGATAAGGTATAACATCAGGAAACTCATCAGAAAAAAATTAAAATTATTCATTTATCACGTTCATATCCTTAATCTGAATAGTTCCCTTATTTTAAAATTTTTTACAAGGTAACAATCATTTACATTTTTTAATAGTTTCTATCCTTATTAATATGTTATCAGTTGTATGGGTTCATTATTTTATACTAAATGAAACAATTTCTGAAAAACAACTTATTTATCTCTAAAATAAATAATATCATGATAAAGAGAAAGACAATCCATACCCAGAATGATAAAAAACACTACAATGAGAAAAACAATAAGGTCTGTAGGTATTTTTCCACATAAAGAAATATGGAGATTTTTATAATTATTTTTTCATTAAATATTTCCAACCGTTGTTTTAAAAAAAATGTTTTTGTTTCATTTCTTGAGGTGAAATTTTCATATTACTAGAAAATTTCTCAAAAATAAAGGAATATGTAGACCTCATATAAAACATGTTATTAGAAAAATACGATCTAAAAAAATATTTACATGATACCACATCATTGGATGTCCCCACATGTATAGATGTAGTTGAAAATGATTTCAATACACCATTATTATCATAATCTAGTTGTTTTATACTATTTAGGTCTTTATTTGGGGAGTTATTTACATAATTCGCCATATTAACACATTTAAAACACTTTATAGTTTTTTTATCAAAGTTTAACTTAAGATCAATTTCATTGTAATATCAAACCATATTTCAAAACCTACCACATCGATAACACATCCCAGATGTGTTATGGAATTTCTGAGTGTGTTTTTACCTCACATCCCACAAATTAGAAATTATTCTTTCTTGCCTTCATATTTATTTTATTTATTCTTACCAATTTCCTTCCATCTATTCTATTTATCTTTCATTTTTTAAAGTACTTGTAATCATAATCAAACACTATTTCTATCCTATCAATACATCAAACAAATTTCGTATAAATTTTTAATTCATGGAAGGCCAATTCCATTCTATATGATGACAATAATCATGAGTAAAAATGATTGATTTTATTATCAAGCTCCCGAATAAGATTTAGAGCATACCATTCCAATTGACTGAAGTAAAATTCCTAAACAAACACATAATATTATAATTTTTTTTTCAATTCCTCGAATTAATTTTATGTCCTAAATCTTAAAACCATAGGAATATATTTATCAAGGAATATATTAATAAATTCATCCCTTTCCAAGGAATCAATCTCCAAGATATCCCTGATATTCCTTACCATTTACCACCACTAGTTGGATTCACCTTAAAATTGGTTAATAATGATACTAAAATTTGATTTTATAAAAACCCCATGAAATAAAATAGTTTTCAAGGGATTTAATCCACCCTTCAGCCACCAATAGGTCAGAAGATCCACTGAAATTATGAGGGTGTTGCCTCAGAAAATGTTTCACCGTCATCATGTTACACTATGGTAGATCTAGATGATCTCTTGTAATTATTATACATCCATTTAGAGCCAATGTAAACTGATCCACCACTATCAAAAACTACATGGTTCTAATTCCCACTATTACGCGTTACGGATTTGGAAATATATCATCTTCCCAATGCCTTTATACTTCAGCTTCCATGCTTTTTCTATGGAAAACCATTCTGAATAGACATATCTTGGATAAAGAAACATGGTAATATTTAAATTCTATATCAATTAAAATTAACCATAATGTAAAAAACATTTATTGTTTTCTATTATCATCATCCTAACCCAAAATGTAATCTAAACCATGCTCAAATTCTATCTATAAGTTCATTCCCTTAAACATTAACTAGTAGAGTAATTTTTTTAGAATTAACTTTATGAAATTACCAAATATATTTGCAGTTTATATTTTTAGATAATTACTACATAATTAATACATATCAACCCATAAGAATACATATTGTGTTCTACTAAAACAATATCCATTTCTTCCATAATTCAAACATTTTTAACAAAACGTGAAATCCTTTCATGAAAACTCTTCCTAGAATTAATCTTGGCACATTCTTTTATATTACCCATCCATAAACCATCGAAAAAACATTTTATAAAATGGTATGAACACAAAAATCTCAATAAAGGGAATAAAAAAAAGAAACAGTTAGTTCTTCAATATATATAAACATAATAAATCATTTTCACAATTACATTCTTCTCACCCATAAAGTATCATATACTTACTTTTTAAAAATAATAGATTTCCATAAAACATAAACAAAATAAATAAAACCCTAAAGGTAACATAGGGAATTAGTTATATAGTGTTTTAACCATCTCTGCTACCATATGACTTGGAACCTTCATAGTTATCTTATAATGTAATCCCCACAGCTACCTTGTGATTTAACCCTCACATCTACCTTATGGCATAACCATCGCAATTACAATTGGAATAAACATTATGATCAACAAATAACCTAAACATTCCTAGTAAAATTAAGGTAGATATAGGTCCCACCCTTCATAACAAAGTATTCCCAATAATCAGGGCTAAATCACAAGACATGAACACTTGCATCATAAAAATAATTCTTGAATAAAATCACTTGTTTTAAATTAATACATTGAAAATACAAAGGAAATACTTTTATCAATAAGAACCATTTAAGATTGTAAATAAAACATAAAAAAATTATGTTTTTCTGAAAATGGGATAATACTCTCATGTTGTGTATGTTCATAAGAAATATTCTTTAAATTTTGTAAAAATAGTAACTGAATAGGATTTTTAAAAGGAAAGTACCATACCTTGGGTTTGACGTCCTTAAAACTTGTTCAAACCTACAATGAAATGTATTAAATAGCTTTATTAATTAATTATAGGACTATATTAATATTTATAATACCTTATATGATATTTTTATAAAATATTTCCATCCATTTATTGATAATTTTGTTTAGTTTTATTATTTTGGGTGAGTATATTTCATGGTTTCCATGGTTGGTTCATTATGGGTTTTTTATTGAATGGAATAAAAACTCCATTAGTGTAAGTAAATGGAATTGATATGTTTATATAATATTTAATGATACCAAATTTCTTTTTTTCTGATATGAGGATGATTCCATAGATAAAATATTAATGAAAATTATTTAATTTATTTGGGCGGTTTTTACAACCATCACAACCTTATATAATATTATTTAATATCATGATAATATATTAGTTTTAGGAAAATAATTAGCTTATAATATGTATAAAAAAAATTTATTTAACTATAGTAATGGTTTTACGACTAACCTTGATGTTAGAAAAAGAAGATGAAAACACATCGTCCATGATGATGATAAGTAAACACATCACAGACAATGTTTTCATTTTTCTAGATTAATTGGAGATGATTTGAGGTTTGATAATTGATATTCCATTAACATTATAAAATTATAGTATATTTAACATATTGGAGTTATCTTTTCACATTTACGATGGTTGGTGAGGAGATAATAAGAAAACAAAATAAATTTAAATGAAATTTAAAGGAAAACAAGAGGATTTTACCTCTTGAAATTCTTCTCCTTATAAACCTCCTTAAATAACTTGGTTTTGGAATTTTGGTGAGGCCAAAATTTTTAATATATGGTTAAGATATTTGGGAATGGAATTGGGAGGAAATTAAATAAGATAAAATGTTTTTGATGTGTGCGGAGAATAGGTGGTGAGGGGTTGTATTTATAGTGGTGTATATGGATTTTTTTATTATTTTATTAATTATTTTGTTATTTTGGATCAATACTATTAATTTTTTGAGAATAATCACAAAATATTTTAAAATAATTAAGGTCATTTTTATTTTATTGTGATTACACCAACAACGATTCATGTAATAGTGTATTTAATTTATAATATATATATACAATAAATTAACGTATTTTAATATTCATAAAAAAATTATAATATTTTAAAAAAATCCCAATTATTCACCATAACCATGTTTTGACATATAGAATTAAAAAATGTACTCCACTTTTGATAAATATTTTCTAAATCTATGAAATTTAGTTCTTAATTAAATTAATCTTTTATGTGAAATATACTAATTTTAATAATATAATCAAATTTATGATACTTTGAAAAATTGAATAAGGTCTCATAGATTTTTTATAATTAAAAGAAAACAAAATAATAATTTATAAATCTATTTTAAGGTGGAAAATTTTCTTTGAAATTGTTATATTAATTATAAAATGGTAAATAAAAATTTATAAGTCACATAAATAATAACACTTAATTTATCCTTTTCAAAACATTTTTTGACTTATTAAATTAAATAAATATATCATATATTCACTTTAAGATACATAAATATTATTTATACTATTATATGTGAGGTTTCTATTATATTAGTATGAATTCCTTAATTTCGATAAATTACACTTTTTTAATTATAAAATTATAATAAATTTAGATATTTAATTCCAAAATGAAAATAAGTTATAAATAACTCTGATGTTACACATAAGTCTGGCTTAGCCCACATATAGACAAATGGAATCTCGGAAAATTAAAAAACTACCTGAAAATATTATTAATGATTATTTTTTAAAATACTTCATAAAAAATAAATTTAACACTGATTCTAGTAAAAAAAAGACGCAAAAAGTATTCATGAGGAATTTTATTATCTTATTTCATAAACTAGGAATTCCCCCAAGGAATTTTAACATGTGTTATTCTAGAACCAATGTTGAATGTCCTTACAAAAGACTATTAAGTTCAGTCTTCAAGAATTGATGTTAAAAACTTTTTTATACTATAGATTCCATCACATCGGTGGGTTTCTCCCATCAGTATTAACTAGATAGGAGCCCCTATTTCCCACACATAAAGAATTTTTTTGTACCCCTCTAAAGGTTTCTGATATTCTTATTTCTATAATTTTTAAAAGTATGATGTTTGAATATCTTACCATCATGAAATTTTTCATCCCCCCAAGTTAAACTGCATTATTTTCTTCCTATCTCCAAATCATAAGACCCTTGAGATTCACCGATCTATATTTCATCTTTTAGAGCATATCAAAATAAATTCATAGTTTCTGAAGTCCATAATCTATATCTTATTGTATATATTCATCTTTATCCAACTAAAAAAGTGGTAAAATTTTCTTTGGGATCAATGAAAAAGCAACTGGAATATCCAAAAAGTCTTATTAATTTATCAAAATACACATCGATGGATTTTTCATCTTTTTCATGAGTAAAGGGAACTCCATCTCCATTCTAAATGAGATATTTAAAGGAAAATATTTATCAATAGTCATTTTCCTAAATTACATCCACTACATCTCTTTGATCCCTTCTTCAATCTTCACATTCTTGATCAACATCCTCCATTAATCAGATTCTCACCCCATGTGATTAATAGCTAGAAAATCCTATAAGAATATAGATTTCTCTGTAAGGTATATTTTACTTTTGTTTCAGTTTAAGAACTTTATTTTGGCCAGTTAAGTTTTTTCCCAAGTCATTGAGAAGGCTCAGGGGTGTTATGGGGATTCGGGAAATGAAAAAAGGGGAAAGGGGCTTTTGGGTAATCTGTAGGGTTTCTACATGGTTTGGAAAAACGTGCGAGGGGATACCATGAAGGAAGTAGTAATCTTCAAAGTTTCCATATGATCTGGAAAACTCTGCAAGAGAAGATCATGTGGTGAGTATCCCTCACATGGTTTGAACACAGTTTTGAACACTGTGTGGGTAAACAGGGCGGCTTGGAAAATTTTAAAAAATTACAAAAATACCATTACATGTTTTTTATACCCTACATGGGATTTTCCTCCTCCTCCATTTCAACCATAGGAATGAAACAATGCTCCCAATAGCTTCCAAGGAATGATCTCCCTCATCTTAGGGCTATTTGGAGTGTCGTTGGTTGTGGATTGAAGATATAGGTAAGGCTAATCACCCTCTTTCTTCTCGTTTTTTGTTTATGGTTCCCATTCATCTTATGTATTCTTCTGAAGCTCTCAAACCACAATTTTTTTGGGTGAGATTTTGGTTTAGGATTTACGGGTGTATTCAATTAGAATCTATGTATTCAGTTGAGAGTGTGTTTGATGATGGATTCAAAGTAGGTGGTTTATAATTTGTATCCCTTGGGTTTCAATTGGATTTGTGTATGTAGGGTTATGTTCTCAATTTTCAATTATCATGTTGTTGGTTACCTTTTATTTATTTGGATATTTTTTTGTGCCTAAATGGTTTTTTAACTCCTCATGATCCTAGTGGGATGCATGTAGGATGTCCAAATGAGATTAGGGCTACCCATGGGGTGTGCCAATATTCCCCAAACAAAGAGTTTATCTAATTACCTATAAAGACGTTGTGTGAGAACATAGAGCACATGATGAATGTGTTAATATTCATGAATGATGTGTAGTTGGTATTTAGTAATACACTTAGGCTAGGTAATTACCTAAGAGGTTGTTTGGTTGGCATTAAAAAGGGTTAAATAGAGAAATGGGAAAATGCTAGGGGATTAGCTTGTTACTTGAATATGCTTAGCTAGATTTGCATGGAGAATGGGGCTAACAGGGTTGAGTAATATATATTATGAATGAGTTAATGAATTTATGAAAAATATTAATTTCACATTTATTGATATTATTGTGATGTTTTAAATGATATTGTCTATGCTTGTTGTGATATGGTTAATTGTGGTGAATGATAAATAAGAAGGTGTACATGGCTTGGTTGAGTGGGGTATCAACTTGAAGTTCTACACCCATAGGTTGATTTGGATGGAGGTTCTAGATCATCCCCTAAATGCATGGGACATGGAAGGGGATGGAGTTGTATTCCCCCAATGATTGCATTCCACCTAAACTAAGGATTGAAGGTAATGATTATGGGTTTGTTATAATGTGATTCCTAGTGAGGCAGGACTTGAATTTATTACCATATGCTTGAGATCATTGAATATACCTAAACCATTGAACAAATGAAAATGGGTATATTAGACCATGAAATGTCTAATTAGTTATCCTAGAAACAATGTTTGTATAAATTAAATGAGCATAATCTTGAGTGGCCTATTGAACTATTTACTTTTATTTTACTATTATTGTCATTTTCAATCAATATCTACATTGCTTCATATTTTATAGACACCATTGTTGGTGGCCTACTAAGTTACACTCACACCCTATTTAGGCCACCTTTGGGTCCCCAAGCAGATTACGTGCATGTAAGTCCGGATAAGGGAAATAACCATATGGTAGGGACTTGAGTTTAACATGGGACATGTGCGGGTGAGGTTATAGACATTGAGTCTGGGCCATTTTGAGGATCCTACTATTTTACAATTTTTCGGTTTTTTTCACATTTGACTTTAGTCGGGAATGAAATATTTACCTTGAAAATGGTTGTACCCAGTTTAGGGATTTGGTTATTTATAATTGTTATTGATTTATTCTAATTTTATACATTATTTAAATTATTATTTGTTGTGGATTACTATGTTATTGAGGGTATACTCTTCTGATGTGACCTATTGGTCACTCTCTTCTAGTTAGAAACCTATGGCATATGGGGAGGTGCGCTTGAGGTCATGTGGCGACCCGTCTTGGAGCACCAGATTAGTGGCTCCTAGGTCGGAGAAGTTATAATGTTGTCTTAGAAGAGTTCTTCACCCTTTCATACTATTTTTTGATGGTATAAAGGATGTTAGAAAAGAGTTAGGACTTGGTAATGAGATCCTTAATGGGAGTACTTAACTGATGTGTGGGGTACAACACATGTTACTCTTGGAGGAGATTGTTGTTCTTATTGTGTGATGTTACAGTTGATGTTATTTCACTATCAGGTGATTCACTTGTTTTGTTATTTAATGGTTTTGTGATATTTATCTTATGGCTAGATGAGTATAAGGTTTCACATTAATGCATCATTCTAGGAACCTATGAATGCAATTTACATGCATCATGATATGCACACACACAGGATGGGTGTGCGTGATATAAAGGTTAGAAGGAATATGTTTTCTTAAATGTAATGAAATTATGACTAATGGGATGGTATGAATGGGTAAAGAGAAATTTCAAAGTAGTAATTAGTAATTTGAAAATGGTGCTTAACTATGAAGAAAAGATGATTAACCTTTAATAAGGGTAATTATGTATAGGTAAATGGTTTTGAATTGGTGTGAAACATAAGAATTGTAACAGTGTAAATTAGATATCCTGTTAGGCATGACCTTAGGAGAGATGGACAGAGGTAGTTATCCAGTTATGAGTGGGATATTTTGGTATTGAATTCTAACTGGTTCGGTTGTGGAAATTGATGAGTATACCTATATGTCTTTTTTCCTTCATCAAAGTGAGATAGTTTCATTCCAAATATCATGTTTGGAATTGTAGAGAAATTCCCCCTGGAATATGTGTGCTGGTTGGGAGACATGAGGAAATTTCTAAGAACACTCCTCTATTAGAGGAGCATGAGAACATGGTGATATAAAACAATAGGGAAGTGTAGTTCCATGATAACATTTCTCATTTTGATTAAATTATGGATTGAGAACAAGGGCGGGTGGCACCGATTATGTTTGAGCTGACCAGGGAGTTTCAGCTGCAAAACCATCTGACCATTACCAGATAGGGTGGTCTAGAAGTATAAGAGTTGTGAATAGAGTATATATAAACAATTATTTATCATATAGATACTCCTCTTGGGAATAGAGTCAAGATGGATGTCTATATGTTGAGAGTTCATGAAAATCATTAGTGGTACATCGTGGTTCAGAAACAGCAGTTTTAGGGAATGATGTGTAAGGATTTTTAGGAGAAGTTACTTGATAACCTCTACACCGAAACCTTGAGGCAGGAGATGGTTACAGATTTCATGAGGTTGACTCAAGGGAATAAGTCAGTGATGGAATATGCTAGTCATTTCACTGATTTGAGGTGCTTCATTCTGACATTGACAGGAGACGATGTAGTCGTTGTGAAACTCTAATAGGATGGGCTGGGACATGACATCAGAACTCAGGTGAATATCTTTCATCTGAAAAGGTTTGATGAATGGGTTTACCAAGCCCTTATCTCGGAGGGGAACCCAAAGTGGCATTCATGTAGTGAACATGTGGTGCCCACTGGGCAAGAATTTGTGCAGCTTCTGATAATAGGAAGTGCCATTTTGGGATCTTCGAGCAAGGTGGAAGCACACATAGTAGTCAAAAAGGGAGTTATCTTCTCTGGGTGTCGACCAGGTCTTCTCTTATCATTGTTTCTGGTCATGGAACAAGCATGTCCAGTGACCCCGCCCACCACGTGAGTGCCGATCATGCAGTAGGTTAAGGCACGTGTAGAGGTTCTATAGGAACCTGCGATAACAAGGGAATGATGGAGGTCAGAGGCAGGTACCGAGGGTAGGTAGGGGTGGTTTCCCCATATCAGGTTGGCATTTGGAGCTCCACAGGCTGTACTAGTAGAGGCAGGGGACATGGAACTTCGGGGCGAGGTCATCCTTACCCATAGTGCAGCACAATGTAGGGTACTCTGGATGGGTCCCTAGGTAAAGGGGTAGGTCACCTCTATGTTGTTCAGGATACACCTGATGGTGGTGAGGTAGGACCGTCTACTATTCGAGGTATGAATCTTGTATCTTTTATGCTTTCAAGTTCTTTATTTGATATATGTACTATGCACTCATTTATTTCGTCTGAATTCGTAGTTGTGATGGGAATAATCATATAGACTACATGTGGGGTAATGTCACTTGATACTCTGCTAGGGGTACGAGTTTAAGACATCAAGTAGTGTCAGGGTTATGTTATAGAGGTTGGAAGGTATCATTTTCTGTGGGATATGTTTGTCAGAGAGATGTCAGGTTTTGACCTAATCTTGGGAATGGACTGGTGGGTGTCTTATAAAAATTATTTCGACTGTTACCGAGGTCTAGTAATGTTCACATCTCTCAATGTGATCACTTATTTCCTTCGTGGTTTGTGGGATACTGGAGTGGGACGTGCTGGGACACTACGATAGAAGTTGGGGAATCTCATAGCCCAAGTGGTGTTACTTATGTTATATAATGTAGAGAAAGGATAGAAAGTCTTCCCTTCTATTGTGGACCAGTTTTAGGATGTGTTTCCATAGGACATCTTAGTGATACCACCCATGAGAGACGTTGAGATTATGATCGAATCATTTCCTGGAGAGGAACCAGTCTCCATTCCACCCTATCGAATGGCAGCAGCAATGCTCTAATAATTGAATGTTTAGTTAGATGAATTGGAGTTTAAGGGGTTTATACATCCTAGTACATCACCTTGGGGGTCTCCAGTGTTGTTTTCTAAGTAGTCTTATAGATCACTTAGGCTATGTGTCGATTATTGGAAGTTTAAATAGATAACATTTATGGACCAATACCAATTTCCTAGAATCGATGACCTTTTTGATCCGCTCAGGGGTCCAAGGTGTTTTCTAATATTGATTTGAGAGCATTATACTAGCTATTGAGGGTGAGACAATCTAAGATGCCCTATACAACATTACAAAGTATGTACGGGTAATACGGATTTCTAGTGATGTCGATTGGATTATCCAAATCACCAGCGGTGTTCAGGACCTTAATGAACCATATATTCAGCCAATATCTTGATCAGTTTGCAGTTTTCTTCATTGATGATGTCTTGGTGTACTCTTGAACTCATGACGATCATACCAAACATCTTAACATCATCTGAGTACACTAAGAGAGCATAGTCTTTACGCCAAGCTATCAAAATATCAGTTTTGGATTGTTAAGGTGCACTTTTTGGGACACATAATTTCTTAGTCAGGTGTGTTAGTGGATCTAGAAAAGGTGCAAGAAGTGGTGTCTTGAAAAGATGCCAATAATATATCTGATAATAGATGGTTTTTGTGTTTAGAAAGTTATTAATGATGTATTATTCGATATTTCTATCAATTCTAAGATCCGCTCAAAGTCCTAACAACAAAGGTAATTTTGTTTGATTGGTCAGAGTCTTGTGATAATGCTTTTCAGAAGCTGAAAAATCAATTGACTACCACATTATATGTAATATTACTCGAACCATGTAATAGGTATACATTGATTTGTGATGCATTTGGTGTTGGACTTGGGGCAGTGTTGATGCTGGATGATTAGGTTGAATCATTTGGGTCGAGGAAGATGAGACCACATGAAAGGAATTATCCAACTCATGACTAAGATCAAGATATTTTGGTTCATTCCATAAATTTATGGAGGAATTACTTGTTAGGATAAGCCTTTACATTGTTTAGAAACCATAAAATTCTCAAATATATCTTCTCTCGGGAGGATTTAAATATTCAACAGGGATAGTGGGTTGAGTACCTGTAGTATTTTGATTTTGATTTGTTGTACCCAACAGGGAAAGAGAATAGTGTCATCGATGCTCTGATCTGTATGACTCAGAATCAAGTAGTTTAAGAATCCAGTTCAGAGTGGGTGATGATGGAAATGTTTGAAGAGATGCATTTGGAGGTATAGGATGGGCATAACTAGATCACCCTTTCATTTATAGCAGTTGAGTCCTCTATTTTGAGTCGAGTTAAAGTGAGTCAGCTGGTAAACCAGGAGTGTTTGATTATGAAGGAAATTCCTAAAGGTGGTGAGTCACCTTCGTTTTGGAGTTTTAGGGCTGATGTATTTTCTTATCTTCAAGGTCTTGTTGTTGTGCCAGAAGATGTATGGGAGGATTTGATGCAAAAGTTTCACATTTCAAAGTGAGCAGTGCATCCGAGCTTGACTAATATGTACTGTGATCATTGTAGGGTTTTTTGGTGTTTGGGAATGATGAAACAGGTTGAGAGATTTGTGGCATGATGACTTACCTATTAGAAGTTGAAGGTTGAACATCAATGTCTAGGTGGGTTGTTGTAGTCATTGTTTATTCCAACGTGGAAGTGGAATGACATCACGATGGACTTCGCGGTGGATCTTTCGAGGATGCCTCAGAAGAATGATGAACTTTGGGAGGTGGTAGATCAGTTGAAAAAAGTGAATTATTTCTTACTGATCCAGGAGACCTATATAGTCTACAAGTTGGGGGAATTGTATGTTTGAGAAACATTATGGTTTTATAGTGTGACAGGAACCATAGTTTCAGATCACGATCAATGATTCTCCTATCACTTATGGAATGGAATATAGAAGGGACTAGGTACCCAAGTGTTTTTGAGTATGGCTTACCACCCAAAGACGGAAGGGTAGTCATATCATACAAATCAGGTATTATAAGTCATGTTGATATTATGTTTTCTAGATTTAAGTGGTTGGTGGGAGAAGCACTTGTCACTTATTATGTTTTCTTAAAATAATAGATTTTGGCTATAGTTCAGATGGTAACTTATGAGGAACATTATTGGAGGTCGTTTAGATCACTTCGGTGTTTTTTATAGGTTAAGGAGTCTTAGTTCTTAGGATCGAGTCTTGTCCCGGATACGTCGAAGAAGGTTTGTTTGATTCAAAAGAATATGGAAATAGATTAGATTAGGCAGAATTCCTATGCGGATCGGCGTCGTAAACATCTTGATTTTATGGTGGGAGATAGTGTCTTTCTTCGGGTGTCTCCATGGTTAAGTCACCACCGAATTCAGAAGCACAACAAGTATGCACCAAGATATATGGGGCTATTTGAGATGGGGGAAATATCGGGCTGGTGTCATAGTGCTTGGATATTCTACAGTTCTATAGTGGGATGCATGATGTTTTCAATGTTTCACAACTTTAATAGTATCATCCTGATCCATATCATGTGATAAATGTCGATGATGTCAAGCTTGAGGATGATGCATCCTGTGAGGAGAACCTAGTTCGTATTTTGGATCATAGTGAAAAGGTTTTATTGGGAAATTTTGTGCCATTTGTTCATGTTCTTGGGGAATATGGTAACATTTAGGAATAATCTTGGGAGAGGGAATCAGATATGCAGACCTACTAGCCCGATCTCTTTTCTTCAGGAACTCAATGATGCTCAGGAAGAGCGGCTCAGAGACAAGCCGTTAAAAGTTTGGTAGGCCACAAGATCCTGGATTTTTCTATAAGGTATGTTTTACATGAGTTTCTATTTAAGACCTTTATTTTGGTCAGTTAATTGTTTTCATAAGTCCTTAAGAAGGATCGAGTGTGTTCTAGGGGTTTGAAACATGAAACAATTATGGGAAAGGGGCATTTTGGGTAATCTGTATGTTTTGGAAAACCGTGTGAGGGGATACCATCTATGTAGTAGCAATCCACACGGTTTTCATACAATTTGGAAAACCCTACAGGTAAACAGTGTGGCCTGGAAACTTTTAAAAAATTACAAAAAATTCCATTATGAGATTTTTATTCACAACTCATGATTCTCCTCCTCCTCTCTTTCAACCCTAGGAATGAACCAAAGCTCTAAAGAGATTCCAAGGATAGATATCCCTTATAATAGGGATGTTTGGAGTGGTGTTGGTTGAAAATTGAATATCTAGGTAAGTTAAATCTACCTCTTTGTTATCTTTATGGTTTATAGTTTCCATTCTACTTATATATTCTTCTGAAGCTCTCAGACCCCTCTTTTTGGTGAGATTTAGGTTAAGGATTAAATGTTCGGTTGAATCAGTTTCTATGGATTTGGTTGAATGTTCGTTTACCAACACATTTATGGTATGAGGTCTATAAGTTATATCCCTTAGGTTTCAAGTGGATTTGTGCTTGTAGGGTTATGTTCATAATTTACCATTATTGTGTTATTAGTTCACTTTGATTTATTTGGATATAGTGGGTGTGTAAATAGTAAAACATAACTCCTCATGATCCTCATGGGATGAATGGAGGATGGCTAAATGTTATTTGGTCCACCCATAGAGTGTGCTGATATTCCCCGAACATAGTGTTTAGCTAAGTAAGTGTATGTCTGTTGTGCGAGAAAACAGATCCCACGAAGAATTTGTTAATATGGTTGAAGGATGTGTAATTTTTATTGAGTAATACACAAAAGTTGGGTAATTTCCTAAGAGGCTCTTTGGTTAGAATAAAAAAGGTCTAAATGGAGAAATGATAAAATTCTAGTGGATTTTCTTATTAAATGAATATTCTTAGAGAGATAGGAATGGGAAATGGAAAATGGGGCTATATGGGTTATGGAATATAAATGATGAATGTGTTAATAAATCGAAGAAAAATTTTAATTCCCCATTTATTGGAAGTATTGTGATGTTGTAAATGATATTGGCTATGCTTTTTGTGATATAGTTAATTGTGGCGAATGATAAATAAGCATGTGCACATGGCTTGGTGGGGTGGGGTATTGACTTGGGGTTATATTCCCACTAGTTGAGTTAGACTAAGGATTTACCTCCTCCCCAAAATGTACAAGTTAGGGTAGAGGATAGAGTTCTATTCCCCTAATGGTTGCATTCTACCCAGACTAAGGATTCAAGGTGAGGATTATGGGATTTTTATAATATGATGCATAGTGAGATACGACATGATTATATTACCATATGATTGAGACCATTGAATTCACCAAATACATTTAACACATGAATAATGATAGATTAAACCATGAAATTTCTAATTAGTGAACCTGGATTCAATGGTAGTATAAATTAAATGAGAATATCTTAGAGTGGAATATTGACCTATTTACCTTTTTTTTTGATTATTATCATTTGCATGAACTATCTACTTTTTTGAATATTTTGTAGACACCATTGGTGGTGGCCTACTGATATACACTCACACCCTACTCGAGCCACTATTGGGTACATAAGTAGATTTCATGCTTCTAGGTTAGGACAAGTGAAAGGGCCCTATGCTAGGGAGTTGAGTTTGACATGGGACATGTGCGGATGAGGTTACAGACTTAGAGTCAGGGATATTTTGGGGATCCTTCTGTTTTCTTTTATTTTGTGTTTTTTTAACATTCTACATTATCATGTCATAACATATTTATTGTTTCATATGGTTGTACCCAGTATTGGGATTTTTTTATTTGTGAATGGAATTGATTATTGCCTATTTTTTCCATTATTTAAATTATTATCTTCTAGGTATTACTCAAGTATTGAGTTTATAGTCTCCCCACGTGACCTACTGGACCCTTGATATTAGTCGTTAACCTCTGGTGTATGAGGAGGTTCACTTGAGGTCATTTTGTGACATGTCCTGGTGCACTAGATTAGAGGCTCCTTGTACTTTTTATTATTGGGATTTGGGTGTTCCTCTTGTTTTAATTTTCTGTTCAAAATTTGAGTTAATTGGTTATGTAGTTTCATTAAATTATTAAATCATACTCTTATCAGGATGTAAATATCATTTTGGAAATCATCGCATTTCCCATCACATTCGTTATTGACCTGGTTCCACTTATTTCCGTCCTTTAAATAAATAAAGGAAAATCAAGAATGATAATTTTAAAAATGTTAAACATATAAATGGGAAACTGTGAAAATTAAAGTGATGACCAAAAAATTAAATTTATATATTAACCTTGGAGTTTATAGGATTGAATCAATGATAGACATGGAATATTTCCTAACATAAAATTTCATTGGCATTTTTTTTCCCTTTAGAATGGTATAAAAAATAACTTAACCAACCAAATCATATCACACTAGAGTTTCAGTCTATGTTTTCAATCTTATGACTCTTTTTTGTGCACCATGTAAAAGTTCTATTAGTACCCAATGAATCCTTTCATAGTTATTACCACTAAGTAAACATATTCCCTAGAATCATCTACTTTCCAATATCAGTAAATGGATTTATTTACTCATAAAACAATGTACTATAAACTTTACCAAATTTTAGGGATGTTTTCCTATTTTTAGTCTAATGTTTATGTTTTTCAATAATGTTTTCTAATCAAAATCCTCCAAACTGACTAGACATTTATTTCAAACTAAATATGATAACTGATATATTTTATAACAATTATTAAATGATTTTGTACATTAAGAAACTTATAACATAATCCCAAAATATTGATATTACATGTTTCATTGGTTAATTATATATGCATAATATTAAATTGAAATACGGGAACAACGGTACTATTAAAGAACTCTATATCATTCCCTTATATTCCATTAATATTCTAATACTATAGAAGATGGCATGGGGATGAATATAATAAATTACTGATATATAAAATAATCCATGAATAATAAGATAAAAGTAATCATCTGATCCTAGAGGCATATAAAGGGGACATAAATGGTTGAGAATAATAAACATGATCATCAAATCATTTTATAAGATAATTTCATAAAAGCTTCGTAGGAATATGGGAATGATATATAACATGTCATCATAAATATATGTCATGGGTAAAAACTGAACTATCATAACATAGTGTTCTTAGGTGAACCACTTATGCATCATACATGGTTTATAGTGAGATTAAATCATTACCAAATTCATTTGAGGGCTACATAATTTTGGGTCCTCCCATCACATTCATATAATGTTATTGAATTTGTGTGATATATAGATTTTACCACATAATAATTTCTCTCATTAAATCTAATCCCATGATTAAATATATTGGGTTGTATTACTAGAATTACCCAATCAATGGAGGATAAGTAAAATTATGTAAATACCGTTGATTGTAAACAGGGATTGTAATTTACAACACAAAATTTGACATGTAAAGTCATGAAATAATTTCAAAAGTATAATGAATATTAAAAAATAACTATGGAAGGGATTAATGAGAGTTAAAGGTAGTAAATTAATACTTGGGAATCATTAATACTTCTATTACATGTGTAAAAACAAATTATAAAATGAATAATTTTAAGAAAAATAATAAGTAATACAAATAAACTACATGAATAAAATGAAAGAGGAAGAGAATCCCTTACCTCAAGGGGGTCCTTCAAAAAAATTAAAATGAAATTATTTAGAGCATGGGAACAGCGTGGGAGGGATTTTGAGAAGTATATGGAGAGATAATTCATGATAAATTCTGTTTTAATTTATATTAATGGGAGTTTTTGTGGGTGTTTTAATAAAAAGAGAGTGGAATTCATTATTAATTTATAAACATTAGTTTTATAATCTAAGGAATAAAGTAATCAAAATTACAAACCTTTCAAAACAAATTTCCCCTTATACTGACCAAAGAGGAGTGGTTTTCAATATTTTATTCATTTAGGAACCAACCTCATTAAAATAATACCCTTCATGATGTGGAAGTGAGTCATGTTAATAAATATCTCTATTTAAAACCTTAAAATATAATATTTTTTAGAGGATTTATTATAGGTATGTATAATTAATCGAATAGCTTCAAAAACAGATTATTTTAAAGGGGGTTTATATTTTTGGTCCTTTATACATTTTATAGTGTATATTACATCACTTTTTGGCCACTGATATATAATAATACCTAATGAATATTTATACTGTATTTAAATTTCACCTAGTAATTCAACTATCTCATAAAATTTTGAAAAATAATCAATTGTTTATTTTCAAAAGTATTATTTTCAAAAATATTTTTTTTATAAAATTAATTTTAAAATATACCAATTTAAAAATTTAAATGAAAAACATTTGTTTTTTTAATTCTAGTTTTCACAACACAAATAACATTGTTACCCTTAAAAAAACTTCATGGGTCTTCCTTAAATTATATTATCATTTATATTCAAATAAATATAATTTATTAATAATATTTCATGAAAAAAAAATTTATTTACTAAACAAAAATTTATCAAAAAGAGAGTTATAATTAATACAAAATATTTCACAAAAATACAATTTTGGGTTCATCATATCAAAATATAATCTTTATCAATCTCATTATTTAATAGTGTGTACATATATATGTATATATATAAATTAATAATTTAAAGGGATAAATATAATCATTATTTCATTAAAAAAATATAATGATTCATACTACTAGGGTCTAGATATATTACTCATTATTATACCAGCGTATTCCTTAAGGGTAATGTGTGTGATAGTAGTACTTTACTGGGGTCATTCAATGGACATGCTTCAGGTGATGATCTCTATGAGCTTGATCTTCTCACATAAATGGTTTTTATCTGGTTATATTTATTTAATCATGGATTTTCCATAGTCAAGGGAAAATACCAATAATTACATCTCTCGTCTATGATCTAACAAATGGTAATTATAGGGTATGATTGTACTAGTCGAGGCTATCAATTGTTCCTTTTGGGTCAATTAGATTTTATCAAAACCATAATATATACTAACATATACAGTCACTATAGAATATATATATTATCAATTGTTATGATTCTTAATGGTCTTTTAGGTCTAATAGAAAAATTATGACAATATTTTATGATAGTCCAAAATAAAAAAAAAATATAATGTATGTGATTTCTAAAATTATATTAAATAATATTAAATTTATTCATTCAAAAAACAATTTCATTTTTAAAATATTAGTTGTTTCATTGAAAATTTTAAAACATATATTTTATAAAGTGTTTTTTATTTTAATATCTACTGATATTATATTTTTGGATACTAGTTTCCATTGTGTGTTGATAGTTTTTTCTAAAGGAATAGATTTTCTATTGGTTATGTTTCGTAAATAGAGGAATAGAAAAAAGACATTGAAGAAATATTCGAGACCTAATTTTGATTTTTTTGAATAATTTTATTATATAAAAAAATTAATTTTATTTCATTTATATCATTTTCAGACAAAGTATTGGACTACTATAGAGTGACAACCAGAATGAGAAAAATATCAAATATGTGTCTGTAATGGTAAATTAACTTATAATTAATACAATTTATCATATACATAGAATTTTATTTTCTATTGAATCATATTTTAAAATATATTTTTCATTATTAAGGTGTTACAAAATGTGGATATTATATTATGGGATTTATGTTAGAAATAATTTCAATTGGGATGATTATAAAATTCCACAAGGTTATATTTTATTATAAACAATATATGTAGTAATATTTACATTATATTGAAAATATATATTAAATACTTTAGTTTTATTTTATATAAATTTTATGAATCTCACCGTTATAATAGAAAATATTTAGAACTTTTATAAGTGGAATGGTGAGATTATATTATATGTTTTGTTTGGATTTAGTTTATCTCTCTTTGTAATATTGATTCTGAAGTATAAATTTAAAATCTAAATGTTGTTATAGTTTTAAAAATATTTATATATAAATATTTGTTATGAAATTTTATTTGTGATTCTAATTATGTTACTATTTATTATCTTTTTCATCAATTACAGGTTGAGTAATCTACATTTAAAAAAATCTCTAAAAACATTTTTTAAAATTAATTAATTTATAATCAGTGTATCATAATATTTTTTATATTGTTTATAAAATATCCAATGTAAAATCATGTTTTTTACATCAATTATTTTAAATAATTGTTGAATAAAATTATTTTAATGTTATTTTTAATAACCAATTTAAAAAATCTAGTTGATTTTATATTTTTTTGAGTTTCTTATAGAAAATTTTAAAATAATATTTTTCAAAATTTATTTTTTACATAGGTTAAGATATCCAATGTAAAAAATTACATTTACAAATAAAATTATAATTAACCAATGTAAATAATTTAAAAAAAGTAAAAAACCATTTTTCAATAGTGATTGAAAAACATGGTAACTTTTTAAAGATGTTAACTAGAATAAATAAATGTTAAAATGGAATTCCTTCTTAGAAACATAGAGATGGAAATATGCCATAAGTGATTGTATTGTTTCATGGATTAGTAGGATAAGAAATGTGGGTATAATATAAAAGGAATACTCTCTACCTTGAAGGAGGTAGTAAGAAAATAGTACTAAATTTTAGATGTTTTCATGGTAGACAATGGATTTTTTGAAACTTACTTGAATAACTGTTACTACCATATGTTGTTCGAGGATGAGGAATTTATCATCCTTATCTTGTATATGGATAAATTGATCATTATGGTTCTAGACCTTAAATATATTCATCATCTAAATATTAATTTTCCTAATAGATTATATATGAAATATCTTAGTGAAAAAAGAAGATTGTGGTAATGTTCATTGATGTTGATGGAAAGATAGAAATATTGGTTTTATCTTAGAATAGGTATATCTAGAAGATAATTGGAAGATTTGGGATATTTGGATGCAATCCACCCTCATATCAATTAATTAGGAACTTTACACTATCCAGTGAGGAATTAATAAAAATTGAATATGGCTTGAAATACATAGAGAATGTTTAGTTTTCAATAGTAGTAGATAAATTGTGTACACCATGAAATATACAAGACCATAAAATACATTTTTTTGGGACTCTTTAAAATTTTCATGTAAAATATTGAGAAATGACATAACGAATCTTTGAAGTGTATCCTATGTTTCCTTATAGGATTAGATGATATATCTCTATGTTTAAAATGGTTGATTTATTATAGGGTTATATGTATGCCACTTTTTTAGGGATATAGATACATAGAATAATACCACACTTTTTTATTCCCATTTAGTGGAATAAAAATTATCTATATGTAAAGGTTATAGATGGGGGTATAAATTTACATAACAAATGTAGAATATGTTCCTACAATTAATGTATGGAAATAATCGACATGGTTAATGTGTTTGTCGATAGTACTCAGAAGAAGATAACATGGTGGAGTGTTATTCCCTGATAGTTAGAGTGTTATCTATTTGTATAAAAATAATGAATTTAAATCATTTAAAAAAGCATTGACCTAAAATAAAATTTCATACAAAATATTCGAGAAGAAATTGTTCCAGAGCTATAGAAAAGGTTTGATGGTAAAATTATACAAACATTTTTACCAATGTTTTAATCGTGGAAATTATGAGGAAAAGAATTTCCTCAATGGGATAAGAGAAATAATAAGGTGGTATAGACATTGTTGTTTTTGTGGAAGTAGGAAATTAAAAAATATTGATAAGTGTGGGGTTTTTTCTTGATATATTAGAAATAATTCATTACTTTAGATATTTCTAGTAATGTGAAGTCTGTTTCATGGTTTGATTTACATGGTTGTATAAAAAAGATCTAAATTATATATTTTATGCAATGAATATTATTAGCGTTAGAAATAAATAAGAGGTAGTGTATCTAAAAGTATTAGTTCAGAAATACATGTTTTGAAAGGTGTCTTACTTATTTATTTGTCTATAAGATAGTTAGAGGAATGTAAGTTTTAGATAAGAGTTATCCTAACATTTATATAAAAGTATTCCTTTTAGCTTTTTCGATAAAGGGGGTACCATATGGGCCATAAAATGATATGAAGGTGTAATAATTTAATTTTTTTAGAATTTAGTGTTTAGAGGTTGTTGTTTCTATAGGGAAATGTTGGTTTCCAAGGAAATTGGTGGTTCTACTACAATTTTTGAAAGGCACCAGAACTTTTTGAATAGTTGGAATCTATTATAAAATAAGTGTAAGATAATTTTCAAAAAATAGATTTTTTCAGGGTATTATCATATTATTATTGACATAATTAGATTTATATCCATAATAATGATTATAATATTCTATCATTTGAGAAATTAATAAAACAATGTGGTTATCTAATGGAATTAGGACTTACTATTTAGATTACATTATTTTTGTTGTTTTATTTACTATGCTTTATTCCACTTCATATTTTATTTTCCTAGGTTTTATATATATTTTGAGATCCATGTTTAATTTAAATAGTTACATAGAGTGTGGTGTGTCATCTTATGTTAAAATATATTAAATTTATAGAGGTAACATCTTGACTAGGAATCTCTGGATATATTTTTTGTTTAATGTTATAAATATCATAATATTCGGTGATTTTTGTTTCTGGTTTCTCAACAAAAATCACAACTATATTATTGTATATTTATCCTATTTTAGATTCAATAATATAGTTCCTATCTTAGTTTTCGTGGATTATATTTTATAAAACTTTCAAAAAGAAAATCTATTCATCTGTCTTGGCTTGAATAATTTGAACAACCTCTTCCAGTTAAGCTTCCCTCTTTGATTGATCCTCCAAGATCTCATCTATTTGACCCATGATTATCTATTATGTTTTGTTACAAGGATTATTTTTCACTTTTTACTCGTTTTTTATACCCCACATGATCCCACTACAGAACCAAAATAAGGGTCTAAATCTATCATAAATGTAATGCATATCCATTTTTATCATTCTACCCAAGTGACCTCATTTCTACACAGTTATTTACCACAAAGAGAATTAAAAAATTGGGTTCAACATTTTATAAAAATTTATTATAATCAATGTATAAAATCAAATAGAAGATTTATAATTTTTTCATAAAAAGATAATATAATAGTGAAATTTCTTATGAATATTTTTAATTATTTTTAAATGTTATGTTTTATATAATTTTATATTGTAATTTTTTTCTAGGAATACATGAAACTAAATCACATGTCCCTTAAAATGGAACAAAAGTTTTATTGGTTAAAAAGTTTCCTGGTGTAAAATACACACTTCACTATAAGTACATGTGATCAATATAGAACAAAAAATAGTATGAACCAAGTAATATATAGAGGGATAGGTGTTCACTACTAGTTTTCATGGTTATATTTTATAGTTAAAAAATTAAAAGATATGGTGTTGTTTAATATATGTGAGATAGGTGGACACGAAGAAAAATTTACATAACCTATAGATGATAACTGGGATGTTCACCCTCACTATAGTGGTAGACACCTGTAAGAGAAAATGAATTCAACTAAGACAACTTGAACATTCATTATTCATTATAATGTAATGATAAAAAACAAAATATTACTTATAAATGTCATCTTGACATATATAGAAGACTTTATAATTATGGTTAATTTTCTATAAATTCTTTATATAAATATTCATTAGGATAAATGATTTTTCAGTAAGATGGAGTTTTGTGTTTTCATTGTCTCACTAATTTTGTGTTTTTATGTTTAGATTTGTCAATTCCAATATTGGTGTGACTTTAAATCAATATTTTGAAGGGTATCACTTATTTACAAAACCCTTAATATTAAAAACTATCTACTATCATTTTTCCATAGTGTAGACTCAACTATAAAATATTTCTCCCACTCAATGTGAAATTAAAATTGATATTTTTAGAATCCAAATTGTTTAGATTACACTCTCCCTAAATATCCTACACACTAATTATCCTTCTATTATTAGTAAGGTTATTAATGTGAGTAAAATATAGAATCACGCACTCCACTATAATAGAAGTTTACTAATTGAAATTTCAATTAAAATAAAATAAAAAATAAAATAGTAAAGTACGACTTCTATCGACATCATAATCAAATATGATAATAAAATGAAATGGATAAAAATGTTTAGATTTATTTTGAGTACTGTAGACAACATCACCGAATTATTAATTCTCTCCTCCATATTAAGCTAATACCCTGAAAAATATCCTTCAGCTTCGATTAACACATTTCCCAAATCTATATTCCATTTCTTATATGGTTCTCTATATTGAAAAAGGAAGGTATTTTCTTTTGTTTCTCTTTTCAATATAAATTATTATCCATCATACTTTACTCATGATCTATATGGATCATTTCAAAATATTTCATTAATTGATATCTTTAAAATCATAGAGATTCTTTCCTCTAAGATAAGTATCTAATTTAGTCTAAACTACCATGATCATCATATTCTTTTTCTCTTAATTTTATATCACTATATGGAGTTTTCAATGAATCATTTCCTTGTTTCAATAGCAAGGAAGTTATGTATAAGGAGTATCAATGATACAATAAAATTTTCAATTTAATTCTTGTGTATTTAAGATGTTCTCCATTGATATTTGACTTCTTATTGACCATTTCCCTTAGTCATTGAATAGAAATTATTGTGATGATGATTCAATGAATAAATTACCATCAGTGATAAAAATAGTGAGTTAAGAAACCCCAATTAATATAGTGAGATAAATTGGATTGTCATTGTCTTATATGAAGATTCAAACTATGTTTGTTTTTAGTCACTACCTGCATTGAAATCATAGATGGTGTTGGTGTTGTAGGGAGAAACATACTTGTGACACTATCTATATTTGTGACACACATTACATTGGTTATTCATTGACAATGTCACATTGATGATTCATTCCCATTAAAAACACAGTTTTACATTGTTATTTTTGTTCTCTTGGGTTCATTTTCCTATGTATTAACATAAATAATGTCTATTTTGTTATTGTTTTAGGAACAAACATATGGAATTATTGGAAATTTGATGACCTATTGAGTTTTGGCATAAAAACATTGGTTTTTTCACCATACAATACTGTAACATGGATTTCATTCATTCAATTCCTCATTTTTATCATTTTATATAAATGAAATTGGCTTCCTGGAATTATCTTAGCTTATAACATGGGAATCATTTTCATGATGATGTTGTCTGTCTCATCTTAATTAATTCCCTATAAAAATAAATAATTAATTAGGTTTGTAAAAAACAAAAAACAAAATAATTTATGAAAAAATAATTAATTAATATAATATATAAAATATTCAAGGATATGATCATTAAATAAAGTTTTTTATTTAGAAAATTATTTGTTCAAAAATATTGATTCAAATATGTTCCAAAAATAGAAACAATAAAACAAATGTTTCTAAAAATGTGTGTGTGAAAAAATTAAAGGATTTAACTAAATATAATAAATTTGTCTTCGAATGATATCCATAAAAATTGTATTGAAAATTAGGGGGAAAGTAGAATGGTTTTTTAATCACTTCTCTTTTCAAACATACACTTAATAAAGATCATTTAGAAGCTATAAAATTACTCCTTATACCTTGGGTATTCATGTATGGATGAATATCCCTATTCTTCTATAGGATTCACATTTTGACCATGATATTATAATGTTTCATGATATTATACGAAGATGGGGTAGAGTACTACGACTATGTTGAGTTATATCATAGACATGATCCGATTATAATTTTTAGGGTTATTTAATCTTTATATAGGCCTTGAGGAAACACACTAAACCGAAATGGATTATCTAAAATTCCTTAACAAAATTATAATGGAATTATGTTAGATAAATTTTTAAAATGATTTTTAATAATTTCATTTAACACTTAAAAAAATATTTGATTATCCTAATCAATCTATGCTACGAAATATATATAAAACTTAAATAAATTTAACACATAAAAGAAAATTATATTATTACAATAATTTAAATGATATACTATAAGGAAAAAAACCCAAATATTTATAATTAATATTAAATCATAATGTTAAATCTTCTTCATTATAACTGACAAAAAAATATACATGTCATGGGAGAGGTTAAGGATGATTTGTCTAATGTGAGGAAAATTTAGGCCAAACAGCTTAAACATCCACCCATGGTTTTAGGTTTGTGAAGGTCCAATCCTTAAAAAATGGATAATTATTAGAGAAATCCTCAGCCACATAGATAATTAGGGGGTAACCTCTATACAGTGTAACTCTAGTTAGATGAAGTCACCCAGCCATGTAGAGTTAGAGGTGGTAACCTCCATGCTATGTATGTTTGTTCATTGAAAAATAATTCCTTTTAAAAACTCATATTTTTTCATTAAATATTCTATATTTTGTGATATGTATTCCCTCTACTCTAGTGGAACAATAAATACATCCATGTGTCATACTTTTAAGTTCGTGTGTCCTTTTAGCTTCAAAGAAATGATCTAAATTCATGAAACTCAAAAACATAACGAGAGAGAGAGTATATAGATTTCCTAAGGTAACAATATTTCTCATAACCACCTCCCATGGATTATTGATAAACTCAACCCAAGGTGGATATACCATTAATGGTATTTTAAAACCATAACTTAAAACGAAATACCTTTGCGACACCTAGGGTATTGTGATGTAATTATCCTTTGTGAAACAAACCCCATGGGAACCAAGACATCACTCCAAGGCAGGGACACCGTGTTTCATGATACATACTCTCATGATACCCTTACCCATCATTAATCCTCCAAAAATTGTGATGTTCCAACCTTTATGAATCCCATACACCAATCCTCTCAATTGTGACTCTTTCAGTGAATACCCTATTGTGAAATTTGACTTCCTAGAGACCCTATACCGATCCAAAGTTGGTACACCCACAACCCAAATTCTAATGAAACTGGTATCACCAACTCATGTGTCCTCCCACTTTACTTCAAGTATGGAATGTACCATTACCTTGCCTTTTTCTTTTAATAATATGTACACTAATTTAATTTTATCCAAAATCCTATGAATCCTAACATCAGGACCCTTGATTTCCACTCCTCCCCAGAAGTGTTTTCACAATTCCCAACCCATTGGTGTATGAGTAGTAGGAATCTAAGGCACAATGGTGTCATCTTCATGGTAAAATTACAACCTTTCCTTGTAGGTATTCCATTTTTTAGATCTTCCTCTCCTTATTTGAAATGGTCTCCCTAGGAATATGCCTTCTAAAATCTACGTTATATGATTTAATACCACATAACCAAATATCGTAGTTGTATGACATTAAAATTCACAACAATATTCTCATCACGTGATGGGATACTGTGGCCTTACCTCAGGTGATGATATTGTGATTCCCCATGTCTAACAATCACGGGATGCTGCTCATCCCGCTTCATGGAATGTCACACTACAACCAACACCCTCGGGTATCCCATAAGTGTAATACCCACACCATTCCTCATTAACACTCCTTTAGAAACATGATCAACTATACATAAATATGCTAAACTAAATATTCCAATCCTATCATACTACAACAACATGAGCCATAATAATATGTGGGTTTTCATCCCTTTTTCTAATCCAAATGTTAGGACACCACTTTAGGGTTCAATCCCAACATACCAACACATTTTGGATACATCCATGAGGTTAATTCCCAACACCCCAACATTACCAAAATATAACAAGTGTAAAATATTCACCCTGGGGACAGACATAACCAAATAAAAAGTGTGAATCCTCCCCCTATGGGAACAATATACCAAATCCCTAGTGTAAAATATTCCCTCATGGGGACACACTATACCACCGATAAGTCCCCATAAGATTTTAAACATATTCCCCACCAAAACATAATCTCAACCACATCCAATAATCACGATATACATTTGTTAATATTAATTATATCTCTAAACCCCAAGTTTCAACTGCCCTTTTGATAACTCGATATGACTTGGATTCCACACCTAAGATGTAATATACCTGGGATTTCCTTAACATGAAAAGAGGGATACATTATAGGTTCCCAACATAACCAATGTGCCAAGAATCCTACACATGCACAATATTACTAACTGATATTACCTAAGGTTTCTTCTCTTTTTTGACATAACCATCATGATCAACCATCATCCATTTCTAGATTTCACTAGGAATGAGTTTCACAAACATGAATTAAATCTATGAGGGAGAACCAAACTAAGTAATGATCTCTAAGGATGAATCCATAAAAGAAGGAACATATATCCCATCATATTGTTTTGATCAAGGGGATAAAATCACTATCCCTGGTTGAAAAAGTTTGATGCCTTCAGAATTAGTACCATAGGGCAACAAGCAGTGAATCACAGTCTGATGGAAAGACAATATGAAGCATCAACAAAATGTGTCAAAAAAATTCTAAACATGACATGATTCTATTATCCACTGACTATTGTAACATATAATGTTGTGGAACCATCATATTTACATTTCCTCAAATATACAAATTTTGTTCTAGGACCTGCCAAACAAGTGGTGAACCCAGCATGAAACTCTCCCGTGACTTCGAGTAGATAACGCTGGGCATCCTCGGTCTATTGCAGCATCCAAACAGATCTATATTCTATTTTAAAAATAATGGATGGTGTTTGGAAATTAGGAATTTACTTTATAAAATTTTTATATATGAATGATTCCATGTATTTAAAAGTAATAATGATATTAGATATTGAAAACACAATTCTAACTAGCATGGAGGCATGGGAATGTGGGTGTGATAATCTCATGTGATTATATCCCTAACACAACATCCATTCCATCTTCATCTACTGGATTCCCACACCCTATTTCACCATTTGATCTCATATAGAGGTGTGTGATAAACTCTCATATCTTCCAATAAAAATATTAAGGGGTCATTCCCACTATAAATATTACCCACTAGAATTTCTAAGCATCAGAACCTCACCAAAAGCGCTACCCCCAAGGGTTGAGCAGGGGGGAAACCACACCCTCTTCCAATGGTAAACTGATTTGGGATCCTCTCTACAGAGTACTCTGACATCTCCGTACTATTTTTTTGAGGATGTAGGGTATGTTTGATCCATTCCCATTGTTTCCAATACTTAGGATCTTCCAATGCGGTATCCCATAAGACCACATCAGTACAAGCTCCAACCAATCCTTTGGGGCATTGAGTGTGATGACCTCATCCCCACTCCACTAGAATCGATCAATTGCATCATGATCTAATGCTGGTAGAATTACTAGAACATTTTATATCATGTGTAATTTTCTGTAACTCTAATTGACACTAATAACATTGGAATATCTCAACACATTATCACAACCACTGAGTAATGATCTATTTTTTCTAGATTGGGATAAAGACTTTATTCAGCTATTGTTAAGGATGGGTTGACTCTCTCAGTCACTGGTTCCACTAGCAACAGTTATGGTCCATCTAATGATTAATAATACCAATGTAGATGCCCTATTCATACAACCATCAAACAACATAGAGGTCTTACCTATGCTAAAGACAAGCCCTTCTCTAAATTTATATCTTGAGGTCGGATAAAAATCAACCACTATGGGGGTCATTCCCATGGAACATGTTACAACACACATGAAAGAAACCCAATAGAATCTTAATATATTTCAATTGGAGAAGACTTGTGTCCTGAAAAGAAAAAAGCATGTAATATTTGGGTCACCAATAACCTCTCATACTCTGAAGCTATGGATGACTTGATGAGGGAACCTTCACCCCAACTACTAGAGCATGGATTATAAACCCATTGAGAGATGATTACAAGATTGAATGTTGAAGTCCACAAGAATCACGAATCCCTCCATAGGTACCTATTTGTGGAGTAAATTACTAACTCCTTCTGGGGAATCATAGTGAAATAGTATCTATCTCCATCAATTTCTATTCTCTCTACCTCTACATTGGCTGTTTAAGAGACATTAAGGTCCGGGTCGACTCCCTCAGATGATGGCGAGAACTCTGCTAAACCCCAAAGAGATGTTTTTACTCTCACACATAGGGATTTAAAACCTCCCCATAATTAATGGTTATGATATTGATGATTGATCTACCATTGAGATACATTTCAATATGCAGTGTACAATTGAATTTTGTGGTGCCCCCTCTCCCAGAAAATTAACTGTAAAATAGATCTATGTCACTACCACCACCTAATATTCCTCCTTTTCCAATTTGGTGTTAGGCCAACCATGATCAAAATAAACAACTTAGTAATGAAAAAGAGGAATTATGGAGAATCTTGGCTGCATACCATATATGAGTTGCATTCTACACACATGCATCCATGATGATTTTCATCCTAGAGTCCCTCAGAAAGTACTAGTAAATTTTTTCCACCAAAATATCTGGGAGAGATTCAACCACCTTAGAGACCATCAACTGACTTACCTCAAAATCCATAATCACCTCAGTTCTATTCAGAAATAGTGAAAGAGTGTTGAGATCATAGTTATCCCAGTGTATCATCATCCTAAATCATATGGTTACCAATATAATCTACAGAATACCTATGTTAAAATCCTCACCATGATACCCTGGCTCTTGGAAGAGGCATCTCAACATGCGTTGATCAAAGGATGAGGTAGTATATTGAGTTTGATTTCATCCATATCCCACAAAAATGATGGGACTTTCAATATGGCCTACCAACCGACTGTTAATGTTATAAAATATCCACTACCACATTGAATGTTTTAAAAAATGACCATATTGAGGATCATTGATACCAAGCCACCAATGTAGGGAGTGATAGGGAAAACCTGCTCCAAGGGGTTACAATGTTCCAAGAAGAACACATAATAAGAAACTATAATCGTCAATATAGATTAGTTTTGGGACATCCAAGTACCCCTAATGAGATATTACTACCTACCCACTGATATATTAACAACGTAATGGGGCCCGTTGTGCTTATCTGTCCACATGAGATGACATTATAGATTTAGTCAAACACCAGGATGGATTCATTACTCTATAAATTAGAGAGATATAAGTGGATTACTATAGAGATTATGCCCAATTAGCACCCATACCATGAATATGTTAATAGGGGCCCAATATCTCCACTAGTTGGGAACCTATACCTTCTAATTCTGGTTCCTACATTTGAACCAGGTGGCCCTGTTTATCATTTCAATGAATAAATTCAAGGATATGAAAAATGACTGAGATATTAGTCACCCACTCTATCTGAGTAGTGATCCTGCACACACTGATATTAAGGATGAATATAATTATGGTACAGTTAAATGATTAGAGAACTAGTGACCAAAAATGGTAACCAGTAGGATCTGATATCCTCACTCATTGCATACCTTGATGACCTAGAAATGGGATAGGTGTCAATTCCACCTAAAGGAATGTCATATTAGATATGAGTAGACCAAATATTCCTACCACTAGAATCAGCAATCTAATTTTCACCAAATTCAATTGTATGGGTGATATGCTATAACATTTGGCCCACTTCACCTCACAATGTGGCCCCATGTTAAAAACATTGAAATAGTATGAAGCATCCATGATCGAATGTTTTTTAAGACCCCTGAAGGATATTCATTCATTTTCTATATCTAGTTGGCCGTGATATCGATTATAGGTTGGAAGAATATCCAAAGAGGGTTCCTCTAATAGTTTATCTCAACCTCATGTTAGACCAGTATTGTTGACATCTTGAAATGCAAATCGATTCCTGATTAGTGGGTTGCTAATTTCATTACTTGGGGGAAAGGGATCAGATACTCACTCAACATACCAATCTCCTAGGAATATATTTTTATGATATGTGTGGATAATGATAATTATGAGTTTGTCTCTGACCTTATCTCCATAAATTTAACGAGAGTACATTAAAAGTTCTCTATGAAATATCAGTGCCAAGAAGAATCCTTACATCAGATCAAGAAATGGTCACACCCATTACCCATTATCACTCTTATGGTAAGGATAATGTAAGTAGAGATAGCTACCACTATGCATGTAAAGGATCCTAAGATGGTACACTCGCTAGCTCATTTCATGGATGATCCTCATGATGTGCATCCCCGCCATGTGTATCCCCTCTAGGTGCAACCCTGCTATGTGTAACCTCTGCCAGTGTAGCCTCATCCGTAATAAGTAAATCCTTGATAATATATCATTGTCAAGGCCCCCCATTAGGTCTAATAACCTAGGGTTAATTTCAAAAAAATGAATTAATAATACGTAATCTTTCAAAAAATGAGGGGTCCCACGTTATTTCATCTTCAACCAGGAAAAGGGCTTCCCAAAATTTCTAGAATTCAAGACACACCAAGAGGTTGAAATTACCAATCATTCCAATCACTACCACTATCACATAATCCTTGCATACACAAAAAAAGAAAGATATTTCATAAAATATTGTCTCTTTGACCATGTATATCATGGCTTAGTAAATTGGGAAATGTCCCTGCACAAGTGTAACCTATCTCTACTAACCTCAATAGTTATAGTAAGGGATCTAGTGAGTAACAATAGGCCCAAAGCCATATAACACAAAATTACTATGATTGATTGTCTCATAAGTAGTCTCTCTCACTAATGGTATCATATACTCCTATTTGAGGAATCCATAACTTTCTTTGGCTAGTGTTCCACCTTCGGTCATCGCCCCCAAATATTCACCACATACTTACATGTCTCATAAGAACATCCATTGAAGAATTTAGGGAAATTAGTGTCCCATGGAAGATAAAAAATGAGTTTTCACCCTTAGAAACTTTAGGCCTCTAGAGTTGGGAGATGTTCCCAGATTACATTTGACTTTTGAGTATTTCACCAATGAAGAGGAAGAGTACACCACTATGAATGTCATTGAACTACTGGACCACTATATGATGATCAATAATGAGGAAGTCCATGAAATCCCATTTTGCTGGTTTGGCCGACGTTGATAAAGGATTGGTAGGGGACATTAAATCTGGAAGATTAATCAAGATATAACTCTAAACCAAGTTGTCCATTCCACCATGACTATACATTAAACCTTGTGGGTGGGGTGTAACGCCCCGACCCCAGCTACCCAGAGTCGGTGCATTACTTCGTAACATTGACATGATCACAAAAGATCAAGTCTCGAAAGACCGATTAGTTTAGTAGCCTTGGAAACACTAGATACATTCATAATTCTTTCATTACATCAAAAATTAAACAAACTACAATAACATGGTCTTCATAGTCCACACTCATATCCTCACTGACTACTCTTGCAAGTCAGTCATAATACACTTCTTTACATCCTGGAAAATATTAAAACATTGAAAGGGGTGAGCTCAGATGCTCAGTAAGGATAACAATATTGCGGAAGCTTTTATAATAAAACATAAGAATTTAAGGCAATGTATAACTAAAACAAAAGCCTTTTAAACTTGAACATCAACATAATATGGCAAAAGTAAAATGAAATAATGCCATTTACTTCTTCACATGGATATTCTACTGGTCGAATAATCACATGCAATATCAATAACCACTTTCATAATGATGGAATGCATAATGCCAGACTATCATAACCACGTAGTCAAGTCCTCGTGCCAACACCACAAATAATATTTTGTCAAGGCCTCGTGCCAAGACACTAGTTTGTCTCATGAGACCTGCCGATGCATCGAGGAGCTATAGCGGGCTCCACCCGTCACTTATTAAGTCCAATGCATTCCTCATATGAATAGGTTTAAACATATCATAAACCATAACATAATCGTATCACATAAAACATGCATAAAGGAAACATAACATTTCCACATTTCAATCACAAGTTATCAATACAACACATTGATATAAAAAAAATGCTTTCAAAACCATTTTCAATACCAAAATAAAAGAAATTTAAAACTTTGTATTTATTTTTCATTAAAAAAATGATGGCTTGTAGAGGAAGCCGAATCTCAAATAATGGTCACGGCGGCGAAGAAGTCGTTGTCGCCGCATAAGTACGGAAAGAAAAACATTCCCTTTTGTCATTTAGTAAAATTCTTCTTATAAAAAATATTCCTTTTGAATAAACGTAAAAGTCAAATGGGTTTATACACCGTATAAAAGAAAGTTGTGTATAAAACCAAATATGCCTCAATGAAAGGGGATTGAGACGAAGTCCTTAGAAAGATCATTTTTTTAAATAAAGTACATCTATAATGTTTATTCACTATAAGTACACATAAATAATGTACAAATACAATATAGGACATAATAATATCATGACATAATTTGAATGTAGGAGATTAACCCAAAGAATGGAAGTTGGGTTAAGAAACTCCCTTACCTTGTGTCCGACTTGACTCAACCGTTCTTTAACCTCCTGAATAATAAACTAGAGTTAATATCTACCTTATTATGAACCATTTTCAATTTCATTATACTTTTTATATCACTTATTACAATGTTATGAATATGATGTAATTATTTAAGTTAATAACGGTCGTTTTGTCGATCTTTGGTAACTTGAGTCAACAATAAAATTCTTATAATTACAAGTTGTTCATGTGGTAGAATATCCATTATCTCCAGAATTATATTCATGATTTATATGTAATATATATCTTATATATCCAGTATATACATTCATTTATAATATTACGTAACATTTAGAGGTAAGAAATGAAATGCACCGTTCATGGAGACGGTAAGCCGTACGTACGCATGAACGCTACTTTCATTTCAATTTCATATTTAATGGAACGAAATCATAATTATATAAATGTATAATATAATTCCAGTATAATATAGTGTAAAATACCATTTACTCCATCCTTTATACATCCCACATATGGCATTAACGATTCAAATCACTTTGAGGGGGCGGTAGTCCGCACATCCTAAAATGAAATTATCGCGTTTTACCCATAATGGAAATCATAAATTATGCCATAAATGAGAAATACAGAAGCATAAGTAAAACATAAACATATTATATATCAGATATAAAAATAGTGACATCTTAATGGCCACCTTTGAAGGTGTTATATGAGTGTTGAACAATCATCGTTTCGTGAGGCAGAAATTCGCTATCCACAGAAACCGTATGTTCTTTAACCATTAGATGTAGGTGTGTGTAAGTGTAGCTCGAATACTTCTTATAACAACATCCTAGTATATTGAGGATACTGGTTTTGTTACAAAAGAAATGAATAAAAAGAGTTTATGGGGTTGGAGAAGAAAAATAAAACAAAACAAAATTAGAGAAGAAATTACCTCAAAATTGGGTAACTCTTTTTTATTTGAACCAAAGGCTTCCTTGGGAAGAGTTCTGCACAAAGTGAGGCTTCTAGGAGTAAGGGAGGAATGTTGGGAGAGTATTTGGGAAGAGGTTTGCCGAGCCAAATGGCTTGAAAGTGTAAATGAGGTGGGAGAGGTGGGGCCTTTTAGAAGTGGAGAGGAGGGGCACTTTTGGAACGATTGAAATGTTACATTATTACACAATGATTTTCGGATTCTAAAGGTCCCACACTTAAATAATTCGAGGCTAAGGTGATAAGGGTTCTAAATATCCTCATCCAATTGGCTTTGGACAACTGTATACCTTGGAATTTACATTATCTTTTCATTTTATTAAAATCGTTAAATAATGAGGTCATCGCTGCATCATAATGATGTCATAAATAATTTAATTTATTTAATGTCTAAAAATTATAAAAAAAATACTATGATGTAGGAAATATTTTTATATTTCTAATGAATATTTATAATCAAAATTTGGTCTTGTGTAACCCCACTTAAAAACTGTTTTAGTAAAACAACTCATGTTTGTGTCATTTTTTACTTTAACATTAAATAAAAGGTATTTATGTCATTTTCCAACTAAAGTGGCTCCATGGGGTCCCCAAGTTGACCCATGGATTGTCTTGGTCGGCCATGACTCATCCAATAGGAGTAGGACAAGTGTCATGCTCATATCATATTATTAAAACATTATTTTTACCTTAAACTACACTAATTACCTCTAATCGCGATTAAGAACTTAAAAGTTACTATTCACCAAAAAATTATTTTAATCTCATTGAACAACATTTTACTTCTTAATGACAACCATTTATGTCAGATTTTTGAAAATCAAATCATAGAAGTGGTAATATTTCATTTTAACGAAAAATTAGTTTTTAACAACCACTTAGTGGTTTCACTATTCATCAAAAATTGAAGTTTTTCATAATAACGCCAAAACATCACCCTAAGCTATAATTGATATTCCGAATTCCAAAATGATGTCTATTTTACAAAATTCAAAACATATAAGTCGCATTAATTAATTTTATAATTAATTCCCGCTGTTACGACAAATAGCGTGTTTTCAAGAAACAATTTATATCAAAAGATTGGCAATTGTTTATGTCCAATTTCAATGTTAAATTAATTCTAATGACCACCATTGGATAAAATGGTAAAAATATATTCTAATTATACCTTAAAACCACTAAATAGTATAATTTATCACAATAAATTATTTTGATTAAAAAAGTTGTTTTAAAGTATTTTCCACTATTCATAAAAATTAGAAGTTCTCAGAAAAATACCAAAACTTCAACTTAGGCTAATTTCAATATTAGGAATACAAAAATGAAGTCCATTTTGAAATATAAAAATTCTATAATTTTAAAAAGTGGTTATTACTATTCATAACGGCTACTTTGATTTGTCGCAGTGTTTTAGAACTCGAAGTTGCGTATAATGCAAGTTATTGCATTATTGAATGAGAAGCGTATCGTGGAAGCTCGAGGTGTTACATTCTCCCCTCCTTCAATAAATTGCGTCCTCGCAATTTGAAATTTTCCTTGGAAAATAAAAGGTTGAAAATAGAAAATACCTTTGAGGAAAACCCACATCGGAAATAAGATTAATAAAATTTATCCTTAATAAGAGGGAAAGGGAAATGAAAAAGTCACCACCCAATTATGATCTCGATTAGGAGAACATTGGTGGCAATTAGAGACATATAATTGGAGGAAAAACGTAAATATTTGTAGGGAGCGATTGGGGTCATCAATCACAATCAACTGTCAAATTGAGGGCCTCAAAGCCTTCAATCTATGTTGATTTAAAATATCATCAGTTCAACAAGATATAAGGTATTAGGATAACACATTTTTTTGTTTTAATATCCCTTTACTAAAGTTTAAGAATTAATTTATTCATTGAATAAGAGATAGCTATATATATATTTATGCTTGACAATTAGTGTTTCAACCTTCAACTCATCTTTCACTCAAAAAGATAATAGGACTCAAAAATATTATTCTTATCTTAATTGTATAAGGTTCCAAATGTTAACACATACCATTTAGATTTGTAAAATTATATTGTAATAACCAGGTACTTCCTGTAGGCTATTGGTAGGAAATAAAGGCTTGTCGCACTATGATTGTGGGTTCGATTCCTCCAGCTTTGTCCGACGCGACGGGTTATGCCCCACCCTGCAGGTTGTCCTTTTCCTAAAACTATAGTATCATAATATTTCAAAAATAATCTTCATAAATTTTTTAACCTTAAACAATACTATCCAAATATCAACTTAATCCATTCCAACCTTTATAGTTATCCAAAATACCTTTGTCCAGACTTTCTCTAAAAGGTCTCTTAATTCCAAAATCAATTTATCAGATTCCCCAAACAATGTAAAGTTTCTCTTATTGTCACATACTAAAAATATAATTACCTTCATCATATTAAAACCTTACTGAAATCAACAAGTACTGCTGTACAATCCTTATATACATATCACATTATTCTAATAACCAGAATATAATCCATGAGTCCAAAAGCACCAATACATTAGTTATTCTGCTTTAACTGTAGTAACAGCATAAGATTGTCCTTGATCCCTTGGCCTTTTCTGAGGTAAGTTTCCCTGACGCTTAGGACATTCATTTGCATAATTACCCATTTCTCTACAATTGTAGCATTCAACTTTGATAGCCTCTTTCTTTCCCTTGCAATCACGAGCCTGGTGACCCTTTTCTCCACATTTATAACAAACTCCCATTCCTATTAGGCATATACCAGGGTGATTCTTCCCACAATTATCACATAATGGAAAATCCTTCTTTCCCCTTTTCCCTTTATCTGTCTCTTGTTCCACGGTTCTCTTCTTCTCTTGCTTTACTTTGTTGTCATAAGACTTAGAGAATTCCTTTTCTGTCTTGATAGCACACGAGACAATATCTTCGTATGATGAGAAAGATTGTGATACTAAAGCTCGATGGAGAAATGGTTTTAACGCATCAAAGAAATGATCAATCTTACTCCTTGGGTTACGTATATAATCTGCAGCATACCTCGGTAACCTTGTAAAGTTGGCCTCATACTTTGCGACATTCTCATCCTCCTTCTGCCTCAGACTCAGAAATTGCCTTTCCATATCCGCTCGATGGTCTCGAGGAAAGTATTTTTCTAAGAAAAACTCTTTGAACTCCTGCCATTCCATGTTTGTTAATTCATCATCTTCCTTTGTGTTTTGAATTAGTGACCACCATTGATCGGCATCTCCAGTAAGGCGGTAAACTGCCATGACCACATTCTCCCTTTCACTACTCCCCAAGGCATGGGATATTTTCTCTAAGGAATTTATCCATTGCTCAGATACTATAGGATTTGTACTCCCATTGAAGGTTGGCGGTTGTTGCCTCATGAAACGTTCTAGCATTGATCCTCCACGTTGTGGATCCGGGTGCTCCATACGAGTAAGGTTATTATTCATAAACTGAGTGAGTTGTCCCAGTATGGTAATAAGTTGATCGGCACCAGTTGCATCACCAGCCCCACTATAATTATCTTGAGCAGGAGGGAAATCCCTACATGGAGTGCGTGCATTGATACGGTTTCCATTTCTTCCACTAGGTGCCATTTCTAAACAATGGCATAAACTAGATCAGTTTATGAATCAAAATACATAATTCCATACTTGTAAAACACTTTACATAAATTGAACTATTAATGGATATAATCCATAATCATAAAAAGAAATGTTTTCTTTAAGGAAGTATATACTCATAACCCTTCATAGTGGTTTGTATATAAAATGAGAATTATCCTATGCATATCCCCTGGGAGTGTCGTAACCAAGAGTGCAGCAAGGCCCGTTGTCGTGCACCAGTTCCCGTTCGAGTCTAGCTCAAAGCGGTGTTTTCGGGTTTTACCCCTAGGTACATCTGTGCCAGAGCCGCCTCTACCTGCTCATATCCAGACAGGGATGTATTGCTCGGAAAACTCATAACATCTCTATAATACCAAAATTCTAGGAAGTTTTCTATAATAATCCTCAAAGTCTATCTTTGGGCTATGTGCTCTAATCAGAGTTTATCTAAATCTAGCTTCCAAGGTTAGTACTAAACTTCCTCTGATACCAACTGTAACGCCCCGACCCCATCTACCCATAGTCGGTGCATTACTTCGTAACATTGGCATGATCACAAAAGATCAAGTCTCAAAAGACCGATTAGTTTAGTAGCCTTGGAAACACTAGATACATTCATAATTCTTTCATTACATCAAAAATTAAACAAACTACAATAACATGTTCTTCATAGTCCACACTCATATCCTCACTGACTACTCTTGCAAGTCAGTCATAATACACTTCTTCACATCCTGGAAAATATTAAAACATTGAAAGGGGTGAGCTCAGATGCTCAGTAAGGATAACAATATTGCGGAAGCTTTTATAAGAAAACATAAGCATTTAAGGCAATGTATAACTAAAACAAAAGCCTTTTAAACTTGAACATCAACATAATATGGAAAAAGTAAAATTAAATAATGCCATTTACTTCTTCACATGGATATTCTACTGGTCAAATAATCACATGAAATATCAATAACCACTTTCATAATGATGGAATGCATAATGCCAGACTATCATAACCATGTAGTCAAGTCCTCGTGCCAAGACCACAAATAATATTTTGTCAAGGCCTCGTGCCAAGACACTAGTTTGTCTCATGAGACCTGCCGATGCATCGAGGAGCTATAGTGGGCTCCACCCGTCACTTATAAAGTCCAATTCATTCCTCATATGAATAGGTTTAAACATATCATAAACCATAACATAATCGTATCACATAAAACATGTATAAAGGAAACATAACATTTCCACATTTCAATCACAAGATATCAATACAACACATTGATATAATAATAATGCTTTCAAAACCATTTTCAATACCAAAATAAAAGAAATTTAAAACTTTGTATTTATTTTTCATTAAAAAAAATGATGGCTTGTAGAGGAAGTCGAATCTCAAATAATGGTCACGGCGGCGGAGAAGTCGTTGTCGCCGCATAAGTACGGAAAGAAAAACATTCCCTTTTGTCGTTTAGTAAAATGATTCGTATAAAAAAGATTCATTTTGAATAAACGTAAAAGTCAAAGGGGTTTATACACCGTATAAAAGAAAGTTGTGTATAAAACCAAATATGCCTCAATGAAAGGGGATTGAGACGAAGTCCTTAGAAAGATCATTTTTTTTAAATAAAGTACATCTATAATGTGTATTCACTATATGTACACATAAATAATGTACAAGTACAATATAGGACATAATAATATCATGACATAATTTGAAAGTAGGAGATTAACCCAAAGAATGGAAGTTGGGTTAAGAAATTCCCTTACCTTGTGTCCAACTTGACTCAACCATTCTTTAACCTCCTGAATAATAAACTAGAGTTAATATCTACCTTATTAAGAACCATTTTCAATTTCATTATCCTTTTTATATCACTTATTACAATGTTATGAATATTATGTAATTATTTAAGTTAATAACGGTCGTTTTGTCGATCCTTAGTAACTTGAGTCAACAATAAACTTCTTATAATTACAAGTTGTTCATGTGGTAGAATATCCATTATCTCCAGAATTATATTCATGATTTATATGTCATATATATCTTATATATCCAGTATATACATTCATTTATAATATTACGTAACATTTAGAGGTAAGAAATGAAATGCACCGTTCATGGAGACGGTAAGCCGTACGTACGCAAGAACGCTACTTTAATTTCAATTTCATATTTAATGGAACGAAATCATAATTATATAAATGTGTAATATAATTCCAGTATAATATAGTGTAAAATACCATTTACTCCATCCTTTATACATCCCACATATGGCATTAACGATTCAAATCACTTTGAGGGGGCGGTAGTCCGCACTTCCTAAAATGAAATTATCGCGTTTTACCCATAATGGAAATCATAAAGTATGCCATAAATGAGAAATACAGAAGCATAAGTAAAACATAAACATATAATATATCATATATAAAAATAGTTACATCTTAATGGCCACCTTTTGAAGGTGTTATATGAGTGTTGAACAATCATCGTTTCGTGAGGCAGAAATTCGCCATCCACAGAAACCGTATGTTCTTTAACCATTAGATGTAGGTGTGTGTAAGTGTAGCTCGAATCCTTCTTATAACAACATCCTAGTATATATAGGATACTGGTTTTGTTACAAAAGAAATGAATAAAAAGAGTTTAGGGGGTTGGAGAAGAAAAATAAAACAAAACAAAATTAGAGAAGAAATTACCTCAAAATCGGGTAACTCTTTTTGATTTGAGCCAAAGGCTTCCTGGGGAAGAGTTCTGCCCAAAGTGAGGCTTCTAGGAGTAAGGGAGGAATGTTGGGAGAGTATTTGGGCAGAGGTTGGCCGAGACAAATGTCTTGAAAGTGTAAATGAGGGGGGCGAGGTGGGGGCCTTTTATAAGTGGAGAGGAGGGGTACTTTTGGAATGATTGAAATGTTACATTATTACACAATGCTTTTCGGATTATAAAGGTCCCACACTTATATAATTCGAGGCTAAGGTGATAAGGGTTCGAAATATCCTCATCTAATTGGCTTTCTACAAGTGTAAGCCTTGGATTTTACATTATCTTTTCATTTTATTAAAATCGTTAAATAATGAGGTCATCGCATCATCATAATGATGTCATAAATAATTTAATTTATTTAATGTCTAAAAATTATAAAAAAATACTATGATGTAGGAAATCTTTTTATCTTTCTAATGAATATTTATAATCAAAATTTGGACTTGCTTAACCCCACTTAAAAACTGTTTTAGTAAAACAACTCATGTTTGTGTCATTTTTTACTTTAACATTAAATAAAAGCTATTTATCTCATTTTCCAACTAAAGTGGCTCCATGGGGTCCCCAAGTTGACCCATGGATTGTATTGGTCGGCCATGAATCATCCAATATGAGTAGGACAAGTGTCATGCTCATATCATATTATTAAAACATTATTTTTACCTTAAACTACACTAATTACCTCTAATCGCTATTAAGAACTTAAAAGTTACTATTCACCAAAAAATTATTTTAATCTCATTGAACCACATTTTACTTCTTAATGACAACCATGTATGTCGGATTTTTGAAAATCAAATCATAGAAGTGGTAATATTTCATTTTAACGAAAAATTAGTTTTTAACAACCACTTAGTGGTTTCACTATTCATCAAAAATTGAAGTTTTTCATAATAAGGCCAAAACTTCACCCTAAACTATAATTGATATTCCGAATTCAAAAATGATGTCTATTTTACAAAATTCCAAACATATAAGTTGCATTAATTATGTTTATAATTAATTCCCGCTGTTACGACAAATAGCGTGTTTTCAAGAAACAATTTATATCAAAAGATTGGCAATTGTTTATGTCCAATTTCAATGTTAAATGAATTCTAATGACCACCATTGGATAAAATGGTAAAAATATATTCTAATTATACCTTAAAACCACTAAATAGTATAATTTTTCACAATAAATTATTTTGATTAAAAAAGTTGTTTTAAAGTATTTTTCACTATTCATAAAAATTAGAAGTTCCCAGAAAAATACCAAAAATTCAACATAGGCTAATTTCAATATTAAGAATACAAAAATGAAGTCCATTTTGAAATATAAAATTTCTATAATTTTAAAAAGTGGTTATTACTATTCATAACGGCTACTTTGATTTGTCGCGGTGTTTTAGAACTCGAAGTTGCGTACAATGCAAGCTATTGCATTATTGAATGAGAAGCGTATCGTGGAAGCTCGGGGTGTTACATGGGGGGGGGGGCTTTATTAGCACAACCCTCCTGGTCAGCTCCATTAGGTATTCCCTCATTGCCAAATGTATTTTTTGATTGTGTTTCTTAGTGGTGGACATTCTTCAATCATCCACATCCATCCAAGACATAACCTTAATCATTCGTTACTCATTCATTAGATTTTCCAAGAAAACTAGCTATGTAGTGGTAGAATATTGTCAACATTAGAAAGTAACAGTGCCTCAGCCAACAATATTTGGTGTATCCCTACAAAATAATAATGCTATGTAAGAGAAATTATTCCCATGGCATGGAAGTATGATTCATTGAAGCATCTCACCTACATAACCATTAGGCTCCTGATTCTCTAGGCACCCCTCCTATAAAACTAAATTTGTGCGGCTCTTATCAAATATTTTAAAATCCCACTTTTATTCAATACTGAGGTAGATTACTCTGAGTCCTACTGTATAGATGAAGATGAATTAGTGGAATTTTAATCCATTATCTTGTTTTTCTATAATCCCAGGGTGTCTCTATCCATGGAATTCACAGGCTTTATTTACACATAGTGGTCCCCTCGTCGTACCACCAGTGAAAGAAATACTCCTTTTATAAATAATTTGGGATACATCAGGGTGATGAATCTGCATTTCACACATGTGAGGATAAATATGTTGATGTTAGATACTAAAAAGGGGAGGGAAAATAAGTTCATACTAATGGGGTTGAGTGAATCAATTCTCCCAGTGATATGATGGTCACCACAAAAAATATCTGGGAGGATATAACAGATCACTTATTTATCTCAATTAATTTGTTGGAGCCCTCAAAATAGGACTTGGGATTTTTTTACATAGTATCCAAAAATAAAAAAATACTAATAGATTACCACATTCTCCTACATTTGATAAGAATTTCCAATACCGGAAGATCCTATCCCTGTAAAGTATTGGGAAGTTCACCACATGGACACCGATCCAAATCAATCCTGCATGTTCTATAATGTTGGGCTGACTCAACAAAATATTACACCTCTCCATTGGTTTAACACCAGGATTGGAAATCATGGCCATAATCCTCATGAGAATTGATCATTAGTTTTTATCATCGTAGTTTCCACAAATCAATAGTTCCTTTTTATAGAATCTTCACCCATCGTATCATATTCTGATGTTGTCTCGAGGTTTGAAACATCATGAGAGTTAATTCCACACTTTAATCCATATACCTTAGATTATAAAGAGGGTATGGAAGATCTAACCCCCCCATTCATTTTAAGATGGTGTCTCCACAATTATTTATGATTTTAATTGGGCTAACCTTGAAATTGGGGAGGATTTGAGGGTGACACTAATCAGTGGAGTCATATCCATAGTAAAGTAGAAGTAGTATATAACATTCCTAATATCACACCACAAATGTTTTTTCTAGAGATGGGTAGAGATACCATTCATCAATCTCTATATTTTTATCCATCTTGTTGGCCTCCCAATGGGTCACTGAGGGTTCAATTAGCCACTTATAAGGATCCACCTCTCTCACAGTTCCATGATAGAAGATTATGATGGGAAGGTTATTAAATACAAATTCATTGGACAATTTCAGAACCCGAAATCGCTATAAAAAATTATTCAAGTAATCAATAAAAATGGGAAGATCAATGTCTCTATTGACTTTCAAGACCTCAAATATCATTTTTTGAAGGATAAAATTCCACATTCTATGACAATGTTATTGATAGATGTGATGATAGGGTACTAGGACCTATCCTTCAAGGATAGATAATATGGGTATAATAAGTTCTTCACAGACCACAAATATTAGGATGTTAATACATTCATGAAACACAAAATGACCTTTTTCTACCAGTTGATGCCATTTGGCTTGAAGAATGCATGAGTCAAATACTAGAGTGCCATGCTCTATATCATTATATTGATTCTCAGAACATTGTTTAAGTGTAATTTGGATGATATAGTGGTCAAATCATTCTATATGTGGGACCATATTAGATATATTGAGAAATTGTTTGGCTTCCCCTATTCCCATCACTTATATATGAACCCTATGAAGTGTGCATATGAGGTTTCCACCAAAAGTTTATTTTCTTAATTATAAAATAACAAAGAGTTGAGATTGATCCCATGAAAATAAAAGTCAAAAACCATGTACATTTCCTACGAAACCTTTGAGATTTGTGAGGAATCCAAAGCCACATCGCCTATAATCACTAGTTTATGGAAAATCTATCCATTAATTTTAAGTCCTTTTCATAGATCATGAAAAATAACATCATCTACTAGTGGAATGAGGGTTGGAAGACCAATTTTGAGGACATTAAGAAGTATCTTCTCTAGCTTCTAGTTCTGATTCCACCCATATTAGTAAAACCTATGGTCCAATATGTGACCACTTGGGAATGGTACCTCAGTTACCTCCAAGCCTAGAAAAACAATGATGGTAAAGAAAACAACCTATATTGTCTCATTCACATACTAATAAATACAAAGAATAGATACTCCCCCATCGAGAAGATTTGTCTTGAACTTGTATTTTCATTACATGAATTATGACATTATTTATAGCCCCATGAGATAAAAATGGTGTCTTGAGTTGACCTACTAATGTACATACTCAATTTCCCTTTGATGACAGGATGATTGGAACATCAAGCAGCAACCCTATTGCATTTTGATGTTAGGTTTGTGTCATAAAATTCCATAAAATAACATGAACTGGAAGACTATCAGGCCACACATCCATCCCCTTCTTAATTTTCCCAGAATATTTATTTTTTAGACGAAGTAAATCACTCTGTGGATTAGGATGTATCATGTTAGCATATTAATTTGGATGGTAACACTTAGTGTCTAATCAATGGAAAATTCAATGACCTGAGGATCAACGAGGTAGTCAAGGGGATAATTTTCTTCACCCTGGAATAATTCTTCATACTATACACATTCTTATTTTATATGGCTCGACAACTAATGAGGAATAATATCATTCCCTTATTATTGGTCTCAATTTGATCCTAAAGATTTATTTCACCTATTTAAACAAGAAGGGATCATCCACGCCAGCCATCAAACATATTAAGAGTGACTATGTCATAAAGAAGAAAGAGTGTGCGCCTCTCATAGAATGTACACATCGGTTAATGGCCAAATTCCATTCACTGTCGATGGTGACCCATTTTACTCGGTCATGGAATGGACAATCCATTTCTTTGGAAATACTGGAAACATATCTTGTAGAACCAGACCAGGATGACCTGGTCATTCATGTGGTACACTGGAAGGTTACCATCCCCTCCACATTAGATTACGAGAACCAACAAGTCATCATCCTTTTGTCATTAATTATACAATAGTTCCCTCAAATTCTATCAAAGTTGAGGAAATTGTTTATTTGATGACTCACTTCATTGTGTATATTCATCATTGAATTCTCCCATTGATATAAGATAATAATGAATGAATCCATTGGCATATAGCCCATTTTACACAATAGAGTGGACCTAACATTGACCAAACCCACTATAGGCATGTGTTCGAGTGAATTATAAAATGATAATACAAGGATATGAGATACCATATGTTATTAAATAAGTCCATGTTGTATCCTATAAATCCCATAATGTTGTATTGAATCACTCCCACCAAATCCGGAGGATGAGATACTTTTGGACCACCATTTTTTATAAATAAAATGAGTATTTCAAGAGGTTTCATGTGTGTAAGATCAAAAAAAACTAATTTCATCAACCACTGGAGCTTTTCCACACTACCAAACATTCATGTCTTATTTCATTTTGGGGACTTGCCATTGTGGGACCTATCCCACCTATGAAATTGGACAGTTAAGGTTCATTCTTACCCAACAAACTTATTTAAAAAAGCATATAAATAGATCCCCTCAAATAATTCCAAATGTTTTCCGTGATTGAGTTTATAATCTCACACATCATCCATATTTTTCAGTTACCTCACTTTATTCTCATATAAAATGGTGAGAAAAATCAGGAAATCAGGCTATAGAACCCATATCCCATGTAAAAATATTTTCTAAACCATACTTACCACTACCATGAATAAGAAAATTGTAAAAATTATGGCATTAAACAAGACCCTCTCTAACATTCAGTGGATAATGGAAGGCTATAAAAAATAGTTGTCTTGATAAGATCTATAATGCCTATTTGGATGATTTGATGATAACTCAAAATTCCAACCTTGAAACCCCATACTCCTAATGATATGGAATATAGTCATTTTTCCTATTTAGATTTAGTTTTAATTTCTCTGAATGGATGTTTATGACTAGATGTATAAAAAATAGATAAATTCTATCTATTTGAGTTGGAAAATATTGAATAAAATAGGATTCATATACTTCAAAACATATAGAGTCATGGTAACAGGGTAATGAGAGAATTTAACAAGAAGGTTTGCCAATACACATTCCTCTAGGGTGATTTGGTACTCATTCTCAAAGCATCAGTGATACCCCTAAAAATTATGTAAGGGCCCAACCTTAAACAAAACACATTCTAGTGTTTTTCAACTAGAATTCATAATAGAGGATCTTTTTAGTTTACAATTTTATAAAATTAGGAAAAAATATTACAAAGTAAACATATACACTACAAGTGGACCCTTATTATCAGTATACATTTTTTCTAAAAATAAAATTATTTAAATTAAAAAATTATTTCTATCTATGAAAAATAATCATTGTTATCCACTTGATCTTATATTTTTCTCTATTCCCCCTTAATCTCTACAAATTTTTTTTAAAAAATTGTGGGATGATTACATAAGCTTAGTCAAGGATAATGAAATAAATGAAACTGTTAGTTTAGTAAAAACATGAAAACTCGTATAAATTTTACATTTATCTTAAATGATTATATAGTATATGAAATAAAACATTTTCTTATTGAAGAAGTATATTTTTCTCAAAGAAAATCATTAAAACCTATAGAATGCAGTTAAAACCCCTTCATTTTGCTTAGATCATCGTATATATAAAATCCTTTCAAACCCATTCAATTGAAATAGTCATAAGGCTAAATACTAATTAAGTTCTTATGAGATTACCTAGTATTATCTTGGCCACTCCATGTTAATCTATAATAGGATTTCTTGAATCAATCTGGGCGACCCCGGGTTAGTCTATAATGGGATTTCTTGAGGATATATGGGCCTCTCCATGTTAAACTATACTGGGATTTCCTAGCGCTATCTAGGCCACCCTATTTATAAGTTTCATCATTATCAACCATTTTCAAGAATTCCCAATTAACATATCATTAAAAAAAATACTTTATTCATAAAAACCATTGAAAAAATATTCTAATACAATATGAAAACATTTATGGATAAAATTATGTTTTTATTTCAAGAACCCATTGAAAAACCATTTTCAATACCAAAATATATAAAAATTTAAATATAGTTTTTCATTTAAGGAAAAAAGAAATATTATTGTGGAATATGACAATAAATTAATGTCAAAGGCGGGGGTAAATTTCTTTTTCACCATATACACTATGAATAGAACATTATTTTTATCATTGGTCAAAAGGTTCCATATAAAATTGTTGATTCAATAAGGTTATATTATGTCAAGTCCATTCGTTATGGTTTTATGTTATGGAAATCACAAACACTTTTTCTTAAGTTCTATATTTTTCATATGTTCTGTTTTTATGATCTGGAATTGTCAATACTTTATGCTTATAGATGTATAATTATGATTTGTAATTCTAATTTACTTACACCTGTATCATTATGATTTTTCATTCTGTTTTACTTACAGATATCTCATTACGATTTGTCATTTAGTTATACTGAAAAGTTGTAATATTACGATTTTCATTTCTGTTAGATTTAAAGATTATTCATACCATCTTTGTGATACAGATTACAGTCTATAAGTGATATTGTCTTTGTGATACCAATTACTATATATAATTGATACCGTCTTTATGATACTGATTCTTATGTATAAGTGATAACATCTTTATGATACCGATTCCGATGTATAAGTGACACCTTCTTTGTGATACCGATTCTGGTGTATAATTGATACCATCTTTATGATACCGAATCCAGTGTATAAGTGATTTTGATTTTATGATTCTGATTCCGGAACAAATGAGATACCAGTTTCACAATCCAATTTACTTTGCCTTATGAATCAGTTTCCCTGATAATGTTTTTCTTAAGAATCCATTTTTCTTAATAATTCTATATTTGTTTAAGGTATCATTCCAATGTTATCAGATTCCACAATTTATTACATAATTCTCATCTTTAACTTAACATAATTTCTTATACTTGAAACGATGTCGTATAATCTATTATAATCTAACTGTTGTATGTTTGACACATGTCCATGTCCCTGCGATATTTAAGGAAAATATGACCACTGGTGTAGAGCTGACCGTTGGGAAGATTTTCCTATAAATAAAAGTCCATTTGAATGAGTAGAATACAATGTTGAAAGTGGATGAACATGACGCATGTGAAAAATATGAAAAGTGAATTCTTGAGAGAGAGTATCTTGCAACTCTCAGTTCTTCGTGTGGATGTCTTGAACAACTTGTTCGGGTGTGAACAACTTGTTCAGAATTTCTTTTTGTAGACACCGATCATGCTGATCGTGGGCTTCCAGGTTCGGAAGACATAGGTTCTAATTTCCTTCTAAATCGAGGGCTTTTGAGGATAGAAAGACATATATCGATCATCGTATTGAGGGCATACCTTGGTTTGGGTAAGACATACATTCTTGAAAGTATAAATCAAGGAACCTTTAGCTAAGGTTGTTGGATACCCTTATATTTGGGTTAAAAGAATATTATTGTTACTTCGATTCTATTACAAGTTGTTTTATTTCCACTGTAATCATAACTTTGTTAAACAATGAAAGTATAACTTTCTTAAACATTCTAATTCTGTTACTCTGATTATATTACTTATTCTATATGCTTTAAGGAAGAATCTTTCATTTAAGAAAATCCCTCTTAAGCATTCATATTAAGGTTGTAATGTTTATGAAAAGGTTTCTTTTAGAGGTTTTGTGTATGTTTGTTTATCTTTGTTAAACCAAACTTTAAAGGTTCCAAAGGAATTTTTAAAGAATAAAATTCACCCCCTCTTGTATATTGAGCATCTATATTCATCATTTCGATCCTACAAAAAGCACATAAAAATATTTATTTTTTAAAACCTTTAAACGAAATTTAAAATATAGATAAAATTTCTTTCATATTTCTTTTATATTAATGTAAATAAATATGTAAAACAATATCATGAATTTTGAAATGGAGGAATCTATTGGATTATTAAATCTTTAAATATCAAAGGGGTTCCATACCACTTTGAACATATAAATCATAATCTCCCAAAAATAATAAATTTTCCAATAAATTAAATAACATTACTATATATAAACTATGTATATAAAATTTCATAGTAGGTGTATATAAACCTTATAAAATAATAAAGGTCCATATCATAAAGAAATGCCTCAATAAAGGGTGGCTGAGACTAAATATCATACCTTGAGTCTGACTCATAATGTATAATCATTATCTTCACAAATAATAAATATTGATAAATAACTCAATTTATTTATAACATTTTTCATGTTTATTATTACTTTCATTTAACTTAATATCATGTTATTAAAATTACTAAATTATTAAAGTTCATGTCGAATCTTTTGACAATATTCAGTATTTCATTCCAAAATGAAATTGGTATGATGCTAATTGTAAAAGGGGTAAAAATTATAGAATCTATAGAATAATATTCAAGCCAGAATAATCCATTTTATACATTTATTATACTTTTAAATGTACTCGTTACATATGGATATAGAAAATGAACTACGTTAGAATCACGAAGAGGGAAAGTTGTATGTACGCATGGGTAACATTTCCATTTTTCAATGATCATTATGGAATGAATATGATTACTAATTTTTCTTAATATAATGATCATAATATCATAAATATCATAGTAATAATTTTAATATACTTATATATATATCATCTATGTAATGTGGGGATAATAATTTAATCACATCACTTCGTGGAGGTGATAGTTCACATGCACAAATGAACGACATTATCATTTTTATATGAATGGAAATGTAACAAAAAAAATGATTGATTATTTTTTAATAATGAAAAATATTTAATTAATATAATATATAAATATAAATTCCATAATTCTAACTAGTACTGAGAGACGGTAATGGAAAAGGAATTATATCGTTTCGTGAAGGTGATAATTCACATATATGCACAAACAATACATTTTTTCTCATCTGAAAGACATGGAGGTGGATTTAGGTATGAAATTAGCATAATAACATCTCAGTATACTGAGTATACTAGATTTATTATTTCATCATGGCTGAAAATAATGGTTTCCCTTTTATAGAATATGAGAGGGGTACTCTTGGAATTCTGCAACATATTAAATTATTATAAATTGCACTTCTATTCAAAATGTGCCCAAAGTAATTTATTTCAATGATTTGATGATTTTAGGTAGAATAAATTTTATCCAATTAAAATTATTAATGTTTTGACCATTTTTTAATCCATATCTTTTTGTTTTAACAACGTTTAACTCTTTCTATGATATCATTTAATTTATACATTGAGGGTTAATATTTACTGTAAAATGAAAAATCACAAATAAACGAGTCATTGATATAATTTTAAGACTCATCCAAATCAATTTCCTAAAATTTATATTTTTTGAAATATTATATATATTATTAAAGAATTATTTATTTTAAAATATCATTTATTTCAATTTTGAAACTATTCATTATTTGACTATTTTAAAAAAATCATTAGAAATGATATATTTCAAAAAAACTCTATTAAATCATCCCTAAAAGGTAAAATATATCCATAAAATTAATGTATGTAATTAATTATATATAATTATATATATTTTAGTATTTTTTTAATCATTTATTTAATTATTGTACTAATCAAAAACTACTAAAACATGATTATGTCTCAATTAAATTTAATTTTTTATTTCCTAAAATTTATAAATAAATATTTGGGATTAATATAAACATTTTATCTTTTTAAATACTATTTATAGTCAAGAATATCCATTATATAACCCCATATTAAAAAATTTTCACCTGTTAAAAACAAAAAGTGTGATAAAATGGTCTTTCCTTTGAATATAATTCTATAAAATGTTAGTACTAGAAGTGGCTCAAAGTGGAAATAATACCATATCAAGGAATATTTTTGGATAAAATGTCTCATAAAATATTATTAGGACACATGTTAGGGTAATTTAATAATATTTATAATATTATGCTTACATTTAATTACTTGATTTACCCATAACCACTGTAATAAAAATTTTACTAAATTTTTTATTAGTATTATCCAAAAATGAAATAGAAATATATACAGAGTTTGGACCTTCTAATTAAAATATGAAATCCATTTTAACAAATTGATAACATATAATTGGTAGAAATAAATAAAAAATTAATCCCATTGATGAAATAAGAAAATATTGTTTTATAGTAAAAACGTTAAACATTTCACAAAGATGTTTTATCCATTATTAATTTTTAATTTGTTAAAATTACCTAAATTATATTAAATATTAAAAGAATTATAAAATTATACTTTAAAACTATTCACAAATATAATTTAACACTATAAATAAATTTGATGAAAATGTAATTTTCAATTAAAATGTAGTTTTTCACTATTCATCTTAAATGAATCTTATCATAGATAACATGTTCATGAAAAATCTAACAATCACAAAACCATAAATCTGTGATGGGATTAAGGTTCATTGATTTCTTAATATGAAAATTAAATAGATAACTTTTTTTAAATTATTTCATAGAGTTAAATAATTATGTTACTACCTAGACTATGAACATAAGGAAAATTGATTACTTAAATTTATAGTTTCTTCCTTTAAACAATTTCTACACAAAAAACTCATATTTTTCTCCAAACATTGAGTATTTAAAAGTAATTTTTTACACCTATATAATAAGAATCAGCTTCTAGAGAATCATATCATCTAAAATCGATTGAATATATATTTATCCTAACATTAGAAATTAACCAAAACCAAAATGGTTAGTACAATATAACATAATTCCATGAAAACAATAAACCTTATTAGAAAAACAACATTAATCTCCAAAATATAACAGTTTCACCCAAAGTTCAACAAAGAAAAATAAATAACCATAAAATTTCTAAAAAATATTCTATACTAAGATTAAAAGAGAAAATTTATTTGATCCCATATTCTTCTAAGACAAATTTAACATTAATCTTTAAATAACATCAATTACTCTTGAAGTCTCATTCCAAATATTAATTTCCCTATTAATCATCAAGATATTCTAACAATTTCTATAAATATTATCAAATAACTATATCCTATCAAATATAATTCAAACTATATTTCTCAAATAAAATCACATAAAATTCTATTTACATTAATCAAATAATGTTCCAAAAATAGTGAATGTTGTCTGAAATAATCTGGATCATTTCATCACAAAATTTTTTCCTATTCACTATTATAAAATATTATATAAAATATATATTCCCAAAATCAACATATTACTCATCCATAAAATCATTTAAATAAAAATAAGAATTCATACTAGGTTGGGTCTTCACATACACCAATTGTAGGCGATTCACCCTTGTCACCCTTTGGTTGTGGGTTCGATTCCCACGTCCTTTCTAGACATGACTAGTTGTCACCAATCCTGTTGATTTTAATTTTTATAAAACTATATATATCATATAACATTCCCAAAATATGACAAATTCCTTAAAAATAACCATAACATGTTTTAACCTCAATGGTTGTTTTATACCATTTATTTTTCACACCAAAATAGTATAACGTATAATTACCTAAAAAAATAAATGTATCCCAAAATATCATTAAGAACCCTTTAATTTCATAACATAAAGCCTTAAAATAGAGTTTCTGAGGCATAGAACATATGATTTTCATTAAAATTATAAAACCATGATGATACCTCTATCAATTATGAAAACATCCAAATATCCAAATTTTACTAATCCATCCTTTGATACCAACTAAAAGGGCCTGGACATAAACATAACTTATTATAGTGTTTCTAAACTAGAATTCTCATTGGAGGATCATTTTAGTTTACATTTTTCAAGAATTAGGACAAAATATTACAAATTAAACACATACATTACAAGTGAACACTTATATGGATGTGATGTATCTTGGGAATAGTGTCCAGATTTATCTTGGTTTATAGGATATTTTGTGTTCACTATTTGTTATTATACTAATTTACCCTAAAAATTGGTTTAAAATTAGTTCAATATATGCCTTTGAAGTATAACTACTGTAACTTTTGGAATATAGTTATTCGTACCTTTCAATATCATATCACAAACTAAACATTGTGAATAACCCTCTTATCTCCTGAAGGAGCTTTCATATATTCAATGTATAGGACCCTAGAGGACCCTGAGAGGTGGTTGTGAATTAGGGTGTCATATTTTTCTTTTAAAGCATCGGATCTCGGTCCCACATTGTTAGGAACATATCAAACCTATATATTGGAATAGTGTACTAATAATACATTCACATGAAAAAAGGAAACACAACCATTTTACTAGAATCACCATTGAGGGATAATCCAAGGATCATATGACGACAGTGTGCCAGTTATACCAAAATTAGCTACTCTTCACTACTTTTTGAATACATAAGTTTAGACATAATCAGTCTATTCTAGGCACATGGAATTTAATAGATTTTAGGGATATCGCAATTCATCCCTTGTAACAATTCTATCAACTCCCCATATCTCACTGATTTAAGAGATGTCTAACTTGGTTTATAGACTTTAAGGTCAATTTAATGGATTGACATTATAGTATTTTTTCCCTTTCTAGGATGAGATTGTTCTAGCACCATATAACTATATTGATACACATTGGAAGCCCTATTCACTGAAAATTGATACTCAAACCCTACTTTCATGAAACTCCTTTGAAAAGCACACTACCTTCGTGAAGGACCCTACCTTCATAGAACAAAATTCATTTATGAAGCTCACCGAGTCAACATGGAATAACCCATCATCATGAAGCACTTATTCATCAAAATCCTTAGCATCATTCAAGACTCAACAAGTCCATTAATGATTCTCAAGGTCACATTGAATTTCAATTTTATAAATCTCTCCTATATTTTCTAAATTAAAGATATTATATAATTTCCTTGGAAATTTTTTTATGAAGTTATGTTGGGTAGCATTATATTTATAGTCTCGACCATTCTCAAAGATCCACTACCTCTTAGTATATTTTCATGATCTTTCAAAACAACCTTCATATATCTCCTCCATTCCTGATAATCCATAATGATTTGATTTAATCGCAATGTTTTCTATCAAACAATCATGTAATGTGATGCTCTAATTCTCCTAATTGCGGAGATCACTATCATTATTTACAATGATCTAATTGTTTATCATTCATAATGATCATCTCTATCATGTAGACCACATTTAACTTTCTTTGATACTTCAAAAAACACCATTCATGAAACCCATCTTCCTAAAACCCATGAATTTTCCATATTTTATTAAGTCCTTAATGGAAATACACTTTTCACAATGCAAACCATCCTCCAAATTTTGGACCCCAAATTTTTGGGATAACACTGGGAAACAACGCCACCTTCAATACTGTTGTCAACATGAACTATTGGATCCTTTTCCTTGATAACTCCCTAATATTCCATTTCATGATTGATAGCAAACACAAGCCATACTCCATTTCTATAAAAACCAACCTTGGTTACAATAATAACGGGATGATACATGAATCAAATAGCGGTATATTATTTATGGATATAGTTTGGGATGTGAATCTAGAAGGGAGATATTATTTATTGATAGATTTTGATACTATAATTATTTAGTCACCATATAATCAATGTGATTATTAATTCCATTAGAATAATTGGAAATCATGGTTTACCATTCGTTTTGGGAACCAACCTAGGTGGAATTTTTCAGTTAGGTATGGTTCAATATTAGATGTTCTTGGAAAATTAACATCGTTTGATGATTTCTATGGTATGAGAGAGTACTTGGTCATGTACCTATACTTAGTAATGTGTGAGTTGTTTACTTTTCACAATTGAATGTTATCATTTCTATATACCTATAAAAATTATTTCATTTTTGATTCATGTGTAATTTTAATTTTCTTGTTCATGTATTTTCATTTCATTCCTCATCGAGGATTTTTTAACAAATTATAGTACTATGTATTAGTTGGGTAGTCAATGTATTAACCCCAATTCTCTTAGGGGTGGGTTTGTGAAATCATTAACATGAACTTGGCTCTTCCAGACTAATAATTTCATGGGTTTCTATCAAGTGCCACTAATTACTGACTTCGATGACTAAGTCATAAGAAGTTTAGTAATCCAATTATGATAGTATTACCATTAGGATAAAACCTAATAGTGTAGATACATTTTTGGGTGGGTATAGGATTCAATACTTATTTTTTATAATGGGATCCAATTATATTTCATATTTATGTGAGGACATTGTCATGTAGATTATCCAATTATATTTTTGGATGGTACACAAGGTGATGAAAATTGAATGTTGACTAGTGTGCATGTTTTGATTGTCACATATAACATAAGATAAGTGAGAGAGATTTATCTTATGATCTTTAAAAATAATGTATTCAAAATCTTGATATCATCAAGGTGGTAGTTCACTAACGCATTGGTTCGATGCTTTTTATTCATATTAAGGGGTAGTGTCTATGAAAATTAGGTAGTTGGGTATGATTAGGAGGTATTTACCTTGTTTCAGGTACTAATATTTATTGTCTTTCACTAAGACCTACTTTCATTTATGGGGTTAGTAGATAATTCATTTATTATTTGGATTAGGGTTATATAAGGGTAAAATATACCACATCTATCAAAGTAGTAGTCGATGTAGGATCAAAATAGTATATGTAGATGCTCAATTACAATATGGGTGAATTGAATGATTAAAAACGTTTGTTTTTAACCTTAAAGGAAAATATTTTTAACAAGTTTAAACAATGTAAATTCACAAAGCCTCTTTTATGTATATGAAACAAACTTTTCATAGGTTTAGTAAATATGAATCCGAAAAAGAAACGTAAGAACAATTTTCATAAAGGAAGATTCTAACTTAAAGCATATAGAATCTTATTTATCATTTTATGTAAAGTATACGAAATTTTAATAAAGTTATACTTGATTCAATTATCAAAATGAACTGGATAAAAAAAATTGAAACAAATACAGGTAACAAGTAATAAATATTTTCTCCCAAAGGGTATGGTATCCAACATCCTTGGGTAAAGATACCTTGATTTATACTTTCGAGAATGTATGTCTTACCCACACTAAGGTAAGACATTGATAAGAATATTAGATATTATCTTGTTATCCCCAAAAGCCCTAATACTTTAATGTAGTCAGGACCTCTATATTCCTATCCCTGGAATCCCCCGATTGTACTCAGAAACTATCAGAGTCACACGAAGCAATGTGGACATGATTTTAAAGGCTGAACAAGATGTTCATGAAATACACTAAGCATGAGAGTCTTTCTCTCTTTATAAATCCCATCATAGAATCAAATCATGTAATCTCTAGGATCATGGAATTATTGATCATCTTAAAAATTATATTGTTCAAATGAGATTCTATTTATCGGCAAAACTCTAACAGTCGACACCCTCCTCCAAAAGTCATATTTTCTATGAATTTCGGAGGGACTTGTACATGTGTCACTCATCCAATGTTTAGTTAGAATAAAATTGTACCACATTGTATCATAATAAAAAGATGTCTTAGGAAAATGATGTAACAAGGAAGTATGAATTTATGGAATCTACAAAAAAATAAAATTTAGAATCTAAAAAAATAAATAATCATATTTGGGAAAACATGGATATTTTGATTATATTTTTCAATGAATTCAGAATAAAAATTCTATAGATTCCAGAGTCTGAATTGTAATGTACTCAGAGTTTGAATTCAAAGGAATTTGGAGTCTGAATTATGTAGAATTTGGAGTCTGAATTCTAAGAAATTATGAGTCTAGATTTTAAGAAATTTAGAGTCTAAATTATGTGGAATTCAAAGTAAGATTTATAATTAATTCAGAGTTTGAATTCTGATAAATTATAATTCTAAATTTTGAAGAATTTAGAGTTTGAATTATATTCAATTCATAGTTTGAATTCTAATGAATTAAGAGTCAGAATTATGAATAATTTAGAGTCTGAAACATGAATAATTCGTAGTCAAAATTATAAATAATTCTGAGTTTGAATTTTGAGTAATTCAGAGTCTTAATTATGAGGAATTAAAATACTAAATTCTGAGGAATTCTATGTCTGAATTCAGAAAAATTCAGTGTCTGAATTCTGAGGAATTATGATTTGGAATTATGAGGAAATTTTAATCTGAATTTCAGAGGATTTGGAGTCTGAATTTCATATATTTCGTAGTCTGAATTTTAGAGAATTCAGAGTCTTAATTTCATTGAATATGTATTTTGAATTCCAGAGAATTGAGATTCTGAATTTTATTGAATTCATAGTTTTAAATTCAAAGAATTCAGAGTCTGTATTTCAGAGAATTCGGAGTTTGAATTTCAGAGAATTCTCAGTCTGAAAAAAAAAGACTCTATATACAAGGAACTGTGAGATTATGAGTTTTTAGATAAGAATCTAAATTTCTGAATTAGTAATAAAATGTGTTTAGTTTTGATAGGTTATAAAAATAGGAAAAGAAAAAACATGGTAAGGGTAAAAATTTCCTTATAGAAGGGAAATTTTCCTTAAGAAAATAATCCTTAGGGAAAGGTAATTTTCCTTAGGATAAAGTGTTTTTGACATTCAAAACATAGAGGAATGTACATTTCATAAGGAATCCCTATTGAATCACCAGTCTAGGTAATCATAAGTATGAGAGGAGGTGTGGGGTGAATTTTGGTACATCATGTATGGCTCCTATAACTTTTTTAGAACCATCATAGGATTCCCATTATCCATTTATTCTTAATATTGCCATAATCAGAGCAACATATAATCTGTGTCAATCACTTGTTTTCTGAGTTTGTTTTTCCGTAATTTATATTATTATTTAGGAAGTATCTTTTTTTCTTTGTGTATTCCCATATTTATAGAGATGTATCCCAATTAAATGAATCAAGTTTGTTATTTCATAGGGGGATTTGAGATTCTGGACTATATCAGTGTGTTTTTCTATTTGGTACTGATGTATTCAAAATTAAAAATAGTGCATATCAGCCTTATACAACCTTGTAGTCAGAGTGCGATTTAATCTATATTTCATAATTAGTTAGGGCCATGTTACTTATGAATCAGATATATCATTTGGATCTCACTATGTATCATATCTTGGGTTAATCATGAGAATATATTTTTAAGATAACATATACCTTTAAAATTTCTATTTAAGTAACCTCAGAGTGTATATTATGTGGTTTGTGAATTAGAAATATTTATATTATGCCATTTGTTTAATATTTATTCAAGACACCACTAACATCAATATTATTTATTATATAAATTTCAATGGTTGGATGAATTTAACCCCCCTATTTTTATGGGATTATTTTTTATATTTAATTGATAAAATTTTTCGGTTTGGTTTTGGGAATTTTTTTGATGTTTTTGGGTTGTTTTGGAGTTTACATGGTTGGTGAAAAGTAAAGGGAAATCAATCCATTTTCCTAGGTAACTCTGGGAGTTAAATATGAGACTTAGGGGAAGTAACATGGTTAGAACACAGTTTGAGAAAATCTAGTGGTAATAATGAGACTTTGTAATTTCTAGGATATTAATGATTTACATGGTTAGTGAATAGTTTTCCAAACCTTTTACACAACCCTGTAATGTAATTAATCAATTCTAAGAATTATTTTTTAAACCAAATCTACTAATAATTTAGTTATTTGTGACAGGTCATTTGTGACGGGACCCCGCCACAAATGATTTTTTTGCAAAAAGTGTGTCAAATATAGTTCCACCATGTTTTTTTAAAAACCTGTTGTGATGGGCCAATCAAAAATAGTTTTTTGTGATGAAAAAAATACCCTTCGCAAAAAACTATTAAAAATAATAAATAATAAAAAATTAATAAAATAACATTTATAAAATAATAACAACAATAGTAAAATAATATTCATAAACCAATAATAATAATAATATAATAATAATAACAATAACAATTGAATATTAATATAATAATACGAATATTATAAATAAATTTAATAAAAATAATAATAAAATTAATTATATATTTTGTTGGATTGAAGTTTGTTTAATTGTTATTACTACCCTATCCCATCGTCAACACATCATCTCCTCCTATTTTTAATACTGTCATTGACATGTAATATTCTGCCTACCCTAATATATACTAGTAACAACATGCATCGGATTGAAGATCAGTTGATTCTTATACATCTTAAAGTCTCAACTTATAGTGTAACCATGTTTCCATTTTTTTTCATTGTCGAAAATCCACCACTACATATTGACTCTATTTTCATGGATGAAATATTTTTCCTGTTTTTGAAAGTTAAAAGAGCATAATAAGCTCATGTACCCATTATATCATGAGAAGTCACCATAATTGAGTAATGAGGTTCCTTTACTCCCATGCCCTTAAAAAACTAGAATAGTTTTTTTGGTTAAAAACATAGAATCAACATGTAGTATTGAGAGTTCGATTAAGAAAGATAACGAATATGGGAATCCATTGAATAATGTAATAGATTGCATTGTACGCAACTTCGAGATTCTAACACACCAGGACCAATCAAACTAGCTATTATGAATAGTAATACCCACTTTTTGAAATTTTTATAAATTTTATATTTCAAAATGGACTTCATTTTTGAAGTTATAATATATAAATTATCTTAGGATGAATTTTTGGTATTTTTCAAAAAACATTTAATTTTTTATGAATATTGAAAACACAACATTATTAGTTAAAACCAACTTTTTATTTAAATAATTAATTATTTTATTGAAATTTATTTTTGGGAAAACATAGAAAATAATACCTATATAAGTTCAATGTAATTCATTGGAGTCATTTTATAATAAGTTTAGATATATAAAAATTTTATTGAACTTTTTATTGTCTTTTACCCACATCCTAGGAGCATTTGAAAATTTGCATAAAACATAATTTTACTACATCTGTGAGTTGAATTTCAAAAATTAGAGAAAAAAGGTTAATATCAGTAACTCAAATGTGGTTCAATAATATGAAAAATAATTTCTGCTGAATAGTAACTTTTTACTGTTATTTACCACAGTTAAAAGTAAATATGGTAATTATGGGTAAAAATGATATCATAATTACCCTAACAGATGTACTAATTATATTAGATTAGTATAAATAGACCAAAAAAAACATTAAGAATATAATATGATCCTCTTTGGTCCACTTGGATTAGATTAGGACATTTATTATTATTTTATTTAATGAAAAGTTAAAAGAGTTAAATTCAAAGTTTAATAATTAAATAATTTTTAATATAGGGTTAAAAATAAGATAAAATCGACTATAAATATTCAATAGAAATTAAAAAAACATTCTACATAATTTAATTTTATTTAAAAAATTTAGATGTTAAATAATTTAATTTATTTATGACATAATGATGATGCAGTAATTACATTATTAATGAGAGATTAAAAAAATTATATTATAAATATTCAAATAAATGTAATTTGAGACTTTTGATGAATTACACTAATGTTATAGGTTAATATTACATTTTAGGGTTGATTAAATAATTGTTTTCTATGTAATCATGCTATTATGATTTTCACAAAAACCAAATTCTAAATAGTGTAAAAAATGACATAATTGAGTTTTTTAAACAAATACTATATTATTAATTGATATAGTATTCCTAAAAATCTATGGTTAGTAAAAAGTGCATATATGAGGTTATATATATTAATAATGAACCACTTCGGGTTCTCTTCTATTAATATAGTAAGTTTATTAACCATGTCATATAAAAATACAAATAGACATGGTAAATGTCAAACTATTTAACTTAGAGTTAAATATAACATATAAGTGTAATACGGTGACCTAAAACTTTCTAAAACATATTGGTTGATAGTTTTTCAACCTATCCCCACCTTATCCTCGAAATAAATCATTTTTGAGCAATTAGAAACTGAAAATGATTTTTTTATAAAATAATATTTCAAGCTTTTCCTAATGTGACCCTCACCTCTCTTATAAAAGGGTACATCCCCTTATCTTAATTTCACAACTCTGAAGCCATTTGGATCAGCCAAAACCTTCAAAATATCCTCAAAACTTTCATTCATTCATCCTAGAGACATTACATTGGTCATAAAGCGATTTTAATAAGCCCTTTTGATCAAATGAAAAAGAAGAACCCAAAGAAGAGGTAAATATTTCATCACCTCTTTCAAGTTCTTTCTTCTTCCGCTTCCTCTTTCATTGTTGAATTCATACCAAAATAATAAATCCAGTACCTTATACATACTTTTTTTATTATAAATATGGTACAACCATATTCATTATTCTATCCATCCTATAAATAATAAAGTCACCATATGTGTGTACATACGACTTACTGTCTCCACGAACGCGATAAGATTCATTTTCCCATCATAACCATTAAAGAATAATTTTCATTTTATGACTAAAAATTATGTTTATAAAAATAATATTTTTATGTATATGAATCAAATACAACCTATCCATAACAAAAACGGTTTACGTAACCATGCATATAAAGGAAAACTAATCAGTTAACACCCGAAACGATGATACTACTGAAATATTTTTAATCAAGAAATATTAGAGGATCATATATGATATCATATTTATGTATATAGTTCTTGTATAATTTAGTAAAAATTATTTAACTATTATAGAGTAGGTTAAAATAACCTTGACCAAATAAAATTAAAAGGTAATGGTTAATTTCACAATCTCTTTATTATCTGAGGTTGTTCTAACGTAAGTATCTACACGGACCTCTTATCATCCACATCCGTGTTTTCTTAAAAATGTATTTTAAAACATTTTTACTATTTACTATACTGTTTTTTCAATTCATTTATACCCTTATTTCACCTTTTATGTTTTGAAAGGAATCTTTTGTTGTTTTCCAAACAAGGTACTCTATGATCATTTTGAAAAAATTAAGGTAAGAATGTTTTTTTAACTTAAATGGTGGGTGCGGAAGTTTTTTTCCATTATAACATCATCAAATCTTCCCTTACAAGATTATAAGAATATTTTCATAATAAATTTTTTCTTTTATAATTATGTGACTCTTAAATGATTTCAAAATAGAAAGAGATATTTCTCTAAAATAGTTTTGATTTCATCTATGTCAAAATCCTGATAAATTTTACACTTTTTTGAAGTTAATTTAATAGGATACAAATATTCCATATTATATTTAAGGTTTTGCGATAAGTTTTACTGTGTATGGGTTATTTTTATACCATTCATGGTTTAGAGTTAAACTATTGACATTTCATATGCTAGTTTTAATAAGAATGTTTATGTTATGTTTCAACATTTTCATATGAGGAATGTATTGGACTTAGTAAGTGATGGGTGGAGCCCACTATTACTCTCGGTGCATCGGTAGTTATCATGAGACAATTAGACATGGAATTGGCCAAGGCCTTTCCCAATTTGATACAAGGTTTTGGCTGAGGCCTAAATCATTTTTAGACGTGTTGGCCGAGGCCTTCACACGATGTTTCAGAATGTCCGACATTATATGTTCCCTCATTATGAAAATAATAATGATGGTACATGTGGATATTCTACTATTAGAATAAACATGGCTATGTTTTATTATGGAATTATTTACTCATCTCATATTCATGCCATAAAGGGTTAATGTTTATTATTTGTTAAGGCATGTGTTTTTAATTATTCACCATGACTAATGATTATGTTATCATCCATAGTATTGCTTACCCTTACTGAGCATTTGAGATCACCCCTTTCTTATGTTCCATTTTTCCATGTTATGATGAAGTTAGTTATGAGTAAATTTTAGGCATAATCTAAGAGACTTGGATGTTTCTAATTGAACAAATTAGTGTTGTATTTATTTTCACGTTATAATGTTGAATGTATGTTTGTATCTTGTTTACAATAATAAAAAACTAAACAGTCTCTCAGGACAAGATTCCTTGTATCATTCCAATTTTATGTAATAAAGCACTGATTCTGGGTAACTAGGGTTAGGGAATTACAGTTGGTATCAGTGGAAGTTTAGAACAAACCTTGGAAACTAGATGTATAGAAACTTTGATTAGAGAACATTACACTAAGATAGAATTTGATGATTAGTATATAAGAACATCCTATAATTTTGGTACTGTAGAAATTTTGTAAGTTTTCCAATTAATACATCCCTATCTGGATATGATCAGGTAGAGGTGGCTCTGGTATAGATGTACCAAGGGGTAATACCTGAAAACACTACTTTGAGGTAGACTCAAACGGGAAGTGATGCACGACAACGGTACTTGCTTCACTCTTGGATACGACGCTACCGGGTGATATGCTTAGGGTAATTCTCATTTTCATTACAAACCATTATGAATGATTTATGAGTATATAACTCTTCAAAGAATTCATTTTATGATTATGGATTATATCCATAAACTATTCGATTCATATTAACTGTTTTACAAGTTTTGAGTTTTGTATTGCGATTCATAAACTAATCTACTGTATGCCATTGTTTAGAAATGGTGCCTACTGGAAGGAATAGAAACTGTATCAATGCACCTTATCCATGAAAGGATTTCCATCCTACTTAAGATAATCATAGCTAATATGGTGATACAACTGGTGCTGATCAGCTTATCACCATATTGGGAAAACTCACACAGGTTATGAATAAAAACCTTACCCAAATGGAGCACCCTGATACATAATGTGGAGGATCAATTTTAGACCAGTAATGAGGCAACAACCACCAGAATTCAATTGGAGTACAAATCTATTAGTAGATGAGCAATGGATAAGTTCCTTAGAGAAAATATTTCATTCTTTGTGGAGTAACCAAAGGAAAAAAGTTGTCATTGATGTTTATCGCCTCACGATAGATGCAGATCGATGGTGGTCATTGATTCAAAAGACAAAGGAATATGAAAAAGTATCAAACATGTAATTGAGGGAGTTCAGAGGGATTTTATTTGAAATATTTTTTCCTCATGACCATCGAGTGTATATGGAATGATAATTTATAAGTCTGAGGAAAAAGGAGGATAAGAATGTCATAATTTATGATGCTAACTTTATAGGGTTAGTAAGGCATGTATCAGATTATATATGTAACCGAAGGAGTAAGAATGATCGATTCTTGTATGGGTTAAAAGCATTTCTCCATCTAGCATTAGTCTCAAAATCTATCTCGTCGTATGAAGATATTGTCTCATGTTCTATCAAAACAGAAAAGGAATTCTATATATCTTACAAATGAAAATCGAAACAAGAGAAGAAGAGATCTGCTGAACACTCTTGGAAAAGAAATAAAAAACCAATAATAAGGGAAGATTTTAATTTCCACCCTATGATAATTGTGGAAGGAAGCATCCTGATGCCTATCTAAAAGAAAAAAGAATATTCTACAAATGTGGACAGAAAGGCCATCATGCTAGTGATTGTAAGGGGAAGAAAGAAGTTACTAATATTTAATGCTACAATTTCAGGGAGATGGGACATTATGAAAATTAATGTCCTAAGCATCAAGGAAAATTACATTATAAAAGGCCAAGGGATCAAGGCTAAGATTATGCAATCAATACTGCTGAGGTTAAAGCTCTGAAAGACGTGGTGGAGGGTAATTTAATGGTTTCCTCATGTTTATCCAATGTTTTATTTGATTCTAGATCATCGCATTTCTCCATATATTCATAGTTTGATAAGAAAATTAGATATTTCCAATTTGATTTAATTAGGTTGTTTTCAGTAAAAACTCCTAAGGGATGTATCATTGTAACAAATTTTTGTGAATCAGTCCCAATTAAGGAATAGAAATGATATTTATATTTTGATCTAATAAATATACCCATGATTAAATTTGATATAATCCTCAGTATGGATTGGAATTCAGACCGTGATGTGAAAATTTATTATAAGAAGAAATAGGTTACAATTCTCGATGATGATAAGGAGTACCTTGTATTTAGAGCAGAAACATCACCATCTGATTCTTATCTAGACCTACCCCCAATAGCTCTACTAAATTCAATTATTGGTATGGATGAGAATGAAATAATTATGGGTTAGGAAAAGAATTTATGAATAGAGGACACACCTATTGTGAAGGAATATGTTGATGTGTTTCTAGAGGATTTACCTCGACGTCCTCCAGAACAAGAAATTAGGATTTCCATTGATTTAATTCCTAGTTCAAGGCCCATATCGAAGGCCCCTTATAGAATGGCCACTGTGGAATTATTGGAACTATAGAAACAACTAAATTAATTGAGTAATAATGGATTTATTCACCCTAGTTTTTCTCTATGGGGAGACTCTGCCCATTTTTTTAGAAGAAAAACAGATCTATGAGGTTTTGCATTGACTACAGGGAGATCAATTCTATAACAGTAAATAACAAGTATCCCCTACCTCACATTGATGATTTATTTGACCAACTTCACGGAGATAAACATTTTTCAAAGATTGACCTTCGATCTATATATCATCAGTTCTGTGTGATGAAGTACAAAAATATGAAAACCGCATTTCGAACCAGGTACGGTCATTAAGAGTTTACAGTAATGCCTCTTGGATCGACTAATTCACCCTTTGTTTTCATGGATCTAATGAAAAGAGTTTTCAAGGAATATCTTGATGACTTTGTAGTGGTATTTATTGATGATATCGTGGTACACTCAAAAAGAAATGAAGATCATGAAAATAACTTGCTCAGTATTCTAAAGACACTTAGAAGAATTAAATTATATTATAAGTTTAGCAAGTGTGAATTCTGGAATCATGTGATTTCTTTTCCATACCATATTTTCTCTAAGGATGGTATCTTTGTTGTCCTTAAAAGACCAATGAAATCCTAAAATGTCCAGCACCAACAAGTATAACTGAGGTATGTAGTTTTAATGGTATAGTTGTTTATAATCGACTTTTTGTCCAGAATTTCGCTTAGTTGGATAACTCATTAACCAAGATCACACGTAAAAGGGTTAATTATTTTTTTTGGAAAAAAGAGTGTGAATATTGTTTCGATGAAATGAAGAGAAGATTATTTATTGATCCTATCTTGAATCTACCATAGTGGAAGGAGGAATTTGTTATTTAAAGTGATGCTTTAATGAAAGGACATGGTTGTGTCCCTATGAAGAATGATAGAGTTATTTCCTATGCATCCCGACAGCTAAAAATTCATGAGAAAAACTACCAGACTCATGATCTTGAGTTAGAAGCTATAATAATTACACTGAAGTTATGTAGACACTATCTCTACGGTAAAATATGTGAGATTTATACTGATCATGGGAGTTTGAAGTATATTTTATCATATAAAGAACACAACATGAGGCAAAGACGATGGCATGAACTACTCTAGGATAATGATTGCACTATACACTACCACTCGGGGAAGGAAAATAAGGTGGAAGATGCTTTGAATAGAAAAAACCAATGAGTTTTGAATAATATGAGATTTAAATGGATCAAATTTTCTTGGATCTAGTAAAGATGGATATGGGAATAACAATTTAAGGTAAAACATAAATACCTTTTCAAATTGTTGCCAAACCATCTTTAATAGAAAGGATAAAGAGTTCTTCGACTGATGATGAGGAGTTCCAAAAGAATATTAATGCTATGAATGATGGGAGATTGTGTGACATCATATATGAAGATGGAATTTTGAAATTTCGGAAGAGAATTTGTGTTCCTAACATACCGAATATAAAAAGGGAATTGTTGGATGATGCTCATAGCTCCAATTTTTCTATACACACTAGGAGGACCATGAAGTAAGAAGATTTGAAAGAAAATTTCTGGTGGGATAACATGAAAATCGAGATTTCAGATTTTGTGTAAGGATGTATGGTTTCCGAAAAAGTGACAGCTGGAAGACAACATCCTAGAGGAGTCATGCAACCTCTTCCCATAACTGAGTTGAAATGGGATGTTATTACGATAGGCTTTATCCTGGGGATACCAAAGACTTCTAGAAGGAATGATGCAATATGGGTCATTGTTGATCATCTTACCAAGTCACAACATTTTATTTCTAAAAGAGAAGATTTACCACTTGAATGATTTACAATAATATATATTAAAGATGTTATAAGACTTAATGGAGTACCCCTATCAATTGTTTTTTATCGTGATCCACATTTTACATCAAGATTCTGGAAAATTCTTCAGAAATCACATGATAATGAACTTTTCTTGAGCAATGCCTACCACCCTCAAACTGATGGACAATCAAAATAGACTATTCAAAGCTTAGAAGATATTTTGAGATCTTTCTCATATGATTTTAGAGGTTTTTGGGATTAGTATTTACCTCTGGTAGAATTTTCCTATAACAATAGATTCCATTCAAGTATTCAGATGTCACCATATGGAGCATTATATGGAAATAGATGTCGCATAATAACTTGTTGGGATGATGTTGGGGAACGAATACTCGTAGGCCCAGAACTAGTTAAAAAAATGATGAAAAAGGTTATGGTTCTGAAAACCCACATCAAAGCAGCTCAAAGTAGGCAGAAGAGCTATTCCAATAACTAAATGAAGTATTTGGAATATCAGGTTGAAGATCATGTTTTCTTGAAGCTATCTCCATGGAAGGGAGTTATACGATTTGGTAAGAAGGGTAAATTAAGTCATCGTTACATTGGACCTTTCAAAATTCTAGAATGAATTGGGGTTGAAGCTTACCATTTGGCAATGCCACAAAGTCTCTCCAAAGTTGACGATGTGTTCCACTTGTCATTGTGGAGAAATACATGGCTGGACCAATGAAGGTACTCACCAATGAGGAAATTGAACTAGAACCTGATCTGTCTTATTGTGAAGTTCTTTTCAAAATTCATGATACCTGGGGACATGTTTTGAGAAATTGGACGACTCATCTGGTAAAATTTCTATGGAGAAACCATAAGATGGAAAAGGAAAAATGGGAACTCGAGGAACTTATGATGAAGAACAAACCAAATCTTTTTATGTGGTAGTATTCTAGAAATTTTGAGGATGAAATTATTTTAATGAGGGATGAATGTAACACCCCAAGCTTCCATGATACGTTTCCCTTTGAAAATTTCAATATCATGCATTGTATGAAACTTCGAGATTCTAACACACCGCGACCAATCAAACTAGCAATTATGAAATATAATACCCACAATTTGAAATTTCATAAATTTTATTTTTCAAAATGGACTTCCTTTTTGAATTTTTAATATCAAAATTATCATAGGGTGAATTTTTGGTATTTTTCTGAAAACGTTCAATTTTTGATGAATAGTGAAAAACACTTCATTATTGGTTAAAACCAACTTTTTATTTAAATAATTATTTATTTTATTTAAATTTATTTTAGGTCAAAATAGATAAATAATACCTATATATTTTCAATGTAATTCATTGGAGTCATTTTTTAATATGTTTAGATATATAAAAATTTTATTGAACTATTTACCGTCTTTTACCCCCCTCCTAGGAGCATTTAAAAATTTGCAGGAAACATTATTTTACCGCATCTGTGAGTTGAATTTCAAAAATTCAAGAGACACAGTTAATATTAGTAAGTAAAATGTTCCTTAATAAGATGAAAATTATTTTTGGTGAATAGTAATTTTTGACTTTTATTTACCGTGGTTAAAATTAAATAGGGTAATTATGGGTAAAAATGAAATCATAATTACCCTAACACATGTCCTAATTATATAGGATAAGTATAATTTGACCAAAAAAATCTTAGGAATAAAATATGATCCTCTTTTGTTCACATGGATTAGATTAGGACATTTATTATTATTTTATTTAAAAAAGAGTTAAAAGAGGTAAATTCAAAGTTTAATAAATAAACCATTTTTAATATAGGGTTACACAGAAGATAAATTCAACTATAAATATTAATTATAAAGATAAAAAATATTTCCTACTAAATGGTTTTTTATTTATAATGTTTAGACATTAAAAAATTTAATTATTTTATAACACAATGATGAAGCACTAATTACCTTATTAGTGAAATATTAAAATAATTGATATTATAAATAAGCAAATAAATGTAATTTGAGACTTCTGATGAATTCCTAAATTTTTATTGGTTAATATTACATGTTAGGGTTTATTAAATAATTATTTTTATAAGTAATCATGTTGTTATGATTTTCACAAAAACCAAATACTAAATAGTATCAAAATTGACATAATTGAGTTTTTTTATAAAAAAAATATATAATTAATTGATATAATTTTCATAAAAATATAATTTTCAGACAGAGGACTTAGATAAAGTTATATATATTAATAATTAACCACTTGGGGTTCTCTTGGCTTTTTATATGATGTTTATTAATTATATAATATAAAAATACAAAGAGACATGGTAAATGTCAGACTATTTAACTAAGAGTTAAATCTAAAAGATAAGGTTAATATGGTGACCTAAATCTATCTAAAACCTATTGGTTGAAGGTTTTTGTACATATATTCCCCTTATCCTCAAAATAAATTATTTTTGATCCTTTAAAAAAAACCAAAAATGATATAATTATAAAACAATATTTCAAGATTTTCCTTAAGCGACCCTCACCTCTCTTATAAAAAGGTACTTCCCCTTATCATAATTTCACACCTCCAAAGCCATTTGGCTCGGAAAAACCCTACCCAAATATCCTCCCAACCTTCCTTCATTCATCCTAGAGACATTCCTTTGGTCATAAATCCATCCTATGGAGCCCTTTTGATACAATTAAAAGGAAGAACCTGAAGAATAGGTAAATAATTCATTACCCATTTCAAGTTAATTTCCTCTTCCACATCCTCTTTATATGTTTTTTTCATACCAAAATAACAAATATAGTACCTTCTACATACTATGATTTTATTATAAATATGGTACAACCATATTCGTTATTCTATACATCCAATAAATGAAAAAGTCACCATACGTACGTACGTACGACATACCGTCTCCACAAATGCGATGAAATTCATTTATCCATCGTAACCATTCAAGAATAATTTTCATTTCATGACTAAAAATATGGTTTACAAACATAATATAATTCTATATATTAATCAAATACATAATATCTATAATAAAATGGCTTACATAACCAATAATATATATGAAAACGAATCAGTTAACACCTAAAACGATGATACTACTAAAATATTATTAACAAAGAAATTTTAGAGGACCATATATGATATCATATTTATGTATATAGTTATTATATAATTTAATAACAATTATTTAACTATTATACAAGAGGTTAATGTACCCTCAACCAAGGAAAAGTACATGGTAAGGGTTAATTTCACAATCACATTATTATCCGAGGTTGTTTTTACGTAAGTACCTACTGGGACCTATTTATCATCCACATCCATGTTTTCTTAAAAATGTATTTCAAAACATTTTTAATATTTACTATACTATGGGTTAAGTCATTAATACCCTTAAGTGAAAATATATATTTTGAAACAAATATTTCGGTAATTTTCCAAACAAGGTACTTTATGACCTTTTCGACAAAATTATGGTAAGAATGTTTTTCTTAACTTATACAGTGGGTGTAGCTATTTTACACCCTTATAACATCATCCAATCTTTCCTTACAAGCTTATACAAATATTTTCAAAACAAATTATTTATTTTATAATTATTTGACTCTTAAATGATTTGAAAATAGAAAGAAATATTTCTGTCAAATAGATTTGATTTCATCTATGTCAACATCCTTTGATAAATTTTACACTAGTTTGAAGTGAATTTATTATGAGACCAATATTCCATATTGTATTTAAGGTTTTGTGATATGTTTGACTCTAGATGTGTTATTTTTATACCATTCATGGTTTAGGGTTAAAGTATTTACAATTCATATGCTAGTTTTAATATGAATGTTTATGTTATGTTTGAACATTTTCATCTGAGGAATGTATTGGACTTAATAACTGATAGGTGGAGCCCACTATAGCTCCTTGGTGCATCGATAAGTCTCACGAGACCATTAGAGGTGGAATTGACCAAGGCCTTTCCCAATTTGATATATGATTTTGGCCGAGGCCTAAATCATTTTGACGTCTTGGCCGAGGCCTTGACAAGATGTTTTAGAATGTCCGACATTATACATTCCCTCATTATAAAAATAATAATGATAGTTCATGTGGTTATTTGACTATTATAATACCCATGACTATGTTTTGTTATGTTATTATTTACTCATCTCATATTCCTCCAATATAGGGTTTATGTTTATTATTTGTAAAGGCACACATTTTTAATTATTCACCATGCCTATTATTTATGTTATCTTCCACTGTATTTGTTACCCTTACTAATCATTTGAGCTCACCCCTTTCTTATGTTTCATTTTCCCAGGATATGAAGAATTTAGTTATTAGTGACTTGCAGTTATAATCTGGGAGACTTGGATGTTTCTAATATAACAATTTAGTTTTGTATTTATTTTCAAGTTGTAATGTTGAACTTATATATGTATCATGTTTCCAATAATACTAAACTAAATAGTCTTTCGGGACATGATTCCTTGTATCATACCAATGTTATGTAATAAAGCACTGAATCTGGGTAACTAGGGTTGGGGAATTACAGAAACTTTGTTACATTGGTAGAAATACTCATTTTATCTAATTTTTGGCTTGTTGCCGATAGTTGAAAACAAAACATGACTTCCCAAAATATTTGTAAAAAAATTAATAAAGTATTATATAAAAATTATAAATAAATTATCTTTTAAATAATAGATAAAATGATGAAAAAATTAGTTACAGATTATTACTGATTATTACTGATCATTACTTTTTATTACTATTTATTTATAATAATTCATATTTATTACTATTTATTACTACTTGTTACTAATTATTAATAATTATTACAACTTATTTCTAATTATTACTAATTATTTCTAACTACTACTAATTATCACTATTTATTACTATTTATTACTATTTATTATTATTTATTCCTATTTACTACTATTTATTACTATTTGCTACTATTTATTAATAATTATTACTATTTTTCACAAATTATTGGTAATTATTACTAATTATTACATTTTATTAGTAATTATTACTCGTTATTATTAATTATTACTATTTAGTAATAATTATACCTATTTATTAAAAATTAATCTTAAATATTATGAATTATTCCTATTTATTACAAATTATATCTATTTATTACTAATTATTTCTAAATTATTACTAATTATTACAAATTATTACTAGATTATTACTAATTTTAAATCTTTGTTACTAATTATTTCAAATTATTCTGGATTATTACAATTTATTACAATTTAATATTATTTATTATTCCTATTTATTCTTATTTATTCCTATTTATTACTATTTATTACTATTTATTACTAATTATAACTATCTATTACTTATTATTCCTATTTATTTCAAATTATTACAAATTATTACAAATTATTACTGTTTATTATAATTATTTATAATTATTCCTAATTAATACAAATTATTATTTATTATCCCAAAATATTATAAATTGCTTTTAATTATTACAAATTATTATTAATTATTAAAAATTATTCCTATTTTTTACTAATTATTCATATTTATTCCAATTTATTTTTAATTATTACTACTTGTTACTCGGTATTACTAATTATTACTAATTATACCTAATTATTACAAATTATTCCTATTTGTTACAAATTATCCTATTTGTTATAAATTATCTTATTTTTTACTACTTATTCTTATTTACCCAGAAAGCTCATCCATGGGTTGGGACCCCTTGAATAAAAATTTATTAAAAAAATAAAAGGCACAATAGAGGACAAAGAAAAAACATGGCACCAGATTCCCACAAAAGAAAACACCCAATCACTTCTTATTACTTCCCATGTTTCCAATATTTTTAGGAAATCTGATCCTCTCCTTGGGGTTCGACCACACCTCAATGTCTTCGGTAAATCATGCTCATCAGATGATAATTCTAACGATGACTTAGAAGCATCCTCGAAGATTCTAAATTTCTAAGATAGGTCTCTTAAATTCGTCTCAAAAGTCGAAAGAAATCCATTCTCAAAATTGATTTGAAGCATTTTTTGTACAACTAAATACTCATTACAATCAAGCACCGCCAGCTCCATCATGTAAAAAGTGGCATCTAACTACAAAAAGGACCAATAAGATGCTTCTTTGTTAATGCCTCTAAGTAGATGCCAACCATCATGAACTTTTGGGAAAGTGACAGTCATGTTCTCCAGACGTGCATGAAGATAATTTTCATCTAAATCATTACCAAAATATGTCTATGAATGTTTCATAAGGTCAGAGAAAAAATGAGGGTATGTCCACTCCAAAATCTAAGATGTACTCTCATCCATGGTTGGTAGTGCCACATGAGCCACGCTAGAGGAAAATTACTTCTGAGGACCAAGATCCCTTTCATCCTCATGAACATCCATCCAAGGATTCTCCACTCCAATGTCAGAGAAACTTCCCACAGTAACCATCGTGGAGGTGTGGGTCAAAGGAACATGTTTTGCGAGAGAGGCCTTAGAATCATTCCTTGGTTTTCGAGGAAATAACATAGGAAATCCATCTACATCTATCTTTGTTTTCTTTCCTTTACGACTCACCGCCACTATTTGTACTTACTATAGGTTATCGTCCAGAGATTCTTGAATACCCTCCTTATCAAGAGACTAACTATCCACTAAATTTGCCTCAATTTCACAAGCTACTTTACCAGTATAAGTACCTATATCACGAGTAATGCAATTCTAACAATCATGTGGACGCAATTCCAAATCAACCCCAACAACAAGATCAGCCTCCCGACCTCCACAATTTCATTCCATGTTCTCACATAATACCTACTGCCATAATCAACATTATTGGCTATCTTCTCTATACATGTGGAAGCTCTATGTGCATCGGGAGTTGCATCACCCTATAGATGTATACCAGCCTTGCGTAGAGAACATGCACCACCCCTTACAACATCTAGCTGACCAGCCTTCACAGCTCTTTCCTTGTGTCTATGAGTCCCCCCATCTTCCTACAACTCATCACCTCATGACCAGTAGTCTTAAAATTCATTCAAAAGCATGTTATTTTTTCATATTCAATACTCAATTCAATTTCCTCATCCTCAGTGGAGAGGAAGACATAATCAACTAAGACTGAATCCAGGTCCACTTAAACCAAAATCTAGCATAATGCCCAAAATTATTCATATTTAGTACTAATTGTTACTAATTATTCCTATTTATTCCCAATTATTGCCATTAATTCAAAAATTTTCATAATTATTATTAATTATTTCTAATTATTCTTATTTATAGAAAATTATTATTAATTATTCCTATTTATTACTATTTATTTCAATTTATTAGTAATTACAACTATTAATTCTTATTTATTCATACTTATTACTATTTATTCTTATTTATTCCTATTTATTACAATTTATTCCTATTTATTACTATTTATTACTATTTATTCTTAATTATTCCTATTTATTGCTAATTATTTCTATTTATAATTTTTTATTAAAAATTACTGCTAATTATTAAAATTTATTACTATTTATTACTAATGAAACAACAAATTTGTTGAAAAAAGTAATGCAAAATAAAACTATCTAATTATAATTTAATTTAATTGTCCCTAATTAACAATAATTATAACTAACATAAAATTAAATAAATTAACTAAAAACATAACCGCAATATATAAATACCGTTAAACAGAATCTTTTGTACGCAGAAAGGCTTCCAAATAGATCTTATATGAAATTTTAAACATTTAAATAAATTTAGAGAGAAAAATGGGAGTTTTGAGAGAGAGTAATTGATAAAGGTGTGAGATGAAAAAATGGATGGGGGTATATATAGGTTATACTATTTTCAATGGGCATATTTGCGATGAGAGATAAACCCCGTCGTAAATATTATTATTTGCGATGGGTCACATTTCAAATGACTGAACCCAATTAATTAGTTGGGGATGGTTAAAAAGGTTGTCTATGATGGGACCATTTGAAAATACAAAAACCCATTAAGGTTATTGGCGATGGGATACACAATACTATCACAAATAACATTCTTGCAGTTTGGGGGACAGCCCGTGCCAAACTATTTGCAACAGGATATCCATTCTCGTCCCAAATAATTCACTATTTGTGATGGGAGAAGGGTCCCATTGAAAATAGGGTGAATATAGGTGGTGACATAATAATAATAAAATTTAATAATATTTAGGATACTTATATTTTTTATTTATGTTAAATAGAATATATTTAGTGTTGATATAAGATGACATAAACAGATAATGGTTATCTAATATGATTGCCTCTTCTTCAGTAGACCTCTAATAGATCCATTATTTTTTACCATTGTTATATACTTTAAATAATACCTTAACATCCATATTGTTGATAGGGAAGATTATAAAACACGTTTTTTTGGGTTAATTGATCTAAGAGGCTCAAATTGGTGTAAATAAGAGAATGTAGGAATGTCATTTTACAAGAGATGGAAATGATACATTGGGAATTTCATAAATGATTAAATAATATATATATATATATATCATAATCTTTTCTAGTGGCCCCATAGTGCCAAGGGTTCTAACATAATATGAGATAGAAACAAAAAAATCAAACAATTTCATTTGGACAATTTTTGGTTACATTTTAAGCCTTATCTCCTTGATAAAAACATTAAATTGTTTTTAACATTATATGTGATAACTAAAATTTTTACCATGATACCAAATTATATTAATACAAATAAAACGATCTATATAAAAAATAGAAATTATAATTTTAAAATTTTAAACCATTTTAAAAGTTTCAATTTATATAGGTGGAAAAAATTACTATTAATATTATAACTCAAAACACATGAAAACGTTTTTTGGAAAATACCTGACATCAAGAGTAAAAATCATTTCAAATTGAAATAAATTTATAATGTAATTTCAAAATATTTTTTAAATAATTAAAAATGAAACTTTTTAGACATATTTATCAATCTAAAACTGAATTTCATCTTCCAATCATATCACTAAATGTAAAGGCCCAAAATAGTTTTATCTTTGAATGAAATATAACTTATCTTTAAAAAGATAATATATGTTTAAAAAATAAAAAATTATGTTTTAAAATATATTATTTAACTTATTAAACATATATTTGTTTAAAAATATCCATTCCATAGGATAAATGCAAGTGTTAGATATATATTAAAGCTTTACCCCTTGGTTTAACATAATTTTACCTTTTTACTGAGTTGATAAATATTTACATTGGTTAAAATTCATAATGGACATGAATTTAGTTGATCTTATTAAATTTTATCATTTATTGTTATTAAAAATATTTAATTCCTTTTATAAAATTTAATTTATATAGGTGCTATAATTTAATTAAAATTTAAACCATTATAACATGATGAAATGCTATTTTCTACAAAAAAGGTTTTCATAAGTATAATTAGTTTTTTTACCAATATAATGCATTTAATTGATTCAAATGAACATAAATGGTTTATTTGTAATATAAATATAGTAATTTTACTTAAAAAATATATAAAAATAATCTAATGTTTTGTAAATTCTTGCAACAAAAAAGACATTTTTCAATAAAAAATATGTATTTTTCACTATTCGCAGTAAAACTAATATTTTGGGAAAATAGAAAAAATTTAACTTAAGATACTTTTAATATTATGATTATCAAAATTATATAATTTTGATAAAATATAATTTCTAAAATTTTATAATATAATTCTAATATTTTCTCCCAAAAATTAATAAATCCCATTTAAAAAATGTATTATTCAATAATAAAATGATTTTACAAAAGATTTAGTACATAATTATAAATTAAATTACATTAAATGAAACCTTTATACATATTTTGAATAATTTGGTCATTCTTATTCTTACCAACAATTTTAATTTCTTGTTAATAATGGTCACATTTAAGTAATGTTATTTATATAAAGGTTTATTTAAACATGGGTTTGTGTGTATGGCAAGATAATAAAGAAATTAAATTTATTTTAAGAAAAATATATCATAAAATATTTGGGTGATACATTATACCCCCATTAAAATTAATATCACCCTTGAAATTATGCCACTTTAATTAAAAAAAGATTATATATCTGTTTTATCACATCCTCGTGTTCCCATACAGCTTCTTCAAATTTAGGATTCCTCCAAAAAACATTAACCAAGTTCATAGTATTGTACGATGTCACTTTATCACTAGGATCAATTATTTCTCATAGTTATTTATCATAGGAAATATATTTCTCTAGTGGTAAAATATTTTATTTCAATACATTTGATGGTTTATGTATGTTCTTCTTCAAGTGAAATACATGGAATACATCATGAAATTTAGATAAGACACTAGTACAAAAACATTTTTTTACGTCACCATTTTTCACGTCGGTTTTTTAGAACCGACATGAAAATATCTAAAAATCGAATTTTCACGTCGGTTATATAAGAACCGACGATAAAAATCCATTTTATTTGATTTTTCACGTCGGTTATTATATAACCGACGTCAAAAATAAATGTAAATCACTTTTTCCACGTCGGTTATTAAATAACTGACATGGAAAATCCTTTTCCAGGAAAATATATTCAAATTTTCACTTATTTTTCACATCGGTTATTAAATAACCGACGTGAAAAATCAATTTTCGTGACTTTTTCACGTCGGTTATTTAATAACCGACGTTAAAAGGTATTTTTCACGTAGGTTATTTCATAACCGACATGAAAAATGTTTAAAAAAATGTAGTTCATTTCTAAAGCTTTAATTTGACAGGTCACGGAGCTCAAACGGAGTTACTGATTAAATGTTATGGCCTTCAGAAGTTGATTATCACTAAACGATGTCTTAAGGATGTCCGACTTCTGAAGGCCATAAATTTTAATCCGTAACTCCGTTTGAGCTCTGTGACCTGTCAAATTAAATCTTAGGAAATGAACTACATTTTGGAAAACATTTTTCATGTCGGTTATGAAATAACGGACGTGAAAATCACCTTTTAACGTCGGTTATTAAATAACCGACGTGAAGAAGTCACAAAAATTGATTTTTCACGTCGGTTATTTAATAACTGACGTTACAAGGTATTTTTCACATCGGTTATTTCATAACCGACATGAAAAATGTTTAAAAAAATTTAGTTCATTTCTAAAGCTTTAATTTGACAGGTCACGGAGCTCAAACGGAGTTACGGATTAAACGTTATGGCCTTCAGAAGTTGATCATCTCTAAATGATGTCTTAAGGATGTCAAACTTCGGAAGGCCATAACTTTTAAACTAAAACTCCATTTGAGCTCCGTGACCTGTCAAATTAAAGCTTGAGAAATGAAATACATTTTTGTAAATACTTTTCACATCAGTTATGAAATAACTACTGTGAAAAATACCTTTTAACGTCGGTTATTAAATAACCGACGTGAAAAAGTCATGAAAATTGATTTTTCACGTCGGTTATTAAATAACCGACGTGAAAGAGTGATGAAGATTGATTTTTCACCTCGGTTTTATAATAACCGAAGTGAAAAATAAGTGAAAATTTTAATATATTTTCACGTCGATTATCATAAAACCGATGTGAATGAAAATTTTAATATCCCGCGAACATGAAATTTCAATTTTTTTACAGCGCGACATCGAAATTTTGAATTGCCGCCTAAAATTTTTAATACCACATTTTCTCATAGAATATCAATTATATGTTTCCATTATACACCCATCTTAATTTTATGATCATTTATTTCAACCATTATCGTTCCCCCAAATCGACTCTTTTTCTCTCAAACGCGAATCAATTATTTCTTCTTTCTGCGATCTCGTCAAGGTTTATTTAATCATACATCCATGGTTTATGGTTTTTATGATTTGTTTTCTTAAATGAAATACCATTTTACGATTATTTCATTCAACCATCATCGTTCCACTGAATCAACTTGTTTTATCTTCAACGTGAATCAACAATTTCTTATTTCTGCTACCTCATCAAGGTATTTGTAATTATTTTCCCATGATTTATATTTTCTATGAGTAGTTTTCTTAATTGATATACCATTTAACGATTGTTAATTTATTATAATGATGGATGATTCTTTATATCATGATAAAACTACAAATCCTCCGACAGATTCAAAAATTCTTTCTAATATGAAGCTACGGTTGGCTCATTCAATCTTTCCTCGAAAAAAATATCAAACTTCTGATGGTCATAACTTTTGATCCGTAAATCTGTTTGAGCTCTATGACCTGTCAAATGAAAGCTTAGAAAATTTTCTACAATACTGTAAATAGTTTTAACGTCTGTTATTTAATAAGAAACGTTAAAAATAAATTTTAACGTCGGTTATTAAATAACCGACGTAAAAAATGACTTATAACGTCGGTTTTTTCACAAACCGACGTAAAAAATGGCTTCTTATCAGCATTTCCAGAATGTATTTCACATAGGTTTTTTAAAAACCGTAGTTAAAAACTATATTACCCCATTTTTTACGTCGGTTATTAAATAACCGACGTAAAAAATCATATTTTTAACATCGCTCGCAATAACGTCGCCTAAAAACCGACGTTAAAAGCAAAAAAAAAACGACGTAAAAAATGTTTTTTGTACTAGTGAGACCGATGGAAGAGTAAAGCGATAGGCTACCATCCCTACCCAATGAAGAATTGAAAAGGGTACCATATACCTATGTGTCAGTTTTCCCTTATTTTTAATCTCATAAAATTATACACTGTATAAATTCATAAAAATACCTACTCACCAACTTTGAATTCCATATTTCACTGATGATTATCCACAAAAATTTTCTTTCCACATTGATCTACCTTAATTTGATTTTGAATGTATCTAAAATTATTTGTAATTTACTTATATGACTCAAATCCCAATATATATATTTATCAAACAATATTGGAATACATTTAGGTTCTACACTTCTTTCCATATAATGATTCATAAGGGGACATCTAAATTCTAAATTTGAAAGCTATTGTTGTAATAAAATTAAAATAGAGGAAGGTGTTGATCCCAACAACCACTAAAATATATTGAAATAATATTTTGGAATATCCTCTATGTTTTAAATGGTTCCCTTAGACTGACCATTTGTCAATGTATGATAAGCCGTATTAAAACACAACATTAAATCCATGTAATACTAAGGGCATCACAATAACTTTGATGTAAACCACATGTCATGATCAGATACAATAGAATTTTATACTCCATAAATCCTTACAACTTATTTAATCTATGTTCTAGAAATATGATCAACATAGAAATATTTTCTTATATCAATTATGTTTCCTAACCTCATAAGTCAATCAACTACAAACCAAATAGTGTTATGCCAATTAGATGGTTTGGGGAGTCTGATGAAAAAATCAATTGGGATTTTTATCATTTTTATTATTGTAAGGGAAATAGTTATAATATCCCCATAGACTTCTATATATCATGTTTAACTTTTTGTTATACTAGACACTGAGAAACATACTTTGCGTTACCTCTATTGATTTTATCTTCCAAAAAATACTCTGTCATATCTCTATATGTCTTCATACTTCCATGATTAATACATAATGATGAACTATTATCTTCATCCAATGACTCCTTATTCAAATATGGTATGTATGGGGACACATACACAGTTCTTGAACCTCATCATTCTATCAAAATCAATGTTGAACTCATGAACATTTCATACCTTCTTTTTCAACTCTACATCTTCTTCATTCACCTATTTAATCATAACATTGATATATGGTTGATCAATTAGTTTATAAAGTTAATATGTCTCATCTTCATCCAATATTTCAAAATACATCCTATAAAAATAAGGAATATTATATCTTTTATGATCCTCATCACATATAAGATATCACGATCCTTTTCATTAAAATCATTATCCAAATTTTTCTCTTCCCTAGGGTGGTAATGTGTTGAGTAATCATAATCATTAATAAAAAAAATATTCTAGGGAATATATTTACCTATTTATGAGTGAATATTTACGTAAAAATTTTCTGATTGTTATATATATTACACCTTTTTCTATAATGATAATGCCTCCATATCTTTAATGAAAATCTTTTCAAAGGTAACTCGAAATCATGATTTGGGTAATTTTTTGCACGAAACAAAAATTTTCATGATGCATGATATATGAACATATAATTATGAATTATGAAACATCACATTACCTTATTTAATGAATCAGTAATGATCACAAATAGTTTTATACTAGAGGGTAGTGTAATTATTGGTGTTCTACTTAAATTTATCTTCAATTACTTGAAATATTCTTCACATTCATCTATCCAAAGGATCTTATCAACCTTAAAAGATTACATGGTTAGTGTATTAGATATTAGCGATAAATTTACCAAACAATTTCTTTAATATCCATGAAAACCAATAAATATATAGAGCTCAGTCATAGTTATTTTTCTGGTCCAATTTTCAACAACTATCATCTTTGATGGATCTACCAATATAACCTCTCTTTAGATTATACAAGAAAAAAATTAAATTTTATTTATCCAAAAACCACACTTGGTAAATTTTTTATACAACATATACTTCCATAAGGAATTTATTAGAATCCTTAAGTTATATTAGTACTCTTATTTCTTCTTGTAATATATAAGAATATCATTTATAAATAAAACCACAAACTGATAAATCTAATCATTAAATACTATAATCATTAAATCAATAATGATATTAGGGGAATTATTAAGAAAAAATAGAATCAAAATAATTTCACAGTGTCCATACTTCAAACATAAGGTTCTCTTGGTCTTTAATTCTCATTTTACCCTCAACAAATAGTATCCATATCGAAAATCCATCATGTAAAAATATTAATGTCATTCTAATTGATATAAAATTTCATCAATATAGGGATGTGTACAATTATTCTTTATGTTCATCTTGTTAACATACCAATAATCAATATAGAGTCACATTGATCTATCTTTCTTATTAACAAAATGAATAGGTTCAACCCATGGTGGTTCACTCGATTGAATTAATATTTTTCAATATTCTCTTAGAGATACTTCTTTAACATTTTCAACTTAATAAGGTCCATATTATACTGAATCTTTGAAATTAGTATATAACTAGGTATAAGTACTGTTTAAAAAACCACTTCATGATTCAAATTAAGATAAGTAAAATCTTATATAAAAACATCATAAAAACATCATACAATGGGAATATATTTGATTTTATGTTTCTCCCTAACCATCTAAGATAAAAAATTCCTTAAAATAGGAATAAAAGACCATAAAATAGATGAAATTTCTAATGTAAGTTTTTATCTATAATAGCCCTCATATATGTAAATATATTGGTTTAAAATATATAACCAGAATTCCCTTCCTTATAGTTTGATATTTAATTTTTATAAAGAAAAAATATTTATGCCGAAAAATAACATTGAATTAAATAAGTGGGAGAATAATCAGATTTACAAGAAGTGTATTCCCAAAAAATAAATTCGAGATGAATCATACATTTTAGATGTGATCATCATACTATTAGTATTTTTCATTTCTATTTCAAAATATAGTAATTGAGGTGGTATTTTGATGCCCTTAGAAAATTATATAGTTCTAAAAGATTTTTTTTATCTAGAATCAAATAATATGTTAGCCATTCTGGAGTGGAAGATAAGTGAACCTTTTACCGCTTCGTTATCATACCCCAAGTCGAAAATAGAGATAACGTTATATTTCCCATTTTCTCTAGTATTAGAAGGTTTGTAACATCAATCACTATCATTAACCCCTATATTTAAACAATAATAACCCTGATTTATATACTTCTTGTATTTTTAAAATTGGAGTGCGGGTGTTCCTTTTTTGTAATTATTTCTCTCTATAATTAACATACTTTTTCTACCCATCACATCAGTATTTGATTTACTACTAACCTTCCTTTCAACACTTAAAACATTTAATAAAACCTTTAAGGTAGTTAACTCCATATTTCATTTCACACTTAAAAAATATATTATATTATTCTCTCCATAGTTTTTGTAATTCAAATTTAATGTGAGTTTTATCATTCTGTTCTTATCAAAACCATGATGCTGATGGTAACTCCAATCTTTATTTGCTCCCTGGTATCACATATACTTATTTCTTTATAGCTACGAAATTCTCTTATGGATAATAATATTCAGATACATGGGTTTAAGAAATTGAAGACATGATAAATCATACTATAAGGTTGGATAATAATTCCCTAATCATACCTCTCAAGTGATGAAAAGTTTCCTCATATATACAAATAGAATCATCAACATTCGTATTTAGCCAAATGAATTCATCCTCCAATTTTATATAAACAATAAACCTAATAGACTTATTAAAAAAATTAACTCTTAAATCCAACCCAATATATGGATTCAATTTGTTATTATTGCCTCATATTCCTGATAATAGTCCATTATTTATCATTTGGTCCTCATAAACAAATAAATATTTAAAATAAAATTTTAATTTTAAAAAATACGGATGGAAGAAAATATTTTTTTAGTGGTATTGATTCATTTATCATCAACTAATGTATTAATAGACCCATTAAAATAAGTTCTATGTATCCATACGAAGAACACAATAGAACTTATTTCCTCGTTTTCTCATTTTGAATCTCAAGGTGATTCATATCTTCAGAATTTTTTAAATGTATATCATTATGAATTTTCATTGCAACCCCCATAAAATTTTGTGGTTTAAGAGGAAACTCATTACATGGAATGTCACTTTCATCACTAAAACATATCCTTTCAGTTCTAGACATTGAATCAAAACAAAAATCATAATCTTAGAAATAATAGTAATAGTGGAAACCCATATAATCATTAAAATAATTTATAAAATTTCTAATTCAAGACACATTTTTTCAAACATTGAAACCTTAGGTTTATCGTTTTACAATCATTATCATCATCAATTCAAATCCTTTATAATGGTTCATAAAAAATAAAAATTAACCCAGTAATGTCCCCAAATAGTTTCAAAACCATATTCATAATAATATCACACTACAACACCCCAATATTTTGTTAATATCTCTTTCGGAATTTAATCACTTGGATATATTACATTGAACACAACACCCATCTTAACCAAAAAATGAAATAATATTATAACCTAGATGTTAAATTGACAGGAATGAATTGCATTATCCTCATTTTGAACATTATAATTATATAATGTTTCTACATTAATAGAACATATTTTATAGTCATAATATAAAAATAAATCTAATTTTAAGCCAAATAATATATCTTTTTCTAAATTTAGTTTTTTCACCATTTAATGGTGCACTTATTTTAAAATTATATTTTGACACTTTTATGAATTATAGGTCAAAAAATAAACTTCATTTTTGAATTATGAATGTAAAAAATTATCTTCAGAAGTATTTTTGGTTTTTTTATGATATGTGTCATTTTTGTGGAATAGTTAAAAAAATTTCATTTTAATTGAAAACTGTCTTTTCATCTAAGTAATTTATAATGTTAAATTAAATTATATATATATTTTTAAAGTATAATTATATAAATAGTAATTATTTTACTAAAACATTAGTCAATAGAATCAATTTATCATTGAAATTTTATATAAAAACATTAATACTTTTTTAACATTTTTACTTTAAAAACACAATATCTCGTCATGTCTACATGATTAGTTTTTAATTAATTTTTGTAAATTTTGTGAATGTAATTTTGAAAAATAGATTCCATTTTCTGAATGAAAAGTTTTAAATTTTATAAAAATTTCCCTTTTACTTTTTTCAAATATGAATAATAGTTGTGGTAGTTTTTATTACCATTATAAAGGGTAAATCAGGTAAAAATTGAGTAATGAAGAGTAAAAATAATATGAAAATGATTAAAAAATGACCCGAAAACCTACCCCAATTTTATTGGTTGGGTAACTGTAATCCATAATATTTCGTTGTTAAAATATATGTCATTTTCCATTTATAAGGGACTATGAAATTTATAATATTTTATTTAAAGGAATGGTAATGATATAACAATTATATTATTAATAAACCAAATATTTTTAATATGTGATTATATAAGGAATATGTTAGACTACAAATAATAATTTAAAATATTAAAATTTATCTTCATTGTGGTTATATATTTTTAATTTAAACTTTAGAAATAATTATTCTTGCACATTAGTGATGCACTAATATTTTTACTAATGAAATATCAAATAATTGATATTAATAATATTAAAATAAATAAACATTGAGAAAATTATTTTCATAAAAAACATTTATAAATAAAAATTACATGATAAGGATTTATTAAAATTGGTTTCAAATATATCTTGTGGTATTGATATTTTTTAACGTCAATGTAATGAATACTGTCAGAAATCACATTGATGATATATTAAAATAAATTATATTTTAATAAATGATATAAAATATATAAAAATATAACATTTGATTAAATTATTGATTTATGGTTTAAAATATCATCCATGATTTATTTATTTTTATTTTGGTATTTTATAATTATATATTAACCCATAAAGTGTAAAATATATGTTTCCATGGTAAGAGTTGATGAGAATAAATAACGGTTAAAACTAAAAGAAAAGAATTATAATGTGACCTATACTTGGATAAATATTATTTTATTAGAGGATTCAAACCCATCCTCATATTTGCATACAAAGAACTCATTTTAGCTAATTTTTATTTAAAATTAATTTATATCAATTTAATATTTTGAGATTTTCAAAAAGTAACCATCACCACAATTATAAAATGGAACCTCCTCCCTCACTTATTCACACCACGTTAAGCCTTATAGATCAGAAAACTACGGAAAATTATCTTATAAAAATACTTAGTTAGGTTATTGAGATTATGGTCCTACAAAAATACCATCTTTAGTGTCCCTCGGAAGATATCTAAAGGAAGTTCACCGAAGAAGATATAATTTCTATTACCGAAAATTTAATGTACATTTCTTCTTATAATTCATATTAATTTTTTTTATTAATTAGTTAGAAATATAGTGTCCTATATATTGTAATATTTTATTATGAATATGGGACAACCATATTCTATCTTTTATCCATCCAATGAAAAACAAAAGCATCAAGCGTGCGTAAGTAATGCTTATCATCTCTACTAGGTGTTGTATTTTTCTCATCGCCAGTTTACAAGTATGGTTATAATTAAGAATATAGTGTATATATATTCTTATTATGAAATGATATATATTTTTTAATATTAATATTTCACCCTAATCCTTTTCATTTAATCTGTTAATGGAATGCTAATGTCGCTCGTGCGTGCGTACGTCCTACCATTTCCCCGATGCAATGTGATTCGTATTTTATGTTTTCCATTAAATAAATATTATAAACATGAATATAATGAGAAAAAATTATATTTAAAACCTTAATATTATTCTAGAGATGATGTAACTATATTCTATGCAGAAGAACAGGAACATACATAACAAAACATGCATATCAAAATGAAGCAATTAACATATGATACAAGGGTAATAGCAATATGTTTTTAAATTATATAAGAGGAAAATATATGATATCATAAATATGAAATGGTTCAATTATCAATTAATAACATGATTTTAACTATTATACTAGAGGTTAAATCTCATTCAACTAAAGGAAAGTGCATGGAAAGGGTTTCTTATCTTACTTTTATTTCTGTGAGATATAATAATTATTCACCACTTAATTATTTTGTTTGGTTTAATACCCCATTGATATATAATATTGTAAATCTAATTATATTCATGTTATAAAATGTCTCATTTTATAATTATTACTTTCATGGGGCATATGATTTGACTTATTATAAATGGGTAAAGTACTTCATCAAAATTTCACGTCATTGAGAAATATTTTATTATTATAAACCCACCTTCTTTTATATAGTGTATATATTTTCCCATTCATTTATGATCATAATTCATTAAATAGATTAATTTGTATCTATATTTCTTATATCATGTATAAGATTATTTCATAATTCATGTTATATGTTAACAAATGGGTTTCACTTTGAATTCTTTTGGCAAAACTAGGGAAATGAAGTTAAATATGTATCTTTAAATCATTACGAATATTTGCAGATAAGGTATCATAATTAATGAATTAAATTAACTATTTTATATATAATGAATTATATGGATATGAAATATTTGGTTCAGACTATATAGAGAAAAACCCCTAGACATATCTTTATACTCATGAGATGATTAATATAGCCAAATTAAATGGGGTTTCACTCTTAAAGATTACATTTTTTTTTGAAATTTCTTGAAGTTGAAGGTATTATATTCTAGGAAAACATTAAATACAATTATTAATTATTTCATTAATAATTATATTTTTTTATCCATGATATTTTCACATGGTTATTATCCCCAAATTCATATTTTGAAAAGGTGATTGATTAAATGGCATGTGTGTTCAATTATTTTACCTTGCCAAATTAATTATGAATTTTTTATAGATTCTGTTCTATGTAACTGTAACAGGGAATCTAACCACACCCATTACTTTGGAATATTCTCCTATGTAATTAAAATTAAAATTTTAAATGGGTTCATGAATGAAAATTACTTTCCATTATTATTATTTTTAATTACCAAATGTAATAAGGTTACAATACATATATTTTTTTCTTAAATACCACTAAATTTATTGTTAGTTTTTTATTTGAATCATGTATTATATACCAATGTGACAAATTAAGGCATCAACTCTAGGATACAGGGGTTAGGTTAGATATAGTTTGAATTAGATTAATTTTCATAGAAAACATAGATACTATATTAAGTAAAACATAGATTATCAAACACAATCCTCTTATAAAATTTGAAAATAATTATACAAGAACATCCCAAAAAATAATGTTTATGATTAAGATATTATATACACATAAAGTTTTAAATTTATGATAAATATTTATAAATTTTTTGGATTATACATTCTATTTTATAATGATATAATTTTATCTATTACATGATGTCATTTAGAAATGTCCCCTAGTAGATGGTATGTGAACCACACCAATTCACATTATATAATGAGTAATAATGATAATTTATTTTATGGGATTCTACCAATAATTACAATGGAAGTAGTCTCCAAAACGTTTCTCATCATATAATGACATAATTCCATGTTCTAAAATTATTGAGAAATAATTCTATGAGTCATATGTCTTAGAAGGGATTCCAGAGATTAAGAGGATAAAAAAGGAAAAGATAGCTAAAGGTAGGAAGGAAAAAATGATTTCCCTACATACGATAATTTTTGAATGAATCTCCCTAGTAAGTGATTGATTGGAATAGGAGTTTGTTATCGGTTTGGAGATTAGGGTCCCCCAGAAAAGGAATTAAAATGGAAGGATAAAATGGCTATTAGTCAATGCTAAAATTGTGAGGAGATGGACACTACACAATTGAATTAACCAAGCATTAAGAGAATATACCTTAGAAGAACCTAAGGGGTGATGATCAACCTCAATAAACTTATATAACTAAATTAGAATAATTTATTTTCTCTAGTATTTGGATCATTGTATAATTTTTGAAATGTGTTTCATCAATGATATCTTTCTTATAATTTTTATAAAATATAAAAGGATTTTCCTAATGTAATTCTTCTATAATGTTTTCCATTAGGAATATTTTAATTATGGATTTATGTTGGAAAAGGTATTCATATATTTTATATATGAAAATAAGATATACATTATATACTTTATGGAATCTAATGTTAAGTTGACTTTGAAAATTTACTGACCTTCCTTCTAAATCATTGGACTTCGAATATGGTAAGTAATATTTATGAAGATCCTTAGGGTTAATTACTAATGGAATGAATTAAGTTGATTTTATGATATTATTTATTGAGGATAATGTATTATTAATAATATTGAATAACACGTGGTAACCGTTTTGGTTTGGGAAAATATTTAGAGACTAATTGACAGAATTATGGATATTTTGATTCATAAAAAGTACTTCCGGAATAAAAATTCATCTTGATTGTCCATTTCCTGGCATAATAGATGAAGTGTAAATAGGTCAAAGAAAAACCAAAGTGTAAGAATATTTCTAAGAAATGGAAATAAATGATGTAAGTTTATTTTCATAGGTTCATTATCTGTATCTTGAAATAATTCCTCAACACTAGGAAAATGATTTTGGTATAAAAAAATTTATTTGTTTACTTTTCATACTAATAAACCAATGGTCTTTTTACTGGTCACAGATTTTAGGTTTTTTATGGTTAACTTTATAAAGACTATATTTTCTATCACTCTTCAAAAAAAAAAGATTTATATATACAAATTCCTGATTTATGTTTTCACTTCCCTATAATTTTATTATATTTTTAACCCAAATTTTGTGATAACCTTCACATTACACATTCCCTCTTTTAAAGAGGTTATTTTATTATCCCTATTTCTGATGTGGGTTTCCTATAAAGTAATTTTCAAGTGAAACCTATTATTCTCTATGTGAAATTTAAAATTTTGAGAATGTAATTTATTGAAGGATGGTGGAATCTAACACCTCATTATTTTATGATATGTCTCTTTTTAAATGTAATCTCTCTAATAGATTTTATTGCATGCAACGCCCAGCTTACTAGAAAAATGAAATATTATTATTACCTAGATATTAAATTCATTAGAAGGTATTTTTTTAAACACATTATGAAATTTATTTATTATCAAATTTTTTGAAATTCATCCAACATATTTTTTAGGCATAATAAAAAAATAAATCCAATTTCACGCATAAAATTTTTATTTTTCTAAAGGAAGTATTATCATCTTTTAATTATTAAATTTTGAATCATTTTTATATTATAATTGATAAAAAACATCAATATTTAAATAATAATGTCAAAATTATATTAGGGGTAAGGTTTTGTATTTTATTATATGCTTCATTTTTTGATGAATAGTATAAAATACTTCATTTTAATTGAAAATTGAATTTTCATCTCAAAAATGTATAATGCTTAATTATAATTGAAATTGGATTAAAAATAAAATTATATAAATGGTAAACATATCAAACCAATTTGGTGTATTTTAACCAATTTCATATTTAAATTTTATATAAAAACATTTAAAACTTTTTAGTATTTTAATTTTAAAAAGCCATTATTTCATGTCGTATGTAGGATAAATTTAAAACCAATTTCTGAAAATTATTTGAATTGAATTTTAAAAAATTTATTTCATATTTTTAACCATAAGATAAATATTTATTAAATAGGACCCTTTTATTTTTGGCCAATATGATTAAAAACTTTGGTAATTTTTATTACCATGGTAAAGGGTAAATTAGTTAAAAATCAAGATATAAAGGATAAAAATAATATGATAAGGATTATATAATAAAATTTACATTTTCTCTAATTTTATTTCATGATTATTTTTATTCCATATTTTTTAATGGTTTGAAAATATGGCTTTCCTTTACATTTATATGTGATTATGACATTTATAATATTTTATTTAAAAGAACGATAAACATATCAGAATAATATTATTTAAAATTTAATTATATTGAATATGGGGTAATTTAATGGATTGTTTAGATAATAAAAATTATTTTGGAGACAAAATATTTATATTCATCATGATAATTTAGATTTAGTTTTTAGTGAATAAATATTTACATTAAATTCTTACAGAACATTAATATAGTAGTTATTTTTCTAATTGAGATATCGAATAAATTATATTAAAAATATTAAAATAAATATAATTTTAGATACTCATTGTCATCCATTAATTTTATGGATTACTTTTACATGTCATGGATATATTAAAAGAGTTTTTTTAATATATCATGTTTTATTGATATTTTAAAAAATCAATGTAATGAATTATTTCAAAATGGAAATTAATAATATTTTAAAATAAAAAATATTTTATGAAATCATATAAATTTTTTGAAAATATAATTTCCAAGACCCTACCCTTGCTAGGTATCAAGCGGAAACTACCCCTTGCCAGCCTCCATAGGTCAGGAGGTGGATAATATCATTGAAGGCACAAATAACTCAGGGATCATTTTCCTAAGAACCTATAAAAGAAATCATAGCCAACTCAACGAAAAAGTGTATAGGGAAAGGGAAACAAGATAAAAACTTCTATTTAAGGTAACCAAACTTGGATCAATATCAAAACAATAAAAGTATAGAAATGTAATGTGAAATTGAAAGGTAAAAAATAAACATCTAATAAGAAAAGTTCCACAACACGACCAAAGGTGGATAACTAAAATAGCTATGAGAGCCACGCTCTTGGATCCCAAGCTATTACCACTGCACATCGTCCAAGTACCATGTATCCCTAATATCCTCAAATGCCACGATCATACTGTCCATCACCTACAAGGGAACAACAAGGGTTGTAAAAGCCCATGAAACGGTGAGTATAAAAATACTTAGTAGGATGACCTGAAGGCTTAATAGAGCAGCAAAAGATATACTGAAGAGGGGATCAGTAGATAGAACAAGGTACTGTAAAAGGAGTACATATCAACCCATCAAGAGAGTGAAGTAAACCAATCCAAACCCAATGATATAGGAATGGTGAGATTATGAACTTCTTATCGAGTCTTTTCTACCTATTGCATGAGTATAGATTCATCCAACCATGAAAAGATAGACATGGAATGCATTTGGCATACCCTGTTCATCGTTGCCTCTTCTGAATGGAGAGTAACCAAAACCCAAGGAGTAGGTATGGGAAATATAAGATATATATATATATATTCTCAGTGAAAGAAACCCAAATAAGAGTGTAATGGGATATCCACCACACAAGCTCTTTCTAGGAAAAGAGAGTATTCAATGGTCCCATAAGAAATAACCATCGATGCCTAGTATCTAACATGTCTTCCATTAACTGCAAGATAATGAGATAGAATCACCACACTTGGATACTATCTACTTCGGGCGACACATTCTCTCCCTCATGGTTTTAGGTATTGTCACAAGGATATGTCTCATTGGGTAAACCTTCCCTCTTTCTCATGAGTCCAAATGTACGTCAACCACATCTCATCATTATGCTGAACAACCAAGGAATTTCAAACTCGTTGTAGAGGACCCACACCATAGCGTGTCAGGCGGATTCTACTCTGATAGTCATCATAGAGGACCCACTCCTTGATGTGTTAGGGGGATTCCACTCTGATAGTCATCATATAGGATGAATACCATGATATGTTAGGTTGACTCTTATCTGATAGTCATCTTAGAGGACCCACACACAAATGTGTCATGTTTATTCTACTCTAATAGTCATTGTAGAGGTCCCACACCATTATGCGTCAAAGGGATTCCACTCTGATAGTCATCGCATTGGACCCACACCAAGATTACATAGGGGGATTCCACTTTGATAGTGATCGTAGAGGACCCACACCCAGATGTGTTAGTGGGGTTCCACTCTAGTTCATCAGAGACCCAATCCCAAACATGTCAGGGGGATTACACTTAGATATATCATCAAACACCACTTCCCTGCCCTTCTGGAGGTATGTACGGAACAACTTGGGCCATCTCTAAGGGATGGCACTTCTCTAGAATCTTTTAGGAACACTGGTAATCCCTTCTAAATGGTTCCTATTAGGAAGAATGGCACTTCAGTCATTAGGTGCCACCCCGAATATGCTTCATTCATGGAATATCTTGCATAGTAACATGAAACCCACTAAAAAGGGAACCATATTATTCTAAGTGAAAAAATACTCATGATAGGCTACTTTCATGCCAAAATATGAGTTCAAAAGAAGGGGATATGAGAGATGGAAGATTCATAAAGTGGTATAAAGTACATTTGGGGCCAGATGTCGTGTGACCCCTCCTCATCATCTGGTCATGCACCTAGCCATTCTTAGGTATTAAACCATGATCAATAACCCCTAGTAATTCATCTATACTCCCAAAGAATATATCACTTCTATCCCAAATTAAATCGAGCTCCCATCGATCGATGTTGATTTGAAGGGAGAAAATGTAATTCACTAATACACCACCTCAAATAGTCCCAGAACATTTGACTACATCTATTCATACATCTTCTCCAATCTCACAGGAGTGAAAGCTGACCCAAGATATTGGTTTTCTACAATAATAGTATAATGATCATCCACTAATATTCCTTTCTTTTTTTCCATATTTAATGAGCTCATGAAGAAGTCTATGAACATCGAAATAAATCACCCCCATTGAAATCCTTGCTGAAAAAAATTCAAGATGAGCGATTCATTTTCCCCAAATAGACTTCTAATGGAAATTCATGAGTTCATTAATTTAAAATGAATTACATCTCGTGGAGCCAACTCCTTGATCTTGAAAAAAATTATATGGATCATGCCATTTTAATTCCCATGGAAACACACATGAGATGGACTAATCATTCGTTAAGAATGGATAACTGGTGAAAAAAGACTCATTTCACCGGAACAGGTGTGAACTGGGCCTCATGGGCCCACACCATATATTTTTTGAAAAAACCTGAAAGTAGTATTAAAAATTTCTCCTAAAATTTATGTTCATAGTGCCTCTGACAACACGCCAATCAGACTTCGAATATAGGCTCTACGTCGGAAAGAGGGAACCATAAATATTAATAATTAAATTACTGTTAATAAAGCGAGAATTCCACACAACCCACCATTGAGCATGAAATTTGAAATTCTTAAATCCACCTCAAATGGTCCATCTCAACTAAAAGATCATGCTTCCATATATTGTGTGTTAACCAGACACCTCTTCCAAAAGTTACAGGCATTTAAAGTGCCTAGGCCCAAACCAACACATATTGGCTGGACCGGCCCGGTCTGGCCCTTCCGCATGGTCCACGAACCACCTACAGATATTGACCATCCCAGTGGCTTTTCTTTCTCTCTACTTCCACGTCAATGCACCAGACCCACATCACGTGTGACACCCCACCCCTCGGTCGTCGCGTCGTAGCACCGGCCTAACCCCACTCATTTGGCATCCTCAATTGTCGGCCTACCAAGGTGCATGCCCAAATACCACCTACTTGACTATTACACTTCCAACATCACCCCTGGCTCCACTCTAGCTACGTCACACCAGCTCTGAACCCCACATCAGCCCTGCCTTCCCACTGAGTTGCATGCCCAGCCACCACCTTCTCTCCCAGTGCACGGTCGGCCTCATCCCATCCCTCGTCGGTGCTCTCATACCATAACCATGCCGCCACCTTCTTCTTCACATCATACCCAGTCTTATAGTGGCCCAATTTTAGATCCAAAGGTTATTCTGTGATCCTTGGATTGAGCTCTTCACACGGTCATCCTTCACTCGTCGATTATTCAATGTTTTGACATAGTGAAAAAAATTATGTGCAAAGAACGACGAAGAAAATGGCTTAATGAGGATTTAAAATGGTGATCGGGTGATGTACATGTCTATATGGACATCTCCTTGATGATCAAAACATGAGAAATGAATAAAAACTAATAATAAACAATAACATAATTGCGGTGAAAAAAGAAACAATAATCCTACATCGATGTGATCAGTTTGAAGTCTGCAATGCATTCACCTCACTTCTACTTGAATCCCTTGAAGATTCATTCATGATTCATCGAATAATGGATGAGAGAGGGATATTGGATGGGTAAATATAGAAAGAGATATAGGGAGAGACTATTTGGGTTCCAAACCTAATCTTAAACACTTAAGTGCATATTTATAGAAAAAATGAAACACCCGCCCATGGTTACAGAATTCAAATTTCTCGTGTCCCCTCTTTTTATGTCACTGTTACGTAAAATTACCGATTACAAAATCAATAGAGGTCTAATATTTCCAATCTAAGTATCTGTTCCAATGTTATTTGATTTGGTATTTGAGATAAAATAATTAAATTTGATTATTTTATTTACCATTTTCCCCTAGGTGACTTTTCTCACAGAAGTCTTATCCTGACAAAAGTTATACCCTTCTTAGGGTAAACGTCATGTTCCGAACTCAAAAATGGCCTCAAATTTCTGATTCGTGCTATAATTTAAGATTTGTCTCATTTCTGTCATGTGCGTTCTATAAAATATAATTAAAATTTATGTAAAATTTATTATGGTCACACTAGGCCTTAAAATTGAACTTCGTGTCGATGGCTAGCTTTGGAAATATTCTTAGAAATATTTTAAAATATTACAAGGAAAAACAAATGTCTCTAAATCATTCCCTCCATTAATAGTTTCATCACAAAAAAAATAAAATTAGGGAAAACAACTCATGATACTAATCTCCCACATGGCTCTCTCACTCCCAGGAAGACCTACATGTTTCCATATTGTCACAACACGTGAGCCAAAGGGATGGGGCGTCCTCATAATGTATTCTCTTGTCATTTATGTTTGTTATAATATGAATTTATCTCCTCACATGTGACTTTTGGGAGAGGTTGTACACCCACTCTCATTATTGGGGGTTGGGAAAGGTGGTAGGAAACCTTTCCATCTATTTGCATGGACTCTAATGGCCTGAATAAACTCAAGGGATAATATTCCTCTTAGCCAAACTTTTATATCCCATGCCTTTCTAGGAATCATTTTCTGTCCCTAGAATATGGTCTTGTGATTCCCTTGTTCAAAATATCCATCTGGTGAAACACCCAAAGATATCTAGTCATATAATATTTCACAGTCGATTACTCACAACCTAGACTCTCTTATATTCTTGGGAAGAGAAAGAATAAACAACATCGATTGAAGAAACATTGTACCCCCTATCTACACTAGGTTTAGCTTTAGAGATGTTAACTACACCAAAATTTCCCAAACTATGTGATCCCAGGACTTCATGCAATGGGAATATACTATATGTTTCCCCTTTACCAGAGTATAGGTTATCTCAAAGTTGATGTAATGTAGGAAGTTCAAACATCATCACCACCTAAGGTTCATATCTATCTGGGTAAAGATGCAATTGAGACTTTGGTGGTCTATACATACCATAAATCACTCTCCTAGAAGGTAGTGTCTCCACATTATTAGGGTGAATACTACCATTGTCAGCACTTGGTAGTGAGTCACATAGTTTTGTTCATGGGGTCTCTATCACCTCAACCTATACTTGATTACTATAGTTTTAAGACTTGATAAAGAGAATGAAAGATACCAAGGAACATAGTATGTGAGTAAAAACATATATACGTAAGAGGCTAGACTCTAAAAGTATATGGAATAACCTACACCTCTTTTCCCCTCTCAGAAGGAGAGAAATCCAAAAACATGCACTTGGCTGATCCCACTAGTGAAATCATAAGAAAAATGAGTTCAAGAAGCAAAAATGTAATGGAAATTATAGGACCTACTCTGACACTCCACTTCACAAACTCACCCTAAATGCACCAGTCATAGAGAATCTTCCACCACACCTCGATGCTATCCACTTTGGGCGGCACTAACTCACCCTCAAAATTTTGATCCCATCACAAAAATGCATCCTTTTGGGGGAAGGTCCCTCTTCCACATGCATTCTTAGATACATTTAACAACACCAAAAAAAGGTTACAATAAAACCCCATGTCAGCCCGGTAAAACATCAAGTAAGGAGTAGGGAGAAAAGAGTATTTTAAAAAGTTCCTAACAAGTTCTACTTCAAAAAAATAGAATATATTCAAGGCATACCTCTTATATAATGCTATATAGGATCGTAGACATCCAAAGACTGCAATTTTATGGGGTCCCAACTATCAGCTTCTTGAGCCTAACATGGACCATCGTGTGGTGGTGGAAATACCTCATAACGTCATCCCCCACCTTCATCTCACGTAGATCCTATGCTATAACCACCTCCCTGGTGACTACCCTATCCCTGATTACATTGTTGAATCTATCATGGTGGTATACCTACTACCTTCCTAGTGTTATTAGCTTGTCTGGATATGTAGTCTCATTCCATGTAACCTCATCTATCAAAATAATAACACTGACCCTACCCAAGATTTCATCGCACTCGGTGTTTCCTCTTCCTCATTTGACTATGTTCCTGAGACCAATTATGCGGATGCCTCCTATGTCAAGATCTTATTTGCTAAAATAAGCAATATGTGGCAGATGTCTCAACTCTATTACACTCAATTCTACAACCAGCTGTATGGAGTTCCTTTGACAGAATGTTCTCAGTTAATAGTGCATGCTCTAACACCCCAATATATGTTTGGATGCACAAGGGTACTGTGATAGCATGGATCTCTCTATGGAGTCCCTGGTCAAACTTTTTTTCTTAGAATTATCCATCATAGATCATGTCTAGAGAGTACCATGTAGGGCATGTGAACCTAGTTGCATACTCAACCACTGTCATCCCTCCCTAATTAAATTGTAGGATCTCCTAATGTTAAATATAGCACAAGCAGGATGAGTAGTACTCCTCACAAAATAGCTGCTTGAATTCATTCCATGAGAGTGTCGACTCATCATTTATTTGTGTAAACAGGCATTACTAACACCTAGATAATCCATGGAAAAGACCAGCTATCAAATCCATGATCTGATCTGCTAGTGTATGTACAAGGCTGAAGACTCAAAACACCAACTATAGATAAAATTTTGTTGTATGAGGGTCTGTCTTACCATGGAACCACAACAGTCTCTAGTGCTAGAACTCACAAAGTGTACTCATCCTATACAAATTTTCAGCATGATATGTTGGGGTTGTCTGTTCCTCAATAGGTAAAGGTTCTACTATCTTCTCACATGGAGGAAGGGTATCTCATGATGGGTCTTAAACAGATACATCATTTCTCATTGGGTCTTCATCATAAACTGGAGCTAGTATCATGGCTGGCTGTCAACGTAGAGACATCATAAATGTTATAAAAGAATACCATGGTCAAAGGATCATATATATACACATATATATATATATATCAACAATGATGGGGAGTTGAATCCGGAAATATATTTAAATAATCAATCCTATAAGATCCATGTACCAATGATCCCTAAAATAGGTGTCTATGGGTTCCGAGTTAATAAGAGGGTAATTAGGGTCTTGGTGAATAGATATGTCAGCTGCCTATACCTTCACCAAACCCCCTATCCCGATAGTCTCTTTCGAGACACTTTGATATTGTTTTCCTAAAACCAACCATTATATTTTTGTGGAAATTTCCAAACAATTTACCAATGGTTGAACCACCTCTGAAACTACTTCTTCATGAACTGAACCATGCCAGGGCTCGAGCCTCAACTACCCCAAGCCTACCTCCATAGGGCAGTGGTGCTGACAAGTGTTGACTCTCTAAATAATTCTGAAAAGCCTTTTCTTAAGAACCTATACACACACCTGTAGACAACTCAATGAAAAAGTGAAAATGGAAAGGGAAATAAGATAAACAAATGACATAGAAGGAAACCAAATATGCATAAACCTCTAAACATTACAAGTACAAAAATGTGAACTAAAATGGAAAGGGAAAAATACACAGCCAACCAGAAATGTGCCACAACCCGACAATAGGTGGAAGACAAAAATAGCCAAAAGAGCTCGCTCCTGCATCTCAATATTCTACTACCACACGTGGTCCAAGAACCATGTATCCCCATGATCCTCTAATTTCATGATCATATTGTCCATTTTCTACAAGGTAACACCATGTGTGGGAAATTTCCAAGTAGGGTTCAATATAATAATACTCATTAGGATGCCTAGAAGGATCAAGGGAGAAGAAAAAGATTCATTGAAGAGTGGAGCAGTACATAGAAAAATTTATGATAAAAGTAGTGCATCTCGACTCAACAAGAGAGTGAAATAAACTCATCAAAACACAAAGATCTAGAAATTGTGGGAATATGAACTTCTTATTGATTATTCTCTACATATAGAATTAGAGTACACTCGTCCAACCACAATAATCTAGACATGGAAATCATGTGGCATACCTCACTTGTTATTGCCTCTCCTGGAAGGAGAGTGACAAAAACCCAAGGAGTGGGTACTAGAGATAATATATATATATATATGATATATTAATGAAATCCAAACAAGAGAGTAAGGGGATCTCCATTTCATAAAATCATCAAAGAAAATATAGTATCCATCAACCCTAGAAATAACCACTATCAATGCCCAGCATCCCACATGTTTTCCGTTAACATAATGTCAAAGGGAATCAATCACTACACATTTATACTACCCAATTTGGGCATCATTGTCTCTCCCTCACGGTTTTATGCCATGTTACAAGGACACATCTTGGTGGGGTAGGAATCCTTATTTCTTGTAATTCCAAAGGTATTCCATACATATCTTGTCATTGTGCCGCACAACCGAGGATTTTCAAACTTTTTATATAGGACTTGTACCCTAGTGTTTCACAGGGATTCTTCTCTGATAGTCATCATAGATTACCCACTTCCCGATGTGTTATGGGGATTCCTCTCTGATAGACATCATAGAGGACCTGCACGCTAGTGTGTCAGGGAGATTCCACTCTTATAATTGTCATAAAGGACCCAAAACCTCATGTGATAGGGGATTTCACTCTAATAGTCCTCATATAGGACCCACACCCGGATGTGTCAGGTGGATTACACTCTGATAATTTTCATATAGGTCCCACAACATAATGCATCGGGGGGATTCCACTCTAATAATGATTATAGAAAAACCATGACCAGATTTTTCAAAGGGATTACACTCTAATAGTATTTGTATAAAACACACACCCAGATGAGTCATGGGTGATTCTACTCTATTTCATCTAGAACCCACTCCCTAGTGTATTAGGGGGATTCAACCCAGAACTACCATCGAGGACAACTTCCTAACCTAGATGGAGGTAATCCTGAAACATCTTTGTCTATCCTTGCTGGATAGTACTTCTTAGGAACCAGTGAGGAACATTGGACATACCTACAGGAAGGTACCTCGAGGGAGAAACACCACTGCAGTCATTGGGTGCCACCCAGGATAGGCGTCATTCCCAGAGAATCTCACATCATTACTCGAAATCCACTACTAAGGTCAAGATCTCATTCTATAGGAAAAAAACGTTCAAGATAAGATACTCTCATGCCAAATCTATGTCCAAAACATGGATATATGAGAAATGGAAGACTCGGTAAGTGGCACGCGGTGTGTGTGGGTCCCAAAAGATGTGTGTCCTCACCTCATCGCCAGGTCGTGTACCTAGCCATTCATGGGTACTAAACCACGATCATGTTACCCTAGGCATGACATTATACTCCTAGAGTAAACATCATAACTCAAAAAAGGCTATTGAGTGTATGACACTCGAAGTTGATTCTAAGGGAGCAAACATACTTCACTGATATATCACGTCAAATGGTCCTAGAACATTTGACTGCATCTCTTCATACATCTTCTCCACTCTCAAAGGAGTGGATGCTGACTTAAGCGATGGGATCTCTTCACACATGGTAGAAGGAACTTATACTAATCTTCCTTTAAATATTTAACATTTAATGATATAATGAATAAGTCTCCACACATCCAAATAGAACAAATTGTTTTAATCCTTTCAAAAAAACATGAAAGGTCAACTATTCATTTTCCCCAAAAAGATATCCGATCGAAAATTCACCGTAACCATATTTCGCTGGAATGACATCCCATATGGACCACACCTCAATATTGAATCAAATTATATACATCACCAATTGTGATTCCCATGAAAAAACACACGAGATGGAATATTCATTCATCCAAAATATATAACGAGTAAAAAAATCATTATTTCACCATAACACGTTTGAACTAGGACAATGGGTCGACCAACTCATCATTGGTTTAAAAACCTGAAATTAGACATAATATTTACACCTAAACATTAGGTTCACGTCACGTCTAATAGCACATCAATTAGACTTTGGATGTAGGTGCTACACTTGAATGAAGGAACCGTGAATAATAATAATTAAATTATTATTAATTTTGTGAGTGTTTTTCACAAAGCACAATTGAAATTGAAATTTAAAATTCCCAAATACATTTAAAATTGTCCAGATTGACTCAAGGATCATGTTTCCAGAGGTGGAAAATGAATCAAATTCCTGTACTAAATGCTATGTGAATTTTAAGTGCCTGGGCCCAAACATGCCCATATAGGCTAGATTGGCACTGCCCAACCAGTCAGCCCCACCAGCCGGCAGCCCAGCTGTGAGACCCGATCTCTCTATGTTGACTTAAGACCACCTACCAACAATAACAAGAATAGCAGTCAGTCTTCCTCCCAACTCTAGTTTCAATGCGGCAGAACCACATCATGCGAGTCTCCACTCCCCCTGGTCACCTCCTCGTAGCGCCCGCCTAACCCTTCTTCATCGACACCCTCCAATGTCATCCCACCAAGCTGCACACCTAACTGCCAATTGATCACCCAATACACCGCTAACCTCACCACCTATTAATACTCCAACATTGATGCCCCAATGCCAGACTACGCACTGACCTCAACTTCCAGCCGAGCTGCATGCCCCAATCACTGCTTGCTCACCCAACACAAAACCAGCCTCCACCCAACCCTTGTCGGCACTACCGTACTAGACCTGTGGAGCCACCCTGTTCCACACATCATACAGAATCCTCCAGTGAACCAATTTCAGATCCACAAGTTTTTCTAGGATCCATGGATTGATCTCTTCACAGAAGCAGCCTCCGCTAGGTGATTTTTTGGGGGGTTTTGACATAGTGAAAATAATTAAGAGTAATGAATGACGAAGAAATTGACTTAACAGGGATTAAAAATGGGGATCTTGTGATGGTCATGTTTGTTTGTCCATAAAATCAATACTCAAAAAAAGTAAAATTAATAATAAAATGAAAATAAAGAAGAATGGAATTGGGGTCTAAAAATTAAAAATGAATCCTACATCGATTCGATCAACTTGATTTCATCATTGTGTTCACCTCACTTCTACATTGATACAATGATGATCCATTCATGATTCATTGAAGAATTGATTAGAGAGAGAAATTGGTTGGGAAGACATAAACATAAATTGGGAGAGAGGATTAGGGTGATAATCCTAATCCTAAATATTTAAGTTTTTATTTATAGAAAACACTAAAACCCCCGTCAGTAATCACATGATTCGAATTTCTCTAACCCCCTCTTTTTATGTCGTGAATAGGTTAAATACCACATTATGAACTAAAAAATATTCTTAGATTTCTAATCTAATTCCCTATTATAAATTTATTTTATTCTGCATTCGAGATAAAATAATTAATATTAAATATTTTATTTATGATTTTTACCTAGGGTTAATTTTCTCACATAAGTCCCACACCGATAAAATATAGACCACACCTCTGGTAAACACCATGTTCTAGAATCAATGGTGGCATCATATTTCTAATCCAAAATATCATTTAAGAGATATCCAATTTCTGTCATTTGAATGCTATAAAATATATTTTTTAATAATTTATTTCGAGAACACTAGGTCTCGAAATTTCATGTCATCTCAATACCTAGCTCAATAAATATTCAATAACTATTTCAAAGTCTTATAAGGTGAAAATGAGGTTTCTAGAATAATATCCAGACAAACAATTTGGATATGTTTTCAAATTCCATTCTTGATTCTTATATGGTTCTATTTCCATTTTATAGTAACTATATTAACCCTCAAGCTGTAAAAATAAATATTTTCATAGAAAGAGTTAAAGAGATTAAATAATGGTTAAACCCAAAAGATAAAGGTAATAATGCAACCAAAAATTATCTAAAAATATTTCATGAGGTTATTCTAAAAAATATAATATAATATTTTAAATATCTCATTTTTCATCCATTTTTAGTTGATAATTAATTTATAATAATTTAATATTTTGAGGGTTTTCAAAAGTTCCCCTCACATGAATTATAAAAGGGAACCTCCTCCTTCACTTATTCACACCAATTTAAGGATTATAACTAGACCAAACTCTAGAAAATTATATTATAAACATCATTTGTTTTGTTTTTGAGGTTCTATTCCTTCTTAAATATCATCTTTAGTGTCCCTATGAGGAGATCTAAAGGATGGTCTCTGAAGAAGAGGTAATCATCTTTACTATATCTTTTAAGTATATTTCTTATTCTTATTTATATTAATGTGTTGTTTCAAATATAAATTGATAAATAAAATAACATATATATTAAGATATGTTAATATGATTATGGAAAAAACATATACCACCTTTAATTCATCTTTTAAAAAATAAAAGCACTGAAAGTGCATACGTATGGCATACTATCTCGATGTTGTGGTGTTATTTTTTATCACCGCTTAAAATTGATAATTATAATGATGGATATAGTGGATATATAAGGTATGTATTACAGGATATTGATTATATATAATAATATGTCACCTTAATTCTTACCATCTTACTCATTAATGGAATAATATTTTCGTCGTGTGTACGTACGACCGACCATCTCCATGACATAGTGCGATTCATATTACATGGTGACCAATCAAGAATGATTATAAAGATGTATATAATGAATTTATATTATATATATGACCTTAATATAAATTTTTACATGAATGAACTATATCTCATGTACAAGAACTGATACTAACACGATAAAACATTCATAGGAAAATAAAGCAGTTAACACCCGAAACATGGGTAATAACAAAATATTATAAGATGATATTAGAGGAAAGTATATGATATCATAAATATGAAAATGTGTCTACAATAAAATAATAAATTGCATTAAAGCATTTAAGAGGATTTTAATTCTCATTCAACTAACGGAAATTTCTTGTTAAGGTTTTTTCGTCCCACATTAACTTATGTGAGATATAATCCTTATTCACCACATAATTATTTTATGTTGTGTACTATCCCATCGATATATCGTAACATTAATATAATAATATTTATTTAATAAAATGTATCATTAGATAATTATTAATTTTATGGGGTATACAATATAACTGATTACAAATATTTAAGGGAGTTCATCTCGATTTCACTTCATTGAGGCATATTTTAATATTATAAACCTACATTATTTTATATGGTGTATACACTAACCATTTCATTTATGATCACAATTCATTGAATAAATCATTAAATATAAAACATTTCGTGTATCATGGATATTATTATTTCCTAATCTATGTTCTATTTTTTAGATATGTTTTTTATGTTGAATGTTATTAGATTAATAGGGGAAATTTTGTTAAATTTGTATATTTTAATAAATATGAATATTTGTTGATAAGTTATAATGATTAATGATTTAAGTCAATTATTTGATATATAATTAATTATTTGGACATGAAATAATGGGTTGGTACCGTATTTAGAAAATACACTTGATGCATTTGTAATATCATGAGATGAATACTATTTCACACCAAGATTTTTATTTTTGACCTCTGATTTGGTTTATATTTTGGATTTTGGAATATGTCTCAATTATTGTGTGTGATGGCCTTATTTTTGGAGTTTTAGATTGTTTTTTTGGTACATAGTCAGTGCACGGTTTGGGAAAACCATGAGACTCTTTCAAAGTAATTGTGCAAGCATTGGTGTGATTCTAGTTGAGGGTGTGCAACCTAGAAACAATTAGTCAAATCATGCATAAAATGTGAGGGAAGCCACTATCTTAGGGAAGAACCATTCTTCATGGTTTTAAAACTATTTTGATTCCAAGGTGTGTCTTGTGATGGGTTCATGGTTTGGTAAACCATGCAACCAAACCATATGCGCTTCTCAGAATAAGAAAATTATAATATTCATAGACTAAAATTATAATATTTTAACCCAAAATCATCTCATTTCTCTCTCACCGGGTTCATGTGGCCCAAGGGGTTCCTAACCATCATTTTTATGCCTCCTTCTTCTCCCTTTAGTGTCGATATAAGGATTTCCTCAAGTTTGAGGCTTCATTTCTCAAGGTAATCTTCTCTTCGATCATCCCCCTTTATCCTTCTTCCATTTTCTCTTGAGATATCATTCTCCCTTGGTCTGGTGGATCTAGGGTTTTTGTTTCCCTTGATTTATGTTGGTAGTTTTTTATGATTATGGTTCCCCATGTATATCGTGGCTTTTGGAACATTCATGGGATGTTTTTGGGTGTGTATTGTTGAATCTCTATGAGATTGAGGTTGGTTTCCAATTAAAAATTCCTTTAATTTAGAGAATTTTTGGTTTATCAAATTTCAAACCTTCCTTACATGATTAATATTGATGTGTGATATATGGAACATTTAATTTCAGGGAAAAGTAGTTATTTCTCCCTTGTTTTGTGATAAATTACATCCTTTTGTTGTAAATGTGCACTCTAAATGTTTAATCATATGTATGGTTGGATTTTTCATGTGATTTGTGAATTTTTAAGCTTGAATGAGATTTTTAAATGTTGTTTTGATGTCTTGGTGGTGATTATGGGTTCCATAAATAGATTTATATATGGTGTTTACTTGAAAATGGTGGTCATTTGGTCCTTTAAAAATGAAATGGCATGTGATAATGATTAATGGTAAATTTTTCATTTTTATAAAAATGTATTTATCTTGAATGTGTGATTTAATGGTTTAAAATAGATTTGTAAGATTATTGTGAAATTATAAATGGTGTGTTTACACCTATTTTAATAGATGATTTGGTTATTTAATAAATAATGGTTTTGTAAAAAAGATTGTGTGGAACCTTTGGCATTATGATAAAAGTTGTGAAAATGGTTATCATAAAAACAGTCCTTGGGTAATCTTATTTACTTGTGTATATTTAATTAAAGGTATTTATTTGTTATGGAATCCTCAGGATCCCTTTACATTTAGTAAAATGGGAGTCCTTTGTGTTTACTTTTTTGATAAATATATTTTTATGTAAATATATTGATTCATGGAGTTACTTATGAGATGGATGGTGTTGGATTATAAAAATATTTGTGCATGTGATTGGATGCTCGGTTGGCATCAGCTGGCTTGCCCCTTTCCATACATATTTACATGGAGAACATGAAATAGTTATTGAATTTTATGAGAATCATTTATCACAAATTAGGTTAGAGACTAGATAGAGGCCCATAACAAAGGTATATATTGGGTTTTTTACTATGGGACAATGCCTCCTCAGTCTATACCATTTCGGGTGTCAACGAGCATGTGATTGATTTTCTTTATGTAATCGACTGAAGAATGATTTCTAAGATGATTCAATAAGTATTATTTTGTTATAGATTATTCATGATATCCTAGGTTCCTACATTTTATATTAGAACTTAGTTCTCTGATGCAGATGATTGATATACCTATTAGTTGGTTACTCTTAAAATAATCACTTTCCCCTTAAAAATTTTAATTACGCCTTAACGTAAAGGAATGTTAATTTGATTGAAAAAAGGAAATGAGTCGTTTTTTTAATGAAAAATATATGGAAAAAATATTATCATTATATATTTTATTTCAATCCTAAAGGTGATGTTTCTTTTATTTTAAAGTAACTACATTGGGAATAGATTTTTTTAGGCATGCCTACTAAATTTTAATACTCATTACATTAGTTCATTATTATTTTTAAACATTGGTGAAGGTTCTATGTTGGTCTCGGTCGATGTGGTAAAGGGATGGATTTTTTATCGAAGTGTGACCCTCAAGGAAACATGGAGGCATTGTGTTATTCTAGTTTAGTTGGGTTTTGTTTTTCTACTTTTGGTTTTATTCTAATCTTGTACTATTTTTTAAATTTTGAAAAAATAATGTTTAGTTTGGATAGTTCATATACGTTGGATTTTTCTATTGGTTTCCACTGTTCTCTTTATTTATTAATTCATATTGGGATAAATCATTCCCTTTGGTTACTATATTGATATATGGTACTAGTAGTCATTCTGTGGGGATTGGGAATGCTGTTCGAGACAAGTCACAGATCAATTCAAGTGACCAGATTGGGGTCAAACCAGGTTGATTCATGAAAAAATGGTATTAGGGCCAGGATCCCTTGGAGAACCTAGCATTCAAAGCACCCTATTTTATTTGGGATGTCATGGTAGATGTAGTAGTATTGTCTGAATATAGGGTGAATGTCTGGGGGGTTTCTGACCAACACTTTTTAGAATAGACCTTGAGTATCTGTGGGAAATCAGGTTTATTTTTTCCTTATTTGGTTATTGTGGTTCAATTGTATTTTGGGATACAACATAAGAGTTTGGATAAAGGTCATGGAGAGATACCAAGGCCTGGAAATCCATCTGGATCCAAAGACATAGACCTAAAATACTCTCCATGATTGTGGTGTTCTTGGCATGATCCCCAAAACCATATGGCCAAGTCACCAATCAAAACTAGTTTCCTCATATGAATTATTTTTGGTTTTCTTTGATTCTGAATACTGTTTTGAAAAAAATTCTTTTGAATTGTGAAATGGTGTTTTATTTATAATTGATGTGTTTTCTTAGAAACGTTAAAAAATGGATTTTCATAATTAACTTCAAGGATTTAGTTTTTTTTTGTAAAATGACTGTTGGGGGGAAAAATAATGGTTTAACAAGATTTAATTTTTATAATAAAATCCATGAGTTTATTGGACATTTTTTTGGTAAATAAGGAATTATTTTTAAGATTTTTTGGATCTTGTTTTAAATGAGTAGGGATGGGTTTTTAATAAAATTACTTTAATGGAATTGAAATTGTTGAGCATAAATATACTATTTGAATGAGATGAAATGAATTTTTAGATGGAATTTCCTGGGATTTTATTTTTAAGAACGATAAAGTAGATTTATGTGTTGAATTTGGAATTGAATTTTGGAATTGTGGTTTGTAATCTTTGAAAACATTTTTGAATTTTTAAATGAATGATCTGTATTTTTAACTTTTCTATTTTTTATGGGTTCTCAAATGTATGGATGTTTGTGGAAGGTAGAAGGATGAGTTTTTTGTATATAATGAGTTAATATGTGCCCAAATTAGCGTGGGAATGTGCATGTGAGTGAGAGTCTATAGAATAAATTTGGATATTGTGAATATCAACCCATTTTTATTTCATTTAATTTTTTTTTTATAGCCAATGGTTACGTGGATTGTTTTTCTCTATTTTGAAACTGATTTTGATGATCTATTTTGACTTTGGAATCTGGTTGGTGATTCAGTTTTGAGTAGTGTTAACATACTTCTAAAAATGTTTTGGGATACTTTGACATGGTTTCCCTTTTTGTTTTCTTGGGGCTTGGTCAAGTTGATTTTAGTTATTGGGCTAGATTTTTTTGAGATATTGGATTTCTTATTTTTAGTGTTCTCCCCCATATAGATTGAATTGAAATTAGAGGTGCGTCTATGAGTGATTATCAATTGTTTGGATTTCCAGTTGATCAATCTAAGTATTTTTTACTTGAGTTTCGAAAATTGAATCCACTGCTCTTTTAAGGAAAAAATAATCCCCTCGATGTAGAAGAGTGGATGCATAGAATCTAAAGAAACTTCAGCCTAATTGAGTTTCATGATACTTTAAAGGAAATTATTTCTTCATTTATTCATAAAAAAATGACCTAGATGTGGTGGATGTCAGTCATTCAGAAGAGGCCTCACTAAGATCTTACCTAGGAGTACTTCAAGGCTTCATTCATCTATCAATATTTTTCTGAGAGAGTGAATGTGATAAATGGGATATTGATGTGTTTTTTTCATTAAGGTAATGGATCAGTGTGGAGTACATCCTTTATTTCATGGAACTTGTTCCTTATACCCCATAGTGGGACACAAATAATTCCTTGAAGGCTCGATGTTTTGAGTTTAAACTTTGTCCTTATCTACAGATGAATGTTAAAGTTTTTAGTATAAATTATTTTCCTGATGTGGTGAGGAAAAAATTTCTTGTCGAAGTTGTGAGGGTGGGAGTTCTTGAGGTAGTATTCCCTCCTTCGGTCCCTGTAAATGGTGAGTAGATTTCTAGTAAATAATTGTGGAAGCAGCTGAAATATATTGGAGAAAGTTATGGAATTAAAAGGACTTGATAGCTTTCATTAGCTCCTCTTAATAACAAAATAATGGTTTCTCATTAGTCTGAAAATCAAGATCATAATATGATATCATTTTTGAGCTTTCCAGTTACCTATAATTCTTGTGGGAACTTGGGTCACATGGAACGATTCTTCTGGGGTGTTTCATGGAAGCACCATAGAGTCAGATCCACCTCTTCAAAAGACACCCCATCCCATTTCTAATAGTTGGGGGTTGATTGGTCTCATTTTAGTGCCCCTTTCATTGTAATGTATCTTTTTATTAATGGCTATCTCTGGTGGTTTTTTTTGCATTTCTTATTTTTTAAATTGTATTGGTAGATGTTAGGAATTTTTTATGAGAACTTATGTTATAATGGAATTGTGTTTGTTCTTTGGAATTCTAAATTATAACCCTAATGAGTGGAGGTGCATTATGATTTCATATCGTTTCTATTTCTTTTTCTGAACTGGAAAGGGTTGAGTGTGTATCTTATGAAGCCCCTATTCTAGTGGAAAGAAGGAGTTTCAATCACGGATAGTTATCTTCTGATTGTAATGAAGAATATTCTTTGAACATAAAGGATCCATCCATAGGCTCGAAAGTGATGCGCGCACATAGTCAGAAGAGACCCCCCCCCACACCCACCGAGGTGTGGGGATTTTTGGTCAGTGTGGTTGTTTTGGTGTTGTATTGATTTAGTTGATTTCTAATGGTAGAGATTCCATTCCGACCACCTATTCTGATCATCCCACATAGTTACAAAGTTTTCTTAGTAATTTGTGGATTTAGTTAAAGTTATCTGATTTCAAGATCTTCTCTATTTGGGAATGTTAGTCTTTTATATTGCAACCATCAGTTTTCTATATGGTTGGTTCGTGAGTGGTTTAGTTTGAGAATCTTGTCATTTTGGGAGAAGTGGTTTTGGATTGTTACTTTTTTCATGAAATCAGAGAAATTTTACTCCAATGGTGGTTGAGATGTTAATGGTTTAAGAGGTTGGATTGTGTTTTTGTGGAATCTTGAACCTTTTATAGATCTACTAGAAGATTCTATGACTTTTTAGGGGACAAATTTTTAATGGTGGAGATAATGGTCACACCTAGATTTTTATTTTTATCCTATAATTCATTTTATCGTTGTGGTTTTTTGTTATGTCTCAACTCTCAAGTGTGACAGCCATAAAATTTGAGTTTTCTGTTGTTTTTTTCCTTGGTAGATGGTCAATACATAGTTTGGTAAAATCATACGGCTTGTTCCGGGTAACTATGTGGGATTTTGTGTGCTTCTATTTGTGGGTGAACGACCTATACATGGTTAGTTAAATGATGATTAAAACATGTAGGACGCCATTATTTCATGGAAGAACCATTCCTCATTCTTGGTGTATAGATTTTATATACTGAGGCTAAACCATGCAGGTTCCTAAGAGTGTCCAGGGAGGGGTGCACAATTGTTACACCGTTTGGTAAAACATGCGGTCAAACAATGTGGGCTACACAAAACCTAGAAATTTCTTAAACAACCCTTAAGGTTTTTGAAACCTAAATTGACCCATATCTCCCCCAACGGGTTTGTTTGGACCTAGGGTTGACACCCCTTGGTTCTTAAATCTTCCTTATTCCCCCCTTTTGTATATTTAAAGAATTTTTCATTTTTGAGGCCATATTTCTCAATGTAATCTACTCAAATCACCTCCCTCTCCATCCTTCTTCAATTTTCCCTTGATAGCTCTTTCTCCCATGGTCTTTTGGATCTATGGATTGAGTTTCTCTTGATTTATGTTTTTGATTTTCTTTGTTTAGGGTTCCTCATAGTTTTCGGATCTTAGAACATTCGTGATGCGTTCTTGGGTGTGCGTTTTGGAAGAACTATGCAATTGAGGTAGATTCCACTTTTCACTTGCCATTAAATTTAAGAATCATTGGTTTCATGCTTTTAAAATCTTTCTAATATTCTAAATATTGATTTTTGTTATTTGGAATATTTTTTTGATGTGAAAAGTGCTAATTCCTCCATTTTTGGGATATATTACATCGTTTTTTTGTAAATGTTCACACAAAGGGTTTGATACAATTCTCAATTGGCTTTTGAAAGTTATTTTGGAATTGTTAGTCGTGGTTTAGTTTTTTAAATGTTGTTGTGACATCTTGGTGGTGTTTTTGGATCCCTAAAATATATTTATAATGTTTTTACTTGAAAATGGTGTGTGTATAGTTTTTATAAATGCTATGGTATGTGATAATGATAAATGACCCTTTTGGAATTTTTTAAAAAATGGATTTGGCTTGAATGTGTGATGGGAATTGTTAAAACTAATTTATTAAATGATTTTAAAATGATAAATGGTGTGTTTACAACTATTTTTAAAAGTTTATTTTTTTCTTTGAAAAATATTAGCTTTGTGAAAAGACACTAAAGACCGTTTGAAATTTTGTTGAATGTGGTGAAAATGTTTATCCTAAAAAACATCATTGGATAATCTTCTTTCTATGTATATATTTAATGGATAGGATGTACTCTCTATGTCATACAAATGGTCTATTTAATTTGACTAAATTTTGAGATCCTTGGTGTGGGGTCCTTTGACACATATATTTTTATGGATAAAGATTGATTCTTGGAGTGACTCAGGTGATTCCTTTTATTCAATTATGATTATATATATATGCTTGTGATTGGATTCTTATTTGGAATCAGTTTGATCACCATTTTCCTTGCATATTGACACTGAGAAATTGGTATAGTGATAGTGAAAATATTTTCAATTAAATTTATATTGAATTTAATTGTTTTAAACCCAAAAAAGTTTTATTCTAAGATGAATTGATTCATTTTTATGATATTGGTGTTATTTTGAGCTGAACATTAAAAATGATCCATTTTGGATTTTTAACTATTTTAAATTATATCTATAGTTTGAATATACCATAATATACAGTAATCCAAATTTCAAAATTATTTATTTTACATATTCTACACATCTCGTGATTCATTTAATATTTTTGGACTAAAAGATGAATCAACCATATGGAAGCTTAAAAGAATCTCACAATTTGTCTCATGAAAACTGTTTTCAATTCTTCCGATTTTTGGTTTGGGGTGCATAAATAATTTTTGATGGGCCCAATTGTTGTGATATTCGGTGGGTGGAGGTGAAAGGAGATTTATAACATATTTCTTGAAGGGATTTACATGGGAATATTCCGTTTTAAGGGACATTAAAGCATCCTAATTTGGAGGTTATCAATTTGGCATGTCTGATTAGATAGAATAAATTATGATAGTAAAATGGGCATAACTATCAGATTACTTGTTCAAATCCGCTGAGATTTTGAGGGTAAATTACCATGAAAATTATGAACATTCAAGAATTGATCAATGCGTGAATATGTCATTTAATGTGGATATAATGTGTCCACATTCAGGGGAAAAATTATTACTATAAAAGGAGAAGAGATCCACCCTCTCAAAGCATCTCAATCTCCATTCCATTCCTTTATGGCACCAAGGAGGAGATCTCCACCAAGGGAGGCCGACTGAAACTATTTTAAATTTCTTTATAATTTATTTATTTTTGTTTTGTAATTCCTTCTTCTTCCCTTTTCAACACTATTAACCTTTACATGGACGGGTAAAACCATTGAGTGATCTGGGAAGGGGGAGTTTCACTTTTGTAATGTCAGAGTTTTGTGTTTAAATATAAAATCCTTTTTTTCTTTTGAACGACTTATATTATCACTGTTTCACAGTTACCCTAATTTTTTTCATGTTTTGAGTTTGGTTTATTCATTTTTAATAACTTTGGATAATGAATTTTAATCTCTCTCTTCCTAGTGCAATTTGTTTCGATCACATAGATTGTGTTAGGTGGTGAGTTTCTTGCGATCGATGACACACATGTGTAACTATTAAACTTTTTAACAAAGTTTTAAGGAGAAAAAATTCCTGATTGGGACATTCCATAGTTTTTAGTGATTGTTTGTGAACATCCATGCACATAGGAGTGAGTCTCATTTGATTCTTTAACAAAGGGTGATTAATAACTCGATCAAGGAGTCTTTCATTTGTTATTCAAATGGAAGAGAGGGAATGAGATCTTTATTACTATGATGACATTGAAAGTGTTAATCCTACCTTGACCCCATCACTATTGTCATCCATTAGTGTTCTACCTTTTTTTTATTTCTTTTTTTATTTTTCAACCCAATCAATTTCAAAAACAACCTTTTCTTCTTTCTTGAATTTAAGTGACAAACAAGATTGTTGTGCACTCCTCTCTAGAGACAACATAGGTTAATCACTCTAATAAATTTTAACTTAGGTATTATTTGTTTTTTTCACACCCCACAATATGAATGTGTGAAAACATGGTTCCGTTGCTGGGGAGGTAGTTCCATAACCTAATTATAAATATTTTACACTTTTCAAATTAAAAAAAAACATACCATGTTGTTTTCGACTGACTATTTATTTAATTATCGAATAATGACCCACCAATAAAAGAACCAATTATTGAATCACCTTGGTCTATAGAGTATAGAGTTTCTTTTTTAGCTAAACAAATTCGGGGATCTCGAATAAAAATCATCAAGGAGGACGAATTCAAAGATCACATTCGAAACCTTAAAGAGAACCTTGAATACCCAGTGCTGGAGGGATTGGCCAGAGAAATAATTGAACTTCAGGAGTGTTTTTAGGAATATTATCAAGAAATTTTAAAAGTGAAAAACCCAGATGAAGAATTTCACAAGGATCTTGAATCCCAATTTGAAAGAATTAGTCAAGGAGTTCAAAACTGAGAGACCACAATATAGTGGATAGAAAATCCAGTACATGCATCCCAGGATCAACAACTAGAGCCATAACAAGAACAAGAACTAGAAAATTGATGGAATAAGTAGCCCCACAAATCCTTCAGGTTGAAGAACCCATGGTGGCCTTGATGAAATTAAAAGAAGATGCAATGAACCAAACTAAATCAATGTTGGAGGAGAGTGATGAATAATATTTAACTATTGAAATGCTTACGAGAGATCAAAAAGATATGGATAACTTCTGGAATACATGTGAGGAACTACTTGATCTAAGTATTCCTTCTAATATATAAGATTCAGAAACATTTAAGGATGAAACAAACCTAGCTGTGGAAATTCAAGAGAATATAGAGGAGTCTGACTACTTACCTCTATTTAGGGAAATTCAACAACAAGTGGAACCTCACATTGAAGAAGTAATTGAAGGGAAAGAAATTCAGGGAGATAATATTTTCATGAACTCATTATCTTCTGATTTTGTTGAAACTAAATTGAGTATTACCACCCTATGTTTTAGTTTTTTAGATTCATCCAATACAAGTATTTCCTTGGAGTAAGATGATGAAAAATAAGATTCATCTGAAGAGGAACATCTAGAGCTTCCCGAACTTGTTTAACATTTGTTGGTGGGTGTTCAAGTGGAGATTAAAGTGGATTTTCTTGAGGAAATAGAGATAAAATATATAGAAATTGAAAGGGAAGAATTTGATATTAACACTTCATGCTTTAATTTTTTTCAAATAAAATTACATTCATAACATTCCCTATGATTTTTCTATTGATGTAACATACCTTCAACAACCCCTGGAGAAAAAATAAGATGATATGAAAATTGAAACCAAGAAGGAAGACGACTCATTAATTCTCCAACCCCGACCTTTCGAGTATTATGTAATTCTCATAGGGTTGGTTTTTTTGTGCTATATACTTGGAGTCCTCAACAAAAAGGAAGAGTTCCATACTGGAGAAAAGAATTTTTATTGGTTCATGTGTAGGAAACCTCACCCACCATCAGATTGGAGATAAATGATTAGAACTGCCCCTCTAGAGGCAGTCAAAACCCAGGGCCCACTTGGGGGATTAAACCAAGTCATATCCTTCTATTATCATCCTATTTCTACTTTTGTTTCTTTTAATAAAAATATTATGTTTTCGTTTATTTTTAGGTTTTTAGAGTGCAACACTTAGGAGCTTAACTCAATGTTACTCTACAAAAAATCAGGTTGTACCTCTCCTTTATACTTAATTATTTGTTGTAAATCAATAAAAAATCTTCTTATATGTTAAATACATTTTAATTAACTGAGGGAACTGCATCAATTAAGTGTGAGGGAGGGAACCTTTTTAGTTTTGGATTTTTATTTTGTGTTTGTTTTTAAAAAAAAAATTGTGTTTTTATATTTTGGTGTATTTATATTTCAATTTTTTTGTGTGTTTTTGAAACTTTTGTGAGGAAATGATTATCATTACCATTTTTGAAACCCATTTCAGTGATCTAACCAATCTATTACTTGAAACTGATCTTAAATGAATGCCGAAATGACTTTGTTTTGAGTTTAAATATTTTGGAATTTCATGAAAGGTAAACTAATTTTTGAAACTCATGTCATATTTCAATGTCTATATCATTGAAATAACTTTCCTGTGAGGCTTATGAACCATTTTTTTCATATTCATTTCATTCAACTCATTTCTTGAGAGAACCAGACCAGGATTGCTTTAACCAGAATTTGATTTATTCCTTTTAAAACATGAGGTTTTGGGGTATATGTGTTTTAAATGATTGAGGAATTTATTTGGTTTTAAGCCTCATTTTTAAAATAATCCTTTTAATTATGGCCCACCTTTACATTTATCCTTCATAATACCTTATATTTCATGAATTTATTTATAGGTTTAAGCCACATTACAAGCCAATTTTCTCTATCCAACCTGCTCTTGAAGGGAAATTGAATTATCTGGATGAACTTAAGAGTTGGGGAAGATGTCTTGTGATGTACTACCTCATTTGGTGATACTTTGGGTGGAATATAAAATGTTGTATAGCTGATGTTTCTACATAATATTTCATTTTTTTAAAAGCTATACCTTTTCTGGAGCTTTCATGATAAGAAAATATGTGTCTTTCTGGAGCTTCCGATGTAAAAAAAAGGAAAGTTGTGCCTATCTAGTGGTTTCAAGAAAAATCATGTTTCAGAAGATTGAAATTTTTTCTGCTTAAATAATGAGCTTATTGATTGATGATGAAGCCTATTTTCTACAAAGGGGAAGAGAAGGAGACTATATTTGAGTGAAAATTAGAATGTTGAAATTTTTCTTCAAAATGAGCCAAGCCCTACTTTTTAGACCTTAGAATTTTTAACATCTAAATCCTACCAATCGAAAGCCACAAAACAACCCTAAGAAGTCTTCATGTGAAACACATTTCCTTGAGTCACATCGGGTAGAGAAGTTGGAATTTATCAATCCTATGGTGACTCTTTTGTGAGTTTGGATGAGAAAAACCTTGTTTAGCATTTACATTTGTGAGATGAGAGAAAATTCATGTGAGGTAGGTGTTTTGTGTGCATGGGATAAGAAATGAAGTAGAAATATTTTAAAATATGAAACGGAGAACTTGAAATAATTGTTTTTTGAGGAGGCATGATAACTTTTTGTTCCTTGATATGGATTTGGTAGTTCTCATTGGTATGTGTTTCAGATTTGATTTGATTTGATTTTTACCTGTCCAGGAGTCCAAGTGATAAGTGTGGGGGAATTGATAGAGAAAATATTTTCAATTAAATTTACATTGAATTTAATTTTTTTAAACTCACAAAAGTGTTACTCTAAGATGTATTGCTTCATTTTTATGATATTGGGGTTATTTTGAGCAGAACATAAAAAATGGTCCATTTTGGATTTTTAACTATTTTATATTATTTATGTAGTTTGGATATAACATATTCTACACAAATTCAAATTTCAAAATTATATATTTTCCAGATTCTAAACATTCAGGGCATAATTTACTATATTTAGACCAAAAGTTTAATCGACCATATGGATGTTCAAAAGAAGCTTACAATTTCTCTCATGAAAATTGTTTACAGTTATGCCGATTTTTGGTGTGGTGTCCATAAATAATTCTTGGTTGTTCCAATTGTTGTGATATTTAGTGGGGGGATGCGAAAGGAGTTTCAGAATATCTTGCATGAAGGAAGGCCGTGGGAATTGGACATTTTAAGGGTCATTAAAGCATCATAATCCAGAGGTTTGCGATTTGGCATGTCTGATAGGACATAATAAATTGTGAGAGTAAAACGGGCAGAACACTCGGATTAATTTTCCAAATCCTCTGATAATTTGAGGGTAAATGACAAAGAGAATTATGAACAATATACAAGAAGGGATCAACGTGTGAAGATATAATTTAATGGGGCTACAATGTGTCAACATTCGGGGGACAAATTCTGGATATAAAAGGAGGAGAGGTCCACCCTCTCAAAGCATCCCATTCCCCATTCCATTCCTTCAAGGCACCAAGGAGGAGATCTCCACCGAGGGAGGCTGGCCAAAAATCTTCTAAATTTATTTTTAATTTATTTATTTTTGTTTTTTATTTCTTTCTTCTTCTCTTTTCAACTCTATTACCATTCTCATGGATAGGTAAAACCCTTGAGGGATTAGGGAAAGGGGAGTTTCACTTTCGTAATGTTGGAGTTTTGTGCGTAAATATAAAATCCCCTATTTATTTTTAAGGACATATATTAGCATTGTTTCCAAATTATCTTAATGAGATCTTGTTTTGAGAATGTTGTATTCATTGTTAATAGATTTGGTTAATGACTTTTAATCTCCCTCCACCAAGTGCAATTTGTCTTGATTGAGCAGATTGTGTTAGGTGGTTAGTGTCTTGCAATCGTTGGCATGTGTGTGAAACTATTAAACTTTTTCTAGAGTTCTAAGGTGCAAGAATTACCAATAGGGACTTGCGTTAGTTGTTTAGCGATTGTTTATGATATTCCACGTACATAGGAGTGATTCTCATTTTTTTCTTTAACCAAGGGTTATTAATAACTCAATCGAGGAGTCTTTCATTTGTTATTCGAAAGGAAGAGAGGGAATATTATCTTTATTACTATGATGACATTTCAAAATCGAATCCTACCATGACCCAATCAATATTTTCATACATTAGTGTTCAACCTTTCTTTTTTATTTGTTGCATTATTTTTCAACCCAAACAATTTCAAAAACAACATTTTCTTCTTTCTTAAATTTTAATGGAAAACATAATTATTGTGCACTCCTCTATAGAGACAACTTATGTTAACCACTCCACTACATTTTATCTTATGTATTATTTGTTTTTGTCACACCCAACGACAGACATTTGTAAAAACATGGCGCCATTGCTGGGGAGGAAGTGCCACAACCTAATTATAAATATTTGAATCTTTTCAAATTAAAAAAAACAAGGCATGTTGTTTTAAACTAACTATTTCATTAATTCATGAAATAATAACCCACCAATAAATGAACCAATTATTTAATCACCTTGGTCTATAGAGTATAGAGTTTTTTCTTGGCTAAATAAATTCGGGGAGCTTGAATCCAAATCATCAAGGAGGATGAATTCAAAGATCTCATTCAAAACCTTGAAGAGAACCTTGAATACCCAGTGTTGGAGGGATTGGCCATAAAATTCACTGAACTTCTGGAATATTTTTTGGAATTATATCAAGAAATTGTCAAAGTGGAACACCAAGAAGAAGAAGTTCACAAGGATCTTGAATCCCAATTTGAATGAATTAGTCAAACAGTTCAAAACCTGGAGACTATAATGGAGTGGATATCTGAACAAGTACATGCATCCCAGGACCCACAACTGGAGAAGGAATAAAAACCAGAACAAAAAAAATTGATGGAAGAAGTAGCCCCACAAATCTTTTAGGTGGAAGAACCCATTTAGGCCTTGATGAAATTAAAAGAAGATGAATTGAGCCAAACTAAATCAATGTTGGAGGAGAGTGGTGAGGAAGATTTAACTACTGAAATGCTTATGGGAGATACAAAAGATCTAGAAAACTTCTGGAATGGGTGTGATGAACTTCTTGATCCAAATATTCCGCATAATGTAGAAGATTAATAAACATTGAAGGATTAAACCACCCTAGAATTGATATTTGAAGAGAAGATAGAGGAGTCTGACTACTTACCTTTATTGAGGGAAATTCAACAATAAGTGGAACCTCCCATTAAAGAAGAAATTCAAATAAAAAAACATAGGGAGATAATCTTTTCATGAACTCATTATCTTATGATTTTGTTGAAACTGAATTGAGTACTACCTCCCATTGTTGTAATTTTTCATATTCATTTAATACATGTATTTCCTTTGAGGAAGATGATGAAAAAGAAGCTTCATTTGAAGAGGAACATCTAGAGCTTGCTGAACATGTTGAACATTTATTGGGGGGTGTTCAAGAGGAGATTAAAGTGGATTTTCTTTAGGAAATAGAGACACAATATGTATAAATTTAAAGGGAATAATTTGATATTTACACTTAATGCTTTAATTTTGATCAAATAGAATTATATTCTAATATTACGTTTAATTTTTCAATTGATATAACAAACCTTCAACAACCACTGGAGAAAAAATAAGATGTTGTGAAAATGGAAACCAATAAGGAAGATGACTCATTCATTATCCTACCCCCACCATTTAAATATTATGTAATTCTCATAGGGGTGGATTTTTTGTACTATATACTTGGATTAATCTAAAAAAAGTAAGAGTTTCATGCTGGAAAGAAGAATTTTTGTTGGTTCGTGAGCAAGAAACCTCACCCACCATCAAATTTGGGATAAATGATTAGAACTGCCCCTCTAGAGGTAGTCAAAACCCAGGGCCCACTTGGGGGATTAAAAAAAATTCTACCCTTATATTCTCATCCTATTTATAAATTTGTTTATTTCAATAAATATCTTATGTTTTAGTTTATTTTTAGGTTTTCAGAGTGTAACACTTTGGAGCTTAACTCAATGTTGCACGGCAAATAAATCAGGTTTTTCATATCCTTTATACTTAATTCGTTGTTGAGAATCTATAAAAAATATTCTTACATGTTAAATATATTTTAATTCTCTGAGGAAACTGCATCAATTACGTCTGGGGAAGGGATCCTTTGTAGATTAGGATTTTAATTTTGTGTATGAATTTTTAAAAAAAATTGTGTGTTTCCATATTTTGGTGTATTTATTTTTCATTTTTTGGTGTTTTTTTGAAACATTTGAGATAAAATGGTTATCATTAACATTTTTGAAACCCATGTCAATGAGTGAAAAAATATATTCCATGAAACTGAGTATAATTGAATGCCTAAATGACTTTGTTTCGAGTTCAAATATTTTGTAATTTCAGGAAAAGTACACTGCTTTTTGAAACTCATGCCATATTTCACTGTCTATATCATTGAAATCACATTCCTATGAGGCTTATGAACCATTTTTTTCATATTCTTTCCATTCACGTCATTTATTGAGAGAACCAGACCACGCTTGCTTTAACCAGAATTTGATTTATTCCTTTTAAAACATGAGGGTTTGGGGTACATGTTTTTTATATGATTGAGACAGTTATTTGGTTTTATTCCCCCTTTTCAAAATAATCATTTTCATTATGTCCCACCATTACATTTATCCTTTATAAGCCCTTAGATGTCTTGAATCGACTTAAAGGTTTAGGCCACATTACATGACAATTTTCCCTATCCGACCTGCTCTTGACGTGAAATTGCATGATGTAGTTGAACTTAAGTGTGTGGGAATATGTATTTTGGGGTACTAGATCATTTAGTGATAATTTTGGTGGAATATAAAATGTTGAAGAGCTGATGTTTCTACTGAATATTTCATTTTGATAAAAGTTGTTCCTTTTCTGGAGCTTTCATGATAAGAGAAGTCTGCCTTTCTGGTGCTTCCGATGTAAAAAAAGGAAATATGTTCCTATCTGGAGCTTTCAAGAAAAATAATGTCTGAAATGATTGAAATTTTTGAAGCTGAAATCTTAAGCTGATTGAATGATGATGGAAATTATTTTCTACAAAGTGGAACATAAGAAGACCATATTTGAGTGAAAATTAGAATCTTGCACTTTTTCTTCAAAATGAGTCAAGACCTCCTTTTTCGGCCTCAAAAGTTTTAACATCTAAATCCTACCAACCGAAAGCCACTGAAAAACCCTAAAAATTCGTCATGAGAAACTCATTTCCTTGAATCACATCGGGTGGAGAAGTAGGAATTTATCAAGCCTATGGTGACTCTTGTGTGAGTTTGGATGAGAAAATCCATGTTCAGTATTTACATTTGTGAGATGAGGGAAAATTCATGTGAGGTAGGTGTTTTGTTTTCATTGGATAAGAAATAAAGTGGAAAAATATTAAAATCTAAAATGGGGAACTTGAAATATTTTTTTTGATGTGCCATGATATCTTTTTGTTTCATGATATGGATTTGGTAGATCGCATTGGTATGTGTTTTGGATTTGATTTGATTTGATTTTTACTTCTCCTGGAGTCCAAGTGCAAAGTGTGGTGAAATTGATAGAGAAAATATTTTCAATTAAATTTAAATTGAATTTAGTTGTTTTAAACCCAATAATGTGTTACTCTAAGATGAATTTCTTCATTTTTATGATGTGGTTGTTATTATGAGCCGAACATTAAAAATGTTCCATTTTGGATTTTTAACTATTTTAAATTATCTATGTAGTTTGGCGATAACATATTCTACACTAATAAAAATTGAAAAATTATTTCTTTTCTAGATTCTAAAAAACCAGGGCTTCATTTACTATTTTTAGACTAAAAGCAGAATCGACCATATAGAAGCTCAAAAGAAGCTCAAAATTTGTCTCATGAAAAGTGTTTACATTTCTTCCAATTTTTTTTGTGGGGTCCATAAATAATTTTGGTGGGCCAAATTATTTTGATATTCTGTGGTTGGACGTGCACGGAGTTTTAGAATATCTTTAATGGAGGGAAGGTTGTGGGTATTGGCTGTTTTAAGGGTTATTAAAGCATCCAACTCTGGAGGATTGCGATTTTCCATGTCTGACTAGATAGAATAAATTGTGAGAGTAAAACCGGAATAACTCTTGAATTACTTGTCAAAATCTGATGAGATTTTGGGGGTAAACTCCCAAGCTCATAAGGAACAACATTCAAGAAGTTCTCAACACGTGAAGATGTCATTTAGTGGGGCTAAAACGCATCAACATTCGGGAGGAAAATTCTGGCTATAAAAGGAGGAGAGATCCACCCTCTCAAAGCATCCCATTCTCCATTCCATTGTTTCAAGGCACCAATGAGGAGATCTCCACTGAGGGAGGCCAGCCTAAAATCATCTACATTTCATTTTAATTTATTTATTTTTGTTTTTTAATGCCTTATTCTTCCCCTTTCAACTCTATTACCCTTCACATAGAGGGGTAAAACCTTTGAGTGATCGGGGAAGGGGGAGTTTCACTTTTGTTATGTCGGAGTTTTGTGCTTAAATATAAAATCCTATTTTTCTTTTTAATAACTAATATTATCACTGTTTACCAATTATCTTAATGCGATCGTGTTTCAAGTTTGTTGTATTCATTGTTAATTGCTTTTGTTAAAGTCTTTTAATCTCCCTCCTCCTTGAGCAATATGTCTCGATCGAGCAGATTATGTTAGGTGGTGAGTGTCTAGAGATCATTGGAACGTGTGTAAAACTATTATGATTTTTCTAGAGTTTTATGGAGCATCAATTCCCAATTGGGACTTGTCTTATTTTTTTATTGATTGTTTATGAACTTCCAAGCACATAAGAGTGAGTCCCATTTTTTTCTTTAACCAAGGGTGATTAATAACTCGATCAAGGAGTCTGTCATTTTTTATTCGAAAGGAAGAGAGGTAATATGATTTTTATTACTATAATGACATTGAAAAAGTGAATCCTAACCTGAACCCATCACTCTCTTATCCATTAGTGTTCAAACTTTCTTTTTATTTCTTGATTTATTTTTCAACCCAAAAAATTTTAAAAACAAGATTTTCTTCTTTCTTAAATTTAAGTGAAAAACATAATTGTTGTGAACTCCTATCTGGTGAAAACATAGTTTAACCACTCTAATACATTTTAACATAGGTATTATTTGTTTTTGTCACACCCCACGACATGCATGTGTCATATAGCTATTGAAATTTATAATAAAGATTTCTTTACTTGTTATGTTATGCACTAGCTAGTTCCCTATAGAATGGGGATGTGTTGGGTTTTATTACTATTGGATATTTCCCCACCATTTGTAAAATGCGGGGTACAGTTGACAGTGTGAGGTTAGTTTTGATGTCATCGGGTGAGGGATGATTTTCAGGATGAGTTAACGTGTATTAGTATGTTATGGATTATTCACAAAATCCAAGGTTCCTCCCATATCTATTGACACTTAGATGTATACTGTGGATGATTGATATACATATTCATTAGTTGATCTTAAAATAATCACTTTCCCATTAAAATGAGAATTTTTATTTCTTGGAATGGATTGTGAATTTATTTCAAAAAATAGAAATGAACTATATCTAGTTTTTTAAATGAAAAACATGTGGAAAAAGAGTATCTATATATATTTTATTTCAATCCTTTATTGGATGATTCTTTTATTTTAATGGATTTTCATTGGGAATAGATTTGTTCAGGAATGGATACTGAGTTTCAATACTAACGCATATAGTTCTTTCTTGTTTTTATCCATTAGTTCATGTTTTAGCGTAGTTTCAATCATCATGGATGATGGTTGGTTTTGGTATAAGAGAGTGACAACTGTGGTCACATGGAGATGTTGTGGTCCCCAGGTTTAGTTGGGTTTCATTGTTTAGATTTGGATATATTTTTATCTTGTTGTATATTTAAGATTTTGTAAAAATAATGTTGATTTTGGATAGTTCATATACATTGGGTTGTTTTGTTTATTTTTGTTGTTCAGTTTATTTATTTATTAATATTATGTGAAATAGTTCCCATTAGTTAATCTGTTGATGCCCATTACTAGTTTTTATCCCATGGGGATTGGTAACACCCTTCGATCATGTCACAGATCAGCTCGGGTGACTGATTTGGGGTTTTCCCGTGTTGGTTTATTACATAATGTGGCAAAATTAAATGGGTTTTTACCCATAATGCCTAAAATATATTTCGTAAGGTCTTGGAAATGATGGTATTATGTTTCTGGGAAACACAAAGTCCAATAATGAATCATTTCAATGAGAATTACATTATTTTTATCCATCATATTTTCACTATGATACTTTCTATTGATTCAGTTTGTGAAAAGAAGTTATTGATTAAATGTAATGCGTGGTTAATTATATTACCTTTCCATATTGGTTATGAATTTTTGATAGGTTCCTCTATATGAAACACTTAATAGTAATTTGTGATAGCCCTTTTATTTATTCTATTTTCCCCAGGTTATGAAGTTGAAATGTTCGAATGAGTTTAAGGATGAAAATTACTTCCTTTCATTATGTTAAATTTTTAATTAGAAAATTTAATATGGGTACTATGTATGTATCTAGTTCATAATGAATACTAAACTAATCTATACTTTTGGTTTTAAATATTTTATCTATGTAAATGTAATAAATTAAGGCAACAGATTAGGGATACTGGGTTTGAGGACATTACTGTTGGTATTAGAGTTGTTTAGTAGAAACCATGGGAACTAGATTAAGTAAAATATATATTAGCTAACATAACCCTATGATTGAATTTGAGTATAAGTGAAAATGAAAATACCAATGAAACCATGCTTATGATAATGATATTATCTCTGAATAAATATTTTAATTTATAATATGTATTTAAATAGTTTTGGAATTATACAGTATGTTTCAAAATTATATGATTTAATCTAGCATATGTTTTCATTTAGATATAGAGAATAGTATAAGGAATGTGAACATCACAAATGAACATGATCCGAAGAGTTTGGATGGAAATGTCTCTTATGGTCTTAATCAAAAATTTTAAAGGGACGTAGTCTACCAAACATTCTCATCATATGAGCGAAAAAAAACTTGGTTCTAACAAGATTGAAAAATAATTCCTCAGTTCTTACGGCTTTAAGGGGAAGCAAGAGAAAAAGAGGATGATAATTAAAAATATGGAGAAGTGCAAGAAGTGAAATATGGATTTCCAAATATGTGATAATTGTAGAAAAAATCACCCTAGGAAGTGCTTGAAGGGATTAAGAGTTTTTTATAAGTGAAGAGATAATGGTAACTAATAAAAAGAATAAAAAGGGAAGGATAACTATACAAATATGGGATACTATTAAAATAAATTCCCCAAGCATCAAGTGAATATACTAAAAAATATATAAGGGATCATGGTCAAGATTATGATATTAATATAGGTGAAAAGGAAAGTATCATTTTCTACTGTATTTTTAATCCTTGAATAATTTTTGAATATTATATTATTGATTATATCAAGGTTATAAGTATTATAAAACATATAAGGACATTACTATAGAACTTCATCGTAAATTATTTGGGAAAATACATGTTTTCATTAAGGTTTTAATGTGATCAAGGTAGACATATATTTTATATATGAAAATAATAGCTACAATATATTCTTTGGTGAATCAAATGTTCATTTCATTTTAGAAATTTAGTGACCTTGCTTCTAATTTTTTGCATTTAGAATATGGTTGGGATTATTTAGGAAGAGTTTCAAGGTTAAATACTGATGGGATGGATTGATTTGAATTTTCAATATTATTATTTTAGGTGAAATTAAGATCTCTCAAATGGGATAACATGTGATAATATTTTTTGGTTTTACAAAAAATTTAACGACTAAATGAATGACTTGTTGATCTAGTCGTTAATTAAAAATATATGTTCATAAAAATTAAATATTAGTTTCCAATTCTAGAAATAATAAATGTTGTTTAAATAGATCAAAGCACAAAAAAATGATAAGGACAATCTTATAACATGGAAATAAATAATGTAAATTTGTTTTCTCAAGTTCTCTATCTGAATTTTATAATAATTCAACAACTCTAGGAATGGGATTTTGACAAAAAAAGTTTTATATATTTAATTTTATTATTGATAAAATAATGGAATTTTAATCGATCATAGATTAACAATTTATTGATTGTTATCTTTATAATGTACATGTTTTATATCATTATCCATCAGAACTTGGTGGTTATATTTCTATTATTTGTTCAATTTTTCACTTCTAACTAATTTTATCCTATTCATAAGCCTACTTTTGTGTTCAACTTCGCATTTCCCTTTCCCTATTATAAGAGGATGTTTTATTAACCCATTTTATGATGCGGCTTTCCCACGAAGTAATTTTTAAGTATCAACCTTTTATTTTCAAATTGAAATTTGAAATTGTGAGTATGTAGTTTATTTAAGTTGGGGATAATGTAACACCCCAATAATTTATGATATGTCTCTTTTCAAATTCAATCTCTTTGATAGCTTAGGTTTTACTTGACATTCAACTTGACCAAGAAATGAAATATTATTATAAATAAGTTGTTAAATTGATAGGAATTAATAATATTAAAGAAATTATAAAATTTATATATTATAAAATGTTTTCAAATTAGTCCAATAGATTTTATTGGCATAATATAAAATGAAATAAAGTTTCACATATACAATTATATATTTTCATAAATTTAGTTTTGTTTCCTTTTAATAAAGCATGTGTTTTAAAAGTAAAATTTGAAAATTTTATAAATTATAAGAGACAAAATCAGATTCATTCTTTAAATTTAGATTTTACATGTAGGTTGGGTGGAATTTTTTTATTTATATTATAAGTGTAAATTTTTTATGAATAGTAAACAATACTGCATTTTAATAAAAAATTGACTTTTCATGTAAATAATTTTTAATGTTAAATTATATTTTAATTTTTTTAATGTAAAATTAGACAAACTATAAATTAGAAATCCAATTATGGCATTTTTAATCATTTTTACATTGAAATTGGATATAAAAACATTTCAAATGTTTGAACATTTTTTACTTCAAAAAACTTATTATTTTGTTCAATCTATAGGAATAATTTTATATTATTTTGTTTACTCTCATTGAATTTAATTATTAAAAATTTATTCCATATATTTAATAATATGTTCCAAATTTATTAAATAGTTCCCTTTTTGGCCAATAAGAATAGTAACATTTGTAATTTTTATTACCATGTTAAACGGTAAATCCGGTAAAAAAACAAGCAATAAAGGGTAAGAACACAATAAGGATTCCAAAATGACCTTAAAACTATTCCCAAAATGATTAAATTTCATACATAATATTTAAAAGTTCTTATATATATTTTTTGGTTTTCATTTATATGTTATTGTGACATTTATAATATTTTATGTAAAGAAAAGACAAATATTTCACAATCATATTCTTAATAACTAAAGTATTTTTAATACATAGATATCCGGAGGATATGTTAGACTATAAATAATAATTTTAAATATAAAATATTTATCCTAATCATGGTAATTTGTTTTTAATTTTTTGTGAATAAATAATTACCTTAAATGCTTTCACAACAATGACGCAGTAATTATTTTACTAACGAAAATATAAAATAAATGATATTAAAATTACTAAAATAACTATATTTTGAGATAATTAATGTTAGAAACTAATTTTATAGATTCAATTTACTTGTTATTGATGTATTGAAATATTTTATTAACATAACATGTTCTATTGATATTTTTAAAATTCAATGAAATGAATAGTTTCAAAATTTACATTAACAATATTTTCAATTAAAAAATATTTTATTATATGATATAAACTTTATATAAGTGTAATATTATACAAGATTATTTTTATATGGTTTAAATTTTCCTCCTTGATTCATTTATGGTTCTTTTTTTAGTCACTGTATTATCCCTGAAGGAGTAAAAATCCATGTTGTCGCAATGAGAGTTAAATAAATTACATGAGGGATAAAACCAAATGATTAGGGTTCATATGCAACCAAAACATGTCTAAAAATTATTGTATATGATTATTTTGACCCATAATAATATTAAATTCAAGATAAACCATTTTTATCCATTTGTAGTTGAAAATTATGTATATTACAAAAATATTTTGAGCCTTTCCAAAAGTACCCCTCAAGTCAATTATAAAAGGGAACCTCCTTAATAACATCCTAAAAAAACATTGAGCATTATAAATTTACCAAACTATTAAATTTTTTCTTATTAATATCCTTATTCATGTTCTCAATTTTAGGTTCCTTCCAAAAGACAATTTTTTTGTGTCCCAATGAGGATATCTAAAGGAAGTTCACCAAAGAAGATTTTATCATATTTAACAAATATTTCAACTATATAACTTCTTATAATTATTGTAAATATGTTATTACCATTATAATGTAATATATATAGTATCATTTATATTATAAGTTGTTATTATGATTATATTAAATACATATTACATCCTTTTTCCATCCTATGGAAAAGGAAATCACCATGCATGTTTGCGTATGACTTGCCGTCTCCACGCCATGGTGTAATTTTATGTTATCACCACTTTACAAGGGTGGTAATAATGATTTATATAGTGTATATATATATTAATATGAAATTATATTAATTCTATATAATTGTTATACCACCCAAATATTTTTTATTTTACCCACTAATGTCATGATATCGTCGCTCATGGGTGTATATATAGTCTACCATCTCCATGACGTGATGCATATATTTTTCATGTTATCCATTAAATAATGATTATAAAATTTTATATACTGAACAAATATGATATATTTGACATTAATATCATTCTATAGATGACAAAGTTATATCCTATACACATGAATTGGGACTTACAGGACAAAACATGCAATAGAAAATGAAGCAGTTAACACTGGAAACAAGGGTAACAATGAAATAATATAAGACGACATAAGAGGACCATATATGATATCATACATATAAAAATGGTTCTATAATTAATTATTTATATTCTATAAAACATTATACCTGATGTTAATGGTTTTTCAACTAAAGGAAAATGCAACGTAAGGGTTTCTTATCTCACTTTACTTCTGTGAGATATAAGATTTATTCACCACATAATTATTTTTTGTGGTGTATTTCTTAAAGGATATATTATATCATGAATATAATTATTTTCATGGTATTTAATTTATCTTGTAATAATTATTAATTTTATAGGGCATATGATTCAATTTATTACAAATCGGTAAGGGAATATATCAAAATTTCAATTCATTAAGGAATATTTGAATATTATGAACCTACCTTAGTTTATATGGTTTATATACTACCCCATTCTTTTATGTTTATTATTTATTGAAGAATTAATAAAATATTCATATTTATTGTATCAATAATATGATTATTTCCTAATCATTATACCATATATATATATAATTTTTACTTTAAAGGATGTTTTATTAAATGGGGACATGATGTTAAATACATACCATTTAATCAATATTGATATTTATTGATAATTTGTAATGATTCTTGAATTAAATTTATTATTTTATAGATAATGAATGATTTTTACATGAAACAACGTATGGGTACACAATATAGAAATCCCCATGATGCATCAGTAGTCTCATGATATGAATAATGTGAAAAAATTTATTGGTTTTTTACCCATAAATATAAAACTATCTTGTGAAAGGTATTGATGGTAAATGTCTTATATTCCTATTAAATACAAAGTACAATAATTAATAATTTTATTAACAATTCCATTTTTATCCATGATATTCTCAAAACGATATTATATATGGATTTAAATTGTGTTAAAGTTATTGATTAAATAGAATGTGTGTTGAATTATTTTAACTTCCAATATTGATTGTGAATCTTTGATAGCTTCCATAGTATGAAAGTATTAATGGGAATCTGAGAACACCCTATTATTATTTTTTATTTTCCCTAGGTTGTGAAGATGAAATTTTTTAATGAGTTCAATGATGAAATTTACTTTCCATTACTATGTTTTATTTTTAAATACGAAATGTAATAAGGGAACCATGTAAGTATCTAGTTCTTCAAGACTAGTACACTGGTCAGTCCTTCTAGATTTTAATCTCATATCTATACCAATGTAATAAATTAAAGAAATGGATCTAGGATACATGGGTTGGGTGCATTACACACACTCACTATGAACCAAAATAATGGTTTAAATTTGCTCGAATTATTGTTTTAGTTGTTATTACGGTTGGAGATGGTTACCTAGAAACCAAGATAGTTTTAATTTATGATAAACCTATATTAATTGGATGAGTGTTAATAAACTCTTTATCATGTAATGATTTCCCTTCTATGTGTCATAGTATGTGATAATGTCCTATAAATAGATGTTACAGTAATACATCATAGCAAATTCTTGTTATGATGAGAATCCTGAAGTTCCGTGACTTTATTATGGAATATATTATCTATGGATAGATGATATCACTTGAAGGGACAAAAATGATACATGATTTCTGGGGAGGGGACTCATAAAACTTTGAGGGACCTTCCCAGGGCGTGCACCCTTGGTAATATCTTGGCGGATATTATGAGGGAAAGACCCCCCAGTTGGAAATCCATATTTATTAGTGTCATTTGATGTTCCAATATGTAGATTTGTGTATTGGTCCATAGAATTTAATAATATTATTAATGGGTATTATGACTCACACACTTAGATTTATTTATGAAACCCATGACAAAATATGTATGCGGAGAGGTAGGATATGTTGGGTGTGTCATGAGTAATACTGGATTAATGTATGATGTAAGAAAGGTTTTTTTAACTTCTATTGAATTAGATATCTCATGATGTTTTATGGAAATGATATAGCCTAACTAAATCCCTGGTAATGGTGTTATCTAGTTAAGTTCATCTATGGGGTGTCAAAGAATGATAAATAGAGCACAAGGGTTGGTAGAACTTGAATGCAACCCGCTTGAATCGTGTTATCGGGGTAAATGGATTATATTACATGGTAATCATTCATTTGAGGTGATATGTTGTTGTGACATCAATTTCATTATCTTGGGTTCCTTAATCCATTGCTAGACAAAATTTTTGGACATTATGCATGCCCGCCTAATGCCATTGAGAAAGAGGCATAGAGGGTCACACACTAAGTGCTTCTAGTATCTCAGTTAAATAATTTATTTATTTAACAAGTTGAATGAATATTATTTCATGTTTTGGTTTAATAATTATTCAGGTACAGTTGATCACATTTATTTATTCGCTGGTTATAAGAGATAATATATTGTAGAAAAAATATTTATTTATCGGGGAATAATGTACCTATTTTTATTTAATAAATAAATAGTCATTATTCACAGCCTGGTAAATATTGAGTAGGATTGGTGGACCAAATTATGAGTTCGGTGGGAAATAATATTAAAAATTATTCCCTTAAATAATATTTAAATATAACAATCATGTTAATCGCAAGCCATGGAAATAATAGCGCTGCTATTATTATTTGAAATTGTGTTTTACCTAGGAAAAATAAATTAATAGTACCTGTGCTAATTATTTATTATTACCTACTGAATTAAATTCATTAATCACATTTCATGTAAATTATATAATTTCTATTATTATTTGACATGGGGATTTTACATGGAATAATAAAATATGTAATTGAACATATACTAATTATTTATTATTACCTAGTGAATTAAATTCCTTATTATGCTATTATTACCTATATATGCCAAAAGGACATTCCACCAGATAACCATTAATTATGTGCCCAATATCCTTGGATAAACGCTCTCGATCCTACATAACTTTTCCCTCTCATAGAACCCTCTCATGAAATAGAGTGATCTTCCTCCATCAGATCTAGGAAAATGCTCTATAAGCAATTTTCAAGGCGATCAAAGGCGAAAATCAAAAGCATAATGATCTTCCACACAGTCACCCATAGACTCCTTCAGCAATGTCTAGAGATACATGGAGAATGTGTGGATCACCACTAGAGTATTATTATCCTTGGATTCTACATCGTAACAAAGCTGCACATCAGAATCATTGTCAAACGCATCAATGAAAATAGAATCACCTTAGAGGTAATTATATTATTAAATTAAATTAATTATTAACAAAATATGTCGATCCCCTTTTCTCAGTTTTGAATTATCTCATTTTTATTCATATTTGATTCAATTCCATAGATACCAAAATTAATTGTCATATTGATCCTAGATTAATCATCAATTATGGGAAATTTTTAATGTTGGGTACACAACCATCTCGTTCTTCCACTATGCACGGAATGTATAAGTAGTGTTAGAGGGGTCATATTTTCATTTATAATTATTTAAATCATTCATTGATAATTTACGCTTTAATAATTTAATTTTTCAATACATGTCTAGTCATTATTGTAGTCTAAATTTCAAGATCTATTCCTCCCATTTCATTTCTCACCAATCTAATATAAATAAATAATTTTGTTATTATAATTAAATCAAGGATCTCATTAGGAGGCACCGACAGATCTATCCAGATAACACAATAATACAGGTCATGTATTCAGAACTACATGTCATGTATTTGTGTTCAATGCATCAGGAGTAATTTGTAAATTACTTAAACCATGTGCTTTAATGACACATGGTGTAGTTAATTATTTTACCACATATTGACCCGGACATATTGGTGCATGGTGAGTTGGACTACACATTGTGTGGCCCACTGGACATTGCGTGCAGTCCCTTCAGGTCAGGGGCTTGTCATGTATCCCATACACTGTTTTCCTAGCTAGTGACCATGTAAAGCGGAGGTTTCATAGTGTTTCACCCCCTGGACATGCTGTGTACTCCAAATATTTCCAAATTACACCTCACACACCATTTCCTTAGGCCCATACATTGGATGGATAGTGAGGAGGGTACACGCTGTGTAGTCAGATCTACACACCAAGTACTACTACCATATTATACAGATTTAAAAATGTATTTTTATATCATGTATCCCTTGAAACATGTTCATTCATGTGGGCACAACTATAGGACACAACATGTGATAGGTTTTTGATATATATATTTATATATATATATGTTTAATTAACATATGAGTAATGTTCGAATATATTCACATCATGTATGATTTGTTTTAAAATTATAATTATTCGTGCATGATATATGTCACAAAGAATAATTTTTATACAAGTATAAATAATAGTTTTGTAGTTAAACATGTTTATTCACCAGGTTCCTTCAAATGTACAGGTTTTGTACAAGGTTATGGATGAGAATCTCAAGGAAATTCAGAAAATGATTAAGATAAAGAAGGATTGATTAATTAAATATAGCGATTAGTTGATTTTATAATAATTTATATTAATAATAATGATTAAATAATTGAATGATAGTTTTATTAAATTTTTAATTCATTTCATCTATTTGGATGATAATGATCTAAACCAGACCTTTGTATATGATTGGTTCCCATTTAATTTATTTATTAAATTAAGATTGTTGGCCAACATGCTTTCTCCTCAATAATATGTAGGGAATGTGTGCCCGTGGTTTCTTTTATGTAAAACCCCTTTTTACCCCACAACTATGTGTGAGTTAAAATAACATGTAATGGATGGATCACTCAAGATAGAGGTGGCGGTTCATGTTAGGAGACGAGGAAAACCCAATCCAAGGAGATACAAAGGTGGGAAAGTGAAAAGCCATAAAAAACCATAAATGGTTCAAGTTATTTCTTCTATAGGTTAGGGTTAGTTTATCAACCACTAGATAAAATAACCAATATTAAATCTCAATATTATACCCTTTATTTTATTTCTCTTAATTTTATGATTATTCGTTAGGGATGTTTGATGAGATCACATAATTAATGAACTAAGTAGCATACAAGATAGAAATAATATTAAAATGGCTTGTGTCTAAATATTATCTATACATGGTTAATAAATTATGTAGATCATCGTTAACATTAAAAAGAATGTGAAAAGATAATCAGTGGAAATTTATACATAAAGGATAAAATAAATCAATTAAATATTAATTCAGTATAGCTTTCCATTACTTCAGTTAGAATCGAACCATAGTTAAAAGTTCTTGACCAACACTAGTTAGGGTTCTTTCAATTATTAGGGAATTCTTGTTTGAATTATGGGGTTGACATAACTTATTTGGCATCAAGGGATCACTTATCTAGAAGGATGTGATGTAACTGAGAGGAAAAGGTTGAGGAAATCCAAAGTTAATGATTTCCAGATTGGGGATTCCACTCAACAGATCGAGGAGATGTGAGTTAATGTATTTGGAATTTGTAATTCCTACCTAAAACAATTCATGTTTATTGACCATACATATTTGGGATAATGTGAATGGAAATATAGATCCTTGTCGCAAGAATGTCCAAGCAATAGGATATTCTAAATCCAATGGTGAGGGCTAATGGGTTTTTACAAAATAGTATGAGACTAATAAATATTTTTTTATTTTTCTATATTTATCTAGATAATTTAATTAAACAATGTTTATATTTATTTATAGAAATAGAAATAAAAATGACGTCAAAAATATCATTGTGATCCATACTCAAGAATGAAAACCTTCTCACCATCACTAATTTCCAAGAGTGTAAAAGGTGCCTTCGGGTTATCTTTTTCCATGAGAGGAAACATTATGTGTTGGAAGATCGATTAATAGTGGTGCCCGGTAATGAAGTGATTAATGAGGAACTCTCTATGTACGAGAAACATCTGAATGATGTTATAGATGTCTGATGCCTCATGAAATCATTCAAGAAAAATATTCTCTAGATGAAACTTGAGGAAATGGGGGCTTATATCATGATGTCTAACCTTCAGGATATCTGTCTTGAGAAGGTGAGACATGAGAGGTATGAGATATCCAACGCTTTGTTTACTATTAATCCCAGAGAGTATGTGACAATTGTATCACATGTAGTTAATATTATTGTCTTTCTTGAGCATCAAGAAATATTAGGGATGAAATTACTAGATGAGTTATGTACAGATATCATACTGTCATCATCGCCTAAGACCCTCTCTAGTTTTATTGTTAATTATAAAATGATCAATAATAAGACGAGTCAATCGGAGATTCTTACCCTGATTTTCCATGTGGATAAGGTCATAAAGTGTGAAAAACGCACAGCCTTGATGGTGAATAAGAAGAGGAAGGATAATGTATAATGGCCTTTTATTTTAAAACAATATAAAGCCTCTGGGAATTGTCCAACCAAGAAGAAGAAGATATAGATGAAGGGCATGGAAAAGTAGGAATTATGCTTTGCATGTGGAATGTCAGGGCACTGGAAGAGGAACTAGACCCAGAGGCAAGGGGAATCTAAAGGTGTGTTCATTATCGAGTGCAGTCTTTCCATTTCTATGCATTGGGAATTAGATACATTATGTGGTGCTCAAATCTGTATTCAGATGCAGAAACCAAGTAGATTCTAGAAAATTTCTTGAGGAGAGGTTGATATGAGAGCTGCCATTGATGTGTGTCTAGATGCTCTTACAATTAGTAACCACCACCCCACATTTCCAATGGAAATGATTTTGGTTTTACATGGATGTTGTTATGTACCCAGTGTTACCAAGAACAAAAATTCTCTATCATGTTCTGATATAGATGGATTTATTTTCACGTTTGGAAATAAATTATGTTACGTTTATAAGGACAACATTTGTTATGGCATGGAACATTTAAATAATGATCTGTATGTATAAAATTATGAGAACTAAGAGTTTTCAATTGATAAAAAACCAAGTTCAGATGCCTCATACAACACCCAGTTGTGGCATCACTGCCTTGGTCATGTAAACGGAAAAAACCTGATAAAGCTTTGTCAAGATGGTTGTTTATACTCTTCTGATCTAAAACCACATGATAGATGTCACACTTTTTTACAAGGGAAAATTTCCATACCACCATTTGGTGTACATGGTGAAAATTAGAGAGAGATTCTAGGATTGGTACACCCTAATGTGTGTGGACCATTTCAACTAGAATCTAAAGGTAGATATTATTACTTCATTACTTTTACCAATTACATGAGTAGATATGGATATGTATACTTAATAAGTTATAATTATATATTCCCTATGAAATTCAATGAGTTCAAGAATGAAGTAGAGAATCATCTTGGTAATAAGATAAAGAATCTTGAAGTGGATCAAGGTGGATAATATCTTAACCAATAGTTCATTGATCTTTTATAGAAGTATGGGATTCTATATCAACTCAATCCACCTTATACACCATAGTGGTATGGTGTTAGTGAAGGGAGGAACCATACCTTGTTGGACATGGTATGTTCGATGATGATTCATTTAGATCTTTCATTACCATTTTGGAGATATTCATTGAACGATACGACATAAAAATCTAACCAAGTATCTACTAAGGTAGAAAATGGGATACCCTTCAATATATGAAGTGGAAATAAAACCAATTTGTTGCATACATGTGTATGGGGATGCGAGGCATCTATTAAGGCTTTCTCATTTAATAAACTTTTACCCTGGGGAATGAAGTGTATCTTTATAGGGTATCCCAAGGATGCCAAAGAATACTACCATTACAACCCCTCATTAAGGAAAGTAAATGTTTCCAGAAATGCCATCTTTCTTGAGAGGGATCACATCCTATAAAAGGATAGTAGGAGTAAGATTGACTTAGATGAAGTTGATGATCATGATACACTTGAGTTGGTACAGAAACGTGTTCCATAAGTCCCCATGGATGTGGTAGTTCTTGAAACACAAGTACTGTGTAAGAGTAAAATAGAGGTAAGGGAACTATCGAGACATGATTTCCTTGTAACTGAGGATAGTGACTCATTATGATTAGACAATGATGAAATTATCTACTACAAAGAAGCAGTAGAAATCTGAAAAGCTGCAAGATAGCTAGAATCTATGAATTCTGAGATGGATTCCAAGTATCATAACCATGTATTGGTTTCGGTCGATTCGCTAGTTGATGTAAATCTCATTGGGTGTAAATAGTTATTCAAGAAAAAACTAGACATGGAAGCTAATGTTAGTACCTATAAATCCAAGCTAACGGATAAGGGTTCTAAATAGTATAAATGAATTGACTATGGTGAGACTATTTCACCAGTTGTAATGTATATATTCATAAGAATCATACTTTCTATAACATATTTCAATGACTATGAGATATCATAAATGGATTTCAAAACTGCATTACATAATGGAAACATTCAAAATATGTTTATATGACACAAAAAAATGTTTTCTGACACCAGGTGATGCTAAAAAGGTATTCAAGTTGTTGAGATCCATTTATTTATTAAATAATGAATCCAGGTCATGGAAAATTCGATTGAATAAAGCTATAAGAGAATTTTTATTCATTATGAATGAATGTGAGCGATGTTTTTACAAGAAGTTTAATGGTATTGTGGTAATTATCTATGTTGTGTATGTTGATGACATATTTCTTATTGGAAATAACATACCAGTCTTGCAGTCATTCAATGAATATTTGAACAAGTGATTATCCATGATGAAATCAGTCGAAGTAGCCTACATTATAGGATCAAGATCATTAGTTGTATATCCAAGAGGCTGCTTGGATTAAGTAAAAGTACATACCTTGAAAAAATACTAAATATATTTAGTATGGGAAAATCCAAGAGGGGATTGGTTCCATTTTCAAATAGTATACATATTTCCAAGAAAATGTGTCCCCAACCAGAACATGAGAAATATTGGATGTGTAAGATTCCATACGCTTCAATGATAGGATCTATCATGTATGAAATGTTATGTACCAAACCTAATGATGCCTATGAACAGAGCATGATAGGAAGATATAAATAATATCTAGGAGAACGACATTGAATTTCTATCAAGAATATCCTTAAGTATCTATGAAGAAAAAAGGATATGATCCTTGTGTATAGGGGAGATGGGGAGCTTGTCATAAGAGAGTATGATAGTGATGGTTTTCAAAAAGATCAGAATGATTTGAATTCACCATAAGGATATCTCTTATGTCTGAATAGAGGAGTTGCGAGCTAGAATAGTTCAAATCAGCCAGTTTTCATTGATTCTACAACAAATTCTGAATATATAGTGGCTTCTGATTCATCCATGGAATCCATCTGGATTTAGAACATTTTCCATGAGCTTGATGTGGTGCATATCAATAAGTATACCATTAAATTATATTGTGATAAAATTTTAAATGGTGGCTCTTTCCAAAGATCCTTGGTCGCATCAACAAATAAATCACATAATCTAGAAATATCACCTCTTAAGGTATTTCTATCAAATGGGTGATGTTTCAGTGAGCATAGTTTCCACACAAGAGAAAGTGGTGGAACCCTTGAATAAATCCCTATTATAGAAAAATCATGAATATCACGTGAGAGCTAGTAGTCGAAATGAGGTTATTAGTTAGCTGTAGTGAAATTTGGAGTTTGTTGGAGTTTGTTCCCTAGAAACCAGCTTATTTTTACATTATGATAAACCTATATTCATTGGATAAGTATTAAAAAACTTCTTATCACATCATGATTGTTCTTATGAATGACATAGTTGGTGATAATGTCTTAAGAATAGATATCGCACTAAAAGGGCATATATGATACCTACTATGATGAGAACCCCAATGTTCATGGAAAATATTCTTGAATATTTATTCTAAAGACAGATGATATGATTTTAAAAGACAAAAATTTTATATACTATCTGGGGTGAGGACTCATGAATCTTTGAGGCACCTACTCATCATGTGAATCCTTGTTAATATCTCATAGGGTATTATGAGAGAAAGACCCGCTAGTAGGAAATCCATATTCCTAAGTGTAATTTGATTTTCCTATCTGTAGATGTGTGTATTGTTCCTTAGAAATTAATATTGTTATTAATGGGTATTATGAATCACACACTTAGATTTTTTGATGGAAACTGTGATGAAAGATGTTCGCAGAGAGTTAGGTTATGTTGGGAGTCACTATTAATACTACATTAATAAATAATGTGAGAAAGGATTTTTCACTTCTACGGAAGTATATATCTCAAGACCTTTGATAGAAATGTTGTATCTTAACTAAATACATGACCATGGTGTTCTGTAGGAAAGTTCAATTCTATGAATTCAGTGAATGAGAAATCGAGCACATGGGTTGATGGAACTTGCATGAAACCAGCTTTATTGGAGATATCATGAGAAAGGGATTATATTAAAAGATAAGAATTTGTATGAGGTGACATGTCATTGCGACATCAAATTAATTATATTGGATTCCTTGACCTATTTCTATACAAGTAATCTTTGAAATTCGGAAATCTCACCTAATTCCAACCAGAAAGAGGCCTAGAGGGCCACAAAATATGTGCATCCAGTAACTCAGTTAAATAATTTATTAATTTAACAGGTTGAAGAAATATTATTTCCAATTGAGGTTTAATAATTATTCACGTATACTAGACCACATTTACTTTTTCACTGATAGAATATTTATTTATCGACGAATAATGATGTTATATATATTTAATAAATAAATAGTCCTTATTCATAGCACAATTAATATTATGGAGGATTGGAAGAACAAGTTATGGATCTGGTGAAATAATTATTAAATATTATTTGGTTAAAAAATATTTAAATATAACATGAAAGTTAAGCACATGTGAGGTAAATAATAAGATTTATATTATTATTTGGCATGGTATTTTCAAATGGAATAATAAATTATGTAATGATACTTGTGATAATTATTTATTATTACATGGTGAGTTAAATTACTTAAGAATGTATCCTGGAAATAATAGAATTTTTATTATTATTTGACATAGGGTTTTTACATGGAACAAGAAATTAAGTAATAGAACTTGTTATAATTATTTATTATTACCTAGTGAATTAAATTACCCACTATGTAATTATTCTCTGTATAATCGAAGGGTTCATTCCACCTGATAAACAATCATTGTGTTCTCAACATCCTTGGAGAAAATCTATCAAGCCTAGAGAACACTCCCATATCCAATAATTCTCTCAAGAACGAGAGAGATCATCCTCTACCGGATCTAGGAGAACGATTTGGATGTGATTCTTGAGTCAATAAAAGGTGGACATCAGAAGTGAAAGGAACATCTATGCTAGCAACCAAAGACTCCTTTGGCGATGTCCGGAGATATGTGGAGCATGTTTGGATCACCAGTAGAGGATTCCTATCCTTGGATTCTACATCTCAATGAATATGAACCTCAGACCTGTGGTTAAACAAATCAATTAAGAAAGAATCACCTTAGAAGTAATTCTATAATTTAGTGAAATTAATTATAAACAAAATATGTTGATCCTCTCATCTCAGTTCTTGGTTCTCTCGTTTTTAATTAATCTTTAATTCAATTTCGTGGATACTCGAATTCATCGTCGTATTGATCCAAGATTAATCATTGATTATGACAATTTGCAAAGTTGGGTACACTCTGATCATGCACTTTCATTGCGACCAAAACCTATAATTACTAATAGATTCATATGCACTAAAAACATGTCCACTTATTGTTTCCTGATGGGGATGTATTGTTAGGAGAACCACAAAATCTCAACCATACCAAAATATTCGATTTTTGTCCCATAATTAAAATTATCCATTGTTTTTTCACCATTGATCTCTAATAATAATCTCCAATGATTGACTAAACCATCCTCTGATACAAACTATATTGACTCATACTTTCCATACATAGATATTAAATCATAATAAATAAGTATTCACTATATTTTAAACATACTTCACCAAGGAATATAATGGATAATTTACATAGAGAGAAGATAAATTATATTCATATTTCATGAAATATATTCAATAGTACCAACATATATATTCCCACAAAAATATCTTCTTAAACATACCATACTTAAAACCTTTCGTCATAACAAGTGTAAAAGAAACATAAGAAAGGGTGAGCTTAGATTCTCAGTAGGTGTAAAAAATGGATATATCAATGATAAATTAATAATAATATGATAATAAATATATGATAACATGATATTAAAATTTTCAAATCCATACCCAACATCTCATATATCATAATATTGAATCATGGATTAAATCATGGAAGTTCATAAGAACTAAATCATAAAATGAATTTAATATCATTAACCATGTAAGAATAAAATTTTAATAAGTCATATGTTTTTGGCATACCCTTAAGAATAAGAAACAATTTCTAAAGTCTCATTTACAATACTATCATTATGGATTGGGTTCACTCCCCATTTCTTCATACCCTTAGTCAAGGTTTAGTCCAATGATTATCATAATGAAAATAGTCCCTTTCTTAATTAGGTTGAATCCCACATTGAAATGTTTTTTATCTAATGTGATATATATATATTTACAAAATTAAATAAATGGATATATACTTTTTTCCAAACTATCCCATAATCACAATCTATTTATATACATGCCATAATATTATAAAAAAATCATCGTATACCATAACATGATGAAGAGAAATTGGTTTCATAACCATTTAAGTAATTCAATAGAGCATAACCTATGGTGTCACAACCCCTCCATCCAATGATTCCCCTTCTGAGATGGAAATGAAGGAAGAGAGATAATGACCCGTGAGTCCCACTTCTAGTAGTCCCTAGGGTAGCTACCTGCACTAAGGGTATACAAATCTCACAAAATGGGAGGAATTTCCCTTTTATAGTAACCGTGATCGAGAGATATGTTGTATCAACATCAAAATAACTCCAAGAGTTCTAATAAACAAAATAAAAATCCATAACACATATATGTTTAATGTAAAACTTCTTCAAATACAATGAAAATATATAATGTAAATACATAAAAGTAATGCTAAGAAATGAAATAACTTTTTTCGAAAGTCTGAGTTTGTTTTTCCCTACAAAGTCCTCATAGTCCTCCTAGAAACCTAAAAAAAGTTCTATAATATAGGATGAGAATAAATTTATACACACCAGGAAAACCAAAGTATCTTGTGTATAAGTGGGAGAAGCCTAATAATTCTCCCATGAGAAAACTGAAGAACCAACATCACTTAACAAGGTATCCAATCCATCTCCACCCCACCGAGGCATGCTCACTAAGTAACGTATGTCAAATAACATAATATAGTAATCTCATCGATTATTGGGTACCCTTCACCTCATTCCCGCTGATTATCCACTCTCACGCCCTTACAAGAGAACATATTCTCGCTCCCACCTCTTCCAAATGTACCACATCATAACCTACCTTCACACAGCAGAGTCTCACAACTATTCCTAGAACATAGGAAAACGAATCTCATAACATCTCTCATGTACACACCTGGGATTCACAACAATGTCCTTCCTACAAACACATGGGCTACATACTACGTCACATCCCGGAAACACATGTGTAATCACAACACATCTCATCGGGAAGAAACTAGGGAAACCACAACTAATCTCATGAAAAGACACCTAGGAAAACACAACTCACCCGCACACACTCAGGCCTCACAAAAAAATACCTATTTGAAAAATCATGGGCTATCACCATTGAGAAGAGTGTGTATAGAAGATTGAGTGTCAATTAATCCATCCTCCAACTTTGATGTTTGGGAAAGACACCCTCCCCTTGGAAATGGGGGTGTTCATAACATAATATACAACAAGGGTTGGGTGTGTATAGAAATAAAAATAAAAAATATGGGTATGCATATGTAGTATTAAAAATTGAATCCCTACCTATGTCTTCTTATTCAAACAACCAACCATTATATGATACTTCCAACTATTATGGTACCTATAAATAGATTTATTAAATCCAGCAAAAAACACATCCGAAGTTGATAAATGAATTTTATCCACAAAAAATGACAACTCAAACATACCCCCAGCCAACTCATTTAACCAATTATCATTTTTTATTAAGGAAACAATTTATTAATTCCATACCTACCTGAGAAACTACCAACAACATCAAGAAACAAGGCACACACCATAAACAATGCTATGGAAAAAGAAACAAAACATGAAACTCACTTCATATATACACTGTATTTAACACCCATACCTACAACAACCATATCATTCATCAAATTCATTCCACCTAGTCCTTCCTCTCAATAATAAAACCCATAACTTAAATATTATCTCCACAATACACCTTATCACAACCAACTTGATAGCCCTACTGTATAACAACAACATACCAATCTCACCCAGTAACATAAAAATAAAAAAACTGAACCTGAATCCCCCTTCTCAAACACTACACATATATTCTATAATCAATCAATCTCTCAAACTGAGATTTCCGGACACCACCCATACCACCCCACCTTACTGTCGTTCTCTAAACCCCAGCACCAGACAACCACATAAGACACAAGATATAACAAAACCATACATAGCACACAACCACATCAAACAAGTAAGGGTGTATTCAGATTTAGAAGATACATATTATTTAATTCCACATTGATAATTCAAGGGTTATCATAGAACAAGATCGATCCTGGGGAATCCATTTATTTAACTGAACATACATGGTTATCCAATTACATATATATAGTCATTCAACACATTATAAATAAAAATCCATCACAAGTCATCCTGAGTGCACAAATAAAGACCATAAATGGCCATGATTTTCAATAGGCATACAACCCATACAACTCACAATATCAATAAACAACAAAACAAGAGCATGCATCACTTTTCCCAACCAATTTTCATTTGTTTAATGTCGATTTGATTATGTTTATTAAACATGGACTCCTATAACATTACATTGGAAACATTCATACACCCACCATTCATGATGAAGAAATAAAAGAGAGACCAAGGAATCCCCAACTCATGAAATAGATGATCAGAACCTCTTCCTTGCACCAAACAGGGGGTGCATATGGCTATATGGAAACATGATCCAATGGTGCAACACAGATGTGCATATCATTGGGGAATAAAGGTTCTAGGACACCTAGGTATCAAGAGGAAAGATAAATAAATAATTAAGGAAACGTTTTGGGCTTTAAAGGACTAGATCTGACACCCAAGGGACATGAAACCATTTTCAACTCCACATTTAATCTGGATCTTGACCATTCATTTTGACTAACATAAAGACTAAAAAGAATTAAGAAATTAAATATATATTTTATATTCTTTGAAACATCTTCAAAAACAGTTAAAAATGGTTTTAAATTCATTTAGCTTCAATTAAAATGTTAAAGGGGAGAATCTAGAAAACAAGGAAAAGTTGGAAATTTTGACAATCTATCAAAATGACTCACCATTGGGGGAGTCACCATTACGAGTCGCCGGTGGGTGATTTAATGGTGGATGACTCACCACTAGATGAATCACTTGTTCAAGATACCTATGATGTGAAACCAATGGTATGTCACTATTCATTGAGTCACAATTTGGTGAGTCACCGTTCAGCGACTCACCATTCAGTGATCTTCCGTCACGACTCACCGTTGTGACAAACCATTGCTGGTTATTGATGCGACTCACCGTTGGGATGACCTAATGTTTCCACCTATCATCAGTGAATCACTATTACGAGTCACTAGTTCAATCCAATGATGTGACTCACCCTCAGTGAGTCATTCATGTGATTCACTATTGGGACCTATTGGTGGACAACCCATCATCAGACGATATACCATTGGAAAAACTAGATTTTGGAAAACTCCTAAAATGAGTCACTATTGCCTCCTAGAAAACCTAAAATGAATGATTTTTGAAAAGATATGGAAATGAGTTTTCTATTCCATTACATCAGATACCAATTAATATATTCGCACCCTTGAGAATTCAAAACAAACCTAAATGAATGAGGGGTCCAATCAACAACCTTGTAAGATACCTCTCAAGGATATTTCAATATGTGAAACACCACTATGATTTGGACCTCACAGGTCCCAAATATAAACCACACTATATTCATCAAAAGATAGAGTGAATACTCAACATAAAAAAACACCTCCTCTAATACATTCTACCCCAAATGACCCCACGACACACCATACAAGCACCAAAATCTACATTGTCCAGAATTATATATCACGGGATTACTTCCTCCATGTCAAGATACTATATATGTTGGGCGTTACTGACTTACCCTAATAGGTTTAATTTATTCTCAATTAATGTTTCTAGATTATGAATTTTGTCTCCCCCTTTCAAATTTTAGCATTTTATCACACATCACAGAACAAGGAATCATCTCATCTCATAATAATAAATTTTCAATCATTACATTACAAAGGGAAACACATCAAGGGAAAACTCATAAGAACTCTGGGTACTGGGCATGAATGTGTGTCTATCTTTCATAATTTATACCCTCCAGGATACTATGACTCCACAACACATGATCCAATGGAATGATCTATCTTCATAGAACCTTTTTCTGATGATCCTAGATCTCCACTGGTGATTATAAAAATGTTTTGTTGTCTCCGACATCCAACTATACACAGTCAATGGAATGTTAGTCATTGTGAAGATACTGACAAAGTTGAGACACATGAAAGACGTCATCCGCATTCTACAATAGTGGTGGATGTTCCAACCAGTATTCCACCTCTCTAACATTCCCAAACACTTCAATGGATCTGATGAACCTAGCAGGAACATTTCTCCCTTTTTCAAACCCCCATTTATTACATTAAGGGGAAACCATCAGGAACACATATTCCCCAACCTTTAACTCCAAGGACCTCCTCCAATGATTAGAAATCGAATTTTAAAAGTCTTGTGTTGTTTCACTCTCTTATAGACAATCTAAACCTTCGTTGTTGGGCTCTGCACTACCTTGAGACCAAGAGAAGTTGTCTCTCCATCATCTGTCCAAAAAAATGTGAATGATAAAATCTTCTATACAAATAATCAAATGGATCCATGAAATTGGAAGAGTGATAACTATTATTATAAGAAAACTCTACCAATGGAATGTTTTTCACCCAAAGAACCACCAAATTCTAGGATGCATGATCACAATATTTCCTCCAATGTCTGGATGGTTCACTTTGTATGCCCATCCGTCTGAGGGTGGAATGTAGTGATGAGGCATAATTGAGTGCCAAAAGAATTGTGCAATCCCTTCCAGACTCGTGAGATACACTACACATCCTGATATGAGATTATGGATCTCGGAAAACCATGCATCTGTACCACCTCATCAACATATATCTTTTCCAATGCATCTACTGCACCAAACTCCTTAATCGATAAAAAGTGAGCTGATTTCATCATCTAGAACACCACTACAAATATTACATTGCATCCTCCTTGATCATTGGGTAACCATATGACCAAATCCATCAATATTTTATCCCAATTCCACTCAGGTAAATCAATGGGTGGAAACAAACCATTGGGAACACGGTTCTCTCCTTCACCTACTAACACACTAAACACCTCACCACAAACTCTACTACATCACATTTCATCTCGAGCCACAAAAACTATTCCCTCAAGTCATGGAACCTCTTAGAAATTCTTGGGTGTACCACTAAGGGTGAGATGTGAAACTCATGGAGAAATCCATTGCACATCGCCATTGGAACAAAAAGCCTTCCATAGATACTTAAACAAATATCCTTCCACATAACAACATCTAATCCTAAAAATACTCCAACCATCCCTCTAGAGTTTCATCATGGTCTGTGCGTTCATGCATAACTTTTTCCTCTATGTCTAACCATTGATACTCCTCCACTAGCTACATTAGTGTAGACCAAACTATCATCTGAAATAAACAGCCTCTGCCACCATCCATTCATGCATCTATGTTCAAGGTGGCCAACTCCTCCAACACCTTCCAAGCATCAGTAGATTCCTAAAGTACCTCCATCTATGACTTCCTACATAGATCATCATGCATGATGTTAGCCTTTCTTATGGTGTAAGAGATATCGAAATCATAATCCTAGAGAAACACCATCCACCTCAATTTTAGCATGTTAAGATCTCATTGGGGAAAGATATAACTCAAGCTATTGTGATCCGTGAAGACCAAAAATCACTCACCAATGAGGTTATGTCACCATAAATTCAGTGCGAAAATGACCACTACTAGATCCAGAACAAGGGTGGTACAGTTATGTTCATGGGGATGTAACTGCCTAGACCTATAAGATATGACTCTCCACTATTGCATCAACACACATCTCAAACCTAGAAGAGAATTATCATAAAAAACCTCAAACATCACTCCTTACTCTGGAAACCTGTGCACTGAAGAACTAACCAAATTCCCTTTTAGATAGTTTAATTATTCTTTCACTACTCAATCCACACAAAATCCTAGTCTTTTATGTTCTAAGTTGTCAAAAGATATTGAACTCAAGAAAAATAATTTAAAAATATCTAAAAATATCCTAACAGACTGAGAAAAATATTAACCACCACTCTGTTCTTCGATGTTTCCGGTGAAACAACCTCTTCAAACTTTGATAGGTCAACTTACATACCCTATTGTGGCACCACATGTCCAAGGATGTTCCTCTATTGCATCCAAAACTTTCACTTGGAAAACATCCTACAGAGTTGGTGGCATCGAAGAACATTTTGTATGGTTCTAAGATTATAAATATTCTCCTCATATAACTTAGATTATATCAGGATTTAATCGATGAATGTGATGATGAACCAGTCCATTAACTCCCAAATGATAATGTTCATAATTCCTATGAACATAAACTATGTGTTAGTAACACCGAACGGTAAGACCATGAAATATTATTGCCCATACCAGCCTATGAAAAAAGTCTTCAGGATATCACCCTCCTTAACCATTAACTGGTAATATATAAACTGCATATCGATCTTTGAGAACCAACTCACCACCCTATACTGGTCAAAAAGATCATATATCCTTGGGAGAGGGTAATGGTTCTTTACTTTTACCTAATTCAACCTATGGTAGTCTATACACACCCTCATACCACCATCTTCCTTCTTAGAAAACAAGACATGAGCACCCCATGAAGACACACCATACCTAAATAACACCTTCATAATCATGTCATCAATCTAAATCCTCATCTCTCGCAACTAAAAAGGTTCTATCTGATAAGGATCCATCAAAATTGGAAAAGCACGATGTTGAAAGTCTCTCCTGAACTCGACATCATGTTGAGGGTGTAGAGTCACAACCTCCACAGAGAAGACATCCATGAATCCCTTCCAATTCAAGGAACCTTCCCCATCTCAGCATCCACTGGTTCTACTAACATCTTAGCCAACAACGAATGAAGGGGCTCCATATGTCAACTGCCCATCAGAAAAAACTTCTTTCCATCGAAAGCCACATGCTATTCATCAATATCTAAATACATGAAACTCCATAAAAAATATTTATTAAAAGCATCCATAGAGTACAAATATTTTATGCCAAGTATGACATCATATGGTTTCATATATAACAAGAAAGGTTCCCCATGCGGATGATGTGATCCCATTATCAGCCAAAATCCCTGGCACAGATCGAACAAGCTGGTCTGGCCTATGACTGGAATACTCAACACCATGGGAACAAAAAGACTTTATATATCTAGCCTCAAGGCATGTACTTGAACAGGTGCAAAAAAGGAGTGTGAAGCTCTTGAATTAATTAATGTGCAAGCAAGAGTACTAAACAAACTGATCGTACATCGAATGATCTATGACCCTATTAGAACTAATACTTCTATGGTGGAAACTAACCATTCAAAAATCCTCTAACCCTCTTCTAAATACCACATCCTTGAATATTACCTATTCATGGTCCTTGAGAACACCCAATGGCCGGCCTTTACATGATTCATCTCCCCTTGGTGGAGCTTGATGCTTCGGTCCCTACTACTGGAACTACATTACAGACATCTTTTTCTAAAGAGGGCATTGTACCTACCCAACTCCACCATAATAAACTTGAGATACCACTAGTAACTGAATCTAGATATTAACATATACTACACAATGAAAACTCATCTACCTTAGTCCCCCAAGATAGGAACGAGGACCAGAACTTCAAAACAAAAACTACTAAGCTCGCCACCCTGTCGGTCAGAACCTAGAGGGCCCTGGGACCTGAGACCTGATTCTAATGAAAATTACCTTTAAAGAAATAGGTTGAGTCCCCTCTCATGGTATTCCTCCTCGTGAATTCATCCTCATGAATAACGTTTTTTCCTTCTTGTGAACATCCATGTATGGTGTTAATGTAATGGGAGTAACTGCATACTGAAGAGAAGGACGAAGAGCCTCTTTTATGAATCTTGCATTAGAATCCTCATCTATAAAGAGATATAGAGTCAAATGAAGGATATCATTGAATTTTATCCCCGGATCAGATACCGACATACTCCCCTACTAGAGGGAGAGGATCTCCTGCCTCTTATCAGGCTTCATGGTGGATGAAAGGAATTCTTCATGGAACACCTTGTAATCATCCCACAAAACATCAACCTCTTTACTGTCTCCCAGGTATAGTGTCCACCACTGATGCATGAATCCCTCCATCTGGCTCACCTCCAAAGGAACTCAGTACACCATAAGATCTTGTATCAAGATGAAGGTGATCACAAGCTCCTCGAGACAACAATATATCTCTATGTACGAAACACTTCCCTCATAATTTCCTAGAGTCTGTCACTTGAAATCTTGTATCATCTTCTACCACTGGTCCTCCTCCTCCACTGGATCAACCCACTACCGATCAAATGGATAGGTCTACTGAGCCTCAACTACTTGAACAACCAATGATGAAGACTAAGTGACATAGCTAAAAATTAAGCATGGAATTCATAATCTCGAGTAGTATGGAATTTTATTTAAGATTTAATTTAACTAATTATATATTCAAAAAATTTTAAACGTTAAATTAAAAAAGGAGCAGAAGTCATTATGATACATGTATCTTTCTTAGGATCTCTATCCCGCAAATGGTGTAGCCTCACATGGTCGTTTGGTAGACTCCGAGTCTATACATTGTATCACGGGGGGCCCTAAATTATCATGTCTGAGACAGTCTTCTCAGGACTATGTCACCCAACAAGATCACATGACACTATTTCCCTACCAACCTATGCAATCCTCACAGTTCCTAATTCCAAACTCCATCCTATCTTTCAACTATCATTTCTGATACCATTTTTTCATGACCCCCCCTCCAAAGATGACCCTCCAGAGCTGGAAATGCTGGAAGAGAGATAATGACCCATGAGTCCCACCCCTAGTAGGCCTCAGGGGGGAGACAAGAACCAAGGGTATACTAATCTCAAAAAAATGGGAGGAATTACCCTTTCTAGAGTAACCCATATCGGGTGATAAGATGTATCAACCTTAAAACAACTCCAGGAATTAGACAAAGTAAAAAACATAAATCTATACCACATGCATGTTTAATGTTAAACTGCTACAAATACAATGAAAAGATCCAATGTAAATACCCAAAAGATAAACTATGTAGCGACGTAGAAACTATCCCAACACATGATATACTAATACCCATCATAGTCCCCATAGTCATCATAAAAATAGGAAAACAATTTTATAATGTAGGGTGATCATAAAAGTAAAAGTAGTCGGAAAACCGAAGTATCTAGTGAACATGTAGGAGAATTACAGTCATTCTGTAGTGAGAAAATAGAAGAACCAACAACACCAAAAAAGGTATTCTTGCCATCCCCACCTCACCAAGGCACACTCACCATGTAATTAAAGTCATATAAAGTAATATAGTAATCACATCGATGATAGGGTACCCCGAACCACTTTCCAACTGATTAGCCACTCTCACACACTGACAAAAAACATCCTGGTGCTCTAACCTCTTCAACAAGTAGCATTTAACAACCCACCTTCACACACCTCGGCCTCATAGCTAGTCTCACAACCGTTGAAAATGAAGCTCATCACATGACATCCACACACACCAAGGCCTCACAACCACATTCTACTCACAGAAACCTAGAATACATTCCACGTCACATCCCAAAAACATCTGGGAAATCAAAACATGCCTTTTATCCTGAAGACACCTATGAAACCACAAATCATCTCATCCCAAAGACTCCTAGGAAAACACAACTCACCCGCATACACCAGGGCCTCAAAAACCCCTAAATGCCCAAAATGTTTTGGGTTATCCCCGCTTAGAAGAGGGAGCATGGAATATCAGGTGGCCAACCATCCATCCTACGACCAGGATGTTTGGGAAATACACCCTCCCAAATGATAATGGAGGTGTTCAGAACATAGTGCTCAAATAGGGTTGGGTGTGTATAGAAATCACAAGAAAAAAATATATGTTGTATATATAGTATCAAACACTAAAGCCCAACCTATGGGTTCTCAATCCAACAACCAACCACCCTATGATACTTCCAACTATGCTAAAAATCTAAATGAATTTATTAACACTATAAATAGTCACTTCAAAAATTGATAAATGGAAGTCATCCACAACAAGCCAAAACACAAGCATAAACCCAACCAAATCATTTAACCATTTATCATTATTTATTAAGGAAACAATTTATTCATTCCATACCTTCCGAGAAAACTACCAACCACATCACGTAACATGAAATACATCATAAAACATGCAGAGGAAAAAGAACCACAGAAGAGTAACTGACTTCATATTTCCACTCTATCTAACACCCATACCAACCAATTCCATCGTCAATCTACAAAGTCAATCCGCTCAATCCATCCTCTAAATAATAAAACCCCAAAATTATAGACAAACCATTAAACACAACCCATCACAACAAAACCAATAGCCCTACTGTATAACAACACCACACCCATCACATCCAGTAACATAAACATATCAGAACCAAAAAATGAATCCCCACTACTCAAATACTTCCAATCCATTCCACAATAATTAAATCTCTCAATTTGAGATTCCATGTCTCCACTCGTACCACACCACCTAACATCTATGATCTAAACCCTATCAACACACAATCACACAAGGAAAAAGACATAACAAAACCACACACAATACATAGCCACAACAAACAAGGTAGGGTGTATTAAGATTTATCAAACACTCATTCGTAAATTCCACTTTGATAATTCATTATTTATAACAAAACATGTTGATCCTGGGGAATCCATTTATTTAACTAAATATATGAGGATAATTAATTACATGTATACACACATTCAATAAATGATAAATAATAATCAATCCCATGTATTCCCAAGTGGACAAAGAAATACCACTAACAACCATTATTTTCAGTAGGCATATAGCCCATACCACTCACAATATCAATAAACAAAAAAAATATGTCACTTTTACTATCCCCTTTTTTTGTGGATTTGATTACATTTATTAAACATGGATTCAGGTTCCCTCACATGGGAAAATTTTTTATACCCAACCCACATGATACAATAATAAAAGTGACTTGAAGGAATTTGTATCTCAAGAAATAGGCGATCATCACCTCCTCCTTGCACCAAATAGGGGTTGTTCAAAGCTCCAGGGAAATGTGATCCAAGAGTTACACACAAACACATGGATCCTCAAGGAAGAGGGGATTTGGGACACCTAGGTATCAAAAGAAAAGTGAAATAAAGAACAAATGAAAGCTTTCTATATTTAAAGGATGAGATCTGAGACTCAAGGGATATAAAACCGTTTTGAACTCCCCATTTAAAGTGGATCCTGACCATGCATTTCAACAAAATTTAACACTCTCGAGTGTTAGGAAATTAATAATATATTTTACATCCTTTGAAAAGGATTCCAAAACACACTAAACATGGTTTTAACTCATTTTACATCAACTAAAATTTTAAAGGGGTGAATCTGGAAAAACTGGGAAAAGTTGGATATTTTGACAAAATATTGAAATGACTCACCATTAGGTGAGTCACCTTCACGATTCAAGAGTGGGTGAGTCATTGATGGATGAATCACTGTAGGAAGAGGCACCAGTGTGAGATACCCATGACGCACTACCAATGGTGAGTCACTGTTCGATGATTCACTATTCAGTTACTCACAATTTAACAAGTCATCTTCCGGGGAGTCACCTTTTGGTGAGTCACTATTCCTGGAGTCACTATTTAGGGAGTCTCCAATTAGTGAGTCACTGTTAGGTGAATTACTATTCAGCAATTTACTATTCGGTGATCTTCCGTCATGACTCAGCACATGACTCACTATTGAGAGTCACTATCAAAACACACCATTGGGATTCCCTACTATCAGCACCTACCATCAATGAATCAGTATTTCAAGGCACCAGTGTGAGTCACTGAAATATCTCACCATCAAAGAGTCACTAATGTAACTCACTATTGGGACTTACGAGTGGATGAACCACCATCAGACGAGCTACCATTAGAAAAATTGGATTTTGGAAAACTCTTAAAATGAGTCATCATTGCCTCACAGAACACTTCAGACACTATATTTTCTCTAAGTATTGTGCTAGGGAGGTTTGGGCCATTACATTAAGAGAATAAATGGTTTACATAAAAAATATAATAATTGTTATCATAATACACCTAGATAAGGAATAAGGATCGTATCCATAGATCATATCCCTAGTAAATCATAATTAACATCGATGTATTTTATCCTAAATGAAATTACTTTAAAAGATCACTTGAAATATTACATGAGGAAAATAAACTTTTCATTTTGGAATCACTTCGTTAAAATCTAAAAATTTACAAAATATTATGGATAAATGTTATTTGAAAATAAACAAGGAAACATATAAACTATGATACAAATCATTAAAAAATTTTGAATTTTGGAAATTCTATTCATTCCATGTATATTTTAAAAAATATTCCATTCACATTTTTAGTAAAAAGTAAAAAAGTACCACATTTAGAAAAAATATTAATTTTAATCAATTTTCAAATAAATTCAAACATAGTTAATTTGGTTTAATAATCATATGAGGATATAAATAACAATCACGAAAATATTTTAAATATAAGACGGATATGAAATAAAAAAATTACTAAACAAAGAGGAAATAAATGTTTTTCTATTAAAAATAATTATCAATAATTTAAAGTACAAAAGATAAAATAAGGTTTGAATTTCTTTATATTAACTTATCAAGAAATATTTTTTTGAGAAAATAAATTGAGTTTGAATGATTGTGAAAGACGGTCCAAGTATGTCTATCTCGGGGGGACTCATTAAAAATATTAATATTCTTAATTCACAAGACTCCTTTTCGAAAAGGATTACAACAAGTATTTCAAGGGATAGACACAAGTTTTTTTTTCAAGCATGCTCCTCGTCTAATTATTTTTTTGTTAGAGAACTGAATTGGTTCCCCTTTAATCTTTATATTTCCCCCTAATAATTTATCGAAAAACACTAATTGTAATATCAATGAGTTGTAAAAGTTTCATAACCATAACCTTGCTGATTACATTATTCATGTCATTGATAATTATCCCAATTCAAACTCAGATGACTTTCTTATTTGGGAACCTTCTCAAAATTGTATTCTTTACTCCAAGAATTTTTAAAATCACAAATTCCAAAATATGGATAGAAATTTCAACTGGTTAAAATATTTTGACAAGCCATGGATTAAGCCGTCGAGTTTTACTATTATTTGTCATATTTCACAAAACAGTGTCCCCACTGATACTTTTCTTCAATCTTTTGGGATTCAAAATTCATCTAAATGAATCCAATATAACAAACATAGAGAAGATACTAATCATATTTTTCTATCTTTTGTTACAGAATATGCTCTTTCAAACTATATTTTTGACATTTTGGATTTCAAACAGATTATTCTTGACTATCTGATCTTGAAACCAAAGTGATGTGTACATATTGAAGCCTCTCAGCAAATGGAAAATCTTTTCTTAAATGCTATTTCAGAGATTATCCATGTGTTCTGGTATGAATTAAATTCCCTAATTCATAAAAATTATTCATTTAGATTAAATGAAGGGAAAATCCATATCCTTATTACTCTTCATCAAGCTTCATCGATTCTGTAAACACATTGTGATAACTCTATCAAAGACTTTTAGATTCTTCGACGTATTAAGATGGACCAAATCTATCATCATACTAAGAATACTTTTGAAGTGATCTGATAATCGCCACTACCATGGTGGATTAAAGTGAATGTGTATGGTGCCTCTAAGAGAAATCTGGTTCACATGGTTTATGGTTCTATCTTTAGAGACCACCTTGGGAAATGACTAAATTCTTTCTATGGTAGCTGTGGAATCGCCTTATTCTTAGAAGTTTAAATGATGAGTCTAGTCCACAATGTTTCATTTTCTAAGAAATAGGGCTAAAAAAATATTTTGATTGAATGTGACCTGAGTGCAATTGGTTAGGCCATGTGGAATGGATTGGTTCATCATTCTTGGCTTCTTAGAACCCGTTGAATGAATTGTCTTCATCTCCTCCGGAAGATCTGTTACATTGTCAACTGTACCTTTCACAAAGGCAAAAGGGTGGAAGATGGTCATGCTAATATGGGAGTTAACCAGGACATAACCATCCTGGTTGACCTTCCTATTGATCTTTTTCAGTTTTATGATAATTATTTTAAAAATAATATGTTTCTTAGACTTTTTTAATCCCCATTCTTCTGATTTATAATATTTTTTGTCTTTGGCATTGACCAAGGTTTCGCCTCTTTAAAAAAAGAGACAAAAATGGTATAATTACATTAAAATTTCATGAGTTACCAAATAATATGAATCTTTAGGAGGTTATTTATATGTAGATCATTAAATTTTATCATCAAAATCATAATCATAAATAACCCTATGAAATAATGAGATTGTAGCATAAAACCCTTACCTCATGTTTGACTTGAACGGAAAGTACTATAAAATCCACTATATTAAAATTTAAATTTATTATAATTATATACAATAATAATTTACATAATTATAATATCCAATATGATCCAATTTTAATATTTACATTCCCATTTACTAATAAATCCTTAATAAAATTGTTGTTTTCAAGTGTGAACAAATTCGTTTTATTTGTAGTTTCGGTTTGGAAATTTAAATACTATAAGTATAGAGAATATTAATAAGCATTTAAATATTACATATATTAACTATATAAACATTTATAATCATCCATAAATGCTATAAACATTTAAATTATTTACATCTTTTATATAGATGGTAGGTCATACAAACACATTTTTTTTCATTTTTGGATAAAAAGAAGGGAAGAAATATTGATATTATTTTCTAATTATAGAAAAATAATTATATCATTAACAACACTCACAAATAAATATATTAAATCTTTCCATATTACTATCCATGTAAATTTGAAATGAAAAATATATTTTATCACTTCATGGAGATGGTAGTACACATGTGTGCACGAGCGACGTAGTCATTTTCAATGGATTGGAAGAAAATAATGTACATATTATATTATAATTACATAATAATAATTATATCATTAATTATATATATATATATATATATTAAACTAAAAATAATAATTATCCATGAATTAATGTGAAGGAAAATTAAATATATGGTTTTTTTGGAGGTAGTATTCCACACGTACACTTAGGTGATACTTTCACATCCAATTTGATTGAAATGATGGTGAATAAAGTTATTTCCATAATCATAATAAAAAATTAGTATATTGAAGATACATAATTTATTAATTTAATAATAATTCCTTATTTTTAGTTGGGTAGAGGAAGAAATTAATTGAATGATTTCAGGTATGATGATTACCTCTTCTTTGGTAGACCACCTTTAGATTCATTCTTGACAACCATTGGAATGGTTTTTTAAGAAGAAACGAACATAAAAATCATAGATAGTGAGGTTTAAAAAGGTACTTTAATAGGTCTTATCCCATGATATTATAATCAATGTTATGCAATGAAGAGAAATGTGGTGTATCATTTTATAAGGAATAGAAAGGTCACACTTGGAATTACTTAAATGATTAAATAATATATACATATCATTATAATGTCAAGTGGGGACAAGGAATGAAACTCAATGATTTGTAGTTAAAATTCCAAAGTAGACTCAACCATTAATATTTTTAGGAGTTTTAGAAATAAATTTAGCCTTATTTCCTAGTTAATCAACTTTAAACTGATTTTAACCTTATCTGTGATAAGTCAGATTTTTAACACGAGATCACAATTATATGAAAAAAATAAAAGCATACATATAATAAAAATTGAAATTAAACTTCCAAATTTTTAATCCCTTTATCATTTTCAATTTATATATGTGTAAAATATTCCTTTTAATATAAAACACAAAATGCATAGTAATTGTTTTTAAGAAAATTCATGATTTTAATATTAAAAATCATTTCAGATTGAAAAAACATTATATACTGGTTTCCAAGATTTTTTTGGTTAAATAATAAATGAAGTGAGGTTTTATAATTTTTTAAAAATAAATAATATAACTCAATGATCCAATGATTCCATTAAATGTAAAGACTCTAAAATTGGTTTTAATTTGAATAAAATACCAAATTTCTTTACAGAAGTTGAGATATGGTTCAAAAATTCATATTAATGTTTAAAAAATATTATTTATCTCCATAAAATTATATGTTGTTGAAAACATCCCATAAAATATGATAAATTAATGTTTTATAGATAATTTAAGGTTTCACCTCATGGTTTTAAACCAATTTTACCACATTTACCTACGTGATAAATATTTACAAGGGTTTCTATTAGTAATGACTAAATATTATATTGAAAATATTTAAATATATTAATTTTTATTTTTCTAAATATTTAATATAGTTTATCAATTTCAATTCATATAATTTTCAGAATTCTATGTAACATTTAACTAACAAAATGATACATAAAATTATTTTCTAGGAAGAAATTATCATCTTAATTATGGAATGTTTTAATAAAAAAAGGATAAAATTGATTCCAATAGACTTAATTAAACTATTAATAATATACATGAACTACTTTTACCTTTAAATGATTTTAAATAAAGAAAAATAAATAAATTCTTCAAACAAATTAGATGGATTAAAAAACATTGTTTCTCACTATTCACATAAAATCAATCTTTCTGGAAAAATCACCAACATTCAATCTAATATTATATTGATATTTTTATTTCAAAGACAAAATATTTTTTATCCAATAAAATTTCTAAATTTTGTTGAATTTTTTTAATATATTTTCTCAAAAAAATCATTAAAAACACTTTTGATGAAAATATATTTTATGATACATAAATTGATTTCAATAAAAATTGAGTAATTATTTATAAATTATTTTACATTATATAAAACCTACACAATATTTTTTAAAAAATAAATCATATTCTTAACTCTAATTTTAATGTCTTGGTTATAACTGTCATATTTAGATAATATTATTTATATCATGATTCGTTTAAAATCGAGTTTCTGTGTATCGTAAGTTATCGAATAAATTAAATTTGTTTTAATAGAAATATTTCATAAAATCCCAGTGTGATACATTCTATCCCAAAAAAAAATGAATTTATCCATCCAAAATTCCATCACTCTGATATGAAAATGTGAGGACATCTATGTTTTATCACATCCTCAGTTCCTCTAGAGAACATTAAGGAAGTGAGTTATCTTTTTTGTATCACATTATCACTACAATCCAAGATTTATATTGATTATTCTTTATAGGAAATATCAATTTATACTAGTATGAACTATGCTTTTAGTACATAAAAATAATGAGATATTCCCTTCCTTAGGAGATATACATGGAACACATCTTGAATATAAAAAAGGTTTATTGGAAGCTCCATGTGATATGCTACTATCCCTACTCAATCAAGAATGTTGAAGGAGTTTTATACCTACATATAAAATTTAACTTCTTTCTAAATCTCATAACCTTCCTCCATATATATATTTTTAGTAATTCTTTATCACTAACATTAAATTTTATATTTTACTCATGATTATCAAAATAACCTTTATGTCAGCTCTTAGTTCCCTTGATGTGTTGTTGAATGGATCAAACTTTCTCTTCCATTTCCTCGTTTGAATTATGTACAATATATTTCATTTTAAAACTTCATCCCATCATGTATATCTTCTATAATTCTATACATAGTGGGATTTATAAGGATAAATATGAATTATTGAGTGAAATCTATTGCTATAAGAAAACTCTACCAGAGGAAGGTGTTAATCCCAACAACAATTGAAATAAATAAATAATATCTTAGCATATAAATCAATGTATTAATGGTTATCTTAGAATAGAAATATATACGAGGACAATAATTAGTATATAAAAACTAAAATGAATCCATATATTGTTAAAGACATCTCCAAAACTTCTAGGTAAACCCTAGATCTCGATTGAATACAATAGAATATAGTACACCCTGAAAACTGACCACATCCTTAATGTATATTCTGGAAATCTAGTCAAGGGAAAAATATTATCTAATATTAATGAAGTGTGATCATATCATAAGTTGATTTAATAAAATCCAAATATAATTATATCCATTATAAATCATGGGTATTCTTATAAAAAAATTCATGGTGATGTTTTTTATATCGATTTTGTTGTCGGTAATGGTTTTAACAACCCCATAGACTTGTACCTTGTAGCCTTATCTTCCCTATCTTACCAAGCACTGAGATATATAATTTTTAATAATTCTATTTATATATTCCCTTACTAAATAATCATTCATATATTAGTATTTATTTTTACTTCATTCATGAATAGAGAATGATTAACTATGAGCTTCATCCAATATCTCATTATTCAAATATTATATGGAGGGGACACAATGATGATTCTCAAACCTTATCATTCCATTTAATTAAACGTTTAACTCAAGAACATTTCATTCCTTATTTTGATCCTCTAAATATTCATCATCAACCTTTTTAATCTTCACTTAGATAAATGGTCGAATACTCATTTGAGAAAGATAATAATTATCTTCTTTCATCAAGATTTCTAGATCTATCCTTTGAAAATCCAAAAATATTAGATCTTTTGTGATCATAATCATAAATAAGTTATTAAGATCCTTTCATATCAAAGCATCGACCATTATGTTAACTTCCATACAGTGGCATTTTATTGAGAAATTATAATATTTAATCAACTCAAACCATCTTCTCTAGAAAATATTTTACTCATTATGTATGAATATATACTTTAAATGTTTAAAATTTTATATTCCCTAGACCATTCTATATAAATATAATTCCACTATATATTTAATTCAAAATTTACAATAGATAACTCAAAATGATGATTTTTGTATTTTTTATTATGAACCTTCAATTATCATGAGGCATAAGATATCCTTATATCTGGCTGTATGCAGATTAATCCCATTCCTTCTTCAATGCAACACAAATTATCAAAACACATTCTCTACTACATAATTATGTTAGAATATGTGCGCTGACTAACCATCTTTTTAGTTCCTCAAAATTTTCTTCAAATTAATATATCTAAAGGAACTTCTCTCCCATCATAGATACCAAGGTAAGTTGATTATACATCTAGTTCAAACACTTTATAAAATGTCTATAATATTATTCCAAACCACAATAACTATATATCTCTATCACAGTGAATGGTCTGGGAAAATTAATAATAAATTTTTCTTATGATGAATCAATTTTTATACCATCATTTGTGATTATATGACCAAGAAATGAAACATTCTATAGAAAACATTAACACTTATTAAAATTTTCATATAAATTTTCATTCTTTAAGGTCCTCTGTCACACCTCAACCTTGATTTATTGTTAATTTTTTATTATTTAATTATTTTTATCCCAGTTTTTGAGTTTTTTAATGAGTTGGATTTTCAATTTTTAAATTTGAGTATTTTTATCATTATCCTGAGACTAGTCAATAGTTTGTAGAAAATATATGTATACCATGTGAGCATATCTACAAGTTTATATAGGTGACCTCACAACGGGAACATGGTTTCCCAAACCATTCAATATGACCTAATGAGGCATTCCAAGACCTCCAATGTTGGGTAAAAGGTAGAAACATAATTTTTCCTACCATGCATAGTGTCTAAAACTTTTAAAAAATTTAATTTAATTTAATTTAATTAATAAAAATAATCTAATTCTAAAATCAATCCCCCTAAATAATCAATATAATCACCTCCCTATATCCTACTCATTCAAGACCACCAATATGGGACTCCCAACCACGCACATACATCCTCTCTTATCCCTCCTTCATTGGCCGTTTTTACTTCTGAATATTTTTGTGATCATATCAGGTATATTTTTCTCCTCCATAATTATTTTAATATTCTATTTTCATTTTTATTTTTCTCCTCCACCTTGTGTTGTTCAAACTAAGGCCAAATCCCATCCCAATTTTTGGTATTTATTTTATTGACTATTGATGTCTAGGGTTCTTATGCCCGGTTTAATTATGTTCTAGTATATGTTTTTGAAGGTGTTGTGTTCTCTATTGTTTTAGGGAAGGATATACTTCATTATTATTATATAGACTCATTTTAATTATGTATTTTTTGACTTTTGGGATTGTCATAATTTTCTCATGTTCTATGGACCTTTGTGAGGTATATTTGGGCCACTGTTAGTGATGGCAACGACATATTAGGTAGGTTACCCAATGTCCATGATATTGAATATAAATCCATGATTTCATTATTATTATAACATTTTTTAATATATTATTTAATAAATAAATGATTGAATGTTTTTTGATGAATAGAATGTGTTTGTTTCATGATTTCTACACTTTCCTCATATCTACAACATCAGTTCATTTTATAAAATCATGTTTCTATTTTTTTCTGATATATTAAATATCCTAAGTGATTATATGAATATTTAAATATTTTTAATAACGTAAATTAGAAATTCCTAAATATTTTTGGCATTTAATATAGGTTTTCAATAAATTACCAATTATATGATTTGGTTTCCTAAAGATACAATAAGTGATTTTTGATCCTTGATGTATTTAAATGTTACATATTTACATAAGAAAATATATGTACCTATATAAGTTCCCTATATGTACATCATACCTCATAGAAAATGTAACTAATAAATTAGTAAAAATGGTTCTAATATATATAATGGTGTTTGTGTTTTTATGTATGAATAATATCTTTAGAATAAGAAATCCTTGAGAAAAAATTGTTTTCTAAATGAAGAAAACTTCTTTTAAAATAGTATATGCCTAATTAGAATTTCAAAAAGTCTTTTAAATAGTGAGGTGCACTCCAATGGAATCCCATAATCTGATTCTATATGTAGGACTTAGATATTGGATGATTTCTCTATAGGCATGTTTCTTTGAAAAAGTTACTTTACACTTGTATTATATGGAGGTGAGCTGTTATTGTAGGCTTCATTTTCATTGTTGTGTAAATGGGTTATGGTTTTGTTACTACATCTCCAATAAGTATTATTATTATGGGAATGGAACATGGAAACCCCATTTATCTAGGTGGGTAGAGTAGGATGGGTACACTAGGCATGACCAACCATACCTAGTAGGATTATTATACAACAATAACTAAACTATGATGTTGTGGATTTGTGGGATCAGACAGGATAAAGATCTTTAAGTCATTGGTTAATCAATTAGAGTATAATTATCATAGGTGCCTGCTAACCTTTGCAAATTATGGATTTCCCATGGTTTTTTCTCTTATTTACTTCAGTTTCTACGGTGCTATTTTTATATAATCTTTTTTCTTAGTTTCTTTTACATAACTAAAAAAACAAAAATCATGTTTTATTACCCTATGTTTTTTAGAACCTAATTATATGAACTTTATTTTTATGTTTTTCTGAGACGCCTATTTTATCATCACAATATGTACTATTAATAGACTATTGAATGTTCCTCATTTATTTGAAATTTTTTTTGGAAATAAAAAATGAAAATGTGTTTTTAGAAGAATCACCACATTTATTGTTTTTAAATAAAAGAAAAACCCTATCTTAATATATCTATATTTTAAAACATGTATGAAATGGTTTTATCTCTGACGATAAGTAATTGGGTGTGGATTCCCTTTTTGAATCCCTATATTGAATTTTCATTCTCAAAACTGTATCTCAATAATTTTTTAGTTATAGTTTTCCTCATATATGTTCACACATTAGGCATTGGGGTTATTTAGTTGGGTGGTGAATTTTATTTTCACATGGATATAGTTATGTTTTAGTTGGGTTGTAGTTCAGTTTCTTTTATCAGATCAACCATATTTTGTTTTACCACTTTTTGTGATGGAGGGTGGTTATAGTTTCTGGTGGGAAACTTTTATCTGTTAGAGGTGGGCATCTTTTCCTTGATGGATAGGTTGTTCGAAGGGTGAGGATGTTTTTTAGCGATTTATAATTTTTTTTAATTTATTATTTTAATATTTGGAGTTTTATTTGTTTATTTTTCACTTTAATAACCATCTGATATACATATGTGTCATACAATAATTTATTTATATTTGTTTTTTATGATTTCCACAATTATTTATCCGGAACAATTATTCCCATGTAGTGGTTTCTTGATTCCCACACACATTTAATAGCCTATTGGGATCCATAATTCCCTTATGTACTTGCCACAGACTGATTTAGTTGTCCGATGTAGAGATGGACTCAATTAGTACATGAAAATATGGTATTAGAGGAAGGTCTCTAGGTTCTTTTCTACAAAATAATCTTGTATCTATTATTATTATCCCTTGTTATTTTAGGATATCTGGTATATGGATATTAGATCATTGGGAATAAGGATATATGTTATTTTTCCGCAACTGTTCACCACCGATCATCAAAAAAACTATGTTACCAAGTGATGTTTTGATTTTTATATTGATCATTTTTTGGGATGAAAAAAATAGTTAAGCCGGTGGTACACGTTCATCTCACACAGACTGGTAACCCTTTTGGATCCAATATACATTGTTTTGTACTACACATACTAATGTTTTTGTGTTTAACACATTTTCCAAATAACCATTCCATTAATTTATACACACTCAATATTTGATTTCGGTGTGTCTTTATGTTCTGCGTTATTGGACAATTTGTTTTCACTAAAATCGGTAATGGGTTCAGATTTTGAAGTTGTTTTCAAGTAATGTTTTGAGATTTTGGGAATGGATGTGTGTGTTTTGAAATGTTTTTAAGTGGGATAAATTTAGTTTTAATTTATAAATTATATTTTTTTATAATAAAATGTTTAAAAAATGGATTCTATTGTTTTTAAAAATGAAGGATGCTTGGTTTTGAAATTTTTTGAAGTAGTTTCTAAAATAATTCCTTGAAAAAAGAGTTATTTGAATATTTAATGTGGATTTATTAATAAATTGGTGATTAAAAATATATTCTTTAATGATATTATTTGGTATTGAAATTTTTTGATGTTTGATTTCCATATTTTTAGAGGATTGATATTTTTCCAAATGGGATTTATTAATTTAATTTTTTTTGGGTTATTTTAAAAAAGTACTGTAAAACTCTTTGAGATAATATTTTTTTGGATTTTAAAGTAGTGAATATTTTATAATTTATGTTTTTAACTGTGATTTTTGATATATAAAATTAAAATTTGTGGATTTTTGTAGGAAAACTGTTATTTTTGTAAATATTGTTTTGTTTAAGTGATTTTTTATTTTCATTTTGGTTTATGATTCATATTGGGAACATTTTATTTGGCTTGGGAAGTAAGGATTAATGGAATATTATTTTTTTAATTTGAGTATGTCATATATCGGTCTCAATAACAAGTGGATGGTAAGTCTCTTAGACATATTCCTTTATGAATAGGTGAAGATCGATTTTGGGAATTATTATGGGATTTACTTTTGAGGTTTGATCATATTGATTTATAAGTGGTTGGGCTATTTGAGGAAATTCTAAATATGTGATACTATAAGTATTAACCTGGGATGAATCTTTAGGGAGCATCATTTGGTTCAATGGTCAACCATTTTCATGAGTTTCATGCCTTAGTATTGGTTTCATATATTGAATGGTAAATATTTTTGGTGAGCGGTTGGGATGGATGGGAAGGAATATTTACTTTTTTGATTCCCTGGGTTCATTAAGGGTTAGTTTTTCAAGATTTGGTCTCAGGTTTCCCTCCCTTGACGTAATAATAGATATCATATTTATCTTGTTATGTTCGGTTTGTTTGATGAATTTTTTTATTGGAAAATTATCAGTCTTATCTTGACATCTTGTTCAATTTAGTGCGGCTTATTGGGTCACCTAAACATGTCTTATATGTTTAGTTACTAAAAGAGGAACATTTTTTTGGGATTATTATCTCCTAACATTGGGGAAGTAGATGATACAATATATTAAGGGCCCATCTATAGGCCGTAGAGGAAATATTTTCATGTAGAGGACAAGATTCTAGGTTTCTATGGTTTCTATTAGGATCTTTCTACTCTTTTTCATTTTTTTACGCCTTTGGGTTTTCCAAATTTGTCTATCTAAATCCACTCTCTTGGTGACATTAATTTCTTATCTACTAGATTTCCATTTATTTTATATTCATTTTTGGAATTCTATTTCTTACTAATGTATCTTTTGGGAAATTTTGAATTTTTAAGAAGTGGTGGTGTTATTTATTCCTTGGAATGCCCTCATAGAAATCAGCTCTCATTAAGACTAATCTTCCTATTACTCCTCGAGAAATAAAGGTCTGACGAAATTCCAAAATATGATGGGGGAGGCCACTATGGATGGATCACATGGTGAAATTTGTCTTGTAGCTTCCTTGATGGGGTAATCCTTTATTCCCACCAAACAATATCCCAATCATATTGGTTTGGTTTCAAATACTATGGGTCATGTGAAAGATTCTCATGGATGTAAAAAATAGACCTTTCAGATTATATATGTTGATTTCCATGTTATGGGTTGGGGTGTTCCTTGTTTGGATGTTGTTTTTAGATATATGAGTTTCCTTTACATTACATTCATCTACTTGATGGTTTTTGTTTTTAGTATCACTATCTGACTCTTTGGATGTTGGTTTCAATTTTAGTATGATATCTCAATATATTTTTGGATTTTGGGATTTTGGGTTTTAAAAAATAAGGCGAGTGTTGGTAATGTTCATCAAATTATGGGAGCCTTGTCTCGAATGTTAGTTTACACTTTCCTGGTTTCAGGATAAAAATAACATATTTTTAATTTTTGGGGGAATAAATTATCTTGGTATGGATAATTATCACACCACAACCTAGATTTATTCTTATTTTTTAATTACTATATTATGTTTATCTTTATTATAATGTTTTAGGCAGAGCTGGTTTTTAAATTTTTAAATTTGGTGGTATTTAGAATATTTGCATGATTAGTAAATGGTTAGTAGAATCCATGAGTAGACTGTGTAAAGGTTACTATAAGTTTGTAGGGATAACCACACACCTGTTGAACAGTTTACCTAACAATGCACCCTGACCATGAAAGGCGCTTGAGGCCTTCTAGTGAGGGGTGCACGATTGGTGCATGGATTGGCTAATTGTGCGTCCAAACTATTCTCAGTTTCCAACTCTTCAAAAAAAATTAAATTTGTTACATTAACAATAATAAACTAATTCTAATACCCACCCCACACCTAATCTGTCGATTCCCTTCCCTACTCCAACTCTTTTTACACCACCCACAACAGTATCTAGATCACATGTAACCCTCCTCCCTTATTCCTCCTTCATTGGATTATTTTTATCCCAAATCATGGTGTGAGAATCCCATATAGGGTTTTCTCCTCCTCTATTCCCCTTGTAATTTATTTTTTGTGCCTTTTATCCTCCACTTAAGGTGATTATTCCAAGGATAAACCCGTGCAATAATGTGTATTTATTTTGTTAATTTTTTATGTTAGGGTTTCATTTGCCCTATTTAAGCAAGTTCTTGATACATTTATTGAAGGCATAGAATTATCTATCTGTTTAAGGTTGGTTTTATTTCATTATTATTGTTTAAACTATTTTCAATTTGGAATTTAGAGACTTTTTTATTTCTCATATTGTTCTAGTTTTTGTTGGACATTCTTAAAGTAGATTTGGGTTACGTTTGGTGAAAGTGAAATTATTTTAGGTGGGTTACCCTTTGTATAAGTCTTTAAATTGAAATAAATTATTTCTTGATTTCTTAAGGTTTTACTATTTTATTATTGGATAAAAAAATTATAGAAAGGAGTTTCAATGAACTCAATGTGTTTGTTTTATGATTTCCATGTTTCCTCATATTTACAACATGATTTACTTATATAAAATCATGTTTCCCATTTTTTTGAAATATTAGATATCCTAAGCACTCTTTTGTATTTTTAAATGGGTTTAATAATAAAAATTATAAACTCTAACATATTTTTTTTCTTTTCATCCATGTTTTCTATAAATTCCCAATGTAATGTTTTGGTTTCTTAAAGATCCCCTTTGGGATTTTTGATCCATGATATATTTTAATGTGACTTATTCAAACATATACATAGGTATATATATAAGTTTCCTTTTTGTATATATTACATCATGGTTATGTGAACACATACATTAGTATAAGGGATTCTTATATATACATATGAAGTTGTATATTTGTTTAAGTATGAATACTGGTTTTGGAACTTAAAAGACTTGGGAAAAAATGTTTTTCTAAAATTATAGTGTTTCCTTTTAAAGTGGTATAGACCTAGTTTAAATTTTCCAAAGCCTTTCTAAAAGTGAGGTTTAATACTATGGAATCATAGTCTGTTATTTTATCTATTGAACCATGATCTTGAATTATTTTTTTGTTTGTATATTTCTAAGAAAAATGAGCTTTGTATTGGAATTACAGGGAGGTTAGGGGTTATGGTATGATTTCATTTCATTGTTTTTTATTAAGTTATTGTTTAGTTAAAACACAACCATTATGTATCATTGTTACTGGAATGGAACATGGGAACACCAAGTATATTGGAATGATGAATAGGGCATGTAATCTATGCCAGACCTTCCCTACCTAGTATAATTACAATACGACACTAAACAAATTAGTATAATTGTTACTGGTTGTGTAACACCCCAAGATTTCATAATACGTTATTTCTTCAACGTAATTCAATAACATGCATTACACGCAACACTGAGTTCAAACACACCACGACTTATCAAACTAGCTGTTAAAAAGTGGTAATGAGTAGTATTAACTGAATTTTGAACTTTATATAATCCTTATAATTTTACAATCTATATTATGAGATTCTTAGACATAATGTACGAACAAATTCATTTTTTCAGATGAATGATGTATTTTTTTAAAAATGAAATTTTAACACCTTTTAATGTAGAACTTTTTTTAATACAATATTTGAAAATTTTATATTTTCAATTTGACAAAATAAACTTATTCTTTAGAATTGGGACATAATAATTTTGTTTCAATAAATTTTTGGTGTTTTTCTAATAACTTGCATGTTGGGGTGAACAGTAAAAAATACTATATTTTTACTGAAAAAAAAATTTTATAAACATAATAATTTATAGTGTTGAATTTTACATTTTAATTGTTTGGAACTATAATTAGATTATATTTTTACCATTTAATCCAATGATGGTCATTGTATGTACTTTTACGTTGAAATTGGACATAAACAAGTGTCAATCTTTTGATAGTTATTATTTCTTAAAAATACACTTTTTGGTTTTGACAACGGGAATTAAATTTAAAATAATTAATTCAACTTATATGTTTTTAAATTTGTAAAATTGAATTCCTTTTTGAATTCTGAATATCAAAATTAGATTAGGGTGAAATTTTGGGATTTTTTTGAAAACATTCATTTTCATTTTAAATAGTAAAAAACACTGAGTTATTGTTTAAAACCAAATTTTTATTTAAATAATTATATATTTTATTAAAATTTATATTAGGTCAAAATATATACATAATACCTATATAAATTCAATGCAATTCACTGGAGTTAGTTTATAATAATTTTATATATATATAAATTTTAACGAATTCCTTATCGCCTTTTACCCACCTCCTATAAGCATTTGAAAATTTACATAAAACATAATTTTACTACTTCTGTGAGTTGAATTTGAAATATCTGAGAGACATGGTTGGTGTAAATAAGTAAAATGTTCTTCAATAAGATGAAAATAATTTTTGGTGAATAGTTACTTTTTACTTTTATTTACCACGACTAAAAGTAAATATGGTAATTAATAGTAATATTGATATTATTATTAGCCTAAAACATGTCATAATTCTCTTGGATAAGTATAATTCGACCAAACACAACCTTAGGAATAAAATATGAACCTTTTTGTTCCACTTGGATTATATTAGGACATTTATTATTAATTAATAAAAGAAGAGTTAAAAGTGTTAAATTCAATGATTAAAAACTAAAACACTTTTAATATGGGTTTATAAATAAGATTAATTCGACTATAAATATTCATTAGAAAAAAAAATAGTTCCTACATAATGTTATTTTATTTATATTTTGTAGACATTATTTATCTAAATTTATTTATGACATAATGATGATGCAGTAATTATCGTATTAATGAACGATTAAATTAATTGACATTATAAATGTCCAAATAAATGTAAACTGAGACTTTTTATGAATTGCACTAATTTTCTAGGTTAATATGATATGTTAAGGTGTTTTTGAATTATTTTTTTGAAGTAATAATTTGGTGATGAATTTACCAAAAACAAAATACCAAATAGTGTAATAATTGACATAAAAGAGTTTTTAAAACACATATTATATTATTAAAGGATATTCTATTAAAAAAATATAAGGATCAGAAAAAAGACATATATAATGATAGGTGTATCATTAATGAACCACATGGGGTTTTATAGGAAGTTTATAGTAATTTTATTAACTATATAATATAAAAATACAAAGAGACATGGTAAATGTCAAACCATTTAACTAAGAGTTAAATAAAATTGATAAAGTAAATATAGCGACCCAAACGAGTATAAAACCTATTGGTTGAGTGGTGTTCAATCCATACCCACATTATCCATTAAATAATTCATTTTTTATCGATTATAAACCAAAATTATTTTATTATAAAACAATATTTCTATCTTTTCGTAAGGTGCCCCTCGCCCCTCTTATAAATGGGAACTCCCCCTTATCTCTAATTCACATCTTCAAATCCAATTTTCGTGGAAAAACCCTACCCAAATACCCTCTAAACTATCCACCCTTCATCCTATAGGCCTTCCTTTAGTCATAAGTCCTACCGGAAGATCCCTTTTGATCAAATCAAAATGAAGAACCAGAAGAAGAGATAAATATTTCATCACCTCTTTCATGTTTCATTCTTCTTCCACTTCCTCTTTCATTGTTGTTTCCATTATAAAATAAAAACTCTAGTATATTCTATATAATTATACTTTATTATAAATATGGTACAACCATATTCATTATTCTATTCATCCTTTTAATGACATGTCACCATACGTGCGTACGTACAACTTACTGTCTCTAGGTTGTGGTGTAATAGTTATTCAATACATTATTATTTGGATGTGTATAATAATTATGTGTAATTGATTTAAATAATTAATATAACATGATAAAAATTATGTATATATGATATAACATCTAATTATATATTATTTTAATATCAAAATAATTATATTTTCACTCGTGCGTACGTCTAGATTACCGTCTCCACAAACGCGAAGACATTCATTCTCCATCGTATCCATTCAAGAATAATTTTCAGTAGATGATTCAAAATAATCTTTAAATACTTAATATAATTATGAATATGAATAAGATATATCTTATCCATAAAAAAACATTACTAACATAACAATGTATATAAAGAAAAATGAATTTGTTAACACCCGAAACGACGATAATACTAAGTTATTATTAACAAGGCAATGTTAAAAGATCATATATGATATCATATTAATGTATATTCTTATTATATAATTTGATAACAATTATTTTACCATTATACATGAGGTTAACCTACCCTAAACCATGGAAAGGTACAAGGTAAGGGTTAATTTCACAATCTCTTTATTATACGATGTTGTTTTTACGTAAGTATCTACTAGGACCTCTTTAAAATCCAAATCCATGTTTCTGAATAATGTTTTTCAAAACAGTTTTACTATTTAATAGTCTATGGTTTAATGAAATTTATACCCTTAGTTGAATTTGTATCTTTTTAAATGAATATTTCAGTCGTTTTCCAAACAAGTTACTTAATGACCTTTTCGACAAAATTGATGTAAGAATGACTTTTTTAACTTATGTAGTGGGAGTAGTTATTTTCCACCGTTAGAACAACATCGAGGATTCCCTTACAATATTATAAGAATATTATCAAATATAAATGTTTTCTTTTATAATTACATGTCTTTTAAGTGATTTCAAAATAGAAAGAGATATTTCTAAAAAAAGGTTTTGATTTCATCTATGTCAATATCCTTTGATGGTTTTTTAGTTTTTCTGAAGTTGATTTATTATGATACAGAAAATCCATATTGTATTGAAGGTTTTGTGATATGTTTGACTTTGGATGTGTTATTTCATACCATTCATGGTTTATGGATAAAGTATTGACATTTTGTATGAAATTTTTAATACGAATGTTTATGTTATGTTTAAACCTCTCAATTTTGGGAAATCATTGGACTTAGTAAGTGATTGGTGGAGCCTGCTATAAATCCTCAATGCATCGGTAGGTCTCATGAGGAAAAATAGTGTCTTGTAATAAGTCTTTCAAAAAATCTTTTTTGTAGTCTTGGCACAAGTCCTTGACTATGTGGTTATGAATGTCTGGCATTATGCATTCCATCATTATGAAAGTGGCTATTGATATTGCATGTGATTATTCGAGTAGTAGAATATCCATGTGAGTATGTAAATGGAATTATTTTTATTTATATTATCCATATTCTGATGATGTTTATGTTGAAAATGTTTTGTTTTAGTTTTATACATTTCCTTAAATGTTTATGCTTATTTATGAAAGTTTCCACCATATTGTTATCCTTACTGAACATCTGAGCTCACACTTTTCTATGTTTTATTTTTCCCAGGATGTGAAGAAGAATATTATGAATGATCTGCAGGGATATTCTATGGGATCTCAATGTTTTCTATATAAAAAATGTTGTTATAGTTTTCCATTTTATGATGTAATGTAAACTTTATGAATATATCTAGTACTTTATAGGATACTAAACTAATCAGTCTTTCGAGAATTGATCTTTTGTGATCATTCCAATGATATGTAATAATGCACCAACTCTGGGATTCTGGGGTCAGGGAGTCACATTTTGTATCAGAGGAAGTTTAGTACAAACTTTGGAAATTAGATTTAGATAAACTCTGATTAGAGCACATAGCCCTAAAATAAACATTGGGGATTAGTATAGAAGATGTTACTTGAATTTTGAGAATGTTGAGATTTTTTGAGTTTTTCTAGAAAATACATCCATGTTTGGATAAGAGCAGGTAAGGGCGGCTCTGGCACAAATGTACCTAGGGGTAAAAACTGAAAACACCGCTTTGATCTAGACTCGAACGGGAACTGGTGCACGACAACGGGCCTTGCTGAACTCTTGGTTATGAAACTCCTATGGGATATGCTTAGGAAAATGCTCATTTTCATTACAAATAATTATGAAGGATTTACATTTATATACCTCCTCAAAGAAAATATTTTTATAATTATGGATTATATCCATGAACTGTTCAATTTTTGTTAGTTATTTTACATATTTGGAATTAGTCGTCGAAATTCATAAACTAACCTAGAGTATGCCATTGTATAGAAATGCCGCCCAATAGAAGGAATGTGAACTCCAATAATATGTATGATACAAAGAGTAAGAAGGATCATATCTTTCACTGTATTAAGCTAACATTTATAAGAGAAATAGTCTCCCATGTATTCTCAACATATAAAGAAATTGTATCATATGTTAATAAGATAAGTAATGAATTCTCTAAGTCTTATGTCTTTGAAGGGAAGCAGGAGAAGAAAAGGATGGAAGAGAGAAATATTGATAAAGGGAAGAGGGAAAAGAAGGATTTTCCCATATGTGATAATTGAGGAAAGAATCACCTTGGTAAATGATTTAAGGGAATGTGAGTTTGTTATATGTGTGGAGAACAAGGACACAAAGTACTTGATTGTAAGGGTAAGAAAAAAGTTTCGAATGTAAAATGCTTCATCTGCAAGGAGTTGGGACACTACACGAATCAATGTCTAAATCATAAGAGTATACCCCCAATGCTGCTATTGGATAATAATAATATTATGATATAGCTGAAGATAAAGAATAATGATTAGATTTCTTACGTTTTTATTAAATTACTGTGTCATTTGAGTATTGTATTAATTATGTACATGTTATAAGAATTATACAGTATATATGAATTGTATTGTAGTACTATTTCATAATGGACTTGAGATTGTGTGGAACCAAGAATAGTGACTCAATAGCAGGTTAAATTTTTGGAAAATATATGGTTGAGATAACGATAAACCATAAACTGTTTCTGACATTGAGGTAGTGATTTTTGGAATAATACATGATTGATTTGGATAAATTATATTGGATGTTCTTGAATACCTTGAAACATTTTAATGATTTGTATATTCCATCATTGTTGGAGTTTACAACATTTTTGGATAGAAGGAGTATATCCAGTATTCTATAAGGAATAAGAGATCATGTCAATAAGGTTTTATGGTAATTCATGATGTTGCTGTGTTTTAAAAGAATACATGATGATAGTGTTCACATGTTATTATGTGGAAAAAACGATCTTCATTGTGTTTACCTTCCATATAAATTTTGGACTATGAGTTTGGACAGAAGTATTTTTGATATTTCTTGTTTGAGATTATTTTTGATTTCCATAAAAAGGACTACTCGGAGGTCAGGTGGCAACCCATCGTGTCTGGCAAGGCCGTGAGACTTGATCCTACAACTGAAGGGAGAAAAGGGCGTATCACTTACCACTGACCGACATGATGTCATAATTGAATAATGTAGTTTTTTAAAAGGACTGGTATGTTAATTATAAATTCATTTTTTGGAACCCCATATGAATAGGATAAATAAACTATATTTTTATGTTCTATTATCTTTTAGAGTGAAAGATGATTTTGTGGTAGAAATTAGTTAAAAGATGGAACTATACATGTCATGTATATTTTTTTTTTATTATATAAAGAAATTAGATCTTAAACATTAGGTAAGGGATCTTAAAACTAATTTTTTTATCCTAATACCTTATGTTTTGTTGAACCAATGATATTCCAAATCATCATAGATTGATGGATTTGAATCCCTCAATTCTACAATTGTTTGTGACTAATGACCTCAATCACTCCCTATAAATATTTATGTTTTTCCTCCAATTATGTGTCTCTAATTTCCAACAATGTTATCTTAATCGAGATCATAATTCGGTGGTGACTTTTTCATTCCCTTTTCCTCTTATTAAGACTAAATTTTATTAACCCAATTCCGATGAGTGTTTTACTACAAAAGTATTTCTTATTTTTAACCTTTTATTTTTGAAGAACAATTTCATATTGCAAGGATGAAAATTATTGTAGTAGGGATGAATGTATTACCCTAAGATTTTATAGTATGTTATTTCATCAAAGTAATTCAATAACATGCAATACATGCATCAATGAGTTCAAGGGCACCACGACTTACCAAACTGGCTGTTCAAAAGCGGTTATGAATAGTATTAACTGAATTTTGAACTTTATATAATACTTATAATTTTAAAATCCATATTATGAGTTTATTAGACATAATGTAAGAACAAATTCATTTTTTCTGATGAAAGAAGTATTTTTCAAAAAATACAATTTTGAAACCTTTTAATGGAGATTTTTATTATACAATATATGAAACTTTTACATATTCAATTTCACAAAATAAAATTATTTTTTAGAATCGGTACATAAGAATTTAGTTTCAATAAATTTTTGGTGTTTTTATAATAAAATTCACATTTGGGTGAATACTGAAAAATACTAAATTTTAACTGAAAACTACTTTTTTAATAAAAAAATTTTATAGTGTTGAATTATAAATTTTAATGGTTTGTAAGTATAATTAGATTATAATTTTACCATTTAATCCAATAATGGTCATTTTAATTAATTTCACTTTGAAATTGGACATAAACAAGTGTCAATCTTCTGATAGTTATTATTTCATAAAAATAAACTTTTTGGTTTTGACAATGGGAATTAATTTTAAATTAATTAATGCAACATATATGTTTTGAAATTGGAAAATTAGAATTAATTTTTGAATTTAGAATATCAAAATTATTTTAGGGTGAATTTTTGGTATTTATAAGAAAATATTCCATTTTTTATAAATAGTGAAAAACCCTGAGTTATTGTTTAAAACTAATTTTTTAAATAATTATTTATTTTATTTAAATATATTTTAGGTTAAAATAGATACATAATACCTATATAAATTAATTTTCATTTATTGGAGTTATTTTATAATAATTTAGATATATAAAAATTTTATAGAACTCTTTACCGTCTTTTACCCACCTCCTAGGAGTATTTAAAAATTTATATAAAACATAATTTTACAACTTCTGTGAGTTGAATTTCAAAAATCTGAGAGACATGGTTGAAATAAATAAATAAATGTTGTTCAATAAGATAAAAATATTTTTTTGGTGAATAGTAACTTTTAACTTTTATTTACCACGTTTAAAAGTAAATAGGGTAGTTAAGGGTACAAATAATATAATTGATACCCTAAAACATGTCATAATTATATTGGATAAGTATAATTTGAGCAAAATCAAGCTTAGGAATAAAATATGAAACTCTTTGGTCCACTTGGATTACATTAAGACATTTATTATTAATTAATTCCAAGAAGAGTTAAAAGTGTTAAATTCAAAGATTTATATCTAAAACATTTTAAATATAGTGTTATACAAAATATTAATTCAGCTATAAATATTCATTAGAATGATAAATCTAGTTCCTACATAATGGTATTTTATTTATAATTTTTATACATTAAATAATTAAATTTAATTATGACACAATGATGATGCAGTAATTACCGTATTAATGAAAGATTAAAATAATTGACATTTTAAATGTCCAAATAAATGTAATTTTAGACTTTTTATGAATTAAAATAATTTTATAGGATAATATTACATGTTAGAGTTGATTATATTAATTTCTTTCAATGTAATAATGCTGTTATTAATTTAGAAAAAACAAAATACCAAATAGTGTCAAAATTGACATAAAATTGTTTTTAAAACATATATTATATTATTAATTAATATTATATTCCTAAAAATATAAGGCTCGTCCAAAGGACATATATAAAGACATGTGTCTCATTAATTAACTACTTGGTGTTTGATTGGACATTTATAGTATGTTTATTAAGCATATAATACAAAAATACAAAGAGACATGGTAAATGTCAAACTATTTAACTAAGAGTTAAATCTAAAAGATAAAAGTTAATATAGTGACCTAAAATAGTCAAAAACCTATTGGTTGAGTGGTTTCTGACCCATCCCCACCTTATACATTAAATAATTCATTTGGTAGACATTAGAAACTAAAAATTATTTTATTATAAAATAAAATTTCTAGCTTTTCCTAAGGTGCCCCTCACCCCTCTTATAAAATGGCACTCTCCCTTCCCTCTAATTCACTACATAATATCCATTTGGATCAGCCAAACCCTTCCCAAATACCCTCTAAACTGTCCTCCCTTCATCTTAGAGGAATTCCTTTTGTCAGAAATCCAACCTAATGATCCCTTTTGATCAAATAAAAAGTAAGAACCCGAAGAAGAGGTAATCATTTCATCACCTCTTTCAAGTTCATTTCTTCATCCACTTCTTATTTCATTGTTGTTTCCATTATAAAATAAAAACTCCAGTATATTATATATACTTTGATGTTATTATAAATATTTTACAACCATATTCATTATTATATTCATCGTTGGAATGACATGTCACCATACGTACGTACGTACGACTTACCATCTCCACATCATGGTGTAATTGTTATTAAATACATTGTTATTTGTATGGGTACAATAATGATGTGTACTTGATGTAAATAATAAATAAAACATTTTAATTATTCTTTATATATGATATACCATCCAATTATAAATTATTCTAATATCAAAAGAATGATATTGTCGCTCGTGCGTTCGTACGGATTACCGTCTCCACGAACGCGATGAGATTCATTCCCAATCATATCCATTTGAGACTAATTTTCCCTAGATGATTAAAAATAATTTTTAAAGACATAATATAATTCTGAATATAAATAAGATACATACTATCCATAACAAAAAATAATTACATAACAAAACATATAAAAAAATGAATCAGTTAACACCCGAAACGACAATAATACTAAGATATTATTTACAATGCAATGTTAAAAGATCGTATATGATATCATATTAATGTATATGATTATTGTATAATTTAATAACAATTATTTCACCATTATACACGAGTTTAAACAATACTTGACCAAAGAAAAGTACAAGGTAAGGGTTAATTTCAAAATCTCTTTATTATCCGAGGTTGTTTTTACGTAAATATCAACTGGGACCTCTTTATCATCAACATCAATTTTTCTTAAAAATGTATTTAAAACATTTTTATGATTTACTAGACAATGGGTTAAATTAATTTATACCCTTATTTTAACTTGTATATTTTGAAAGGAATCTCTTAGTCATTTTCCAAATAAGGTACATTACGACCTTTTCAAAAAAATTTAGGTAAGAATGTCTTCTTTAACTTATATGACGTGTGTGGTTATTTTCGGCCATTATAACATCATCAAAGCTTCCCTTACAAGCTTATAAGAATATTTTCAAATATACATGTTTTATTTTATAGTTATGTGACTTTTAAATGATTTCAAAATAGAAAGAGATATTTCTCTAAAAAGGTTTTGGTTTCATCTATGTCAACATCCATTGATGGATTTTAAGTTTGTTGGAAGTTTATTTATTATGACACAAAACTTCTATATTGTATTGAGGGTTTTGTGATATGATTGACTGTGGATGTGTTATTTCATACAATTCAAAGTTTATGGATAAAGTATTTTCATTTCGTATGCTTGTTTTTATATGAATTATTGTGTTATCTTTAAACCTTTTCATATAGGGAATGCACTGGTCTTAGTAAGTTACGGTTGGAGCCCACTATATCTCCTCAATGAATCGATAGGTCTCATGAGACAAACTAGTGTCATGGCATAAGGCCTTGACAAAATATTATTTTTAGTCTTAGCACAAGGCCAAGACTATGTGGTTATGAAGGTATGGCATTATGCATTCTATCATTATGAAAGTGGCTTCTGATATTTCATGTGATTATTCGACTACTAGAATATCCATGTGAGTAAGTAAATGGAATTATTTTGATTTATATTTTCCATATTTTTATGAAGTTTTTGTTTAAAAGGCTTTTGTTTTAGTTATATACATTTCCTTAAATGTTTATGATTATTTATGAATGTTTCCGGTATATTGTTATCCTTACTGAGCATCTGAGCTCATCCCTTTCTATGTTTTATTTTCCCCAGGTTGCGAAAATATATATTATGACTGACCTCCATGGATAGTATATGTGATGACAATGTTGTATATGGAAACAATGTCATTTTAGTTTTCCATTTTATGATGTAATGTAATCCTTATGAATGTATCTAGTACTTGCAAGGCTACTAAACTAATAGGTCTTTCAAAACATGATCTATTGTGATCATGAAAATGATATGTAATAATGCATCGACTCGAGGCTTCTAGGGTTGGGGCATTACAGGTTGGATAAAGTATAAGATAGACCTTCACATCCATAGTAAATCACCGATGGTACAAGGATCCTAGGCCCCCTATAACCCTAGATACTTAGCGATTTACCCTGATTTTTACTCTCACCAACTCCAATTTCATTGGTAACATTTTCAAATTCCATAATTATTAGTTTCCATTACATTTCTAATATATCAAAACACATGTTTTACTTCCCTCTATTTTGTAGAACCAGATGATATGATCTTAACTATTAGGTTTTCTAGAGACTCTTATTTTATCATCACATTCTTTATTATTAATGGATTATTGGATAGTCCCTCATTCATTGGAAAAATTGTTTTGAAAAAAAAAGAAATTTTTATGAGAATCATCACCTTGTTATTTGTATAAAAATTAATAAAAAAACATATATATATATATATATATATTAAAACATAAAATAAATTGTTTTCTCTTTTAACTAAGGCATTGGGCTTGGTTTCTATTAATTCACCATACTAAGAACTTTTATGATCGGGAATATATCTCTTTCATTTTTTAGTTGCTGGTTTCAAAAAATTTGTTATCACCAATGGAGAGTTATGATAATTTAGTTGGGTGATGAATTGTAATGTCACATATAGATAGGTATATTATAGTTTAGTTTTATTTTATATTATCTTCTCACATCAACCACATGGTATTTTGACAATTTCATTAGAATGAGGATGTCATAGTTGCGATTGGGAGAAGAAGATATATTAAAGGTAGGAGTCATTACTTGAAAAGAGATATTTTTATGAGGGTGTTAAGAGGGTGAGATATTTTTTTGGTTCTCAATGTTGTTTTATAATTTAATAGTTTTGATATTAATGTAAGTTTTTATTTATTTTTCTCTAGAATTGACATCTGATATACAGATAGTTCATGCCATAATTTTATATAAATATTTGTGTTTGTTTACATAATTATTATTAAGAAATGTCATTCCCAAGTGGTGGTTTGTTGATTACTCGGCACTTGTTCCATTAAGTGGGAATTTTGAAATCCCTTTTAGAATTGTCACGGGCTAGTTCATACATCTCATGGTAGATGCATCAGGTTAGTCTGTGACATTCTTAGTACAATCCTAACATAGTATTTATGCTCAGATTTTTTCATAGAATAAATAAGAATATAATCTATAAATAATATCATAAACTGAACAATGAAATATCTAAAGACTCTATTAATTAAATCCATATATATAACATAGGAATTAGTAATACCAAATGCTATAAATATAAATTTATATGGCCCATTACTTGAATATACGTTCTTCATTAGTATGTATTCACTTTTTACCATCAATCAAAAAAATCTATATTGAATATTAATTCTCAAAAAATATTGAGCTCCTCAAAAATTATTGAAAAAATTATAAATTTATGGTAGAGGACGTTTATTCTTGATTTTTTCATGTTTAGTTTCTAATAATCAATACAGAGTCACAGTGGTCTATCTTTCTTCATAAAAAATAATAGGTGCACCCTATGGTGATGTTATTAGATAAATTAATCAATTATAAATATTCTTATAAAGTTTCTTCTTTAATTCCCCTAGCTCAATAATGTCCATTCTATAAGGAGTTTTTGAAATATGGGTAGCCCTAGGTATGAGTAATATTAAAATAATCAAAATCACCATTTGGAGGAAGACTATTAAACTCTTCATAAAAACATCAGCTCTCCTTTGTACAACAAGAATATCTTAGATATTGAGTTTCTCCTTAACCATATAATATACACACCCATTTTAAAAAGGAATAAAGACCCATACAATGGAATTAATTTCCATTGTAAGTTCATATTTATCATCACATTGATTGAGAGTAAAATATTGTTTCAAGATATCAAATGTGACATACCTTCATTGAAAATTGATGTAGTATTTATATAAATAAGGCCAATGCATGCCTAAAATAACATCAAATTTAACTAGAGGGATAATAATCAGATTTTATGGAAGAAAATTCCCACAAAATTCCATCTAATAAGAATCATAATCTTGATATGTCATCATCATACCATTAGGATTTTTCGCTGCTAATTGAATATCTAATCATTGAGTTGGTATTATGATACCCTTACAAAATTATTCATATATAAAAGAGTTGGTAGATCTAAAATCAATAAAGATAGTAGTTTCCCAATATTAATTTTTAAGTGTACCTTTATCCAAATTTTTATCATACCCCACATCATAATTAGAAATCCTTTGAGATTTAACTTTTTCTCTAGGATTAATAGGTTACAGGAATTGATCATCATCATTGTACTTTGTATTTGGTCACTATTTAACATAATTTTGGTACTCAATTCATTTGGAACACTATTGTGTGGGTGGTATATTTTTTGTTGCTTTATATACATAATTATATAAAGTATTATTCCCATCACTTTGTTATTAAATATCATTATGAACTTATATTCCACACCTAAAATATTTACCAGTTCGATTAAGATTGTTTCCCCCATATTTCCTTCCACACTTTGAGTATAAAGAAAATAAATTATTCATCACTCCATGTTTTTTTTCTGTATAATTTCCTTAAAATTACATTTTTCTTTTCTTATAAAAACTATGAGATTTTTTGGTTACTCCAACATCCATTTCCACCATGACATAACATCAAAGGATTTATTAATATCTATTGATGTCCATTATGGATAACACCCTTTTGAAACTTTGATTTATTCCACTGAAGAATAAAGCAATATTTAATTAAATTTGGATTATAGTACTAAAATCATACCTCAAAAGTCTTGTGAAATTTGAATCAAATGTACTAATGTATTATTCATCTATCTACATTAGATCAAAGAATCCCTTATCCATTATTATAAAGAATATGATCAAAGTATATATATAAAAATAATATCTTAAACTCATCTCACTCCAAGGAGTTAATTTATTCATGTTGTCTTTTTTTCTTGATAATATTACATTATTAATATACTTTTTCTTCCAAATGATAATCAGCTAAAATAACGTCTTCATATTCCAAAAATATGATAATTTTAAATATAATCCTTATGGTATTGATTAATCTCTTAGAAACAAGTGGATATGTGTAACCACTAAAATATGGTTTATTTTTCCTCATGAAGGGATCAATAGAACATTATTCCCTCTATTTATCTTTAGGAATCTCATTATGATTTATTTCTTGACAAATTTATTTAATCAAATAAATAATATTTTAAATTTTAACTCCTATAACATTTTGTTGATCAAGAGTAAAAGAATTTCAATTTCTATCATATCCAACATTAATATGGCTCCTCCAGGTTCCGTCCATTGACAATAACAAAAAATCTTATCATGAGTAACAATAATGATAGTAGGGAACCCCATAATCATGAAAAAACATTTAATGGATGTCTAAATCATGACACCTTTTTTCTATGTATTACACCTTAGGTTTAACTTATGTCATTTATGGTCAACAACTATTCAAATCCTTTATGATAGTTTATAAGTAAAATGATAATTAACCAAATCATATCATCTGGGAGGCTCAAACCAGGTGCGCATAAGGGAAAACTCCTCATGAACCAGAATGATGGTTTAGGAATACATGGGTGAATCTTATTAGGGTTATTAACCCTGGATGCACATATTCCAAAATAATATACACTAAGGATGTTTTGTTAGGAAAACCTTATAATCTCTACCGTAACAAAACATTAGGATGTTATCCTACACCTAGAGTTATCCTCATTGTTTTCACAAATGTTATCTAATCAAAATATCTAAATATTGACTAAGCCTTCCTCTAATACCAGATATAGTGAACTGTACTTTTCATATTATAATATTACATATTAGTATATTAATATTATATATTTTTAACAAATACAAACACAAAGACTTTATAGGTTTTCTGTATTTGGTGAAAAGATACATAATATTCTTATTTCGTGAAATATCTTCAACATATGTAAAAAAATATATTCCCATATATTACTCCTCTTATACATACCATACATAAAGCTATTTGTCGTAACTTTTAGAGATTAAATGTAAGAAACATTGAGATTATATTCCCAGAAAGGGTAATTAAGGTAGATATCAATGATATCTTATGTATAACATGATAATAAGGGGTTCAGAACATATCTTAACAAATGAAAATCTATACAGATAATAACATTGATCATAATATTAAATCATGAAAAAAATATTGGATGCTCACATGATAAGAATCATAATGGAATCAAATAATATCAGACATGAGAGCATAAAATTGTCATTATACATAAGTTTTTGGTATAAAAAACAATATAAAATAATTTCATTAGTCAAAGTATTATTTCCATGACTATCATAGTGGATTTGGTTCACTCCACATTTTATCATATACATATTCAATGTCTACTCCAAAACCTATCATAGTGGACAAAGGCTATTACTGGACTCGGTTTACTCCCCATTCCTGTCTTTATTATATAATGAGAAATCCATATTTACCCAATGAATTATAGGGGTATATAATTCAGTTACCACCCATCACATAAAAAAATACATTCATATTTGTTCCATAAGATCATAAAAAATTCATCATATAGCATTAACCTTGAAAAATAAATTAGTTTCATAAAAATTTCAAAAACTCATCATAGTATAACCCATGAAAAATAACCGGGGTTCAAAAATATCTCTACATAATAATAATAAATCAATAAAAGACATAATAGTTATGGTATCTTTATATCATATAACTAGTAAATCATAAGTAACATAAAATGATGTTATCATAAATGAAAATTACATTAATGTACCACCTAGATTATTTCTTTATGAAAATTCCCTTTTCATTTTAGAACATTTTCTATAAAATCTAAAAAACTCCAAAATATTATTAGAAAAGAACCATTCAAAAATATAATGGAATATTCAAATATTTAATTGTTCATAATGGTGATAAATTCGATTCTTTTCAAGTATATTAAAAATGATTCATTTCACATTTTTGGTAAAAATTCCAAAGTAACTCATTTATAAAAATATAAGAATTTTCATTTTAAAACATTTTTAAAATTAAAAAATGGCTAAACATAACATTAAAAAATCATTAAGGAATATTACTCAAACATTAAAATATTTTAAAGAAAATAAGGATAAGGAAAACAATATACCCGACCAAATATGAAATAAAGTTTATTTTTCTTAAAAACATTTTATCAATCATTTTACGTACCAAATAGAATAGAAATAGTGTTATTAATGGAAAATTGCATTAATAAACAGAGGATATGAGAATTCATGCATTTATAAAGAGGTATATAATGAAATTTCATCATCATAAATTTAATTCTGAATAATTCTGATAAGCAATGATATTGTAACATAAAACCATTAAATCAAGTTTAACATACTTTCAAAGAACCCAAAATTACTGTATAATAAATTTGAATTTTTATACTTATATGAAATATCATTTACATACTCAGAATAAAATATATATATATATATATAATACAATTATATCATTTCAATAACCATTTATTAAAAATACCTTTATAAAATTAATATTTCCAGGTATTAACTATTTTATTCTTCATAGAAGTTTGGGTCTAACAGTTATGTTCCAGGAAATTTGATCATTATTAAATAATATAATAAATTTTAATAATTATATAAATAGTATATATATTCATTATATTCATTATATTCATTATATTCATATTTATAGTCCTCCATATAATGTAGAGAGAGAAAATCAATTTATATTTTTCATAAAAATGGTATGTCAGATGTACAGATGCACGTAATTTTCATTTTATAACAAAAATATGGAAAGAAAGATAAATATTATTTTATAATTATAGAACCACAATTATATCATTATTAAAATATATATATAAATAAACTATATTCTTATTACCATCCATGTAAATTAGAAATAAAAAACATATCTCTTCATGGAGGTGGTAGTCAGCACATACACACAAAGAGACGTTATCGCTTTAGAATGGATTGGAAGGTGAGAAGGTAGATATAATATAATAATTCCAAAAGAATAATTATGTATCGAATATCAAATATCAACGTTAAACACATAATATTAATCAACTTTAAATTATCACAATGGAAATTGAGTTATATCATTATGTGGTGCTGGTATTCCACATGTATGCATGAGTGATACATTCGCTACAAAATTTATGTAAAATATGGATAATAAAGCCGGTTTAATACAAATAACAAAATTTAATTTCATTTGGGATGTTAAAGTTAATATTTTATAATGAATTCCACATATTTAACGAATGTATAAGAAGAAATAAATTAAATGATGTCGGGTAAGATTATTACCTCTTCTTTAGTAGACCTCCTTTATATCCCCTAAAGTCCCTTGGAATGGTATATTGAGGATTCTAGAACCTCAATATTATGTATATAGAATTTTTTAATATAATTGTGTAATTTTTTTCTAGGTATGAGGTTCCAAATGGTGTATATAAGGGTAATATAGGGTGTCGTTTGATAATGGGGGAAATGAAAAACATCGAATTAATTAAAATATAAAATAATATTTTTTATTTATTTATTTATTTATTTATCATAATCATATAAACTAGAAAAAATGAATCCATGATTTGGAGATAACATTTCATAATATCAAAATAAACTCAACTAAATATATTTCAAAAAATTATGGATACATTTTACGCGTTATCTCCATGTTAAAAAAATTAAAGTCACATTAACATTATCCATGATTTCTTAAAATTTTACCATGATAAGATAATTATAGAACCAATAATTAATGGTAGTTATAAAAAATTATACTTATTTATTCCAAATTTTGGACACATTTTTTATGTTTCAATTTCTATAGGTGGAAAATTTTTCTTTCAACACAAAATACTGGATTTTTTTGGAAAAATACCTAATTCTAAGAGTAAAAAAATTTCACCTTGAAATAAATATAGAAATTGGTTAAAATTATTTTATTTGTTAAATTAAAAATTAGGTTTTTTATAATTTTTGAAAAATCTATAACTGAATGGAAACAACTAACCATTCTATTAAATAAAATGACACAAAAATAGGATTAGATTTGAATAAAATAAGAAATATCCTTATAAATGTCAATCTAGGCTTCCCAAATTCAAAATAATTTACTAAAATATTGTATTTTATTTTTTGAACATATCTTCATTTGAAAAAAAGGCCATAAAATTGGGTAATATCATGAGTTAAAGATTTTTGAAATCTTTCCCCATTTTTTAACCAAAATTTACCTTTCTTATTAAGGTGAAAAGTATTTAATATAGTTAATATTTATAATGAACAAATAATATGTTGACCCTATTACTTTATATTAATTATTTTCATTCCAAATATGATATCCTTTTTGTTAAATTCAATTTTTGGGAGTCATAATTTAAATTAAAATTAATTCAAAAAGACATTATGAAAATTTGTCTTCCTGGAAAAATTGTCACCTTGAATATAAAATATTTTTACAAAAAAATCAAACAAAAAATTTACTCTAATGAAAAAATTAGATTATACATAATATGATTTTTTTGAAATCATTTAAAAACAATGTTTTATATTTAATATTATTGAAACGAAAAAGTAGTTTTTAATTAAATAGTTTTATTTTTCAATATTCTTTATAAAATCAATTTTTTCAAGAAAAATTCCAATATTTCACCCCCAAGATAATATATATGTATTGATTTAAAAAATTAACTTTTGTGAAAACCCCCTCAAATCATCTTCTCAGTGTTTTGGGTTTACTGTTTTTGTTGATAAGTATAATAAGTGAGAATGAGTATGGTTGATGTTACCGAAGTGGGTTTTTAATGTGGCACAGTTTCCGAGTGACTACCAAAATTTTGATCCTCAAAATCAGGAGTTTGTTTTCAGAAAATAAAGAATCTACAAAAATGGTTGAATAATATGGGGACTATGAAGCGCAGTTCGCGGAATACATAGGAGGTATATGGAATAGCTATAGAAATGATCAATGTAAGTATTTTCTCATAGCCGCGCTATGCAGACTATGAAGCATGTTACATAGAACGCATAGGAGAAACAGTTATCAAGGGGATACTAGTTTGCAAGAGGCTTGAGGTTTGCAGGAGAGTAATTATTTGCGACTAAGAGGTGGTGATTAATTTTTGTAAGGAATCAGCCACCACGAGGGAATAAATGGGCTACATAGACAATGGAGGGAAAATGATTCACAAGAGGATCACAATCCACAGTGAAGGTTGTACTGCATTGAAGATTTTCGTAAAATGAAATATCATATTTTTTGGATCTATTTTCCTATTTAAGAACATCTAATCACATAATTATATAGAGAGTTTTTTATAATAAAACATATTTTCTTTCTTATGAATTCGTTAATGTATAAAATTTTTCATAGGGAAGAATTCTACGAGGGAGAGGAGATTCACTAGGTGGAATTTGCGAAAGGAGAAGAGGTATGTGAAGGCAGTTCATAGAAGTGGTTTTGTGGGGAATTACAGCCTGAAAAGAAAGGGTCCATGGAGGGAGAGGTGGTCCATTGTACATCATCCATCCATGGAATAGAGATGGTCCATGGAAGAAGAATACATCAATGATGTTGGGAAGGTCTGTAGAGGAGGAGGTGTTCCACAAAGCACACATGCTATTCTCCATAACACAGTTCCTAGAGGAATAGGGAGGTCTTCATAAAACATAAGGAATTTCACGAAAGTCACATAAATAGTTTTAAAAAGTATTTTCCACAAACTATTAGTTTTTGGAAATGTGGATTTCATCTTCTTGTGAAAAAATGGGACTTCAATAGAGCATTTATCTATAGTTGAGGAAGCATGATTGCATGAAAAATAAGGGACCTAAAAGTACATAAAATATGATCAAATCCCTTATGATAGAAATGATAAAATGAAGATAAAGATGGTGATCCTTTCTACTAGCAGTGATCTATAGAAAGACACACATGGAGTGACACTTGGGAATTTAGTGAGAAAACCCTACACCTTATAAAGGTAGTCAGCATAGTAAGAGAAGTGATCTAGCTAGAACCATGAAATATGGTGGTGAGCCTTAGTGAATGTTGTATATCAGGGCATTTCTGTTGCATGATCTTTGGATGTACCCCAGTGGGGGTGAAACAAGTAAAAATAGTTGTGTCTCTTTCATGATTTCATTTCTATTCATATATTTATACAAGAAGAAGAGATAATGGTGTTTTGTAAATGATGAAAAAATATCTGAAGCTGAATTTGTTTTAATCTGTCATAACTAAATTCACCCCTAGGGTATTTAACATAATTGGGATAACTATTTGTATCAGAGTGAAATGTGGAAATTTGGTTGTTCCCTCTTAGTAGAAGATATTGATGTTGTCAATCAAAAATGGATTATGATCTTTGATGGAAAAAAATTTCCATTATGGATTATTCAGATGCAGTACTACTTCCAATCAATATGAATGGATGTCTTTACATCATCTATGCATCGAACATCATCAAATATCAACAATGGTGTTTTATTATAATTTAATAGAAGGGAATTGTACACTGATTCTAGAAGAAAAATTCATTAGGGGGAGCCCTATATAATGAAATACATAAAAAGATGATGTCAAGTAAAACATCACATGCTATATGGGAAAAATTATTTAACATTTATGAGGGTGACTCAAAAGTAATAAAAGAAATTCTATAGGTTCTATGGAACAAACATGAGGATCTCAGAATAAACCCTAATGAGTCTGTTGATACTTTCATTGATAAGGTGATTGTTTTCATGGAAGACATGCATGGTCTGAAAGAAATTATTGAAAATATAAATAATTTCAATCTCATTTTGAGAAAAATTCCACCTCAATTTAATATAATGTTTTTTTATTAGAAGATAAATATATGAAGGATCAGACATTAGGTAACATTCATAATACACTTTTTACATTTGAAGTTCCAAATAATGATAAGAATGTTTTGGAAAATTTAAAGTTGAAATAAGTTTAATTCAAGGCCATGAAGAAGCTCTTTTTTTAAGATAGTTTGGAGGAAGAAAATTTAGATGATTTCATGTCATTTATTTCTTCAAATATGCATAGAGGAAGATGAATGTTCAAATGTAAACTTCCACTTTCCTACTTTTGATGTGGAAATGTTATATATTTTTTATAAATTTATCCTAAAAGGTTTCAATATTATGATAAATAAAAAGATGAAATTCCACAAAAGAATATGTATCCAATGTTAATGGTTAGGGATGTGTGAAAAGAAGTTTCTTCAAAAATAATAATAAGATTTCTAAATAAGATGAATATTCAGAAAAATCTAAGGCATAAGAGTTAGACAACCGAAAGGATCTTGAAGTATATGATATTTATGAAGTTGTGGGAAATTACCAAAAAAAATGAAGAATGAGACAGTGATAATGGAGAAGTATAAGGATGAGTTGACCTTCAGGTTTAATTAGCATTTTCTCTTGAAGAGATATATATTTAGAGAGGGTAAACAAATAAATCCAAAAAAGTGGTTAATGATGCCAACAATTATTTGTAGTAGTAGAAGAATATAACTATGAACTAAATGAAGAAATTAAAAAATGGTAGTCTATAACACCCGAAAGGTCATAAAATGTTGTTGAGCACAAACTCAAAAACGAAGAATATAAAATACAGATCGATAGTTTGACTAATACTGGAAAAGATAAAATGAAACGTATTTATGATCTTGAAGACGAAGTATTCATTATGCGAAGAAAAGTGAAAGATCTAGATAAAATATTGATCCCATCAATGAAAGACACATAGGAAATAGAAAAAGGGAATTTAGAATTTAGAGTTCTAGTGAAGCAGAAAAAGGAGTTTCGAGAAAAGAAAATTATTTGTCCAAATGATAAAGCTCGTATGGGGATAGATCATAAAAATAAAGTAGTATAGGTAGATGTTAGAACATAATCACTAACATCAAGGTTTAATATTGTTCTATGTATGAATCAGAATAAGAAAACTCGGATATTATAAGGGATAATAAGTAGATTAGTATTTCAAAATAGGAATGAACCTCGCTTTTGGTGTTGTTACTATTGAATGATAGTACACTCAAAAAATGTTTATTCCATATCAAAGAGTTATTAAAGGGACCAAGACCAATAGACACCACAATATAGGGCTCAATATTCTTGGATATCATTTGATGCTCACTATTTGTGGTGTGGAGGATTCAGAAACATGGAATGATACTTCTAATTGACGATGTAGAGAAATGGGCTATAGAAGAATGAATGTATCCATAAGTAGCAGCTAAATGTATCATAAAATAGGCTAAAAATGAAAAAAAGATTTTCATCTCTACAAGATGATGCATGTCCATCATAGTTTGAGAAAGATTAATAATTTCAATCTGTACAGAGTATGAATTAAAAAAAGGGATGAGAAATAATAAATATATTTGAACAAGTAGTGGTTTGAGAGATTTATTTTAAATAATCAAATCACACTTCAATATGGATTATTAACAATGAATTAACCTCTCATATTAAATGTAATAGTGATGTAGTGACCATAAGAGGGAATGACAAGGAAGGTATCATAAGATTTGGTAACGATGAAGGCCTAAAATTGTTTCTTCAGAAAATCAATGTTTGGGGGAAAATACAGGAGGCATGCTGATGTCTTAGTTGTTGAAGGACTCAATCTGAACATTATTAGTGTCATTCCACTTTCTGAATCAAGAAATTCCATAATCTATTCAAATAAATTATGTGTCATCAAGGAAAAATATGGTGCAGTTGTTTTGTAGGGAATGTGTATAAAAAGAATCGTTTACCCTATTAGTGGAGAAGAATATATTTTATTTTTATTCAATAATGAACCAAAAAGGTTATTGAATAAAACATCATGGTCACTTTAGAAAACATCCTTGGAAGAGCTAGGTAAATATGATGTTGATCGTGAAATCCCTAGTTTATCATGTGATTTTACCAATAAGTGTTATGCTTTTCAACAAGGGAAGATCATTCAAAATACATAAAAATAAAATGATAAATGGTTTTAAAGAGTTCTTTTGGTGGTTCATATTGATGTTTGTGGGCCAATTTCACAAAGATATATAGATATGAGGAGATATTATGTGTCTTAATTGATGATTTTAGTAGAATAGCATGGATTCAATCATCGTCAACAAATCTGAGGTGTTCAGTGGAATTATAAGTTATCGATGGGAAGCTGAATATATTCAAGGTTAGAAAATACTGAAGATCGACATGGATAACAGAAAAAATTTCAAAAATAGAAATGTGGAATATTATCTTGAGAAAAATGAGATTATGAACCATGTTTTATTAGTAAGAAATCCACAGTATAATGGAGTAGTTTAGAGAAGAAATCGAATTATCAACAACATGTCTAGAACAATTATTATTAAGAATGACCTTCCGGATAATTTTTTCAAAGAAATAGTGATGAAATCAGTCTACATATCAAAGAAATCATTGTTAGGTCCTTAAGAATAGAAGACTCAATTTGTAATATGGTATAGCATTAAGGAGACATTGATTAAATTTAGAGTCTTTAAAAGTAGTTTTTTCATTCTTAGTAAAGAAAAACATAATAAGTATGACTACCATTGAGATAAAGTGAAATTTATTAGCTAATAAAATAAAATAATACCATATAAATTCTTCAATAAGGGTCTGGTAAAGGTAGTTGAATTCAATGATGTTACTAGAGTGGAGAATGGGAAGAATATTTCAAAAATACATGATCATTCATAGGAGGATAGTGATGAAGAGGTAAGAATATCAGGTGATGCTCTAGTTTTAGAGGCTGATTGAAAAGATATTTCAAATAATGAAATGGATGATCACAATTAAGTATATTCACAAAGAAATAAGATAAGATATAAAATGTATAGATATAACATAATTGGTGATAAGAAAACACCACTGTAAAGAAAAAGGATTTAGACTCTACAGAAATCATTTTACTTGTCACATGTATATCCTAAATGTTTTGATGAAGCAGTTTGAAATTAGAATTGGGTTCAGAATTTCAATGAAGAGCTTGGCCAAATTGAGAAGAATCGAACATGGGAGATTGTTTCAAGGAAAACATATCAGAATTTCATCAGGGCTAAATGGGTATTTCTCAATAAGATATATGAATATGGAGTAATTATTAAAAACAATCATGACTAGTGTGAAAAGGGTACACCCAGATAGATGGAATTGATTTTGATGAGACATTTTCACCTATTGTGAAGATAGAGATAATCAAATTATTCTTAGGCATATTAATTCAAAAAATATTTAATGTTTTCTAGATGGATGTTAATTCCACATATCTAAATAGAGTTCAAGAAGAAGAAGTTTACGTTGATAAGATAGAGGATTTACTCATTCATAAAGATGAGAACAAATCTTAATGGGGTTAAATGGAATATTATGGGTTGAAGAAAGCACTGAGAGCATAGAATTCAATGCTCGATATGTTTTTGAAAAATATCAGTTTTTAGCATTGTACGGTTGATTTAAATCATTATTCCAACAATGAATGTTATAAAAGGATGATGGTGATCATATATGTTTATTTCATAATCATTGAAGGATTGGAAGAATCCCAATTCATTCAATTTACCAAATTCGTGAAATGTGAGTTTGAAATGTCAATTATTGGTGAACTAATGTTTTTCCTTGGTTTAGATGTAACCCATGAAAATAATGGAACATTCCACTATAAAATAAAATATTTCAAAGAGGTTTTGAGAATATTTGGAAAGAATAATTAAAATGATATGATGACTATGGTGGATACCTAGAAGAAACTACAATGGTATGATGAAGGAAATGTAGTTAATGTCACAGAATACATAAAAATAATCGTAAGTCTATTTTACCTGATAGTGATATGACCTGATATTGTTTTTTTAACAGATAATAAGAAATATATCAATGTAATCCCACAGAAATCCACTAGCTAATAGTGAAAACAATAATTCTATATATCAAAGGCAATGTGTATTTTATTTTTCGTTACAATAATAAATCTCAGCAAGAGCTATTGGGATATACAGATGCATATTTTTCCGGATCATCATATGATGGGAAATATATGTTAGGTTGTGTGTTATATCTTAGTGGAGTGTGTATTTCTTGACAAATAAAGAAATAGTATTTCATTTCGTTGAGAATAGTAGAAGGTGAATATATTGTGGCTACTCATGTGTGCACCCAATTATTATTCATCAAGAAAAAAATGATGATATGTTAGTTTAAGTGAAGTCTCTATTCAAAATCTATTTAGATAATTCAAGTGAAATAAATCATAGAAAAAATATATTCCATCACTCAAGGACAAATCACATTGAAATAAAATACCATTCAACAATGAGATGGTGGAGTAAGGGCTTGTGAAGTTGGAGTATGTTCCTTCATAACAAAAGGTTATAGATATTCTAAACAAGTCCTTACCCAGAGAAGAATTTGAATAGAATTGACTGGATCTATGAGTTTAGTCAACTCCCTACACTTGAAAAAAGTTGGATTTAGGACCCCCTCTCCCCAAAGTATGGTGTGTTTACCCTAATGTGCGAATCCATTTTCTAACCCAATGATAAAACATGAAGAAGTGATCACTGGGTTAATTGAAAAAGGTGTAGAATTTGTAGCTATAAAGGGGAGAAAATCTCATAGTCAATATGGGGGGGGGGGAAGCTAATAAGGGATCCAATGAGATAGGGGGTATCAAACATTATCACGACCCGTCCTCAGGGCCCGTGCTGTGACTACCCCAAGCCCACCTTTCAAAGGACAGGGGCTGGTGACTAGCACCAAAGGCATAAATACCTATGCTGGGAAGGCATTTCCATTATGAATGTAAACAATCAGAACAGAGTACAAAATATGAAGTAAACACTAAGTTCAAACTGTATACAAAAAGTAGTGTTTAATGTAAAGTGGTCCAGAAATACAAGCCCAACAGTAAAGTACAGGCACAATGGAAAGCATGTACAACTTGAAAAGAGACAACAGCTGAAAAAGGAAGCACATGGACCGTCCGTCGAGTATCCTACCTGAAGGGTTGGTATAGATGTCCACCACAGCACTCCCCATCTATCAGTATGATCCATGTACCGTCTCACCATGTGTTCCTCCTCAGGGTACCATCCGGTCCTGGATCGCTCTCAGCCTCCGTCAATGTTGTCTGTCATCTACATCCAACACAATGATGTTCAGGCATAGCCCGTGCAAGGGTGAGCATATCAATACTCAGTAGGGACCCCGAGACCCCCGAATGTCTCCCAAAATCCATGAAGGATAATCCATAAAAGGAAAGATACAATCACGAGGTATCAAACAACCCTACTTTGGTATATTACTATACATATACCTAAGTTATCAATCTCAGTTCGGCCTCAACTCCCGAACCCAAGCACAACCTGGTCCACAAAGGAAAGAAGTCAATCACATCGATGATAATGATTTAAAGTCAAGAATCAACTCACACAAGTATATATCTTTCGTATAGATATAGAGATGATCAGATGTAGTAACTGATTCATCTATGCTATCAGACCAATGTTGGATACTAGACTAGCTAAACTGTCATACCCACGTAGGATACTAGACCAGCTACTCTGTCGGACCCACTCAGGATACTAGTATAGAAGTCAAATAGCCAGACCAACTTTGGATACAAGTTCAGTAGTCATCGTTGTCGAACCCACAGAGTATTCCAGTACAATTTTCTTCATTGTCGAACCCACGAAGGATTTCAGTATGGTAGTCATCGCAGTCGCAGCCAACTCTAGGGTTCCTGCACACATGACGCTCGATTCTGGGAGGGTCTGCTACTCGAGCCAAGGGGTCAATACAACAATTTCCCCAAAGCCTAGAGTTGATTTATCTTGATGTTTCGTCTCATCAAAAGGAAACCAACACGACAGACGGCGCATCAATTGGATGCCCGGTCTATTGGCTTTTCTGTTCTAGGTTCACAGTTGGAATTACGCTCGTTCCAAACCCAGCCATTTTCCGAATTCATCCAATACTCACATAGTGCATCGAAAAAGACAGTCTCATCACGAGGATCCTAGTTCCGCAGATGGTGCATCGATCAGACCAGCGGTCTTAAAGTTATTCATGTTTATGTGAAACGGGTCTGACCCGTCAAGCCCAGTGGGATAGCGGGTCGACCCGACTTTGTTCAATGGGTACGACCCGGTAGGGGGGTCAGCCCAGCCTGGTGGAGCGCGACCCGGCCCAGGGGGCACAGCCTGGCCCAGCCCGGTGTGGCGCGGCCCGGCCCGGCAGGGCGCAGCCCGACCCGGAGGGGCACGACTCGACCCGAAGTAGCGCGGCCCGGCCCGCTGCTGACCGTGGCTCGGCCCGGCTGGTCAAGCGGTGCATGGGGGCGCGGCCCCCTGGTTTCTCGAATTGGAAGAGCCGAGCGGCACTGCCCCTCATATCCAGACGGACAAAGTAGCCCTGTCTTTCCTGTGAGAGTGGCCTGCACGGGCAGACCACAGTTCTCCCACGCGAAACCTGCGTGTACTGCGACCTCCATTAACTCGGCTGGCAGGTGACCGGACGGTTCTCCGCTGAAGCGGCCCACGGAGCTCGGGCTGCGGTTCTCCTACCTGGCCAAGTGGTTTGGTTCATCTGTCGAGGGGCCTGCGGATGTGGGCCATGGTTTCCTTCATGTGACCAGTGCGCAGTCTCTACCTTCGGTCGCCGCTACCTCCATTCGCCACCACCTCTGGTCACCAACGCCTCCCGTTGTCACCACAAAAAATATTCAAGAACCATCGAAGGGTCATTGAGCTGTGTCTTTTCGGTCCATGCTCTCCAAATTAGGCGATATCAATTTGCTGAAGACATTAAAAGAATTCACCAATGATAGAATATAATTTCATTCACTTAAAAATTATATCAAACCCCCTACCTTGATTCTGATGCTCGCTTGCCGTGGCGCGGGAAGAAGATTTGAAGATGACGTCGATTCGTTGACACCAGGGTGCATCTGAGGAGGAATCTTAGTCAACGTTCCTCACAGGCAAAGTCTTATTCCTTGACATAGAGGGAGAAGAACGAAGAAGACGACAGTCGTACGCCTTGAGTTCTTCATTGGATAGAGTAAATGTTCTTTGTTGAGAGCAGAACCCCTTCATCTAATTCTCCAGAGGTTTCTCCACCGAAATATTTTCAATGAAAATATTTTAAAAGATACCCAACTTTAATAGAATTACCATGAAATTCAAATTTATTCAAAAGAATTCAAAGATTAACTAAATGTGGAATTTAATTAATCCTATTTGTTAGAATTAATTAAGAGGAGGTGAAAAGTATGAAATTCAAAAGAGAGGAGGTGGAGTGTTCAAATTAAAAGAGGGGAGTTATCAAATTAAATGAAGGGGAGTTAATGGGGAGTTCAAGGGTTAAAGGATTGTGTGGGTACCACCACACATTATCCTATCATGGGAGGTTATGTGGGTGTGAGACCCACATCTAACTCCCCCCTTGTAGGAAATAACCAACTCTTAAACAATAAAATTGTGTACTACAATTTTATTTAATTTAATATAAATCCCCAAAAATTAACTTCTCCTCCTGAGAAAACGCAAATGCGGTAAAGTTCCTCTTAAGAGAATATCGGTGTTGTGAGTTCATCGGTGCCCTTGGATTTCAATTCTGAGCACTACTTCAAAAGATAGAAAAACCTGCACATAAGTTTATTAAACATACCCAAAAACAAACATCAGAAATTTATTCCGGGCACAAAGGGCTTTGGAATCAGTTGTCGTTAGAAACCGCAGACTCGTAATATTCCAAAGTATTTAGAAAAAAAATTTCCTTGAAATTTACAGGTCGTTAAATTACCCCCACCTCAGTGATTTACGTCCCCGTAAAGCTACACCACACACTAGGGAAACAAATTAGGGTACTGAACACGCATCTGAGCCTCCCACTCCCATGTGCTCTCCTGGAGGTTCCCATGCTACCAGCGAACACACACCAGAGGAATTGACCATCCATATATGACACGCTCCTGTCGGTCCTCGATCTGCACTGGGACCTCCATGAACATCGCCCCATCATCGATGTCCAGCTCCCCATGGTCGATGATGTGGTACGGGTCGTGCACGTATCTCCTCAGCTGAGATACATGGAAGACATCAAGCACCTAGTGCAACTGAGGTGGAAGGGTCAGGCGGTAGGCCACCTCGCCTACTCTGTTGAGGACATGGATAGGTCTGATGAAACACTGAGAGAACATGCCACCCCTTCCAAATCACTGTAGACCTCATCGAGGTGAGGCACGTATGAAGACGTGGTCGCTATACTCGAACTCCAGTGGTCTCCGTCTCCTATCAGCATAGGAATTATATCATCTCTGTGTAGTTTTCATCTACTCCTTGATAATCTTATCCTTCTCCATCATAGCCTGAACCATCTCTAGTCCTACAAGTTATGGCTCCCCTAGGTCAGTTTAGTAGAGAGGTGATCTGCAAGGTCGGTCATACAGTTCCTCGTAAGGGGTCATCCCGATGGTGGAGTGGTAATTGTTGTTGTACACAAACTCCACCAACAGTAAGTGATCCTCTCAACTGTGACCAAATTCAAGGACACATGAACGGAGCATGTCCTTGAGAGTCTGAATGGTCCTCTCTGTCTGGTCGTCTGCTTGAGGATGGAAGGTGGTGCTCAGACGTTTCTGCATCCCAAAATCCTCCTGTAACCCCTTCCATAGCCGAGAAGTGAATATATAATCTCGATTGGAAACAATAGACGATGGCACACCATGAAGTCATATGATCTCCTATACGTAGAGGCATCCCAAACACTCTACTGAGCCTTGCTCTCTGATCGGTAGGAAGTTGGAAGACTGGGTGAGTTGTTCTACGATCACCCAGATAGAGTCGTGTCCTTTGGATGTACGTGGAAGACCCATCATGAAATCCATGGATATACAATCCCACATCCACTCTAGGGCCTATAAGGGTTGTACCAAGCCTGCTGGTACCTAGTGCTCTACCTTCACTTGCTGACAAGTGAGCCATCTTGATAAAAACTCTGCAATAACCCTCTTCATACCCAACAACCAGTGTTATCGTCTGAGGTCCTGATTCATCTTTGCCACTCTTGGATGTACCGTTAGAGGGTATGTGTGAAAATACCTCATAACTTCCTCCAGTAGTGCAACTGGTACCACAGTACGTCCCCTAAAGAGGATGACATGATCATCTCCTTCAAAAAATCAATCAGGCGCCTGTCCTGTGGATATCTGAGCACGTCGCATCTCACAGTCAATGTCCCCATGCTGTGAATCCTTGAATTGCTGAAGGAGTGGAGGAGTGAATATGAGAGACAGAAGAAAGGTTGCTATATCTATATCAAAAAAGGATAACTACAACACATCTAGCTACTCTGTCACCTATCCTAGTAGCTGAATTCCCTATCTCCTGCTAAGAGCATCAGCTACAACGTTCCCTTTCCCATGAGTATAGACTATCTCAAAGTCATAGTCTTGGAGGAACTCAAGCATAGAAATACCTTTGAGTATACCCCATTGGAGTTCGGGGTATAGTTGAGTCACATTCAGGTTGGTTTGTACACAAATCCCACCGGGCCCTGGGGACTAAAATGCTAATAACTCACAGACCTGGCGTCCGATTGACGCATCGTCTGTTGCATTGAGACCCCGATGATGTGGAGGTCTGTTGAGATACTTCCACCTAAGACATAGTGACACATGGAGTATCGACCCATATCTCGTGGAATATATCCTCTCAAAGAAGAGCATATAGAGTGTGGAGACCTAGTAGCTGTAGACCTGACAACTGCTTGACCAATTAGACTCGAAGTGATTCGTCTAGCCCAGTGGACGGAGTGCCCAGTTTGGCAGCAGAGCCACAGCAGATGGAGTGCCTGGTTTGGCAGAAGACCAGTGGTACTCAAAAGGAGGAGTACATCTGACGGCTATTAGGGGGAGCGCCCAGTTTGACGGAAGACCCACAGCAGACAGAGCGCACGGTTTGGAAGCAGACCCGTGATACTCGACAGGAGTACCTCAGCAGTCTAAGGTTAGTAGGTAGTGCCTCAGAGTCACAACATGGCCACTGTACTCGATAGAGGAGGAGTTCTCCAGCATCCATGGTTTCATTAATGAAAATCCTTATTTGAGCTAATTCAATGACCTTTGTGTTTTCCTCATGTTTAAGATGGGTTACTTGGTAACTTAGGTATACATATGGGAATATACATAAGTAATGGTTATCCATTGATTTTCATACTTTATGGTTTATCCTTTTTGGATTTTCTGAGACCTTGAGGGTCTCAGGGCCCCTACTGAGTATCATTATACTCACACTTTCGCAGGCTATGCCCGCATATCGTTGTTTTGGATGCAGATGACATACAATGCTAATCGAGGCAAAGTGTGTGAGGACTGGATGATTCCCAAAGGTGGACCTCATGGTGAGACGGTACCCAGAGGAGATTGACGTATGTGGAGCACTGAGGAGGCTATCTGTACCTACCCTTTAGGTAGGATCCTTGGTGGATGATCCAGGAGCTGCTAGACACCTTCCATCTGTTTGTCTTTTAGTTGTACCTGTTTGTCCTTTCCTTGTACTTTACTGTTGGGCTTGTACTTCTGGACCATTTTACATTCCAACACATCATTTTTTATACAGTTTACATTTATTGTTTGCGTCCACTTGTACTATAGTTGTCTGCGTTTATGTTTTATAAAGGAAATGCCTTCCCAGTTTTAGGGAATTAATTCTTTGGTGCTAGTCTCCAGCCCCTGGCATGTGGAAGGCGGGCTTGGGGTAGTCACGATATGGTCCCCGAGGGACGGGTCGTGACAAACCTGATGATGCTAAAGGAGATCGATTGATGATTATATATCACAATAGATGAGGTTTCTAATGGAATTCGAATAGTGGGTTTTCATTGTAATTAAGTGATTCAATGATGAAATTTTCATTATAATTCTATTTCTCAAAAAAAGCATGGCTCATGTGTTCATAGAGCATGTATTGACATAATATTTTATTGTTATCATAATCAAAAGAATAAAATGATGATAAAATCAAGAAGGATCTTCAATGAAATTTCAAAATGTGATAACTTTTCAAAAAACCAAAAGGTGGTGATTTTTGGGAAAAATACCTCAAGGAATCCACTTTGTGTTTTTGCATTCGTTCTGTGAATTGAAAAATGTAGATTAATGTGAATGATTATGCATGATGTTGTCGCAGTAGGTTTTTATGGTGGTGTAGTTTCCCAATGATTTCCATATATTTTGGCCAGAAAATTGGGAGTTTTTTGGAAACAGAAGGATTTCCGAAAAGGAGTGAATAATATATTGATCGTGAATAACAGTTCATGGAAAGCATAGGAGGTACGCAAAATAGAAAAAGAAATAATAAAAGTAATGGTTTTCGCATTATAGCACTATGAGGACCGCAAATAACAGTATACAGACCACTTAGGGGAAAATGTTCACATGAGGATCATAGTTTGATGGGGGCTTGAAGTTCATAGGGTGGCTGTCATTTTCAATTGAGATGAAATAATTTATTATCAGAAGTAGTCATCCTCTGTGAGGGAAGAAATTCTCTACATGGACTACTGAGGGAAAAAAATTCATGGGAGGAGTACTATCCGCGGTGAGGGCTGTACCGCATCGAATATTTGATTAAAATGGATTATCATATTTTTTCAGATATATTTTTTTATATAAGGACAACTAATACCATAATTATATAGAGTGTTTTTTTATAAAAACATATTTTCTCTTGGAGGAATTCGACGAATTATGAAAGTGTTCACAAGGAAGAATTCTATGGGGGAGAAGAGATTCACAAGGATATTCCACGAAAGGAGAAGAGGTCTACAAAGGATGTTCAAAGAATAATTTTTTTCTGAGGCAATATAGACAAAAAAAGAAGGTTACAAAGAGGGAGAGGTGTTCTGAAGGACATCAGTCATCCACAGATGAGAGGTGGTCTATGGAAGGGTAATTTGTTCGTGATGCAGGGATAGTCCATGGGGAAATATGTGGTCCCTGAAGCCCTCACGAAATTTTGTGGAGTACAGTTAGTGGAGGAAGAAGGGTAGACCTTACTATACATAAGGAAGTTCATGAAAATCATTGAAATAGATTATAAATGAAATTTCTACAAACTAATAGTTCGTGGAAAAGTGTATTTAATATTTATTTGAAAATGCGACTTCAACATAGAATCTATCTATAATTGAGGATGTGTGATATCATGAAAATGAAGGGACCTTCATGTACATAAATAATGAGTAGATAAATTCCAAGAGAAGTGAATAAAATAAGATAATGATGATGATCATTTCCACAAATAGCGAACTAGAGAAAGAGACATAGGGAGTGGCCCTTAGGAATGCATCAAGAAGATCCTAATTTTTATAAAGGCAGTAGATCTCGGTTTAACAGTGATGTAGCCCAAACATTGTAATTTGGTAGTGAACCCTAGTGGATTTGGTATATCAGCGCATCTCAATTGTATTCTCCTTAGATATATCCCAATGAGGATTAACCAACTAAAAATATATGTCTATTGTGTGTGATTTCATTTCCGTTCATATACTACTACAAGAAGAAGAGAACAATTTATTTTTTAACGATGAAACAAGATCTGAAGGGATGGTTGTTTTAATATATCATACCATGATTCAACCCCCTCTTATGTTATTTAAACTAATTGGGATAACATGATCTCATTTTTATAAAATATAATTTATAAATGTGGAATAAATTAATTATGATGTTTCCTTAAAAAATAAATAAAATTCATTTCTGGAAAAATTTATTTTTGATGCATAAAATTATTTAATAGAAAATATAGTACTTATTTATCAATTATTTTACATTATTTAAAAACATAATACATATTTTTCATAATGTTCTTATTTCTATTCATAAGAACAATTTTAATGGATGGGTTATAATGATCATGTTTAAATAATATTATTTATATTATAATTCGTTTAAAATTGGGTTTATTTGTATCACAAACTGTCAATGAAATAATATTTACATTAATATAAATATATCACAAAAATATTATGGTGTTATAGTGGTTTAAAATCTGTTATTTATTTCCCTACTACATCATAGTGGATGACTTGGGTCGTCTCTCTTGAAGAGATTTTACCATCAAACACTTACTACTTTTAATCACTTATTATATTTTTTATATTTTTATAATAATGAAAATAATCTGAAAGAACTAGGGGTTGAGAGATAAAATAAAATATAAAAAAATTTATAATAATTATAGAATGAAGACAAAATGAATGAAGTGTTAAAGAAAGGAAGTTCTCCCAAGATAAGCATCTTGGGTTGACCTTAATTATCTAATGGCCAATATCATATCTTATTAATGAGAACACCTAATTATATCTTTGATCATCCTTCTATTCCCCAGAAACTAATATATAGTTCACTCAATAACTATAAAGTAAACTACACATCCATATCCCTTATCACGGGAAAAATAATACAGATAATGAAGATACACCATTGTAAATTATATTGGAACCCCAAAAATAATCATCCCATTCATAAACTAAGGATGGTAAGAAACGTTTAGGAAATGATTATATGAAAACATTTTTCCTATGATAGATTCATCCCCTAAGAGATTCTTCTGGTAAATCAGTAAATATTGGTATTGTTTAGAGATCATGGTGAGAAGATAAAGAGAGGTAAAATGAGACACTAATATAAGAGAGGGAGAAATATAAATAGGAAATTGAGTATATGCAAAGTGTGTGTACAACATAAAGAAGAAAATAGAATAAAATATAGTAAAATAAAACATAAAGTAAATTTAGTAAAAGAACCCTAGAAATATCAAAATACTGTGTTTTTGTATCCCTATGTTCCAATCCTATTTTTTAAATAAAAATGATTTCAATATCATTTAAAAAAAAATTAATTGGGAATAAATATGTTATGTATAAAATATCAATAAATAACGAATTATTGAAAATGAATCCTTGAGTTATTCTTCTAAATTCAATATGTTTGAAACCTATATGTAAAAATAAGAATAGAAACTTCATAAATTTTGTAAAAATTATAAATTAAAAGAAAATAAGTATAAAGTAAAAGGAAACTGTATAAATCCTTGTTTAACACATATTTTGGAAATGGGGTTTTCTACCACCTTTGATGCAATTCCATTAGCTATCCATTATTTATTGGTTTCTTGAGTTTATTTGATTTACACCACCAAAACATATTCCTTTCAACGTGATTCATCTTCCACTTCTTTTTGAGGTCCCCATAGATATATTATTTTAAGTCCAAACCTATTGTAATTGAGTAAAACATTCATTTGCGGGTGGGATTAAATATGTGTCCTCGTCTTTTATTTGGTTCACTTATTTTATAAAACTATCCAGAACCAAAAAAAAATATTTATGTAATTCATAAATAGGACTTTTAAGTGAAATTCATTTTGAAGTTCATATTGAATGAAATGTAAATAAGATGAATAAGCATCTTCCCCTTCAAAGTTCAGAGCTTGTGACTCATATTATTTAGGAAAATACATGAGGATATCCTTATCTACTCCCTCTATTATAAATTAAATAGAATTAGAAATATCCATTTATTCATAATTATGTTTATCATTGTCTTCATCCTCATCCTCGAAGGAAAACCATGAATTTTTTTGAAACATGAAATTATAAACTATATGAGTTAATTCATGATTTTTTTCAACAAAATTAAATTAAAATGAGGTCAAGAAAGTATTGAATCATTGATTGGGTTTGGAATGAATTGTTACTTCATTAATAAATTCTTCTTGGATTTGAGATTTAATTTATGGAGGCCATAAATCAGGATCCTCCATCTTCTCTTTAAATTTTACAACTTGGGTGGTTTTGTATTTTAAGACCATAAAAAGTTATAAGGGAGTTCATTCATCTTTTTCAAAAATAGGATAATCATATTTCATGTCAATACTTTCAAATTTATTTCAAAATTCATCAAAATATTATTGATCTCTCATAATTATGTCTTCAAAATTTTTTCATTTATAAATTTCATCTATCCATTACTATGTGATTTATGATTTCATTTATCCAATAAAAACATTCTCAGACTCATTAGGTTCAACAACATGACATATCTGTTGGGCTACATCTTCCAACAATGGTTCTAGTTCCAACTTCTATTGTTTCTCATTAGATACATGGATGTATTCAACTAACCATTTTATAGGGATTCTAGTCACCTTAATTTCCATTTTAATTTATTTCAACTGGGATTCATAATTATGAACTTATTCTTCTTCATTCACCTGAGAGGAGTTAATCCATGTAGAATTATAGGAATATCCCTATATCATGGATTCATTTTTTAAAATATTCTCTAAAAAAAGAGAATCAATTTATAAAATAAAAATAATAATAATTTAAAGGCCATTTTTTCTCAAAATTGGTGGTACTTTTTCGAAACTACTGAAGTGAGGTATTCAAGATTCAAGATTTATTTTTTTCTTAGCGTAAAGAGTGGAATAGTAGATTTGTATCCCTTGATAAGATATTGTAATCAGTCAATAAAAATTACTTATTAATTTATTGTATTTTTCATTTTTTATATTTTATAAAAATAGTTCAACTATTGTTTTTTGATTATAGAATGAAAAACTAGAAACTAATCATGCATATGATATTTAGATAGAATTAATATTGTTAAAGAGAATGGAAATACTCTCAAAGGAATAACCCAGGGTGAACCTTCATTTTCTAGTTATTATTTCCATATATACATTATAAAAATTATCCATATTATGTGTGTTAATCCTCTTCCACCTTGGATTTGATGAAAAATTACACCTAAAAATGTGTATGTGTGTTGGGAATTCACACACTATATGATAATTGAGGGAAATAGTATATAAGAATAAGTTAACATTTGGAAAACTATAGTGAGGGTACTTCTATAACTACAAGTAATCCTTTGATGAACAAATATTACATAAGAAACATTAAACATGAATGTATAAGAACTTTGGTTTTAACAATCGATTCATCCCTCAGATGATTACTTGGGTTTGTTTCTCATTAACATGAGAATTAGATATCTCAATGAAAATTGTGGATGTTGGAAAGTGGGAGAGATAAAATAGTGATATGGAGATAGATTGGAAGGATAGAGAAAGGGTGAGAAAGGGATATAAAGGGAGAGAGATAAAGATAAATAAAAGGTAAATAGAAATGAGAGAACTATAGAAATAAATAGAATGTTTTTATTAAAATCATAAAATCTGTGAAATATAGAGAAAGATAAATATAGTAGAAAAGACAGAAAAATCATAAACTACAATAAGAAGTTTCTTTCCTAGAATCCATTATAGGTACTCACTTTACTCTAAAAGTAATATATTCTATTTATAGATATAAAATATCATCCATTTTCTTGATAAAAATCACATTCAATGTGTGCTTCTAAATTGTAGTCAAAATTGTTTCTCCCTTATGAAGATCCTGGAGGATCATTATATTTTAAAATTTTTACTACCATAAGAACAATACTTAATGGATCCATTACCGTGTCATTGCACGTGAAATATTATTATCTTTACCAAAATTTAAATTAACATGTGCATTTGGTAATATATTTTATCTTTAAATTAATTTCCTTTATATTTGTATCATTGAAATCAATATTAATCACATATCTGGATAAATAAAATTAAAAATAAAAGAAATACCTTGATCTATTTAACCTTATATGTTTTATTCTCCTTTATTTTCTTCCACTTAAATGTATTTATATCCTTTTCCTACTATCTCTTCCATAGTAATTTTGATGGAGTATATTAGAATGGTTTTTTATTAACTCTAAATGTCTATCAATTTGATAGAAATATCGCTAAATATTCCCTTATAATATTTTTAAAAATAAAATATTCGAACTCTCTCCGACATAACTCATGTGGTATTACTTTATGATGTTTAATAAATTCATTAAATTATTATGCGCAATTATATCCACACTATTGTGTATAAAACATTCACCATAAGTGAGGATAATATCCACATGAGTCATGGTGGTCATATATACTCTATCAATATACCCCCTTCCCTGTACCAAAACATTGAAATTTTCCTTATCATAATTAAAATGGGCCATATATAAATATAATTACCCCACTGATAATGTATTTATTTCTGGCTCACTAGTGCAGAAAATGTGTTTTCATATCATTTTTCCTTTTACATTTAACATCAGTTAGTACACGACATTATTGTATAAGGTTTTGTGAAAAAAAAAATTATATTCCTAAAAAAACTAATATTGTAAATGAATTATTGGATAAAGTTTCATGTTAGTTATCTTATAAATGACATGAAACACCAATTACGATTGGTTTTTTCATGTATATTATCAAATAACTATCATGAAAACCCATTTTTAAATATTTTTTTCAATCCTCCTCTCCATAGTAGATAAGAAGAGAAAAAAAGCCTAAAAACTAGCAGAATACAAGAAAAAAATTGATATAAAACTACCATAAAATAAAAGTTCTAAATAGAAATTTCAATAATAAAAAATATATTATAATTAAACTAAAATATAATCACACCTATAAAATGATTTTAACATTGAATTTTTAAGAGTCTCAACTCCTGTGAACTATAACGATGATGGTAATCAATAAGATAAAAATAAAAAGTAATGAATTTAACATGAATTCCGAATAAAACAAATGAAATATTAGGAAAAAGTTTCTAAATAAATATACCCGGCTAGAACTTCGTAATTGACCCCGTTCAAATTATTTCATACATAAATATTAAAACAAAAAAATCAACATTTCTTAATTCCTTTTTTATGGAAACACTATTTAATATTGTTTTTCAATTAAAAATAACATTATTATGTATTATATCTAGAATTTATTAATTATAAATGAAAATTCACCTTTTCTTTTATATATTTGATCTTGGCACTCTTTTTTTTACGGCCTATTGAAATAAATTTTATTCCATATTTGAAAATAATATGAATAAAATAAATCTAAAAATCATTATAATAAAAAAAGTATTATAAAATTCAGTCTTACATGTCCAATACATTATTAAATTATTGTTATTTGTTACCATGGATATAGAATAGTCAGTAAAGTGCCTTCTCCCTTAGAAATAAATATCTAACATCATATGGAAACTGATATAAAAGAAAATTTTATATTTTTTATTATTATGTAAATAAGTATATGCAACAATTTTTGGGATATATGTTCAATACTCTTAAAGATAAGGAAACATATAGCACTGAATAATTGCATTATTTGGAAATATTTCAGCAATATAAACTATTCTTTCTTCTTTAATAATATTAATCTCTTTAGGTGAAATAAAATATGTTTCCATAAATCCATAAATATATTACATGTCCAAATCAATAAAAATTGTATAAATATACCTAATACAAAACAAAAAAGTATATATTTTTAATTAATTCAAGGTAAGTAAATATTTATGTTAAGACGTACATAGAAAAAACCTACATAGTGTTGATGTCCAATTGATCTCTATGTAAAATATCCATGATATAAGTTTTCAAAAGCATTAAAGTAATTTCATACCCACAAACACCATATGAAATTGGAATCTCATAAACATCCCACAATAAATTTGAATATTTTTACAATCTATCAAGAATACTATAATTTGTATCCGAAGTCATAAAAGGTTGTATATTTTATTTTCTATATAGGGCTTCATTAACATTGAAGTATTTCAAAAAAAAATATATAAATTTATTAACCGAATTTTTCTTTAAAAAATTTAATACCAAAATTAAATAAAAGATAAAATATACACATACCACTATGCTAATATGTCAAACTAGACTATATGGAAAAACTAGAAAGTGGATGATAAGTTTCCAACTATAATCACATTATATATTGGTAATGCTACTCATGATGATTCATCTATAATATCTTTTATAGTGATCCTATGAAACTCTATCTCTATTTGTTGATAATTAACAGTATCTCTAACATAAAATATCATCCCATATGTAATAATATAGTGTTGGATATCATCAATATATATATCTAAATAAATAGAATGTTTTTGAGGTGGGGGTGTATTAGTAGGATAAGTAGGAGTGGGGTCTGCAAGCAGACATACAGGTGTGGGAGCTGTTGGTAGGGGTGGAAGAGTGCGGTCAACAATCTAAAAATATCTTTTTTAGTATAAAAACATCAAAAGTACCAAAGCTCTGATCATATGCTCCATCTTCACATTAACATACTAAAACTAAACTTATAAATTTCTATATTTTTAGAAACATCCTCAATTAAAGAATATAAAGAACATGGAAACTCTTTTTTAACCAATACGCCTTTTGGGAATCCTCATACATGACCTATGTGTTTGGGATTTCCCAATGTTGTAGATAAAATATCCTTTCTACCCTCGGCTATAATGAACCCTTGGTTACTATTATCTTCAATATAATATCGTATGAAATATTTGAAGAAATACATAACCAATCGTAATATAGAAATAATTTAATTAATTTAAATAAATAAATTAATTTAACATCTTACAATCCTTTTAGTTATGACCCTCGAATCATCCATAAGATATTTTCCATTTTTTCTCATCATAACATTCTTTTATTTTCCATGTCTAGTGAGGGGAAGGAGGTGAAACATTTTCATGGCATGAAAACTCATCTTTTAGTTTTTAAAATTTTTCATCTATCATTTCTTCTTCTAATAATGTTTACCCTCTATGAGAGAATTTATGATGGTATACATTTCTAGATTGGATATTATAAAGAGATATCCTATATTGCAATAAATTAAAAATAAATAGGTCATTAATAAATTAATAATAAGATCATTAATATAAAAAGAATCTTAAATGTAAAATTTTACTAAGAAAAAACTCATCTTCTATTCTACATTAAATAATTTTCATCCACATATCATAATCAATAAATGGATATATATCATGTGGCCTATGATGTTTCTTAGGACCAAAAATGAAATCTAATGTGAGATTTGATTTAAAATGCCTCCATCACCATGCATCCAATGATAAAAATTTCTTATGTGTTCCTCTAGTGTCAGGTATATCATATATCATATTATAAAAAGGGGGAAGACAAGTATTACTATAAACCCTTCATGATATGTAAAAAATTATAAAAGATATTACCAAACAGTTTCCCACAAGTGAGATATTTTCACTTTTTCAACACTTCTCCAATCATCAATCAAAATACAAACTTTGATTTTAGCCTGCATTGATTTTAAATTCTTTATTTGTTTTGAATTTGGACCTCTTAGAAAATCATTATCAACAAATTATATTTGTATCCTATGGTCCTTCCTATGGGAAACTAATAATTTTGGTAAATTTGTTTGGTCATGTTTACCGACCCTTCATCTCTTATTTGGACCCATCATAGTAGATGTCTCTTATAAAGAAGGATAATGATCATCAATAAGAGTATGTATACTTTCCTCCACATAGTTATGCATAGAATCATATCCAAAATTATTTGGTGGATTAGATTATTTATATATCATTATACAACAAATCAAAGAAATAAACCATTAATACATAAATATGCAAAACAAACTATTATATAATAATGTAAATAAAAAATAAAAAATTATCAATAAAAAAAGTAAAGTAAACTAAACACAACACATTTTTATTCAAATTGTTTATAGTTAATTAAAATGATAAAAACAATAATGGGAGATTAAATGTCTTATATAAATGAATGAAAACAAATAAAAAAGTGTCATGTGAATAGAAAAAATGCTCCAACCTAATAAATCATTTTTTACACCAAATGAATATTTTTTTAATGTTCTCTTATACAATATTTTCTTATTTAACATATTATATTTAATAATTTTTTTTAACAAAATAAATTAATAGATAAGTTGTGTAAGGGTAAACATTGTACAAAAATAAAAACTAAACAAATATAAAAAAAGTAATTTAATTTATTAGTTATAATATGTGTTTTAATAAAAAATGAAATTAAAATATCTAACATTTTATGAAATTTAATAATGTAATTGAGAAATAAACATATGTTACCAGTAATATAAGGAATTTACTAAAGGATTTTTTTACCAAATTAATTATTCAGGATACTTTTATATGGAAAAACCATGTATAAAATGTTTAGATCAATATTATCTATTAATATTTATATGGATGTAGGGATCTCACATAAATCAGAAACTTTTTCAAGTTTATCATCACTAACTTACTATTTTTTCCATATAAAATATCAAACCACTGCATGTCAGATTGATCAAGAATAAAGAATTCTTTTCCGTGGGTTGAAATTATAAAAGAATCAGTTGTGTATTCTATTCTCTTTCTATTAACTAGGTTCATTCTAAATTCATCATGTCTGAAACTATTGTTAACGATAAACCATTTTCAATTAAAAACTAGAAATTGAAATTTAATGAAAAAGAATTCCCATATTTCTTTAATTAATCCATAAAATTCATTTAATGTGTAAATTGGGTTTTTTATTGGATTCTCGGTAAATGAATTTCTTTTATGGACAATAATGCAATTATATTATGAACTTCACTTCTGTTATATTTGACTTTCGTATGAAATATATACCCATTAATTTCATACCCAAACCATGTTATAAAATTTAAACATAAACCCTAACCAATAATTATCTCAATGTATCTAATTCATCTGATATACAAATAATGGTCTCTTCAAATCATGTAAAAAAAGTTTTATTATGGTCATTCAAAATCCACATATCATTCTTTTTGGGATAAATTGTTTCAATATATTAATATTCAATGTTATATATGGTTGAGAATTATATATTTTATTCAATATGTATACATGTAACTTCCTGATATGTTTACCTATCAATTATCTAACTTTCAATCCATATACCCCCTTTCCCCCAAAATTATATAATTCATAGTGAGATGTAGCAACTAAATGTGTACTACTGGATACTAGTAGCTTATAAAAATATATGCAACCTCTTTAAAAATATACTTCTAAAAAATCAAGGGGTAACACGCAAGATAATTAAGCAGTAATTTTTTTTGATATCTATTAATATTTATTAATTAGATATTAATTTTAACTTAAATTGTATTTTATGTCTAATATCGTAACCGACACATAACAATGGATTTCTCTGATATCTTACAATTGCACACAAGATTGAGTTACACCAAAAAATAATATATTATTAATATTATTATTTTATGTTTTTATTATCACATATTTGATAGAATAGTTGGAATTTATGATATTAAATAAATTATGAAAACAAGGTTTACACATGTTTATATAATGATTCACTCTTTAGAAAATAAAAACCAATTGAATATAAAGGACGTGTTTTTATGAAAAAATATTTAAGTGTGAATAATTGTGTTTGTAAAATAATAATAAAATCTCTTATTGGATCATATTAATGAAATATAAATTAAATATTATGTATAAAATTCATCTTATATGTTTTATAGAAATTATATATGAACAACTACAATTTTTCAGATAAAATGCGTGTTTTTCAAAAAATGTAGTTTTACCAAATTTTGATGGCGAACCCATTTTAAAAATACTGATTTCACTTTTATAAGTTGTCATTAAAAAAAATAAACATATTATTTTGAAGTGGGACATAGAAATTTACTTTGTTTGAAATGTTTTTATTTTTCTAGTAAAAATAATATTTTAATAAATAGAGAAAAATACAACATTCTAATTCAAACATCTTTTTCATCGAACTTATTTATATAGTTAGATTGTCATTTTAATTGATTTTAAAGTATAATTAGATTATGTTATTTTATTTAATCCAATTTAGGTCATTTTATGTAATTTCACAATGAAATTAGATATAAACGCATTCAATCTTTTTATGGTCTTGACTTTTAAAAAAACATGTTTTCTTATTTTAACAATGGGGATTAAATTTTAATTAATTTGTTCCAATTATGTGTTTGGATTTTGAAATATTTATTCCATATTTGGAATCATAAGGTAAAAAATATGTAAATATGTCTTATTTATTTTTTGACAATATGAATAGTAACTCTAGTAAAAATAATTTCCATAGTTAAAGGGAATTTGAGTAATTAAAGTTAAAAATAATATTATAATAATATTAAATGATCTTAAAACATGAAATAATTTAATTTGATGCGTTTATCACAACCATGATCATCTTTGAGTCAATTTTAGGACCATATGGAGCCACTTGTAAGATTTTAATGCTTTAATAATAATATATTAAATGAATAGTTATTTTTTTGTTCCAGATTTGTTTTTAAATAGTAAATTATTTTGATATAATGTTTTAAATGGGATATGTTTGACTATAAATAATAATTGGAAAGATAAAATTATTTCCTAAATCATGATTATTTATTTATAATTTTTATAAATTAAATAATTAAATTTAAATATGACACGGAGATGACATAATAATTTAGTAATTAATGATATAATCAAATAAATTATTTTATAAATATTAAAATAAATATTTTATTACATAATTAATGTAACAAAATAATTTTATACATAGTTTTACTTGTTTTTTATGATTTTAAGGATTTTTTCGAACATACCTTGTTGTTATAATATTTTTAAAAATCAAATAATGAATTATTTCACTATTTACTCTATTTGTATTTTAAAATATAAAATAGATTATTAATTTATATAAAATTTATAAAATTATAATATTCATCTAAAATGTTTTTATAAGTCCTAATATGTCTCTAATGACTCTTTTTTTATATTTGGACATGTTTTACTTATTACCTTAACCCACAATGTTTAAATTAAATGATATCACAATAACATTAAAAAGGGTAAAATAATGGTTAAACCAAAAAAGATAAGGATTAAAAAATATTCAAAACTTGTATAATATGCATTTTATAATTATTATTAGACCAAAAATAATCTTATATTAGAAAAAAATTATTTTTAGACCATATAGAATATAAATTGAATTTATATTAGTTTAATATTTTAAGAGTTTCCAAGGGTGCCCCTCCCCTCTCCCCTAAAAAGGTACTCACTCTTCTCTAATACTCACACTTAAAAATAATTTTAATCATCCAATATCCATCCAAACCCCTTATTTTAAACCCTCTACACATTATTAATACCTTTGTTTAGGTATAACACCCTTCTTAGAGGTGTTATGGTGTTCTTCAATGGTGACTAACCGAAGAAGAGGTATTTTTTAGTTCTTCAATTTTATTTTTCTACCAATTCATTTAAATATCCTTAATCTATGATGAACTAATAAATATCGTATAATCAATATAATGATATTTTATTATAGAAATATTATTACCTAAATCCATCTCCAATTTCATCAAATTGGAAATGAACATTTCGTTCGTGTGTACGGCAGACTACAGCTTCACCATCCAACAAAGTTCATTTTTCAGTACCGTCTATCAAGACTGGTTATAATGATGGAATAAATTTTTTTATTTGATATTAATGAAATATTTATCATTTTGAAAGAATAATATTTCAAATATATTCTTACTTTCCAAACACATAAAAATGATAATAACATTCATGCATACATGTGAACTATAACATCCATGAAGTGATGTAAATTGTTTTTAATCACCACATCACATGTATGGTATATATAAGTAAATTTAAATGATTATTATTAAATTAATTATATTATTATAATCAGGAATTATAAAATAATAATTACATTATTTATATAATGATCAACGGAAGATGGAAACATTACCCGTGCGTACGTACGACCTACCATCTCCATGATTATAACGTCATTCACTTTTCATACAATAAATGAATTGTTTGATTTTGAAAGTATAATGTATGTATAAAAATGTTACGAATTAAATTATGGATATTATGTAACTATTACGACATGAACTAGTGACATAAAACCATGTTCATTTTTGAGTCAAGTACTGAATATCGACAAAACGTAAAATATGAAATTAAAGAATGATATAATTTTTATAACATGATATTAAGTAATATAAAAGTAATAATAAACATGAAAAACTTTATACGTAAATAATACATTAAACTATGTTTATTATTTTTTAATAATAAGGAACATATGCGATGAATCAAACTCAAGGTAAGGGAAATCCTAACTCATCTTCCATTCATTATGTTAAATATCCTTGTCATTGATTTTGTTTTTTCAATAATATGTGTGTATAACCTATGATTTATTTACACTGAATATCCACTTATATTGGGTGTGCTTATATTTTTCAAAAATAATTATTCCATTCCATTATCCTTAACCTAATGATATGATCTTTTTAAGGGGCTTCATCTCAATCTCCTTTCATTAAGTCATATCTTGATGATATATACCTCTATTATCATATATGGTATATATACAATGAATTTGACATGTTATATCGTGAATTATATATTTTCATGATATTTAATGTTTTATTTAATTTTATTCCATAATTATTTGTAATCATGTGTTTCCCTAGTGGAAAGGGACACTGTAACTAAAACTTTATTTCAAATTATTTAAATATTTATTCTTATAAAACTTTATATTTCATGTCCATGTCTTCAAAATTGTTTTTATGAATTTATTTATATAGACTGGATTGTTTTAAAATGTTAATTTCTTTCAAAAGTTTCAATGTTTTATGTGATTTTTTTTTCAAAAGTTCATTTATTAAATGTTTCAAACAATTTTTTAAATGGATTGAATATTATAATATCTTGAAATGATTTCTTGTGATTGAAAATGAAATTTTTAGAGTGAACTATTGAAAACTCAAATCTTTTATGTGTTATGATTATGTAATGCTACTTGTACATTTTAATTGTTGTAAGGTGATAAACCAAATATGGTTGGTTATGTGATGAACCAAATATGGGTGGTTTAGTGATAAAACAAGTATGTAAGGTTAGATTATAATATCAAATTAATTAGGTATGGAAGTTGTCCGTATAGATATTCCATTTAGTGATATGTGCATAGGTCAACGGTATGGTTATTCCATTAATGTATGATTATGTATCATGTTACCTTAATATGTTATATGTTTATTTATATGGGTTTTATGGTAATATTTTGGTTACAAAAGGGTAATAAATGATATTATATCTATTGAAGAGTATTTAATAGTTCTTAAAGGTGAAAAATATTACTTTTGATAAATTATTCATTGTATATATGTTTTTGCAAGAATAACACTTTTCCTTTTTTATATATCCCTTGTTGAGATTTTTTTAATCTCATCAAAAGTTTTTAAATGTTTTAATAGAACTTAAAGAAAAATAGAGTCAAGGATTTTATAAAGGAATATTTATGATTAAATATAAAAATAAACCACGTTTCTTTTAAAAAAAAATTTATGGAAGAAATCGATATTGTTGGTAGTGTCTACATTGTATTTATATTGTCTTTTATTAATGAGTTATGGCCTAATTACCTAAAACTCTAAACCTGAAATGATCCTCAATATCAATTAAATTAAAATTATATAATTATCTCAATATTAAGTAATGTTTAAGGATGGTTCATTTTAGTTGGTATTAGAGGTGGGTTTAGACAACTGTGGTGATTAGGATGTTTTCTTTAGAGGTAGGGATAACATCATGGGTTTATAATTTTAAGGATTATCATAAGTTAAATATATTATAAGACCCTTTTCATTCATTATGTTCTAAAATATTAAGGTGACTAATAGTATTTTTGGGGACATTCACCATTGAGGAAATTATGGGTTATTAGTTTTTGGGATTAAAAATGCGAGGTATGAAATAACCATTGAGGTTAGAGAATGTTATGGTTATTTTTTAGTCATTTATAATATTCTATAAATGTTATAATAATTATATTGTTTTTTAAAAAGGAAATACCATGGGATGGGTGAAAACTCATGACATATAGAGAGGCCATGGGGATCGAACCTGCAACCGAAGGATGACAAGGGCGTATCACCTACCACTGCACTAAATGAAGTCCCTGGTTAGTATGACTTAATTTTTTTATTTAAATTATTTGATTCAATAAGAATAAGTTTATTTTGGAAACATATGATTTATTATATGGATATACTTAATATTGGAAAATTATTTGGGTATTACATGATAAATGTTATTTTAGAAGATGTTCACTTTTGTGGGAACCTTATATTATTCAGGTAAATATAACACTATAAGATTTTAAAGGAGTAATGGTTGAATTATATTTTTAAAAAATCTATGGTTTTAATTTTTGAATTATGGGAATTAAGTTGTATATGTAAATGATTATCCGATCATGGAGAATATGTCATTATATTAATTACATTTAATCATGTGACATTAAGATTGGTCGATATTATATGTAGATAAATGTTTTGATTTATCTTAGAAGGCTTTATGATCAAATCCTTTTGAATTTTGGGTTTCAATATTTGTTTTTATAATTTTTAGGAATTTCAAGGATAATTATTTTTTCAGTGGTTAATGTTAAGCATTGGGTATCAATGTTTAATTTTGGAAATTAATGAATTTTTTATCATATAATTGTTTATTAATTTTTGATAATTATCTTACATAGTACTAACCATAATGATTTTTGTAATGATTCAGGGCATGATAGATATATACTTAATTTTTTGTGGATTATGGGATTGTATATAATTTTATACTAGTGTTTCAGGTGTGAAATCATAAACTTGAATACTCATGGTTTTGGAAAACAATATGTGTTTGTGGTGGAATTGGTTTAGTTGATGAAACTCTGTTTGTCATGTAAGTATATTTCCTTATGTTCTTATTCTATGTAGTAAAATAGTTACACAACTCGATGAAAATTGTCTTAGGAAAAAATGTTATCCCTTCAAACTTCTCTCTATGATTTCAAATAATGTTTAACCAAATATAAGTTTGTAGTTTTTTTATTAATAACTTTATCCATGTCATGGTTTCTATAACCCTTCATTAGAACATGATGGTTAGTTTTATCTAACATATCTATGTTTTCTCACATGGAACCCTATTATATGTTATCTTGGGTGAAATTTATTACTTCATTTATATATTTTAAAGTGAATTTTTTGTGAATTTTTTTTCTTATGGGGGATTATAGTTAAGGTATTTTGAAAATTAAATCCTTATTTATTAAGCCCAAATTTAATATTGTGTGGATGAAATTATCAAAAAGGGGGAAGGATGTGACATCCTAGGTAATTATATAATAATAATTTTTGATATCTATTATTATTTATAAATTATATATTAATTTTACTTTAATTAGGCTCTTTATGACTGATAGCATACTCAACATACAACAATGGATTTCTCTAAAATCATACATTGCACACAAGATTCAGTTGTACTGAAAAATAATATATCATTAATATTATTATTTAAATTTTTAGTTATCAAAAATCTATTAGAATGGTAAGAATGTATGATATTAAATAAATTATAAAAATATGGTTTACACATGTTTATATAATGATTCATTGGTTAGAAAATAAAAACCAATTTAATATAAAGGATGTGTTTTTATGAAAAACAATTTTAGTAGGTTTAATTGTGTTTATAAAAAAATAAAATCACGATTTTCGGATTATATTAATGAAATATAAATTAAATATAATGTATAAAATTCATATTATATGTTTTCTAGACATTATATAATAATAAATATAATTTTATAAATAAAATGAGTGTTTTTTCTAAAAATAAATTTTTACTACCTTTTGATGGAAAACCCAATTTAAATCTATTTTTGTCACTTTTATATGTTCTATTTGAAAAACTAATATTATCATTTAGAAGATAGATATTTAAATTTACTTTGGTTGAAATTTTGGTATTTTTATGACAAAATTAATATCTTAATGAGTAGTGAATAACACTACATTTTAATTCCAAACTACAATTTCATATAACATATTTATATAGATAGATTATCCTTTTTATTGATATTAATGTATAATTAGATTATTATTTTATTATTTAATCCATTTTTTTCATTTTATGTATTTTTTTATTTAAATTAGATATAAACACATGTCAATCTTTTGATGGTTTTTACTTTTAAAAAACTCATTTTCTCATTTTGATAATGAGGATTAATTTTTAATTAATTTCTACCTATTAAATGTTTTGAATTTTGGAAAATGGATTCCGTATTTGGAATAAAAAATTATAAAATATTTAAATAGGCCCCTTTTTTAAAATTATGAATTGATACATTGGTATTAAATTTTATTACCATAGTAAAAGGTAAATAGGGTAATTGATGGTAACAATAATATTATAAAAATATATAGCTACCCTAACACAAGTCCTAATATAATTGGATTAGTGTATCTTGACAAGGAGTATCCTTGGGTCAATTTGAGTAACACATGGATCCCCTTGTATGAATTTAATGCCTTTATAATATAATATTGAATAAAAACTCATTTTGGTTACACTTTTTTTTTTGAAAAGTAATATATTTTAATATGTAGTAATACAGGGGTTATATTCAACTATATATAGTCATTGTAAAGATAAAAATATTACCTTCATTGTGATAATTTATTTAAAATTTTTAGAAATTAAATAATTAGGGTTCATTTTTGGATGTCCAAACTTTTTGTTTTAGGGTGTCACTTATGGGACTGTAAGGGGATCCACAGTGTTAGGGTTTCACCCATCGTCTCAATCATGTCCCCTGTTATGGGTTTAATGTGGATCCACACATTAGATCTAATATATGGTGAGTTTGTGGCACGTGAATCCCCTTGTTGTGGCAATGTTGAGGGTTTGAGATCTAGTCTGCTATAATGTTTTCAGTTCAATATCCATGAGTGGAAGTATGGTGTTGCGAATGAAAGTCACATTGTTGGTCACCGACCATCATTGATAGTGGGTTCGTGGGATTGGTCTCTTTATGGAGGTGTGGAAAAGGTACGGTGGTTAAGATCCTATTTTCTTCATTTTTAGTTTTTTTGCCACATTCTAAATCATTTTTGAGTGCATTGGTTGTTTTATGGGCCTTCTCTAACGGGCTTGATGGTGGTGACGGGTTCTTTCATGTTTAAGTAAAGTCCTCCTTCTAGTATAGGTTCTAGCATTCATGAAATTGATTTTTCAGTGATGGATTTTGATCTTTGTTTTTCTTGCATGAATATGCTTCATACTGTGAATCTGTTTCTTGATGTGAATATGTTGTGTGAATCTATTATGGTGGTGTGATCTGCTCTCTATCCAAGGCTTTATGGGTCTTTGCTTCCAGATCTTCTTCAGGGGATACTCCAGATGATGTTTAGAGCTATGAGTTTTCTCTAGATCATGGTTTTCCAGAATTTTTTTGAGAGGTTATGGCCTTTTCCATCGGTACCAGTCGCATGCTTTTCTTCTTGGGATATCTTATCTAGTAGATATGTGAAGGTTGAAGATGGGATGATTGTTTTTTAAGATGGGGTGGGGTTGTCCCATATTGATTTGATCCGGCTTTATGGATTTTGGTCCTTTAATGCACAATTTTAATTTATTAAGTCTTTGAATTCGTGTTGGGTTTCCATATTCCCTTGAAAGGTGGTTTCTGATAACAAAAAATAATAATTTTCTACTAGAAATTAAACAAGTAAATTTAATTATTACACAATGATGATGTAGTAATATATTAATTAATGAAAGAATAAAATTAATGACTTTATAAATATTTAAATAAATGTTATTTGATAAAATTTATTTTATTCATAAATTTTATGGTCATATTGGACTTTTTGGTGAGGATTTCATGGAGTTGGTCTGAATATATCTTGATTTTATGATATTTATTATAAGTCAGCTAATCAATAGCGTTAGAATTGACACTATTGGTATTTAGAAATATAATTTATTTTATTAAATGTTATGAAATTCATAATAATCTAAGATTCGTCCAAATGGTTAGGATAAGTCCTAATATGTTATAAATGGCACTTTTTTGATCGTTTTACAAGTTATGGTAATTACATTGACCTAGAAAGTGTAAATTACATGATATCAGGATAAGATTAAAAATGGTAGAATAAGGTTTAAACAAAAAATACAAGGAATAAAAAATATTCAAAATTGGTCCAATATTTAATATATGATGCGGATTATACCCAAAATAATATTATCTTAGAATTAAATTATTTTGGGACCATTTGGAACAGAAATTAGATTATTATTAATTTAATATTTTAAGAGTTACCAAGGTTCCCCGTCCCCTCTCCTTGAAAAAGATACCCACTCTTCTCTAATACTCGCTCTTCCAAATCCATTGGGTTATTCAAATATTAATCCAAAACCTTTCCCATAATCCCTCACAAAATTACTGAGGCCTTATTTTAGGTATAAAACCATTTTATAGGTGTTAATGTGTTCATGAAAAGTGATCAACCGAAGAAGAGATTCATTTTTAACCGTTTCTATTTTATTCCTTCTTCTACTTCATTTAAATCTCTATAACCCATGATGAAATAATAAATATATTATCCTAAATATACATATATTTTATTATGTTAAAATGATCACCTAAATCCGTTTCCAATTTAACCAAATGGGAAATGAACTTTTCATTCATGTGTAAGGTTGACTACTCTCTCATGAACTGATATAGTTCTTTTTCATTGTCTTTATCAATACTTGTAATAATTATGGAATAAATGTTTATATATGATATTCATGACATATTTATCATTTAAAAAAAATCAATTGTGTTCTTACTTTCCATGCACATAAAAATGATAACGTCGTTCAAGTGTACCTGTGAACTATCACCTCCACGAAGAGATGTGAATAATTTTTATTCACACCATCACTTATCTGATATATATAACTATATTTAATTATTATTATGATTTTAATTATATTATGACAATTCTGTAAAGGCGAAATAAATATTACTTTATTTCCATAATGATCAATGAAAAATGTATGTTACTCATGCGTACGTACGCCATACCGTTTCCATGATTATAACATTGTTCATTTTTCATACCATAAATAAATGGTTTGATTTTAAAATTATTATTGATGTATAAAAATTTAATTAATGTTATTATGGATATGATGGACCTATGACAACATGTTCTAGTAAAATCCCACCATGTTAAAATTTTACTTAAATACCGAATATCGACAAACGTCTGATATGAACTTAGAGAATTATGTAATTTTTATACCTTGATATTACATAATATAAAAGAAATAATAAATCCTAAAAACATTCTCAAGCATGTCTAAATTAAACTAAGTTTATTATTCAGGACTAAAAAGGAACATACATGATGAATCAAACTCAAGGTAAGGGAAATCATAAATCAATTTCCTTTTATTAAGTTAAATATCCATGTTATTGGTTTTGTTTTTCCAAAATATATGTGAATGACATATGATTTTTTAGACTATATATCCACTTATGTTGGGTGAATTTTTGTTTTTCAAACATAATAATTTCATTTATTCATCCTAAATCTAATGATACGATAATTCTATGGGACTTCATCTCAATACCGTTTCATTGAGGCATATCTTGATGTTATGCACCTTTATTATACTATATGGTTTATATACAACCCATTTGACATGTTATATCAGGAATTTGTATATTATAAGTATATTTAATGTTTTATTTATTGATATTCCTTTTTTATTTTAATTCATATCTTTCTCAAGTGGTAAGGGACTCTTTAACTAAAACATCATTCTAAATGTTTTAAATATTTATTAGTATAAAACCTTTTATTTAATGTCAATGTTTTCAAAATTGTTTTTACTAAATTAATTATATAGAAAATAATGTTTTAAAATGTTAATTTCATTCAAATATTTTAAAGTGTTATGGGAAACATTGTTTCAGAAATCTCTTTATTAAATGCTAGAAATGATTTTTGAAATCGAATGAATATTTCAATATCTTAAAATGATTTCTTGTTACTGAAAATGAAATTTAACGAGTGAAATGTTGAAAATTAAAATTTTTAATTTTTATGATTATATAATGGTACTTGGACATTTTATGGGTGGTTACATGATAAACCAAATATGGGTGGTTACATGATAAACCAAAGACAGGTGGTTCCATGATAAACCAAGGATGGGTGGTTATATTATAACCTTTAATTCATTATGTATGGAAGTTGTTTGTTTAGAAATTCCATTTAGTAAAATATGTATAAGTTTACCGTATTTTTATTCTATTAATGATGATTATGTCCCATGTTACCTTAATATGTTATATGTTTTTTTCTATGAATTTTATGGTAATATTTTGGCTAAAAAAGGGTAATCAATGAGCTTATATTCAGTGAAGAGTATTTACTAATTCTTAGAGGTGAAAAATAATAATTTAGGATAATATATTTATGATTTACATGTTTTCAGAAGACTAACATTTTTCCTTCTTTATTTTATCCTCTACTGATCTTTTTTTATGATCATCCCATGTTTTGAATGTTTTTTACAAAATTTAAAGAAGAATATAGTCAAGGATGGGATCAAAGAAAACTTTTTATTAAACATTAAAAGAGACCACATTTAATATTAATAGTTTAATCTATATAGAAGGGATATATACTATTGGATTTAACTAATTATATTTATATTGTTTTGTTATGTATGAGTAATGGCCTAATTATCTCAACCTATAAACCTAAAAAGATCCTCGATCTGAATGAAAGTAATATTATTGAATTATAACAATATTAAGTAATGTTTAATGTTGGGGCCTTATAGAAGGTTTATTATGAATATAAAATTTTAACAAACCATTTCAATATCATTATATTCATTTCAAAAGGACATATCCAGTATAGATATACAAGTATGAAAATCATTATTTCTCAAAACAAATGAACCATTAAATACACTATCAGATAAAAAATGATGAAGGAAAATACATTTCTAGTTGGTAATATGTATAAACTGAATCATTCTCAAAATTTTCAATGTATTTAGATTAATTAACTTTTGAAAAATTGAATCAAAAAAATAACACACCATCAATATAGTCATTTTGAAATTGATGGGAAATAATACAAGCAATTCAAATGGTAGGAGTTATTTCATCATGACATGAAAATTATTAGATTTCATACCAGTCAACTTCTAATACTTCAAAGTCACAAATAATTTACATTTTTATAATAACCCTAAAAGACTTTTATATCATGGAGATGTAGAGAAAATATAATTTTCTACCTATTAGATAATATTTGAAAAGATATGGTTAGAAATGTTCTACTTATATTATGTGTGGATCTTACTTCAAACATATTCCCATTTAGAGTAAATCCAATATAGAATTCAAAACTGTCATGACCCCCTCCCACCAAAGATTCCCCTCCTGAGCTGGAAATGGAGAGAGGGAGATAATAACCCCCAAGTCTCGCCTCCTGTAGGCCCTTGGGTGGCGACTAGCACCAAGGGTATAAGTTTTCAAAAATATGGGAGGCATTACCCTTTTTATTATTTAAGATCAGGAAATAGGACAAGTCAACCACAAAAAGGAAAAGAACAAGTGTATAGAAATAAACCCAAACCAATCCCACATGAATGTTTAAATAGTTCTGAAACAAGGTACAAGTACAAGAAAGCTCAAAAATTACAATACCAAAAGACACAAGAGTACAACAAACTGCAACAACTCCAACTCTCCTGACTAGTAGGGTCCCGTACGGCCCTGGTAGTCCTCCAGGAAACCTGAAATTAAACGTAGGGTGAGAATACAAGTATACTCAGTAGGGAAACCTAAAGATCTCATGCACAAGTGGGGTGACAGCCTAATGCCCCGTGAGAAAATAGAAGAACCAAAACCAAGTAAGGAATATATCCACCCAGCCTCACTAGTCACACTCACCAAGTAACACAAGTCAATAGAGTATAGTGATAATTTTATGAATGTATGGGTACCCCGCACCACCTTCCCACTAGATACTACTCAAGCCCACATGCCTAACACTCTGATGCTTCCCCCACTTCCTAAGCTAGTGCCACAACTTGGCCATACAACGCTCGAGCTAGTGCCACAACCTGGCCATACGAAGCTCATAGTAACCAACCGACACACAATCCTCGACCATCACTGCATCTCATCCCAAAAACACCTGGGAACCACATCACATCTCATCCCAATGATTCTTGGGAAACATCTGTCCTAACCTGCCAGAAGGATTTTGGTCTATAGAACCTGGAATAGGGAGCATAGGGAAGAACTGTAACCAGCCATCCATAATGTCCTTTGGATGTTGGGAATAACACCCCCCGTCCCACGGGTGTTCGGAACGTCGTGCTCAATGCTGGTGGGATATGTAAAGAAACACAGAAAGATACAGATTTATATAGTTACATCAACCACTCATCCCATCCTAAGGATTCTTCACAAAAGATGTGAGCACATTCCTTAGCACTACTACCTCGAGAGTATGCACACAACAAGCAATCCCCAAACCCCATTTATGTTTTCATGTTCAATAGCTTTAGTTATCAATTCATTTAACAATTTGGAAACTATCAACAACCAAACGAAAATGAGTGTTCATAAATCATATCCCTGCCAACCACAATAAATGTTAGGAAAAACACAAGAAATCACATACTAAATCCATAACAATTTGATTATCATATCTTTCTTTAATTCACTTCCATCAGAAAACCCCACCATTCATTTATTCCCATGTTCCACATATAAATACATTTTCCACATTCCATATTTCCATTACTTTTCCCCCGTATATAGTCCACTAATAAAAACATTAATAATATTCACCACCCATCATTTCAGCCCCGCTGCCAAACATCATATCACATAATAACCCAGAAATTACCACTTCACACATCCCATAACAAAAGCATCCCAACACCAACATGTTCATTTTTCCGTTTTGTTGAACCGGGGTGATCACACAAGGGTTCAATGTTTTCATTTAATCAACCATATTTACATGGCTAACCAATTCCATATTATGGAAAAAAATTACACCCACTATAAAATCCAGAAGGAGAGGGAAACATTTAATTGCGCAAGAAAAGTCCCTCAACGACCATGATTTTCAGTAGATAGAAGCCTATTCAATTTACAACATAATCACATAATAAAAAAAATATAGAATAAAAACACACACAGACTTCCCCATCATCATTCTTTAACCAGTTATTATATTTATTTACTGGTTCAACTATATCCCTCGAAAACAATAGGACACCCACCCGGCATGATGCACAATTTAGAGAGAAGAAGGTGAGATCCCTACCTCAACAGGTTCTGATGCCCTTCTATGAACACGACCAACACGATCATAAGGCTTCTCCCAGAATGACTGAACCCACCAAGGACGTCACAGTGCCACTGAATCAACAACATAAGAAACTCCCTAAATACGGAGATCACACACCGTATCATGGAAAGAAAATAGGAGAAGTATGATCGAAAAGAGAATACAAGAACAGAGTTTTAACATACCTTTTTAGAGTCGTTCGTCAAAGACCGTCATTCCCAACAATTATCATCAGTCTCCTCAGTTGGGAACTGTGGAGGGGATGTTGAAGAAGAGGGAATAGAATAGGGTGTACGGTGTTCTCCTCACTGACACGATCCCTCAGCCACTGACGGATCGATGATCGGAGTCCGAATGAATAAGTTAGAGGAGGAAGACTTCTCGAACATCCAAGAGTGTCGTCGTGAGAAGAAGAAGCGATCGGTCTTGAAATAATCCACGACCCATTAATATATAGGCAAAAAATAGGTAAAACGTTATGCAGTGAGTATTAATGAATACACGGTGTGACCGTACACCCGTTATGCGTTTTGACTGGTCAACACACGACACCTCGCGCGGTTTCCATGCATTTTAATAACAATAATAATTCTATTAATATTTGGTTTTTCGTTGTCCCGAGTCATGAGTCATGAAAATTTATTCATCATTGGTCTTAAAATGACCGTTTTAATATCAGGATTACACTATCACTGACGGTTTGTCCTTGTGACACCATATGAAGAAGTTACAGTTGAAATAAGATTATATAACCCAAAATAATAATAACATTTTATATTATTATTATTTAATTGTTTTCCTTGAAGCTTTATATGCTCAAAAGTTTCCTCCCTCTTGCTTTCAGGACCAAATATCACCACCACCCATCAATCACCCTTATTTTCATTCAATTATGATAAGATTATTATTATATGAATATTATTCATTAAAGGGAAGAAAAGAACCCCATATTCCTCCTTTACACACACATCACGACCCCCCCCTTATTTTTTCCATTTATTTATTTTCATTTATTATCTAATTTTATCTTATTTAACTTATTCTATTTTTTATTTCTCTCTCCAATCTCCTTTCTTCTACAAATTTCATCACAGACCTAACAAAGGTGGTGCCTCATTATTTTTCATTTATTATTATTTTTTAAACTATTAAAATAATAATATATAAAATTTATAATTATAATAGGGGAAAGGGGAATTAACGCCTCCCCTCCCCATCCATTTAATTAGCATTCAATTTATTTCTTTTGATTTATCATTATTATAATATATTAATTATTATATAAATTATGTAAAGATACAAGGGGACATGCACCTCATCCTTATTCCCGTAACATATCATTTATTATAGAAATTTTATTAAACATTATATAAAACATATAATTAATATCACCACAAATATATGGGTGGAAAGATATTCTTACGGTAAAGCAATCACGCAGCAAGATTTGTGTGCCCCCATTTAATTACAATTAATTTAAAAACGGTTTCTTTTATTAAATTAAAACCATTTAATTTAATTATACCGATATATATAAATAAACACATATTTACATCATCGTTATTATTATAATCTTACATAATAATAACTAAAATTTAATATTATTAATGCACCACCTTGCTTCCTCTGCGCATATTCATTTATTAGTTTGCAATAAATACCATGACTCGTTTCATTAATTTCTCATTATTATTTACATTATGAATAATATTAACAACACAACACTGATTTTTATTATTCATATTTAATTGCAACAATTACTTAATTAATAATAAACTGCATGTTTCATTTATCAATGTATAATGGGTCACACACCTTCCCACTTAAAAACATTAATAATAATAACATCCATTAATAATTTTATCATGATTATTCTCTTTTTAGTTTAATTAATCACACAATTTATGTCATCATCATTATTATTTAACATATTTTTATGTTGTCACCAGTATTAAAAATTATCATTATAACGCACGTCGTGTTGACCACATCGATTTAGACAAAGGAATGGACCAGAGGGGTCTGTGCCATTACATCAAATACCACTCAAAACATTCTCGTCCTTGAGAATTAAAAAAAACAAATCCAGAAGAAAGAATGGATCCGAACAACCACCCCGCAAGATACCTCTCAGGGCTCTCATCATAACAAGAAACCAACCAACAACCCTAATCATATGAGTTAGGAATTCGTTCTCCTATGTTAAGATATTATCCGCTTTACGCGGCTCTGACTCACCTGCACTAGTTTAATCGCATCCACATTAATGCGTCCCGATTAAGAATTAGGTCTTCCCACTTTCATATATTAGGATTTTTCAAACATACACTACCCCCAACACTGCATAAACGAAAAAAAACACATCGCCCGAACACATGGCTTGGGGAATTCTTACTCCCATGTCGAGATATTATCCACTTTAGGCAGCACTGACTCGCCTGCACGGGTTTAATCGCATCCACATTAATGCATATTGATTAGGGATTAGGTCTTCCCCTCCCCACAAGATAGGGCTTTTCACATACATTTAATGAAACGAGTGAAACTACATAGCATTAAAAACTCCCAAAAACAAGGTCTCGGTCCAAAGAATGAGAAAAAAAAGAGTCCCAATAATGGAGTGTAATTCTCCCAAACAAAACATAAATGAGAGAATTCAAGAAAACCCAAACACATCTCTATCGATCCCTGGTCCTTCTAGAGATTCCACCTCTGCTGCATGCAACTATCCGCGCCCAAATCCTCTTCCCCTCTATTGATGTCTGCTTCCTCGACCACGTCCCTATTGGGATCCTTGAAGAGCTCATTGTGGCTGGCCACCACCTGCTCTATCTCCCCTCAGAAGGACTAGAGCCTATTGCTGCAGGATGGGTCAGGCTGAGAACTGCTGCTGGGGCTAGGGCTGAACCTGGTCAGTCCCACCATACCGAGTATGGAAAGGGAAATTTCTGCTAAGATGCCCACGACCCCCACATGAAAAGTACCTTGGTCCCTAGCCCATGGAAAATGGGCTGAAATTGTGAGATTTGTATGGGACCTGCTGAAGTCTGCTTCCTTCTGGTCAAAACATGGATGGTCCTGTTGCTGGGGATCTATTGATGACCGCCTCCTTCTTAGAAAAACATGGGTGACTCCTCTCTCGTAGTGGACCTACTTGCGAGTGCATCCTCTTGATCATATTTTCCTTCTTATATACTTCCAGGTACATTGGTAAGGTGAAAGGGGTCACTGCGCACCGAATAAAGGGGTGAAGTTCATCCTCTAAATGTGTCGCTCTGGAATCCTCATCCGGTAAGACATTTGGGGAATAACAGAGGAGATCCTTGAACTTGAACCCTAGCTCTCACACTGTCATGCTTCATTGTTGGAGGGTCAGTAACTCCTACTTCTTCTCGGCCTTCCTCATCGAGGAAATAAATTCCTCTCAGAATTCCTTCTCAAAGTTGGCCTATAGAATGTTTGTCTCCTTCACTTCCCTAAGGTAAATAATCCACCACTAACGCGCTACTCCTCGCAGCTGGCTTACTACCAGAGGAACCTGGTACTCTGGTGGGGCCCTGATCAGCCCAAAGGTGATCTCAAGTTCCTCCAACCAACTCTCTGATTCCGTATCTGATGTGCTGCCTTCATACTTCTTCAAGATCTGTCACTGGAAAGCATGAAATGTCCACTGCCACAAGTCATCTTCCTCCTCTCAGTCAATCCTTTGCGAATCGACCTCTTGAATCTGCTGGGCCTTGACTACCTGAGTCACCCTAGGATGACCTCTAGGCTCTGTAACGGTACGTATAACAAGGAACTCCTAAGACAGAGTAGCAAGGAAATTATTTTTAAGGTCCATTTTATCATTTTCAAATTCTTTCACAGAAAACCCAAATCAAGTAACAACACAAGTCATGATGATGCATGTACCTTTCCTAGGGTCTCTACCCTACAATCTATGTAGTCTTACTTGGTCGTTCGGTAAGCTCAGAGTCCTTGCATTAGATCATGGGGGGACCTAAAATCTCGTGTCCTAGCCGGTCTTCCCTGGCCTATGTCATGCACCAATATCATCCAACATAGTTGCCCTACCATCCCATGCAATCTTCACTGTACCTAACTCCAGACTACATCCTATCTCTCAACCATCAGCTCTGATACCATTCTGTTAGGACCCCCTCCCACCAAAGATTCCCCTCCTGAGCTGGAAATAGTGAAAGATAGATAATTACCCCCGAGTCCCGCCTCTAGTAGGCCTCCTGGTGGCAACTTGCACCAAGGGTATGAGTTTTCAAAAATATGGGAGGCATTACCCTTTTTATTATTGAAGATCGGGAAATAGGACAAGTTAACCACCAAAAAGGAAACAAACAAGTGTATAGAAATAAACAGAAACCAATCCCAAATGAATGTTTAAATAGTTCTGAAACAAGGTACAAGTACAAGAAAGCTCAAAAAGTACAATACCAGAAGAAACAAGAGCACATCAAACTGCAACAACTCCAACTGTCCCGACTAGTAGGGTCCCGCATGGCCCTGGTAGTCCTCCTAGAAACCTGAAAGTAAACGTAGGGTAAGCATACAAGTATACTAAATAGGTAAACCTATATCTCTCATGAACAAGTGGGGAGACATCATAATTCCCCTTGAGAAAATAGAAGAACCAAAACCTAGCAAGGAATCTATCCACCCAAACTCACCAGTCACACTCACCAAGTAACACAATTCAAGAGAGTATAGTAGTAATGTTATCAATGTATGGGTACCCCGCACCACCATCCCACTGGATACTACTCAAGCCCTCATGCCTAATGCTCTGATGCTTCCCCCTCTTCCTGGGCTAGTGCTGCAACTTGGCCATACGAAGCTCGAGCTAATGCCGCAACCTGGCCATACGAAGATCATAGTAACCTGCTGGCACACAATCCTCGGAAATCACCACATCTCATCGTGAAAACACCTCGGAACCACATCACATCTCATCCCGAAGATTCCTGGGAAACATCTTTCATAACTTGCCTGAAGGATATTGGGATATAGAACTAGGAAATGGGATCATATGGAAGAACAGTAAACAGTTGTCCACAATGTCATTTGGATGATGTGAACAACACCTCCCATCCCACGGGTGTTCGGCACGTAGTGCTCAACGCGGGTTGGGTTCTTAAAGAAACATAGAAAGATACAGATTTATATAATTATATCAACCACTCATCCCATCCTAAGGCTTCTACACAAAATATCTTATCACCTGCCTTAGCGCTGCTACCTCAAGAGTATGCACAGAACAAGAAATCCCCAAACCCCATTTATTTTTTCATGTTAAAGAGCTTTATTTTTCAATTGTTTTAACTATTGGTAAACTATCAACAACCAAACCAAAATGTGTGTTCATAAAACATATCCTTGCCAACCACTAAAAAAGTTAGGTAAAACATAAGAAATCACATACCAACTCTTTAACAATTTCATTATCATATCCATCTTTAATTCACTTCCATCACAAAAACCCACCATTCATTTATTCGCAAGTTCCACATATAAAATAATTTTCCAAATTCCACATTTCCAATACTTTTCCCCCGTATATAGTCCACTACTAACCACTTTAATAATATTCACCACCCATCATTTCAACCCCACTTCCAAACATCATATCACACAACAAACCAGAAATTACCACCTCACACATCCCTTAAAAAAACCAAACCAACACCAAAAAGTTCATTATTCCATTTTGTTGAACCAGGGTGATCACAAAAGGGTTCCAAGTTTTCATTTAATCAACCAGCTTTACGTGGCTAACCAATTCTATATTATGGAGAAAATTCCACCCACAATAAAATCTAGAAGGAGAGGGAAAATTTTAATTGTGCAAGAAAAGGCCCCCAACGACCATGATTATCAGTAGATAGAATCCTATTCATATTACAACATAATAACATAATAAAAAAAGATATAATAACAATAAACCTAAACTTCCACATCCCCGTTATTTAACCAGTTATTATCTTTATTTACTGGTTCAACTATATCCCTCGAAAACAAGAGGACACCCACCCCGCATGATGCACAATTTAGAGTGACAAAGGTGAGATCCCTACCTCAACAGTGTCTGATGTCCTTCTACGAACATGAACACCATGATCACAAGGCTTCTCCCAGAATGACTAATCCCACCATAGACGTCGCATCACCACCGAATGAAAAACACAAGAAACTCCCTCAACATAGAGATCACACGCCGTAGCATGGAAAGAAAATAGGAAAAGTATGATAAAAAAGAGAATACAAGAATAGAGGTTTAACAGACCTTTTTAGAATCGTTCGTCAAAGACAGTCATTCCCGTCAAATATCATCAGTCTCCTCGATTGGAAACTGTGGAGGTGAAGTTGAGGAAGAGGGAATGGAACAAGGTGTACAGTGTTCTCCTCACTAACACGGTCCCGCAACCACTGACGGATCGACGATCGGAGTCCGGATGAAGAAGTTAGAGGAGGAAGAATTCTCGATCATCCAAGAGCGTCGTCGTGTGGAGAAGAACCGATCAGTCTGGAAATAATCCGCGACCCTTTATTATATAAGAAACGAATATGTAGAACAATATACAACATGTATTAATGAATACACGGTGTGACTGTACACCCATTACGCGTTTTGACTGGTCAACACATGACATGTCACACGGTTTCCATGTGTTTTAATAATAATGATAATTCTATTAATATTTGGTGTTTCATTGACCCGAGTCATGAGTCATGAAAATGTAATCATCATTGGTCTTAGAATGACCGTATTAATTTCAGTATTACACTGCCGCTGACGGTTCGTCATTCCGACACCAAATGAAGAAGTTACGGTCGAATTAAGATTATATAACCCCAAATAATAATAACATTTTATATTATTATTATTTATTTGTTTTCCTTGAAGATTTACATGCTCAAAAGTTGCCTCCCTCTTGATTTCACACCAAAATCTCTCCACCACCCATAAACCACCATTATTTTCATTCTAATATGATAATACTTTAATTATATGAATATTATTCATTAAAGGGAAGAAAATAACCCCTTACGCCTCCTTTACACACACATCACACCCCCTTTATTTTTTCCATTTATTTATTTTCATTTTTTATCTCATTTAATATTATTTATCTTATTCTTATTTTCTTTATCTCTCCAATCTCCTTTCTTCTCCAAATTTCATCACACACCAAACAAAGATGGCGCCTCATTATTTATTATTTATTATTATTTATTAAACAATTAAATGATTAATATATAAAATGTATAATTATAAAATGGGAATGTGGAATTAACACCTCCCCTCCCCATGTATTTCATTAGCATTGATTTTATTTATTTTCATTTATCATTATTATAATATATTAATTATTATATAAATTATGTAATGATACAAGGGGCCATGTGCCTCATCCTTATGCCCATAACATATCATTTATTATAGAAATTTTATTATAAAATATAAAAAACATATAATTAATATCACCACAATATAGGGGTGGAAATAGATTTTTACGGTAATGCAATCACGTTGCAAGATTTTTGTGCCCCCATTTAATTCCAATTAATTTAAAAACGATATCCATTATTAAATTAAAACCATATTATTTAATTATCCTGATATATATAAATATATATATATATATATATATATATACTTCATAATCATCATTATTATCTTATATAATAATAACTCACATTTAATATTATTAATGCACCACCTTGGTTCCTCTATGCATCTTCATTTATTTGTTTGCAAAAAATACCATGACTCATTTCATTAATTTCTCAGTATTATTAATATTATGAATAATATTAACAACACAACACCGATTTTTAGTATTAAAATTTAATTTCAACAATTACTCAATTATTAATAAACTGCATGTTTCATTTATCAATGTCTAATAGGTCACACACCTTCACACTTCACATCATTAATAATAATAACATCCATGAAATCATTTAATCTGGATTATTCTCTTTTTAGTTTAATTAATCAAACAATTTATGTAATCGTCATTATTATTTAACATATTTTTACGTTATCACCAGTATTAAAAATTATAATTATAACGCGCGTCGTGTTGACCACATTGATTTCAAAAAAGGGATGGACCGAAGGGGTCCGAGCCATTACAATAACATCTTTGGTATTTCCATTAATATCTAATAATATTCTAATCAAGACGTCACATATATTCTTATCCATGTGCATGACATCAATGATATGTTTGAACTCCTGATATTCCAAACATGGTAGCTTAAAAAATATTGTTCTTGTCTTCCAAATATTTCTATCAATATTAGATTTATGTTTCTTTCCTAAATTCATATTAATGTATTTTACGCTCTCAAAGAACTGATCAGTGGACAAAGGATTCTCATAAATATAAAATTATTACGATCCATTGAATTCTATTTTAAATATTCTATATGAATGATCCATTGGAAAAAATATTTTATGATCCATGTATATTATTTTTCACCCATGATACAATTGATAATATGATATGTAATGTTCACAAATTGGATAAGCGTTATGGACCTTGACACTATATACAATCAAATTTCCATATTATAGGATATAATTTAATGTGAAAATAATCATTTCATGATTTTAAAATATTCCATTTTATAGGAATCATACACCTGAATACTATCCGTCCATAAAAGTCTCTAATCATCAATTAATGGTGACAATAAAACATCAATATCATTTCTAGGATGTTTTGGTGTAGATTTCAATAAACTCAACATGACATATTTTTTCTTCAAACAAAATTCAAGAGATAACTTATAATTAGTAACAAAATAGGTCATGAACTATTTGCGTTACTAAGGCTTAAATATGAATTCATTCCACTCATGAACAGTCTTAGCCAAATATTTCTAACGTCATTTATGAATATAGGATACTACTGATAAATTATATTTTTATTTGGAAAATCCATTGAATAAAATGATTTTCCATCACATATCTACTCATCTTCATGTAATATTATCCTTTTTTTCATTTTATGAATTTGAAAATAATTGTTTCAAATATATAATTCTAGGAATATACCAAAATTCTTTGTTAGGGGTCTCTATAACTTCTAAATGATCTTGTTATTTTCATTTCAACTTATAAAATTATAATATGAGTTTAGGGATCCCTAATATAAATTTTTATTCCCTCCTTTATAGAACATAGTAATTCAGGTATTCATATATTTTTTGGTAACCAAATCTCATCAGGCGTATTATTTTCTTCCCTTTATAATGTGAAACTAGAAGATCATTATCTTTAGGAAGAATATCTTTCAACAATTGTAGCACCTCTATCAAACTATTATCACTCCATCCATGTTTTAAACTTCAATTTTATCAATCATAACACCATCGATAAAACTGTATATTATATACAACCCAGATATAAAGGTTTTTCATCATCTTCATATAGATGCTCAATTTCCAGTTCTTTCTCAATTTCCTCAACTTCAATATCATGAATCATTTTTCATGTTTATCTGTGTTAGTATCATTCAAAGCATCGTCATCAATAGATCTAAAATTTTTCATGGTTTAACTTCCAAATCCAATGTATCTAACTTAGATTAAAAACATGAAAAATTAATTGATCTTTGTACTCTCAGATTTTAAAGTTCTTTATATTTAATCATTTCATCCATGGATAGAAATACATGTTGTTGTATGGAGAATTTCATTTAGAAAAATCAAAAGAATAATCAACACTTTCTTCATATTCAGAACTTATTTAAAGTTCCATAATAAAAAATCAAATCATTATTATCTATAACAATGTAATAAGTAAATAAATATCTTCTCAAAATAATATAGTGGTCAAAAAAGTTAATAAGAGGGGAAAATACTAAATTATTTCAATGATAATTATGAAGACACACTTGTGGTATGTTTCATCTGTAAAATGATTCAATGATTTTAAATAATATTGAAAATAATATTTAAAAGGATAATAACATTATAGATGAAATTAAATTTTAATTTTAATTATTATACCATAATAAAAAAGAAAATAAAGAAAATTTATATCAATGATATCATAATTTTGAATTAACAAGTTTTAAAAATATTAAAAAAATATGCATTTTTGAAACGTAAAATAATAAATTCTTTATAATAATTGAATTTTTGTTTAAATATATATCAGAAATCATAAAAATTAATGTCTGGAGTTAATTTTGAAAATAAAATATAGATATACAATTCTATAATTTTTCATTTTCTTCTGAATGAAATTTTATGAAACATGAAATTGAATATTTCTGGCTTTAATCCACTTAGATAGCTTATAAAAGGGACCCACATCCCTAAGTTGGTTTCCATTACATGATTTGATTTTTATTTTTCCAATCAAAAAATATTTACGTCATCAAGTGGTTCATAGAATTGTATATTATCCCTTGTGATTTGATTGAGTGAGTTATTATTTTAATTTTGAGAATTCTCAATGAAGTGTTAATTTGTTTCAATATTAAATGGAGAGAGGTACAATATTTTGTATAAATGGGAATTTTGAATCATGAAATACTATCAAATATCAACCCTATAAGTTCTAGTGATATTTTATAATCGGTGTAGTGGCTGTTAATTCCAATACTTAGTGATGTTATTGTTTTTTGGAATCAATTTGTTGTGTTCATATTTTGAATATGAGGTTTTGTTGTTCCCAAAGCATAAGTAAATTTATTGATGGATTTTAATTAATTTTTAAATATTATATTAACTATTGTGAATTCAATTTTTCAAATTTTATGGTCTATCATAACCTTGAACCTTACAAACTATTCCTAAAATTAATATATACTTCAAAAAATTATTTATATTAGAATATAATGGTTTAAACATTAACCCTAATATCAACTAGGATATCTATCATGATATAATCTAATTCATAAAAGACATAGTAATTCATGAATAAGTTTTTAGGTAATTACTATAATCCTTGTATTCCACATATGTATCAAGATATTCCCATAACCAATAAAACACCTAATTATGACAAACAATGTTAATTTGTGAAAACTTCATTCATGTAATGCTCTCAGTTACCATTAATTCTCATTCTATCATCGGATTATATATATTTGTAAAGGAACCAATTTACAGTTCCTATTGCGTATTCACCAATAATGTCAACATTATATTGACAGTAACTCATAATATGTGGTCTTTATATTTAATATTTGTTTTTTCAAGATAATAGTATGTTCACATCATAAGAAAAGTGTTGATATGCATATAAACTGTTTATATTATATTTTATATTGAACTGTATGAAAATTTAAAAGTATATATATATATATATTACATTTTAATATTACTAATTCAATAATAAATGAATAACACTAGTTGAAATTTATAAATATATAAAGAATTTTATGAAAAAAATGAATGATTCATAAACATCTTCAAAATAAGAATAATTTATATATTTAATGAAAAAAATTTAAGATGTGATGTATTAGAAACATCTATGAACCAATTCAGTGAAAACACATTTCCATATATTATATACAAAACATTATTATATAATGATAAAATTTATGATATAACATTGAAAATTATGATAAAATGAATTCCACACAGCTTTATACTTAAACAAATTCATATCTAAGGTAAATAAAGATGGTAATGTGAGACTTGAGATAAGTATAATTATATTCTAATCTGCAATGATAGGCTGAAAACCCATAGGGTTAATGAAGATGGCAATGTGAGATTTGAGTACTAAAAATCTAAAAATTGATAATTTTGGCTTCTATGCCCTTGAATGACCAAAATAGAGGTAAAATGTATGAGGATTACTTTAGAGATGAGAAGATCTAATGAAAAATAATGAGCCAATGAAAATTGTGTATTTATAAATATGGAAATTTAATATTAGACTCCACATGATTAAGGAAAATAGGGTTAGGGATAATGTTCAAGGGAAATTAGTCTTCACTAATGAGAATGAATAACCCTGAAATGATTAAAATGGATTATTCAAAAAAATGCATATAACATTATTTAACTAATAACAAACATTAGAATTCATCCTTTTCATATCATTTATATGATAGCTGAAGTGAAAATGTAATTTTCACTCATTTACCACATCAGTCATTATATGAGTAACATGAAAAATCCCCTTTATCGCATCTATTAAATAATAATTGATTTGATAAATAGGGTAACCCACTTTATCATATCATTTTTTATATAACCATTATTATAATGTGACATATCCATCATATTCACATCGATTATATAATAACTAAGATGATAAAAAAATCAACATGTATTTTTCATGTTAGTTATAAACAACCACGATACAAAATCCAATGTGATAAATAATTTTTTTTCTATTGACTATAGAAGTTATCATTATTTAATTAAACCATGTATAATTATAGAAAAAATAGGCAACATGATAAAAACATTAAAAATACTATGTTTCAACTGTAATAATCAGAACAATCAATACACACAATGAAACCTACTCAATAAAAATTCCCACACTTTCAACATGTCTATTAAATGTTTTTGGGTGGCAACCCTTTTGTCAAAAGTTTGGAAATTATAATATATTTTCAAATATATTCAATTGAAACCCTATGTTTTGTAAATTCCTATTTAAGTGAAAAGTACATTAATTATAGGTGTTTATCACCTTTGGAATATCATTCATTATTTGAAAATAATTCAAATATTCTATTGGTATAATAAATTTTTAAGGGCATGGTGATACTATTTACAATTCCATGTCCTCAAATAAATATCTGCCACAACACACCCTAAATTGTGTAGTCAAAGAATCATAAAAATTATTTTTCCATGTACAAAAAAAATTAACCTATTGATTTTCACTTTTCCCTGATATTACTACTTCATCTAGAAGATACATATAACCAAAAGTGGACTTTCTTATATCAAAACAAGTAGAAAATTTTGAATCAAAGTATCCAATGATATCAAGATCATTGGATATTTTATAAGTAAACAAGTGATCTTTATTCCTTAAAAATATCACAAAACATTATTTTCATCTCTCTAATGATATTTTAAAGGATTTATTTGTTACTATCCCAAAATACCAATTGTAACACTAATATCGAGACTAGTTAATGTTTCGGAATAAATCAAGCTTCCAAAAATAGATGATAAGGAATAATTATATCTATTTCCAGTCCCATAAATTTTTGGTATATTTATTGAGTTTAAATTTATCTCATTTCTGAATTAGAACCATTTATGTTGGAAAATTTTCCATCCAAAACGTCATTGAAATTTTATTACTGTATTAATTTTGAGATAAACGTAATAAACCTTGTGTTCTATAACATAAATTTCAAATCCAATCACATACATGGATTACCCCTTGACTGTCATTTCAAACATACTATATAATAATTTCTTATTCTCATATAACATACTATGATCATTTACAAAAACCAATTTGTAATCAATATATAGAATCAATAACATAAATTTACCCCCAATGATATTTTTTTATATACTTCGATCAATGATGATTTTCTTCCAAAACATACAATGGAATCATTAAACCAAAAATACCATTTTTGGGAAGCTTATTTAAGTACAAATATTGAATTCATTAATTTTTATACCATGTGTTACTGTACTTCAATGGAAAAACCTGTTTTATGATCCATGTATACATCTTTATAAATGTTTCTATTTAGAAATAATAATTTAATACCCATTTGTTATCTAACTGAAAATAAAACTCAGCTTCCAATTCCCTAATAATTCTAAAATAATATTTCGTAGACACGGATGACAGGGTTTCCTTATATTTTATACCATTATTTTGAGTGAATCATTTTGTAACATTTTTTGCTTTGTAACATTCAAGGTTACTATGAGAGTCATGTTTGGCATTGAAGCCCTCATTGGTCATCCCCTTATATTGGATCCTGTATGGATTTGCTTCTGGCCTGTTGTGGATAATGTGCTTGTGCGTTCCTATTTAATTGGTGCATTTTTGTTTGGTTTGGTTTGGCCAAAGGTAGTTTTTTAATCCTTAAGCCATTTTTTGGTGTTTGGTGTTGGATTTATAGTGCCTGAATTGGTGGATCCCTATGGGTACATTGCCTCATCTATTATTTCTTCTTTGTATAGTTCTCATTTAACGATAAAGTGATTTTATTTAGAATATATAAAAAATAGTTTTGTGTGATTACATGATCTAGTTTATTCCTACAAACCCCATACATGTTAGTGTCTCAATCTAGGTTTCCAATTATCCAAATTTCAATATTAGTCTTCGAAACTTATAACGGGGAACCCTATTCAATAAATAAATGAATTTTTTTAAGTCATATATCAATAATGTTTAGGGTAAATAATAATTACATAACAAACTAATAACCATATACCTTAATTTTCTATTATTCCTTTCCTATAATCCACATTATTTTTATGTACCTTCCATAGGTTATTTTTCAAATATTCCATAAATTTCTAGAAACATTGAAAATAGTCTAGGGAATTTTCCATTTCCATAAAATCTTTTATAATATTCACTAGCCCTATCAGACCTTATAAAGATAACCTTAATATCTAATTTCATCTTTAATTCATTTACATAACATTTCCTTGGATGTTATTGCTTGATATTTATTGTGAAATTAATAGACATATCCTTACGATGAAAAATCATCAATAAATGTGTTAAATTAATTTTTTACTCAAATAATTGATTTCAAAAGGCCCACATATATTAGAATGTATTATCTCAAGGAGTTGAGAACTTCTTGTGGAACACTTAATTGTGAGTTTGTAAATTTTCTTTAATACAATACACAAAAATGTTTAGTTTAATAAAATTAAAATTTGGAAGGATTTTAATATTAATTAATTTGTGTAATATTTATTTTGAAATATGACATAAACATTTCTTCCCCAAATAAGCTATCTTTTCATTTAAAAAATTGTTTTTAGTACAAAAAATATGATGCAAGGTCATAAGTGTTGTAGTATACATATTATGATGATTTATTTCATATAATCCATCATACAATAAGACATATACAATATTGTGTGTATACTTAAACAAACTAGAATATCTATTCCAAAAATTCAATGAGAATCCATCATAATTATGTTTTGATAAACAAAAACAAATTTAAAGATATACTAGGTATATAAAATGGTTTTCCATAATTCCAAACTATATCCACTATTATGGATTAAACAGAAAGACCTGAGTGCCTCTATTGTAACCTTTACTCTCTTCCCTGTGAAGATGATCATTTCAGTTCAGCTTGCGATTTTGGTTAAAATGAATCCCTGCATCAGATTAGAAACATTATTTTTCCATCTAGAGCTAATTCACAATGTATTATGTGTAACTTTATCTAATATTTTTTTGTATTATTCATAATAAGTTTCCTTAAATATCTTCTCAAATATAGCCTTTTGTTTCATGAAGTCCTTCTAGAAATTTCTAACTTTTCTATTGAAATGGAATTTATCTTTATTTTTGTCCATATATATCTTTCTAGAGAACTCATAAACTTTAAATGTATCCTTTTCATTTTTCATGCTTCTTTATACTATACTTCTTTCATCCTTGGTGATGCAAATAATATACAGAGTGTATTCCTTTATTCATTACACCTGTTTCCTCTTGATATATAATACTATTCAATTAATTCACATTTCATTTATCTTTCATGGTGCGATAGTATATTTGGAATGGAACATACTCATATTGTAATGAGTTTAGGAAAAACTATACATGGAAACTTTCATCCACTACCATTACATAATATTTATTAATTGGGGTAATATTTTTCATTTAAATGACATTCTTAAGAACAGTATGAGAAAAATAAAACATTAGGGTGGTTAATCTACCAATTAATATACCAGAAGAATATTTTTTCAAAATATTGATATGGGTCCCTCGTGGATTTCATAAATTAGTTATCACTTTCCTTTTTGGGGAGACTATACATGATGTTTCTAGATATTCTCATTTGCATGAACATAAAACATAACTTGTTTAATTCTTCCCATGATGAATAATATATATTATCTTCATCACTATTATCATTGGTAATTGTATCAGGTCTCTATACTTAGAGTGATAATTCAAGATCAAATATTCTATCTTGAAATTAGATTTTCTCACTATAATCAGATAAATTTATTCCATTAATGATAGGAAAAATTGATGCTTCTAAGTGAAATGATGATGGAAACAGAACTATAATAAATAAATGCTTAAAAACTATTTTTTGAATAATAATAATAATACTTCAATTTATAAGAATTATTTAACATAAAGTTTTTAGTATTTTTCTATGTTCGGCAATACACTAATACAAAATCACAATTGATACTAATTAAATTAACATTACCTGGAAAGAATACATGCATTAGTTAGATTTATTTATTATATTTAAAAATATAAATAAATCATATAATGCATATAATTATCACCAAAAATTATATTTCTCAATTATAAGTACATGAAAATTGAATTTGGAAAATTAATAAATATCTCATAATAAGGAATTTCAATTACTCATAAAACACAATAATAGAATCAAATTTATGACAAATCAATATATATTAGTTTCGTATAATTTTGAAGAAATTTTAACATTATTGTTGAAAAACTTTTGTGATAACATATCCAATATTATAATGTTTCAAATATGAAACTTCAAAACAAAATATTATTTCAAATACAAATAAATATTAATATTTATAAAATTAATCCAATCATAATTTTATTGAAATTATTATTACTAATAATAAAATAAAATAATTTAATTAAAAACAATTCCCATGCTACATTACATAAATATTATTACTCTTATACTTAAATATGTAATGTTAATATAAACCACCAATTAGAAATAAAATTTTAAATTGATAATGGGAATTTTGAATTAGTATAAATAAAAATATATTAAAATTAAAAATTATCCATTATTTCATGATTTATTGATGTTTTAAAACACATGAAAAATAAATGATTATCATATATATATATATCTATGTGTGTGTTAGGAAATCATATAAAGGGTGACGATATCCACCATATTCCTTTTTTAATGTTAATGAAAAATGATATAAACTCCATTATATTATTTTAAATTATTTTAAATTATTTTAAGACAATAATATATCATTTAAAAATAATAAAATTTAATTAAATAAGAAAATTGAAAATAATTACTACATATTTTCACATCATTTAATTTCAATAGATATTTCTATATTACATAACTCATATAATTTACAAGATAAAAATTCATCAATAGTATTAAGGGGAAAAATGAGCGTAACATTAAAATCAAACCCATTATTATTATAATTCAAAATTCAACACAAAATAAATAATGTAAAATAAAAATTCAACCACCTAATATAACCTGTAAATTATTTCAATTAATTTATGTTTTTGAAAATATGAATTTATCACATATCTAGATAAATATAAGTCAAAATAAAAGATATACCATGATCCATTGAACCTTTTGGATGTGAGTCTCCTTTACTTTCTCCAACTTAAAAGGATTTCAAAAATATTCCTACACTCTCTTACACATTAGCTTTTATAGCTTATAGAATATATTTTTAATTAACTATAAAAGTATATCATTTCGATATAAATATGCCTTAATATCCTATTATAATATTATTAATCATAATATCTCCGAGTTATTCCAATATAAAAGAAAAATCACGATCCTTCTAATCATTCAAAAAATGGAATGAAAATTTCATGGTGGGAATCATATTTCTTTTTTCATATAACTTTTCATGCAATATATTACCTTCTCAAAAGCATCTGGCACAAAAGTATACACACTAGTGGAAAAAGTGGATGATATGTCGGAGAAATAATGATAGTTTTTCATAAAATGATGCAAAAAATTATGTATTAGATGTTTTCAGTGTTGGTTTTACTAAATAAATAGGTGCAAATTTTATAATATATGGTTTTGGTATTGGTTTTTCTAAAATCTGACACCAAAAACTACTGACGATTCCCTTTATGGTGTCAGTTTTTTTAAAAAAAATTGGCACCATAAATCAAAAAACATTGTGTTAGTTCTCACAAAAATTGATGCCCAACCATTTTTCATCAAAATATTAAACGTTAGTTTTTGTAATAAATGATATCAAAACCCATTTAAATTTATTCAGGATTGGGAAGCCCTCATTCTTCTAGATCGATGAAACAACTTTATTCACTCGCAATGTCTCCCACCAGACTCACAACGACTCCGAAGGTGACCTTGTGATCCATAATGACCATTTTTGTTGATTTTAATTTATTTTTATGATATATGGTATCCATTATTCATCCTTAACCATTGTTTCATCATCCAAGAAATTATTGTTTCCTTAGAAACCAATTTCCAGGTGACATTCAACCGTTGTCTGATTTTATTTTTATGTCCATCTATATTGTTCATTTTTAAAATCATTTTTTATAGATCTTGTAGTGTTTATTCTTACAACACATTCATGGAAGAAAATTTAGGATTAAAGATCTATTTTCATTACTGAATTATTAATTTTGAATTTTTTTTTAATTTTGAAGATGAATTATTTGTCATCTAATTATATTTTTGAGTTTTTTCAATTAATAGTTTTTAGTTTATTATGATTTATAAATTTAGTTTATTATGAAAAAATATATTTTTTGAAATTACAAAATGGTAATGATGGTATTATTAAATAAAAAATGATATATGTTTTCATTGTTCATTAATAAAATTGGAATCACATGTAATGACTCCATATTTTTTATCAGTTAAATTAATGAAATATTCAATGCTTTTTACAATGCAACACCAAACTAATATAAGAAATATGTAAAATAAACGAATAAATTTTAGATGATTCAATGTAATGAAATTATAATATCAATAAAACACGTGTATATAATATGAAAATAAATGTTTACTATTTTTAAATATTTTTCTTATATGATTATTCCAATTTGATTATCAATAGATTTTACTAAATTTGTTTATATTTATAATTTATATATATATATATATATAAATGTTTATATGTTTTAATATATTCACTAATTATATTATAGTATCATGTATTGAATGGATTTTAGTTGTATAAATTTGGGAGGAACCACTAGTGAATATGAAAAAAGATATGATGAATTCTTGTAATATTTAATACAAAATCATGAAAACAATGATTTGATTTTCTGTCCATTTTTGTGGGGTTTGAATACGAGAAAGTGAAACTCTAGAGAAACCAAGAATCATCTCATTTTTTAGGGGTTTAGCCTTTATTATACATGTTTGATCTATTATGGGAAAAGAACTAAAAATTCAACATCCAATGGTGATAAAAATATTCAAAATTAGGTAGAAGATCATATTGAAGAATTAATTAATGATTTAGGTGTTAAAACCATAGAAAACATTACAACTATTAAAAGATTGTATAGGGATTATGAGAAATCATTATTCCCAGGTAGTAGAAAATATACAATGTTATCATCAATTTTGAGATTTCTTAACTTGAATGTAATAAATGGGTGGTGTGATAAATGTTTCTCCAACTTACATCTGTATTTAAAAGAGTTACTTCCAGAAGGTAAAAATCTTCCACATTATAATTATTAGGCGAAGAAAATATTATGAAAAATGTTATTGGGGTATAAAAAGATATATGATTACCCCAATTATTTTGTGTTGTATAAGTTAGAATATTAATTTTTATTATTTTGTCCTACATGTTGGAAATCACACTATAAGATGGATGAAAAAGTCAACTCATATTCATTTTGAGGTAATGAAATCTAACCTCAAGAAAAATCAATTTTCAACTTTCTAATGATATTATCCAATAATTCTATCATAAAAATTTTATCATTCAACTATGATTCATTATTAGGTACAAGAATTAGAGCTCACAATAAATCAATTTGGTACCTTCCACTAATTTATTGTTTGAAGTGTCTATATTCAAATTCAATTGATGTAAACATGTTAAGATGGAATTTAGAAGAGATCATCTCCAATGGTAACATACATCACCCTATTTATTCTCCATTTTGGAAGATATATGATAATGAATATTTTGAGTTTAGAAGTGAAGTTGTAAATATATGAATGGGATTGTGTACTGATGGAATGAATCTATATCAGAGCCTAAGTAGAAAACATAGTTCTTGGACTATGTTAATGTTTTTTTATAACTTTTCCCCACATCTATATATGAATAAAAAATTTATGATGAGATTTTCTATTTCTGGACCAAAATAACTAGTAAATGATATTGATGTGCATCTTTCCCCATTGATTGATGATTTTAATCTTCTTTGGGAGAGAGTTGTTAAGGATTTAAATTCATACAAGAAATAGTATTTTCTTTTTCATGATATGATAATAATCAGTATAAATTACTTTCCTTTATATGGAAACTTATCCAAATACAGTGTTAAGGGACATAAATCATGTCCAATTTGTGAAGAAGAGACTTAGTATTATCAATTAAAAAATATAAGAAAGAAAATGTACATGGAAAATCAAATATTTTTTAAATAGATCATCCTTATCTTAGATTGAAAAAATAATTCAATAGTGTATAGGAATACAAACTTCCCCCATTCCATTATCAGTTGAAGAATATTATGATAGATTGAAAAATATTGACATGAAATTTTGAATGAATAGAAGTTCTGGTTTTCAAAAAAATATCTAGATGAAACAATCTATCTTTTTCAAACAAACATATTAGAGACATTTAGAGGTAAACCATAACATTGATGTTACTCATGTTGCGAAAAACATATTTAATGTTTAATTACAACTTTGTTAGACATAAAATGAAATTTAAATATGGATTTCATGGTAGATTGGACTTGTTAACAATGGAAATATGTTTGGACTTACCTCCCACTATGAATGGAAACAGAACATATTTACCTTTGGCTTGTCACATATTACGTAAGATTGAGAAGAAGAATTGTGGTTTGTGTATTCATGGTATTGAAGTACCCAGTGGTTATTTTTCAAATTTAAATAATTTTGTATCATTGAAGGGTTATAAATTAATAGGTATAAAATCGCATGACATTCATGTATTGACACAACAACTTCCCCCACTCACACTATGTGGTTTATTACTGATAGTTTTTATAAATACTATCATCAAGTTCTGTTTTTATCAAATCCATTTGTATAAAATTCATTGAACCAAATTTTTTAGATGTGTTTCAGAATGATGAAGCTCTAATTTTATGTCAACAAGAAATGTATTTCCAACCTATGTTTTTTGATATAATGGTTCATCTGAGGATTCATTTGGTGTTTGCGATAAGAATATGTGGGGACTATATATTTATGATCGATGTATCCTTTTGAGATATGTGTAAATTTTTTGAAGCAATATATTAAAAATAATTGTCAACCATAAGCCTCTATTGTTCATAAATATGTATCAGAAGAGGTGATTGGCTTCTATACTAATTATTTGTATGAAGTAAAGCATATTTTTCTCCCTATATCTCAACATATGATAGTCAATAGTGAAGGTAGAGGGATTCGAGGCTTAAATATAAAGATCATTCTTGGTGATGAAATGATGTAGGAACATTTAAACATTTTGAACAACACAAATATGGTTCAATCATATATATCATCACATATTGAAGAATTAAATATACGATATATGAAAATAAATGAAAGGGATTAATGATTGATCATAAAAAGGCAATTTTAATGATTTTAAGAGAAATTAATCACAGATATTTCAGCATCAGAAACATTTAAATGGTTGGTTTAGGAGACATCTCTTAATGTGATCAAATGGTATAGTTTAAATTGTAATGGGTACACATTTTACACAAAGAATCTGGATGACATGAGTACTGTTCAATACAGTGGTGTAATGGTTATCACTGAAGTGCTGCATTTTTCGATTGAAAACGATAATAACCAATTTTTTGTATCAACTCTTTATTTTGGAGTTCCTGATGATATATGGGAAATTTATTATATTAAATTTTGAGTCAAAATTTTTATGTGTAATTGGGTTTCAATTAATAGCGGTGTAAAAAATAATTAATATAGGTTTAAACTAGTTGGTTTTAGAAGATTTAGTTGTAATTAAAAACCATTTATCATGGCCACACATGAAAATAAAATGTTTTATGTCATCGATACATCTAATGACTGGTGGTATATCATTTTTACAAGGGAAAGGAATCCATATGGATAATGAAGTTGATGGTGATGATGATATTGATTTATATGAGGCTTTTTCATCTATTTCACAATTTTCGGATAATGGGGATTATAGCGTCAACATAGTGCATATAATACCTAATGATCATGCTGAAGGGATATGAGAATGTACTAAAGTACTCTCCTAATTAATCTGGTAATTTTTTAATTTATATTTCTTTTTTTAAATTTACATGTGTAAAAACTGTATTATTTAATTTTAATTATATATTTAATTATTTATATTTGATTATTTATTTGATTTTTTGTGTTAAATTTTTATATTCCACAATTATGGTGAAACATCTTTCCATTGAAACACGTGATGTATATTATTATATTTTTGTTTAATTTTGGCTTTTGAGAACACCTTTTCAGCCTTGGTAATTTAAATTTTTAAAAGATTACAATTTTTTAGAAGTAATTTTTATATTCAATAGTTTACCATGCATTTTTTTTATCAAAAATCATAACATTTGTTTTTTAAACATGAAATTTCTTACCACCTTTTTCTTACATGTTTCTATTTTGATGTTTTCTAATTACTGAATTTTCTATTAATATTCAGGTAAATAATAATTTCGCAACATTTACCCATTACAATGGTAGATACAGATACAGAGACAAATGAACATTTATTGAGGTATATGTCTTTTTTAATATTTGTACACATATGGTAATATAATTATCTAATAAAATATAACTTTTAATTTATTAAAAACTAATGGAAGGCCTACTGATTGAACATTAGCCAGCAAGTCTTCTGTATTTAGTATTCAAAAAATTGAATCCTCTTGATGGTAATTGTGGAATTACAAGTTTACCAAAATTGTTACTTTCTCATGGAGATAAGATATTATAAATTCATTTTGATGATAATAACAATGAAACCGGCTAAAATACAATTATAGTTTTTAACTATATCATTATAAAGATCCATTACAAGAAAATCATTTTATATATGAATTTGAAGTCTGTCGATAAGATGGTACTAGATCAGCTTCGGGAGGTCATGAAAGTAAAATATATTAATTGATTTATTTTATCACATTTTTCAAACATGTTATATTTTAAATCACTAATATTTATGTTAAGAAACTACATATCACACTAAATTTTGAAGAAACAAAAGTAGTTAAGAAAACATATCTTGCGTTAGTAGTAATTCGATGAAGGGATTTCAAAATAATGTGGATTAAAAATTATGGGTTTGGAAAGAGAAAAAATGATATATCATTCCTTAAGTATCTATTTTTAGATAAATATTCATTGAAGAAATATTTTTCCCCAAAACATGATGAAACATTTTAGGTATGATATTTATATTATATTTTATTTTAATTTTTTTATATATGTACATAATTACATAGAAGTTTAAATTTTATATAGAAGTCCTCCATGAAATCCCATAAATAAGTATAGTTGTAAAATGTCTACACTCATTAATTATCGCATGGAGGGTATCATTTGTTGGAGAAAAAAAGATTGAGGAAAATTTTGAAGAAATAAAAGCACACTCCACAAGTGGTTCTGATGAGGTCCAAGTTGGTCCTCCATCTTTACCCACCCTCTCTGAGAAATGGAAAAGAGTGAGAAAAAAAATGAAAAGTATCTTATAAATAATGAATAGAAAGTAGACACAATAATTTTAAGTAAATAATTATTATGTTTCATGAATTTTCTAATTTTTAAATTAAGAAAAGTAATATTCCATTTTTGTTGTTGATTTTATGATGAAATTTTGAAGAAATTGACATAGGGAACATTTATCCCTAAGGGTACGATAGATATCCTAGATAATGAATTAGGAAATCTAGAACACCCCAACTGCATAACAGGATATAAGGTGGATGTTAGTATTCTAAATGTTTTTGGCCATCAAAGTATACAATATAAAGACCCAAAAATTGAATCCATAAAATCTTATCTAAAAAATATGAAACATTCTATGGGTGATCAAATTCAATAAGTTGTGTAGCAGGAAATGTTAAAACAAATGATGAGACATTATAAGTTTGCACAGCCTTCCCAGCCTTCCCAGCCTGCCTACTCAGATTCTTCACCTTCTCACTCGGACCCCACTTTATACTATGATTTTTATACAAGAGATCCTGATATATATATTTTTGTTTTTTGTGTCAGGTATTTTTATAGGAGGCCTTTTTAGATCACCGGCATATTCAGATGGGTTATGTTAGAGTATCGATGCATCATATTATTCATCATACTACTCTATTACAATTCCCAACCATGGAGATTACCAAAGTTGGGGATTATATTAGTCATTATGTAATTTTTCCACCAAGCCTAATTCTTCATATTTCATATGAGGTATGTGTTTTTGTAATTTTAATTATATATAGTTGAAAATTACTTCTAATGTTTTCTGGCATTTAACGTATATAGGATTATCTGAAATCCAAATAAATGGCACAAAAGAAATAAATGGATCAGGAAAAAACAATTGTCGATACTTCAGATATTTTTTATGGGATATAAATTTTATATTAGGTTTCTTATTACTTGGATAATATCATTGAGTTTTTCCTGTCATCTAATATATTTTGAAGATAATTTTCAATGAAAATATTCGGCAAGGATATCATGGATCTAATTGATTTTAAAGGGATCATTGTGAATGTGTGGTAGTTTTTTCTCATGTAATTAAATTAACCATTCAGTTATTATTATTTTTAATTAAATATTATTAAAATGACTAACTATATTACTTTTTAAATTATATATCTATGCATGATACTATGAAAAATGACAACATAAGTGTTTATCGTTTCATAGATCCATAATATATTTCAACGGATTTTCAATATGTGTCAACTAAAAATAGAGTGGCATATATATGTGAGAGGTTATCAATGATGAATATTGGGTATTGGTTTATGATATTTCTTGATGTGCAGGATAAGAATCATAATTATGAAGGAATGTTCATTATAATGTCATTAAATGTGAACTTTTCATATTGCAGGGGGAATTGGATTTTATGTGTATTCTACCCTAGTGAAAACACATTATATTGGTTTTTCTCTTTATTTGGTGGTCTTCATAAAAAAAATTCTACCTTATTGGATATGTATTTATTTTGTTTTTTATATGACCATTATGTTTAGTTATCATTGTTTATACAATTATTATTATTTTTTAGGTATAAAAATGAAGGTACAGGAAAAAAATTAATGAAGATCACTTGTCAATACAGAAGACAAATGAAATCAAATATGTGAAATTAAAGGAAATTATTTTCTGTATTAGATATTATTTTGATTTTATATATAGATATGCATATATAATTGTTTTTATTACCAAGTTAAAATTTTATTAACAGTAGTATCATCATCAACAAGGATATATCGAATGTGGTTATTATGTTCCATGATTCATTTATCAGATAATCACAACTGGGGTAACGACTGATTATGATGAGTTTAGTCATATTAATTATTTTTATTTTCTATCATAGTACTATTTTTTATAATCTTTTATCATTCATTGTCATTGTAGACGTTCAATAATGTCGATTCACACATGCAAGAAGATATTAACCATCTTTGATCTTTTTTTGCGAACTACTTGTTTAGTATGATTATGATTCAATGTATGTATATTTTTATGTTTCTGATTACTTTTATATTTTCCTATTAAAATATTATCAAAAAATATATAATCATTAACTTATAATAGATGTTTTAATTTAATGATATCAAATTAATTCTTCAATAATAACAAAAAATCATCATGTTGAAAATTTCAGGTATGTTTATTTAATTCTAATTTATAAAACAGATGCATAGATAATTTTTTGTTTAATTAGATAAAACTATATATTTTTTGGTATATTTTTATGCAATGTTACATGATGTTTGATTGTATTATAATGGTTTTTTATTACATTAATTTTAATTATTATGGGGATGTAATATTCAAATATTTAAAAAAAAATTAACTTTCAGTGTCAGTTTTTGTTGAAAGTCACACCGAATCATTAAAAAATAACACAGTTTTTAGAGTCAGTTTGTATAGGAAACCAATGCGGAAAATCAATCTAAAAACTTATCATAATGTCATTTTTAGCACCATATTTTTAAATGATGTCAAAAACCTTATTTTTCATGTCACCTTTATAGACTATGGTTCAAAACTAACATCTAAATTGAAAAACAATGTCAAATTGTCTTTTTCACTAGTGACATGACACCAAAACCTTAGGCATTTTTTATCCCGACTTCACCTGTGATGCACTACATACTACTATATATTTTAAACTTCATTAGGAATGAATGGTATATCAGCTATTGAATAATATTATTTCATAAATTAGTTTTATAAATTTTTTATCTCTGGATGTATCCATCCATCCATTACGCTAAATAAAATGTTGGAAGACTCAGTGTTTCAACCATTGAACTTCCTCGTGCCACAATAACACAATAGTCAGTATTTTATTTTCCTACTCAGCTTTCCACAACACTTGATGATCTTCAACGATTCACCATGACCTATTTCACAGTTTTTCAATTATATTAGTGATAAACATTTCTCCATGTACTATTATGAGCTTCCATGGTGGTTACATAGTGTATAACTGAATGTGGAAGGCATAATTAGCGATCCCTATCAACACTAGTTGATAATATGAGTGTAGAAATGGAATTAGTCCGCATATTCGACAAAGATATTTTAAATAGATGAATATTTCTCCACAATTTTTATCTAACATTGATGAAAATCTTTGTACCATGCTTCTTTATTATTTGGAATGACAGCAAGCGATGAATTCACGAACAAGAATCCAAGTGAATGTGTGGTGAAGAAATAAATGTTGGCACCATGAATTTTTAATATTGAAAACCAAAAATTTAAAAACAATTATAACTATTCTAGAATGAATAATACACTAATAATAAAGATGAAAAACAAAACACTCTAAAAGGTGAGTGGGATCTATTAAAATGATCTGATAAAATATGGGATCAAAGGTAAAAAGAAGATGTAGTCTAAAGGAATCCTGAAATGAATAACTTATCCTAATAAATAAACCTAAATAGACCTAACCGTGAAGAGTATTTGATTGCTATCTAAATAAATCATGCTTATGAAAATCAATTGTATCATATCAAAGAAAGCCATAGATAAAATTCAATCATAACATATGAATCGCACCAATTTAAAATATGAAAACTTTTGTCAAAACCCTGAATGTACCACACACATAGAAGGTGGAGAAGATATGGTTCAACAACTCAAAAATCAACCACTGATAAATGATTTTTAACCCACAATTCAATCATATCCTTTTTATCCTTTCATTAATTTTTTATTTTATAAAAGTTGTGTGTTAGGGGATCAAGGAGATGAGGCCCCCCCCCGACTCAAGTGGGGACAATTTCCCACCCTACAATCAGTTAGAAAGTCTCAAATTTACCTCTGTGTAAACTCTTGGTCAACATTTCTTGCCCATTGACATCTGTTATGATCTTCAATAGCTCTAGATGTATTGAATCATGAATTTTGAGGATTTAATGGTACCAAAAATCAATATGTTTCTAGCTTCTATGAAAATATGGATTCTCTCTTAAACAAATAGCACTATGAATATCATAAAATAACACATACTTATAATGATTAATGTTGAGATCTCGAATAAATTTTTTCATCCAAACAAATTCTTTGCATGCCTATTTAGCTACAATAAACTCAAACTATGTGGTAGATGAAGCAACACATATCTTAAATATATACTACCAATATACAACCCCATATAAAAAGGATCAAATATCCTAAAGTGGACTTCCTCGAATACATAACTCCATCAATATTCAAATAATTAATGCCATAAATAAAGGCTTCCCCATTTCTAAAACACAATATTATATCATAATAACCTCGAAGATAATTAAATATATTCTCCACTCATGATCCAATGAACTCTACCAATATTAGTTAAAAAATAACTAACCACAAAAACTGTATATGCTATATTAGGTCAATTATATACCATTTCATAGGTAAAATATCCAGAAGTAAATGAATATGACATGTTTTTATCTCTGCTATCTCTTCATCAAAAGAATGTTACATACCGGTACTAATCATAAACTGTAAACCAATAGAATTACTAAACACTTACGCTCTTTCTATATAATATCTTTGAATAAACATCTCAATATATCTCTCCTGAGATAAAAATAATTTCTTGGAATTTCATTATGGGGAGATCGACATGTGAAGAATCTATCATGATAGCCCCGTGTCTTTCATGAAAAACTAAAAGTGACGATTATTTAATGTTCTAATTCTTGAAGAATCATGGTTGTGACATTGCAACATAATTTCCACTCCAAGGTGCATAGATCTCAGTTGGCCACATGTCCCCATGTGTGCATCCCCATAGGCCATTGGATGTTGATAAGAAACAAGGGACTAAGGTGTGTCTATGTGGCCTATGAACTCATTAACACAGTGGAAATGTAATAATAGTTAAATAGAAGATGTATTATATAAAGATGAAAATAGTGGAAAATGGCATTATGAAAAATTGACTAGTAACCCACCATAGAAGATGTAGGTTATAACAACAAGGAACAAATAATAATAAAAAAACAGAAAATTGATTCATATACAATATTTTTTTATAATACATATCATGTATCTATAATGTAAGAAAACATGGATACAAAGGATCAGGAAATAGTAATATACATTCTATGCAAAAAGAAACAAAAAATTAGCCAGACATTCTGTACTCCAGCTCAGTCATCTACTACAAAGCTCTTTCCGAATTCAAGCAGTCAAGATTATGTGTCCGAAGCTAGACTCTACCCCTTATCAACACCTATATACATGTAATATTCCTAGTTACTAGTTGCATCCCAGAAATTGTGTGATATAAATCTTACTAGGTTACCAACAATGGAATCTATACCATCCAGTATGAGAAATATAAACTAAAAGTGCACGGGCATATATATATATATATATACATAAATGTTAGAAGTACTGTAATGTAAATACACAAGTACCTACTTCACCCTCAGTTGGTAGGGTCTCCAAACATGGGATCATTTAATGAATTCATTTAAATTCATTTTATATGGATTAGTCGTGAGAGTTTAAACTAGTACTAAAATTATATCCTCATATTAATAATAGAGGATCCAAGTATAATATGAAATACTTGATGATGATAATAATGAAGAGTATGTAAGGTAATAACCAAGGGATCCTTGACCATAGTGATTCATCCAACTCCATAATAACTTACAGTCTAGATATTAGGGTTCTTTGTGTGATCTAAGGGGAATCACACAAAGCATTCCACTATAATATGATTCTATCGTATTCCATGGATATCATCCAAGGTAAAATGGTATAAGAAATGATTGGGGAAAATTGTTGTGTATCCATAGAGCCAAATTTCTGACAAAATCACAATATATCCAAAGGAGTATATCCATTTAATCCTAATAACTTGTGGATGATGAAGGGATCTTGTGGAATCATTCAATATATCCATTAGAAAACAAAAATTAGGTTATAAGGTGGGTATCTCCTTGAAAACTGGAAACCTTGAATCAGAATGGCATCCATGAGTGCTCAATGAATTCCTTGAGGAATCCAAGGATGGTTTTAGTCTATCCACTCTTATAATGATGAATAGGTCAATATTCTATAGGAATCCTATACACAATTCACAAATAAATGAGTACATGTAATACTAATGACATATAATAAGTTAATTGGTTCATTCCATCACCTTATATACTAAGTGGATAGGCTAAATAAGGCATGTAATCATTTATTACATTAATTACATATTCACTTACAAGCTTCATTCATTTTCATTTCATATCAATTTCAATTTGTTATATGTACATGAATCATATTCAATTAAAATTTAATTAATGAGGACAAGTAACATCTTTAAATATACTTTCAATTTTACATTTTAAAGCTTCCACAAAAAAATTTGAAAAATTACCATAGAAGGGTCGAGTGGTAACCATATAGGTGTAAACCATTTAGAAATTGATATTCATATAGTTTAAGAACAATTTCCATTAAACGGATCGAGCCACACACCCGAAAAGTGTGTTAGATAAACCCCCATGGGTTACCAATGAATAAATTAGTAATCATCCTTCTTGGGGTGGGGAGAATTGACACATCAACCACCAATGACATGATTAACAATTATGAAACGGGCACTAGAATATGACTATAATGATTATAAATATGGTATAAAAATTAAATAGGCAACACCCACTAAAATTGGAATGATCATAATGGTGGTATTTTATAAAATGGGAAGACTTGAGGGATGAGTCATACACCACCTACTATATACTCATACAACTCTCCCCATATCATATAAACATTAAGATTGTCCTGGATCAAAAGAAATATGAAGAACAGATCAATGCATTAAAAATTGGGTATATGATCTTATATCTAAATATCATCATAAAGGGAATGGAAAATGAATAACTGAGATAAAGGATCTGAGAGCCTACCTAAAGGAATCTAATGAGACCAATGGGGCTTCAGTCGAACATCAGAAGAAGAATAAGGATCAAAATACATGGAAGAGGTAAAAAGGGATCTCCAATATGATAAAAGGGATTTACTTCCCTAGAAATAATAAAATGAATGATAGGCCATGTTTAGTTAGAAGTTAGTGGAAACATGGTCATTTAACCAAATATTTTATGTGATCGTGGTTGGGATTCACGGTTGGCATAACCATGCACCAACCATGCATGACTCACTATATATGGTGCATACCTAGAAGGTTAGGCTGCACAGTTAGGGAAACCAAGTGCCAACTATATGAAACACATCTTTAACATTTTTTGATATACTCTCACATATGTTCGGCCCATTGTGCTTGGTTAGGGAAAACAATGCCCCCTAATTTCTCCTTTTTCTATCCCTACACGGTTAGGAGATATCATATATGATAGGATTCATGGTTTCTACTAACTATTCATTCTATTTATTTTCCCCACTAGTCGGGGTTCTAGACCCTGAATAATCCACAGACACCCTCAAACCTTTCTAACCTATATGGGAATAAATAAAAGGAACATAATAAATAATTAGATAAAAATTTATAGGATCCAATCATGAGTGAAAAATCTGTTCTTATAGTCTTTCCCCTTAATGTACATTATCATCAAATTCACATTCCAAGGGCAGAGAAGGACTTTCTGAGAAGAATTTTGAGTACTGAGCACATAAATCAGCTTATCCTTACCAATTATTGTCCTTTACATGGTCATACTTCCATAACACCAATACCAAATGGATTGACCAACCGTAGAGATCCATGGTGATTTGGTCAAAGATGTGTGTAATATATTATTCAAAAGAAGCATCAATATCTAACACAACTTCCTTAAGATCAAATGTTTGAGATGGGACTGCATGATAATGGAGAAGTTGTGAAATGTGGAAGATATAATGCATGGAATGGTACCTCTAAGGTAATAACAACTGATAAGATATCTTCTCGACTCTATCTTGAAAATAAAATGGCCCAACATAATTGTGCGACAGGTTCCCTTACCTCTTTATTTGTCCATTCCCAAGTGTGGGTGATCCCATAAGAAAACATGATCCCCAACATTAAACCAAAGTGGTAGTCCATGGAGGTTTGTATAATATATTTTTTATGAATGAGAATAAGAAATATGCTTCTTGATAAGTTAAACCTACTCTAATGTCTACATCGTGATATGCGGACATAGTAGCACTTCCTCTCCTACCTTAAACCAACACATGGGTGAATGACATGGCTTTCCATAGAAGGCCTCATATGTAGTCATACAAATCATCACCCAAAAGATATTATTATAGGATAACTCTATGGGAGGGATAATATTATCCCAATACCAATAAAAATCAAGGATGTATGCCCGTATCATTCCCTATAACAACAATAATATCTATTCCCACTGGCCATTGGTTTGAGAGTGAAAATTTGAGCTCAAAAGAACTTTTGTAGCTTTAGCTTCTGTAAACCTTCCAGAGCCTCAATGTGAAATGAATGTACCTGATTGAAATGATAGTATGATTGACCCCATGTAGTCATATGATCTCATGGATATATATTCTTCCTTGCTCATCAACTAAAAAAGACTCCAATATAGAAAGTATTTGGGCTACTTTTATTAGTCATCCATGACTAGCCAAATAGTGTTTATACCTTTATGTTTCCTTAGTAAGTCGATGATAAAGTCCTTGGACACAATTTACGATTTCTGTTCCATGAATAGATATGGTTGTAACAATCTAGTAGGCCACTGGTGCTCCACCGTCACAAACTGATAGGTGGAACACCTTGTGATAAAGCCTACAATATAATTTTTTATACCAGGATACCAATACTAGAATCAGATATCTCAACACATCTTGGAGATGCTTTGATGAACATCCCACTAAGAAGTGTTGGACACTCGCATATCTTCCAATCATATATCTGTTGGAACCCAAATTACACCGTGAATATGTAAGAATTCTTCTATATCTATAGACCAATCTGGAGGTGGGTCCTCACATGTTATACCCTCCCAAAGAACCAAGCCTTCTGGATCATAAAATTACCTACTATTCACCCTATCATTGATTGAAGAGGGAATTTTCAATTTTGAGAGATAAGACTCATCATGACTATTAGGAAACTTCATATATATCTTAGAAAATACTACAATCAATTTCCATTCATCACTGGATTCATGCATGGCATGTGCCAATGTTTTCTGACTTAGCATATTAGCAATATGATTTCCCTTTACAGGATTATATTCCAGATCAATGTCAAAATAATTAAGATATTAAACCCATATTAATTTTTTGATATTAAATTCATGTTTTGAAAAGTTATATTTGAGGATATTGTGGTATTTAAACACAAAAAAGTTCACACCCATCAGATTGTATCTCCAACAGCATAAGGCGTGAACAACTATCACTAGTTTATGGTCATGCATCAGGTAGTTTCTCTAATGATTCATCAACTAGTGAGATACATACAAAGAAAATCTATACTAATACATCCAAAAGTCACATGGGATGGTGAATAATGCATAAAAAACAGTATAAATCCTCTTCCAAGATCTTGAATAATTAGAATAGGTGTTCAATCAAGCCTTCCTTCTAGCTCTTGAAAGGATTTCTCACACTCTTCTGAGCATAAGAACTTATCAACCTTATATTTAAGACTGGTAAGAGGTGAATAAAGATATGAAAATTCTATTAATAAATTCCTATAATATCCAAATATAATCAATAAATTCCTTATATCGAACCCATTCATGGGATGTTCAAAGCAAACCACAGAACTCACCTTCACTGGGTAAATAGATACTCTTGATTATGAGATAATAAGAGCCAATAAGTGACATTTTTATCTAGAATTAGCACTTATAATGATTTACATAAATATAATTCTCTATCAGTGTATTCATTAAGATCTCAAGGTTCTTACCATGGATTCTATATCTCTGATAATACACTAAGATTTCATCTAAAAAGACCACGAAGAAACAACCCAGATAGGGATGGAAAACCTTTTTCATCAAAACCATGATAAAGAAAGGTGTTTCATAAGACAAAATTGTATAAAATGATAATCATATATATCTTACCTACTAGGGAGAACTTTATGAGGTAATTATAAAGGGATGACACATAGTTGATGATAATATGATCTCATGTCAATCTTAGAAAAAACCCGAGATATTCCAAGATTGTCAAACATATCATCTGTTCAAGTAAAAGGATATTATTACTTAACCATAATTTGGTCCAACCATTAATATTCCATGAATAAACGAAAATTCTCATCTGACTTCTTAGAAAAAACCATTAGTGAACCTTACAAGGAAGTACTATGTCTGATAAAACCATTAGCCTCTAAATTCTCCAACAACCACTTGAGATCTTAGAGCTCATTAGGTTCATTAAAAAAATGGAGGAATGGACATTAGATATACTCATATAATAATAAAATTTATAAACTAAAACTCTCCCTTAGGAGCTAATACATAAAAAAACATATAGAAAGCTATCATTGGAATGATCTACTACTAGGGGAAATCTACATAGTGTGCTGCCTAATCCTCCATGAAGATACAAGAAATATGGGTGGTATCTCCACCAATCCCATGATGATCTAGTCTAGGTCTACCATCCAATAGATTCTACTCACCATTTTTTAGATAACTACTCCCCTCTAGATATGTAAATTATACCATGAGGCAATAATAGTCAATAGGGGCATAATGTGGAACCAGCCAATCAATACTGGGAATGACAGAAAGACCATCATCTCAAGAAGACAATATTTAACATAGGAAGGGATAACCCCCTACATCTTGGGGGATGTCCCTTCATCGTTGTATTCTATCATAACTTACACTCAATGGTGTATCTAGGGTAATCACACCACAGCAATACTAAATTTCAAACGTAAGACTCTCCATGGTCAATATTGAGATAATTGAGTGTGAGGCACCTATATCAATCAAATAATATACAATATTAGAGGATACTAGAATAGTAACCTGTATTATTGATAGACATTCGCTATAATCCTTGTGTATCAATTGTACTGTATGAAGCTAACATGATCCACAACCCTGTTCTAAAACTGTCCTACCACGATCATGACCAATCTTTTGCAACTGGTAATTAGAAGCTTACCATCCACGAAAATGACATACTCCTAATCTATAATTTTCATTGCTACATCAAATACCTTCCTGACATGACATAAAATATCATGCCATTGAAGGTGGAGATGTTGTAGAGCCTCTTCCACTAGAATCATATAGAAAATCATGATGGAATCTATAAACATTCTCAAAGTAGACACAACAATGATACTCCAGTGGGTCTCTATGACACCAAGGTTTTATATTCCCATGTTTTCCACACTGATGTAATACAATGGATATTCTAGTATGATTACTTTTACCACCACTAATCTAATAAGAAACCTCAATGGTACACTTTGTACTACTGGATGTACTACCACCCTACCTCGGTATAGAACCGTTGTACCCAGAACTATAAACTTCCCTCAGGATCCACTCATTGATAATATACTAATTGACTATCTCCAAAAATGTACGCATGATAATGACATTCACCTAGGTGTGGATGTGATAGTAGTGATCTCCTTAGAAATGTCGAGCATGTGATAGCTCATATCTGTCTAGAAGCGGTTCAAAGAACTATAAATTAGTAAAGGGTACTGAATAGTCCTTGACAGAAACAGAACCCTACATTAGGGTCATAAACAATCAAGCTTGGCCAGCTCTTAGCCTCTAAGGAAACCAATTATCAATAAAGATATTTTGGAAGTCATCCCATACATTTACATGATGATTACCAGGTTTGGTAATTGAATCCCATCAATTCTTGTCCAAATCAGGCAGTATATAAGTACCAAGATTTACCCTCCACATTAGAGGAGTCTCCATATTCTCAATGATTGATAAGCTGGCCTCCATCTAAGACTTAGTAGCCTGAGGACCACCATCAGTTAAGAATATGGGGGGGGGGGTTCAGCTACTGGAATTTGTGTGTTTGATTATCCATCATAGGTGTAGGTCATAGAGCATCCTACATGAACTTCATTAGATGTAGGAACCCCTCATGAAGCTCATTTTCAATCCAAAGGTTGGATATAATAGTCATTTCATCAAGTGGAAATCTCGGCAGTAATATTTCTGATTATGTCGCACCATGTCTATATCATGTTCATCTCCACCCTCTTGGTGCATGACTCAAGGAAGTTTTGGTAGAATAGCTCTTCAGTAGAAAAGAAAAAACCTAAGAATATGATTTAATAGAAGATAGTATCACTAAAATAAGTAGGTCATATATATAAGGGATCAGTACCTAAATCATACTATCCCAACAACTAGTATTGATGGAACAAAATTTAGTAAGTGTTCACATTTTGTTAACAGAGGTTCCACTGGGATATTTTCCAATAGCGTATTGCCTCATTATTTATTAGAAACCATTTTATCTGTGTAAGACATGATATAAGTTTGTAGTTTTAATTTTCTTATTTATATATAACAAATTCATTTAAATGTATTTCTATTCCCAATGAAAAAGGGCCCATAAAACTTATAACTAATATTGAAACCCATTCAATTATTTCTAATAGATTTACATGTTTAATTACACATTCCAATCTAAAAGGTACCATACACCTCATGAATTGAAACTAGAAATCACTTAGTGACATGCAACGAGTATCTCAATTAACCAAAAGTATATTGACAACATGGTTAGAAACCATCCATTTAAGATAATTCCATCAAACTATATAGGAAAAAACTATTTATATTGATACATACACTAAATAAACAATTCGCTACCCTATATTAAAATATGTTAGTAGAAAAAGAATATATATTGATCACGACTCACTCAAAAGTCATAGGAAAAACATCAATATAAAAGAAGCACAATTCACCTATATGACATGGAATATGGATGGGATGTGATTTCTAGATTTCTTTAATGGTGCTTGTAGAAATGATCATTACCCTCACCTCATAAAGAAAACTATAAAATGAAATTATCAATTATAAAAATAATAATAACAACCATCACATAACATGAGTGTCACCGAAAGGTGAAATGATAAAAATTGTAATAGGAAAGAACAACAATTCCATATTTCAGGAAACTCAGTATTTACCCCGAATGTGGTTTAGATATGCCAATGAATTACTTATAACCAATTTCTAATAATTTATTATATTGTATATATTGTATCAAAATAGTAATTAAATGAAGGAACCACTATAATACCACTTTTTTTCTGACCTGGCATGGGTTCCACTAAGTGTTACCCTAAGCCTAGATAGTCCCATAGCCTCAATTGCACCTCCCTATACACCAGAGGTAGTTGACTAGAAGTGAGTTGTTAGTTTGTGTCTACGAGGAGATGATTACCTAATTACCATAGTGGGAGATACCAGATAAGTAATAATAGTTAACTAGTATAAGTAGTATAAATAAATAATGAAATGGAAACAAGCACTATGGAAAATAGACCAATAACCCAACGTAGTGGAAGTAGGTTATAAAATAATAAACTGATAATTATAATCAATAAGGAAAAATTATACACATAATAAACTAGTGATAATTTATTTCATGTATCTATAAATTAAAAAAACATTGATACCCAGTATCAAGAAGTAGTATTATACATGATATACAAAAATAATCCCAAAACTATCCAAGCATCACGAGGCCTAACATGGTCATCCTCTTAAAATCTCCATTATAATTCAAGAATTAGTGACTTGGTTTCCAAGGTTTGTTGGTTCCCCATATCATCACATTCATACATTTAACCAACATGGGTACCAATGGAGTCCATGATAGGGTGGGAGATAAATCTCAGTAGGCAACCACCAACATTATCTAGTCTGAGAAATATAAATTGAAAGGGTGAAGACATATATATATATGTGTGTGTGTGTGTGTGTGTGTGTGAATTGTATTTTAATTTAAATACCCAAGTACCTACTTCAGCTTCATCTGGTAATGTATTTGAACATTTGATTATTTAATCAATTCATTTTAATTCAGTTTATATAGATAATTCCCATGAGGTGTGACCATCATAGAAATTATATCATGATAATAATATTAGAGGATATAAGTATAAAATATCATCCTTGATAATGATAATAATGAAGAGGATACACGGTAATAACCAAGGAATTATGGACCTTAGGGCTTGATCCAACACAGTAATGAACAAAAACCTGGCTATTAGGGGTCCTCATATAATCTGAGGGGCATTATCCAAGTAATTCCTGTATAATGTTATTTTAATTGATTCCAAAGCTCATGTCCAATGTAAAATGAGATAATAAATGAGTGACCCCAATGGGTTTGTATCCATGTTGCCATGTGTCTGAAGTCATCAAGCTGGATCAAGGACTGTATCCAATATTTCCTAATATTCATAAGATGGTGAAGGGATCCTATAGCATCATGTCGCTCCAATTTGTAAACAAGGACCATGTTCTAGAGTGTTTACCTCCCTTGGAAACCAACATCCTTGAATTGGAATGGTGTCCATGATATCTCAAGAAATTCCTTTAGGAATCCAAGTCTCTCTTGAGTATAACATCTCTTAGAATGATGAATAGGTCCATATACAATAAAAATGTTATAATTAATTCACTAAAAAATTTGACCATGTAATACTCAAGCCATTTAATAAGTTAATTAGATCATTCCATTACCTTCCATACTAAGTGGAATGGATAAATAGGACATTCCACCATTTATTACTTTAATTCTATATTCATTTATTATGTTCAATCATTCTCCATTCGTAATAATGATAAGGCAGTATAAGGACATGCAACCATATGAAATTAAAATATAATTAACTATTCCAATTTATATCTATAAATGTACTTCCAATTTTACATTTTTATGGTTCATCCATTAATTGGAGAACTTACCTTAGAAGCATCAAGTTGTAACCATATAATTTTTATCCATTTAGAAATTTACAATTCAACCATTTTGATAACGCTTCCCATTAGAAGGGTCAATCCACACTACCAAAAGGTGGGTTATATAATACCAAATGGGATAACAGGGAATAAATAATCAATCACCCTACATGGGATGGGGATATTTTAGGCCTCAAAATCCAAAAAAAATGATTATTATTTATGAAACATGCTCTACAATATGAGTGTAATTATTATAAGAAAGGGATATGAATTAAATAAGAAATTACAAATGAAATATGTGTCTTCATAATAATGTTTTTTAAAATGTTGAGACTTACGGGATGAGTGAGAGACTTATGACTATATAATTGTGAAGCTCCCTCAACTAGTATCAGACTTTAGATTGGCCTTGATCATAATATGTATGAAAAAAGGATCAATTCCCTAAAAATATGGAATATGATACTATATCTAAACAGTGTCATTGAGGGAAAAAAGAATAATAATCCAAGATAAAGGATTGGGGGTCTTTCTTGGAGAAATCCAACAAGATCAACCGAGCTTCGATCAGACACTAGATGAAGAACCAACATCAAAATCTATGGAAGAGGGAAAAAGGGAGAACCAACATAGAAAAGGGGGTTTCTATAACTAGAAATAGAATAATGAAGGATAGTGTATGTTAAATCCAAAATTAGTGTCAATTTTTACATTCCACAAAAGAAATTAATGGGTGAATGGATTGGTGACACTATTGGCATAATTGTGTGCTAACCATACATGGATCACTGAATAAGGATGATACTTTTATTGTTAGTATACACTTTTAGGGAAACTGTCCACTAACCATAAGAAACACATATACTATAATTAAATGTGATACTCTAATGGGTGTGTGGCCCTTGGAAAATGGTTATGGAAAACTATGTGCCCTACTTTCTCCTCTGTCTAGACTCACATAGTTAGGAGAAATAGTTTGGACTGGTTCACATGGTTTCTACAAACCTTGTGGACCATTTATTTTCTCTACTGGTTAGGGTTTTAGGCTCCGAACAAGACCCGAACACCCCCTAATAACCATTATAATATCTATGGGAATCATTAGAAGGTCCATAATAAATAATTATACTAAAATTTAATGGATCCACACCTGAGTGAAAAAATGGGTTCTTACAATGACCACCAATGAAAATATAATCCATATAACGTAATAGTATAATAAAATCCACATTAGTAAATCTATAGGAAAAATTATATTGATCATAATATATATTCCTAAAACCATGATGATAAATTAAACATTCAAAATTATTATATTGATTCCTCATATCTAAATTCAAACCATGCAAACTCTTCTTTAACTTCTAGATATGATTCCCTTTACCTATATCAAAAGAACACTCTAGACACTCCACATAAATTACCTCTCATAAATCTCCATGGAGGAAAGTTCTATTCATATCAATCTACTCAATTGGAAAATCCAAAATAGTATCAAAACCAATAAAAAATCAACGGAAGAAATTTTGAAATTAGGTGGAAAATGTCATCAAAATAAATAACTTTCTTCTGATAAAATCCTTTAACAACATACATTTCCTTTTTACATCTAATATAGAAGAATTTATCATTTTTTAATTGATAAATCCATCAATTTTAAAAAGAACTATTACCTATGGTTAATTTCACCAGCTAAAAAGTATTTTTGTTATGAAATAATCTCATCTCATCATCCATTTCCACAACCCATCAATCCTTATCTTAACATTTCATGGCCTGATTAGAAGATTTTAGTTCCCCCTACCCCTTATCAAAGAGCACATACTCATCTGTTTAATGCAGAGTAAAAATAGAATGACTCCAATATAGTATTAGAAGTGGAACTATGTGTTCATTGATAACCTTAGAACCATATCATCAGAGATAAAAGGTTAAATGGAAACATCAACTCCAACCTCTTCACCCTATATAAAATTCCTTACATCAACAAGATTATTAGAATAAAAATTATGGGGAAAATGTGACCTAGAATCTGGCTCAATATTGAAAAAGTAATAAGAAGTTAGAGATGTATATTTTTCTCTCTTACTAATTTTTTCAATTGTCCAATCATCCATACACACTACTCCACATCTTATGAAAAGTTTCATTAAAGAATTATTATTGAAAAAAATACCCAAGCTCATCATGTCCATAGATAATAAAAATAAACTATTGTGACTTACCATCCAACTTGGATCTCTCACATTTAGAAACATGAAAAAAGTATATTTAACCAAAAAATTTAAGTGGTCATAATTTATCGCTTTTAAATAAATTTTTTTTCCACTGTGTCTATTTATCAAAATCAAGAATAGTTGATAAATTAAAAATATATGCACCAGTAAATAAATCTTAACCCCCAAAATGTCTAGGATTCTTTTCTTATAAAATAAAAAAATGAATACTTTCCAATAAAATCATGTTCAACCACTCAGCTACACCATTTTTCTTGAGGTGTCATAGGATGTTTCTTCTAATTGAAAATACATTCAGACCAATGATATGGATCAAATGAACCACTATACTAAACCCCATTATTAGTAAGAAAACAGTTAAACTTTTTATGTGATTCCCTCTTATTTGAAACACGAAATTTTAAAAAAACACCAACAACCTTAACTTTTGGAATTCAAAACATAAACTCAAATATTACGTGAATATTCGTCAATAAATTCACAAAATAAATACCACCATAAAAGTAATCATACAACAATGTTGCAAAAACATTAGAATTCACTAATTAATGTAGTTGTGACTTCTTGTTAAAATGACGACTCTTGAATGTCACTATACTCTATTTTCCATCTATACAGTGATCACACATGTCCAATTTGAAAATATTAATATATATAATTTTATTTATCATGGCCAAAAAACTAATCCCATTAATACTAATGTGGATGAGCCTCTAATTCTATAAATTTTAATTAAAACTAAACTAAAAAACATAAGACGTATCATGAAAAATATAATATGTAGTCCAGTATAGAGCCAACTGATTATTCCATATGGAAAAATTCAAGGAAAACTTGAAAATATTACACTCACTATAACCAATAGTACTGGTGAAAAATTTATCATCATGAACACTTGTAGAAATTATATTTAGACAAACCATAGGATCATTTCTCACATTCTTTAAGATCACCTTAATGACTTTGTTGGTATCAAAAAAATATTCCTGAATACTATAACATCAATATCACTATCATTAAGCATTATCAAAATCCCAAAATTACCTAGTATGTAAGATATAAATAAATCCTTCCTTGATTTCATGTGAAAATAGTCACCACTATCAACAACTGAGTAATAATCATCAGATGAAATATTAAAGAATCATAAATAACAAAAAGATCACCCCTTATAGCGATGATGACATGATCATCACCATAACCATTTTTCTTATATTGATTTTATTTAATTGTATTTTCCCATTTTATATTATAGAAAAACATCTTAACATTTCCTTTAATACCATAATAATGACATTCCCTCGACCTGGATTTGATTCTATCTTTTCTCTGGCCTCAACTACCCTTCCACAATTAATTTCCTATCTTCTCCAAATATTCTCTATTACTTAAAGCTCTGTATAATATTTCACTTAAGTATGTATCCTTACGCATTTATTCAAAATATAAAACATATAAAAACATAGTATCAAGTAGCATTAGGATCAGAACCAGTTAGAGTTACAAAAAAATTCTCCCAAGAATTGGGTAATGTATTAATCAACAAAAGCGCTAAAACATCATCATCAAAAGTAGTACCCATACTAGAAAATAGAAAAAAAAATCCTGAAATTAAATTAAATATTCCTAAATAGATATACTTTCTTTGTGCCTCAAATTCATTAATTTATTACGGAGAAAAAATTTATAATTTCTTGTCTTGGAAGTATAGGTAGTATTAATCTTCTACCAAAAAGTTTTTTTATAAAAGTTGTTGACAATATGGTTCATCACATTTTCTTTGACCCTATTATAAATTAAACCAAAAAACAATATAATTCTAAAACTCCCATTATTCATTAGAAATTATTTTATGGATTCTGAGTCCTAAACACCTAAATATGAATTCTCTTTATAAAAAACAAATCGATAATTTTTAATCTTCAGATATGGTAGTTGATATCACTCAAAAAAATGTATAACTATAATTGGAATCAATAATTTATCTAATTAAATAGGAAACCCATTAATACTAGTTGTTGGGAAATTTGATAAGTGCTGAATGCACAAATGAACAACCAAGCGTATGTGTAGAAAAAATATATTTCTTTCCCATAAAATAATCCTAAAAAAATTAAATTGAGTGCACAATGAAAAAATCTATGTTCATGAAAGTAAATGTTAGAACCATAAATGTTTAACATGGAAACCCCAAAAAGGGAAAACCTACGGGACGTAGTCTAGAAATTAGAATCTAGTAACAATTAAGAGTATAAATAAGAGACTATAAAATGTGAGTGTTATCACAAAAAATAATTCTCTAATAAAATAGAGTATCGAAGGTAGAAAACATATGAATTTTGAAGGAAATGTAAACTAGAGAATTCAAGCTAATAATGGAAACCAAAATAGATATGATCATGTAGAGAATGTGTTTGTTGTCTGAATATTATGTTCAAATAAAAATCACTAGTATCAAATAAAACAACACCTTAGATGAAATCCAATCAGACTAGAAGAATTTATCTAGTTGAAAATTTGAAAACAGATTTCGAAACCATAATTGCATTGCATCGCAAGATGGGAGAGAAGAGATGGTGTGGCCACTCAAAAATTATCTTCATATTGAAGATTTATAACCCTGAATTATCTAATCAATTTTTTGTTTCTTTTGATTTTTAAAAAATCAGATGTTGTGTTCCTAATGAGAGGAGACTCCCAACACTTATTACCCATGATGTGATGATATAAATTCATGTTCACCCCCCACATGTCCCCCTTACAAACACTTATCTTCATTGGGAGTGACTTTTCTCCCTAATAATATAATGATAACCAGCATTGATGAAGGTCATATTATAGTAGTGTTATATTAAAATTATATCACACTACATAAAAAAATTCATAAATACATGATATGGAAAATTCATAATTTAATTGAAATAAAAATTTCATCAAAAATATAAAAAAAAGAAATATTTATAGACATTTCAAAAATTATATTTACAATTACAATAGCAAGTACAATTTATCACAAAAATTCTAAAACATCAATGGTTTATTTTATTTGGCACTTTAACCCCTCCCAAAAAAACCCATTCATTATATCAGTTTCCAAATAAACCACACCAACTTGAGAAAAATAATTCACCTATATAATAAAAAAATATTATGTTTTTAATACTATAAAGAAATAAATTAAAAATAAAAATGAAAATTTCATTAATAAAATGGAAATTTTAAACTGAAATCACATAATTTGAGTAATATAGGTCACATCGTGCATCGTATTGAGGTTATAAAAACTCATACACATCAAAAATGACTTATGGATAATTTTCTTAAAGTTTTAAAACAATATGAATGCATTTTATTAGTTTTCAATATAAATCATTTTTTACTTTTTTGTTAAAATTACCCCATGGTCTCCTCTCAGTATGTTTTGGGTATGATTATGTTTTCTGGCAAGTCTCGATGACCAAAAATTAGTATAGATGGTTTTTACAAACACTTATGCATATATGGACTTTAAAAGAATTAGGAAAGGCCATTAAAAGTGCTAAGAAAAGTGTTGTTGTTATCAGTGAAGATATAGGGGGGCCCCTTTTATCAATGCTAAAAAAGATATGATAAAGTCCCCTTTTAAAAGCGCTAAAGAATTTCTGATAAAAGGGTCATTTATCAGAGATTCTTTTTGGTGCTTTTAAAAGACTAATTTTATTAGTAATTTTTTTAAAAGAACTGATAAGAGTATTAAAAAGTTAAACAAAACTTCAAAAAATATGCATATGGAGGGTGTTTTAACAAGACATGATCCCCCCATCAATAGTGCTATGAAGCACCCCCGCTTACCCCTACATGCCCCTACCACCCCGGCATGCCACAACCCTACCACCTAACCCTTTAACAATGCTATAACCCCCCTCTAAAAGCGCTATCATAGACCTTCAGCACTGCGTACATCCCTACCTCTATGAGGATTCAAACTCGAGACCTCCCAATCTTGCCTGGACCCTTTTCCACTCCTCTATATTATTTTGATGTCAATTTAATGATATATCTACTTATATATATGTATATATTTATTTATTTATATTTATTCGTATATTAATATATATTTATATTAACATATTTATATTTATATTAACATATATATATTTATATTAAAATATCTATTTAGTTATATTAATATATATATATATTCATATATTAAGATATATATATATATATATTCATATATTAATATATATATATATATATACATGTGTAGTTATATTTATATATTTATATATCTATATATTTATTCATATATTATTATCTATTTATATTTATATATTTATAAATATTTCGTTATATTTTTTATCTGTATATTTATTCATATATTAATATATATCTATTTTTAATACTAATACAAAACAATATATATAGACAAATAGAGACACATTATATAAGTATATAAATATTCATATATTTGTATTTCAGAAAATTGTATTTTAGTTTGTTATTTACAAAAGGCTTATATATTGAGAAATATATTTTACATGTAAATAATTTTAATTATTTATTTATAAAAATAAATTTTTTTACCAGTGAATATAAAAAAAATATGTATATATTGATATAAATTGGATTATAAATAATAGTAAATTGTGAAAAAAGATAAAATTTAAAATCCATAATACCAAAATGAATGTAATCCCTTGTAATAAATTCATTCAGCACTAAAAATGGAAAAATACCCCTTAAACGAGGCATAAATTCCATCAAATATTAAAACAATTGGGTATTCAGACTAATAACTCAGTTTTGGAACCCATTTGAGCCATTTATTGGCCACAAAAAATAGTGACAATAATTACATGGTCATGATGGTGTAGAGATCATCGTAGGATTTGATTTGATATGTTGTAGAGCTCAAACGGATAGTCAGATCAAAAGTTATGGTTGTTTTAAGTTTGAGTTACGTTTTCACCTTATTTTAGATATGTTATTAATTTTTCTATTCTTTGGGTCCTCAAATTGTTATTAATTGACTATTAATCAATGATTATTAGAAAATTATTAATAAATAATATATTTTTAAAATATTTAATAAACCAATTTCCCCATATATAAAATATATTATGTGAAAATGTCTACTAATACTTATCTAAAACATATTTAAAAAATATATATTATATTTATATCCAAATAAATATACATATATATTTAAATATCAATTTATTATTTTTTATGATTTTTTTTGAAATATAACCTTTATCAACAGAAGTTAAAAAGATCTCATAAATCCCCCCCATTTATCAGTGCTTCTAAAAACGGTGATAAAGGAGGCCCCTTTAATAGTGTTAAAAAAGTGCTGATAAAGGGTCACTTTTAACGGTGATTTCTAGAGCTATTAAAAGTTGCCTTTATTGGAATTTTTATAGTACATATAAAGTTAAACACTTTATCATAGCTTTTTTTAACACTATTTAGTGGTAGCATTGTGAAAAAACGTTTTTTGGTAGTGGGACGTAGGTGCTTAAGGTGGCTTTGTTTCCCAGGGTTTTCCAAATTTTTTTGTCTCAAAAATTGGGAGTTGGGATTGGGAAAAGGAATATTTTTGTGTAAGAGTACATGATACATGTAATATCAATGGTAATCATAAAATTATGGGAACCAAAAAGTGTGAGTTTCTGACCACGTACGATAACGGTTCAGGGGGAGCAAATGGTTTATAGAAAATTCATAGAGTACACGGATGGATTGTGGTATGTGGGATATCATGTCATTCATGAAAATGAGGCGGTGATTTGAGAAGACATGAAGGGAATTGTTCTAAATAATTTTATTGTTATTTGGGCCGCTGTGAAGGAAAAAAGATAGTATGCAAACCGTGTAGAGAAGAACGGTTCATAGGAGAAGTGGTACATAGGGAAGGATGTACCACATTGAGGATTTGTATAATCTAAATTAGTGTATTTTTAGATCTATTTTATTATATAAAGAGCATTAATTCCATCATTAATAAGTGATAATTATATCAGAGAAAATCATTGATCCAATATTTCGGCTATGTATGGATGTTGTTCCTGACAAAGAATTTCATGAAGGGTGAAGTGGTTCATGTGGAAGCAATTCTACCGAATGTTTTTTGAGGGAAATATATCCCATAAAGGAAGAAGTACAAGAAGGAGGAAGATGTGGTACACAAAGGAGGAAGATTCAGTATGAAGAGGAGATACAGTTTGCATAATCATAGGTAGTTAGCAGGTGAAATATGGTTTGCAGAAGTGGAGACAGTCTGTGAATAAGGGATGGAACTTAGAGGAGAGGTTGTATGGGGAAGTAGAGGAGAAGCATTCTGCGAAGGAGGCAAGTTTTCTAAAGTATAAAAAATTCATAGAGAGGTTATATAGGAATAATTACTTATCCACAGTATATGGAGGAAGAAAGGAGGTTCTCTGAGGACTCAATGAATATTACAAAATCATTAGAATAATTTGTGAAACAATTTCCACTAACCTGGTAGTATGAAAAATATTGGAATTCATCTACAGGTGAAAAATTAACATTAATATAGAATTTATTTATATTTAGGGATGCATAATTTTATGAAAATTAAGGGACCTATAAGTCAATACACTATAATTGCATCCCTTCCAAGAGAAGTAAGAAAAGGAAAAGGAAGATGCTGATTGTTTCCACTATTAGAGAACCAGAGAAAGAGAAAAATGGAGTGTTACATGGGAATGCAGGGAGTGGACCCTAAATATTGTAAATACGGTGATCCTGAGCATATAATTGATATATCTAGAACCTTGTAATAGCAGTGAGCTTTAGTGGACTTGGTACATTGGCACATCACCATTATATGATCCTAGGACATACACCAATGGGGTTGAACCAAGTGATATCAATATGTCATGTGCATGATTACATTTCTATTCGTATATTGCTACATTAGAAAGAGAGAAGTATGTTTTTTTTAATTATTAAACAAGATCAAAAGTGTAATGATATTTAATTATTCATACCTTGATTCAGCCCCACCCTCACCACTAGGGTATTTGACCTAGTGGACCTAACAATACTAATGTGTCCTTATAAATTGAAAACATCCTATTTGAGTCATACTTGTCACTGCATGTGTTAGTTTTATATGATACCAATTCCGACATGTCAAAAACGAATATTGAATCGTTTTCCTAAATTATAAAGACAATATGGGCACAATTGATCAGTTTTCAGTGGGTGGCACATGTTTTGAAATAAAATGCCAATTTTAAACTATTAAAGGATACTTTGAGTCAAACAGGGGACACTACGTATTCGATTGTGGTGTGGAAGATTCTTACACATAAATAATGACTTATATTTCATTTTACTAAAATGTAAAAAACAATATGAATTCTTTTTATTGGTTTTTAGTATGTCTTTAGTATTTTTTACTAAAATATTAATTTTATATAAAAAGGTGATTGTGGAGACATATCATTTACACGGTGCCTCAGAATGAGGTGAGGCTGATTTCTAAGAGACAAAAATTACATATGGATTATTTTCCTAATGTATCTAAACCATATGAATGTGTTTTTTTTAATTTTGATAATTTCACATGTTTTTTCCAAAAATGTCATTGTAAACTAAAAACATTCACTTGGAATTATACCGGTCACATCGTTTGTAGGTTTTATGTGAGAATAATTCTTATATGTCACAAATGACTAATGAATCATTTTCCTAAATTATCATGGAAATCCAAGTGTGTTTTATCAACTTCCAATCAGTGACACATGTTTTTAACTAATTTTTCTATTTGAAACTGAAAACAAAAACATGGATTCATACCATGGAAAATGTGAATAAAATTGAGTTGTGTTTGATTCTTACATGTCACAAATGACTTATTTATCTTTTTCCAAAAATATTAAAACAATATGAATATGTTTTCTTAGTTTTGAGTATGTGACATTTGTTTTGACCTAAAATGTCAATTTTAAATAAAAAGACACACTTTGAGTAATACCAGTCACAAAGTGCATCAAATTCATCTTTATATGATTGGTACACATCCAAAATGACTTATGGATAATTTTCAGAATGTATTAAAATGATATGAATTTTTTTACATGTTTTCTAGTATGTCACATTTTTCATTTATTCTAAAATGTAATTTTAAACTAAAAACACACACTTTGAGTCATACGAGTCACATCTTGTTTTGTTTTTACATTATACTAATTCCTATACATCATAAATGATTTATTAATCATTTTCAAAAAATTATCAATACAATTCAAGCATGTTTTCATGGTTTTCATTAAGTGACACACATTTTGAACTAAAATTTCAATTTTAAAGTGAAAATGGACACTTTGAGTCTTACCAAACACACCATCTATATGATTCAGGTGAGGATGATTCCTACACATAAAAACGACTTATGGATCAATCTAAATGTGATTTCCTGTTTTTGGGTGTGTCAAATGTCCTTTTTACTATAATGCCAATTTAAAATAAAAGGACACATATTGAGTCATACAATTCAAAAAAGTGTATCCGATTGAGGATTGGTTGATTATTATACATCAAAAATGACTTATGGCTCAATAAACTATTGTATCAAATTAATATTAATTTGTTTTATTGATTTTGAGTATGTAACATGTTTTTTAATTAAAATGGAATTTCAAACTGAAAACATTTAATTTGACTCATACCGGTCATATTACGAGTCGGTTTCATGTGAGACTAATTATTATATGTAAAAATGACATATGAATCATTTTACTAATTTATCAAGACAAACAAATAATTTTTTCATTGTTTTCAATGAATGTCTCACATTTTGAACAAAAATGTCAATCTTAAACCGATAACAGCCTCTCTGAGTCATGTCGGGCACACAATATATCTACAATAGGTGAGTCTAATTATTACACATAAAAAATGACATCTGGATCATTATCATAAATTACTGAAACAATTTGATTTATTTTTATCATTTTTGAGTTTGTCACTTCTCGTTTCTCATAAAATGTCAATTTTATATAAAAGACACACTCAAAGTCATACTGATCACAACATGTGTCAGATTGAGGTTTTTATGATTCATAAATATCACAAATTAATTATTTATCACTTTCCTAATGTATAAAAATAATATGAATCTTTTTCATGGTTTTTAGTTTTTTATAATTTTTTTAAATTGTCATTTTAAACAGAAAACACGAATATTGATTCATACCATTCACATCATGTGTCAGCTTGACATGCGGCTGATTCATACACATAAAAATTAACTTATGGATTATTTATTTAAATTTTCAATACAATATTAATGTGTTTACGGTTTTTAGTAAGTGATTCACATTATGAACTAAAATGTTAATTTTAAACAGATACCAAAAAATTTGGTTCTTATTGGGAACAAGATGTATCATATTAAGTTATGAATGATTCTTACGTGTCCCAAATGACTTATGAATTATCTACATAAACTATTTAAATGATATATATTCTTTTTCTCATTATTGATAACATTACATATTTTTTATTAAAATACCAATTATAAATAAAAAGACACACTTGGAGTCATATCGATTACAAAAAGTGTTGAATAAAGGTCTGTTTGATTCCTACATTTCAAAATGACATATGGATCATTATTATAATGTATCAAAACAATAATATTGTATTTTATCTATTTTGAGTATGTTACTTGTGGTATTTAATAAAATTTCATTTTAAATTAAAAAAATACATTGATTCATACTAGTCATGTTGTATGTTGAATTGCAATGTGGTTTATTCAAACACATCAAAAATGGTTTATGGATCATTTTCATAAAGTATAAAGATGATACTATTGTGTTTTATTAGTTTTTATCATGTCACATTTCTTTTTACTAAAATAAAATTTAAACATAAAACATGCACATTGAGTCATATTTGTCACATCTTGTGTCAATTTTATGTGAGACTGGTTCCTGTACATCAAAAATAAATTATGACTCATTTTTTATGTATCAATACAATTGGAGAATGTTTTATTTTTTTATTGAGTAGTACTGGTTTTTAACTTAATTTTCTATTTTAAATTGATAACTGAAACTTTGAGTCACACTAGGAACACATTATATCAGATTGAGGTGTGGAAAAATCCAACTTGTAAAAATGACTTATGGATAATTTTCTTAATGTATCAAAATAATTAATAAATTATTTTTCTTGAGTATGTTTCATTTTTTTTATACTAAAATTTCAATTTTAAACTACACACATGAATTTTGAGTTATACTGGACATAATCTGTATCGTATTGAGGTGTGTTTGATTCATACATGTCAAAAATTACCTATGGATCATTTTCCTAGTGTTTAATACAAAAATTAAAATGATATTAACTAAAAAATAGATAAAAGGAAAATGAAATCAACTAAATAAGTAGTAGAAAGTCCCCTCTCTGTGATGTCTATATACATTCTGACACTAGGTATGTTTCATATTTATTTCTAAAAAAAATTTCTTCTTGTTAATATGATGACTATTGATAGTCCTGGTAGTATTTTAAAAAATAAATAAATAAAGGATTCATAATTATTTCAAATTATATTGTAATTATATTCAAAAATACCACTATTGTGATGCTAGTTTATCAATGTTATACAATATTTTCAAAAATATGAAAACATAATTAATATGATATTTATAATTGGTTCATTTTAAACATTGTAGGTACACTGATAATGATAATTAATTTTTTTGATATATGTTTTGATAGTGAAATATTTTTATATATACCATAATACTTATCCAATTGTAGAATTCGATAGTATCCTTTTGTAAAATGATTGTCCTTATGCCCCGATTTTTATGATATTTACAACGTCCCTATCATAAAATTTTTTTTTCGTTAAAACAAAATATAAAATATATAACACCATGTTTATTTTTAAAATGTTTCCTGTAGTGTTTTACGAATTTCTAAATGTTATAATATGTGGTCGGTGTTTTGGTTATCCATGTTACAATCCATAAAATAAATCTTCAAAATATCTAAATTTACTACATTGGGTAACCAATAATATGTTAAAAGAAAAAAGGAATGAGTAATAAAACGAATGAAAATATATTTTATATTATTAAATACTATAGTTTACCCACTTCATAATGGGTTTTAATATGAGTATTTCATATGTAAGTATTCTTTCAAAAATTGTGGCTAGTTTGTAAACTATTCATTTACAATTGAATAGTTCCAATTATAATCCTTATATATAAGTTACGTGAGGACTAATGACTCCAAATTTATGATCATAGGGGTTTCCATTCAAATATTATTGATATATATTCTTGTAAAAATTATGAATATTATTCAATAATAGTTAACATAGTTGATCAACTATTGGAAAGAAATCATGAAAGCACACATTATGTATACAGTTACAACCAATACTCCTATCTATTCATGCATGAGAATTTAGTTTACATTATCAAGACCAATATATTCTGTAATTGACTCTTCATACATTTGTTCATAAAATTAAACTGTGGTCATACCACCACTTTCTAATGTTGAATATATGTGAGATTTTAATGTTAGTAAATGTGATAGTTTAATGGGTGGGGTAAAGGTCCTTTATGAATATTTTTTCAACTGGTTAGTTGATACCTTAGATCATTTAGATTCGACCATTCATTTCAACACCTTCACATTGTCTATCTATAATAACATTTATCATTTGGGACCTTTTTTTAAATAATTATTAATGTTTTTTCTTGAAATATTAATTATTAATGAATACCACCTTACTGATTTTTTTTACAAGATATAATGGTCATGCTAGGAATGATCCAATAGACTATAAGACCATATAAATATATTCCTCATGAAGTGGATCTTGTAGCTTATTTCTTATCTCTTAAGCTATGTTAATCCCCAATCTTAGATGATATATTGGAGTTTTTGTGTGTGTAGAATATCTCCTTGGATATTATACATAGTAACCCCACATAATAATGAATATGGTTATGTGTTTATATATATAAATCACTATAATTTTAACCCCAAAGAATATCAGTATAGGAAAGGTCTTAGGGTCTAACTGTTTCACATTTCACATTACAAATTTCTACAATATTGTACACCTCTTCTGAGATAGATTTCTTGGGGGAATGGCTCACTTCAAAGATAGTGGGGTAAGAAGATCTTAATGTAGTTGTTTTTATTATGTTTTTTTCTCTTTGATTCCTTGCCATAACATTTTACAACAACTCTAACTATAAATTATTATTATTTCTTATAGATCAGATAATATTTCCTATAAATCATACATTTTATTGTCTTTAACCTTGTTCATTTGTTCTTTTAAAATATGTTTTGGATGACACTCCAGAACCCACACCTTTGACACTACCATATTGTTTTGGAAACTTCAAGGCCACTAATAGTAGTTATTTATCAGGTATATTTAATGATTATTTTTATGTATAAATTGGGTAAAAAGTATAGAAAAATAAATATTAATTATTATGTAATATCTATTTAAATAATAAAAAATTATTATATCATACTTAGAAATTCTTACCACAATTATTGTGTATTTTCATGTACTAGTATCCACTCTTTATTTCAAAGTTCCCCATTCCATAGCACATTATGTGTGGTCGAAGTGGATTTGGATTTCAATTTATCAACCCATATATAATAATATGAATATAAATATGTCGTTTTTTTCATGTCACATAAAATTATTAGGGTGGATTTAATATACATACCAATTTTATCAAGTGAAGCATACCTCATCCTTACTTTAGGGTAGGGGTACATTTGTTTTTCTACCCATTGCAAATTTTCAACACTCAGTTGTAATTTAATAAATTATAAATTCTTAATCAAAGTTATTAATACATGTATTTTACGAAATTTTGTACCAGTCACAAAGTACCTAAAAAGATATATCCTAATGATGACCAATAAATGCATCCCATGCTTGTTAGTTTATTAGTTGTGCATAAATTTATAGTGGTTGAAGGATTATTGTAACATCCCAGGTAAATAATGAATAAAACATTTTCATATTTATTAATATTTGAGAATTAAATATTAAATTTACTTTAATGGTGTTTCTATGTTCAATAGCGTACCCAATACGCAACAAAGAGTTTCTTTGAAATCTTACGTTGCACACTAGTAATAAAATAATATTATTTTAAATGTTAGTTAACTCGTAGCTGTTGTATTGGCAAGAAGGAATAGAAATAACTAAAATATGATTATATATGTTTGTTAAATGTTTTTACATTTATCCAATAAAAGATAAATGCTTAAAATATGAAAAGAATTCAATTTTAGGTATATATACTCAAATTTTCACTAAAGGTCCACTTATCAACTTTTGATGGTGAAGCGTCATTAAATATAGTTTTGGTCACTCTTAAACATTCTATTGGACCAGATAAAATTCTTCTTTAGAATCCGGACATCAAAATTTTCTTTTTGTAAATTTTCTTTATTTTTTCGATAAAGATCATTTTTTAATGAATAGTGAATAATATTGTATTTTAATTCAAAACCTCTTTTTATTCTGATTTTTAAATAAGATTAGATTATATTTTGAAGTGGTTTTAAAGTGAAATTAGAATATATTTTTACCATTTAATCCAATAGTGATCGTTGGAATTAATTTCACATTGAAATCAGACTTGAATTAGTGTCAATCTCTTGATACTTTTTGTTTCATAAAAACACGCTATTTGTTTTGACAGCGGGAATTAATTATTAAATTAATTAATTCAACTCATATGTTTTGAATTTTTTAAAATAGACATCATTTTTGAATTCAGAATATGAAATATATCTTAGGGTGAGTTTTTGGTATTTTTCTGAAAAACTTCAATTTTTGATGAATAGTGAAACCACTAAGTGGTACTTAAAAAACTGATTTTTCATTTAAATGAAATTTTACCACCTTTGTGTTTTGAATTTCAAAAATCCGACATACATGGTTGTCATTAAGAAGTAAAATGTTGTTCAATGGGATTAAAATAATTTTTTTGGTGAATAGTAACTTTTATGTTTTTAATCGCGATTAAAGGTAATTAGTGTAATTTAAGATAAAAAATTTGTTTTAATAATATGAAATGAACATGAAAAATGTACTACCCTTATTGGATGTCTCTTGGCCAACCAAGACAATCCATGGGTCAACTTGGGGACCCCATGGAGCCACTTTGGTAGGAAGATGACATTAATATCTTTTTATTTAAAGTTAAAATAAAAATGTCACAAACATGAGTTGTTTTACTAAAACAATTTTTAAATGGGGTTATAAAAGTCAGATATTTGACTATAAATATTCATTAGGAAGATAAAATGATTTACTACATGATTATATTTTTTATATAATTTTTAGACAATAAATAAATTAAATTATTTATGACACCATGATGAGGCATCGATTACCTCATTATTTAACGATTTAAATAAAATGGAATGATAATGTAAACTCTAAGACCTAAACATGTCCAAAACCTATTGGATGGGTGTATTTCGAACCCTTATCACCTTATACTCGAAACAAATTAATGTTATACCATTAAAATCAGAAACTCATTCTAAAATAAAGTAACATTTCCTTACCTTCCAAGAGTGCCCCTCCTCTCCTCTTATAAAAGGACCTCACCTCTACCTCCTTAACCACACCTCTCAAGCCTTTGGCTCGGCCAAACCCTGCCCATTTTTTCTCTCCAAATCCCTCTCTTACTCCTATAAGCCTCAATTTTGGAATAAGTCTTTCCAAGGAAGCCATTGAGCTCAAATCAAAAAGAGTTACCCGATTCAAAGGTAGTGTCTTCTCTTGTGTTCTTTTGTATTATTTTGCTTCTCCAACCCCCTAAACTCTTTTTATTCCATTATTTTGTAACAAATCCAATATATTCAATACAATAGGATGTTTTTATAATAAGTATTATAGCTACAAATACACACACAATCATATAATGGTTAAAGAATATGCTGTTTCCCTAGATGGAGAATTTCTGCCTCACGAAGCGATGATTGTTCAACACTCATATAACACCTTCAAAGGTGGCCATTAAGATGTCACTATATTTATATATGATATATAATATGTTTATGTTTTACATAAGATTATGTATTTTTCATTTATGGAATACCTTTATGGTTTCCATTATGTATAAACACGATATCTTCATTTTAGCAAGTGCGGACTACCGCCCCCTCAAAGTGATTTGATTCGTTAATGCCATATGTGGGACGTATAAAGGATGGATTTAAAGTTATTTTATATGATTTTATACTGGAATTATAATATGCCTTTATATCATTATTATTTCTCTCCATTAAATTATGAGATAGAAATGAAAGTAGCGTTCATGCATACGTACGGCTTACTGTCTCCATAAACGGTTCATTTCATTTCTTATCCCCAAATGTAATGTACTATTATAAGTAAATATATATAATGGATATATATGATGTATGTTACATCTAAATGATTAATATAATTATGGAATTAAAATATACGTATCTCTCATTTAGTTTTAATTCCATTAATATGACATAGAAATGAATGTAGCGTTCATGCGTACGTACGGCTTACCGTCTCCATGAACGGTGCATTTCATTTCTTACCTCTAAATGATTATGTAATATTATATATACATGTATATGCTGGAAATATATGATATATATGATATCCAAATCATGAATACCATTATGGATATAATGAACCATTGACCACATGAACAACATGTAATTGTAAGAAGTCCGCATTCGACTTGAGAACCAAATATCGACAAAACAAACATTATTAACTTAAATGATTACATAATGCTTATAACATGGAAATAAATAATATAAAAGGAATATTAAGCTTGAAAAATGTTTTTAAGAAAGTAGAAATTAACACTAGTTTATTATTCAAGAGATTAAAGAGCAATTGAGTCACGTTGGACACGAGGTAAGGGACGTCGTCTCAATCTCCTTTCATTGAGGCATATTTCTTTTTATACAAAACTTTCTTTTATACAGTGTATAATCCATTTTTACATTTACTTTTATACAAAAGGAATCTTTTTCTACGAGGTGTTTTACTAAACGACAAAAAGGAATGATTATTTTAACGTGTGCGGTGACAATGACCTTTTCCACCGCCGCGAGTATTATTTAGTCTTTGGCTTCCTCAATAAGCCGTAATGTTTTTAATATAAAATAAATACCATATTCTATTTTATGTATTTTGGTATTGAAAATGGTTTTTATAATATATTTTTTATGTCAATATATTTAAGTTATATATTGTGATCAATGTGTGGAAATGTTTTCTTTCAATTATGTATGTTTTATGTATTATGATTTTATAATGGTACATGGACATTTGACGGGTGGTTACGTGATAAACCATATGAAGGGTGGTGTCGTGAATACCAGTATGGGTGGTTACGTTATAACCTCCAATTGTTTGGGTATGGAAGTCAGCCGTATGGCTATTCCATTAAGTTTGTATGGAAGATGGACAAATGGTTATTCCATTAAGTGATATGTGTGGAAGTCGAACGTATAGTTATTCCACTTAAGTATGTTTATGTCTCAAGTTACATTTATATGTTATGTGTTATTTATATGTGTTTTATGGTAATATTTTGGTTACAAAAGGGTAAGTAATGATATTTTATTCAGTGAAGAGTTTTTACTACTTCCTAAAGGTGAAGGTATTACTTTGATAAAGTATACATGGTTTACTTGTTGTTTTAAAAACTAACAGTTTTCATTTTTTGTGTATCCCTTACTGAGCTTTTTATGCTAACCCCAAGTTTTTTTGAAATGTTTTTCACAGGACTTAATGTTGAATTCGGTCAAGGATGGGATCAAGGGAAAGTCATGCTATCTAAAACATGGAAATAGACATGATTCTTTTTAAGAATTTTTATTTTATAGAAAGTTAGTAGAAGTGTCTAATTTGTAATCTTTTTAGATGTAATAGTCATGTCCTAATTATCTAAAACTCTAAACCTGAAAAAAATCCACAATGTGAATTATTCATTTAATTCAATATTAAATAAGGTTTAAGGTCGAGGCCTTATAGCTCGTATCAGAGATCGGTTTAGATAACTTTAGCTGTTAGAATTATATTAAATGATAATCCAAAAATATGTTTTTGAAATGATATAGCATTTGAAGATTATCATGTTGCTTCATCTGAGACATGTTTGTTAAGAATGGTTTTTCGTAGAAGAAATAGAACAACTTTTCTGGGAAGGCATACAGAGGGAAATGACCTTTCCAATCAGTATCCTGAGATGGTCAGAATCAGAACTAAACTATTTTCTGTAGTGATGGCTCAGTTGAATCCGGTGAAAAATGTTGGTTGTTTTTATTGATGATATTGTAGTGTTTTATAAAAGTAAAGAGGAGAATGAAAGAAATTTAATGTTTATTTTGCAAACCTTAAAAAATGAAATTGTATGGAATATTCAGCAAGTTTGAGTTTTGGTTGCAACAAATTTCTTTCCTTGGTCACATTGTTTCTAAAGATGGCATAACTGTTGATCCTGCTAAAAAAAGTTGTTGAAGAGTGGCCAAGACCCAAAAATGTAAACGAGATCCATAGTTTCCTTGGTTTGGCAGGTCACTACCGAAGGTTTGTTGAAAATTTTTCACGGTTATATAGTCCAATGACTACGCTAACTCGGAAGGGTGTTATGTTTATCTAGACAAAAGAATGTGATGATTGTTTTCAGGAGTTGAAAAAAGATTGGTGAATGCTCCAGTTTTGGCACTTCCTTCCAGGAATGGTGAGTTTGTTATATACAGTGATGCTTCATTAAATGGGCATGGCTGTGTCATTATGCAGAATGATCAGGTAATTGCATATTCTTCACGTCAGTTGAAAACTCATGATGTAAATTACCCTACACATGATTTGGAATTAGCTACTGTTGTTTTTGCTCTAAAATTTTGGAGGCATCATTTGAATGGAGTAAAGTGTGAAATATATGCTGATCACAAAAGTTTAAAGTATATATTCACTCAGAAAGAATTCAACATGAGACAGAGGAGATTGCTGGAATTAATCAAGGATTATTATTGTAAAATTCATTACCATACGGTAAAAGCAAATAAAGTGGATGATGCTTTGAGTCTAAAAAGTAATGCATCATTAACCATGCTATGTTTGGAATGAGATCCTTTGGTTTTTGATTCGATGAACTTTTGCATGGAAGTTGTTTGTGCAGGAAGTTCTTCTGTTTTGTTTCAGGTATCAATGATATCACCCCTATCAGAATGAATTAAGCAAGCACCGAAGCAAATATAGTGAGTTGCAGAAAAAGGTAGAGCTGGTTCAGAAGGGTAAGTTGACTGAATTCAACATTGATAATGATTGTGTTTTGAGTTTTGGGAAGAGATTATGTGTGCCTTGTGATTCACAGTTAAAGAATGAGTTGTTATGTGAGGCTCATAGTTCCCCGTTTTCAGTTCATCCTGGCAGTACAAAGATGTACATAGATCTGCGGGAGTATTACTAGTGGGATGGAATGAAAAAGGATATTTCTAATTTTTCTGTGAAGTGTTTGACTTGTCAGCAGGTTAAAGCAGAGCGGCAGTTACCGAAAGGGATACATCAGCCTTTACTAGTTCCAGAGTGCAAATGGTAAAATATATCCATCGACTTTGTTGTGGGATTACCGAAGACATGTAGAGGTAATAATGCAATCTGGGATATTATTGATTGCTTGACTAAATCTGCTCATTTCCTTCCTATTCGAGATACTTTCTCTCTAGATCAACTTTCTCATTTGTATCCTAATGAGATATTCAGGTTACATGGAGTTCCTATCTCCATTGTATCTGATCTTGATCCCAGTTTTACTTCTATCTTTTGGAAAGGCCTTCAGCAGTCGTTGGGTACTGAATTAAATTTTAGTACAACTTTTCATCCGTAATCAGATGGGAAGTTAGAACGAACAATTCAGACATTAGATGATATGCTACGTGCTTTTTCGATGGATTATCAAGGATGTTTGGACCAAAATCTTTCTTTGGTTGAGTTTTCTTATAATAACATTTTTCATTCCAATATACAAATGGTTCCATTTAAGGAATTATATGGGAAGCGGTGTCGATCTCCGAATTTTTGGGATGAAGTAGGTGAAAGGAAGCTGATGGGACCAGAATTGGTAGAAGAGATGGAAGAAAAAGTTTAGTTGATTCAGAAACACATGAGAACAGCTCAGAGCAGGCAGAAGAGTTATGCAGATAACCGGAGGAAGGATATATCTTTCGAGGTAGGTGATCATGTTTTTCTCAATGTTTCACCATGGACAATTGTGATGCGATTTGGTAAGAAAGGAAAGTTGAGTCCCAGGTTCGTTGGACCGTATGAAATTCTGGAGAAATTTGGATCTGTTGCTTACCGAGTGGCTTTACCTCCGAGTTTATCTCAGGTACACAATGTTTTTCATGTTTCTATGTTGAGAAAGTATATTCCAGATACATCCCATGTTTTGAGCCCATAGGTAGTTCAGTTGGAAGAGAATCTCTCTTATGAAGAACAACCAGTCCAGATTCTTGACCGAAGAGAGCAAGTGTTGCGGAATAAGGTAATTCACCAGGTAAAGGTTTTGTGGAAAAACCATATGGTTGAAGAGGAAACGTGGGAATCGGAAAATTCTATGAGGGATAAATACCCCCACTTATTTTGATAAGTGAATAAAATTGCGAGGACGCAATTCCCAAAAGTGGGGAAGGATGTAACATCTCAGGTAAATAAAGAATAAAACATTTCCATATTTATTAATATTTGTGAATTAAATATTAAATTTACTTGAATGAGGTTTCTATGTTCGATAGCATACCCGATACGCAACAAAGAGTTTCTTTGAAATCTTACGTTGCACACTAGTAATAAAATAATATTATTTTAAATGTTAGTTGACACGTAGTCATTGTATTGGTGGGAAGGAATAGAAATAACTAAAATATGAATATATATGTTTGTTAAATGTTTTTACATTTATCCAATGAAGTTTAAAGGCTTAAAATACGAAAATAATTCAATTTTAGGTATATATACACTAATTTCCACTAAAGGTCCACTTATCATCTTTTGATGGCGAACCATCATTAAATATAGTTTTGGTCACTCTTATAAATTATATTGGACGAAATAATATTCTTCTTTAGAATCGGGACATCAAAATTTACTTTGTGTAAATTTTCGGTATTTTTCCGATAAAGATCATTTTTTAATGAATAGTGAAAAATATTGTATTTTAATTCAAAACCACTTTTTAATATAATTTTTAATAAGATTAGATTATCTTTTTAAGTGTTTTTAAAGTTAAATTAGAATATATTTTTACCATTTAATCCAATATTGGTCGTTAAAATTAATTTCACTTTGAAATCAGACTTGAACTAGTGTCAATCTTTTGATACATTTTGTTTCATAAAAACACGCTATTTGTTTTGACAGTGGGAATTAATTATTAAATTAATTAATTCAACTTATATGTTTTAAATTTTGTAAAATAGAGATCATTTTTGAATTTGGAATATCAAATATAGCTTAGGGTGAATTTTTGGTATTTTTCTAAAAAACATCAATTTTTGATGAATAGTGAAACCACTATGTGGCACTTAAAAAACTGATTTTTCATTTAAATGAAATTTTACAACCTTTGTGTTTTGAATTTAAAAAATCCAACATACATGGTTGTCATTAAGAATTAAAATGTGGTTCAATGGGATTAAAATAATTTTTTGCTGAATAGTAACTTTTATGTTTTTAATCGTGATTAGAGGTAATTAGTGTAATTTAAGATAAAAATAATGTTTTAATAATATGAAATGAACATGAAAAATGTACTACCCTTATTTTAAGCGTCATGGACGACCAATAAAATCCATGGGTCAACTTTCGGACCCCATGGAGCCACTTTGGTAGGAAAATGACATTAATATCTTTTTATTTAAAGTTAAAATAAAAATGTCACAAACATGAGTTATTTTACTAAAAAAATTTAATGGGGTTATACAAGTCAGATTTTTTACTATAAATATTCATTAGAAATCTAAATCTATTTCCTACATCATGATATTTTTTTATAATTTTTAGACATTAAATAAAATAAATTATTTATGACACCATGATGATGCAGTGATTACCTCATTATTTAACGATTTAAATAAAATGGAAAGATAATGTAAAATATAAGACCTAACCATGTCCAAAACCTATTGTATGGGTGGATTTATAACCCTTATCACCTTATCCTTGAGAAACATCAATGTGGGACCATTAAAATCCGAAAATCATTCTAAAATAAAGTAATATTTTTTTACTTTCCAAGAGTGTCCCTCCTCTCCTCTTATAAAAGGCCCTCACCTCTACCTCCTTACCCACACCTCTAAAGCCTTTGGATCATCCAAAACCTGCCAATTGTGTCTATCCACATCCCTCTCTTACTCATAGAAGCCTCAATTTGGGCAGAAGTCTTTCCAAGGAATCCTTTCAGATCAAATCAAAAAGAGTTACCTGATTCAAAGGTAGTGTCTTCTCTTGTATTCTTTTGTTTTATTTTGCTTCTCCAACCCCCAAAACTATTTTTATTCCTTTATTTTGTAACAACTACAGTATCATAAATATACTAGGATGTTTTTATAAAAAGGATTCTAGCTACACATACACACACCTTCATCTAATGGTTAAAGAACATACTATTTCTGTGGATGGAGAATTTCTGCCTCACGAAACGATGATTATTCAACACTCATATAACACCTTCAAAGGTGGCCATTATGATGTCACTATATTTATATACGATATATAATATGTTTATGTTTTAATTAAGCTTCTGTATTTTTCATTTATGGCATACCTTTATGGTTTCCATTATGGGTAAACACGATATCTTCATTTTAGGAAGTACGGACTACCGCCCCCTCAAATTGATTTGATTCGTCAATGCCATATGTTGGACGTATAAAGGATGGATTTAAAGTTATTATATATGATGTTATACTGGATTTATAATATAACTTTATATCATTATTATTTCACTCCATTAATGTTTGAGATAGATATGAAAGTAGCGTTCATGTATACATACGACTTACCGTCTTCATGAACGGTGCATTTCATTTCTTATCCCCAAATGTAATGTACTATTATAAGTACATATATATAATGGATATATATGATGTATGTTAAGTCTAAATGATTAATATAATTCTGGAATTAAAATATACATATCTCTTATTTAGTTTTAATTCATTAATATGACAGAAATGAAAGTAGCGTTCATGCGTACGTACGGCTTACCTTCTCCATGAACAGTGCATTTCATTTCTTACCTATAAATGATTATGTAATATTATAAATTCATGTATATTCTGGATATATATGATATATATGATATCCAAATCATGAATATCACTCTGGATATAATTAACCACTGACCACAAAAACAATATGTAATTGTAAGAAGTCCACTTTCGACTTAAGAACCAAATATCGACAAAACAATCATTATTAACTTAAATGATTACATAATGCTTATAACATGGAAATAATTTATATAAAAGGAATAGTAAGCTTGAAAAAGGTTCTTTAGCATGTAGAAATTAACAGTAGTTTATTATTCAAGAGATTAAAGAGCAATCGAGTCACATCGGACTCGAGGCAAGGGACTTCGCCTCAATCTCCTTTCATTGAGGCATAATTCGTTTTATACAAAAAATTCTTTTATATGGTGTATAAACCCATTTGACTTTTACTTTTATACAAAATGAATCTTTTTCTACAATGTTTTTTAATAAACAACAAAAGGGAATGTTTCTTTTAACGTGCACGGTGACGACGACCGTTTCTGCCGCCACGAGTATTATTTGGTCTTTGGCTTCCCCAACAAGCCGTAATGTTTTTAAAATGAAATAAATACCATATTATCTTTTATGTATTTTTGTATTGAAAATTGTTTTTATAATGGATTTGTTATGTCAATATATTTAAGTGATATATTGTGATCAATGTGTGGAAATTTTTTCTTTCCATTATGTTTGTTTTATGTCTTATGATTTTATAATGGTATTTGGACATTTGACGGGTGGTTACATGATAAACCATATGACGGGTGGTGCTATGAATACCAGGACGTGTGGTTAGGTTATAACCTCCATTACATTGGGTATGGAAGTCAGCCATATGGATATTCCATTAAGTATGTATGGTAGTTGGTTGAATGGCTATTCCATTAAGTTATATGTGTGGAAGTCGATCGTATGGTTATTCCACTTAAGTAAGTTTATATCCCAAGTTACCTTTATATGTTATGTGTTCTTTATATGGGCTTATGGTAATATTTTGGTTAAAAAAGGGTACAAAATGATATTTTATTCAGTGAAGAGTTTTTACTACTTCATAAAGGTGAAGGTATTACATTGATAAAGTATACATGGTTTACTTGTTGTTTTAAAAACTAATAATTTTCATTCTTTGTGTATCCCTTACTGAGCTTTTTATGCTCACCCTATGTTTTTTTGAAATGTTTTTCACAGGACTTAATGTGGAATTGGGTCAAGGATGGGCTCAAGGGAAAGTCATCCTATCTAAAACATGGAACTAGACATGTTTCTTTTTAATAATTTTTATTTTATGGAAACTTAGTAGAAGTGTCTACTTTGATATCTTTTGAGATGTAATAGTTATGTCCTAATTCTCTAAAACACTAAACCTGAAAAGATCCTCAATGTGAATTATTCATTTAATTCAATATTAAGTAATGTTTAAGGCTGGGGCCTTATAGTTATTTTCCCTCTAACAATTTTGAGATAATACTTCATAATAATTGTATAAAATCCTATGTAATCCTTTTCAGTGATCATTACTAAAAATTTCACATAGCATTCATGTACTATAAATGCACTCTATAAGAGATGATGAAGAGTAATTCAAAGTTTCATTATTTTTTAGTAAAATAATGAAATTATATCATAATGCTACCCTAATATATTCCTAAATTAGTGTCTTAATAACAATCCCAACATTGTTCCAAAATTATATATCAATTGGAACATGTATATGAGTGGTGAGCCCAATGTAACTTTTGAACATGGCCTTATTTGAGTTAATAGGTCGGTCTCATGCATTCTATCCAACCTCAAAATAAAAGAATTTTTATATCTAAAATAACTTTCACTAACACTGTTACACTATGGATATCCTATTTTTTTAGGTCACCAATTTTTCACCATCTACAATTTATTCATCTTAAACATCATCTGTATGTTGTTCCTCTAGATTCGTAGCATTGACATGTTCAGAAGGTTGTCGTTCCTCTATATTGGGAGAAATAAAATGATGAAAAATTGTATCTTCCTTCAGATTGAGAAAATAAACATGTGAAAAAGTAGTTTAATATTTAATTTATATAATTTAAATATACTAGTGAATAGATAATAATATGAGGTGACACAATGAATATTATAAAAAAAATATTTAAGATTATTATTACACTATCTTTTTTGAATGTTTTATGTAATTTTAACCTTCTATAAAATATCAAAATACCATAATTATGGTCTCCTCTGACATATATTACAACATCTCCATTGAGACCACTACGAAATTATTGTGACATCCTAATGAAAGGATCATTCTTAGTTGAATTGACATATGAACCTTTAGTGGTTTTGGTCAATAACAAAAAAATTATATCATTTAGTTTGGGAGATTTAGAACATAAAATAAATTTTCTAACTATGATTCCAATATTAATAGTTCATCTTTATACAATTCCTTATTGAAATACACATTCATGATTCAAAATCTATCCATATTAACCAAACTCTAGTTATGAAACTGCTTTCATTGAATCTTTGGAACATGGAATGTTTACAGACACAATATTTTTTTGATAATTCCAATGTATAAATATTCACTTAAATTATATTTCATTACTTCATACCAGACATATTCATCACATTATACACAAGTGTAACTCCACTATTTACTGGTGTACTTTGTTCATCATGTTCATTTATATAGAACATCTATCCATTATATGATTATACATTAAAACATGGTCCTCTTGAAAGCCATCAAAGTTATTCTAAAATTGAATCCGTATTTTTAGATGACTCCTTAAAAATACGGTCTAAAAACCATCCTATAAACTATTGATTATGTGTATTTGATAACAATATTTCATCCATTTATGGATTAAAATTCCTAATAAAAACTTTTTGGTTTTCAACATATGAGTAAACCTCTAAAATATTTTTCAAAACATAATGATATTCGAACTATCAATATTTAATATTAATTATGACAACAAATCTTCTGTAAATTCCTTCACCCACATGTTTTCCAATGTGACGAGATTTTGGTTGACCGAGGTTTTCACCTCAGACTGGTATTCAGTAAAGAATTCAATGACTTCCTCTAAAAAATATCACTCTATAATAAATCCTTCTACCCAATATTTATTTTTTATATTCCCTTTAAAAATATTCTTATACTATTCAATGGAGTACATACTTCAATAATGTATAATTCCACAATGTTGAATCTCTCTTACCAAGTGAAACATCAATTGAACAATTATATCAGATAATGTATGGGGGGAGAACATCTCTAATTCACATAATATGATATAAATTTCCATTTCTATATTTGGACATTTATTTATATCAATTACTATTAATGATATAGATTTTAAAGCAAAACAGATCTTGGTAAATGTATGATAGAAATTCTTTGAAAAAATAAAACATAAATCTATAGGCATTAGATCTTGCATGAAATCATAAGAATCATGTGATTTCATACCCTTAAACATTAAATTAGTCATTGAAATGATATTCGAAATATTTCATAAATACACTACTAGAACCTTTAAATTGCACATGAAGTTTCAAAACTGATATCTCTCTTTCTTGGAAAGTTTTTGTGTTGTTGGAGGTAGATTTGTTTTACACTCTTTCATGGCACTAACTCTTGAAATATTACCACGTCAATCATTTCTAACCTAGTCTTATTTTGATACATTTTTTATAGTTGAATTTAGTTATTTTCCAAAGGCAATGTCACATAAATTTTTTTTGACATTCATAACATCATAAAAATGCTTAATGTACATACAATTCAAATATGGAAATTCAAAAAAAATGACTGATTTTTCCAATTGGTTTTAATAAGAATTTTCTAATGGTTTTACAAAAGGAATTTCCATATATTTTACTTTCTCAAATAGTTGATCACCTATTAATAGGGATGGAGTTATACATTCATCTGAACTCCAAACAAATGATGTCATCTATGATATGTACTTATGTCATCGGGGTGGAAATATGTAATATTCTAGAAACATGGTCTTCGATGAATGTTTTAACCAAATTCCTTGTGTACCTTGTTCACAAATGGGACACCCTTAAGTTTCTTTAATGATATATTCTAAATAATTCTATAATAAAGAATTTCATTTATCATCGCGTAAAAAATTTCTCTCAACATGAAATATTCAATTCTATAAGAATTATACAATGTAACACCTAAATCTCACACTAATTTCAAATCTTCAATCAATAAACCCAAATAAACATCAATATCAATACCTAGTTGTTATGATACTTATATTACCAAAGATAACATAACGTAATTTTGTTTCATGAATTACCGTGGAAAAAATATATTATTTTTAAAAATATCTATCCTTGTACTATGAGCTCTACATTGAAAAACAGAATGATTCACTCCATCTATGGAAAGAGAAAGATGAAGGTTTAGCAGCTAATTTCCAAATCTAGGATACTCAAGATCAATTCTATTCTACTAAGGAGAGTCTTATGGCTGATGAAGTTTTCCATAATTATTTATTTTATTTTTTCCCCATTTTAATTATTTATATTATCCTCAGTTCCATATAGTCTTCTAAACCATGGAATGATTAGAAAGTACCATTGAACATTCATAAGACCTGATTCATGTTTATTGTATTAAGAGGAACCAAAATTTAGACATTTTTATGTTATTTTTTTCCTTCAAAAACAATATATAGTCATTTTTACATTTATCTATACATTCATAGATCATACACATTGAACATATAATTATTTTAGTGTCATATTTTTAGAATAGAAGCTTGTTATCATCTAGGATCATGTCATTCAAGAGAGTAAGTAGTTCAGTAAAACTATCATCACACCATCAATTTTTATCTTTCAAATTATACAACATTAGTGTGGCTAAAAATGATATATATTTAATCTAACCAGTATATAATGACAACTTTTCACAACACTTTAAATTCTGAAATAATTTTTTTCTATCATAAAGCTTATCTTCAACAATCATTTTCATTTCCTCAATATAATATTCATCATTGTTCACACATTTAATCACATCCCTGATAAAAAATTTATAATTATCCACACTTATAATCAAAATAATGTAACACAAAAATGTATTTGAGAAGTTTCATATGCATGATATTTTGAAAAAATTATGAACTCTTTCACCCCATCCATATAATCTATTAATGTGCGTCTGGTATCTTTCCATTTTTATTCATATACATCATATTTTTTTTAATAATATTAATATTTAACAAAATAAATAAACCTTAAAAACTTTTTCATAGGAAAATTTCCTCTTATGGTTAATTTTTTCTATATTTTATGCACCCAATATACCATTTATTTCATAAATTCAGGTCCCAAGAGAGACCACTACCCTATTAGAACCCAATATAGAGGTGATCAACATATGTTCTCTAATACAAAGCTTCAAAAATAGCTATCCATTTCAAGGATTAATTTTTTTTTAACAAAAAATATGATTGGTAAGATTTTAAATTTTCTTTCACTACATTTGGGACAATATAATTTCCATATATTATCATCCTGAAAAGAAAAAAATAATGAAATATTATACCCTAATTGTTACTAAAAATAACATTCATAAGGAAATGACATGTTTTACAAATAAATTGTGGTTTTAATAAATTGAAGTAGGATAGATAATTGGATGAAAATAAAAATATTTGTTTGATTTAAATCCATGGGATTAGGTGAGATACCTTGAAATAGGATTCGATTTTTAGTTTTGTACCGCAAAAAAATTATACTTATCATTTTAAGTCACTACCTTACATGATAAGTGGGAAGTTTTTTTGGTGAAAACCTATGATCTCCATGCAATTAGATTAATAAATAACGATTAATGAGTTAAAATAAACATGAAAGAGGGAGGAATGTGAACCAATAATTTGTTGAGGCAAGACAAATTGGGTGTTGAATCATTACAGAATATCCCGGATAAATAATATCATTTTATCTCATGTTATTCAAACTATTTTGTTAATTAATAACAAACAAATATGTTTGAGGGGGAGTAAAAGATCAAAACTGATCAAATACCTTGATTTTAATATATATGAACATAATTACAAGACAGAAAAATATATGAACATTAAATTAATACAAATTTATTTATTAAAATTAAAAAATATAAAATATATATATATACAATGAAATTATTCTAATTTTAATTCATATTCACTTTTTTTGATGTGAAATTTTGTAAAAGACAAGAAATGTTTATGAACACATGAAAACACAACCACCAGGAAATAAAAATTCATATCACAAATGATGTTCTTGAACTGATTATATAGGTGAGATAACCATTAGCTTGATAGAATTCTTCTTAATGAATGGTAGGATCACCATAGTACCTTAAAAATTATCAATAGGGCTCTAGAGAGGTAAATTGAGTTGTATTTCATGTTTATGGGATTTAGAGTGAAGGGTAAGATATAATGGGTCATTATTTATAGAAAAATAGAGGGTATTATTTATTAGTTTTCAAACATTGGCCTTGAAAACCATGTTAACAAAAAAATAAAAAACCATCAGTCTTCCCATGTTATTTTCCAATTTTATTTTTAGAAGTGCGTTCTTTAAAAAATTTTAACATTAATAACTAAACCCCTTAAAACCATTAATGAAGTGGAAGGGAGTAATTTTCATATCTATGTTATGATTTCCAAAAATACATCAATTTAATAGATAACATTAACAAATATTTTGATATTTAATTTATAAATATTTTTTTGCTAAAATATATTGTTTAAATTATACAATCGAATTTTGGATTCTTTGAAGAACTTCATATGATTACAGAAAATTGTTTTACTATTTTTTTAATCGTTATTATTAATTAAATTTTTTATGAAAATATAAATTAATATTTTCTTTAAAAAATATTTTAAAATTTACTTAGTATATATATATATTTATTTATTTCTAAAATAATTAAACCTATAACAACAGAGGACTTGTGAATTTTAGGAGGGAGGTATTCTTTTCCTAAATGTTTCCCCATGATATGGGATGTTGATTTTTTGTAATGGATGCAAGCTATCCAAGAGATTTATCAATCCATTCAATATTTTGTTCTGAGATGATGAGGATGGTTATCGCCTAATAATACACCCATATTTATAACTATTAAACAACATATTCAATATATCATAGTTGAAGAGTTATATTTAGAACCCATCACCTATGATCAAATTGAAATATCTTGACAGTGAAGTTAATTCTACCTTCTCACGGAACTAGGTTGTGATTGGGGACCAATGTGGGAGGACAATATAGGTTTAATATTATGAGAATTATTTGTGGAATCAGTACCCTTACCTATTTGACTAGGGTATAACTTTTTGGTTGAAAAGATATATTGGTGGGGAGAATTTAGACATCGAAATATTTTTGTTTTAAAGTTTATAATTTTTTCAATTATATTTTAATAGGTGGTAAATAAGTGTTTTTAATATAAATTCCACTATTAATGTTCGAATATAACATTTTAATAGAAATATATTAATTCTGACCATAGAAATGTGATCCTAAAAAATATTTTATATCTTCTAAAAGGAAAACCATTTAAAAAAATGTGACGCCATGATTTTATCTAAATATATGATTTTAAACTATGGGTGAAATAATTTTTTTTGGGGTTTCACACCACTAGATAGGCCAATTGAAGCTGTTTATTTTAAAAACTACACAACTGAAAAATTATATATTTATGATTTCATATCTTTTCAAATCAGTGTTAGCATTCAAAAACTATAACTATACAGGTGATCTTTTCATATTGGATATACATGTACATTATTCCTTGGAAATCTTCAACGGTGTCTCTTGTAATAATATTAATTGTTGAATTTAAATCCCAAAATTGGTAAGGATATTTATTTTTTTTCTTACACCATTATTATTGGTTTTCATGTATAAAATCTATTAAAAATTTTCATGATTTAAACTCAATCCCAATTTTATAGAATTTTTGGAAAGATATTATCAACATATCATTGTTCTTAATGTGAAAGTATATTGTGACAAAGGTAGATGTAGAATTATAGTGGGTGGTGTACTAAATTATTCATCGTGGAACTATCACCAATTTCCTCATGTTGAATTCACATCATTGAGGTGTAATTCTAGGAAGCACAATGCTTCTGAATGTATTGCCAATGAAAATAATATACATTATCTCATGACCACATGAGACTCTGGTAAGAACAATTTTAGTCTTCTAGACATCATAAATAGGTCAAATTGCAAGGTGTTTTCCCTTGAGGAATTATGAAATTCTTATAGAGTTTGCCTTGTTGGATAATTTTTTGAGGGATTGGGTCTGACAGAAGTTCCAACCCCACCTGATGAAAATGATGATGAGACATGGGAGCAGACAAAAACATGGAGAAGGGAATTCATCTAAGAGGTAGGGGTGGTGGATGATCTCATAGATGAATATTTTGGTGGTTTTGAAGTGGTTTTTCACTTGTTTACATACCTCATCCCCATTTGTCCTTTGGTAATTTGATTTAAAAATAAAAATCGATACAATAGGCTATAAACAATGGTTTTCATCATCTTGGTATAAATATTTTTTTTATCTTTATATATATTTATTTATATATAAATATATACAATTATAAATATAAAAAATATATTTATTTTTAAAATATATTTATTTAATTTTAGAATTATTCAACTATATATTTATATATTTATAATTATATTTATAAATAAACATATTTAAAAATATTTGAAAAAAGTTATAAATTTACTTATATAATCATATATATTTATAGAAAAATAAATATTTATATAATTATAAATAACTATAAAATTATATATAATTATATAATTAAATATATATATGTACATATATATGTAAATATATAAAATTACTAATATAATAAATATATTTATTCTAACGTTATAATTATTTAAATATATATATTTATATATTTGTCTTTTATTTATAATTAAATATATAAAAAAATATTTTTAAAAATATTTTTTTATTATTATAAATGTATTTATATAATTTTACATATTTATAATATTATATATATATATAATTATATATATTTATATAGTTATATATATATTTATTAATATATAATTATATATAATTATAAATATAATAAATATATTTTTTATTTAAATATATTTATTATATTTTTTTAATTATTTAAAAATATATTTATTTACTTAGAATTATAATTATACGTAAATATAATAAAAAAATTTATATAATTATATATATAAATATATAATTACATATATTCATATAATTTAAATATATTTATATATTTATAAATTTATATATGTTTATATACAATTATATATACTTTAATATTTTTTAATATTTATATAATTATACATATATTTTTCAATATATAAATAAATATAATTATAAGTGTTGTCGCCACGGAAGGAGTTGGGTGGTACTCAGCTACAGTACCACACCTGGAAGGTTAGAGGTTAAAATCTCAGGATGTGTATATTAAAATATGTGTATCATATTTGGTTATTGGTGGTTCGGTGTCATTGACCTAAGAAGATGAAGTTAGTGGTTATGGTTTTGAATCATGTTAACCCTTGCTCAATAGCAAGGGTGATCATAGTCAGTCAAGTTAGAGTGCGAGGCGATATCTGATAACAGTGAACTGTAGGCTGTAGCTGGGTAGATGAGCATAGTGATGGTAGTAGTGTTGACCCAGGTAGGTTATGGGAACTGATATTTCACTGACGATGGAAATGGGTCGATGGAGATCCAGGAGAAAGATATCATACTATAGTGGCTATTTGAGGGGGCAACAACAACATCAGTGCATGTCTATGATCATATCCATGGGAAACAGTTGGTGTTAGTAATAGTTGTTCCAGTTTGTGAAGAATGATGCTGGATCATTAGGGCAGGTCATTGGTGCGTCCTCTCAAATGGCTTCAGTAGTTCCATAGGAGCTAAGTCAACGGTGGTGGGCATCCTGATCGGCGAATGAGAATAGTGAATCCCCACTCGACGGTGGGGGTGGTGTCCCGAAAGTTTTCTATGGAAACTATACGACATTCAGTGTGAAGACGGAGGGTGGTTAGGTGACATTGGCATGGTGATCATGCATATCTATGTATGGAGGGGGCTTGTCCATTGTTAATTTTTAGGGGAGGCCCATACAATGGTGATGGTAACACTTGGAAACAGTGCCAATGAAGGTTTCATGGTAGTGGCATCAGGTTGACCCAGGGTGGAGTTGTATTGAAGTTAGGCATATGGTCCATGGATGATACAGGTCAATGGGTCATTATACATAGGCATTCAAAGCAACATATATGTATGGGGTCGATAGAGATCGTATAATAATTGTTGGATATGTTATATTATCCCTTGGGGGGCATTGACCTGCTCGTTTCATCTATGGTTGTGAGGTGTGTGTGTGTGTTTGTATATAATTATACCGCCAAATATCTAATATATATAATTATATGTTTAATAAAGTTTTCTATTATTTAAATATTTATATTTGACATTTGTAATTATTTATATATATATAAATATAATCATAAAAAAATATATTTTAAAGTATTTTTATATTGTTATAAATATATTTATATAATTATATACATATTTATTAATATATAAATATACTTAATTATAAATATAAGAAGTTTATTTATTATATATTTATATTTATTATAAATTTAAAATTATTTAAATATATAATTATTTATTTATAAATATATTAATAAATATATAATTGAAAATTATTTATATATAATTATACATATAATTTTATAATTTTATATATTTATATAATTTTATAATTATATAAATATTTATTGATATATATATATATATTAACTTTGGGGTACAATCACATGCAAACACACACACACCCTACACCTGTAGGCCGGATGAGTAGTTCATAGGTAGTAGATATCGTATTTTTTATTTTAATACATTAAAATATATCTAGAAAAATTTCTGGAGCTCTGCGTTGAGACGTCGTGCGATTCTGAGACCTGGTGTGCCCGAAATTAATTTTATAAAAATATGAAAAATATATTATATCATGCACGCACGGTTTCATAAATAAAACATGATATCTCATAAACATTCTAAGATAAAAAAAATAAGACCATGGTTGAATATGGAACATGAAGTTTACCCTAAGTGTGACCTATAATCGGTCAGTGCAGGATGTTCGGATAAAGAACATGTTGGAGGTATGTTCAGTGAAATAATTAAATAGTTGATTTAATTAATTCCTTAAATTGACTAAACAAAAATTCTCTATAAATATAAGGTTATGGATGATCTCCATGGTTATCGGCATAACCCTCATACAGTTGAGATGATATTTATTCCACTCTTTGTTAGTGAATCGAGTTCAGCCAATAATGAGCCTTTAGATCCAAGTGAATCGACACATAGCTAATGCAATAGCTTCTCTTCATCGGTTGTGAGTGCATTCTTCATCAAGGACAAGATGATTTTAGGTAGGACTGATTATTGTTATTTTCTTCACTATAGGATTGAAATATTGATGAGATCAATTCCATATCATTGATCTATTTTTATTTTGAGTCCTTTCATGAGACCCTGTATCAGTTTAATTCATTTTAGCAAATTTTCTCCATGATTCTCCCCATTCGAATCCCAATATGTATCTATATTCCAAGAAAATTTTACAATGATTGTTTCACCTTTGTTTTTGTGAATTTCCCCTATTGTTCTTTATGTTCTTTATTGTAGGCATATTGGGCCATGATTCAACATTGTCAGGTGGGATCGAGATCTGTCGAAAACTCATATTCATAAAGGATTCCTAGGTGGTGGATGGTTTTGAAAAATACGGATGAAAGTAGATGAATCATTGGATATGGGTAACTATTTCATGGATTCAAGATATGATATAATGAATTTGATGGCACAAGAGGTGCACAAGGTGCGTATGGGCTTCAAATGACAATCAGAGATCTAATTTCCAACCACTGGAAGGCCGAAACCAATGAATCGAGGATTTATCAATGATATTGGGGGAACCCAAGATGTGATTCAATGTGACAAGTGTAGATTAATATGCAAAAAGTATATCTGATTTTTTGTGAAAATCAGGACTACACAGCCTCTACTGGGATAAAAACACAATGTGTTATACTCATACAGTTGTGGCATTAGGGTTTTGAACAAAATTAAGAATAACACATTGTGTTTCAAGGAAAAAAATCATGTGACCCTTCTCTGGTTGATGGGATGTGTGATATAAGAACAAAAGAAGAACCATGTGTAGGATTCCATGCCACGTATCAATGTACATGGGAATGCACAAGTTCACAGAGACATGGCTGGGAGCACAGGAAGGACCCCCAGGTGGCCGAGGCATATTGTGTAGTCCCTTTACACTCCGTATTGGGATATATGGTTAGTGATACATAAACTATTAGGTTCACGACCTATAAAATGGGTGGAACCATACATCATGTTTCCCCTCATAAATTTCAGGTATCCTTCTATTTTAAGAAAATTCTACATCTCATATATCATTTGTTAAGACTCGGATTGTGTCCCACTAGTAGTATATCCGGTGTGTTTCCATGTATATTTTGATGGTAGTCATCATGGTGTCCTTTATCATACCGTGTGAGATGTTATGTGTATGACACTTCTTTAAGAAATGATTGATGACGACAATGATCTGATAAGATCACCATGGACATTATAGTGGCACCCCCCTATTGGGAAGGGAATGGGTCATCTATTTACTATCAGAGTGGAACCCTCTTACAGGATATGGAATACGTCATTGACCAATAGAGTAGCACCCTCTTTCCTGGAAGGGATCAGTTCCTCTATCTACTATCACAGTTTCACCCTCTGTTTGGGAATGGCATGGGTCCTATAACGATTAATAGAGTTTCACCCACCTACTGGGATAGGTAATGGTTCCTCTACCAACTATTGATTGGAATGCTCTTGTAGAGTTAGGGAATAGGTCTTCTATAGAAAATTGAGTAGAACCCTCCTATGGAGTTAGGGCATGGGTCCTTGATTATCCACGTGACACCCCCTATAAAGACAAGGCATGCGTACTCTACTGAATACGAGAGTAAAACCCTCTTACGGGAATAGAGAATGTTTCCTTTATTAAATACTGATCGGAAACCTTCTATAGTTTAAGGGTATGGTTCCTCTATCTATTAATTGGCCCCCACCTTTTGTGTCAAGGAATGGGTCCTCTACCTAGAGATTATGCCTCTCGACTGTGAGGCACAGTGGTGAGGGATGTCTTGAATTGGCTTTTCTTCCAAAGGACACTTGAGATGTTGGGAATCGTCGATGGACCATTTGGGATTGTTGGATCCCTTTTCTTAGGCTAGGGTGTGATATAGAGATCCATTTTCTCTCTCATATGATTTTATTTTATGTTCATATATATGTCTATATCCATGTCATTGTATTTTTTTATATCATACTTTGGGTTGAGATGTTTATTTCTATCATGTCTCTTATCACATCTCCCTTTAACATTCATGTAATCCTACTATGTATATATTTACTCACCTTGGAATGGGATTTCCCACATGTTTCATGTCTTATAAATATGATGGATAGATCGGTGGTGATTATAAAGGAACATAATGATTCCATGGTTTATTATAACATGTATAATTGTCAGGGATTATAGATATAGAGCTAGGCTCTCTCAGAATTTTTATTTTTCAGTTTTTTTCTATTGGGACATCTATCTAGTTGGGAGAGAATGTTTTCCCATTATTTTCATTTTATACTATTGTACTATTTTAATCCTTATAGGTTTTACATGTATGTTTTATTATCAAGATATTTTATCTTTTATTATTATTCATTTTCACTTATGCATAGATATAGTTCAGTGTGTGCATATAGGTACATTAGGAAACAGACACCCATATTAGTTATGTCTTTAGACACATTTCTCTATACCTTAACCTGTGGAGGTTGGCTTATTGTAGTTTTATATCGATTCCTATTGAGTTGGTCCATGAAAAATTGGTATTAGTGCAGTTCATTTGTTGGGTTGATTTTTGGAGTTTTACCCATATGAGGATTTGTTTGGGACTTAGGGAAATAGTGTCTAAATGCCTTTATTGAGTCTCTTATCCCTAGGAACCTAGTGTTGGTGCCACGAAATATGTATTTGTATATTAGCACTCAGACTACTATCTTTTCAACTCGATATACCTAGAAATTTATTTTAGGGAACATTGGTAAATGAATCATATATGATTGAGTCATTTGTCTAAACATCTTCAGTCATCTCCCCATATATATATACTAATATGATGATTCTATGTCTGGATTAACCTTTTTTGATTCCTCTATGAATATATCCAACCAGGATACCATTTTGGGATCATAATGATGATCTGGTGGTTGATGGGGCCTCAGTTCAGGGATCATCCCATGAGAACCTTTCGCTATGTGGATAGGTGGAAAAACTCCCACCTATCGAGTAGATGATCATACTGTCATAGAAGGCTTATTAAGCGTGTGGTATTAGAAGACACTCCAAATTCTGTTGATAGAGGCCATTGAGGTTCTATGGTGTGCCAGATCCCCCAAAAGAGGAGAATTACTTACATCCAGTGATTTGTGTTTTTATGCTTATCCGAACACCAACTTATCAAATAGTTGCAGTAGAAGCTATCCTTTTTCACAATGAAATTGGGAACTGGTGGAGTCTAATTAAAAAAAATGCATGTGGATTTTACACTCTCATGGACTAACATTCAGTAGTTGTTCCATATGGGGTATTACTATTAATTATTTCATTTAGTTTAGATCCATGATATTATGGAGCTACGGAATAGAGGGATAATAGTGTTTGAGAATCCTAAAAGGTTCACTAACCTTACATGGTATTCCCTCGACATGATTTGTGATGAATACTTTTGGGTGTGGATTTTTGACCCGGGTCTTCACAGAGACATATGTATCAGTGTGGTAACCCTATGCATTCCCACCATTGTTGGGGTGTTGAATTAGGAATTGGTGATGGAGAGATTCCAATCATATTGACACTAGGATGTTGGATTTTCATGTGGGGGTTATAGGGCCATGTTATCAACAACAGATAATATGTCCTAGTTGGCATGATCTCAGTACAGAAGATATTCCTAAGATCAGACTCTAGCATGTGGTCAGAGTAATCGTAGAGGACTAATGTTGTTCAGAGAGGGGTGGTGTTATGCATGTGATGGGAGAATTCATATGGAATGTGATTTCTTAACTCAAAGTGCTAAGGATGATAAGATTATAGTTGATGATCCTCTATATAGGAGGTAGTTTCGTGATCACTGATATCCCATGATAGGGCAGGAAATCCCCTAGGGAGGGAGGGATGATATAGGAGAAAGTGGGGCTCTCGAATGATAATTTTTATGTGCTAGAAGATGTTATGAAATCCTTACACCATCCCCAATAGGTGGACAACGTCGTGATTAGACATCTAGATATCGAGGACATGGAAAACTGTAGGATATAGATGTGTATGATAATGCATCACACAAGACGATTAGAATTGTGATATGTGTTTATTATAGTATTTTTTTTAGTATTGGCTGACATAAGTTCTACATATTCTGCCATATTTTAACTCTTTGTGTTATATATGGAGCTCTTAGTTGGGGATTTAGCACGATATCATTGTCTATAGGTTCTTATAGGGAACACTTATTTAATATGTTCTATCATATGGGAATGAGAACTATCACTTGGGGAGAGAGTTACTCATGGGAAATTTTGGTCATCATAGTGGAAAATTATGATGTTATCATGGGTATGGATAGGTTTTCCATGTTTTGATCCCATATTGGAAGTCACCATAGATGAATTAGATTCCTTTGCACTGATGGGATAATATTCTTTTTTGTGGAGAGAGAGAACTCTTGGAGGGACAGGTGTGTTTTATCAGTGGGAGGATACATTACCCATTATTTTGAGAATGTATCCATTGATACAGAAGTCTCTTTAAGCATCTTTATTCCTTCAGTCATGGAGGATTTAATGTATGCCTTCCCTAAGGATTTAATGTGGCTACCTCTAATCTAGGAGAATTATTTTTTCATTAACATTCACCCAAGGACTATTTTTATATCTTCTACAACATATCGTGTGGCTCCTACCAGGCACCGAGAGCTATGGTTACAGTTGGAGGACAATGAAAATAAGGGTTTTATGAGACCCAATGTGTCACTTTGAGAATCTGCGATGTTTTTCATGAAAAATATGGATGGGTATTATGTATTATTGTGGATTATCATCACCTGAACCAAGCCACAATGAATAAAAATTACCCCTTTCCATGTATTGATGAAGTATTTTATTAGTTTCAAGGTGTTATATGGTTCTCAAAGGACAATATCATGTATGGATACCACTGGTTGAGAGTTTTCAAGGATGGTATTATAGAGATGTAATTTCTATGTTGCTCTAGACACTTTGAAGTTGTGGTGATGGACTTCAGTGTGAAGAATTCCCTTACTATGTTTATGGAATTGATGAACCAGATTTTCTATCCATACTTAGACTGATTTTTTATTGTCTTAATTGATGAAAAACTCATATAATCTATGTCAGAGGAGTATCATTCATATCTCTTGAGGTTGGTCCAATATTTTCTTCAGGAGAACTATCTTTGTAGTAATATCTCAATGTTCCAGTTTTGGATCCATGAGGTTCACGTTATAGGGAATTTAATTTTGAGAAAGGTTTATCAATGGAGTTAAAGTTGATCGATGTAATTATTTTTTGGGAGCCAACAAAGAGTGTGTAAGGGTTGTGGAGTTTTCTTAAATTTTGGGGGAAATACATGGAGTTTTCGGTAGAAGTCTCTAGGATTTCATCCCCTCTGACCAACCAAATGTGGAAAGGGAAATAATTTACTAGGACTAAGTAGTGTAAGAGATCCTTTGAGGATTTTATGCCGATGTTGATGAGTGCTCATATTATAAGACTACTAGAAGAGGGTGTTGAGTAAAAAGTGAGTTATTATACCTCAGAATCTTGGATTTGATTTCTTTTGATGTAGATATATGAATTTATTTCATATTGGTCGGGGAAGTTGAGACCTCATGAGCATAAATATGGGACTCATGACCTAGATATAGATGTGGTAGTCTTCACTCTAAGGACATGGAGGTCCTATCTTCTAGTATACCACATTATTGTTTACATAGAAAACATATACTTAGGTATTTATTTATGTAGAGAGGATTGAACCTAGGGAAGAGGCACTGGAGGGAGTTCCTATAGGACTACTAATTTGAGATAGTCTATAATTCCAGTAAGGGAAACGGGGTTGAAGATTCCTAATTAGGAAGTCCTAGTCTCATTTGTTATAGTAGGTGTACGATTTTTTGGCTTCATTGTAGAAAACCATGGTTGGGAACAAGGGTGAAACATTCCTATAGTGAATGGAGTGTAATATTTTTCTCCTCTAGCATATGAGAGATTCTAAATTGTGATATATTTACTTTGAGATCTTATATGACCAAATATCCTTAGAAGATTCACCTAACTGATTTTTTGAAGGATGGAATCACGTCATCCTTTTCTAGGGATGTATGTTGGTCCAAGCCATGATGCATGAGGAGGTGATGGGAGAGTTTTACACATCCCTTTTGGTTATACATGATGGTTTGGGGATGATAAATAGAGATAATAATCAATAGTTTTTGAGGAATGGCATGATATGGATCATGGGAATTTGTTCTCTTAGTACCTCACATGTCAATTGGTGAAGGCTGAGAATATGGTTCTTGCTGGCTTTTTGGAGCCTCTTAAGATCCCGAAGTGGAAATGAGAAAGTATATCCCTTGAATTTGTGAATGGGATTCTGCATACATTGGGAGTACATTATTCCATCTTGGTGATAGTTTACTGACTCGTGAAATTATCACACATCCTTTATATCAGTGAGTAGAGTTTAGTAGATATTTTGGGCTAGTTATAGGTATATGATATCATTCACCTTGTGTAGTTCTCTCAATGACTTCCTATAGCCATGATGCATGGTTCATGGTATGATTGTGGAGAGGCATGCAGTATACATTTCAAAAATAGATGAGGATGAGTAGATAATTTAACCCCAATAAATATACAATGACTGATGGAACTATCCATGTGTTGGAGGATATGAATAGGTATTTCATGTTAGTCATTGGCTGGATTTGCGAGGTCCATTTTCCATTGGTATAGTTTTCATACAATAATAGCTATCACTCTACTATAGGCATGCCATATTTTGATTCCCTACATGAGAGTCCTTGAAGGCCACCCCTATGCTAGATAGAGGTTGGTGGGACATATATTTTTAGGCTATAGGTAGTGCAAGAAATAATATAGTAGTTCTAGGTAATCCATGAGAATATTTAGATATCCTGTTATTGGAATAACTCTTATTCATATCAATGTCGTAGGCAATTAGAGTATGTGTTTGGAGACCAAGTTTTGATGAGAGTATCCCCATGATGAGGTGTACAGAGATTTGGATGGAGAGACATGTTATCCAAAAGGTTCATCAGTTTATTCAAGATATTTCACCGGGTTAGGGAGGTTTATTATCACCTTGTATTACCCCCACAATTGGTGTAGGTTCACAACATAGTCCATGTTTCTTATTTTTGGTGATAGGTACATGACCCCATGTACATAATTGACTGGGGTGAGCTGGACAATAAGGATGGAGCCACATTTGGAGAGCACCTAGTAGAGATCAAGGATGGGCAAGAGAGGACCCTGCCTGGATGGTTCATCCCATGGTTTTCTGGGTTATGGAAACAAAAAAACATGAATGAGAGCTATTAGGAGTTTGAGATCCAGATAAGGGATTAGTATACCAACCTTTTCGTTTAGTTTATTTATGATGAAATTATTGAATAGTGGAATAATTTTTAGAAATTGTTTCTCATAATAATTTTAAATATATCTAGAAATATTTATGGATCCAGATGCTGAGACAACATGTGATTTAGAGGAATGGGGTGCCTAAAATTAATTTTATAATATATTTTATATATTTCAAATCATGCGCTCATGGTTTATTAAAGAATATGTAATATATTTTAAATTTATTCTCTGATAAACAATATAAGACCACTGTTGAATTCATAATGTGATTTTTACCTTAATAATGTCCTAAAATGGTTTAGCACGGGTTGTTTTGACAATGGTATGTTGGTGGTTCCTTCATTGGATTAAATAAATAATTAATTCCATTAATTAATTAAACAATATAAAAGGAAATTAGATATAAATATAATGTTATGGTCTATTTATAGGGTTATAGAAATAACCCTAGGGCTATTGAGTGGATATTTATTCCACATTCCATAAGAGTATCGAGTTCAGAAGATAATGAACCTCCCGATCGAGGTGAATCGAGGTGCAATGTATGTAGTGCCTTATCTCCTTCATTGGTGAGAATGTTATTCATCAATGACCAATCTGATTTGAGGTAGGAATCCTCATTTTTGGTTTATTCCCAATATGATAAAAATATTTATCATGATTAATTAATTTCCTTTGAGCTATGTATATTATTAACCTTTTCATGAGCACACATATCAGTTTAATTTTTTATTTAATTTTTTTCTTTGTTCCTCACCATAGGAATCCCAATCTATATCTATTGGATAATAACTCTTTGTAAATGTTTGTTTCACCTTAATAATTATTCTTTTACCTATACTATTATTTTAACTCTTCACCATAGTCCTATAGGGCCATGGTTTGACATATCTGGGGAAGATTGAGCTTGACCGAACCCCTAGATTCACGAGGGATTCATGTGCAGAAAATTATTTTGAAATATAAGGGTGAAAGAGGATGAATCTTGTGATGTGGGTTATTGTTTTATGGATTTGCAATTTGAGATAAATAAGGCAGTGGAATGGGTGATGTGTTGGGCGTGTACTAGGTTAAGATCACAATTAGAGATCTGATTTTCAGCCACTAGAGTGCCGGAATAGAAAAAAAGTGGATTACCCATTCACATTCAAGTGGCCCTGAGGTGTGATTCAACCTGGTAGACATGAATTGGAGATGCATATAGAATATATTAATTTCAATGAAAATAATGACAACACAATATTTATTGGTATGAACACACACTGTGTAGTACCCATATTGATGTAGTGCTATGATTTTGGATAAATTTTGGGATCACACATTGTGTGGCTAGGCTAGAAGGCAAGTGACCATCTCAGGGTAGAAAATTTGTGTGGTAGGAGTACATGGGAAGAACCTCCTATAGCAATAAATTTCATGTATTGAATTACATTGGTAAGACGTGTAATATGTTGTGTACTATAACATGTCCAGGGTTCATGGACATGGACCGAAGGACACAGTCAATACCCTATGTGGGAGGAAACACCATGTATAAAATTTTATGGGCACAATAAAGATCAAACAAACATGTCCAGGATCACGGGCAAGACCCATAGTGGCTGAGGATCATTGTGTAGTCTCTTTACATACAATATAAGGATTCATGGGTAGTGAGCCATGTACTGGAAGGGACATGACCAGACAGCAAGGTGGGACCACAATTCATGTGGATCACCTTACATACTATGTATCCTCCTTTATGAGGAAACTTCTACCACAATTATCCCCTTTATTTGAAATCATATGTTTTCATGTGAGTAGCCTATCATAGGTGTTTTTCATATAGAAAATGACTATTTCCTTCATGGTGTCCTTTGGGATACAATTTGAGAGGTAATGAGGATAATACTTATTTAGGCGAAGTTCGATGATAGAGGTGATTGGGTAGGAACACCAATGACATTAGACAGGAACCCTCATATTGGGAAGGGAATGGGTCCTCTATCTACTCTCAAAGTGGAACCCTCATGTTGGGTAGAGCATGGATACTCATCCATTATAACAGTACTCTCTTATCAAGAAGGGAATGGTTATTCTATTTACTATCAAAGTGTAACCCTCCTTTTGATCATGGCATGGGTCCTCTACCGATTACTAGAGTGGAACCATCATATTGGGACCGGTCAGGGGTCCTATATTACCTAATAAGTGGCACCCTCCAATGGAGTTAATGAATGGGTCCTCAACCATCAAAGTGACACCCTCGTACCAAGACAGGGCATGGGTCCTCTACTAATTACTATAGTGGAACCACCCTACTGGGATAGGGCATGTGCCCTCTATCAACTACTTTGTGGAAACATACTACAGAGTCAGGGTAAGGGTCCTCTATTTATTGAGAGTCACCCTCCTGTTGTACTAGGGAATGTTCCCTCTACATAGAGATTGTTCCCCTTGACTGTGAAGAATAATGGTGATGCATGGATTGACATGGATGTTTCTTGTGGAAGGCACTGGATGTTTTGGGCATTAATGATGGACCTTTTGGAACCATTTTCTCTATTTTATAAGGAATTGTTGTGAAATGGAGATCCCATTTCTCTCGCATTTGGGATTCTTTTATGAATATATATATATATATATATATATATATCATTGTATTTTGTTACTCTCTTGATTTAGGTTAATCTATCTATTCCTATCGTGTCTCTTAATACTTTCACCTTTTGATTTTTGGATTCCCTAATGGGTATGTATATACTCACCCCTATATAGGGTTTTATCACACATGGAGTGTCTTTTGAAAATGAAGGATAAGTCGATAGTGATTAAAGAGGATAATAGGGATTACATGGTTCATTATACTATATTTGGTGGTCAGGGATTCGAGATATGGAACTGGGATCTATCATCAGTTTACTTTTCCATTTTTTCAGGTTGGGACATCTATCTATTTAGAAATGTATTTTTCCATTTTTATTCTCAATTTACACTATTGTACTGTTATACTCCCTAGAAGTTTTACATGTATGATTTATTCTCTAGTTATAAATTCTTTTATTTTTATTCCTCTTAACACTTATATGGATATTGACAGGTATGTGCATATAGTTAAATTAGGAAACAACGTCATATATGAGTTATTTCTTTCAGTGATTGTTGCCAGACCCTAGCCTCTGAAGGCGGGCTTGGGGTAGTTGTTCCTTGAGTCTCATTAGGTTAGGTCACGGTATATCAACCCACCCCCAAGGGTAAGCTTTGATATATATCCCTTATTAAATATCCCTAATAGACCATTTAATTAATAAAATACTTGATATCCCTTTATTATATGGACTAATAACCCTCAATGATCAGCTCTATTCCCAAATGTCCATCGCACCCTGATGCGTCCATCACAAAAAACCCTTCAGTTTTATGCCCCATCATGAAAAGACTCCACCATCAAGGAAAATTGCCCTCATCAAAACTGTGGTATCCATCCATCTCATAAGTCTTCCCATAAAAGGACAGTAGCAATTAATGATAGTTTCATAGCAACCTCTCAAATATCGATGAAGGAACACTATCTGAGGTTGCATCATTTCTTGACCACTATCGATGGCACTGATTAACTCCCTTCACCACCTGCTGTTGAGCCAATAAAAGTACCTAGAAATGGAATCCACCATAACCATGGACAACCAACCCCGACATCCATCATTGAATAAATAACCCAGAATATCCATTCACCTGCTTCCCCGGACATGGCCCTTCTCCATTGATCCCCTTTTGGGCCTACTTTATCTGTGATGTTCTATGAAACCTGATCCAGATAAGTGGGAAGAGACACCCACCATCCATGGGTAATTCTCCACCAATGTCCATAGACTGAATAATACTGAGGCCCTCCCTCAACAGATCATTTTCCACCAACCACAATCACATAGCCCGCACTGTCGCCCACCTTCAACCTTGGCCTCTACACCCTCTAACTTAGAGCATCACCAGCCACTGTTGTCTTCTATCAATGCAACCTACACAATGCTAAAACTATCCTGGAGGTCCCCAATGCTATCAATAATTAGACAACCCCATGGTCACACTCTCCCCACTTTCAATGGGCTTCCCTATTCTCGACCATGTTGAGCGTGGTCTTCTATAATCAACCATTGTAATACCTCGAGATTTTTGGAAATTTTTTTGAATTAATTTAATCTTTTTTTATATTTTCATTTCATGCAACAGTAGTTTTAGGTGTCTTATATAAATAAAAAAGTTATTTTTCCTTTTTATTGCTACACAAAGTTATGACTTTGTTATATGATACACCATGATAATCTTTTGAAACCCGTAACACCAACATGGATGTAACAAATGCAACACTATGTTTTTATGAAACAAAATTTTTTTATTGCAATTATTTAAATGAGATATTTAAAAATAGACATTAAAATTATTAACATGAATAGTAATAACTACTTTATAATTTTTATTTTTATTGTTTTTATATAAATAAAAAATATTTATAACAAAACGTATAATGTTTTTAAAGTCATTATATGTTTCAAATCCCTATTTCTTCAAATAAACCAATTTTTCTGTCCTTTTATTAACTATAATAATATTAATTTTAGAAAATTTTAGAATCATATATTTATAAAATAAATTTCGTTTTTTAATTTATAATTTCGAAATTATCTTTGGGTAAATTTTTAATTTTTTTCTGGAAAACATCATTTTTATATGAATAGTGAAATTACTAAAATTTATTTCAAAACATCGTTTTCATATAATTTATTTATATTGATAAATAATATAATTTCTTACAATTTAATTAAATAATTTATACATCAATTAAACCAATTTAATCCAGTGGAACCAGTTTAATTTTGAAATTGTAAAAAAATCAAACTTTTAAACAAATTAACTTAAAAACCCTGCTTTCATAACATGTATGTGGGATTAATTTTAAAATAATTTCATCCAATTCTATATTTAGAATTTTTAAAAGTGGATTTTATATTTTTCTTCAGAATAATATATATATATATATAGTAATTTCAATGTAGTTTTTGTCCAAAAATATTAGTGAAATTAATTAAAATTGATTATAGTGACTATGAAAAACATAATTTACATAGTGTTTAAACATTACTTTTAAGGGGTGAATTGACTTATAAACTTGTCCAAAAAAAATTTCTATCTATATATATATCATATATACTGTTGGTTATAATATTATGAGTTATTGGGACACTATTTAATGAATGTGTCCTATATAACTAGTTAAGTAAGAAAAAAACAAAAAATGAGCATTCATTTCCTTTAACATTTATAAAACCCTGATACATGGAATGAAACCACATCATTTTGGTTATAAACATTATTTATAAAGGTAAAGGAGGTTTTTTCATCAAATTAACTTGTATTTAATTTTTAGGGATGAATTATTTTGATTAACTACTTAAGGAATGCCAAATACTGTATTTATTTAGTTAATAATTAAACAAAATAAATTATACAATAAATATTAAAAGTGATAATTTTTTTTAATTATTTTATTTAATTTTTTATATGAATATATTATGTTAAATAGGATTGAACTTAATAGATTCAAATTCCATATTTTTCTTTATTTTTTTTAAAATTTTTATTAATTATATTATGTAAAAATTTACATTGATGTTATTTTAAAATAAATGATATATTATTAAGAAGATTAAAAATATAATAAATATAATATATTATGAAAAAATATTATTATTTTTTAATAATTATAAAACATGGTATATTTATATACAAATTTATTTATAATAATGAACATATTGACCATTAAAATGAAAAACATTGTAAGCAAGGTTCGAGTTAATGTAGTGTTTTTGCGTGCTACACACACTTGTTTTAAAACTAATATAAAACACATTTGAGATTTATTTTTTGAAATTAGATAAAATATTTATATTTATTTGGTCTATATTATCTAATAAAATCCATTTTTATTGAGTCTTAATGGTAAAATTACTTAGGTTTGAAAACTCATTAACTTAATAAAACCAAAAATAATAAAAGTGGGGAAACATAGAAATTAAGAAGAAAATTCCTTAAATTTAGTTTTTTTTTGTGTTTTTAGGTTTTTATTGACCATAATTCGCCTTTAATATATTATTTTTCTATTTTTTAGTAGATTAGGTATGGGGGTCTTCCAAATATTACTTACCATTTGGTATTTACATGAATGCCACCTCTCCCCCTCTATAAAAAGACATTCACTCTTACCCTTCCTCACACCTCTCATGAATTTTTTTCTCATATAAACCCAATATGAATAATCTGTTAAATTATATCCATTAATACTATAGGTCCCACTTTGGGAATAAATCCAACTAAGGAATCCCTTTGGGGAAACTTAATAGGAGTTACTCAAAGACGAGGTAACACACTTCCACAAGCTCTTTTATTTTTATTTTAATTATCCACACCCTATACTATTATGATTAAATTATTATATAATAACCTTATTATATAAAATATTATGTTATTTTGTTATTTTATAGATTAAACCTACACATATACACACTTCCATCAAATGGTTAATGAACATGTCATTTGTGTTGAATGGTGGGATACTGCATCCCAAAACAATGTTGTTCATTTTTTTACCACCTATCATGGTTTGTAATTATGATAGTCATACTGCTTTTATATTATATATTATATTTATTAATTCTATATGATTATTTAATTAATATATAAACCTTACCTTCATTATTTCCATTTTGTGTAAATATGATGACATCATTTGTGGACTTGTGGAATAATGCCTCCTCAAAGCGTTGTGATTCGTTTACACATTTATTAGATTTTGTTAAGGATAGGTATAACAAATTTATTTGATATATATGAAATAATAATTATACTATAATTATGATTCATATATATATACATATATTTAATTTACTTTATTTCAATATGATAACAAAATGGAAATAATGTTAATGCGTATGTATGGAATACTATCTCTATGAACGGTGTATTCCATTTTAAATTTATTTATTTTATATATTATTATAAATATTTATATAATTTATTTATATGATATTTATGTAGTTTTTACTTTCTTGAAATAATTCAATCATGATCTAGGTAAGGGAGTCAAGAATAAAATGTCAAAATATATACAAGAAACAAACTGGATATTACCTGATATGTAATATTAACATGGAGTTGTTAAAAAATGTGTAATATAAACTCATAATAAAATAATATATGGTAAAATATATGATAACAATTTTTATTGGTAGATTTATAATAATATTATATTTATTATTTAGGATTTTTGAATTTTTAATTTTTTTGACGAACATAAAGACTTAAGGTAAGGGTTTTCTCATCTCACTTTTATTTTTGTGAGATTTCTTCCTTATTCACCACTCATTTATTTTTTGTGGTGATATACTATCCATGAATATATTTTGTGATTCTTATCCTTTTAATTATGTGTATTTATATTTCCATTTTATAATCTATATTTAATTGGGTTTGTGGTTCATAAGAAACCAAATAAATAAGTAATTTTTACACAATTTTCCTTCTTTGAGGTCCATGTAATGTTATGAACCTATATTATTATATAAGGAATATACAGTACCCTTTTAAATGTTATCTCATAAATATTATTCTTTTTATGATATTTTATGCTTCATTTAATGAAATTATTTCAGGGGTAATATGATTCAATGTTAGCAAAGTGGTAATATTTTATTTGTACAATCTCATTATTTACCAGTACGATTCCATTGATGAAATATTATGAAATATATATTAATAAATATAATGAATTTTATTATAATATTTTAATTTATGATATGTTCATGTAATGGTACCATTTTGTCACTCTTTTTTATTTAGGATAACTAAGAATTTTTTTAGAATATCTATCTTTATCATTCTCTTTAGATGGAAATATGTGCTCATTCAAAACCATGTAATCTAAAAAATAAAATAAATAATACTGTTCTTATATGATATTAAAAATTAATTTCTATCCATGTTTTAGCATTTAAAAAGGGTTTTTAAAATTAATATTTGTTTTTGTTTTTGATTGAGTTGCTTCTCAAAAAATTTCACAGTGCAAAAGGAATGTTCATCATGAATGAATTTATTTGTTTTTATGAAAATAATTTCTTTGAAGATTCCTTTTCATGTTTGTAATATTAATTTTTTGAAACAAATATCCTTATATTCTAGAAGTTTATTATTTTTAATGTGGTTTTCAAAGAAGAATTTTTTTAGAAAATGTTTTAGTTTCAATAAATTTTTTAAATGATAATCAAAACATTATTTAAATTTTTTCAAATATATTTTCAAGGAAAATGATTTTAAAAATGATTTAAAGATTCTATTATAATATATAAAGGAAAAATATTTAAAAAATATTTTCAAAAATATTTTATAAGTTTTCAAAGAAAACTCTTTTCGCATTTATTTCAGCACTCTTTTATGAGTTTTCATATAAAAAGGTTTTCCAAATATATTCAAGAATGCTTTATAATATTTTAAAGAAAAGGTTTTTTAGATTGTATTCAAGATTTATTTATATTTTTTTAAAGATAAATATTTTAAATACGATTTCTAGATTCTTTTATAAGTTTCATTTGGAAAACAAATTCAAAATGTTTTCAAGCTTCCTTTATCATTTTTCAAGGTTATTTTCAAATAAATTGTTTTTAAAAATGTTTTATGTTTTAAAAATTATTTTTTTTCAAAGAATAAATATATTTTATTCATGTAATAATTTTAAAATATTTCTTAATAATAATGTTCCCTCTAATATTAAATCCATTGGTGTAACTCATTTATTACTGGGGTTACTATCTAAGGGTTTCATTGATACTGTTTCTTTGAATGGGTTATTTTTTGATGGCATACTGTTTATGAAAATCATTTATCTTTCATATGTCATATATTTACTAAAAAAATTCACATTCATAGAGTATATGTCTAGGAAACCTATTTCTATTTCATGTGTTATATGTGTATGAAAACTACTTATTTTCATGACATATTATTTTGATGAAAATATTATGAAACATGTATCTTTTCTATAGGTGGTGATATGTTTACATGTATATGATACCCATTTAATTTCATGGTTTATGATATGATGAATTTTAATGATCTATTCACACACATATATATTATTTCATTATGATATTGGTGGATTTTATATCTCCCTCTAATGAATTGGGTAAATATTTATATCTCATGAGATAGAAATGGTTATAACGGGGAGTGAACTCGGTTCATTAAAGGACTTTGTCCACCAAGATGTCATTGGGAGTGAAACATGACTACTATGATGGTTATGGGAGTGATCCATGATTACCAAAATGGTATGGGGAGTGAAACCATACTACAAATATGGCCATGAAAATAATACTTGACTACAATGGGAATAATTTTATATGCTTTTGTGTCTACCACAAATTCTATGTCATATTACTATATTATTCTTTTATAGATTATGATCTTGATTTCCTTATCATTAATGACTTAAAATTTTCAAATATTTATTCCATGATTTATATTTTTGATATTTTATATTCATGGTATGATATTATGTTTTTATTATCATCTTATTTTCATGACCTGACCCAAGAAGGAGCTCAATCTATAACTACCCCAAGCCTACCTCCATTGGATAGGGGTGGAGAAAATCTTTGAAGCTACACTAAGATTAAGGAGGCCTTTCCCTAAATACATTTACATATTCACACAGAAAACTCAATGAAAAAATTAATAGGGAATAAAAAAATGATGACACACTACTCTACGATATTAATTGAAAACTAAATAGAATGAAGGATGGTAGTTTATACTAAAACCTAAAAGTGGAAAAATACATGCCCTATAATAAAAATTTGTTGCAACCTAGCAAAATTTGAAAAGAGTAAATATCTAAGAGAACCCAGCTCATGTATCCCAAGATACCACCACTGTTTGTGGTCGAATAACCCTATATCCCTAAGGTCATTTGATGTCATGATCGACTAGTATTTCATATACCAATGACCCTACATGTGTTGGGAAAATCCCATGCAGGGGTGTGTAAATACATACCAAGTACAATGCCCTGAAAAGATGAAGGAGAAGCAGTAAGAGATAAAACTAAAGAGGTATGTAGTAGATATAATAAGGTACATTAAAATAGTATATCTAAACCATACAACTAAGGGGAAGTTAACACATCCAAACACAAAGATAATGACATATTGAGAATATGAACTTCTCGTGGAGTATTTCCTACATATGGTATCAAAGTTAACTCATCCAGACACGAGAAGAGAAACACAAAAAGAACATGGTATACCCCATGCATCATCTCATATTCTATAAGGAGAGTATTTATATCCAAGGAGTGGGTACTAAAGTAGGATATATATATATATATATTCTTATTCAAAGAAGCCCAAATGAGAGAGTAAGGGGATCTCTATCTCCTAGCCCATCCTAAGAAGATTAGTAGCCAATAGTTACAAAACTAATTCCATTAGTGATACTGAGCATCTTATGAATCTACCTAGGACACACATATCTAAGGGACTCGATCAACACACCTTGATACTATCCATTTTGGGTGGCACTGACTCACTTACAAATATTTAAATATCATCATAAAAATTGAACTCAGTGGGGAAAGTGTCCCTCTATCTTATGAGTCCAAAGGTTCATTAAACCATGCCTTTTCACTATACCACACAGTCTAAGGGTCATATTTTAAGGAAAGGATCATGTTCCCTCGTATGACAGGAGGTTACTACTCTAGTAGTTATTGAGGAACGACGCTGCTCAACCCAACAAAAGGGAACAACTCTGGATAGTCACTAGGAAATTCCACTACCCAATACTACTGGACGGTAAGCCTACTGAGTCATTAGGGAAATGCCACTACCTAGCCGAACTGGAGGGTTACACCTGGAAGATGTCAATAGGAAACACTACATCCCATCCTAGTTAAAGGGTAAGCCCATAATATTGAGGAACTCCACTTCCCAATCCCACTGGAGGGTAACTCAGAAAGATCATTGTGGAACACCACTGCCCATTACTACTATAGGGTAAGCCAAGAAATACTATCAGGGAATTCCACTAGATAACCCATCAATAGGGTATGCTTGGTAATAATCTAGTGATTCTATATGATATCGTCCATCATCAAGTGTCAACTCTGCATGTACCAAACCCATAACATTTCACATCATATCTCCAAATCCTCTTTCCAGGGAACCATCACGTTCTACCTAAAAAAACACCTAGGATAGGCATCTCATTGAACAAAATATGAGTTCAAATGTTATAGATAATGATGTTCAAATATCGCTTAGAAGAGCTCAAGTAGTACATGATGTGTAAGGGGTCCCACATGGTATGTGAGGGTACCCACACAGAGTGTGGTCCCTCTTCACTTCATGTATTTTTATCTAGTTAATACATGTGTCTCGTTCATGTAGGGGTGCATGTCGTTTAGTTGGACTACATGGTGTGTCCTACCTATCTAAGGACTGGGCCATGTCTATGGGCCATGTCTATGGACTTAGACCCCAATTCAGTGTACATTTTACATGGCTTGCCTTTGGCCATGTAGTTCATCACATATCTCATTCACATGAGAAGGTATTACATGGAATTTCAAGTAAATACATGTCATTTAATCCATATTGGTTCCCAAACCCATGTGTCACCATTGGATAGGGGCTACATGTCGTGTGTTCTTTATCTTACACATCGTGTAGTCGGGACATTTCCAATATGTTTAGGTTTTTGAAGATCATTGTCCGAGCTCTAAATCAGGTCAAACTTATATAGATCTCTCCAGGATCCTTTCTGAAATACTTTGATCTAGTAATGAATAGCACTCGCTAGCCATAATTCTCTAGTAATCAGCAATTGAAATGATCAGGGGCTTAATCAGATGTTCTACACACAAATGTGACTTGGATCCTAGGTGATCTAAAATAGAACCCTTTTATTTACCATACATTAACATCAATGATTCGATATCTATTATCTGCTCAAATAATCGTTGATTTTTCATTGAACCTTCACAAATTATGACACTTGATCGATCATGGGACACCCTGTAACTATCATACCGTGAACTGTGGGGTCCCAAAAACAAATAATTTAAATAAAAGTTGAAGAAATTAACTAAGAATGAAGGTTTTATTATCATTGACCATGAATTATTGGCCAATGATCAAGAATTTATAATTTTTATTTTAAATAACTGATAAATAGAGAAGACAATTATATATTTTAAATATGTTGGCACATGAAAAGGGGGAACAGATCGAAGAAATAAATTAACAATATAATCAAATGTTTAATCTAATGCATAAAAATAACAAAATGTGTGTCCTACTTCTAGTCTGGATCAGTCTTTGGTGAATACCATGTTTTCAAATGAGGTAAGAGGATCTGTTGTGTTTGTTGCACATCGATCTGCCTTGAATCATAAGATCATCCTTCATCACCAACAGATGTAGAAGAGAGAGATCTCGTTGGTGAATTCCTGAAATTGTGAGTCCATCCCTAGAAAGATCCACCATTCGATTCATTTATAGTAATTATTTTTAGTTCAAGATTGATTATTCAAAAAAGTTTTTATTTAATTATTTAACATAAACACACTGCCAATGAGTGAAGAATCTGGTCATCCCATTCCATCCCATTTTATGTTGCGCCTAGTGTAAAACCATAACATTTGGCTCAGATTTTTGATCCAATCAATTGATTAATATTTATCACTTTTCATAAAATAACCACACACATGCAATATAAAATATATTTAATATCTTTTTAAAATTAATTTTGGGCACACCGAGCCTTATAATTTCATGTTGTCTCAATACCTAGCTGAAAAAAAATATTTATAATTGTTTTAATATATTATAAAGAAAAACCATAGTCTCTACGTTATTTCATCTGTCAATATTTTCATCCTCTAAAAGAAAACATTGAATATGACATTGGATATTGTGCCTACGTCTAGCTCTCATACTCCTAATAACTCTCCTACATGTTTCTGTACTATCATAGCACATGAACCAAAGAGATAGTTCATCCTCACGAAATCTACACTTTTTGGTCCTCAATTGATATGGGTGCTCTACAAAGGTGGCTTCATCCTTGATATACATCTCTCATTAGTCAATATTTTTCATAGGTCATTCACACATTTCCTAATCTATGACACATGGAAGGCATTGCACACCCACTCCAGCTATGGGGTTTGGGCGAGGTGTTAGGAAACCATGCCAACCCTCTACATGATCTCAAACAGCCCAACGTTCCTAGGGGATAACTTTCCTCCCCGAATGAACCTCAATATTCCTCATCATGGGGAGACTCTCAAGAATATGTGGTCTCCCTAATCAAACTCCAAGGGTCTATGATAGAGATCTTCATAGGATTTATGTCTACCCTAGGATTCCCTCATCTTCTTTTGGATGACCTTCACTCAATCTGTGGTCTCATGTACCCACTCTATGATTAAGAGAGACGAGTCTATGATCTCTTTCCAACATAAGGGTGGCCTACAAGGTCTTCCATATTGGGCCTCAAAATATTACATTCCAATTGTATAATGGTAGCTTTTTTGTACACAAACTCTATAAAAGAATGGTGATCCTCCGATCTCTAAATGAAAACCAGCACACTAACCCTCAAAATATCCTCTTGTACCTGGATAGTGTTCTTAGTTTTTCATGGGTTTTAGTTCTTAATGGTTGTACTCATCCCCAACTAGATCCTAAATTCCTCCTGCATTCCTCTTCACAATCACGACATGAACAGTGCATCATGATTGGATACAATTGTAAAGGGTAGCACGTGAAGGTAGATGATCTCTCATAGCTACAACTAACCCAAAATATCAACTAAACTCTATTCCCTAATAAAAAGGAAGTGCTATGACTTTTTGAGTCAGTCTACTATCACCTAGATAGTTTCGTGTCCCTTCAGTGTGTGTGTAATCCCGATGATGAAGTCCATAGATATACCATCCCATTTCCACTCTAGGATCTCAAGAGGCCGTAACAAAGCCACCAGAACTAAGCCTTCACCTACTAATAGGCAAGGCACTATACGAAAAAATGAGACACACTTAATCTCATGTTGAACCACAAAAACTTCTACTGAAGATCTATGTACATCTTCCCCACACTAGGATTTACAACTAAGTGAGAAGTGTGGAACTCCCACATCACCTCTTCCCACATCGCGACTAGAAATATTATTCACCCCTTGAACAAGATATAATGATTCTTTACTTCATAATATCCATATAGTGAGTTTACTATAGATATATGATCATTACAAACCTCATATTTTATAACTCTTAATTGTTAATCCCTCACATGCTCTATGAGTGAATGGTTCAACACTATCATCTAAAGAAACATTGTACCCTCCTTCTCTACCAGGGTCAGCCATAGGGAAGCTAACTACTATGAAGCTTCCTTCATTAAGAAATTATAATAATTATTACTAAGGGAATCAGAAAAAATGTTTTCCTTCATAATTTATAGACTATATCAATGTCATAGTCCTACATGAACTCCAACTAGTATCACTACCTTAGGTTTAGGTCTCCCTCAGGGAAGATGTACCTAAGGCTCTGGTGGTGTGAGTAAACCACAAAGCACTATCCTATAAGGAAGTGCCTCCAAATTCTCAAGGAAAATAGTACCACTGATATCTCTAGGTAATGATTTTCATAGTTATCTAATGGGGTTTAAACATCCTTAACCCGTATGTGATGATTTTCTGTCATTCCATCCACATGGAACCAATCCTAGCCCATAAGGCATCAAAGTAAACTAAGAACTCAATGCATTCCTCTTCTAGTCTCAACACTGGAGTACTCATCAGCCTATGCCTCAACTCTCTAATGACAATCTGGAATGAATCCAACCGGGTAAATTGTTTTCCCTTCTATTTAAAGGTGGTTAAAGTATCGAGATTCTGGAGAAGTCTTCCATAAAACTCATATAGTACTCTGCCAAGACAAGGAAACATCTCACCTATGATACATTATTTGGTTGTTCCAATGCAATAACTTCCTCAATATTTTCTGGTTCCATGAATAAACCTTACTAATAAATGGAAATCCCTCAGAAAATAAACTTCTTGTATCCAAAACCAGTACTTCAATATTATTTTGTAAAGCTAGTGCTCTCAATGAAAATCAAGGACCATCCTCATATGATCTGTATACTCCTCCTATATTGAAGAACATATGAGTATGTCCTTGATAAAGACAAAAAAACTGATCCAAGTATGGATGGAAGACTTACTACATAAAATCCATAAATACAGTGTTGGTATTTTTTACACCAAAGGGTATCACGAGGAACTGATATTGTGTGTGGTGACATCAGAATGTCAACTTGGGTATATCAGCCTCACGAACCCCCATCTCGTGGTAGACGGACCTGAGATCCATCATGGTGAACCATGTCACATCTCACAACTAATAATATAGGTCGTAAATAATTAGTATGTGATACTTTTTCTTTATCATGTCCTGGTTCAGTAGAAGATAATCTATGCAAAGCCGCAAGATCTCATCTTCCTTTTTCAATAACAAAACTAGAGCTACCAAGGTGGACACACTAGGTCTAATGAAACAATTCTCATGATGGTATTTCAACTACAAATGTAGCTCATAGTGCTCAGTAGGTGCCATTTGATATGCAATAGAATATATTTTGTTAGTCTATAGTTGTAATTGAATGAAAAAACTTATATCCCGACATAGAGGTTGTCCTAAAACATTTTTAGGGAAGAAATCCATATAGTCCTCCAGTACTGATGGAACCTAGATACCTAAAGAGTCTGTTGCACCAAGGGTTTCACTTTAAAAATAATGGGTGATAGGATGAATCTTATGCTCATAGTAACCACATTTCCCATTACAAGGAATCTATTTCTGAAAAGGGATAACCTCATCCCATTTGTGCATAGGCATCTGACTAGTCTGTTGTGACAATCTATTTGGTCTTGAACCATGGAAATATAATCCATTCCCAAAAATAAATCATAGGGTTACATCATGATGACCAAAATAACCCACATGTACATATATCCTCCAAGATATATATCACAATGTTAGCAGATGAATGATACAGAGGAGGTGTTCCCTATAGGAACCTTGATAAAAAGCTGTTGTTATAGAATCTCTACTAGGAGACCCACCTCTCACATTAGGAGTCAAGAGATAAAACAATGACTAGAATGTGTATCTACTAACACTGTGGCATGAATATAATAGATACAAATCATAAATCAAATCATCTCTTGTTTGATAGGATTATATAGGTCTAAAGATTATAGGTCTCTTTGACCCTAGCCACCACCACCATGAGTATGATGTGGGCTGCCTGGTGGTGGTGGTGGAAGGACCTCATAGAATCATTATCCACCAATTGCTTATCCTTCTCCTCTACCAACTTTAACACCCTTGGACCACCCTGATCATGATGCTATCTCTACCAGGTTGGTCTATCTACTATTTTCATGGGATAATCAGTACATTGGGTGGCAATGTCACGTTCCATGTGACCTCACCTATAACAGGATTAACATCAACCCACCCTGAGCTACCCTAGTGCTATGAACTTCCCCTGTGTAGTACAACAACATCCCTTTGAAAAGTATTTCTCTATCACAAGTGCCTTCTCTAGTACCCTCGTATAGTTGGGGATTCATAAGGGAACTATGCTATCTTAGATCTCTTTGCATAATCCATGCTCAAACATAAGTGCTTGTAAGTATCCATCTCTGATCATATTGAGAGAGTATTGTGTAAGGTCAGTGAACCTATCTACATAATCTTCCGTTTTCATCCCTCCCTTAAAAAATTCCAAAATCTCTTGGAACCAAATGGGGTGTAAAAATGATGGGTAGTACCCCTCATGAAACATCTAATAAAATTCATCCAATGAGAGCGTTGAATCATTATTCATCTAGGAAACCATGCTTCACCAATACTTATCTTTTCCATGGAAAATACTAGATTCCAAAACCACCATCTGGTACATTTTTATCTGAATAAGCATGATGAAAAAAACCACTAACTTTGTCCAATCTTCTACTGCCTAAGGATATGGCTCACTATGGAACCTCAGTGATGTTTAATGTTGGAACTCACAAAGTGTGACCCGCCTTGAAACATGCTCAGCCTACTCTTACAGGACAATATTCTTCTCAACCAGTGTAGATTCGTGTACCTTCTAAACTAGAGGAAGGGGATCACAATATTGACCCTAAAGTAAGGGTTCATCTCTTAGAGGTTCTTCGTCAAGAACCAGAGCTTCTATCCTGGGTAGCTTCCATCATGAAAGAATCCTAAAATTTATCTAGGAGTAATACAGTCAAGTGAGAATATATATATATGTGTGTGTGTGTGTGTGTACGTATCTATATCATCAAAAATGGAGATATTACTCAAGAATGAAATTAAAATAATTAATCATATATGAATCATGTACCCTTAATCCCTACAAAAAATGTATCATCAGGATAAGTAGACATGTACGTAGTCAAAGTCTTAGTGAATGGCTATTTCATCTTCCACATCATCATTGGAATACCTGCCCTGAGATCCATTGTTTAGAAAATTCAAAACTATTTCCCTAAACCTAACCAAAATAATTTTTAGGGAAATATCTGATCAATATCCCAATGGTTGAACCACCTCTGATACCAATGTTTCATGACCCAACCCATGCTGGGGTTCAAGCCGTAACTACCCCATAACTGCCCCCATATGCCAGGGGTGACCACATGCGTTGAACACACACTAAACATAGGGATTCCTTTTCCTAAATACCTATACACATGAACCTAATCCCTTAAAGGGAAAAATTTAGATGGAAAGAATAAAATATGAAATAGTGATATAAATTTACAGAACATGCATAGAACACGAAACAAAAAGAAGTATGGTAGTGTATATAGTAAATAAATAGGGAACAATACATTCTCAAAACAATAAATATTTCCCATTCTTAAAAAATGAAAAAGAGAAAATTTTTGAGAGACCCCATCTCATATATCCCATGATAAAACTATTTTACATGGTCCAATCACCCTGTATCCCTAAGCTCCTCTTATTTCTGGATCAATCTATTCTCCATCTACAAATGTCGTGAGACGTGTTGGGAAAAAACATGCAGGGGAGTGTATATAAATTCCTAGTAGAATGACCCAAAAGGTGAAAGGGAGTAGTAATATATAAAACTAATGAAATAGGTGTAGATAGAATAAGGTATCATAAAAGAGTACAACTCAACCCAATAATAGAGTGAAACAGAAATCATCCAAACACAACAAGCTCATCATGATCGTATGATGAAATTATTTTCATGTCTGTGATTCCTATAGAATGAGATTAGATTCATCTAACCATGATAATCTAATAATGGAATGTACATGGCATTCCTTGTGTTCCTTATCTCATAGAAGTGGAGTAACAATACCTAAGTAGTGGGTAATGAATTATGATATATATATTAACTCATTCAAAGTTACCCAAATGAGAGATTAAGGGGAACTCTGTCTCACAACTCATCCCCATATGTTGATTAGACTATAGTTCCAAAATTAAGTCCATTAGTGATGTTGATCATCTCCGGAATATTCCTAGGACACACAAGTATAAGGGACTAAATCACCACACATTGATACAATCAATTTTGGGTGACAGAAACTCACCCACATGGTTTTAAATATCATTAGAGGAACCTATCTCAATGGGGAAAATGTCCTTGTTTCTCGTGATTCCAATGGTTCGTCAATAAATGTCTTGTCACTACACCACACAGTTGATGGGTCACCAATTTATGAAAGGATCATGTGCCTTGGTATTCTATAAGGGTCCCACTCTAGTAGACACTGAGAAATTCCACTACCCAGCCCAGCTGGAGGGTACCTCTTAGGAAGGTCCCTAGGGAACACCACTATCCAACCCTATTCGAGGGTAAGCCCAGTGGTTTGTTAGGGAAATTACACTACCCATCCTTGTTAGAGGGTTACACCTAGATTATTTATTTGGGGAACACATCTTCCCCACACAGCTAGAGGGTAAGTACATAATATATAAGAACTCCACTTACCAGCCCTACTAGAGGGTAGCTCAGAAAGATCATTGGGGAACATCAATGAACATTCCTTCTAGAGGGTATTCTCAGAACAAACATCAGGAAATGCCGCTGCCTATCCCAACTGGTGGGTAATCCCGGTACTACTCAATTGATTCCGTATGATAGTTGTTTTCATTGGGTTTCCCCTCAGTTCATGACAAATCCAAAAAATTTAACATCATATATCAAAACATTCATTCAAGGTAAACATCATGTTCTACTCGGAAATATGGTTTTGATTAGAATCTCATAGGCCATAATCTGAGTCAAAATAATGGAGATATGGACAGTTGAAGATCCCTAAGAAGAGCTCAAGTAGTACATGATGTGTTAGGGATCCCACATGGTGTGTCCTCCCTATTCACTACATGGGAGTTTTATGGTCAATACAAATGTCACATTCGTATAGTGTTACATGCCATGTAGGTGTAATACATGGCATATCCCACCTATCTAGGGACTGATCCATGTCTGTAGGCCATGTCTATGTACTTAGACTCTATGTTTGTGTACTTTTTACATGGTGTATCTCTGAATGTTTAATCCATCCCACATCATTCACACAAGAAGGTGTTACACGTTGTGTCAAGGAATTACATGTTGTTTTATCCTTATGGGTTCCTAAAATGTAGCGCTGCCATTGGAAAGCAGAAAAAAATCATATGTTCTTCTTCTTATATGATGTGTAGTCAAGATTTTTCTTGAAGATTCAGGTTTTCAAAGATCTTAATCTGTGCTCCGAATTTGGTCAATCCATCTCAAATATCATCACGATTCCTACCAAAATCTTCGGATGTAGTCGTGAATCATACTCTCGATCCATAGTTCACTTGGAATTGACTACTGGAATGTTCAAGGGTCTTGTTAGATATTTTTCATGCCACTGTGCCACTCATCTCTGATGATCTGGCATTAATTTTTTTTGTTTTCCATCAATTCATTAGGATGATTCTAGATCTATGCTTTTCTCAAATAATCCATTCCATTTCATCGATGCACCACAAATTTAGGAACTCAATCAAGCCCTAGACACCCGACAACTATCAAACTCGGATTCACTGGGTCTTAGGTATGAAAAATGTGAGAATGGGGGAGTAAATTCACCAAGAATGAAATTTATATGATCATTTCCAAAGATTTGTTATCCAAAAATCAATAACATACAATTTTGATTAGAAATAACTGATAATAAAAGGAGAAAATAATCCAATTTCAACCCTTTGTCACATGTGGAGTAGGCGAAGATTAGAGAAATAAATTAACAATATACTCAAACTTTTAATCTAAGGTGTCAAAATCACAAAATACGAGTCCTACCTATTTCTTAGATCAATCACTGATGAAGAAATATTTATTCCAATAAGGGTAGAGGATCTATTTCATTCATTGTTCTTTGATCCACCTTGAATTAGATATTCATCATTCGTCGTTAATAAATGAGGAAGGGAGATCTCTCACTAGTGGATTATATGAATTATGAGACCATCCTCGCCAAATCATCCATTCGATGCATGTATAAGAATTCGGATTTGGTCAAGGTTGATTAGTAAAATAATTTATTAATTAATTATTTATCATAAATTCATTTCCAATGATAAATACATCTAGACAACCTACGCCGACCCATTTTATGTTGTTCCTCGGGTAAACAACATGTTACAGACATAGTTGTGCTCTTTGATTTCCAAAATTATCAATCGTTCAAGATTTATCTCATTTTCATTAATTAACCTTCTGTGTGCAATATAAAATACATTTAATATTTTTATAAAATCAATTTGTGTACATCGGGACTCCAAATTTCACGTGGTCTTAGCGCCCATGTCTATAAATATATAAAGAAATATTTAAAATCCTTTCAAGTAAAAAATTGTGTCTCTAAACTTCTCATATACTTATACTCATTTTATGATTACTTATCTCTTTTATTTACCCTTATTGAGAATATGATCTCACCCTTTCTTATGTTTTCATAACATGGGGATTGAAAATAGTTTCTAAGTAGGAGTAATAATTGGGAAGATATTTGAGGGATATGTTGAGTGTCGTTCACCAAAATAGAATATTATTTTCCATGTTTCCAAAAATGTTAAACTATTATGGTCATCATGAATTTATTTTTGTAATGTGCTACTCATTAATATAAAATTACATAATATCCATGTATGTTAATCTTGGATCACAATAGTTGGAAAAAGGGAGGTTTACTAAACATTTGGAGACAACGATGATAAAAAATTAGTGATATCACTATGGATATTTCTAAGGATATGTCTAGGGACATCTCTAAAGATTTTATTAAGTTGTAATATATTAAAAAGAAGTTGTCAATGTTTAAAAATATTATAAGTGATTTTTCATGATTATGTAGTTTTCTACTATGATAATTACTACTCACACTATGCATTCTAGTTTTATTCATTGATGTGAACCATAAGGTAGTGGGTTAATGTTGAATGTGAAATAAAATTTTCTAATAGGGAGTTAAATGGGATGATCACTAGAGTGAAGGATGTTGTGATCATGCCTAATCAGTTTTCATGGAACATGATTAATAATTTGTACCTTAAAAAAATATCTAACACACCAAATAAGTGAAGGAAAGAGTTCATTGAGAGTTTAGGTAAGGGAGACCATTATGGAAAATATGATTCAATTTCATATCTGTTAATAATTTGGAAATAATCACCCATGTGAATGTCGTCGGGGAACAGGAAGACGTTTTGACTATGGAAAATTTATACCGAAAGTAAGTAACTAAAAAAGAAATATGAATAGTTCGGTTAATGTAATGGATGGGAATATTGGACTCTATAAGAAATCATTGAAGGTTAAATAATTTATTATTGGAATGAATGGTAACTATAGAAATATAGGTCCCAAGTGGAATGCTCAGAAAGATAACCAACAAGGTGATATGAGTAAAGGTTATATTTCTACTGAAGATCAAAATGCATGTGAATTGTTTTAATAAAGTGGTATTAATTAGTAGGATGAGGTATCCTTTTTAATTTCTTTATGATTAAGTTGAATGATTGAACTGTTTATGTATTTTGATTCAAGAGTTATGTATTAGTATTTTTCTTCTTATATAATTTTCCCAATGGATTTAAAATAATATGTTGAATTGTTCAGAAGGACTAGAAAATCTTATTTGATGGTAAACACATGATTAATGGAAATATAACCCTTAATATTTTATTTATGTTAACATAATGATGTTTGGATAAAGTAAATTTTTATGGTACTGATTACCTTGGAACTAATTGATTATTTTTTGACAATGTGTTTTGTGTTATCATGAATGGAGTTTAGAATATTTTTTTATTTATGGAATATATCCAATAAAATTGGGAATAATGAAATGTGACTTTTTTCAATAATAATTTGTTTTATTTCAAGTTATTACAATGTTTCTATAGAATATATGATGAAGGAATTCACGTGCTTGATATGTGAAAAATGAGATCTACTTTATGATATAGAAGGGATCAATACTAATATATTTTGAGAAATTTAGTGAATTTACTTATAATGTTTTGTACTTTAATATTTCAGAACTGTTATAAAGTTATAAATTTATGGAATGGTTTATATTAAACATTGGATGAGGTTTTACTGATTAATTTATAATCTATCTATATAAGGATTTGTGCATATTGGATAACTTGTGATGACCATTTTATCGTGATAATGATAGATGGAATGACCTATCATTTTATTTATTACTCTCATAATATAATATTTTTTTTGGAATGAATATTTCACCTTTATTTATAAGAATAAAATACTAAGTGTAAATTAGCAGAGGATCCACAAATGAGGGGGTTTTCATGAAATAATTTTAGTGTACCTTCTCCTAAAAATTCTCCAAATTAAGGGAAAAGGGTCTTTAAATAAAATGTAATATTGTTATCATCATTTTTATGATATGAATGACCTTTGTCAAGCCTATTTGGGTTATTTAATTTTTATCCTAATCATGTTCTCTATAACTATCCATCAGAACATGTTAGGTATATTCCTATTACACTTCCATGTTTTCACTTTCCACCAATGTTCACCTATGTGGAAACTTAGTTATGAGCTAATTAAGGTAACTATTATATTTATAACATTCCCTTTTTAAATGAAGATTTAGTATTCAATTTTATAATGTGGTTTTCTTTGAAAGGAACGTTCATGTTTAAACCATTGATAACCCAGATGAATTTATAGGTGAATATTTAATTTTACAGGGGTTAGAATGTAACACTATGATATTTTTGGAATTTTTTCAAACAAATTTAAATTTTTTCATACTTTTTCATTTCAGGAAACAATGAAGATAAAATATGTTATATTAAAGCACAAAGTTATTTTTTATTTATATTATAAAATAATTTATTATTTTTTATATGACACACTAATATAATCTAGCTATACATGCAACACTGACTTGGCTTGTGTTTTACACAATACTGAGTTTCTACGTAACAACATTTTTTATTATAATTATTCAAATGAGATTGTTAAAACATAGTTGTAAAAATTAGTAACATGAAAATTAATAAAAAAAAGTTAAATATTATTTATAATGGTTTTATATAAATAAAACATATTTGCAAAATAACATTTAATTTCTGGAAAAGTCTTTATATGTTTGAAAATACTATTTTCTCAAATGAACAAATTTTTATGACCTTATGTGAACAATAATAAAAATAATTCTAGAAACTATTAAAATTTGATTTTATAAAATAGAAATCAACTTTGAATTCATAATTTCAAAATTATGTTATGGATAATTGTATGGTTTTTTTAAAAAAATCATTTTTAGATGAATAGTGAAAAATTCACAATTTTAACTCAAAACTTCTTTTTCATATAATATATTTCTCTTGTTAAATTATATTTTAATTTGGGTTTTTAAGTTTAAATAGATAAAGTATTCATCAATTTTCCCAATATAGGCCAATTCAACAAATTTGACATTGAAATTGGATAAAAAAATTTCAAAATTTTAAATAATTTTATTTAAAAACCCAGCTTTCACTGCATGTCTACGGGATTAATTTTAAATTAATTTCTATCACTTATGTGTTTAGAATTTAGAAAAAATTGATTAAATATTTTAAATTATAATAACTTCTCATTTATAGTATGTCCCAATTAGTTGTTCCAAAAAATATTAGGGGAATTAATTAAAATTAATTATAGTGATTAATGTAATGAATTGTTTACGTAGTGTTTAAACCATAATATTAATGGGGGAATGCTCTATACCCATGTAAAAAATCCATTGGCTTCACATATTATACCATATACACTCTTGGTTATAATTTTATGAGTTATTGGGACACTATCTCATGAATGTGACCTATATAATAAGTAAGGTATGAAAAAAGACAAAAAAAGTAACCTTTCATACCATTAACATTTATAAAGCCTTGAGATATGGACAAAAAACCACATTTGTTTTTTTGTACACATTATTTAGAAAGGTAAAGGATATTTGGTTATATTATTAATTTAGATTTATGTTATAGATGTGAATTATTGATATTAACTAATTTAGGAATTCCAAATGCGATAATTATTTAATAAATAATTAACTAAAATAAATAATGCTAAAAATATTAAAAGTGAATTAAATTGACTGAATTAATTTATTTAATTTTTTAAGAATAATATATTATGTTATACAAGTTCTGTGTTAATATATTAAAATTCAATCTTTTTCTTGATTTTTATAAGTTCAAATTATGTATATAATGTCAAAATTGACATTAATGTCATTTTTTAATAAGTCATATTTTATTAAATGATTTAAAATTTGATAAATATAATATATTCTTATAAATTGTTCTAAGATGTAAATACATAAAAAGTATGTTATATTAATTGACCAATTTATCATTTATAATTAAAATAACTACCTTTAAATAGAAAAAACATTGTTAGCATAGTTTGAGTTAATGTAGTGTTTTTGCGCACCACATGCGCTGGTTTTAAAATTAATTTCCAACACACATGAGATTTTTTTAAATTAGTTATCATATATATAATTAATTGGGTTTATATTGTATAATAAATCTCACTATAATTTATTATTAATGGTTTAATTAATTAGTTTATAAAACTAGTTACCTTAATACAAACCAATATAATAAAAGTGGGAAAATAGAAAAGTTATGAACAATATTATAAAAATACACTTAATTTTGTGTGGTCTAGGTTTTTATCGAACATATTTCCCACTTAATAAATTATTAGTCCAATTTTTCGTCACATCAGTTAAGGTATACCTCCCAATAGTGTATACCTTTTTGTAGTTATAAAAATATCACAACTCCTCTTCTATAAGAAGGCATTCAGTCGTCCCCTTCCTCACACCTCTCAAGCTACGTTGTCTCATAAAAACCGATAATAAATAAGATAAAAAATTATATTACTTCATAATAGAGGACTAAATTTGGGATTAATCCAACCAAGCAATCCCCTTTGTGGAAATCAAGAGGAGTTATCCAAAGAAGAGGTAGCCTCCTTCCACGAGCTCTTTTCTTTTATTTTCATTCCCCCAACCATAAAGTATTATTATTCTATGATTATATAAAAACATAAATATAATAAAAATCCTTATATGTTTTTATGTTAATTTTTATACCTAAACCTACACACACAATCATCAATTGGTTAACAAACTTATTGATTGTGTGTACGTCAGGCTACCGCCCCGTGAAACTATGTCATTAATTTTTCCTTTACCACTAATCAAGGTTGGGAATTATGATGGATATAATTTTTTATATGATATATATAAAATTTATGATTTATTTATTATTATTTAATTATTATATAAAATATAACTTCATGTTTTCTATTTTGTATAAATATAATAACTTCGTTTGAGGACGTGTGGACTACCGCCTCGTCAAAGTGATGTGATTCATTCACAATTTTCTTGTAATGTATTAAGGATGTGTTTTTTAAATGTATATGATATGTGTGAAATAAAACATATACTTTAATTATAATATGTATATATACATATATTTCATTTAATTTCATTCTTTCAATATAATAAGAAAATTGAGACAATGTTCATATATACATACAACCTTTTGTATCCCTGAACGGTGTATTCAAATTCATATTTAAATATTTTATATATTCTCATAAATATTTATATATTGAATATATATGTTATTAACATAATTTTAACATTATTTAAATAATTAAATCTTGATCTATGTTATAGATTAGAGAATAACAAGTCGCAACATATATGAAAAACAAAGCAGGTATTACCAGAAACGTAACATTAACATGGAGTTGTAAATAATTGGGTAGTATAAAGTCATAATAAAATAATATATTGTATTATATATAATAATATGTTTATATGGTAGATTTGTAATAAACATTTATTTATTCTACTTGAGTTTTGAATGTGTATGAAGAACACCGGGACTTAATATTAGGGTTTTGTCATCTCACTTTTATTTTCATGAGATTGATGCCTTATTCAAAAATCATTTCATTTGTGTGGTGTATATACTACCCATTAATATATTATATTATTATTATAATTAAAATTATGTTTTTTTCATATCCATTTTATTATCTCTCTTCCATGGGGTTTATAGTTCAAAAGTTACTGAATCGGTAAAGTAATTTTGCCTCAATTTTCATTCATTGAGACAAATGTCATGTTATGAACCTATATTCTCTTATGAGGTATATAAACTACACTTTTAAATGTTATAGGATAAATATAATTCCTTTAATGATATTTTAATATTCATGTCATGTTATTATTTCATGTGTATGGTGATTCAATGTCACGAAAAATGTAGTAGTTTATTGTTATAATACCATTATCAAGATTATTAATGATTATGCTTCCATTGAAGAAATATTATTCTCCATATATCAAGAGATAGAATAAAATTTAATTTCACTAGGATATTCATTATATCATCATTTAATTATACCATTTTTATACTCCTTTGTATTTTATATAACTAAGAAATTGATTTAAAAAAAACATGACTTTATATATCTATTCAGTTAGAAATTTGTGCTCCTTAAAAACCAAGTATTATAAAAATATTCTAATATTATCTTAGAATATTTAAAGTAAATTTATACCAATTTTTTACCTTTTAAATAAATTTTTTAAAAAATGGAATACAGTTATTATTTTCCGAATGATAAACAGTTTTAAACTTTTTATGACACAAAAGAAATGTTTGGCATGTACAAATTTATCTTCCATCACGGTCATAATTTATTTCAAGCTTACTTTGTATGTTTACAACATTTAATTTTTTATAAAAAAAACCTAATATTATGTAGATTAATTATTTTTAAAGTGATTTTAAAGAAAAATTTTAAATTTTTTTTTATTCAAGAAGTTTTTTAAATGATTTTCGGAATATAATAAAAATGTTTTCAAAGATATTTCCAAAGAAAAATCATTTAAAATTATTTTATTAGTATTTTATATGTTTTAAATGGAAAATGATTAAAAATTTTCATCAAGATTATTTAATAAGTTTTCTAGGAAAACGTTTTTGAAAATGGTTTCAATCTTCTTTTATATGTTTTTAAAGAAAAAGGCTTTAAAAATGTTTTCAAGATTACTTTGTATGTTTTCTAAGAATAAGGTTTCTAAAATTATTTCAAAATTTTTATTTATATATTTTTAAATAATTACTTTTAATAAAAATCAATCTTATTTTATAATTTTTCATGTAATTGTTTTTTTTCAATATTCCTTTATAAATTTTCGAGGTTATTCTAAATAAAAATGGTTTTCAAAATGATTTATGTTCCAAAAATTATTTTTTCAATGAATATAGGATATTTTCCATAATAAATGATTTCAAAATATTAATAATTTTTTTTACATATAAGCTGAAATCTATTAGTTTTACTTATTTCTTAATGGGGATATAATATAAGGGTTCATATTATTTCTCTGAATGGTTTGTCTTTTGATTGCATGATTTTTAAAAAACACATTTCTCTTTCATGGGTTATATATATATGAAAATAATTTCTATTTCATGTGTTTTATGTTTTTGAAACCCATTTATCTTTAATGGGTTATATGATTATATAACCCTCAACTTTTCATTGGTTATTCTTTGATGAAATTCTTATGAAACCTATCTCTTTTCCAGAGGTAATGATATGATTACAGGTTTATGATACCAATTTCATTTCATTGGTTATGAGATGATGAATCATTATTTTATAGTGAATCACATATTTGTGATTTCATTATGAGATAGGTGGGACCTATATCTCCTTTTATTACATTGGGTAAAGATTTAAATCCCTTGATATTGGTATGGTTGGAAGGGGTGTGAAGTAATTTTAGAATATGATTTTTTATCTAATATGGTCTTAAAAATGATCCTTATCTACTAAGACGGTTATGGGAGTGAACCATGACTACCAAGATTTTATGGGGAGTGAACCAATACTACTAATATTGAATTAGGAATAAGACTTGACTACTATGGGAATCATTTTATATGCTTATGTGTCTTCCACAAATTTAAAATCTTATTCCTATGTTATGATTTCATGGTTTATGAACATGATTCCATTATGATTCATAACTTATTAACTACTAGTATTTATTCCATGATTAATGTTTATGATCTTTGACATGGAGGGTTTGATATTTTATTTTTATGATAATATTATCATACAATTCTACTCATGTTATGATTTCGTTTCTACTTTATTTACTATTACTGAGAATCCGAGTTCACCCTTTATAATATTCCATTTCCTCGGGTTATGAAGAATGTTTTTAAGGAGTACTAATGGGGAATATCTTTAAGTGAGATGATGAAGTCCTTTACCCAGGATATAATATTATGTTTCCAAATTTCCAAATACACTAAACTATTATGTTCCTTGAGAATATATTTTTGTAAGGTGTTGAATATTCATCTAAAATGATATAATATCAATGTATATTAAGTATGAGTCACGATAGCCATCCACATGGAAGACCCTGAAATTCCCCCTAAATTGAGGAACCCAGGAGCCAAACCCAATTGATGTTGTCTAATGGGGTTCTGTAACCACAAGTCCCTATATATATAAATATAAATATAATTAATATATTTATTATTTAAATATATTTATTATAATTTTATAATTATTTAAATATATAATTATTTAGTTTACATATAATTATAAATAAATATTTTTTTAAATATTTTTATATAATTATATGTATATATATATATCTCTAATTATACATATTTTTTATAATTATATATATATATTAAGTTATATATGAATATATATATTTATAAATACAATAAATATATTTGTTATACAAAAGTTTTTTTTAAAATTTCAAAATTATTTAAATAAATTATTATTAATTTATAATTTTATATATAGTTTTTTGTAAAAAAATTATATATTTTTAATTTTATAATTAACTATTTAAATTATTAAATTATTAAAAAATTAATATATATATAGTATTTATAAACATTTCAAACATATTTTAAATGTTAAAGCTTTAGAAAACAAAAAAGAATAGGTATTATTCATTATATTAAAAATAAATTGAAAATGTTATGTGTATAGTAAATACATTTATGTATATATATTATGTGTTTGGGGGGTACAATGACATTAAACACACACGAACCACACACATAAGCTAAAAAAGAAGCCCATAGCCCCCCCGAAAGGATAGCCCACCCGTCAAACATTATTTATTCATTACATAGCCTAAAGGACCAATGGTCATGAAACCTATTACATGGCCCAAAGGTCTAGTGCAACATCATGCATGTGTCATTAGGCCTGCATCATGTTTGTGTCAGTTCCTGCCTAACAGAATTATCTCCCACATCAATTTCAATATATATATATATATATATATATATTACAAAGTGATTAAATATATTTTTAACATTGTTAATGAATATATAATAATAAATGATTAAATAAAATTAAATAAATTCAAGAATATTAAAAGGTGAATTTGCAACATTTATGTGAACTAGAGACACATAAAAAATGTTTAAATAGAAGATATTAATTATATATATTCTAAAACCTATCATACATAGGGATCCCTCCTACACCATCTGTTACCACCATTTCCCATGCCTGTCATTTCTGTCGGGGCCATTAAGCTGCCTCACCATCTTCTATTGATGTGATTTACAAAGCCACAAGCCTATGACTTCTCTCTATTGAACTGACTACAAATACCTTCATTGTTCATCACTAACTAAATCGACCATCATTACCACTACTGACTTGATCCCACCAAATACAACTGTCATCATCGGTTCCACCATCACCACCTCACACTCATTGCATGTCACTATCATCGATAATAATGAAACATTGTGTCCCTTACCACCACCATGGTCCGAAAGTTGTTACAATAAAACCCCAACTTTTTAGGTTTGCTATAGTTTGATCTCTAGTTGATGTCGGATTATAGGGTAGCCTAAACCACTAGTCCGGGACCCCAACTACATATACACATATTTTAAATTATTTAATATCTATATGAATATATAGTTAAATAAATACATTCATGTATATATATATATTAAATAACCATTTAATTATAATATTAATATATTTTATTTATTTAAACTATATACACATTTTTTAAATAATGTATATAAATTAACCATTTAACATTTTGACTAATATAATCATTTGATAGTTTTTTATATATAAAAATATTATAATAATATTGTTTTTTATTAAAATTTATATAATTATTTTTTATATATTATATTTACATATATATACTTATTATAATATAAATATTATTTAGAAATATTTAAATATTTATATATAATTTAAATTACTCACTATATACATTGTCATCACTTAAAACTACTCATAAAGGTGTAACTTTTATCATCTCTATTGAAACCCTGATAATGGATTAACTTTTATCAGTGCTAGAAAAAATCATCCAAAAATTTACCATTTTATTAGCGCTTTTTTTATAATCAATAAAATCTATCCATATCAATGATTTTTGAGAGAAATGATAAAATTCAACCATTTATTAACACATTTTATCTAGTGTTATTAATGATTAGTATTGTATGATGTGTGATGTGTGGTAATGAATTTTTATAAGTAAATTCTTGTTCATTCCTCTTCGTAAGTCGAACAGTTCTATGTTTCTCATAACATCCAGCATATGTGTTTGATGATAACTTATTATTGTTGTAAAATATGTAGAGAGTGGCTCTGGTGCCAGCCTATAACTCCATTAGGGATTTTATGGGATTTCACTTAAAAAATTACCAAAAATGCACATATACAACTTTAGTGAATATTTTTTCAAGATACACATTGTAGTGTCTTAAGGATTCAACAAAAATAAATTTATTTCAAGAAAAAATTCAAACACTAAAATGAAAAAATATGTATTAATTAGTGAAGATCAAAGATGAATAAAAACATTTGAAAATAAACAATTATCTAATTTTCACAGTTCAATCCAAATTATTCTTTTAATAAAAATATGTGTTTATTAACCTTAAATTAACAATTTTGTGGGTGTTAAAACATGAATACTCCAATATTAATTAATTAAAATATTTTTCTATAACCATTATTAATTAATACATAAGCCGAAACTAAATTCATTCATAGATAAGGCACATGAAATATGTTTTTTAGTCTCATAGTCATTTTGATGGTCATTTTTAGATGTACATTTCTATTTCCATCCACTTCGTAAGTTAATGATTTATTTTCTTCTGATCACATCCCAATGGTCAGTATAATGATAACTTAAGCATGTTGGAAGATACTTAGAGACTGTCTCTAGTACAATCCTAGAACTTTTCATGTTTTTATGATATTTCACTCAAAAACAATCATATAAAAGGAACATATTCAAATTTAGTAGATAATTTTTCAAGACCCACTATGTGTTCTTTAGGCTCTATCTTCCTATCTGACTTTCTACAATCCTTAGATAGATGTATATACTTATCATAATTGTAGAATTTTCCTTTGACCATATTTTGACCTCGATTTGGTTACATCCTATAAATTTATACTTCTTGATCATTGATACTCTTTCAAAAATTTCATATTTCAACATCATATTTTTGATAATCACTTTTTCATTAAATTGGTTATCTTCTTCTATGCTCAAACGCTTGATCAAAACATCAAATTACATGTAATTTCTATTTTTCTTAAGATAATTTTTCAAATATTTCCAAGAATGATGTAATTTTTAAGTAACGTTAGTGAATGGAAAGGTTTCACTTAAATAAATACCTTCAGTATGAATTTCATTTATAATGAACTATAATTCCATAACACGTATCATCATTATTGTTTAGTCTACAATCTTAATATCCAAAAAATTATTAATAATGATTTTATTTAAAGAAGAATATTTTGTTATATACTTATGATCCAACCACTCCCATAACTTCTTACCTATTTTGGAAGATAAATTAAAATTATAATGGGATTATTTTAGAATGTTAAGGATATAATTATAACATGGGATGTAGAATGATTCCAAGAATCAATAGAAGAAAACTTCTCCATGCCTATTTCTTCATCACAAATATTGAATATTCTTTACTGAGGAATATTTCATGATCTAATGTTGTAAGGTAAAAAAATCATTTTTACCACATTTTAAATTCAATAACACTAAATTTAACTAGTTTATCTCCTTGATTATTTAAAGGTGGAACTGTAGAGAGTGTCATTAATAAATTTATGTCAAAATTTCTGTTATAGAAAAAATAAATACTATTTTTTGAAAAAAGAAATATGATTATTAGAGATACAATAGCCTATATACTAAATATTGTGATAATATCAATAAAAAACCACAAAAAAGTGAAATGGGATCTCTTTATATTCTATGGAAACAATATGGGATGTTTTCATCAATCAATATAAAAAATACAGTATTATCCTTATTTATATATTGTGTAATTATGGTAGAGAAATATTTGACCAATCTCTATATGGAATATAGCAAGATCTTTCTTAGAAGAATTAATCATGTAAATTTTCTAAAAAATAAAATATAATTTGACCAATTAATTTGATGTTGTATACCTGGGGAGTAAAGAAAAATGAGGAAATGGGGATTAAATGTGAATTACAAATAAATATAAAAAATTTGAGCATAAAAATGTAAATGGCTTCTTTAAGATAAATTATATCCATTTATGTTTCCCAAAGTTGTAAATAATATTCTCTTAATATAGAATAGATCATTTTTGGGAGGGAATAAAATTAAATATAAGAATTCCTTCAAACACAATGGGTATAAATAAATCACACATTGAAATCTAAAAATCGTAAAGGAATTTCAATATAGTTTAGATACATTATGAGAGAGAAAATTTTATGTTGGAAAACTATGGGATACCCCTCTATTTATTAGAAAGTTATGTGGTTTAATTTTAATATAATAATAATAGATATAATATTTTAAAACATGAAACTATCTGAATATATGAGAAAGTGGTATGGTTTTGCAACTATTTGACTACCCCCAGACCTCTATAAATATAGGGGAGTAATAGTTTTACGAAACAGCTTTAACCTACCACCCATATTCTCCACATTTTAAATTTTTTACATTTATTTCTAACAATGGATGAGGCATGGGAGATGCTTGTGGTGCATGATAAAAGGTTAGGAAGGCTGGGTCAAATTGAATGGATTAGGTGGCGGCATACTAGGGTTAGCTCTCTCCCACCGAAAAAGAATATGATCCCATGAATATATATATTTATATATAAAATAATATTATAAAAACGTTTATCAAATAACAAAATAATAATAATAATAATTAAATATGTTAATTAATCTATATATATAATAATAACAATAATAATATTATTAGTACACATAATTTTAAATAATAAAAATAAATAAAAATTTTCTTATAATCTATAATTATATATAAATATATTACATATAATTTTATTATAATTAATTGTGATAATGGTAATGATATTATGATTATGAAAATAAAAAAAAAATTTTAAATATTATATAATTGATAATATCTAAAATTTATAAAATAATAACAATACCAAATAAATAATATTAATATATGGTTAACTATTAGTTAAAAAATTTATAAATTGACAATAAAAAATAAAAATAGAATAAAAAAATTAAAAATAATAAACTAAACAAATTTATAGTAAAATAAAAAGTATATAAATTATTAACGAAATACATGTGATTCATTCAACAATATAATGTCTCTAAATTAAAAGAATAATCATAAAGGAAATGTTAATTGTCATAGTAAATTACCATTAATATGTTTCAATAATTATGTTATTAGATACTTTATGGAAAAGTTCCAAAAGTTTCAAGATAATGATAGTGATTTTGAACATGATTCATGAAGGGGAATTTTGAAGAGGAAGTGGATGATATTTAGTAAAACAAATTCATATGATAAGGAAAAAGGTAAGATTTATTATATCATGTATAGAAGGAATATCATTTAAAAACAGACGAGGGGACTAATAAACATTGTGGATATGAATGTGTCTTATCAAGAAAACCTAAGAAGAAGATGGTTATAATCATTACCAATAATGAATATTTATCTAGTGGTGGTGAAAGTGATAATAAAGTATAAATGATACAAATATGGAATTAAAATCGAAATAATAATAATTATTTCATCTCGTACATATAAAATCTATATTGTTTGAACAAGGACTTAAAAATGTTTTAAACCAAGAGTTGTGGTGGCACTACCATGATTGAAAAGGAAAAACTTTGGTGAAATAAATTGAAATATTAATGGTATATACTCAATAGGATAAGATAATAAATGATGTGTTGGAAGTGAAACTATTAGATAAGGAGAATGAAATAATATTTACTCATAAAAATTTAATATATTCTAGGAATCACCTGAATAAATTCATGTTTAACATTAAAAAGTTAAATCGGTAAGTAGGATAAAACTCCAAAGGAAATAAAAAAATAATTACGATTTTTATAATTCTTTATTAATATAAAATGTTCCAAATAACTCACTCAAAATGTACTCAAGATATTTTTTCTCTAACAGAAAAATATATAGGTCAACTACAGGAGAAGATAATTATGTTTTTCCTTTATGTTAAGAAAACAATGTATTGGTGTAATAAATAAGTATATAAGAAACACATTTTTTATATATTAATTGAACTAAAATACAGTTGGAGTATCACATTTATATGATGAATATCTTAAATTTAACTTCACCTAAGAATATTTTGACTGAAAGATAATAAAAATGTGGTAATATTTTTCATGTTAGTAGAGATGAAAACATATGTTTTCTATGAATAGAAGAATATAATGAATTTATCAATGGATATATTGATCTCATTGGACATAAAAAAGTTAATTAATATTGATATTATTGTTTAGAACCATTATTTTTATAGATATGGATTTCATGGATGATCTTGTGTATGTACAAATAATAAATTTTAATTTTTTGGGAAACAAGTAGATTTTAGGAATGAAATATAAACTTTGGATAAATTATATGTTCATGGTGGTGAAAATTATCCTATTTTAGTTCACCATATTGTTTTTGAACATAATAAGTCTCAATGAACAAATTGATAATACGGTGTGGTTTCTTTGAAAATTATATTGGTGGGTATTAAAACTCACATTACTTTACTTTCTTGAGATGATTTTAGAAGTGAATAAGAATCATTTAAGTTGTAATTTACTCATAACGAGGAGTTTGTGAAGTTTCTATTTGTAAAATAACCAATAAAAAATATTTTTTAGAATAAGTGGTTAATTATGGATTTATAAAATCTATCAATTGAATATTAAGGTATTCATATTTTTTATATTACTTTATTTTTTGTAGTTTTTTATTGAAAATGGGGAGAATGAAATAATTCTAGAGAAATGTAAATATATTTATCAAAGGGGGGTGGGAGCTTTTTAAGTGTAAAATACTATAGGTAAATTATCGAGTTTAGTATTATTTGGTTGAAATATTTTTATGATTAAGTTTATTATAAGTTCAATGTAAAATGACTACTAATGTTTTGTTGGTATAAAAATAAATATAAAGAGATATATGTGAGTGTATGTTTTTATAATTTAATTAAAAAGTATCTGATTTAGTTGGTTTTTTAGGTAATGAAAAGATCACGAAGAGTGAATAAAAATATTTGTAGGTTTTAAATTATCACTATGGTTTTCTACAAGCATGTTCACATAAAATTAGAGTTTATTAATTAGTTTTTCATTTATAATAGGTGATTCATGGTATATCCATAAGATATATAATTTTTATATTTTGATGATTTACATTTTTTTTAGTTTTATATTGTGTTTCTAATAAAATAAAAATGATGTATTAACGATCCTTGTATAGTAGATAATCTATATAGAGTTCAGGAGAAAAGATAATGAAGTTATATATCTCTTGACACTCTAGTTATGAAATGATAATATTTTGAAGAAGATAATTAAGAAGATAAAATAATTATTCGCAGCAAGATGAGTTCTATTTTGTTGTTAACTACATTATCAAATTAAATTGTAAAAATCGTTGTTATATATTGCAACGTGAATGAAGTAACTATTAGAGAAGACTATTAATTGATTTATTCAAATTATGATCACTAACTTGTAGTTGAACAAGATTTATGTGATGTGGGAAAGAAAAAAAGAGTTTATATGTGATATTAAGAGATAATTTAAGGATTGCGTCAGGGTAAATGTGACATAATGTTTATTTACTTTTCCATAATGACTCTATAAAAAAATGTATTTATTTATAATCTCAAGTGCATCTACTATTATGGTAGAGGTTTTTGACTAGTAGTTAGGTTCTATGGTAATTCTATGAAAAAATATAACCTCATATCAATGTAAGCAATAATAATAAAAATAATTGAAATAACATATATAAAAATAAATAATAGAAGATATATAATATAGAAATTAAAATTAAAAATATTAATAACTCATGTTATATATATTAATATTATATAAGTCACACATGTCTTAACTACCCAATCAAGATACCTCATCGTTAGTTGATAAGCATCCAAACTAAAAATACTCAAAATAAGAATAGCTTAAAATCTATCTCTAAGTCTTATCACAATCCAATACAATACTCTCCATCCTTGAAATACCAATCAACCATCTACCATAGTGAATTGTCTCTTATTTTTCCTATAACAATGAATTCATCTTGGGTACCCATAGAGGATTAAGCAATGTGTAAATACAAATTTGTAGGCCACCACCAATGGTATCTGTAAATATATCTAGGTTGGAATTGATTTCATGTTGATATACTATAATAAATTTAACAAAAAGAATAATAAATAAATAATTTCTATATTTAGGTTATAATGTTCCTCCTAGGATCAACCATACATGCTTAAATATGTGTTAGATACCACTAAAATAGTTACACAACCACCCAAGGGGAACCACATCTGACCCAAAAATCATGAAAATTTAATTTATGGAGAACTTTGACAACTGTATATCATTTTTATTTTATTTATCTTCTAATTTTGATGTGTTTTTAAGTTAATTGGAATTATCTCATATTTGTTGGCAGTTTCCAAGGGACCACACAGAAATGGGGGTGTTACGGTGTGGTATTGGGAATGGGTAGGATAACATGGTGTATAATGGTGTATTATGGTATAATAATCATGATTTGGTGAAAGGATATGGTGAATTTATGAATAGATTCATTTTAGATGGTTTTTATGAAGCATAAGGCCCCTTTTCATTTCATAGGATCATGCATCTTGGTCCAATGACCATGCCACAATAGGGAACTATAAGGCCACTCTATGGTGTGTATCCCTATGCTACACCATGGATAGTGCCTAGTATCACAGTTCAATGCCATGAGGGTTATTTTAAAAAATTCATGTTATATACAATTTTTTAAAAATGTAATTTCTGTTTTTTCCTATCAAGCGTAAGGGTTTAGACAACCTTTTCCCCTACTATCATTTGACCAAGTAGGGAACATAACCGACAAAGGTCTCCCTCCATTATATTTTGATTCCAAAACATATATCATCTTTTAAAAGTTGATTTATTATGGTAAATTCCCCACTTTTACCTTGTTCTTCATTTCTTCTTCTCTTTCCATCCATCTTCTCCTGATTTCCATTGTTCTAGGAACCCTAACCACTGTGTGGGTTAGAATTAGGGTTCTAGATGAATCTAATCATATGAATTTGGATATTTAGTGTCTATATAAGGGTTTAAATTTATTATTTTGATGTTTCTATTATATATTATGAGTTTTGACTTTTTTCAAATGGTTACCACTTGGATTGAGGTAGGGTTTTTCTTTATTTCCTTTATTTTACATGTCATTAACGGATTTATGTCCCAAAATTCCATTGTTGTTAAATTTAATATATATTTGATAAATATGGTGGATTTAGATAGTTTTTTATGTGTTTTTTATAATGGAATAAATATGTTTTGAATTGTTTTCTAATTTTTAAAGCAATGTTTTATGATCATATTTTTATAAAATTTATATACGAGTTATTTCAAGTGAATTTTTTAATCAAAGGTGTGTGAACCTATTTGGGTCTTAGAATTGGAAAAAGTGTTGATTTTAAACAATACATTGAAAATATATTTGTTTTTTGTCCTTTTTAGTTATCTAAATGGAAAATGTTGTGTTTATTTTTCAATTTATTTTTTTGTTTGACTGTATAGACTAGTTTTAAAAAGATGATTTAAAATAAGGATTTATAATGGTGTTAAATGACTTGGAATTCCTATTTGTTTTTTGAAAAGGATCATTCAAAACTTTATGAAATATTTTTTAATGATTAGTATGAGGTCATTGACTATTCTCCTCGGATTTTATTATTCTTGATTTTGGTTATGGCCCTATGGGGGATATTATATAATAGTACATCATTATGTGATTCTTATATATGAATATGAAAGTGGATTTTTCATCTGGCAGTCTAAAATAATAGATGATGATTATATTTGATTCATTATTATTTATTCTTATATTTATTTCAATGGATTGTTTTCTTGATCAACTCCTCTTGATTTATTTCATGGAAATACTTGGTAAATAAGTCAAATGTCTAGATTCATTTTTCATTAGTGTTGTGTGAAAACACTCACTTTTTCCCTAGAAGATTCATCCCCTCCTAGGGGATTTTATTATACTCAATATAAACTATAAGGGAGAACTGAATGAGTTTACAATGATTCCCTAGGGCCTAGAAAGTGTTTTTATAAACATGCTTCAGCACCATTTCATGTTTGATCGTATAAATTTTCACATGATTCTGAGTTTCTTTGCGAGTTATTTAGGGAATAGTTTTCTACTACTTGTTTATAACACCTAGATTGATTGGTTTATGTGGCACCATGGTGTTGTTATATTTACTTTCTTACTTTTATTTCATTAATTAAATCATGTATTTTTTAATGTATCACCTCATGGTATGTTTTATTAAAACATTTTAAAAAGTGTATTTGGAATGTGTGTTTTCAAAAGGAAAGGATTCACCTTTGGTGTGGATTTTAAAGAAACTTTTAGGCATGGTAATGTTATATTTTTCATTAGAAAAATATATATATTCCATTATAAAATGTATTAAAATTGATATTTTTTATCAAGGTGGTTATACCCTTGTTCTCCTAAAATAATTGTTGAGTTTTATAGAACTAGGTCATGTAATGTTACTTTCTTTCTTATGTTTTCTTATCAGAAACACATTTTTTCATAATTCAAACTAAAACAACTAAAATTTATTTTTAAAGGTAACACAAAAAATATTTTGGTAAATCATGCTAGGCATGGTCTTTTTCATTCCCTACATACACCAATGGGGGTATATAGTTCTTATGACTTCATTCAGGTGCATTTGATGAGTTATTATTCATATTTGAGGATATATGTTCATATGAGATAGATGGTTTGGGATGTGTTGAGTGAATGGAGGTGAAAAGTATATGGTTAGTGGTGGTTTGAGTTTTGTTTTCTTTTTGAAATGTTTTTATTGGTATTTTTTCCCAATAATTAATGTAATTTTTAATATTCATGTATAGTTTTTTTTTAATTTGATTATCATATACTATGGAGTGATTAATGAGTCCTAATAATATTTTTTGTTATACTCTATTTGAAATATTCAATTTTTATAATATTTATTTTTGTGAATAGGAATTTAAAATATGAATGGGTTATGATAGATTTCTAGGTGAAGTATATTACGTGATTTATAGGATTTAGAGTGTTAAATAATTCAAAATGGTTACACTTTAATACCTTTATGTTGGTCACTAGCCTGTGGATATTTGGAATGCACTTGGGGTTTTGTTGAAGGTCTTGTTGGGAGAATGGTAAGGTTGACCGTAGCTTATTTTCTAAAAGATGGTATTAGAGTATCCTCCTTCTATTTATAGTGCATATTGGTAGTATGGAGACTATTATTTTCATTGGAACTCATGAGGTAGTTTATAAGAAGGTGCATTATCCCCACCATTCATGAAAAAACATGAGTTCCCATGGGTAATCAAGATCATGTAATGAATTTAAATTTTTATTTTGACTATTTTAATAGTGATGTGATATCTATTTATTTATATATGATTCTATGAAGATTAATTGAGTTTAAGATGAAATGAGAAGTGTTCCAAAGTTGAATCATTAGATCACATAGTCAATAAAAACATTGTACAGGCTATGCACATGGTCGTAGAAACATATCATAGGTTGTCTACAAATTGGGACATGGTCAGCCAAGTTGTGTGTCCAAGTCACGAATAGCTCTTCATCCCTCTTAGTTTTTTATAGATCTATTTTGATTTATAATTTCTCTTAAATTTGTTTCCACATATGGTAGATAGATTAAAAATAGTTTTTATGTTTTTTCTTGGTTGGAATAGATACTATTTTGAGATCTATGTCAAGTTATTATTATTATTTTTGTTTTAAGAGTTTCTTATGAGAAATTTACTTTACAAAATGGTTTGATTTTTAGAAATAATGTTTTGTGGTTAATGTGAAAAAGGTTTTGTACCTATTAAAATATTTTTCCCTGAGTGTTTGGTTTTATAAATGATATTGTAGAAACTATTTGGAATGATAATGAATTTAAAAAAGTTTTTAAAATTTGAAACCATAATTTATGTTTTATTTAAAAAAATTATTTCATGGAATATTTTGATTTTGAATCCATGTTTTATAGTTTATTTGTAATGGAATGTGACTAGTGATATTTTCTGAGAGTATTGGGTTCCCGTTTTAAATTTGGGTAATAATATTGAAATTAGAGAGGATTTATAGAAATTTTTTGAAATATAAATGGGTTTCATGGAAGATTCTAGTTTTATGGTATAACCCATTGAGTATTTTGAAAATAAAGAAGAACATCATAACATTTGAGTGGGAAAAATATTTTAAAGAAGTTGCAAGTAATCAATGAAAATGCAAATGTTTTGAAAACATTATAGTATATTGTATGGATTTTAAAGATACATACTGATTTTTTATTTTGTTTCCAAAATAATGTGAAATTTTTTAAATTATGTTTTCTTTTATGAAATCAGTTGTTGTGATTATTTAAAATATTTTTCTTTTAAAGTATTTTTTTTATGTGATCTTAATTTGGTACTTAAGGTTTAATAACTTGGATTAAAATGGGACTCAATTTTAGAAATTTAATAAATGGTTCATTTGGATTCATGATTCGTGTGATTTGGATGCACCACCCAAAAAATATCAATGGATAGAATAATTTTTGTCTCTTTAGATAGTCTTTGGGTATATGTTCTATTTTTTTGACACTATCTAAACTCTAGATGGAGTTATGGAGAAAAATTCCCCATTATTATTGAATTCATTGAATCTCTTTTTTCTTGTTGGGTCAATGGATTAGTTGAATAAAGTATCCTTATAAGGGTTAGTTATTTAGGGTTTTATTACAAATTTTGTGTGGAATTATTTGGTGAAACGATGTTTTTTTGTGACTTGTTGTTTTGGTATTTTATTTTTTATATATTTGGGACTTCATAGATTTTTATTTTATGGATTATAATAAATGATGATTTTTATTATGCCATATTTTCATGTTTACATTTCCCGTGGTTTTTTTGGAATATGATATTGGATATGTTGGGATTGGATTCTCAGTGAGTTTATCATTGGGGAACCTTGGTTTTTTTTCTTGGGTGTCTAGTATGAGTCTTTCATTTATTTAATTGAGTGCATGATAGTGCTGGATTTCAATTTTTTGTGTTTTTTGAGATTATGTTTCATTATTAGGTTACATAATAACCCTTGTTGAGTGTTGTAACCATGATTAGGGGACCATGTTGTTTCCTAATGACGAATATTTGGATGTTATTTTACCTTTCCTCTTATTTCTAGATTTATAATGGGTTTGTGGATAGGTATAGTCTTTTATACAAATGTAGGTTCATAGGGGTGTGATTTTCCTTTGTGAATGTAGACAAATAAAATTATTATTTTTGTAATGTTGTAGAATTTAAATTCCTAGGATGTGTTACTGATATGTGATCTTTTTTAGTTATTTATTACATAGATATGTGTTTCACTATTTATGTCACTACATTATATGAATTATAAATTGTGTGTAGGACTATGATTGGCCTTTGTTCTTCGGGGGTTTTTTATCTCTCTATAATTAGTGGGTTTTTATTGGAGATATTTGGTGACATTGTTGAGTTATTCTTTTTTGTTTTATGGAGTTTTTTTATGTTTTGTTGTTCATTCCCTTAGTTTCTTATTTAGTTTATTTCTCACCTACCCAACTATTTATGTGAGGTTTAATTTTAGTTTCCATATACTATATTATACTGTTATTGAGTACTTTCTTGGGTTAGAATGTAGTATAGCATAGATTTGTGTGACACTCACATGTCATTTTGGTTTTATTTGCCATTTAATTTTTACTTTTTTTATAATTTTATGGATTTATAATAGATTTTCTATAGTCTATAGGGGACATATCATAATAGAGTCCTTAGAGGATGTTTTTTGTATGGGATATATTCCCTGGTGTAGTAGAGGGTGTTAAAGTGTGGTGGGAATGACCTAGTAATGTGCTAAAATGTACTTGTGAAGAGCTATGTCATATAGTGGGTTTTTAGAAAAGGGAAGAACCCCTACAATTTTGAGGTGACATATTTTTTGGTCCAATACCCACATAGAAGTAGGGCCCAATGAGGTCACATCATAAAGTGGAGACCTATGATTATCTATAGTTGGTGCCAAATGAGTTGGTTTTGTGTCATGGTGGTCAGATCAACACCATATCCAAGTCTATCACATTATTTTATAAAATAAATATTATTGTTTTTTATCCCTAAATTTAAGGGTTTTGACCACCTTTTACTCCCTATTTTTTTGGATGTGGGGAGTGTATGACCTTAGGATTTCTCCCTCACTTTTATTTTGATCAGGAGCCCTATTTATCCTATTTAAAGAATATTTATTATGTTAAATCCCTCATTCTCTCTTATTCTTCAATTCTAAATCTCCCTTCCACTATCTTCCATTGATTTTTTAAATCTTAAGAACTCTAACAAATATGTGGGTTAGACTTAAAGTTTGGTATGATTATAATCATATGTATTTAATTTTTTTCGGGTTGTATATGTGTTCTCCTTTATCGGGTTGACATTATCCATCAATGGAAATGTGTTTTCGTAAGTTTTGAGGGGTTCCCACATGGATTGAGGTATAGATATGTGTACATTTTAATTATTTTACATTTCATTAAAATATAATTTTTTTCTAATTCCTTGTTTATTAAATTATATCAATATGTGAAAACCATGATAAATTTACATTGTGTTTTATATGGTTTCTGTACATGGAATAATGATGGTTTTAATTATTTTCCAACTTCTAAAGTGATAATTCTGATCCATGGGTTTCTTAGAACACATATATGGATTATTTAGTTTTAATTTTTGATGATAAAAGGCATTTGCCCCCATTATATTCTTGAAATGGGTAAAATTGTGGCTTTTAAAGAATACAATGAATATATAGAAGTGTTGGTGAATTTAAAATGATTTAAATAGAAAAGGGGAATTAATTTATTAGTTGATGTTATTTTTTGTTGTTTTAATTAGTTTTTAAATTATGTTTTTAAATTTCGATTACTATTAGAGTAAAATTATTAGTAATCCAAGTTAGTTTTCAAAAAGTCATGTTTTTCACATTATGATGTATAAATTTATGAAGAGTAAAAGACCTTAAGTTGTTCCTATTTGTTTTTGATAATTATTGATTTTTTTGGCCCCATGAGCATTTTTTATATTGTTACATCATTATGTGATGATTATACATGAATGGGAAAGGGTTAATTTTATGGTAAATAAGGTTATATGAGGTTTATTTAAGATGAATTATTATTGAATATTATATTGATTCTCTTTTATTATTTTCTTAATCATGTAATATTGATTTATTTCATGTCAGACCTTAGGGAACATTGTATAAATTCTAGATACATGGTACATTAGTGTGGTGTGTTCACATTTACTAGTTCCTTATAAAAGTTTTACCCACTGAATGGATTGTATTGTACTTGGTATAACATAAAATGGGAAACTGAATGAGTTAAAAATATTCACTAGGGACCAGAGAGTGATTAATGAAACCAAATACAATACTATTTCATGTTAGATACTAGATATTTTCCATGATTCATAGTTTTATTTAGTATTAATTATTGGGTCCCATTATACTCCTTGTTTGTATCTCTTAGGTTGACTTGTTTATGTGTTACCATGGTGTTTTTATATTTTATTTCTTAATTTTATTTCAATGATGATATGGTGACTTTTGTACTGTATTTCCTCTATTGTGATTTTGTATGTTTTGTTAAAATATATTAAAAATTGGATTTGAAATGAGTTTTTTTAAAAGAAAATGTTCACCTTTTTTGGAGGTTTTAGAGAATGTTGTTAGATTGTAATTTTTTGGATTTTCATTGAAATAATTTTAACTATATGTTATAAATGATTTTAAAATAGATTTTTTTATCTGGAGGGTTCTTATATCGTTTTCTATAAAAATTATTTATGTTTATATATCGGGGTTATATAATGATACTTTTTTATGGTTTTTATTGTGATAGAAACATATTTTATTATAAAATTTAAAATTTGAACTTATTAAATCTATTTGGAAATTATATTCACAAAATATATATGAAAATCCTAAGATACATAGTTTTCTTATCCCTTAAATGCACCAATGGGTGTATGTAGTCCTCATGTCTTCTTTCAAGATCCTTGGATGATTTATTATTCATGTTTTAGGTTTCACAATGGTATATATTGAATGGTTTAGGTTGTGGTGAGTAATCTGAAGTCATGAGAATATAGTTGGTTGTAGTTTGGGTTTTGAATTTTTTGGGATGTTTATTATCAACCATTATATCATGATAATTATTATAATTTATCATGTGTATATAGTTTTTTTAATTATTTATTAACAATGTAGTTGATGGAATGATTTATGAGTTTTGATTATTATTTTTTTGTGTTATACTCTATTTAGATTATTCATTTTTGTTGATTTTTTTTATTTTTGTACAAGAGCGTTTGATATATATAGATGAGACATGTTTGATTTCTGTGTAGAGACCATGATGTGGTTTATAGGGTTAAACGGGTCAAATAATTCCCAATTATAACACTTTGATATTATGATGATTTTTCCTAGCCTATCGAAATTAGTAACATTTTTTGGCCCTTATAGCAGTTTGGGTCTGCTGACTTGTCAGGTTGACCTACGCTGATTCATTACATGAACTATTTCCAGCACTGAAACCATGATAATATCACTCAAGGGGTGAAATTTATAACCTTGTAACCATGATAATATCACCTATGGGAAACTAATACAACCCTATAACCTTTATAATATCAGTTTAGTGGATCCAAATTAATCACTTAAACACTTATAATATCATTTAATGGGAACCACATCTGACCTCATAACATTTACTTTAATTATTCAACATTTAAAGAAACATTTACATTTATAATTAAAAAATAGGGACTATTAAAGAAATTTACTATATCAATAACTGGTTTTTGTTTTCATTGGAATCATTAATTTAGGGAACCCATTTTGTCACCTATTCAATATTACCATAAAATTATTTTAATGAACCCCAATCATGAAAAACATGGGTTTTTGGATTTTTGACTCATTATTGGACTTTCTAAAGTCTGAATAATATTATCCTCTCATGTAATGATATTTTTTACCATTTAATATAATTTTAGTTCAATCCCCTATTAGGTTTGTAATATACCACTTTATTATCACATGGAAAATAGGAGTGATTTTTAGGAAAACCATTGGGAGCACCTACATTATGCTTAAAGTTAACCATTTATCCATTATTGATCTCTAATCCAATATAAAATGAATAGAATAGAATATCATTAATAAAACTATAAAATAAGGAATAAAAATTCCCAATCAAAATAATATTGAAAAGTAACATGAGAAATAAGAAAATTATGGATACATGGTGGTGGATTTAACTTTAGTTAGCACCTATATTAAATGACGCTTGATTTCATTACGAGTCAAGGGAAATATCACTTAGAGATGGAGGGATGGGAAATGGATTTATTTTTATGAGCTAACTATATAAAACTCAGTAAAATACCCTAATGTTTTTAAATTTATTTTAAAAAAATATTAAAATATTTGATAATAATAGAAAAATACTCATTTTTTTAATTTTAAAAACTCTAAAAACCCCCAATATGTTATTTATTTGACCCATTATATTCCATACATAGTATATGTAAAAATTATATTATTAAGAATCAAACATAACTAAATTCATAACTCACATTTCATATATAAAATAAATAAAGCATTCATAATATAGTTCTACCTATATAACATATCCCACTTAGATAATACTCAATACATAACATATTAAACATGTACAAAATCTATATATCTCATGCTTAAATTTTTCTCTTAATAAAAATCATGAAACATTATATATTTAATCAATACATAATATATTTTACATAGTTAAATTGAAATACATAAGATATTGTTATAGATATAAAATATATTATTTCTTATATATCACTAGAATCAGTCTTATATATCACTATGATTCTAGAACATAGTAATTTTTATATAAGGAAGGATTCTCATATAGAGGGTTTTCATATGTAAGAGTGTCACATACAAAAATTATTTTAAAGTTATTTTTAATTTATTTTCCATTCATTCTTTGTTTTGGGGGTTTCCAAAGGTTTTATGGAGAATATGTGAGTTTTCAAGAATTGGGTCAAACCATGAGCCCAATTCCAGATTTAAAAATAAATTTTTGTTTCTTTTATAACGTTTTAATTTTTTACTACTTTTCAGTAATTCCAACTCCTAAATGTCCTCCCCTAATATATTAACACCAAATTTAAATTTGGAGCCTTTATAAATCCATAATCATGGGGGATTTGGGTTCTTATTTGAGAATTGGGCCAACCCGAAAGCCCATTTTCCAGTTTTAAATAGTTTTTTTAATTTTTTAATAGCTTATTCATTATAATGAATTTTTCTGGGATTCCACCTCCCACTCTACCCTATGGAGCCCAGCCGAGTTCCCATTCATTTTCCCCCTCTTTGGAGCTCGTTTGCATCGCGATGGAGTGCTGCAATTCTTAGGTTTTCAAAAATCGGGCAGATTTGAGAAGGTAAGTTATTTACATCATAACTCTCTCAATTCTTACTATTTTCCCCCATTCCAGTTCCTATATGATATCATAATCCCTATTCGAACATACCATGAATTGTTGGATGTTTTCAAATTCAGATTCTGGTGGATTTGGAGTCGTTTTCTTCAAGATTATTTTGGGTAATGTTTCTCTTTTCAATTCTTCTCTTATCCTTAGGGTTTCCACCATATCTCAAGAGTTTCTAGAATGTCCAGAACATAGGGTTCGAACATATGGTCTTATTTGGTATCTTTTGGGTCAATTTTTGGTGGTCTAGGTCTGGATTTATATTCCTTGATGTGCGGCGGTGGTGCGGTTGATGTTTCACACCATGTTTTGAGGGTTTCGTCATAAAAGGTAGGTGATTCCATGTGTAATCATTTCTAGATGAGTTAGTTTGCTTGAATTACTTATTATTAATTTAATAATATGTTGTGTATTGTGTGGGAACTGTTTATTTTGTATTTGGTAAAGCATTTGTTTTTACAGTTTCATTTTAGTTTAAACAAATTGGGTGTTTTACATGTGCAACCCTTTGGGTATTGTTTGGGTGTGTTTTATAAAATATGAAATTGGTTTAATAAATCTTTTTTGGGCTGACAATTCTGATTTGGTAGGGTATTGGTGTTCCATTAGGGTTTAAAGAGGTTTCTTTTAATGGGTTTCAGGTGTAAAGCCTTATTGTACTTCTTGAAAGTGATTTTGAAAATGTGTGCTTTTCATGTGGATCTTTTGTGTTATTGTTTGAGGTGTTTTTATAACACATGGGGGTAGTTTAATAAATGTTTTTGGGGATGAAAATTCTGTTTTGAATTTGTATTGGTGTGATTTTATCCTTGAAAGATGGTTTTGAAATGAGTTTTTTTGTGAAAAGATTTGGTACACTATTTAGAATTGTTTTATGAAAGTTTTGAATGGTTTAATGATTTATGTAAGATGTGAAACCATATTGGAAAACTGTTTTGGGATTTTTTATACTTTCAAATGGACCATTTTAAATGTTAATAGTTCTGTTATGTTATGTTTATCCTCTTGGAAATGATTTATAAAAATGTTTAATGGATTTACTAAAATGTGAAAGAGGTGTGAACATTATATGGGCTGTTTGTGTGAGTGCGATGTGAAAAGTGGATTTTGTTTATAAAAAGGGTTTTAGGAAACATGTGAGTGGGCTGTTATGTGATGTTTAGTATATTTGTATGTATTTTATAAAATTGTTAAAGGATGTGTTGGATTGTGAATGTTATGCAAAAAGTGTTGTGGGCTATTTTGGTGTGGGTTTGATTTCAAAATGCATTTGAATGAAAAGTGGACTTTTGGGACTTGTGTTGTATACATGTGGGATGTTTGGTGAATTTATGACATGGAAATGATATTTTCATGTGAAATGTATATTCATTGACTTGTTGAAATTGTTTGAGCACAAAGGGAAAACCCGGGTATCTAGGTGGGTGGACGTGTACTAGTATGCTAGTGATCCCATGGGGTTTGGCCTCAGTTTCACTTAACAAGATTGACACATACAAATCTAACTAAACTAAGATGATGATGATTCGGGACCACTAGGTTATGGGTATGTTCCCTACTAGTGGCTCGTGCACGAGAACGAATAGTTGTGATGGTTACTCTCACCGAGATACGAGGTACCTGGGACCCACAGCTAGCTAGTGCCTAGGGGTTATTTCCCATTGCTTGTGCTCACTGGATATTTTGTGCTTACCGTTGGCATACGGTAAATTTTGCTTGAAAATTCAGTGGATTTGGTGTTTATTTTAAAAAGTGTTAATCCTTTAAAATAGCCCACTTGAAAACTGTTCTTATTCAAATTTGCAGCTTTCAGAAATTGTAACTAGATTTTAATGTTTTTGAAAACTTGCATGCTTTTCGTCTTTAAATGCTTATTATATAGAATCTCGTAGTGGTGGTATCCTATTGGGCTTTGTCTCACACCCTACTTACACCCTTGGGTGTAAGTAGGCTTGGTTATTTTGTTGTCGCAGGTTTGGGTATAACTTTTGTGCCAACAGTTCGGGTTTCCACCGGTCATTCATGATGCGGTGTTGTGGAGATGGCTTGAGGAAGATGCCTCTTGCCATGTTGAGGTTCTTGGGCTGTCTTTTCTTGGGTTTGTACCTTTGTAATGATCATCAAACATTGTTTAAAATTGAGCAATACAGTTCTGAATTTATTAAAAAGATGTTTCGGTTTGAAAAATCCAGATTTGGTTTCTTGGATTCATTTGATGATTCAAGTATAAAAACTCGGGTAAATCGTTCCTAATTTTCAGTTTTTGATACCCGGGCACTTGTGCCAGCCCGTGGGGATCGGGAACGCCCTTCGTGACTTGACACGGGTCGGGTTGGGTGCCATTTTGTGCGGCGACCAGATTCGGTTCGTGACAAAATGGTATCAGAGGGAGGATCTGGTTAACTCTTTAGGTCATGTTATTTTGGGAAATAGTCAGGATAGTCTAGAGTTATGATTTTTGGGACATAGAATTCTTGTTATGGGTAGTGTGCTTGATCACCACACCTCATTTCAGGATTCAAGTCGCCAGGGGAAGTTTGGATTTGTCTATGTCTTTGGGTTTTCTTAGTTTGATGATGATTAGGGGAAATGAAAAGAGAGTTGGGTTAATGGTCTCAATAAGCTTGCAGGGTCTGGAAAGCCATGTGGAGCCGGGGATATTCCCTAGAACAATCTCTGTGGCAGTGAAGTGATTGGAATATGGCTTCCAACCATATGCCCAAGTCACCCACTGAAACTAGTTTCCTCTCGCATTGTCTGGTGTTCTTTAGTTTTGAAATCATGGCATTTTGGTTTTAAGGTGACTTGGTTTTAAGAATCGAAAAGTTTTTATGAAATGATTTTCAAATAAAGAGGGAATGGTTGGGTTTATGAAATGGCAGAACTAAATTTTCAGAATTGTTTTGAAATATAAAATGGTGTGCTTACACCTCTTTGAAAGCAGGAACTATATTGAAGTTGGTTTTGAAAAGTGTTTCCAATAAAGTTTTCTAAACAATCATAGTGTGTTTTATTGGGATGAGATGTTTTGAAATTGATGTGACTATCTTGAAAGTGAGTTATTTTCTAAATGGTTGTGACTTTCTGAAATTTGTTTAAGATGTGAGTTGGGATTTTGATCTCGTGGTTAGCGGTTTTGAGAAAAAGGATGTGTTGGTTGACCGTTTTGGTTTTGAAAAGTGGAACAAATTTTTGTTTTAACCTTTGGTATTTTCGTGAGCAACCACATGCATGGGGTTATATGGGAAGATGGATGGTTGATGACATGACTCGATGAGTGTCGAGATGGATATGAGGAGGGTTCCATGTGTGGCACTGAAACATGCATGTGTAAGGCCCATGGGGTACCATTGGTGGATGCGCTAACCGCTGAACCATTTGTTTTCAAAGAAATGTTTTTAAAGTGAAATATGAAGACTTGATGAATTGTTTGGAATGGTTTTTATTATGTATTTTTGGAAAATGTTGATTTTGTGGGATGTTTTGAGTCCAAGAACCCCTCCTGTTTGAACTGTGTTTTGGGTTTGGGTTTGGTCAGTAAGTTGTGTTATAGGGACAGTTAGTGGTCTCTTTTGAAAAATGTTTTGGGGCGCATTTATGATGGTTCCCTTCATGTGTTTAGATCTGGTTTGTGGTATGTCTTGACTAATAGACCATCTTGGTTGGGTCCTTCGGTTTAATCGTTGGATAAGGTACACCCCCATTAAAGGTTAGTGCACAACTGAAGTGCAACCCGGATTGTTTCGCCGTTTGAAGACCCTCCAGTTGATCAATATAAGGAATATTTTCTTTCTTGACATTTTTTTATTGAGTCTACACCCATTTCTTTCTTCGATTATTAGATCCTCTTGTAATGGTAGAGTGCTTGTGGATGGGTGAAAGAGACCATAGTTTCTTAAGTTTCCTAATTCGTTGAAGGTGGATGTGGTCTAGGGTTGTTATTTTGGATGAGTGTCTTGATGGTGTCTAAGAGGGCCTTTGGGGTTCTTCAAAGTTTCTTTGAAGCATGAGTTCATGTTAAACCACCAGTTTGAGAAATATGGTCATGATAGGATATGGTGGCCACTTTCTAGAATTGTGTGTTGTTTGGGGATGTTGTATAAGGTCCCTCTCCATGCATTGTTTATATCAGTCACAATGGCCATGTTCGGTGATACCTTATGATGTCATGTGCTCGATTGTCCATATATGTGAATGTCGTGAAATCCTCAGAGAGTCCCTGTTGTGATGGGTGAATGTATCCCTTGTAAAAAACATCAAAATATTCCATTTTAGAGGAAGTTGAGTGTAGGTGTTCTTTACTTCTGTTGTTTCTCACCCGAAGAAACAAGGTGTGACGTGTGTGCATCTTCTTAGCCCTTGTTTCAGTGAAATATTCGGATAGGGGTAAAGTGAGTATGGAATTTGTTATGTCTGGAAAACATATCTTGGGTTGTGGTGTAGTTGTTGGTGGCACCGAAAGAATAATTCTCATTTAGTGGGTTTCCTAAGACTAATTGTGAGGCCGAAGATGCTTCAATAATTTGAGCTCCAACCGTAGGTCTCGGAGAGAAGCTGGCTCGCAGTCAGGGGAAATCACAGGGTCATTTAAACCCTTGTAAAATTTCATATCCCCAGTGTGAAAGATAAGAAGTGTTTAAACCTATGGTGTCATCATATTCCCTCTGTTGTTCTCATTCGGTGGAAATAGGTGGTGGGCCTTGTACCCATGTCATCGCCTAATGTCATTCCCTCCCCCTTTGGCTTCCATTGAGTGTTTGGAGAATGGTTGGAAATTTGGCTAGACATGCTGAGCACATAGTTTGTGAACGATTAAGAGAGACTGTGTGCCTGGAAGCCATGTAGGAAGATTGATCAGCACAGTTAGTTCACGGTTTCAAAAACTGTGCAGACTAACCGTGCGACCTTCCCAAATCTTGAAATTTTTGGGTCTTTCTGTGCCGACATGTGGTGGTCGATTAAGATGGTTGGTTCATAAGGTGGGGATAACCACTATGATTATCATGTATGTTCCTTAGGAAATTTCGAATGGAAGTCTACCCTTGGTACCATGGAGTCCATTCAGGCCTCCCCCTATTAGTGTCCTGATTCTGTCTCGAAAAAAATATTGGTTGTCTATTATAGTGGGGAGCATATTAGTGTCCCCCCATACCAGTAACATAGATTTATCTATGGTTTTATCTTGGTTTAGATAGTCTCGTTCGAAGATATCTAGCTACCAACATCTTTCTTGACTAAACGTTGGGACTAGAGAGTGCCCAATGGTTTAGTTAAAGTAAGGTATGTGTAACCTTGTTCATAGTTGTTGTTTGTTTGGGTGAATTGCTTGAGTCTTGTTCATATAGTGTTTGAAGAGTTTTATTTTGGGATAAAGTTTGAATGTTATTGATACTTTCAATAAAGTTGTGTAAGTTATGGTTATGAGATTAATCCTTCCTTAATTGATCACTGGAGGTGTTTTGCCCTTTGGGGGTGAAACCTTGCAAGAGAGTACCTATTGGTTTCTCAGTGGGGTTTGGTTGTTGCTTTAACCTTGGTGTGACTTTCCGGGGCGGAAAGTTTTCAAGGTGGGGAGAATTGTCACATAATTAAATTATTTTAATGTTATTTTTAATTTATTTTCCATTCATTCTTTGTTTTGGGGGTTTCCAAAGGTTTTATGGAGAATATGTGAGTTTTCAAGAATTGGGTCAAACCATGAGCCCAATTCCAGATTTAAAAATAAATTTTTGTTTCTTTTATAACTTTTTCATTTTTTACTATTTTTCAGTAATTCAAACTCCTAAATGTCCTCCCCTGATATATTAACACCACATTTAAATTTGGTGCCTTTATAAATCCATAATCATGGGGGATTTGGGTTCTTATTTGAGAATTGGGCCAACCTGAAAGCCCATTTTCCAGTTTTAAATTGTTTTTTTAATTTTTTAATATCTTATTCATTATAATGATTTTTTCTGGGATTCTACCTCCCACTCGACCCTAAGGAGCCCAGCCGAGTTCCCATTCATTTTCCCCCTCTTTGGAGCTCGTTTGCATCGCGATGGAGGGCAGAAATGCTTAGGGTCTCAAAAATCGGGCAGATTTGAGAAGGTAAGTTATTTACATCATAACTCTCTCAATTCTTACTATTTTTCCCCCATTCCAGTTCCTATATGATCTCATAATCCCTATTCGAACATAACATGAATTGTTGGATGTTTTCAAATTCAGATTATGGTGGATTTGGAGTCGTTTGCTTCAAGATTATTTTGGGTAATGTTTCTCTTTTCAATTCTTCTCTTCTCCTTAGGGTTTCCACCCTATCTCAAGAGTTTATAGAATGTCCAGAACATAGGGTTCGAACATATGGTCTTATTTGGTATCTTTTGGGTCAATTTTTGGTGGTCTAGGTCTGGATTTATATTCCTTGATGTGCGGCGGTGGTGCGGTTGATGTTTCGCACCATGTTTTGAGGGTTTCGTCATAAAAGGTAGGTGATTCCATGTGTAATCATTTCTAGATGAGTTAGTTTGCTTGAATTACTTTTTATTAATTTAATAATATGTTGTGTATTTTGCGGGAACTATTTATTTTGTATTTGGTAAAGCATTTGTTTTTACAGTTTCATTTTAGTTTAAAAAAATTGGGTGTTTTACATGTGCAACCCTTTGGGTATTGTTTGGGTGTGTTTTATAACATATGAAATTGGTTTAATAAATCTTGTTTGGGCTGACAATTCAGATTTGGTAGGGTATTGGTGTTCCATTAGGGTTTAAAGGGGTTTCTTTTAATGGGTTTAAGGTGTAAAGCCATATTGTACTTCTTGAAAGTGATTTTGAAAATGTGTGCTTTTCAGGTGGATATTTTGTGGTATTGTTTGAGGTGTTTTTATAACACATGGGGGTAATTTAATAAATGTTTTTGGGGATGAAAATTCTGTTTTGAATTTGTATTGGTGTGATTTTCTCCTTGAAATATGGTTTTGAAATGAGTTTTTTTTGTGAAAAGATTTGGTACACTCTTTAGAATTGTTTTATGAAAGTTTTGAATGGTTTAATGATTTATGTAAGATGTGAAACCATATTGGAAAACTGTTTTGGGATTGTTTATACTTTCAAATGGACCATTTTATAAGTTAATAGTTCTGTTATGTTATGTTTATCCTCTTGGAAATGTTTTATAAAAATGTTTAATGGATTTACTAAAATGTGAAAGAGGTGTGAACATTATATGGGCTGTTTGTGTGAGTGCGATGTGAAAAGTGGATTTTGTTTATAAAAAGGGTTTTAGGAAACATGTGAGTGGGCTGTTATGTGATGTTTAGTATATTTGTATGTATTTTATAAAATTGTTAAAGGATGTGTTGGATTGTGAATGTTATGAAAAAAGTGTTGTGGGCTATTTTGGTGTGGGTTTGATTTCAAAATGCATTTGAATGAAAAGTGGACTTTTGTGACTTGTGTTGTATACATGTGGGCTGTTTGGTGAATTTATGATATGGAAATGATATTTTCATGTGAAATGTATATTCATTGACTTGTTGAAATTGTTTGAGCACAAAGGGAAAACCCGGGTATCTAGGTGGGTGGACGTGTACTAGTATGCTAGTGATCCCGTGGGGTTTGGCCTCAGTTTCACTTAGCAAGATTGACACTTACAACTGTAACTAAACTAAGATGATGATGATTGGGGACCACTAGGTTATGGGTATGTTCCCTACTAGTGGCTCGCGCACGAGAACGAATATTTGTGATGGTTACTCTCACCGAGATACGAGGTACCTGGGACCCACAGCTAGCTAGTGCCTAGGGGTTATTTCCCATTGCTTGTGCTCACTGGATATTTTGTGCTTACCGTCGGCATACGGTACATTTTGCTGGAAAATTCAGTGGCTTTGGTGTTTATTTTAAAAAGCGTTAATCCTTTAAAATATCCCACTTGAAAACTGTTCTTATTCAAATTTGCAGCTTTTAGAAATTGTAACTAGCTTTTAATGTTTTTGAAAACTTGCATGCTTTTCGTCTTTAAATGCTTATTATATGGAATCTCTTAGTGGTGGTATCCTATTGGGCTTTGTCTCACACCCTACTTACACCCTTGGGTGTAAGTAGACTTGGTTATTTTGTTGTCGCAGGTTTGGGTATAACTTAGTGCCAACAGTTCGTGTTTCCACCGGTCATTCATGATGCGGTGTTGTGGAGATGGCTTGAGGAAGATGCCTCTTGACATGTTGAGGTTCTTGGGCTGTCTTTTCTTGGGTTTGTACCTTTGTAATGATCTTCAAACATTGTTTAAAATTGTGCAATTCAGTTCTGAATTTATTAAAAAGATGTTTCGGTTTGAAAAAAATCCAGATTTGGTTTTTTGGATTCATTTGATGATTCAAGTATAAAAACTCGGGTAAATCGTTCCCAATTTTCAGATTTTGATACCCGGGCACTTGTGCCAGCCCATGGGGATCGGGAATGCCCTTCGGGACTTGACACGGGTCGGGTCGGGTGCCATTTTGTGCGGCAACCAGATTCGGTTCGTGACAAAGAGTATCATCTCACATGGTGGTTCCTTAGACTTAGTTAAATTTTTTTGACACACAAGGTCGGTATTCTTACATTGGGGGTACCTAAATTCAAGAGTAAATTCTCACTTGGATGGTTTTATGGAAATTAATGAATTATTCATATGTATTATTTATCCCCATATGTATAATATTTTGCTTTAATGATTTCTTAATTCCACTCAAAAAAAAACCACTTACTCATTCCTAAACATCTTATGTAAATATACATTCTTTCATATGTAATATATTCATATATTCATATGTATGGCCTTAATCTTAAGATAAATTTTGAAAACTACAAATAACTCAAAAATACCCATAATCACTCCAAGATACTACATTTTATTTTCAAAACTTGTAGTCCTTTATTAAGTAAACTAGCTACTAAAAAATAGAAATAAAACTCCACTTAATCTAACCAACTCCCAAGTTTCAATTCTTGGCCATTTTTTATACCTCCACTAGGTCTCATTAAACATGGATGACTGAAAATTCAATCTAAAACTATTCTTTATCACCTGACCATAATGAGTAGAACCAAAAATTCTAAAAATAAATATTTAGATTAAAATTTCTATATTTAAACAATGTTTAAATATGTTCTAGTTTTTTTAAACAAAACTCTAACAAGTTAGAACCTTATAAAAGGCTAGTGTGTTACAACCTCTCTACTATATAGCTGATCATCCCCATGATGCAATTCTAAAAAATACTAGAATTTTTATTGTATAACATTGGCCATTTCACCTGTGTGTAGGATTCCTACAACCATGTATCAGGCTAGATATGGTCATAATACCACTACACCTATACGAATAGGATGGTCTTCACATGTATTTTCTTCTCACTCTAGTCCATTATATGCACCAGACACTCTTCAAATGATGTATTAACCTCCTGCTCTTTATCATGCATATTAATCACATGTGGTAGATTTAGATAATATGAAAAAATATTAAACACATTAAATAAATTATTTATTTTACTAAAATGTTTAAGATGATATAATCATGATTACCCTAAAAAAATTCTTACCATGATCTTAAATCACTCTACATATCAGGGTAAAATGTCTCTTTTCTCGATATATGGTGGTGTCCCAATCTAGGTGATACCCATATGGATACTCAGCCACCCACCTCAAGTGCCGGAGGACCATATTACTTGTAAATGTATAACTTATTCCTACTTTAAGATGTTTTTCATCAAATCTTGATTAATTATATGTGATCTAACACCACATATATGAGAATCATCCCAATAAACATCAACTCCCCAACTTCCATTTCACATAATAGTGATCAAAATTCCCTTCCATATAGATTCTCAAAATGGCCCATCTGAATCCAAATTTGATAACTATTATTATAATTAAAATCTATAAGAACCTGTTGATTCTCCCATGATAATCTAAAATCATTGACACAAGCCAGAATCACATCGTCTAGAATGTGAATGGGCTTCTCACACTACCCATATGTTTTTGGTTCATATGTTGTTCCTAGATCAAATTGTGTATTCAATTCCTTATGTAACCATTTACAAAATAACAGCATAAAAAATTGTATCCTTGTCTTAGATAATGATCATAATTACTGTATGAAAATGTATTATATTATTGATATAAATATTTTTCAATTCATCAATAGATAATATCTATCAAATCAAAAATAAATAAAAAACCTTAGTCAATTGATCCACTATAACTGACACTACATCATAGTTATAGTGTTTCTTATGTATACTGTAGAGACCCAAAGCCTGACGTACATGGAAATTACATTACTTTTGCAGAATACTTAATACATAACAAAAATATACACACAAGGACCGTAATAGTTTGGTGTCTTTGGAAACTCGGAATATAATCTTCTAATCGTGGTGAAAGATCTTCAGCATCTCCCATAAAAATCTTCCCCTTTTGTTTTCTTACCTAAATCCTTTCTTCAAATCCAGGGAAAATAAAACATAAAAAGGGTGAGCTGAAATTCTTAGTAAGGGTAAACATAGAGAACATAAAACAATCCATAAACATTTGAATGTAAAAACATGAACATAAAATCTAAACATAAAAATTTTGAGCAAAGACATAAATCAGGGAAGTACGTAAGGCATATTTAACAAAAGAACATCAATCATGATAAACTTGCATGAGAATAAAACATGTAATAGTGTAAAAACAGTAAGCATATGATATTATTTCCATAGTATCCAAGGTATTACTGCCAAGACCATCTTTGTGGATAAAATCCCTTTCTGAATTGAGTTCACTCCATGTTTTAGTCCTTTAACACTGAACCGGATTAACTTACTGTTCCATCCATGTCTATCTCATGAGATATAAATCATTACCCAATGCATTGTAGGGAGATATAAGTCCCACCCATCTCATAATGATATAATTTTACTTGTTCCACAATATGAAAATAAATCATTCATCATTACCCAATGTATAAAATGGGTTTCATAAACATCATCTCATCATAACATAATCTATAAAAAAATAATGGATATCACATCGTCATAAGAAAAGTGAAACCATGTAAATAATATAGAAATTATACTTGAAACATACACATATGAAATAATCCCATCTTATATGGAAAATGGTTTTGATAAAACACTAAAAAGGAATTCTTGAGGAAAAAATCCTTTCTTATTAAAAATCATTTTCATTTCACAAAATGTAACACAATTTTAAAACAAAATAATTTTATTGAAAATAACCATGAAATATTTTAGAGTAAACTTCATGAAAATAATGCATTATGAAACTGTAAAAATCCGTTAATGTCGTATAAGTTAAAAAAACGTTCTCCGTGTACTTTTTTCATTGAAGTCAAAAAGTAATTCGTTTGGAAAAAAAGAAAGATTCCTTTCATTCGATTTAGTAAAAGTCAAAAATTGGTAAACAGTACATTAAACATACATGAAACCAGTTTTAGAAAACATGGACATGGATGATAAATATAACCCCAGTAAATACTTACGAATAAACAATCTCAGATAAAAACAAGATTTGAAAAGTTATCTCCTACCTTAGGTCCGATATGATACGTTCATATATGAACCTCCTGTATAATTATTTAAATAATTTCATTGACTTATTACAGAATCATATTAATTTTTATGATATCATATATGGTTCACTTATGACTTTATATTACCCATTCTATGTAAATTCCATGTCAAAGCACCGTTTTGGGTAAAATCATTTTATTTATCGTACGTGTTTGGAATTGCAGTTATTGATATTATTATTAATTATATCATCATTTACTTAATTCTAGAATTTAAATAATTATTTATATATCATATATATTTAGTTTATATATATATATATATATAATAGATAGATAAATGAAATGAAATACACCGTTCATGGAGATGGTAGGCCGTACGTACGCTTGAACGTTGTTTTCATTTCTTTATTGACTTGAATGGAAGTATGTAGATGACATATGTACATATATATAAATAAATCCAGTAGGTTAATTATCTCATATATTTCATTATTATTCATTATATATACTTTATAATAATTCTTGAATGGTTAACATGGAGAATGAATCTCATCACGTCGTGGAGACTGTAATCCGTACCTATGCACGATCGATGATATCGTTCCCATATATATTGAATGGAATTTGAGTGGATGATATAATACCTAGAATCATTATTATGTTATAATAATCATATATAGTTATTATTTACACCATTATACCCATCCAAATAAGGTGGTGGAGGAAAAACTGATTCCACCACGGTGTGGAGACGGTATTCCGTACGTACGCATGCGTGATGATTTCATTTTCCGTAGGATGGATAGAAAGGGAATTATGGTTGAATAATATTTATAATAACATATCAGTATATAAGTAATACTGATGGTATTACTTTATAATGATACAACTAAAGAAGAAGAAGTATAAGATGAAAGAAACATTAGAGAATCAGAAGAATAGATTACCTCTTCTTCGACGCACCTCCTTTATGATTCCACTTAAGGAAGTATAGTTGGTCTTTTGAGAATCCCAGAACCTCAAGAATGTTTCTAGGTAAGTGTAGAGGAGAAATAGGAAAGGGTTGGCTGAACTTCATGGATCAAAAGGGTGTGAAGAGAAAAGGGAATGGGTGCCCTTTTTATAAGGGAGGAGAGAGGCACCTATGGAAAAACATAAAATATTATTTTATAATAATGTCATATTGGGTTTATAATAGCTAAAAATTGATTTATTTAGACTATAATGTGTGCATGGGTCTAAAACCTCTCAAACAATATGTCTTAGACAAGTTTAGGTTACTATTTTAACCATATCATTTAGATTTAACTCTAAGATAAATAATTTAACTTTTACCGTGTCTTCTTGTTTTCTTACACTATATGGTTAATAAACTTACTATAACCAGCCAAACGAACCCCAAGTTGTTCATTATTAATATATATAACATTATCTAAGTCATTTGGCCAAACCTTAGATTTTTATGAATATTATAACAATTAATAATATAATATTTGTTTTAAAAACATTTTTATGTCATTTTTTACACTATTTGGTAATTGAATTTTGTGAAAATCATAACAGCATGATTAATTCGAAAAAGGTTAATTGAATAAATAATAACATATAATATTGACCTATTAAATTATTTTAATTCATAAAAAGTCTCATGATACATTTATTTGGTTATTTATAACATCAATTAGGTTAATATTTCATTAATAAAGTAATTACGGCATCATCATTGTATCAGAAATAAATTAAATTATTTAATGTCTAAAAATTATAAATAAATTAAAATTATGTAGGAAATATTTATATCTTTCTAATTAATATTTTTCGTCGAATTTATCTTATGCATAACCCTATATTAAAATTTTTTTCTTTATTAATCTTTGATTTTAAATATTTTAACTCTTCTTTAAATAAAAATATAATAAGTGTCCTAATCTAATCAAGGTGGACCGAAAGGGTAATATTTTATTCCAAAGGTTGTTTTTGGTTGAATTAAACTTATCCAATAGAATTAGGACATGTTTTTTGGTAATAATACTACCATTTTAACCCTTAATTACCCTATTTACTTTTTACCGTGGTAAATAAATGTAAAAAGATATTATTCACCAAAAATTATTTTTATCTTATTGAACTACATTTTACTCCTTGATATTAACCATGTCTCTCGGATTTTCTAAATTCCACTCACAGGAGTGGTAAAATTATGTTTTATGTAAATTTTCAAATTCTCCTAGGAGGTGGGTAAAAGACGGTGAAAAGTTCAATAAAATTTTTATATATCTAAAATTATTATAAAATGACTCAAATGAATTACATTGAACTTATATATGTATTATGTATCAATTTTTACCTCAAATAAATTTAAATAAAATAAATAATTATTTAATAAATAGTCAGTTTTAAATAGTAACCTAGTGTTTCACTATTCATCAAAAATTGAATGTTTTCAGAAAAATACCAAAATTTGACCCTAGGCTAATTTCGATATTCCCAATCCAAAAATGAAGTCCATTTTGAAAGGTAAAATTTATAAAACTTCGAAAAGTGGGTATTACTATTCATAATGGCGAGTTCATAATGATATTATAATAATATCTCGTTTAGTGAAACTCGGTATTGCATACTACACACACTATCGAGGAAGGTCTTGATTGCAGGTAATGCAAGCCAAGTCAGGTTTGTCTGTAGTGAAAGCTCCGTTTGGACTTGCGTATAACATAATCAAAACTTATTTAATTTATACATTAATCAAAATATACACTTAATGTTTTGTAAAATAATTTCAACAAAACGAACTTGAAATTGTGTGTAACACGAACCAAGAATTATGTTGCATATACTGCAAGCTAATACGATGTTGCATACATTACAAGCTAATCTTGGTGTAGTGTATAATAGAACACCTAAAAGAAATTAAAAATAATATATCTCATAAAATCTCAGGGTGTTACATTCTACCCCCCATAAAATGAATTTTTCCCTCGAAATTCGTCGGGGTTATAAATCATTTACTACTTGAATGTTTCGTCTGTAAAAACCCCCATCCTAAAAGGAATACTAAAATTTAATTTTTAAAAGTAACGTAAGAAATGTAATGGTTATCGAGATTAACTCATCACAGGGTTTCCACATAAGAGAACATATGTGGAAATATAGATATGGAAGTAAAATCTGACCATCATGTTCTGATGGAGAGTGGTAGAGGACATGGCTATGAAAAATACAACAATCACAAACCCATAAATTTGTGGCGATTTAAGGTACTATATGATTCATCGGATATAAGGACAAAAGTTTTTGATTTCAAGACCATTTCTATAAATTTGAAGAATTGTTAAATTAGAAGAAATACTTAATTGATTTTGGTACAATCTTACTGTTGTTTGTCCCTTGAAAAATTTCCACTTCATATCTTAAAGAAATGATGTTGAATTTTTTTACCTTGAAGTGTTAGCAGATCATGCAATAGAATGATAGGTCATTCCATCTTTATCAAACCAAAGGATATAAAAAGTTATTAAATATATATAAGTCCATCTATAGTGAGATTAATCATATATGGTTCTTAAAACGGACTTATACATCATATATCAAACCGCTTAATATAATAAAACTAGTTTCTACTAATGAGGGACTTCTTGTAGGACATTGGTAGGCGATAAATGCCAGTCTCACTTCGGTTGTGGGTTCGATTCCCACAGCCTTTTCTGACACGATGGGTTGTCGTCCGTCCTGTAGGTTGTCCATTTTCTAAAACTACATTATTATAACATTCCATCAATAATAACGAAAAAATTTCCAGCCTTAATCAATACTATTTGATGTCTAACTTAATATATTCCAATATTTAGGCTTACCCAGACTCATAGTATAAGGAAAACGATTGATAGAGAGGTCATCTACCAAGAATGTAAATACTGTCATTTATAAACCATATATCATAAGATATCTACTGTTTGCCACATTCCAAACATTATAATGCCTTAATCATGTTTTCTTTTGAAAAATGAATACCTAATTAACCTTAGTAAAAACATGAATGCTATCAAAAGTTACCTTTTTCCACATACTAAAATCCCAAAATTCCTATATACTCAAACCATGATATAACTTTGTCCTTATATCAGTCATGAGCTCATTAATTCTATCAAAAATCTCATTATCTCCATATCCCTTCATTATGCACATATCACCTATTTTTCAAAAATATCCGAATAACCATTCAGGGTTACAGGTACCATTCAAAATATACTTTCAAATACTTTAGAAAAAACAATAGTGTATCAATCCTTATATGTGTATTTATTCCATAGTACCATTACCTATACAACATAACTCTTGATAAACATAAATCATTCCACTACCTTCTTAAACCATTGACCGATCTTCAACAATTATTTCATCTCATAGATCATTTGTAGTCTCTTCATCATCATCAACATAAATACTACCCATACGTCCATGATAATTCTCTTCATGATATTTCCCTTAGAAATTTGGTTTTTATAATTCCCATACATTCCACATTTAAATCATTTAACCATTTTTGATGTCATAGCAATACCATTATCCTTGTCTATGGTGTTAACTGATCCTTTTCCTTTGCAATTACTGGATTTGTGTCCTTCTTTTCCACAACCAATGCATCTTCCAGTTCCATTGAACATTATCCTTGATGTCTCTTCCCACATGATTCACATGAGGAAAATTGAACTTTTTGTCCTCTATGATGATCATGAAACTCCTTCTTTCTCTTATTAACTGAGTCAGGAAACTTACCAAAGTTGAGATTATTAATAATATTATGAGATTCCTGATTAGGCATAATAACAATGTTTCACCATCCAAATCATATATCATTTTCTTGATCATGAAGAATATCATTCCATTTTCCATCATATTCTTTATTACCATGAATCTTCTGGTTTCCATCCATTTTCTAAAACCAAAAAAGAATAGTGTGAGAGGAAAAAATCATTCTAGGAAAACAACATAACACATGGGAGTACATTAAATCTCTAACATCATATGTTTAATCCTCGGTTATTCATGATTGTTATCATAATTCTTGGACTATAACCTATACTTATACCTAACCATTGAGAAATCCCTATAACTACCTTGGAAATATCTCTAGGGATTTCCGTAAAGTTTTCGCATCCTAGTTTCGAAAGGTTAACTAAACATTTCCTCTAATTCCAACTGTAGAGACCCAAAGCCTGGCGTACATGGACGTTATATTACTTTTGAGGAATACTTAATACATAAAAAAAATAGAAACACAAGGACTGTAATAGTTTAGTGTCTTTGGAAACTTGGAATATAATCATCTAATCATTGTGAAAGATCTTAAACATCTCCCATAAAGATCTACCACATTTGTTTTCTTACCTAAAAACATTATTTAAATCCTGGGAAAAATAAATCCTAAAAAGGGTGAGCTCAAATTCTCAGTATGGGTAAACATAGAAAACATAAAACAATCCATTAACCTTTGAATGCAAAAACATGAACATAAAATCTAAACATCAAAATCTTGAGCAAAGACATAAATCTTGGATGTACGTAAGACATATTTCACAAAAGAACATCAATCAGGATAAAATTACCTGAGAATAAAACATGTAATTGTGGAAAACCATTAATCACATGATTTGATTTCTATAGTAGCCAAGGCATTACAGCGAATAACATGTTAGTGTAAAGAGTCCCTTTCTGAATCGAATTCACTCCTCGTTTCAGTCCAGTAACACTGAACCCGATTAACTTATCATTCCAACCATGTCTATCTCATTATATATAATTCATTTCCCAATGTATTAGAGGGAGATATAGGTCCCACCCATCTCATAATGAAATCATTCTTACTTGTCCCACAACATGATCATAAATCATTCATCATTACCCAAAGTATAAAATGGGTTTCATAAACATCATCCCCTCATAACATAATCCATACAAAAAAATGTATATCATTTCATTATAGGAAAAGTGAAACCATTTAAATAATATAGAAATTATACATGAAACATACACATATGAAATAATTCCATCTTATATGGAAAATGGTTTTGACAAAACACATGGAATGAATTCTTGAGGAAAATATACTTTCTTCTTAAAAATCATTTTCTTTTCACAAAATGTCACGAAATTTTAAAAGAAAATGATTTTATTGAAAATAACCATGAAATATTGTAGAGTAAAATTCATGAAAATAAGGCGTTATGAAACAGTAAAAATTTGTTCATGCCGTATAAGTTAAAAAAACATTCTCCTCATACTTTTGTAGGAAAACTCAACAAGTACTTAGTATGGTAAAAAAAGAAATATTCCTTCCATACAATATAGTAAAAGTCAAAAATGGGTAAGAAGGACATTAAACATACATGGACCCATTTTTATAAAACATGGACATGGATGATATATATAACCCCAGTAAATACTTACGAATAAAAAATCTCAGATAAAAATGAGATTGGAAAAGTTATCCCTTACATTAGGTCTGATATGATTCGTACATATCCGAACCTCTTGTATAATGATTTAAATAGTGCCATTGACTTATTACAGAATCATATTTATTGTTATGATATCATATATGGTTCACTTATGACTTTATATTACCTGCTCTTTTGTAAATTCCATGTCAAAACAGCATTTTGGGTAAAATCGTTTTATTTATCGTACGTTTTTTGACTTGTCGTTCTTGATATTATTATTACTTATGTCATGATTTAATTTCTTCCAGAATGTAAATAATTATTTATATATCATATATATTCAGCATATATATATAATATATAGATAAATTAAATGAAATACACATTTTATGGAGATGGTAGGTCATACGTATGCATGAAAGCTGTCTTCCTTTCTTTATTAACTGGAATGGAAGTAAGTAGATGAAATATATACATATATATAAATAAATAAAATAGATTCAATATGTCATATATTTTAATATTATTCATTATATATACTTTATAATCATTCTTGAATGGTTAACATGGAGAATGAATCTCATCGCGTCTTGGAGATGGTAATCTGTATGTACGCACGAGCGATGATATCGTTCACATATTTATTGAATGGAATTTGTGTGGATGATATAATACCTTAGAATTAGTATGATGTTATAATAATAATATATAGTTATTTTTTATGCCATTATACCCATCCAAGTAAGGCGGTGGTGGAAAAACTGATTACACCACAGCGTGGAGACGGTATTCCGTACATACGCACGTGTAGTGATTTAGTTTTCCATAGGATGGATAGAAGGTGAAATAGGGTTGTTTAATATTTATAATAACATATCAGTATATAATTTATACTGACGTTATTACTTTATAATGAGACAACTAAAGAAGAATAAGTAGAAGAAGAAAGAAACTTGAAAGAATTGGAAGAAGATATTACCACATCTTCGACGCACCTCCTTTATGATTCCTCTAAAAGAAGTAGAGTTGGTCTTTTGAAAAGTACAGAACCTCTAGAATGTTTCTAGGTAATTGTAGAAGAGAAATGGGCCAGTTTTGGCCGAACTTTAAGGCTCAAAAGGGTGTGAGGAGAATAGGGAAGGGGTTCCCTTTTTATAAGGGAGGAGAGGGGCACCTTTGAAAAAACAAAAAATATTATTTTATAATAATGTCATATTCAGTTTATAATAGATCCAAACTGATTTATTTAGAATCTAATGTGGGGATGGTTCTAAATCCTCTCAACCAATAGGTTTTAGACAATTTTAGATTTTTATAATAACCTTATCATTTAAATTTTACTCTAAGTTAAATAATATAACTTTTACCGCGTCTTCTTGTTTTCTTACACTATATGGTTAATAAACATACTATAACCAGCAAAAATAACCCCATGTGGTTAATTATTAATATCTATAAACCTATATATGTCATTTGGCCGATCCTTATAGTTTTAGTAATGTAATAACAATTAATAATATAATATTTGTTTTAAAAACTATTTTATGAAAATAATGACAGTATTTGGTAATTAATTTTTGTGAAAATCAGAACTACATGATTAGTTAGAAAAAAGTTAATTGAATCACTAATAACATGTAATATTAACCTATTAAATTAGATGAATTCCTAAAAAGTTTTAAAATACATTTATTTGGGTATTTATAAGATAAATTATGCTAATATTTCATTAATAAGGTAATTACTGCATCATTATTGTGTTATAAATAAAATAAATTATATAATGTATAAAAATTAAAAATAAAATACCATTATGTATGAAATCTTTTTATATTTCTAATTAATATTTATAGTAGAATTTGTCTTATGTATAACCCTATATTAAATTTTTTTTATTTATTAAACTTTTACTTTAACTATTTTAACTCTTCTTTAAATAAAATAATAATAAGTGTCCTAATCTAATCCAAGTGGACCTAAAGGGTAATATTTTATTCCTAAGGTTGTTTTTAGTTGAATTACACTTATCCAATAGAATTATGACATGTGTTAGGGTTATAATAATATCATTTTTACCCTTAATTTCCTTATTTACTTTTTATCGTGGTAAATAAAAGTAAAATGTTAATATTCACCAAAAATTATTTTTTTTCTTATTAAACCATGTTTTACTCCTTGATATTAACCCTGTCTCTTGAATTTTTGAAATTCCACTCACAGAACTGTAAAATTATGTTTTATGTAAATTTTCAAATTCTCCTAGGATATGGGTAAAAGACGGTGAAAAGTTCAACAAAATTATTATATATAAAAAATTATTATAAAATGACTCAAATGAATTACATTGAACTTATATAAGTATTATGTATCAATTTTTACCTAAAATAAATTTTAATAAAATAAATAATTATTTAAATAAAAATTCAGCATTTAAATAGTAACCTAGTGTTTTCACTGTTCATCAAAAATTGAATGTTTTCAGAAAAATACAAAAATTTCACCCTCGGTGAATTTAGATATTCCAAATCCAAAAATGAAGACCATTTTGAAAGATAAAATTTATACAATTTAAAAAAGCTGGTATTACTATTCATAATGGCTAGTTCATAATAATATTATAATAATATATCATTTAGTGAAACTCGGTATTGCGTACTACACACACTATCGAGGAAGGTTTTGATTGCGGGTAATGAAAGCCAAGTTAGGGCTGAGTTTAGTGAAAGCTCCGTTTGGTGTTGCGTATAACGTAATCAATACTTATTTCATTTATACATTAAACAAAATCTATAAGTAATGTTGCATTGAATAATTTCCACAAAACGAACTTGAAATTGTGTGTAACACGAGCCCAGAATTGTGTTGCGTATACTGCAAGCTAATAAGGTGTTGCGTATAGTACAAGCTAATCATGGTGTAGTGTATAATATAAGACTTAAAATAAATTAAAAAGAATATATCTCATAAAATCTCGGTGTGTTACATATACCCATCATGAAATAAATCATTTCATCATTCCACTTCTACTTAGTAATAGATATGAGCAAAAGTAGTCTAGTGGGAAGCTGGTACATGGCCTTCACTTGCTGATAGGTGGAGCATCATTTGATGTAGCTCTTTATATACCTCTTTATTCCAATACAAGAATATTTATTGTATATTTCATGGTTTATCTTAGTCAAACTTGAATGTACAATACATATTGAGGTATGCGAGTTCCTCATCATCTACTCATTAAAACTTGTAGGGACTAACACATGACCTCACACATAAAGAATATCATCGTTTTCTAGAGACCAATACAGTGTTGAATACAAATTATATATTATTTTTTTCAAAACTAGACAGTTACAATCATATTTTTGACTCGTAATTACTCTAATGAGGATTAAGGTGGTGATAGATAAAGTCATGAGGTTTTCTTTGTCTTAGTACTCTTTAACATCATGATTTAACTCGGTAAAAAGAGTCATCGTATTTCACTCACTACTTGACTCTTACACCGCATGAATCTAAGTCTTCCTACTTTATTATTTAGTAAAAAAATATATTTTCTATGGGTGTATACTATATTGAAATCAAGAGACTGTAAATACTTGACCCACATTCACTATTGAAGGTTAAGCCCCCCCTGTGTGAAACTATTCCACATGCTCTTGGTTAGGCCTCTTATCAAAACATCCAAGTAGAAAAATTCTTGAATGAAACTCTAATAATATCCATTCAAACATAAAAATATATAAAGATAAAAAACATTCTTTATCCTCTATAAAGAAACTATTTTTTTGGTATTCTGATGTACCGCAGATTCACTAACCTCTGATATCACATACCCTAAGAAATGCACATGTTCAATCCTGATATGGCACCTTTAGAGATTGGAATTGAGATAATTATCCCTAATTTTCTTCCAAATTATCTACAAATTTCAGGTTTACTCATCCCTCTACATTGAGTAGACAATGATATTTTTGAAAACTAATACTAAAAATGATTCCAATAATTAATGAAAGACTCCACTACCAAGGTTATAAACTTAATTAATGTGTTGTTCGAGTTGAAGGTCATCACTCAGTTCTCATAAATACTATACCTTATCCTAAATAAAGTTTGAATTATGTCGAAAGGCCTTAGTCATAGATGATGATATCCTAATCTAAATTAAATCTTAAATAACACTTTGTATCCTCTAATATGATAAAACAAATTATCAATGCATGGGAGTAGATATTTCTTATTCACCATCACATGGTTCAACATCCAATAATCCACATATAATCCTAATAAATCATATTCCTTCTTTTAGATCAATAATGGATCCCTCTAAGGGGATATAAATGGCCATATGAACATATTTGTTCCTTTAATTTCACAAGAATATCGTTATTCTATTTACAATATATAGGATCCATCCTTCTAAGAGGAATATATATATTATTTTACTTATTATGGTCTCAATCATAAAATTAAAAACCCACTTATGTGGTAGTCCTCATAAATAATTTACAAAAATAACATGAAACTAGTCCACCACTGGAGGAAAATTGTCAGACGTGTCTTCTCATAATCTAAAAAAATACTAACAAATTGGGATGTAATCCCACCCAGCTATTTATGGAAATTTCATGTATGAATTTTATGTGTGTCCCACTCTTCAACATAAAAATAAATACACCCTAAATAGTCATAAATCACACATGTTGTTGATAATATTCAATAGGGTATTCATATAAAACTATCTAATCCATTATAAGGGTCCCAAAAATCTATTCATATCTATAAAAAATAAGACCCAAAGGAATTTTTAGCCATTAATCTTTATGAAAAAATTCTCACATATATGAATAACCTCAAATTTCTCCCCTAAAGGTGTGTCAATAAACATCACCCGACATAAATAATCAAAGGATATTCATGTTCCATCAATGTTATATATATATATATAAATGAATGTGATGGTCTTGTATCAAAAAAATATTCTTTATTTTATTCTACTAAAATCATACATCAGATTGTAGATGTTCTAGTATCATAACCTAATGAGTATTTATGATGGCATTAAATTGGATAGAACCTCAACCATGTGCTCCCAACAGTCTCAAATATACTATATTCCCCTATGGTCCCTACTAAACCTTCCATTGGGCACAAAATCCTTTAACTTAACTCGAATAACCATTAGAACTCTAATAACTAGTTAGTTTTGGAATACCATTTCCATATCATGAAAATTAATCCAGACAGAATCCCTTACCACTAGTTTTTTATTGAGAACTCTTGAAAATCACCAAAAGTGCCCCATAATCCCAGGGAATCAGGACATAATTGGTGGTTGGGTTCCCTGAGGAAAACTATTCCATATTTTTTCACACTAATAAAAGACATCCTCTATAAGGAAGAAAAGATAAACCTCCACCTTGGTTGTTTTATCCACCATCACCCTAGAACGAACTATCAAAATAATTTTTCATATTATGTAAAGTCCCAATATCATACCCTTTAGTTTAAGTAATATTTCTATCACATATTACATTATTAAAGATCTACTATATTTTGAGATCCTAATTCCAGACCTTTGAAAAATATTGAAGGAAAAAATTTCACCTAACCGTAAATCCAATATTTTAACTCATCCTAAGAGAATATCACTATAGTTATATCATACATATATTGTATTGGGAAAAAGTTTTATATATCTATAAATAATGTTTTATAATCCATGACTACCATATATCATTATTTTATATGTATAAAATCCTAGTACATGTTCATCCTCAGTGTCTCTAAAAATGAGTGATCGAAGAACCATACCTGGAAGTCCTATGGAAACCCCACATATTGGAGTGAATGAACAAAAATATCCCACCAAACCTTGTATAGTCCTCATTACATGTATGTCACCATCTTCAACCTCCTTTTAAATGGTTTCTCAAGATAATTTAATTTATTATGAATAGACTCCACTTAGAGATCAAATGCCAAATAACAACCCTCCTCAGTTAAAAAATATAGTTGTTGCATCTAGAAATCTCAAGTCACCCACAAAATGGGTGGTTCATACTATACAGTATCCCTCCCCATAGAATAAATAACATTTAATAAGATCTCATAGAGCTTATCATCCATAATTAGTCCATGTTCTACATGTGTCTTTGGTCCAACTGTAGATGAGGCATGCTCATCACTACCTTCCTGGAACTTCGTTGACGGTTTTCATATAGGCATCCCTCTACTATGCCAACCACATACCTCAGAAAACATTTTTATCACCATTTTAAATATTTTATTCTAGGGAAAGCTATAACAGTCATATAATCATATTATCCCGTTTGTCCCATATCATAATATTATCATAAATTGGGAAATATATCAAACCCCATCCACCCTTATCCATGGTTATAATCATCTATATATAGGATACAAATGATAGATTCTCACTTATTATTTTCCTTTCTTTCATCAAGGATTTAAAATTTTTATTGGTTAATTAAATAGAATTTATTTTACATGTTATAGAATAAAACAACTTGTGAGTTTTTCCTTGAAATTATTTAATCAATACCATATATGAATATGCTATTCAATAACTTGTAACAATATATAATAATATTAGGAATAATTTAGATAATATTTCAGACACAATATATATAGGAAGACACTATATAAGTTGTATAAGGAACTATAATTAATTGACCTTGATATCATATCTAAGGTTACCAATCATAAGAAATAAAATAAATGGAAATCGAATCCCACATGATTAATGTGATACAAGAACAAACAGCCTCGTTTCTTCTAGGTTTGGATTAAAAATCTTATTGATCTTAAATACGAAACCCAAGTGAATCACACTAGATGGAGTAACTGAATTATAAAAATGAAAACCAGGAACAATGATTCCATACCATATAATGTGGACTTACCTTATATGAGGGTTAACAAATCTTAGGTATAAGGCCTATACAATGTTCTAATAATAATTAATCTCTTTTTTACCCAAACTGATAGTATGAAAAAAGAAAAAGAAATATTATCTGATGTCATTTTGAGGCATCCCTAGTATAACTCACTTGACAATAACAACACCTGAGTGCCACAAAAATTCAAGAATCCCTCCCTATATTCTAGTGGCTAAAAAATAGTATCAAGGGTCTGTTATAATATCATAGTGAGACTATATCTTCATATCATAGTAAGTATTAAAAAAATAATGAAAATAACATATAGCTAAATAAACTATTGATAACATACATCATAGTAATCACTAATAAACAACATAAATAACTCATTCGGTATCCAAAATGAATGTTATACATGTTATACAAGTTATCCAAATCCAATAATGATCCCATGTAGGTTTATTGTATAAATAAAAACCAAAATTAACCAAAAATGAACAAAATTGGGAGAGCTACAAAATAGGATTCTAATCCTAACATGGCCCCATCACCCATAATCTATCCTATAAATCTATATCATCCATTGATCATATAACATTTTCCTTAATCTTTTCCAACATCCATAAATTCTTCTTGGTACCTATGCTATCCCATGAATGGTGTGAGTACAACTCAGTAGGCCATCATTACTGGAATCCCTAAATATATCAATTTTGAAATAGATTATATGATGATGTGCAATAATAAATGTAACTGAAATCATGATAAAAAATTTATTTACAATCCTTAGGTTCTAATGTGGCACATAGGATTGACCATATATGCATCATCCAATTCCAAATGTCTCTAAACCAATTACATTACCACATAATTGGTACCACGTTTATCCCCATAACCAAGATAAAATCACCAAATGGGAACTACATTTAGCCTTTTAACATTATGAATATCACCTAGAGGGAACCATGCCTTTCCCAAGAACCATGAGAAAATTATATTGGGGGAACAACATCTAACCACAAAACCATGAGAATATCACCTAAGGTAACTACATTTATCACTATAAACGGTTACAAAATCACTAAAGAGGAACTACATCCAAGACCACCAATATTTAAATATCAACCAGGGGAAACCACATCCCACCCTCAAACCCTTAAATTATTCAATATTTACTTCATCAATTAATTTCATAATTTATTAACAGAACATTTCAAATCAATTTCCAATCTCCACACCTAATTTTTCATTTCATAATAACTGCTCTTTAATTTAGTGAAGCCCTTGAGTAATCTCTCAAATTTTACCATTCCATTTTGTTAAGGTACATCACTCTTGGTGACTAATGTTTTTTATATTTTTAAATATTATCAACCTTCCCATGGTCTAAATAATATTACAATCCAATATAATGGTGGTTTATACCATTTAAGTTATTTTTATGTTAATCCTACATTAGGTCAGCGCAATAACACATCATACACATTAGGAAAAGGTGATACATTTATGGATATCCTAGGAAACACATTACTTATTATTAAATGTTTTCATTCATCAAATTTTGTCCAGTAATCAAAGATCAAATTAAAGGAATCAAACATCTTATCAAAAACCCTAATATATGGCTTGAAAATTCACAATTGAAGTACGACTAAGAAACTGCATGCAAAAACTAAGAATTTATGGATACAGAGTGATATAATTACATTTATTTATCAATTAGATGAAACTATAACACCCGATTTTATTAATTGAATTTTTTTTCAAATATATTTGACTTATTTGATAGCTTGTCTTACACCCAACCACGAGATTACGAAAAAATGAGATATACTATTTAAAATATTATTATTACATATATGTTAAATTTGTGGGTAGGAATAGGGTTAACTAAATTAAAAATTATATCCAAAGACCCTAATCAATATAAATACATATTTATTACTCAATTTTTAGTAATGTCATTTTATCTTTAAAAAATATATTTACATCATAAATGAATTTTTATTGATTTTTGTGAGAAATATTAGAATTATTTATTTGAAAAATTTATACAATTTATAATTTAAAGTAAAATAAATTTTTTAATTCATCATATCAAAATTATATTTATTTGAATGTTTTTTATTTTTCTAAAAAGGTTGATTTTTTAATGAATAGTTAAAAATATCTATTTTTATAAAACTGTCTTCTTTTATTTTCATATAAAGTGTCATTATGATTTGAATTTGATCTAAAATTAAAATAATTAATACTTAATTATATATACTATAATTGAATTAATTTTAATAATAATTATACATGGTTCTGGTATAACTACATTTTTTTCCTAAAAACACATTTTTAGAAACTATTTTTATTGTGTTTTACACATTTATATTAAAAGTAATGTAAACCACATAAAAAAATAATCTTGAAAGATTTATTATATATTTAAAATAATTAGTTACAAATTTCATAAATAGGTCCCATTTATATTTGGTCAAAATAAATAGTAATCGTTGTAAAATTTATCACCACTATAATGGATAACTCAGTTATATCTTTGTTAAAACTAACTGATAAGGCCTTAATTATTCATATTAATTATTATTGTATGAATTAAATTAGAAACTTATCACCTTAGGATATAATTTTAGTTTTTTTTAGAAATTTTTCCATACAAATGACTAATATATTATTTAAATGAAAAGAATTGATAGAATGTCACTCTTTTTTTTAAATATCATTTATTTGTTCACATAGAGACTAAAATTAGTTATGGATGAATATTAATAGTAATTTTTTTCCCAATTAAATTATATTCTGGATGTAAATTTATTTACTTTTTTTATTAATTAAAGATCTATCTTACATACATAAACAACACTGATGAAATAATATTTCAATTTATGGAAATATTAAATAAATGTTATTAAAAATATTAAATGTACTATAAATTAAGATAATTTAGGCAATCCATGAATTTTATAGGTGAACATTAAATTTTGGGGCTGTTTTAAAATAATTATTTTAAATTATATGTGTTTATTTTAAGTTACTTAAGCCAAAGTAATAAATAGTGTCAAAATTGATAATAATGATATTTTATAAGAATGTTATTTTAATAAATTATTTAAAAATAATAAAAACAAAAATGAGGAAAATGGGTAATTTTTTTTTTAAAATTTTATACCTTATATATATTGAGTCAATTGTTACCTTATATTTAAAATTATAACCTTTTATGTGTGAAAAATATGTTACCATAGTTACTGTTAAAAGAGGTTAATTGAGGGGTTAAACAAAAAACATAAGGTTTAAAATATACCTTAAATCTAACCAAATTTTATTATTTGATGATATTTCAACCATATAATACCCCAGTATTAAATTCCTGACAATTTGGAAGTATTTGTCTCTAGAATTTTATTATTATATTTTATTTTTTTAGTTCCAAAAGTTCCCCTCACCTTATTTATAAAAGGACATTTCCTCCCTCACTTCATTACCAAAATTTGATCATTCTATATTCACTACCATCTACTAAATTATCTTCTATAATTTCCTAGATACATTATATAGTTACTTTTCTTTCGAAAATTCCGTCCCTATATCCCTTTATAGGATAATTAAAGGAGTCGTTTTTTGATGAAGAGGATAATTGAACGTGAATAAAGAATGGAATGACTGGAAGTTAGAGTTTATTTCACAATGTCATCATTATTCCAGATTTTTTTATGTTTAATTCTCTAATGGGTAACATTTTTACTCCATGTCCATGTTTTCTAATAAAATAAAAAAAGGTTATTACTAATATACTATAAATTTTTAAGGAATTTTTACCCCATGTTTTACTTTTTAATAATCTTTTTCAATGGAATCATTTTATAATATTCCAAATGTTGTACATTATGAATTTTCTGAAGAAAGTAATATGGAATGAATTTTTAATATTATAAATCATTAGATTATTTACCCACCATTGAAATTACCTTAAATGTTTACCAGTTTTTTTTCAATGAAAATTTTTTCATTTATTAATCGGTAGCATTTTAGAAAGGAGTGTTAATTTTAAAATAGGAATATTATTTATCAAAAAAATATTCCAAGTGATATTTAAACAACATTTTCCACCTAATATGACATATTTTGATTATAATTATGTTTTATTATTCATATAATATAATGATTCCATCATCATTATTTTTATGTATAGTTTATGTTTATGATGAAATGATATTGATGAAACTCATTCCCTTTTTCATGAGTTATACTTTGATGAATTTAATATAATTTCTTGAGTTTTTTTATGATGAATTTTTCATGATCTTGAGGAACACATATGTATGATTTTATTTATGTGACATGTTGGACATATATCTACCTCCAATGGATTGGGTAAATATTTATAACTCATAAGGTAAATATGTTGTGCATGAACCTGATTTCATGTTCCCAATTTAATGATTGGACCTCATTTTCATGTCCATAATATCATGCATAGAACTGGTTTCATTTCTATATGTTTATATATGTATATGGATTAATTGTTTATAATATTATGCATGGACATGTTTTTATGTCCATAAGTTCATCTGAGGGCCTGATTTCATTCCCTTAACATAATGGGTGAATCTGTTTCAATTTATACATCTTTACAAAGTTATAAGTTTATTTGTATGCTACAACTCCACGCATTATGTAAATGTTATAATATCATTTTTTATATTCCTTGATCATTATTTTATTCATGTATTATGATTTGAAAATCTATATTCGAAGACTCATGTTCATGGACTATGATATGCAAGGTGTAGATTTCAAATGTTATGTTCATGTTCTCACAGACATTGGTTCATGTAATTACTATGTGATTATTGATATCCCTATTTTTTACTCTTATATAGAATATTAGATTTACCTTATTTATGTTTAATTTCACTTGGTTATGAAGAATTATTTTATAAATTATGTGTCTAAGAAGTGTAATAGTTATGAATAACATAGTAGTAAATGATATAGATCATTTTAACCAGTTATTTATGTGTACAAGTTTCCATATGCACTAGACCTCTATGATTATGGTGAGGATTAAATTTTTATATAATTAATTTTTATCTTCATATATTAAATTAATATGTATGAAAATTATGGTTCATTATATTTGGTATTAGATTAGGGTTTGGATTACCTTTAGAAAAAAGGATGAGAAAACATAATTAAGAACTTTAAGGATTGGTAGAAGAAAAAGATACAATCATAATTTTTTTCATGGATGACCTAGGTTAAATGTAAAAACACAAGTACATATAAAATAACTTGTTTTTACTTTATAATTAAATATTTAAATTCATTAGAAATATGTAATGAAATAAGTTTAATTTATTGAAATTAATGAACACATACTGATGAAATAATAACATGACCTTAAGAATAGTAAAAAACCATTAGGAATAGTAATCTATCCAATAGAATATTAACCTCACCTATGAATGTATAAGTAAAATTTATGAATATTATATATAAAAATATGATATATTTATATCATGGAATATTCAAATAAATATTTTCAAATGAGAAATTAAGTGTTTGTATTTTTGTGACACATAGATTTTTATTTACAATTTTATTATTTATATAATGATTTAATAAAAAATTTACCTCCATAAAATAGATTCATAAATTAATAATTTATATTCTTATTATTATAAGATATTTTTATGAGACCTTAATTAATTTTTCAATGTGATATAAAATCAGTTACAATTTTAAAATTTGTATTTTTTGAATAATTTTTTTATTTTATTTAAAAATTAATTTTCTCATGTTTAGAAAATAATTTTAATAAAATAGAGTTTATTTTTTAATTATAAAAGTATAAAAATCTTTATGATTAATTTTATTTATTTTACTAAAATACTAAATTTTTGTTGAATAGTGAAATACAGTAATTTATGATATTTATCACATCCTTGAATTATCGAGTCCTAGATGATTTAAGGCTGATTTATGCCCAAGATATATAACTATAAATGATTATTTTAATATATTTAGTGACAATTATTAATCAATTCATAGTCTTGGGAAATAATAATAAACTAATGAATATAATAATGAGAAAACAATCCTCTCCTCCACTATAAATACCACCCTTCACCAACTCTTCTCCCCACACCTCAAAGCCTTGTATCTTGCTTTATTTTTTACAAATTCACATACCAAACCTCTTCCACGTTTCCAAGTCCTTCTAGAATCACCAAAAAAACTAAGTCCATTAGGGAGGTTCTCAAGTAGGATAATTCAAGATGTAAAATCCTCTTTTTTTCCTTTTTTCTATTCAATTTCATTTCTCTCATTATTATATCCTCAACTCCCCTTATCCAAGTGGCATGAAAACTATTGTGTCTTATATATAATAAAATTTTATCATATTTATGTAAAATTTCATCACCAAAATCCTTCTCCACTCCCTTTTATTCTAAAAATTAGAGCATTATCCGTGATATGAAGATTTACTGCCATTGTGGAAAATCCACGTTAATTTTCCATTAAATCCTTCAAATATGGTCATAAAATCATTATTACAGTTATAAAATATTTTAAATCCATATTATAAGTTATTTAATGCCTTATAACCAATATTTAAATATTATATTGAATAAAATGATGTAATTTATTATTGGTCATAAGAAATAGAAAAACAAATTAAATCATTTTCATTAATGTTTTATCTAACGATTCATCCTCATGTCATAAAAAAATTATATATGGTATCATTTCAAATTTTTTAAACAGTTTAATACCTTTTTATTCCACTTCTAGTGTTTTTCTTCCACTCAACACGAAAATCCTGAAGGAACCAACCATGGAAATAATGAAATTAATGAACCTAATACAATGAAAATAACAACATATTGTTAATAAATCGGTGGAAATATTTTATTATAAGATCATATAAGAAATTAAAAATATGAATATGGGTTTTTAATATATTAATAACACAATTTAAAGATTATATGTGAGTTTTTAAAAAATTTGAAGTACGAATAACCCGAGGTGAGGGACTTTCCTTTTAAAATCCCCTTTTAATTGTCTAATTAAAAAAATAAAAAGGAATGTTTTTATGAAAGTATTATTTGTTTGATGATTATGTTCATGTTCTTGGGTTTTTTTTAATAAAGGTTGGGACATATATCTCTCACTATTTCATTGGGTATTAATATGTTATTGGTCTACTATATGGTTACTCCAAGTGTAACTATGATGGTTACACCATAAGGTAGACATGAGGGTTACGTCATATGGTAGCCATAAGGGTTACATTGTATGGTATCCATGAGGGTTAAATATAATATGGAATATGTCAAGGGTAAAATATTAAGTAATTAATTCACTAAGTTACCTTTATTGTTTTATTTATGTTCTCTATGTTTTATGGAAATATTATGCTTTCATAAAGAATATGATACTTTAATGGTGAGATGTATATCTTTGTGAAAATGATTTCATTTGTCTATAAGTATTCATGGAATAACATTTTATTTTATTCTTTTTATGTTTCTCACTCATCTTTTTTTCTCATTCCATATTTTAAAAAACATTAATAGGGTTTAAGGATGGGTAAGAGAAAAAAAGAATCCAAAATTAATGTTGTGAAGGTTTTTATTGAAAATATTTCATGTTTTATTATAAACATATGTATTATGGAAGAAATAGATTTTGTATTAGAAGTACCCACTTTTCATGTATGTATATTGATATGTATGAATTGTTTTTTAATTCTATAAATATCTAAAGTAGAAAGCTATTAGGGAATGAAAGATAGTTAATTCTAAAATAATTTACAATATTATGTAACGTTTAAAGTCGGGTATTTATAGTTTCTATCAGAGAAATGATTTGATAACATTAGGGGATATAATGATATTACTAAAATAAAATAAATTATTTTTACCTTATAGTTGTTTTTATATGATATAGAATTTTAATATTACCAAGTTTCTTCATCTAGGATATGTTTTTTAGAATGGTTTTCCACAAAAGAAACTAGAAATTGAAGTAGGAAAGAACCGAGAAGATGATATATTCCTAAAATTTGCTACATGGAATGGTGGGGATTAGAATGGATCAGTTTGTGATTCTATGGGATTATTTTATGTTGATTATAAATATAGGTGGAATAGATTTAAGATAACAACTAGCACTACCACTAATTAAAATAATGATAGTGGAACATTTCATGAGGAAAAACCCACATACTTTTAGTGGATTTTCTAACCTAGTGGTCGATGAAATATGGATTAAATATCTTTAAAAGAGATTAAATTTCATGGGGTATTTAGACAATCAAAAGTTCATTGTTGTCATTTACATTTTTAAATATGAATTCTCCCAGTGGTGGTAAATGGTCAAGAATGTCAAAGATAGTGAGAATATTTATGCCTTGGAATGGGATAAATTTAATATTATTTTCCTCAAAAATATGTTCCTAAGGTGGTTTCACATAGGACGGAAAAAAATTCCCTGAATTTAATCAAAATGAGGAGGATTTAGTGGCTATTTATAAAGAAAACTTCACTCTTTTGGAAATGTACACTCCAAATCTTATTTGGGATATTGATAGTAAAATTAATCATTTTTACTCAAGGTTGATGTCTAGATACGGAAGAGATTTGGTTTCCAGTGAATTAAAAAGATATGATAAACTTGATCGATGTGCTGAGAGGGTATAAAAAGAGTTTTTTAATGAACACATATAATTTTAAAATAAAAAGAATAAGAGTTCTAGGTGTCAAGTGATGGGTAACAATCCATCAAAGAAATTTGAAGGTATGAAAATTCAGTTTCTAGTTTGTGGGAATTTTGGAAAAAAAATCCTAAGGAATGCCTTGGAAAAACTATGAATTGTTTCCTATGGGGTAATTTTGGACATATGTCCCTATATTGCAACGAAAAATATATCAGTGATGGTATGTTTAGTATTGATAAGAAAATTTTAAAGTGAATTAAATATGGTGACATAGTTCATTATATAATTACCTGCCCAAAGAAAGGTATGAATGATAGGATGCATCTATAATATAAGTATAAAGTTGAAGTGAAATCCCTTATGACTAATTATTTATATATTGGTCCATACAATGATTTGGTATTAGGTACATTGTTTTTTACGCAGATTTTGATAATGTATTGTATGATATGAGGTCTACACATTCCTTTATTTCTAAGAAATTTTATGTTAAATTGTAAATTTTATCTCATGAAATGAAATAATATCTTATGGTAAAAACACTAGGGGGAATGTTAAGGAATAAAAATTATATGAATCTTCCTATTGTTTTTGTGGAAAGACATTACCTATTAACCTTATTATTCTTACCTTAGCGGAGTTTGATGTTATTCTTTGTATAGAATGGATTTCTTTTTATCATGCTAAGATTGATTATTGATTTAACGAATTTTTTTAAAAAGAGTTTCATCATTTATAGAAGAATAAACCCATACCATTGATAACATAGCAGGAATTTAAGAAACTATTAAAATATGGAAATGTAATTTATCTTTCCTATATTTTTGAAAATAAGGGAACTATTCCGAATAATGATATTTCTGTGGTAAATGAATTCCGGGAAATTTTTCCAAGTGATTTTATCATTTTTATACGTAATTGGGAAGTTGAGTTTACTATTTAATTAGTCCATGATTCTAATCTAATTTCAAAACCCCCTTATCAAAAGTCTTATGTGTAAAATCTTGAATTGAAAAATTAGTTGCACGAGTTTCTTGGTAAATGATCCATGAATCCTAGTACATAACCATGCGGTTCTATTGTTTTATTTGTTAAAAATAAATATGATTCCATGAGGGTTTTCGTTGATTATATATCTTTGAATAACATTAATATTGAGAATAATTATCCACTACCACATATTGATGACTTATTTGATCAGTTCCAATAAGCTCAGTATTTTTTTAAAGATTTACTTACATTTTGGTTACCATTAGTAGAAGGTGATAGAGTATGAAATTACAATAGCATTATTCCATACTAGATATCAGAATTATGATTTTTTATTCCCTTTGGTATGACAAATTCCCCTATTGTATTTATGGATCTAATGAATAGAATATTCCATGAATTTTTGGATATGTTTTTTTGTTTTTAATGATGATATTATGATGTTTTCAAAAAGTATTTGAGGATAATGAATAACATTTAATTATTATTATAAACTCTAATAAAAAATAAGTTATAAAAAAATACTGAAAATTTTATTTTTTGTTGCAAGAGATTTATTTTCTTTGGCACATTATAAATAAGGACAGTATAATAGTTGATCCTGCTAAAACAAAAGTGGTTGATAAATGGATAATACCTGTAAATGATATAAATATTATTTTTATTCATGGATTAGTATTCTATTTCCGATGGTTATTAAAAACCTTGCATATTTATTTATCCCACTAACTAAGATAACATGAAAATGGGGTTAAATTTATTTGGACTGAAGACTATGATTTTTGATTTCATGAACCGAAAAGAAGATTGATGGATGCGCTTTCTTTGGCTCTACCTTCTAGAAATGGTGATGTTTTCATCTACAGTGATGCTTATTTAATGGGAAACAGTTGTGTTCTGATGAATAATGTTTAGGTAACTGTTTATACTTCAAGAAAACTAAAAACTCATGAGTTAAATTATCCCACACATGATTTTGAATTAGCATCTATGTTTTTCACTTTAAGAATTTGGAGGCATAATTTATAGGTATCTAAATTTGAAATACATACCAACTATAAATTTTAGAGTATATATTTACTCAAAATGAACGGTATATAAGGAATATAATATGAACTGAACAGATAAAATATTTTGATTTCACGATTAATTACCATCCTAGAAAGGAAAAAAAGTAGCAGATTCCTTGAGTCGAAAGCATCTTATATCATTAACCATGTTACATTTAGAACATGACTCATTGGTTTATGATTTGATGAATTTTTTTTTGATATTGTTTAGTGCAATAAATTCTAATGTATTGATTCATGTGTTTGTGTAGTTTTATCTATTGGACATAATTAATAAAGTGTAAAAGGAAGACCTTGAGTTACAAAAAATATATAGAATTTGTTAAAAGTTTATGTTTCTATAATTTAACATTGTTAAAGATTTTGTTTTGATATGTTAAATAGATTATGCATTACTTTTGATTCACAGTTAAATAAAGAGTAATTAAGTGATGCTTATAGTTCTCTATTTTCTGTTCATCCCGGTAGCACAAAAATATATAAGGACCATCAGGAGTATAACATGTGCGATGGAATAAAAATAGATATTTTATATTTTACTGTGAAATGATTGAATTTTATATAGGTTAATGTAGAGTGACAACTACCAATGGGGATTATTAAACCTTTTGTAGTGTTAGAGTGAAAATGGGAAAATAAACCCATGGACTTCATAGTGAGAATAACAAAGACTTCTTGAGGTTACAATGTGATTTGGGTTATTTTTGACCGATTGACTAAATCTGTATATTTACTTCCTATTCGAGATACTATGTCATTGGATCATCATTATCGATTGTACCTGAAATATATTATTATGTTACATGGAGTTCGTAACTCTATTTTATTTTACCGTGATCCCAGGTTCACTTCTAACATTTCGAAAGGACTTTAGAAATTATTTGGAACTGAATTAAATTTTAGTACAACATTTAATCCCTAATCTTATGGGCAAGCTGAAATAAAAATTAATACATTGGAAGACATTTTATGTTCTTTTAAAATGGATTAACAAGGAAGTTGGGATCAAAATACTTAAGTATTTGGGTTTTATTATATTAATAGTTTTCATTCCATTATATAGATTGATCAATTTGAGGCATTATATAAAAAGCAGTGTCCAACTCTATCATTTTGTGATAAATTTGGGGAAATAAAGTTGATAGGAACAAAATTTGTAGAGGAAGTTGTTGTGAAATTGAAGATGATCTAGCAGAATATGAGGATAGCTGAGAGAAGGTCTAAAAGTTATGTAAATAATGAGAGGAAATACTTTTCATTCAAGGTTGGTGATCAAGTTTTCCTTAATATATCTCCTTGCAAAAAGTGTTATTTTTTTGGGTAATAATGTAAAGCTAAGTCCACAGTTCATTGGACTATTTATAATCCTAGAGAACGTTGGAACAGTTTTCCACTGAGTAGATTTTCCTTCGTGTTTATCTCAGGTACACAATTTTCTTCATGTTTCAATGTTAAGAAATTATGTTCTATATTTATCTCATGTTTTGAGTCTAGATGTAGTTTAACTGGAAGAGATCCTTCATTGTAAAGAGAAACATATTGAGATTCTTGATCATAGAGAGTATGTAATGTAGAATAAGGTAATTCACTAGGTTATAGTTTTGTTGATAAACCACATGGTTGAATAAGAAACATGGGAATCTGAAAATTTTAAAAGGTAAAGGTATCCTCAATTATTTAGTAAGTGAATAAAAAATATGTGAGGACATAATTTACAGAAGGTGGGGATAATTCCACAACTAAGGTACTTATAAAATAATATGTTTTCTTTGTAAAATTAAAATTTTAATTTCTTTATAAATTTTTAATGAAATAAGTTCCATTTATTGAAATTAACGAATTCAAACTGAGGGAATAATAACTTGACCTTAGGAATAATAAGATGACCATTATAAATAGTAATCTATCCAATATAATAGCAACCTAACCTATAAAATTATAGATAAAATTTATGCATCTCATAACTGAAAATATAATATATTTATTTCATGAAATATATAACTAAATATTTTGAAAATGATAAATTAAGTGTTGGTATTTTTGTGATACATAAATTTTTATTTAAAAATTTATAATTCATTTAATTATTTAAAATAAATTTTATCTTTATAAAATATATTCAAAAATTAGTATTTTTTTACTTTATGATTATAAGATAATTTTATGTTACCTTAAGTAATTTTTTAATGTGTTATAAAATCAGTTACAATTTTAAAATTATGGATTTTTGAATAAATGAAGATTTTTATTAAAAAATAAATTTATCATATTGGGAAAATTATTTTCATAAAATTGAGTTACATTTTTAATTATACACATCAAAAAATGGTTAGGGTAGATTTTTGGTATTTTTCTAAAATACATGAATTTCTAGTGAATAGTTAAATACGTAAATTTAAAGTATTTATCAAATCCATGAATTATACAGTTGTAGATGATGTAATTCTAGTGTAAGCCCAAAATATGGAACTATACTTAATTAATTTAATATATTTAGTGATAATTCTTGGAAAATGTTTATTCTTGATACAAAAAAATCAACTGATGAATATAATAATGAGAAAACAGTCCTTTCCTCCACTATAAATATCACCCCTCACCACCTCTTCTCCTCAAACCTCAAATCCTTGTATCATGAATAATTTCAACCTAATTACCTTAAAAATACTCTTTCCTCTTTCTAATACCTCTATTCTCACTAAAATACCAAAACCATGGTCCTTAATGAGGTTCTCAAGGTGGAGAAATCAAGTGGAAAAATCCTATTTTTTTTCTTTGAATTTATTTTATTATATTATTCTATATTTACATCACCTTATCCATGTGTATTTAAAAGCCAATTCTCTTATATATAATTTAATTTAATCATATTTATTGAAAAAATAATCATCAAACTTTTTCTCTACTCCCTTTTATTATAAAAATGAGAACATCATCCGTGATGTGCCGATTTATCGACATAATGGATTATATATTTTTATTTTCCATTACTACCTTTAAGGATAGTAATAAAACAATTATTATGGTTAAATGATATTTTATTATACATAATATAAGTTATTTAATGTTCGGTAACCAATATATAAATATTATATTGAATAAAATTAGAAAACGTTTTTGTTTGTCCAAAAACCCACCAAAATAAATTAAATAATTTTCACTAATGTTTTATCTAATGGTTCATCTTAATATTTGAAATAAAATGATATATAGTGTCATTAAATTTCTGAAAAAAAAATTCTACCGTTTTATTCAACATCGGTCGTTTTTCTTCAATTCGATAAGAAAATCCATAATGAAGCCACCATGGAAACCATGAAATAAATACACTCAAAATATTGAAAATGACAAGAAATTATTAATAAATGGGCTGAATGATGTAATATGAAGGTCATATGAGTAATTATAAATATGAATATATTTCATTAATATATTAATAAAACTCTTTGAACCATTATATAGTAGTCTTGGTCATGTTTTATGTAAGATGAACCTGATCTAAGGGATACTCTTTTAATTATCTTCTTAATTTTATATTTTTACACAATTCAAAATGAATGTTTTTATGAAATTATTCTTCTTTTATGAATATTTTATATTTATTTAGAATTTTTTATGATTATGTATGGTACCCATATCTCCCACAAATTCATTGGGTATGATTATATTTGTGTTTCACTATATGGATACTCTAACTGTAACAAAGATGGTTACACCATTAAGTAGTACTAAAGGTTACATAATAAGGTAGCCATGAGTGTTACATTGTAAGGTAGATATGAGGGTTAAAAATCATATTGTAGCTACAAGGGTTACAATATTAATTAATTAATTTTTTATGTTACTGTTATTATTTTATTTATGTTCTCGATGTTCAATGGAAATCTCATGATTTCACGAAGTAAATATAATATACTTTAGGGGTGAGAATTATATCTTTATTAAAATGATTTCATATGTTTATCAGTTTTCATAGAATAAGGGTTTATTTTCTTCTTTTTATGTTCCTTTTAAGGTTTTCGTGCTCATCCCATGTTTTAAAATTTTTTCACATTGTTTAAGGATTTGTATAAGAAACTAATAATCTAGGCTAAATGTTTTGAAGATTATTCATGACAAGATTTTAGGTTTTATTAAAAACATTTGTATAATAGATTAAATGTATAATTTTTTAGTAGAACCCTCATTTTATTCTTATGGGTTGATATGTATGAATTATTTCCTAATTATATAAAACTATAAACTGAAAAGATCTATCAGAATATAAGAAAGTGAATTCTAAAATAATTTTCTAGATTATTTAATGTTTACAGATAAGTATTTAAATTAAACAAAAGCTATATATATTGAAAAAATGTGTCCTTATTTAAACATATATTAAATTATGTTTCATGATTATTTTTTTCACTATTATTATCTTTTCACACTATATGATTCTTCATTTTTTTCAATGGTTGTATCCAAAATCAATCATGTCAACAATGATTGTAACGACCAATTCAATGATTACCCTCTTGAAGAATAAAATTGATTAAGATGTGGGAAACAATATCTTATGAATATTCTCACTCAAATATCTCAATATATTAGTGGAAACATAGATCATGTTTAACTTACAAATCCACCAAAGAGGTATAAAAATGTCATCGATTTTTTATATAAAAATAACCTCCATCCTTCTATTCATATTTTGATCCACTAGTTTATGAGAAATAGATCAATGTGATGAGAAGGATTTTATCCATTATTTAGTGCTCAAAACATGAAAAATTTATCCAACTTATTGATCATTTTGAAGGAGAAGAAGATAAATGGTATGATATTATTCCAAATATGAGGGACGATAAGGTAATTATCTCCATGGGATGGTATGAGTTTAACGGAATATTTTTTAGTAATTAATTCCCTTGTATTATATATACAAAAATGGGGAAGGAATTTTTTGATCTTAAGGAGAAGGATGATGAACTCATTGGTACCTATGATGAAAATATTATAAGACATTAAAGGTATGCTTCGGGTTTATTAATCATACCTAAAATTAAAATTGATTAATTATTTGGTGCCTTTAAACCAAGTCTTCAAATGGAATTATCAGTGAGGAACATTGAAATCTATGATGAAAATGATTGATGTGGACTAAAAGTGGAAATATAAGTTGGAAAGCATCAATGACATGGAGATGAAAAAAGGATGATGGATCTTCATGGAATCTCCAGTGGGTTTCCATATAAAGGAAGGAAAATTATTCAACCTCCCACTTTCCAAAAATGTAGTAAGAAGGATTCAAATGATTTTCTAAGAGAAATAAAAAAAATTTCAAGTGTGGGAATCATGTTCATCAAGTAAAATAATTTTATCGGGATATAAATATTCCCTTAAATAAAAATAATGCAGAGAGTGATAAAAAATGAACCGCACAAATTTTTGTTCTATAAATAAAAATAGTATTGGAACTGTGGAAATAATTCCCCCAATTCTATCGATATTGGAGATAGTAATCAATAATAACCTATGAATTCAAAGTACTATGGGAAATCTTGAGAAAATAAAAAATATAAAGATAATAATGATTGTTAGGAAACACATATCCCCTACTATAGAAAAGGGGACTCAATTTTCATTTTTCCATTATTAATCCATATTAAAATCACATGCTTTAGTTATGTTTGATGTGATTGTGAGAATTGATTATCTCTCCCAACATCATATATATTTCTAGAATTAAGAGATCATATTTTATTATGAATTAACCTATAATAATCTATCATGGAAAGGATGAACCCAAACATCTAATGGAAATATATTTGGCTAAGATAAGTACTTATTTAAATAAAAAAGGGTTTATTATATTTTAGAATCATTTATGATTGTAACATTTTGGGAAATTATTTGTACATGATAGAGAATATGAGAACAAGGCATATACATTTTGGTATAAGAAATTATGAGTAATTAAAATTATTATTATACTGATAATTTTATGACATGAGATCAAATTATTTTTGTTTTTTGAATATGTTCGTTAATATTTTGGAGGAGTATTAAGGTTAAATATTTCTAGAATGGATTCTGTCGAAAATTTGGATATATATTCTTGTGGATAAAATATGACTTATCATATACTATACTAATGATTTTGTTCTTGGTAAATATTTTGAGTAATAAAGAATGACTTAGGAGCCTTATGAAGCAATTAAAAGTGCCACAGACATGAAAAATTCTTCTTGAGTATCCATTTTATGGAGTAAGATGTCAGGTTAAAATAGATGAAATCACAACCAAACGATTGTGTTATTCTTACAAAATAGAAACAAATCTAGAATTTTTATTTTATAATTTTTTTTATTTTGATTTTAAAAATGCCCATCAACCTTATTAAAAGTACCTTTAAATAATAATTTTATTTACTTACTTTTCTTACTAACAAATAAATGCTCTTTAACCCATCATAGATTTATAGTATATTTATGGTCAACTTACTTGTGATCACGATATCTATCACCCTGTATTATTCCTTGATAGTTAGGTTTTTATTATATATCAATGTTTTAACTTCCCACATATATTCAACTTTATAGGAACCAATTTATGTGTTATTCTAAATGACCTTCATACTCACCTTTCTCTTTTTTCCAAAGGAATTTTTATTAACCGTTGTTACGATGTTTGACACTATAATGAAATTTTAAAATTAAAAACATTTGATAACTAAGAAAAAATTATGAGGAATAAATTTATTAAATAGGGGATAATTTATCACTACTATATTTTATGAATTTTTCCTTTAAAATATATTTAACTTCGTTGATATCCTGTGTTATAGACAACCGTGAGTTTAGAAAAAAGCAATATACAATTTAAAATATTATTATTACCCATAATTAAATTTAATGGAATGAATAATATTGATAATATTATGAATTATGTATAAAGTACCTAATTAATATAAATACTTATTAATTAGTCACTCAATTTTTATTTAGGTCATTTATTTTTCAAAAATAAGTTTTTTTTTCAAAAATAGTTTTTTTGGATTTTTTTCAAAAAAATATAAATAATTTTTGGAAGTTAAATAAAATATATTTTATAAAACTAACTTAATTTTTTAAATCAAAATATCAAAATTATATTTGGGTAAAAAATTGGTATTTTTATGAAAATGTTGATTTTTCAGTGAATAGTTATTAATAATGATTTTTATAAAGCTAGCATTTTTTCATTTAATATAAAGAATAATTAGGATTTTAATGTTATATAAAATTGAAATAATTATTATTTAATTAGATATAATCTAATTAACTTCATTTGAATCATCATTTTACATGATTTTTGAATAAGTACAATTTTGTGCTTAAAAAAACATTTTTCAAAAAACTATTTTTCATTGAATTTTTTGAATTTATATTATATGAAATTTATTACGCTTCTAGAAATAGAATCCTCAAAAATAGATTCACTTTTTATAATTATTATTTTTAAATTATTTAAATATTATCCTTTTATTTTTTCTTAAAATAAATAGTAAATTTTGTAAAATCTATAACATCTATGAAGGGTAAGTCAAGTAAATCAAGGTTAAATATAAGTGATAAAGCCATACATTTTTATATTTATTATTATTTAATGAATAAAATTATACACTTATCATCTTAGGCTCAAATTTTAGTAATCTAACGGAAAATTTTCCATTAAAATGACGTATATATAATTTAAACAAAATGATGTTTCAAAATGTCACTCTGTTAGTTTTAAATAACATTTATGTGATCACATAAGGAAAAAATATTTATAAATTATTATTAATTGTAATTCATTACCTAATGAAACTATATTCATGAGATTAAATTATTTTCAGTTCTCTAGGAATTAGATAATTACCTTAAAAACTAAAACAATATTTATGCGGTAATTATTCAATTCATGGAAAAATAAAATTAATGATATTAAAAACATGAATCAAAAATTTTATAGATGACCATTACATTTAAAGAAATTTTTTAAATAATAATTTAAATTTATAAGTGTTTTCTTGATGTAATTAAATTCAATGTAATAAATAGTTCCATAATTTTAAATAATGATATTTTACGAAAATAATTTTGTATTAAAATATTTAAAAAATAATAAAAATATTAAATAAGGAAAATAAGAAAATATATTGCCAAAAATATCAGCCCTTATCCATTTATGAGTCAATATCTTCCTTATAGGTAAAATTATCACCTTTTAAAAGTGAGAAATGTGTTACTTTGTTTAATGTTAAAATAGGTTAATAAAGTGGTTAAACCAATTGATTATGTTTAAAATAAAACATCAACATGTCCAAATTTTATTGGTTGATGATATTTCACCCATTTCCTACCCTAGTTTTGAATTCGTGAATAATTGAAATTATTTGGATCTATAAATATCTTATTATCATATTTTAAATTCTAAAAGTGTTCGTCAAATCAATTTTAAAAGGACTCCTCATCCCTCACTTTATTATACCTCATTGAGCATTCTATCTCAATCACCCTTATAAAAATTTTATCCTCCACTTCCCTATACACATTATATAGGTGTTGTTATTTTAAAATACCAAGCCTTTATCCCTTTAGAGGATATATAAACGATTAATTTTGAATAACGGTAGGTTTGAACATGAACGAGGAAAGGTAAGACTTGAGGTAAGGGTTTATTTTCCAATATCATTATTATTCATGATTTTTTAAGTTAAAGTCCATACTAGGAAATATTTATCAGCCATTTCCATGTTTTATTTAAAAAATTCAAAAAGTGTTTTACTATTCTCCTAAAAAAATTAATGTCATATTTACCCATGTTTGACTTCTTACTAAATAGTTTTAAAGGAATATTTTCTTTCTTTTTCCAAATGATGAACTTTGTGAATTGTTTGAAAAAATTGTGACAGAATGATTTTTTAGCTTATATGGAATGATTATATGTTCCTTCCGTCATGAAATATAAATGATTTGAATCTTACAATACAATTTTAGAAGTTTATTTTCATCTAAAATGTATTAATTTATAATTTATCATTTTTAAAAAAAAGATAAATAATTTTAAAATGGAAAAGTTATCTCATGAATTATTCGAAGTGATCTTTAAAGATCATTGTTCCATCTAGAATAACATCATTCTATGATACTTAAGTTTTACTTGGTATGTGATCCAAGGATTATATCCTTATTCACTTTCTAGAAGGTTTATGTTTATGATGAAACGATATTGATAAAAATCAATCCCTTTTTCACAGGTATACATTGATGAAATTCACTTCCTTTCATAACTTTTGATATGGTGAATGTTTTATGATATTATAAAATAAGTATTTATGATTTTATTTTTTTGATTGTTGGGACCTATATCTCCCTCCAATGAATTCGGTAAATATGGATAACTCATGAAGTAAATATGTTATTCATGATACTAATTTCATTTTCACAATTTTATGTATAGACCTGGTTTTCATGTACATAAGATCATGAATGGACCAAGTTTTATGTCAATAAGTTTAATTTTTGAACTAGATTTAATTTCTATAAGATTATTTTTGGACCTTTTTTCATTTCTATAAGGTTATATGAGGGCCTGATTTCATTTCTAAAGTTATTGAGTGGCCTTGTTCCTGTTAATACAAGTTTCTAATTTTATAATTTTATGTTTATACCACAAATATATGTCATATTTCAATGTTTTTATCTCATGGGTTATTTTATTTGATTATATTATAATTTATATCTTATTAATTACTAATATGCATTCCATGACTCAAGATTATGATCTATGGTAAACAGGGTGTATATTTTGAATGTTATGTTCATGATATGTCATCCTTATTCTAATGTTATTCTTATGAGATTATTGATATCTATCTTTTTTAAATTTAATATGCATCTTAGATCATCCTTTTTTATGTTTACTTTCCCCAGGTTTGGAATACAGGATTTAGAAATTATTTGTCTGAGAATGGTGCTAGTTAGAAAAAACATAGTGGGAGACAATATAGATCATTTATAAACCAATTGATTGTAGTTCCCAGTTTCCATAGGTACTAGAACTATATAATTATTGAATGGATTTAAATGTTATGTAATTAATGTAAATCTATGTATTTGTAATAAATATGTATGAAATGTGTTCGTCATTATTCAAACAGTTCTTGAATCAGGTGAGAATTGATGTAGATCTCACTATGAGAAGATGAGATGGGTGAGATCTCTATTCGGACAAGTTTGTTATATACAGGTCACAAAATTAACATAATTTCCATAAATATATTTATTAAACATTTTATTAATATTATTAATGATTATGTAAAAATAACTCATTATTGAAAATTTTAAAAACTCTAGAAACACTAAATAAATTATATACCCCCTCAGCCTATATTTAATATATCTAAAAATCACATCCTCAGTCATGACCGAATTCATAACTCCCCTTAATATATATTTAAAATTACCCCTGAATAAAATTTTATTAAATGTTAAATATATTACTCCTTAAATAATATATTTTACTTGGAAAAAAACACATTACATAACATATCAAATTCCTACATAATATATATCTCCCATACATATCTTTTCCCCTAAACCAAATTATTGATGCATAATATATTAATAAAATACATAATATATGTCTATATACATAATATATTATACATGGATACATTTAATTATAAAACATGTCATTATATATTAATAATATGTTAATTATTATATATCAAAGGACTCAGTCTTATGTATCATAGTTTTTCTAAGACATCATTATTTTCAAACACTAGCATATATGGTACCCATATATAAGAGTATCTTCTCACATGATGTTTCCTTATATTTATCCAAATTTTCCGAACACATAAACGGGTTACTCTAACATATGGGGTGCCCATATATGACAGAAACTACACACAATGGGGTTTTCTAGACTTAGTTGAATTATTCATATGTTATATTGTTTATCGTGTATAAGTTATTTTTCTTAGATGATTTATATCTTCCACACAACAAAACATATTATTAATGACAATACTTCTTATGTATAAATGGATTCGAACATATATAATAAATTTATATATTTATACATAATACTTTAGACTTAATAATTTTTTTGAAAATAAAAAAAAACACAAAATCTCCCAAAACACACCAAACTCCACATTTATATTATCAACACCTATAGACCATACCTAATCCATGAATGTGATGAAAATATTTTTAAACCCTCACCTAATCTAAAAATATCCCAATAATTTATTCTGAACCATTTTTTATACCTCTATTGGTTCTGATTACACATGGATAATCGAAAATTCAATCCCAAACGATACCTAAGCACCTAGCCATAGATCTACGCACCAAAATGGTTAAAATATAGGTTTAAATTTAAATTTTTAGATTTAAACAAAGTATAAATTAGTTCATATTTTTATAAAAACATTCAAAAAAAGTTTATACGTTAATAAAGTAAAGGGTGTTGTGTTAATTTTCAGTTAATAATTGATTATGTGAAAGTAGTTGTGTAATAGTTATTTTGATATTGTGTAAATGTTTTTATGGAATTTCTATGTTTTTATAATGATGGATCATATAGAAGAAGTTATGTAACATTGAGTTGGTTATTTTATAATAGTGAATTAAGATCTATTAATGTTTAATATGTATTATGTTCTTATATTTGTGCATCATAATGGTTAACCAATGTCTGCGTAATGGTAAACCAGATTATTTGAAGATTAAGTAATACATCTTCATAATTGTAGAGTTTATATAAAAGTGTTTCTTATAAGTGAACCATTAATTATAAATCCCATGTAAGTATTAATTGGATGTTACATAACGATGAACCTAGGTTTTTTAAGGTTATATGATGGTGGGAATTTATTTTTTAAAAAATGAATAAAAAGATTCATGTACTACACAATAATAGATCAAAAATATTTCTAATTAGCTTAAATTAAATATAATCTTCATCAGTTAGAATTTATTTAAGATTTCATGAGATTTTTTTCATGTTATAATTATATTTATATACTAAATATTTGTATATTCATTGTTATAGTAGGGGTGGATAAATACCATTATAGAAATATTAATGTCTCATAATTAATTGTAATTAATTATTGTTGTCATGTTATATAGAAAGATATGAAATAGAAAAATAAGGAATGAAGGAATTTTAGTTGTGGTGTGAATTGTGTGTTGAGTTTTTTTCAACATGGATAAAACGAGAGATAGTTGAGAGAGAAAGAAAAATAAGATCATGTTCTCAAGAAATGTTTGGGATATTTATTGATGACAGAAGAAGTGAAATGAAATAAAGACAATGTTGTCTTCATTATCACATAGAGAAGAAGAAAAAGAATTTAAATTCCTTGTTAAAAAATTATTTCATATTGAGAAAGGGTATATTGATCTAAATTAGTATTCGATAATTATATCAACGTGAGAGTATAAATTCTATTGATAGGTAGATCTTGTAAATGGGTAAAGATTTTTCACTCTCTCTACCTATTTTTACTTGATAAAATGAGTATAATTGTGTGAAGTGGGATAACAACCACAATACAAAATGGAATGGAAAATCACATTGGGTATGGCACCTTATAAATCTATGTATCTCATTGGTTTTATGAGATCTTATTTCCATATAATTAAGGATAATTTGAAACAAATAAAATTAAATTATCTAATTATTAAAAAAATACTAAACATATTGTCTTTATAAAAACTATGATAAAATTACACACTAATATACCACATAATGGGACTCATAGGGATCTAATAGTACATCCTAGAATAAATGAAAGTTATTAACAATCCAAAATCCAAGATCACCACATGTAAAAATATGAAACCTTCAAAAATAAAAAGGAAGAACGAAATTTTTACCTAACACTAAAAACACTTCCTATTGATACCAATATCTATGTATTTATATATGTTTGAAGAATAAAACAATAATGTTTATAGAAATAATTACCTCTGTATGAATTATTTATGGGTTAGTTATAAATTTATCTTTATATGAGGAGGACATTCAACCATCCACGGTGTGTTGGTACCTCATGGAGAAAACATGGTGGGAGAAAGAAAACTTCATGAGTTAGGGAGTCACGATCAATAATGGTTGAGCATGATTAATATCATCCTATGTAAGTGATATTTATAAATACCTATAATATTTTCCTTATTTGTGCATAAATTTACTCATTAATTACACCATATTAGTTAATGTATCATCCAAATCACGCATGAATACAACTACACTTTATCTATTTCATCTAATAAAGAAGTTATTAATGATTATTTGTGTGGAAAGAACACTCAATCATTTACTGTTAATGTCTGAACATCCCTATAATCAAATACAATTGCATTAATACCATTCCCTGAGATAAATCACATCATAAAATATGGATTTATGGTAATAATACATCACAAAAAGGCCAACCATACCATACTATTGTTTAATGGAAGTAGCATGAAATAAGATTTCATGCCTTTATGATTACACCAAATCATAGAATACAGTTTCACGGGTAGGAACTTATTATATGGTTGTATCAAAAAATATGATATTCATAAACCAAGGTATATCATATACCCTCATTTTTTACTTATCAAACCATATGAAATGCTAATATTATACTCTACGATATAAGAAAAAACACATCATGTGTTTATGAGCTTCAGGGAATAGCTCCTTCATTCTCCCACTAGAACTAAAGACTAAAAAAATTTGTTCCATTTAATATATTTTAGTATAATATATGATATTTTATGAAATTATATCCAAATATCATTTTGGATATCTTTAAAAACAACTTTTTAAATATATCATAAAATTTACCATGAATCACATTATATGAAATACCTTATGAATACCCCTTAAAAACTATTTTTTATTAACTATAAAAAACATTTAATGAAATTATTTTAGTCCTAGTTAATCTCTATTCATCCAAAAACAAGTTGTTACCCCATATAATTTTATATAATTGAAAATAAATATGAATATTTTGATCCATAACAAATATGAAATAGTAACCTCTAGTAAATAATCTATGTTACTTAAGATAGAAAGGGGACTAGTGTGACCTCTACCAAACACAAGTATCTTAATACCTATTTCCGCCAATTTCATCACATAATATCATGCACTCTTATATGTTCCCTTATTCTGAGAAATCGAGTTAAAATAGGACATAGAGAATGTAAATCCCATATATCCAACTCATATGTTATCAAGACTCTATGTATATACAACCGTAGTTGATGAATACCTCACATGTTATTCACCTTTATGGATGAGCACATCACATGTTCCCTGAATAAATATATAATCACATTATATGTACAATATAGGTTTGACACACACTCCTAATTCAATCTCAATTGAGGTACTAGATGTCATACACATCAAATGTGTGGAAAAATCTCATCTTGGTTGAGCTTCATCTGATGACATGATCATGAAAAAATCAAATCACCCCTGATTAGCTAGTTCTCAACGATTTAATATGAAATTTATCAAGGTATGAAGGTTTTCATGATAGTTATCTTACCAACTACAGGTATTGGGGTCTCCAAATATGATCCATTCACCCTTATTATACTAAATACATAGTGTATGACACTATGTTGTATGCTAAGTGGAATATACAGTTCACAGAAATACCATTTGTACATCATAATGATATTACATATCCCTATACTAATATCCTACTCATGATAACGAAACATTTTATAATAACCTATAATAATATTTGATTAACATCGGTTATGGATAACTCAGATTCATACTTTTATAGGTCATTTATCATTACAATTCATAAAATGTATATAATTATTTATATAAATATATATGAATATAATATAAAAGAATTATTAAATAAATAATGTATTTAATATGATAAAAGTCATATTATTAAATATATTTTAAAAATAATTAGAAAAAAATTATAAAAGAACCTTCTTATAATATAATATATGTAAGGTTATCAAATCATCCAAATTATTATTGCACCTTCCGGGGTTTCATTAACTTATTAAAAATATATGTAATTACTGATACATCTCTATATAACAAAATGATAATCCCTCCCACAAAAATATTAAATTAGTAACTTCTATGAATAATATATGTTTGAATGATGGTGAGAGTTATGGATTATATTCTTAATGTTGAACTCCTTAAACATATTCAAAATTATTAACACCACAACATAAAATTTTATGATTCAACATCTATTATCTACTTAAAAAATTTACACATTTAATATCTTTAATATTGGAACCCTTCCCATTAAATTTGTTCCAGAAAATATTTCAAAAAATAATTTAACTATTTAGATTATTTTTTCAAGACCATCATAAACTCTTTTAGGAAATTGTTACCTTTAATTATGTTATGTTAACTAAATTCACATCTTTACATTTTTAATTACCATAATACCCTAAAACTAATTTAGATTATTGATTGAAATTCAATTTGAATTTTTACATAAAAATCATTTAAAAAATAGTGGTATGACTTTCAAGTGATAAAAAATATAACTTTTAATATTTTTATTTTCCATCAAACATCCTAAAATCTTTTGGATATTCAATGAAAATATATTTAATTTTTATCGTTATAATATTTTATTTGTTAAATTTGAGCTTATTTAAGTTCAAAACATACTCCCACTAGCCACTTAGATAATATATTCTCTTTAAAATATCATGGACTAATACAAAAACATATTTATGTTAAAAAACTTATTTACTTTTAGTATGAGAATTTAACAAATAAAATTTTATTTTCATTTCATACATGGAATTCAATGTGTATGGAGTATTTTCCTCCCAAAATAATAATTTCTATTCAAAATACACAACATAAAGGGGAAGGGGAAATATGTTATCATATTTTAAAATATATCTTGATAAAAAATTATATTCTATAGAAAAAAAATTTATCCTTATATTCTTTTCAAACCATGTTCTAAACTCATTTGAATCATAAAACATGTGTTTAAAATTAAACACCTCATTTTTCAATAAAAAAAATTAATGAAAAAATTATCTTATAATATATTATAGATGAAAATAATACACACATACTTTTCGTAGATCCGTCTGAGCTTGATAAGTTACTTTACATTCAAACATTTTATGTAATAACCTTTTTCATCATCACGTGAATGAAAAATATAAGCTATATGAATTCATCTCTTGATTTTAAATTCTTATATACTTGAAACACTTTTAAATTTAACATTTGGTATAATATAACCTTCCAAACTAATTAATATAAATCTATAATAGAGATTGTATATATATATATTACGTAGAGTTTCATAATCCCCTTTAGTTATCTCGTAAAATTCCATCTTATGGAGAATTAACTCATTCTTAATTACACCTTTATATTTAAATTTCCTTTATTTTCTTCTAGATGAAGCATTATTGGACTCTCCAACTAAACTTTCTTTTTATAGTTTGAACATTTACCAAATTTTATTTTCCATATTGAAATAGAACCTAGACATTATATTCAAAATCCATTTATTAACAAATCTTGCTATTATTAGGTAATATTTTCATGAACACATTTATATTTGTAAAACATTTACAAAAATTAAAATAGTATTATGTACTTATCTACAATAATAATTAAAGAAATTTCTAGTCTCATCATTACATGTTTCAAGCAGTGTCATTAAACCCTAATAGAATTATAAAATGATTCTATTATGAATTTATATTCACTTGTTGAACCAATTTAACATAATGTTACTCAATAAGGTGTTTCTTTAACACATTAAATTTTATTTATCATAATAATTTTTTTATATTACTTGAATGGACCCACCTTTAATCATAATATAATATTGAGTTTTATTTCAATAAAATGATATTTTACATTTCAGGATATTTTTTTTGTTTAGATGTTAAATAATTAGGTCATAGATATTATATAAAAAACATATATTATAAGTATGATAATTAATCTCAATATCTATTTTTCCACCAAACAGAAATCTTTAAAATAAAATATGAATTATTTTCTGGATAATTGTTCAAAAGTTTCTCATTAATCTCATCATTTTCCCTAATATCCTACAAACCCAATGATTTTTTTAAAAAAATGTTATTATCACAATAATCTCAGTAAGGGACATAAAATAAATAAATAAACTTTTAGTCCATGAAAATATATAAAAGAAATTCCTCTTTCAAAAATAAAATTTGGGAAAAAAATAAACATCTTATTACCCATGAAATCATATTTTCTTCCCAAAGATTTTAAAAAACTATTTAATATGAAGTATCAAAACAAAAAATAAAACCCACAAATTATTGATTGAAAAAATTCAAGATAATGAAAACTTTTTCACAAAGTTATAATTTTTAACCTTGAAGAGTATTATATAATTTATTTCCAACATAAAACTAATAAGTTACCATGTGAAAAAATTATATTTCATTAGAAAAATAAAAATATTTTAAAAAATAATATAACTAAAGAGTGGAATAAATTTTATACTTATGATTTAACCCTCACGACTACAAAAAAATAACCCACGTGGTTATACTTGACATAACCCTCATGATTATACTTAGAGAAACAATCACAATTACATTCGGAATAATCATACAGTTTACTTCAAACATACCTAATCTATTGGATTTATGTCATAGAAAAACTCATATTTAGTTTATAATGTGACTACCCTTAATTATAAATATTTCTCATGAACTATAACATAACCATTAAACAATAATAAATGAAAAATAAAAATCATTCCTCGAGGAAAATCACTTATTTTAAAGAAATATTGTGCACATAAAATGGGGAAAAAATCTTTTAAAGTAACCATGTAATATTTTATATGAAACATAAAAACATTAAGGTGATAGAAGAGTAGGAAAATATTCTCAACATGTATAAGTTAAAAAACCATTCCTTTTTAATTTTGTAAAAATAGACATTAAAAGATGATTTTTTTTAAATGTACATTAAATAAAACTTTAAAGAGATCCCTTTTTAAAACTTTTGAGAGAAATTATAAAATTACATTTTAAAAACATTAATTTACATATAAATAAATTAATGAAAATAAATTTAAATTTTTTTTATGAATGAGAAATGTTTAGAAAATAACTCTTTAAAACAATTAAAACTAGGTTTTTCTTAGTTAAAGAGTTATTTACTTTATGTTTGAATGTATTCTTATCCTACACATAATTTTCAAGATAATTGAATTATATTAATTAATTAAATAATTCATAACATATTCCCCTAATATTTTATTTATTTATTTCATTTATTTCAATTTCAATGGGTTATAAAGATATATTTCTTTATTCTGTGAGAGTTTTTTTGGGGTTTCATGTTTGATTAACATGGGTATATTTATGGATGTTATTATAAAATGGGAATAATACTATATAATAGAAATTATATGAAATTATTTAACATCTATACGTTTATATGATATCAGATATCATTTTTTCTTATGGAATGGGGATGATTCATTGGATAAAAGATTAATGATTGTTTTCTAGTTTATTTTGGTTGTTTTTCCAACCAACACAAATTAGTTTAATTTTATCTAATATCATTTATATATATATATTCAAAAATATATAATAATTTATAATATACTTATTAAAATTTCATTTAACCATAATAATATTTTTGTTACTATCCCTGAGAGCAATAAGGAAAAATTAACACTCATTATTCATGAAGATAGTTAATTTCCATAATTTATAAAATGGTTTTGTTTCATTGAATAAGTGTATAGAGAAAATAGATTTATAGAAGATATTCCATTATAAATATAAAATTACAATATATAAATGAAACTGAATTTATTATTCATTTATGTATGAATGAGATGAATATAAGGTAGAAGAAGAAAAGAAATTAAGAGATATGGTTTTATAAAGTTACCTCTTGAATATCAAATCCTTGATGGATCCCTTAAGTAACTTGTAATTGGTCTTTTGGGAAGCCAAAACCCACTATAATTTTATTAGGGAAGTTAATAATATCATTTTTTATAGTATAGTAGAGATAGAAGGCTCATAGTGGTGAAATTATATAAATGATATGGTTCCCTTTTATAATTTAGGTGAGGGACACTTTCAGAATTTCTAAAAATATTAAAATATAAAAATACTATTTTTGATCCAAATAATTCCAAAAATACATCAAATGAAAATTGGATGGAATTTTACACAATATATTATCCTCTATGTCCTTATTTAATATTTTTAATACTTTTAAATAATTTGATAAAATTTTATAATAATGAAATGTCATTATTGAATGATTTGACAGTTTTCATTACTAAAACCATCAAAACATCAAAAAAATAGTCAAAATCAATACGACCATTTATGAATATCCTAGTAATTTCATAGTTATATATAGAATTTTTGGATCACCTTTAATATATCAAATTATATTCATTTTAATAAATTTAGTATCATTTATTTTCTTTTTCCATTAATTTAATAGTTACTACATCATCGTTGTGCAAGCCTTAAAGGTAATTATTTATTGCAAAAAAATTACAAATATATTACCAAGATTTATATAAATATTTTAAATAAAAAAATATTTATGTAAAAACATATCTTCATAATGGCCATGTATTAAAAATGTCATACTTATTAAAAATCATAGTGTGACAAGTTTCACATTTCTAAAAAAGTACTATAAGGAACTTAATGTCAACTGCATGGATCCAAATGGTCATAAATTAGACCCATGTATATATTTTGGTCAAAATATACTCATAAAATAAAACTGGGTTATGTTTTATACCAATTTGATAATATTTAGATTATCATTTTTCCCTTAATTGCCTCATTTACCCTTAACATTGGTAATAAAAATTATTATGTTTATTATTCATGTTGTCCAAAAAGAAAAGGGAAATATTTATTAAATTTGGAACTTATGATTATAAATTTGGAATCCATTTAACTAAATTTAAAATATATAATTACAAAATTTTGATTTTAAATTAAACTTATAGAAAACAACAAAAACAAGTTTATTTTGAGAAAAATGCCCTTTTAAAATATAAAATTATTTTATGATATTTTCAAGTTTAAAATAAACTTAAAAAACCATAATTACATTAATTTAAGTTTAAAATAACTAAATAAAACTTAAAACTATTCTAAATCATAATTTGACCCCATAAATAAAATACAGTTTTCAAAATACAACCAGTATTTTTCACAATTCATAAAACATTTATTATTTTCTGAAAATTATAAAAAACAATTCCACATTTAATATTGAAATTATGAATTATAAAATAAAATAAAATTTCTAAAATAAAATTTATAAAATTTCTATAAATTAATTATAACATTCATTCAAAAAAATTAGAAAACACATTTTTGAAGAAAACAAATTTTTTTGAAGAATAAAATGAATTTAATAAAAATAATGTGATTATTTTTTAAGAACATATGAATTATGAAATTATGTTAGTTTCATAAATAAAATATTCCTATTCATACATGCTAACATAATATCTAGGTTATAATAGTCATATTTAAATAATAGCATAAAATTATTCGTTTAAGATCGATGTGGGGCTTCTTATACACTATCAAATAGAGTTTTTTCATTTAAAAAAATGGGATGTACAATTCTATAACCTTTAATAAATTTCACACAAACAATTTAAAATTAAGATAGAAAACTTGGGGTTTTTCTTTTTAAAATACCTTTTTTTAAATCTCCCATCACAAAAATAATTAAAAAAACATTAATTTGATAAGAATGGAAATAAAGTTAGAAGGATTATAGAGATTACAAATTCTAGGTTTCTAGGTATGAAAACATGGAAATGAAAGAGAAAACTAACTCCCAAGGACTAATAAATAATGATAGAGAATATATTCATGAAAAATTTAACCAACACCAAACCATAAATCTGTGATAGGTCAAAAGTCTATTGATTTTTAGTAAATAAATTAAATAGATAAAATTTCTTATTTCAATATTACTTTACTTATTAGTCTATGAAAATGAAGAAATATACTTACTTGAGAAGAATAAATTCATCCTATAATAAATTTGTACTATAAAATGATATTTATCTCCAAATGATATGTCAGAATTTTTCATGCCTAAATCACTATAATCATCTGCATAAATTCTAAAAAAGAATTAAAAATATATTCCCCATGTCATTATGAATTAACTAAAAATAAAATGTTTAGTACAAGATAATATAATTCCCAAAAATAATTAATCATCCAACTTCAAGAAATAATTATATTTGATATTCCTCAAAAATATTATAGATTAAGACTAAAACCCAAAAATTAAATGGATTTGATCACACAGTCTTCCAAGATAAATATATCCCCAAATAACATCAATCACTCAAAAACTCTCATACAAAAAAATGTAATTTCCTAAATCACATAATCTCACTGATGTGATAATAATTTTTATAAAATAATATAATCATAATAATCCTAAATAAAATCAAATATGCTTTTAAAATATAATTCAACCATTTTTATTAAAAAAATACCATAGTACTATTTACCTTAATCATATAGTCTTCCAAAAATATTTAACATCTTCTAAAATAACATTAATCACTTAATCAAAAAATATTTTCCAAATTCCTTGGTTATCTATTTGATAAAACATATGTTCCCATATTCTACATAACCATTATCCATCATATATTTTAACTAAAATTAAAATATCATATTAACTTGAACTTTATGTATTCTAGTGGTAGAAAACTCACCCATGTATCCCTTTGGTTGTGTGTTCAAAACGTGTCTCCTTTCCAAACATGTTGGGTTATCCCCTAACCTACGGGTTATCCCTTATTTCTAAAAATATAATTCTTATAACATTACTATAAAATTGAGAAACTTCATCAAAAATAACCAAAATATATTCAACATTAAATATAATTTGAAACCTCATTGGTTATATCATACCTTTCATTTTTCATCCAAAAAATTAATAACCTGTAATTACGTCACAAATAAAGATCATATAATCCTTAACTATTATCCAAACCATTAAATTTTAGTCCAAAAAAAGAATTGAGAATTCCTCCATCAAATAACTTTTTCAAATGAAAAATTTACGGGTTACATATTACTAAAACTCAACAAAAGTCTTCCAAATAACTCCCATCATCCAAAGAGTACTAATAATTTTAAACATTTCATGATCCTTAAATCATCCATAACTCATGAATCCCTTATTTGTAAAGATCATAATCCTTAATAATTCATCATTATACCTTAACCATTCCATTCTATTTTATTCCTTAATACTTATTTCCTATAAAATAAAATTAATGATGTCCTATAATTCAACAATATCAAAACATGAGAAAAGAAATAATCTATTCCTTTTATATTTCATTTTCAATTTCATCATCTTCAATTGTAACAGAATTAGGTATTTCTAATCATATATTTTTATGGTCATGATTCTCCCATTCATGAGCCTTATTCATAAGATATTGATATACATAATAAATATACTCCTTAAATTTTAAAAATATTATCTGATTTCTTGGGATGAATTTATTTCCATTTATTGGATTCCAATAAACTATTATTTTTTCCATGTAATATTATTTCTTTATATAATTATTTACCACATTTAAAACATTTTTTTGATTATTATAATAAATTTTCCTAGGTTCTTATTTCCACTTTCTTGACAGATAATAAATTGAATATATTTAACCTTATGATCATTATTAACTAAACATTTATAGGGGTTCATTTATCTCATATTAGATTCATTAGGAAACTCACCCTGGTTTAAGTGGTTTATCATTACTCAAGATAGTTGGTTTATAATAACCACAAGTGTTTTTATTTAAGATCTAATTTAATTTGGTTTTCCATTTAAAAAACCATGGAATTTTCAATCAATTTCATTATTAATTGGGTGCTTACTAGATCCATATATTTACTAAATCCAAAATGGTAAGTTTTATCATACCAATAAAATAATCATAGGCCATATTATAAAAAGGATATAAACGAACATATCCTATTTCAAGTTATCTCGAAGTCATTTACGTTTTCCAAAATAACTATTCCTCTCCCTGAAACTCTAAAAATGATTGTTATATATGACATTTATCCTATTATTAAATTATATCCTAATCTATAAATTTATCTAAACGATCCATTGATAATATCTCTAATTACTTTTCCTTAATCAATCCATTAACTTAAAGTTTATGTTGTGAAATTATTCTCTTTCTTTTTAGGATCTTTTGGGTTTATAGTTTTAGTGAATTATTTCATAACACAAACATAAAAAACATTTATATTACAAGTAATATGCTTCAGCTCTGTATCCATTTTCTCCATCAAAAATGTTTTTAAAATATAACATTATTTATTTTCATGATAGTTATTCATAATATTCTATTTGATCTCATCATTTTCCATACTATCCCTTAAATCCTATGAAAAATATTTTTAAAACTAGGGATGACCACAAAAAACTCAATAAAGGATATAAAATAAGGAAATAAACTATTAGTCCATGGAAACTTATAAAAAAATTCCTTTTTCAAAAAAAACATTATGCTTCAAATAATCTTTTTTTACCCATGAAATGACCTTTTTATTCCCAAATATATTTATAAAACATTTAATAATTATTATTAATGTCAAAACTAAAACCTAAAAAGGCTTATTTTTAAAATTGAAAAATTAAAAAAAATCACAAAGTAATACATTTCACCCATGAAGAGGTACATATACTTTACGTTGAACACAAACCCGATAATTTAACTTGTGAAAACATGAGATTTATATAAAAACAAATCAAGAAAAAAATAAATAATATAATTATAGCGGGGAATAATTTTCATACTTATTTATGATGTAACCCTCAAGGATACCATAAAATAACCCTCACGTTTATACTTTACATAACCCTCAGGGATATATATGATGTAACCATCATAGTTACATTTGTAACAACCAAACAGTTAATATAAAAATTACCAATGAATTTGAAGGATGTAATAGAACAACCCATACTAGGTTTATATCAAAACCACATTTCATTAAAAAATGGCCAAGAACCATAAAATAATCATTAAACATGAATGCTTGAATCATAAAATTCACTCCTTGAGGAAAATCACTTATTTTAAAGAAGTATTTATCATGTAAAAATGACCTAAAAATCCTTGAAGATAACCGTTTAATATCCTAAAGGAAACATCAAAACATTATGGTATATTTAAAGAGAGAGAAAATTGCATGTTTTACATGTTAAAAAACATTCCTTCTAAAATTTGTAAAAAGAGATATTGAGAGAGGATTTTTTAAGGAAAGTCGCTTACATTGAACCTTAAAAAGATATATTTTTGGAAACTTTTTAGTAGAAATTTTAAAAATAACATTTTAATAAAATCATTTACATATAAATTAAATTATAAAAGTTATTTTAAGATCAAGGACATTAGTGGGAATGATTCAGAAAATAAATCTTTAAAACATTTAAAATGAGGTATTTTTAGTTAAAGAGTCCCTTTCCTTATTTACGAATGCACTATTCAATTTCTCTTATTGTACTATATAATAAAAATAAATTCATTAATTAAATATTTCGTATCTTCTTCCATTTATATTGTATTTGTTATGTTTATTTATATCTATTTTGATGAGTTATAAAGATCATATGATTCATTCTGGGAGTGTTCATTTCATGGATTCATGGGTGATTAACATGGATATATTTATGAATGTTCTTTTCAAATGGGAATAATACACCAGAATTGAAATTATATGGTATTAACTCACTTCCATATGTTTAAATTGTTCCAAATATCATTTATCATTCTTACATAAATATTATTCCCTTGATAAAATGTTAATGATAATTGTATAGTTTATTTTGGTGGTTCTTCCAACCAACATTAATTAGTTACATTTTATTTAATATCATGTCAATATATTAGTTACAGAATATGAAATATGTTATAACATAATTATTAAAATATTATATAACAACAATAATAGTTTTATTACTATCCTTGAAGGCGGTAATAAAAAAACTCATTTTCCAGGGAGATAGTAAATCGATATAATTTGAACAATGGTTTTCATTCATTGAATAAGAGGATATGAGAAAATAAATGAATAAATGATATTGAATTAAAAATATGATATTTCAGTATATATATGATACATCAATTATTATGCATTTTTTGATTAATCAGGACAATAGAATGTATAATAAGAAAACAAATTAAGAGAGTTTTTTTAAGAAATATGCCTCTTGAATGTCACCTCCTTGAAAGATACCTTAAGGAAATTGACATTGGTCTTTTGGTGAGACCAACACCTATAAAATTTGGCTAGGTAAGTAGAGAAGAGTATCTTCTATATGTTCTTCAAGCTAAAAGGCTCATAGTTGTGAAATGAAGTGAACAAATGGGGTCCTATTTATGATTGAGGTGAGGGGAACTTTAGCAATTTATCACAATATTAAAATATATTAAGACTATTCTAGATCCATATAATAAAAAAACCATTAAATAAATAGTGTATGTCATTTTAGACAATATATTATAACATAATTATTTATTTAATATTTTTATTATTCTATAATAATTTAATAAAATATTATATTTATTAAAAAATTATTATTGCAAAATTTGTTAATATTCATTACTATGACTTTAAAAACATCAAAAAACGAGTAAAATATAAAAAAACTATTTTATTATATCTTATAAATATTATATTTATTTATTTAATTCATTGATAACCTTTCATATTTCAAATTATATTTATATTAGTTTTTTTAATATCATTTATTTTATTTATCCAATAATTAAATAATTATTACATCATCGTTGTGAAAACCTATAAGTTCATTATTTATTCGACGAAAATTAAAAATAATTTTCCATTTTAAATATAAATTTATTTTATTTCAAAATACTATTTACAGTAAAAAATAGTCTAGATGAATGCATATTAAAAATGTTATACTTATTAAAACCCATAGTGTGAGAGTTTGAATTTTCATAATATATATACAATAAGGGAATTCATGTCAGAAATGTGGCTCTAAAGGGTCATAAATTCAACGCATGTAATTATTTTGGTAGATATTTACTCCCAAAAAAAAATTATGTGTTTTAAGGTAATTGGATCATATATATTATATTATTTTTACACTTAATTAGATGATTTACCCATAAACATGGTCATAAAAATTAATTCATTTATTATTAATATTGTCCAAAAACAATACAGACCCATTTAATAAATTTTGATCTCATCATTAAAATTATTTAATATACTTTTCTAAACCCAAAACACATAAGTGGTAAAATTTAATTTAAAATTAATCCTAAAAAATGAAATAAAAATAGTTTTTTTTTCAAAAAATGTAATTTTAAATATAACATGATTCTATGTTAAATTAAATTATAAAATACATCTAAAAAACATAATTGTATTATTTTAAATTAAAAATAAAATAAATAAAAATTAAAACTAATCCAAATCATAATTTTACCCTATATACAAAATTTAGTTTTTAAAAGAAAACTAATATTTTTCACCACTCATTGAAAAATTAATATTTTCATAAAATTCTAAAAAATTTCATCTTATGATATTTTTGATATTATGAATAAAAAACTGAAAATGAGTTTGTAAAATATTATTTCTTAAATTTCTATATATTATTTATAATATAAATTCATAAAAATAAATAAATCCATTTTTGGATGAAATAATTTTTTGAAGAATAAAACGACTTTACTAAAAAGTATGTCATTATTTTCTAATAACTAACCAATAAATTCATATTTATTTTTAGCAATATATTAATTTCATAAATGAGTTATTATTATTCATAAATACCAATTTAACAGCTCGATGATAATAGTAAAATTTAAATAATAATATTTTGTTGTTATTTTAAGTTCATTGTGGCATATCCTGTATTCTATCAAACATTGTGTTTTCTTTTAAAAGAAATTTTGTGATGTTACATTTAAAGTATTATAAATTTTGTACAATATTCTCCCATTTCCAATATTATTGATCTCAAATATATATTTGAGGATAATGATGATAATATATTCAATATAATCTTTTTTCATATGGACATCATGTTTTATTATCATTTAATAAGTACTTTCATTAAATGAGCTCTCACTAAATGGATGATATATTTTTGGATACATTATATATATATATATATATTTAGATCTTTATTTCACTGTTAAATGAGTCTAAAATTTCATCTAACTCACCACATAGATATTTAAGAAGTTAATTGTCCCAGTCACATAATATATGAAGCTTGGATGACTCAGTGAAGAACTCTTACCAATCCTTCATATTGATAAAATCAACATCATTCCTCTAGTTTATTTCCTAATCGATTCCTAGATTTTTGTAACCCAAATCCCATAGAGGAATTTGGTTACCTAACTTTTATGTTTATCAATTTCCACCATACCTTGCATAATATAATCCACAAGCACCCTGCTTTGGTATAACCTATGAGGATGATTGATCAAAGTCTTGAAATGTACATTCTTTCGAACGAATATGACACTAATTATTTTTAATGGTCTTAAATATCACCATAATATATCATGTTATTCAATTTATGTTTTCATTATTCTAGTGATTTAGTTTTGGAATCCCTATTTCATCCAATGGATTGATATGTTCAATCCATATTTTCTTATAACACTTTACACAACCCATAGTTTGTGTTACTCACCCAAAAATAAAAGCCAAATATTTTTAAAAATATCCCAATTAATATCATTCATAAGATATATTAATCATTCATGTAATGTTTATTTAATTATATGATATTGATAATCATATCATGAGTATGTTTTGAGCCGTAGAGATAAAACCCCCTACTTTCGTGAATAAGGAATTAGCCTCCAAGACAGAGAGAAGCCCAACCCAATGTCGCTCTACCTAGATATACATTACTCAAGAAACATTTTAATCCATAATAAATCTACACCCTAATATAAACATATATGTAAACATTATTTAATAACTGAATTCATGATAATATATTTATTTAACAACTAAGACAGAGGTATATGAAAACAAAATCTCATGTAATCAAACCAAGAACACAATGAAAATATTGACAATATTATAAAAAGTTGTCTAATCACTAAAACTAAAAAATAAACTTATTCATGATATAAAAAATTATGTCTATCAATAATTTATAAGTAAATAAATTTTAAATAAATGAACAGTTTACAATTTTAATCATGAGATAATAATTTATAAACAATTAATAAAAAATAATTTTAAACACTTTAAAAAAATTTACTACTGATTATGGGAAATATATAATCTTCAATATAAAATTTTAATATTCATTTCATAATATGAGCTCCACTATATTATTCATTAATAGAAGTTTTTTAAATATATAATATATTATTAATTATAAATATTTTATAATTCAATTTATATTATGTAAACTAGTTACATAAAATAAATGCCACATACTTTACATTATTTAAACCATTATTAAATCAGTCAACAATAAAACTTTTATGTGTTTAAAATAATATCCAAAAAAAGGAATTATATTTTAAATATTCAAATTATTTATTATGAATAATTCATAATCATTAAATATGGGAACTTTATATTTTAACCTTATTTTATAATTTATAATCACTTTTAAATTATCCTTATGATTTTTAAATAATATTTTTATTTAAAATTCAAATGGAATACCATATAATTTGATATAATGTATTTTTAATAGTAAAATTTAAAAGTATAGAATATTTAATAATAAAGTTTTTATAAACCATTATTAAATATTTATAAACAAATTAAAATTAATTAATTTATAAAATCTTAAAATATTAATTAATATCCCTAATATAAATTTATATTGTTATTTGTAAACTATTTATAAGAGTGGAAATTCAATTTATAATGGTATTTATAAAAATTAATATTTTCACCTTCAATCATATTCAACGATACATGTTTAATCATATAATATAATTTATAGCCTAAAAACATCTCCTATCAATTTTATTTTTAAAATAATAGTGATTTTATCTCTTATGATATCCCTATCATATTGTACAATTCCTTGGGATATGATAATAGTTGTACGATGCTCTATTTTTATAAAACTCTGCAAAGAAAATCATTTGAGATGATAAAGAAGATGTTGTACATTATGAATAGTGAAAATAAATAGATATAAATTGTTTCAAGGATTATGGTATCCAATATCATATGTCATTATACAAAACCGACAAAATCAAAATCTGTCCATATTTTAGAATTTGTTGTACAATATGTAATATGATTTTGATTTCATCATTTAACAGTATGATTTCAAAAGTATAAGTGAATTTTAAGCTCAGATATAATTACTAGGGTTTATAGGGATCTAATAATAATACCTATAGGTAATAAATATTATTAATAATCCTAAAACCATGATCTCCACGCAAAGAAAGATAAAACATGAAAAACTGGAAATGACGAACTGAATGTGTAGAGTTTATTGAATCTAATTATTGTTGTTAATATTGAATCTATATTCATATATTCCTAATGAAGATCACTAAAGGGATATTTAAATACTTCCCTATATATGATATATACAATGTTTATCTGAATCACTTTCGTGATGAGTGGAACACTCCACCCTACACAAAATGTTAGCATCTACTATCACAAAGTAGGTAAAAGAATGAGTGATTCAGGAATGAAGGATTCATGGACAAAAATTATAAAGCATAGTTATTTAAATCATATATGTATGGGATTTAATGATTCTTTAAGGATTCTCCTTATGTGATCCTGAATTAACTCTTGTATTATAATTTATTAGTTAAATTCACAACTGACCCCTAAATGAATGCATTAATACAACTACTCCTAGTCTATTTCATCTAATAATGTGGTTATTAATGATATAAAAAATGGAAATTACACATAAATGATTACTCTTAATGTTTGGATACCGATATGATTAAAGATAATGGAATGTTAACCATTACTTATATATAACACATAATACACTATGACTGTATAGAAGCTCCACCTTATGATAATGATCAATCAAAGCTAAAAAAATTTATATATAAGGTAATTAAATTATATTCCTTTCTTTTATGTTTAAACCAAATCATAGATTATGATTCCATGGGTGGGGCCTTATGATATGGCTATATCATAAAATACAATATGTCAAAACCAAGGTATATTATATACCCTCTATTTCTATATGTTATACCATACAAAAAGTTTATATCATACTCTATAATATAAGGAAAAACCCATAATATATGTAATGACTTTAGGTAATATATCCTTTACCCCCAAACCCTCAATGTATCCACATCTCACCAAGTGAATCAACAAATTCAAATGCATCCTATGTTGATAAAAGATATTATTAATTTAGTTTTATAATTTCATTGTAATCTTTAGTGATTATTATATTATTTTAGGAGATAATTTATATGATTTAATTATTATAACATATAATATGTATCATGTATTTAATTTTAATAATTAATAAAATATTTATTTCCTTGCTGATACTAATAAAAGCATTGACGTTGCCACCCACAATTGAAGAAACATTTTAAAAATCATGTATATATATTGTACTTATTTTATTTAACTGCATATGAGTGAGAGTGATTTTTAAGATTGACGGGATCTATTTAAACTAACAAGTAACAAAGGTCGATTTTAAGGAAATCATAAAAATTACATAATGCATATTCAACTCCCCTATTATTATTTCATAAATTATTTCTTAGGGTATCATATATATATATATATTCATAAAGTGACTAAATTATTAATTTACAAAAGCATGATTATTATTTATTCAACCATTATAGTCATAAGAATATGGTAATGATTTAATTAATCATAATAGAGACTTTATGACTAATTCCTTAATTCTGACCATTTTCTAGTGCAAAAACAAATTAATAGTTTTGAAATTTATAGTTAACACAATGAAAACATTATAATACGGATACATGAAATTAACTGAATATGGGTATTCATAAAAATATATAATGAAGAAATATTTTTATAATATTATCTTCCATCATTAAAAAAATTGCATCATATGATAATGAAAATAAATAAATAATTGAAAATGAAAAAATAAGAACTATTCGGGTGTGATATGGCCATCATATTCCTTAATGTACCTTTTTATTTAAGATTATGGATTTTAAATTATGATAAACCTTATTTAAGAAATAATGTTTTAATTTTCATCCTTAAAAAATTCTTAAATAATGTATTGAATTCCTAAACATTTTTACCTTATAGTTTTACATTAAATTTATTGAATATTTTTCAAATTTATACATCTTATGGATTACATAAATAATAGTTTATTATATTTATTTATTTTCTTCATGGTTATATTTATAAATATTTATATATGATATAGATATAAACCTTTTTATAGAAGATAATTACAAATTTCTTTGTATATGGGTTAACTTTATATACTGTGACAAAATAATGGTACAATGTTGGTATAAAATATTTGATTTTTATATCATGAATTTTAAATGAAACATACTAAACATTGATCCTTTTTAATACGTGATATCAAAATGTAATAAAAAAATACATATTATATTATTTTGTGTAGATTAAATCTTGATCATATGGTATAAAACTATTTATTCCATGGGCTAAAGTCACTATTGTATAAAAAAATTGATATGAATAAATTTGGAACAATAAAACAGATTTGTTTGAAAGAAATGTACCAAGAAAAAATAATGGTATTTTTTATCATTCCAGATGAATTTATTTTGGATAATCCTTAATATCATTAAATTATATTATTTAAAGAAATATATACTCTATTTTATTTAAATTTTATGATATCTTTCAATACAGGTCCTAAAAATGATGAAGGTATGACACATATGTATTTAATATAATAAACATCAATAATAATGTTCTTTATAATTTGTATGTCTTATATAAAAATAGATATTGAACAATTAAAAATTATTCAATAAATAGTGGATTCATATTATGATAATTTTATTAAAATAAATAATATTCTAAGATTTAAAAAATTTACATTTAATATTTAATTATATAATTTTTATCATATTTCATTATTTGGGACATTATTGATTAAATATTTATGGGTTATGTGGAAAAAAATTAAATATGTTATTGGTAGTGTGTTTTATCATATTATTTGAGTTGAATGTTTTGTTTTAAAAATGTTAAAAATTTATAACATCATATATAATAGAATTTTTGTACATAGATGTTATAAAATCTCAATAAATAGAGAGCTAGATCAAACGATTATTATAGGGTCTTAAAAGAAAATAGGATAATATTTTTTATATTGTAATAATGATAGTGTCATTCACATTGAAAGTAATCTAGAATTTAATTTTATCACAAAATCTATACATTTAAATTTTCAATTTTCATAAAAAGTTGTTAATGATTAAAATATGTATGTCCATAATATTCTTAAAAAGGATAACATAATATATATTTTGATAATTACAGTTAATATTAATAGTTTTATGTAAATAAAATCCTCAAGTTACCAAGATAAAATGAGAGTAATTTTACCTGAAAAATAGAATGGTTATTTAGAGTCATAATTAATTCTTAATCAAATCTATAATGAGAGATATTTTTTCAGTGACTTCATCCAAATTAAAAATATATAGGTGGAATAGTTGGTGGAGTGTTATGGGTTTACTATATGACAAAGGAATAAAAATGTAGATTGGATGACTTTACTAGATTTGATCCTCAAACATAATAATAATAAGGTATATTTTGTAGATTTAGTAACAAAAATAAATAAAATACTAGAGGACCCTACATTTAATTTGAGGTCTTCAATCCTAAATTATAACTACCATTTCCAACAAGCTCAATTAGATATGTCTAGTTGAGTGTTTTTAATTTATTTTTGATTTATTATTCTAGAATCATTTTAGAGTTTTTTTTTCACATTTTAATATTTAAATATTATTAATACCTAGGTTTTATAGTGATATCATTTTATTAATGTGGTGGTTCATTCTTAAAATTATTTTGTTGGTTTTTAATGGAATTTTAATGAAATTTTTATTTTCTTTTCAATTTTATATTCACCAATTGACATAAATATATTACAATAACCATATATTTATTTTTTAAAATTTTATTCTCAAAGGGATTACAAAGAAATGTGAATAAATCATTATATAAAATAAAACATAGATGTATTTTCTCATGGAAATTTACCTTAATTAATAAAACAAGAAAGTACATTAACAAGTAATATATCTAATATATGAAAAATACATCATTTTAAAACTTTTTTGAAGCCTTATTTCCAAAAAACATATACTTTTTTATTTTAATAAACTAATTTATTAATTATTTAAATAATTGAATCATATAAATCAATGGAATATATGTTTAATGCTAAAATAATAAAATAAAAATATTAACAATTTGAATTCATGAAATTTTGGGAGTTTACTCAAATGAAATAGAAAAAATATTCTGAAAATATTATCCTATATTAAATGAATTCATACTATTTCAAGAAGTAATATTCATTAAGATATGTTTCAAATAGTTTTTCACAGCGTAAATATAACCAGTAAATAATATATTAATTCATTTATTATATTGATAATATAAAATATCTTCTATTTTTTATAACAATAAAACTTAAAAAAGGCATTTTTAAATCATAATTAAATTCCCCAATATGATAATAGGATGCATGGGACTATTCAAAGATAAAAATTAAATGATGAAATAATATATTTTAAATAAAACTAACATTCAAAAAATTAATTCCCAAAATAAATATTTTTTTAATTTTTTAATTATTTTTTGTAATTAATAAAGTTTATTGAACACTATAATAGAATCATTGTTAATCAGTTCTAAACATGGATTTACCAGAAATAAAAAAATTGAAAATATAGTTTTAAGAAAGGTGGCTCTTTATTAGTGCTAAAATTTCTAATAAGGGAACCCTTTATCAATGATACAAAAGTTATAACCCCCCCCCACCTAATTGTTTTATTAATTCTCAGAAAGGGTCTCGAAGAATTCTATAAAAACTATTAGTGAAGTAGTAGCCAAAAATATAAATAAATAAGAATATAAAGATAAATAACTTATATAATCAACATAATGAATACAAAAGTAGATCCAATAAAATAAATAAATTAATGTAATTATTGTGTAATATATTTTTATATTTAGTTATTATTAAAATATTATTAGATTAAACATTTATATAATAATAAAACATTTATAAGAGTGTTTCGAATAATATACAATTATTTTCCTTTTAATCGACTAATGAAATATACCTATCGTTAAAAATAATAATACAAAAGTAATAATAAACAGTGTGTGATTTATTATTAACACTTAATAAATATAAATCTAATTAGAAGATAAAAAAACATTAATTCATTTTTCACACACCTTATGATCAAAAAATTTGTGGTTAATTTATATATGTAAAAAATGAATCAACGATATTTGACATAGATCATAATGAAAATTAGAGTGAATTTTATCATTTTTGAGTATGTGATACGTGTTTTGAAATTTTTATGTACTTAAATGATAAAATACACATTATATGACAATCCAATCTCATTTTCTCAGTTTTATGCATGTGGAGAACATTTTAAACTAAAATGTGACTACTAAATTAAAGACATATACTTTTATTTATACCAACCAAACTGAACCATTGAATGATGTGCAGTTCATTCCAATATTCTAAATATGAATTATTATTCATTGTACTATATTTTCAGTGAAATATATGTTTTTTATTATAAATGAGAATTTTATGAAAATTAAAAAAAAATTCCACTTTAAATTTGAAAACAAACACTTTAAGTCATTTATCAAACATCATTAATTGGAATGATGTGAAATTAATTTCTATATGTTTAAAACGAATCATATGCCATTATATTTTTGTTTCATGGTAGTTAAATAATTTTTTTCTCAGTTTTAGTATGTAACAATCATTTTATACTTTTTAGACACTTAAAATCGAAAATACTCTTCTAATCATACCAACCACACCAAATGTCATAATGATGTGTGATTCATTTATACTTGTTAAAAATTAATCAATGGACATTTTTCTATAATTTCATAAAAATCAAATCTCCTTTTTATTATTTTGATCATGTAAAAAAATTCTTAAACTGAAATAAGACGTCAAAATTAGAAACACACGCTTTCAGTCATACTAACCAAACCACACATCGGAATGATCTGTGGTAATTTATACGTGACACAAATGAATTAATGATTATTTTCTTAGAGTTTTATGATAACCCCATAATTTTTTATCATAATTTATTATGTGACACATGTTTTATGAAAATGTCTCTGTTAATTTGATAACATACACATTAATTCATTCCATATGTACCACACGTCATAATGACATAATTCTCATTACAAAATGTCATCAAAAAATAATTAGTCATTTTTTAACAATTTTTTGTAAACATGTGAGTATTTTATTAGTTTTGTGTCTATGACATGTGTTTTGTACATATTAAACATTTAAAATAGAAAAATAATATTTCAATCGTGTTAGGATAACCATGTGTTGGAATGATGTTTGGATCAATTCTATATTTTACAAATGAGTAACATATTGTTTCTATATTTTTTTCATCGTAATATAATATTATTTAACTTTTTTTGAGCATGTGATGTGTGGTTTTAACAATAATAAGACTTATAAATTGAAAAAAATCATTTCAATGATGTCAGTCAAACCACACCTATGAATGATGTAAGGTTGATTGTTACATGTCAAAAGTGAATAGATAATCTTTTTCCTATTAGGACATGATAATCTAAAAAATACAATGATTGAGCATGTGATGAATGTTTTTAATTAAAATGTATGATTTAAATATAAAGAACAAACTTTCAATAATTTCCCACACACTACACATGGTAATGATTTTAATCTCATAATTAATTTTTATAAATGAATAGTTGATAATTTTTCTAGAGATTAACCATGCCTTTGAATTACTTGTGCTTCCAATCTGTATACTAAAAATGAATCATTGAAAATTTTCATATATTTATATTTTATTTTAAGATCATTTTCTTGGATTTATTCCTATAAGACAATTTTCAAACTAAAATGTCACTTTTAAAATAAAAACACACACATTCAGAATGTTGTGACATAATATAATATGAACATATGTTTTTAGATAACAAAAATAAATAAATAAATTATAGATAAATACATTTTTCATAATATTATAAATATTTTAAAATAATATAAATTATTCAGTCATCCTTTATTTATTCATTTTATCATCATTAAATGTGTTATAAGTATTTTATAGATAGTATTAAAAACATATAAATTACGTAACAGTAAAAAAAAATTCAATGAATGTTTATATATTAAACAATACACATATAACACATACCATTAATAAGATTTGAGTTTATTTATATGTTATGATATCATTCATAAATCTAATGATTTAGTAAACATAATTTTTATCCTTTGGATATTTCTGGCATTATAATAACAATAAAAATTATAAGAACTTTTTTGTGAAAAATATTAAAATAATAGACTATGATTATATGTACCATAACAATTTGTGATTAGAAATTTAAAGTTGGTAATTGTACTATATGTTAAATACTTTTCAAATGTTTCATTGTCCATAATTTTGAAGGATAATTCATTTTATAATTTAATATTCATTCCAAATAATGCTTGAAATTATTTTTAAAATTAACAAATTCTTACCCCATATATCAATACTTTATGAAATAAAATATGATCATGATTTAAATTTTAATGTTTAGAATAAGGTTATTCAATATTTTATGAAAATTTTGTTTTTCTAATGAAATGGAGCATTCATAATGGAAGATGGGAATTTTGGGCCTTAAATGCAAATGTTTCTAGGAAAATAAAATTTGATATAAAGAAACAAAAATAGATATATATCCCATAATTTGTTTCCAATGAAGCTAAAAATTTTACTGGATATGAAATACTTTATTTCTAATTTGTTAAAGGTATGGTTCAATATAATTTTTTTTAATGGTGATCCATGTGACCTAATTCAAAGATAAAATTCATGGTGAAATTACATGGAATAAAAATTCATTAGACCATTTCTAGAATAAAATTGAAATTTATAATCCAGTTGGGAAGAAATTTTACCAAATAGAAGAATATATCTTGGAAAATATTTTATTATTCTCTGATATAGCCAAATTTTCTCATCTCAATGGTGGTTCTATAGTTTCATTGAGGAGATATAAAATCCAACATCTTATCTAGATAATAATGGAAGTTAATATATTCAGCAACATTCTACCTCACTGTACCCTACCATAAATAATGGAAATAATTTTATATCCATTTTCATATCCAAATGACCTCCAAATATCTGTGTAATGAATCTTTTTAGAAGGAAATGTAATTTTTTGTTTTATTTTTTTATTTGTATTGTTTTGTGTGCTCATAATTTTTATGTTGTCCAAACCCATTATTATTTTCTAATTAGAATATTCTTAATTATAATTATTCATTTCATTAGTATACATATAGAATTTATTACATTTTATGAAAAACCTTGTAAAATAGTGCAGCTGTCATTATTTTATTATTTTCTCTTATTTAATCTCATTACATTTATTAGAATATTTGCATCAATAGAGGTATAAACCTCATATGGGTTAATTTTGGGGAGTTTCATTGGATATATTGGATGCTTATTGATGATATTTAACATTTTAATTAGTTATTTAATTTTATTTTTTCATGTTATTATTTTCTTTATTATTCATATTTACTGAATTTAAAAATAACACATTTTAAGTGATAATACTGTAATATAGCTTGGTGTGATCATTAAAATAGTTTTCTAATGATTTCGTGATTAGCAATGAAATTATTTAGAAATTACATCAATTACTTATGTGTTAATTTTTTATATCATTGAATGGATTATTATTAAATTATTTTTAAAAAAAAATTATAAAAAATTTCCATCAAATATATCACTAAAAATAGCCTGAGATCAACTTATCTACATTGATTATTTTAATCCAGAATTAGTCTGTTTACTTCTTCAAATAAACTCACCCAAAATAGTTGTTCACTTTATATCCAAATATATTAATAAATATATGTGTATTATTTTACTTCCTAAGTCTTTATAGAATCAAAAACACTAAACTTTTTTAATCAATAGATTCAACACATAAGGTAAATTTGAGCATGCCATATTTTGGAACCATTGTTAGGGACCTAAGTATGTAATATTAGACATGATAATTCTATTATCACCCCAATTTCTCTATTCTTATCCTCATTAATATATTTTTTCCATTTTATATTTTTGTATATCCACTTACACCTATAATTATTCAAACCAACTATTTAAGGTTGATTGTCCTTTGATAAGGGAATAATGTAATCCTAGTTATATTTGAACTTTAGTTCCCCATATTACTGAGACCCTAGACAATATACATGAGTCCAACCCTACGTATGTTCATCGAAATTTTATCATCATAACCCTAGGTTGAAAAAAATGGAAAACAAAATTGAAATAGACTGAACATTTAGAATGTGGTTGATCAAACCATGAATGAAAACCAGACACCTTTCTGGACCAATGCCCTATCATCAATCAAACCTACATTACATGTAAAATATAACTATATATATGAATCCCATTCCCTAAAACTCCTTCCCACATTTCATGGGATGGAGTGTATGACCCTGAATGTTTACACAATAACATTATGTCTGATAATGTTTACAACAATCAACACTGAGTTTAAAAAAACAATGATATACTTTCAAAATATTATAATTAAACATGACCATTATAACTTATCCATTAAATTTGGTTTACATAACAGTAATAATATTTTTTTAAAATTAATATGAAGGGTAAAAAAAATATATTGGAAATGTATTTATAGTCATTGAAAATACTTTTTTCTCAAAAAGTGATTTTTAATTCATTATGTGAAAAAATAATAATGTTAATTAATTCCAATTTTAGAAAATTAATTTTAATAAATGAATTCAAATTTTATATTAAACATGTCAAAATTATATTATGAGGAATATTTTGGATTTTTTAAATAGTTTATTTTTTTTATTGATTTGTGAAAAATACTAGTTTATATTGAAAAATTTATTTTCATATAAATCATATAAAATGTTATTTTATAAATTGTTTAAAAGTAAAATTAATTCAATAATTTATTTATTAATTCAATTTAATTCATTATAAAAAATATCATATTTAATTTTGATATAAAAATTTCTTACACATTTGAAAATGTTTTCTTTAGAAAACCCATTTTTTGGTTACATATTCGTGTTTAATTTCAAATTAATTTAATCCTATTTTATAAATTGAATTTGAAAAAAATTATTTCATATTTTTAATAATAATAATTAATATTATATAACATGTTAAATTTAATTTTTGGTAATAATGAATATTAAAAATAGTTAAAAAATAATTTCCACCATTAAGGTTAAAGTAGGTTTACTCGAGGATAAACTAAAACTACAAGGATTAAAATGTCATTAAAACTTTTTTAAATAAAATTTTATGGACATATATCAACCTTATATCATCATATTTTCTATAATTATAAATATTTTATCTTTTTTACATGTATAAAATTTGGGTATAACTTTTTCTTTTCAAGAATTCCAAGTGTGTCCACTCCCTCACATATAAAAGGGAACCTCTAATCCTCTCCTTTAGAAATTTCAAAATCCATATGATTAATACAATACCTACTAAAATAACTTACTTAATTACCTCACCATATCCTATATTCTAGGGTCTTATCATAAATCTAATATATGGAGGCTTTTGGTAGAATCCTGAAGAGGCGGTCTGAAGAAGTGTTATCATTCTTAACCAAGCATATTTATTTTATTTATTCTTCCAAACCCTTAAAATATTATAGAATAATAATAACACAATTAAATAATTATTACCCATGTTTATGTAATAACATAAATCAATCTCCACTTCCACAAAATGGGAAATGAAACCATCGTTCGTGTGTACGGAGGACTACCACCTTGTGAAATAATGTGATTCGTTTTCAATCAACATATCTCACGGCTATTCGTGATGATGGATTTAATATTTATATATGATATTAATGAAATATTAATTATTATATAAAATTAATATATCATATAATCACTTACCTTACCATCCATTGAAAAATTACAACGTTGGTCGTGTGTACGGTGGACTAGCACTGCACGAAGCAATATGACTCATTTTTTTATCACATCATCACATTGTTAGTATATGTATGTATAGTAATATAAATAATAATATATTTATGATATAATGATATTTATTGAAATGTAAAATAACACTTACCTTCTTTCTATCATGATCATTGAAATATGGAATCCTTACTCATGCGTACGTATGTCCTACCATCTCTAGGATTGTAACATATTGTATTTTTCAAAACCATATTTCATAGATTTATTAAAAGAATAATATATATATATGATAATTATTTCTATACTTTTATTCTATATATGATTAAATTAAAATATTTTTTAACTTATTCATCTTTCCAAATTGATTTTGGACATATGATTTAAATAACATCAAAACATCCAACGTAAAATTAATTGAATTAGTAGTTGAATATGACATGGTAATAAATAAAATATGAATAATAATCCTGAAAAGGCTTCATAATAAATTAAATAATTCAAATGGATTTATTATTCAGGAGATAAGTAATGCAGGTGACATATTTGTCTCGAGGTATGAGTTCTGTCTCAAAACATCCTTTTTTAGACACATGTTTTTCGGTAACTATTTATTTTATATGATGTATATACGCACAAAAAATAATGGTTAACATTTATTTATTCATGGTTATTCTGGTAACCAATATGAAATAAATCCATTTAATCAAAATATATAATATAAGGGAGTTTTATAAAACCACCATGATTTTTTTAATTAGCGGTGACTTCATCTAAACTGCCGCTATACGTTTTAAAAAAATAATCCATACCCCTTCCCCATTCTCTCTCTCAAGCCTCGACACCCACCCACTCACACAGACACCTCCCATGAACCATCCTCTCCTCTCCCCAATGGTAACCCAGATCCTGAAACCCCATATTCCCCCACCCCACCTCCTCTCCTCTTCCTGGCAGTGACCCCGAACCTTGAGACCTCCCTCACCTCAATCCCATGACACCAACCCCCGTACTCCAACCCCTACGTCACTCCACCATCCGAACTCCTCCCTAGATATCTCATTGGTGATGCACCCCCTCCTCCCCATCGAGTTCCCTCTACCTGGCTCGGATCTCCTCCTTGGAGGCAACACAGACCCCCACTAATGGTTGCATCATCATCACCCTAATTTCATTATTAATTAGAATTATATAGACAATCATGGGTGATAAAAATTGTATAGAATTTATTTCTATTCATTAGACATTAATTATATATTTAATTTTTGTTTGTAATGTGTTTTTTGTATTTTGTAGTTATTATTTTGGATTTATAATAATCATTAATTTTTGTTATATTTTATTAAATAAAAAATAATAATATATGATATATGTTGGTTATGAAATCTAGATCATTCATAATTTCATGGATTCAATTTGATATTAATTAATTCCACTTTTTTCTATATATGTTAATAAATATAGTTTTTATAGATACATAGTTGAGTTTATTTTCAAACTCGTGAACAATTAGTGGTAGGGCTTTGTGTCACTGAAGGTTTATTCAACAATTTTAGTAAGGTTTATAAGGATAAATACTGTGAAAATAAGATATTAGACCCATATTAAATTTACCAGAATTCATTATGTTTTATGCATGTGTGATGAATCATTTTTTTTATAAAATATATCGAGTAATGATAGAGTAGTTCGGGTAAATTTTTACAATCATGATAATAAATTATTGATTATGGTAATTGGAATATAAAATATAGTTTCACTGATTTTAATTTTACTAATATGACTTTTAATAAAATTAATTGTAGGCTGTAGTTTTTTTTCCCGAGTCAAACGAATAATTTTTATCATTTTATTTCAAAATCACAATAGACATTATTCAAATTTTTGTTAACATAATGTTTTTTATGTTTAGCTCAAATTAAAGGAACATATGGTTTGATGTTATGTGAATAGAGGTGATTTATATAATTCATGGAACAACATGAAGTCAGACTAACCCAATTCCATAGAATATAGACATATAGTGTTGAATATTTGGGTATGCATGAAATATCATGAAATAAAAATAAAGTATACATTATATTTCTATTTTTAAATTATTGATCTTATTATTAGTTAGATCATGTGAAATGGTTCATGTATTGATCAATGTAACTAATTTTTCAATGGAATGAACTCTCCATAGTTATAACACAAGGGTAGAGTACATGATTATATTTTATTTAATTCATCCCAATTATAAATGTTTTTGAGAAATAATAATTTATTTGATTCATCTTTTTATATTAGAATTTTAGTAATAAAAAATCATTATTTGATTCATCCCATTTTCCTTTATAGTTTTTATAAAAGTTTCAATGGAAAAGTTGGGTGGTAATTAATTTATATATTACTTCTTTGATTAAAACATTATACTTTATATATATGAATGTATAGGGTGAATAAAATCCAAAAAATTTGGATAAACGTTAGATTAATTTTCCTCAAAACAAAGCTCTATATGGCAAGGGTTTGGAAGAATTTTTAGAATATACAATTGAAACCCGATCATTGGATGGTAGAATAAAATGTTTATGTCCTGATTGTAAATTCAAGTGATGGTTTAAAAGAATCAATGTATATGAGAAATTTATATTGAAACAGTTTCCTACCTGATTTGTATGTTGGATTTGACACGGTGAATCAAGTGTTATGAAAATTCTAAAGAATGACAATAATGTCAAAGAAATAAAAAGTGACATAGCATAGGAGAATTTAGTTCAAATTTTATTAAATAAATCATTCGTTTTTACAAAATAAATTGTCCAATATTTTAATAAATAAAAATAAACCTCTACTTTATCCTGAGCAGGTTAATCATTTTTAGAACATCAGTGACCAAAAAATTGATTTTTATGAATTATATTAAGACGGACAGAAAAATATGTATGACGTGTGTGGAAAATATTTGATGTTGTCTTTTCTACTTAAGTTATATCATAGATTGTGTCTCTATGGAATTGATGACAACGAAATATCAATGATTTTAATGTTTCAACATGATTTATTTAGGGAAGCTAAGATCCCTGCATCATTCTATGAGATAAAGAAATTCATCAACAAACATGGACTTAATTATACAATGATACATGCATTCCCTAATGATTGTAGGATTTAATAGAGAGAAGAGTCTGATATAAAAAATGCACAAGACATCATATAATTATACTTAAGATAATGAAAAACATTGGGAGTATAAATCAATGTATCCCTGAGAAGAGATAGAAGATAAAACTCATGAAAATTTATCGTGTTACATTCCTTTGAAACCACACATGCAATGATTATTCATGTTGTCTAATACTATAGATGACATGATGAGACTTTCTCATGATAGTAATGATGGGTTTATGAGACATCTGAAAGATAAAACATCATATAAGATGTTTGATTCATTGTATCAATAATTTTCTTTGGATAATTGGAATTTATGTTTCATATTTTCTGTTGATGGTTTTAACCAATTTAGTACTTTATGTAATAATTATTGAATTTGGATAGTTTTTTATCACCTATAATATACCTCTATGGATGTGGATGAAGAATAATTAATTCTTTATTTCAATGATTATTCGTGGAAAGAAAATTCCTCTAAATGATATTGATTTATAAGTTTAACCTCTAATCAAAGAATATTGAGAATTTTGGTATGATGGTGTAGAAACATATGATACGTTAATTAAGAAACTATTTAAAATTACTTCAACTTTAATGTGGAAAATTAGTTACATTACTAGAGTAGCATATTTATCTAGTTGGAACAGTCATACTGGTTTTGATTTTCCAATTTGTAATTTTGATTTTTAAACTCAAAGTTTACCTCATAGCATAAAATGGTATTTTTTGTTTCATTATTGATTTCATGATGCCTCTCATAAATATAGGTTTAATAAGAAAAAATTTAAGGGAGATATTTTAATTATAAATTCACTAATGGTGTTTTATGGTTTAGAATTCTTGGTAAAATTAATTAATGTCACTAAAGAATTTAAAAAATATCCTCAATTTAAAGAAGGGGAAAATGGTGAAAGGTACAATATCTGATGACGCTAGAACAAAACAATGGAAGAAAAACAGAATATTTTTAAACATACTTATTTAGAGTTTAATTAGATACATCATAATCATAACATAATGCATATTGAGATGAATGTTTGTAACAATGTAACTTTTACTGTTCATACTGAGTAGTTTATATCGAAGGATCACCATAATGATAGAAAGGATTTTGATTTACTAAATATGAAGTATGTATTATGGTAAAATGTGAATTTAAAGTATCCTTTAGCTATTTTTACAATGAAAAATCATAATAAATAGATATTCTTTCGAACATTATAGAATGTAAAAGTGAAATATGGATATTCAAGTAAAATATAAAGGTGAAATTACTCAAATGATTAAAACATACAAGGATTGAAAACTCATAACTCGCATATTTTTATGGAGAAGTTGTTGTCATTGGATTTTCACAACACTTTTCCTAAAAAAGTAAGTGTTGTCCTAGATGAGTTTTGTACCTTTTCTAGAGATATTTATGGAAAAACTCTAAATCAAACCAAGTTTAATAAATTTCATGAAATAATTATTTTGACACTGTGTCATTTATAGATGTTATTTACCCCTAATTTTCATAGTCATGATTCATTTGACTATTAATTTTATTAAAATATCGAAACACTGTGGATTTGTACACTATTAATGGATGTATCCAATTGAGAGGTACACTAATATTTTTTATTTTCATTGGTGATTTTGATATTATCAACTTATTGCATGAAAATAATATGTTTCTTTATTTTATCAGGTAATTTGGACATTTGAAATCGTATATGAGGATTAATGCTCAATCAGAATGCACTATTGTTGAAGGTGACATATTTGAAGAGTTTATGACCTTTTCTTCATAGTATTTGGATGAGATTGGGACTAGATTAAATCATGTGGGATATGCTAACGACATCTCCACTAATTCTTGTTCTGAAATCAATCATCAGTATTTACAACTATTTAATGACCAATTGGAAAGGGGTCAAATTTTACACTAATTGAATTGGAGTATCAATAAGAAAATTGATATGTGGTACTCAATAGTGTTGTTGAAGATCCTTTATAGAATAATTTTGACTGCAAACAAAGAGGAGACTATAGGGTCGAGCTCCAATTGAGCTGGAATTAACAAAATCTATTAATAAGGATCTTTTTGAATTCTCCACCCATCGTGTATATATATAATCATATTCATATTATTGAAAAGTTGTTATTTTTTCTACGTTAAAAGAAAAAGATTATATCATTTTGTATAGATAATGAATATTGAAATTTGAGATTAAATATTGAATTATTTGTTGTTTTTGTCTCGAGGTACTCTAAGGAAGGATAAGAGATTTTATGCCTATAATATTCATGGGTTTAGGTTTAGTACAATTTAAAATGAAGAAGACATGAAGTACTAAAATAGTGGTGTATTTACATTTGAAGAGGTGGGATACTGTTGGAATCTGATTGATAAAGATGTAGTAAACTATCATGACCAATTTTATTTTTTATTATTAGAATTCAAGGGGGTCAACATTCATAAGGGTATAATGAAAGATTCATTTCATTTTACATATATTATCTTCTCTCACTTGATAGATACTGGTGATTGTGCAGAGAATGATCCATTTCTCTTGGCTTTATAAGAGATGAATGTTTATTGTGTTGATATTGAAATACTTGATGGTTGGATTGTTATTGTATACTTAAAGCAGAGTGGTTTATATTATATTAGTGATTAAAATCAATTTTTTCTTTGTGATAGTGAACCTCATCAACCAAAAAATATCGAATATTTTTTTATAACAATATTACAATGGTATAAATTTCAATAGAGGGTGAAAATGAAGGACTTTTCACAATAGAGGATGATAACAATGAAGATTATTAAGAAGAATATAATTATGTGTATAAACTGATAATGAATTTATATTACACTATCTCATTGATAACTGTTTTATACATGTATACATTGTTCAATTTTTCTTTCTTTTTGTAAAAATATTTTAGATTTACATTTTTATATTTTTAATATACATTAACCATTTTGAAATATAAGAATATTGAGAAGAAAAAAAATTTAATACTCTAGATGTTCAACATCTCCAAGCATGCCACCACTACGATCTCTTCTATTGATCCTAGTGATTTTTTTTGTACCCAAGACTATTAGAAAATCAGCTATTTCCCCAACTGTCGTTGGTATCCCTCCACATAATTCATCTTTGTTGATGGAGTAACTGGTCACCCCTCCATCTAGGTGATATTAGTGGGTTACCATTACTGGTATGTTTGTTATTTTTTTAAAAAAACATTATATTTTATAAATTAATTTTTCAAACAACTAAAAAAAATCATAGAAGGCATAAAAATTTTAATATAGTAGATGTTTGGGACCAGAAGGGATTCAATATTATCATTCCATTTGATGAGTTTAGGTTTCCTAACATTGATAGTACCGAAATATATGGGCATATTCTTTGGTAGGTTGCTTGTGATACATTGAGCTTTCCCATTAATTATAAAGATAAGAGGCATATTCATACATCTTGGAAAAATGAGGACTTTGATACTAAAGTAAAGGTAATATTAATTTAATATAATGTGATAACCAATTTAAAAGACATGGGTAAATTTTTTAATATACTGATAAGTTGTTATGTTTTTTATTTCTAAATGTTTTTTCATTTTAATATCCCAAACTTCATTTCACACCAATGGACCTTGCAAGGAACATATACAACATTCATAAAAAACTAAAATAACACATTTATATAGAAAACATTTATTTCAAGTTATACTGACCACATATTGTGTTAGATTAACATTTTGTTGATTCCTACATGACAAACACAAAATACAGATCATTAGAGAAAATTTTGAAAACAATCTCAGATTTTTTACTTAGTTTTAACTCATTAAAAACATAATAAATGTACAAAAGACTTTAAAAACATTTAGGGGTCAAAACCAAGAAAATGATATCATATTTACCTAAAATTAAGGTATAATTACATTATATTTAGTTTTAAAATGTAAAAATCAAAAGAACATCATTCCAAATGACGAGTTTCTCGTTATGATTATAAATGTGTTATGAGAGTTTTAAAACAGTAAAACATGTTCGGAATAGTTAATACTAAGAAAAAAACATCATATTCTCATTAAAAAATGAAAAATTATTGTGCATTTAAATTTGAAATATAGGAAATGACGGTATGTCATTCTGAATGACGGCTTCCCCGTTATTTCTGTAAATGTGTTTTTAGTGTTCTAAAATAATAAAACATGCATGGAATAGTCAAAAAGAAGACAAAAACATAAAATTGTCTATAAATCAAGGTAAAACCACCATATATTTATTTGTTAAATGTATGAATAGAAGGCACATCATTCTGAATAACGGTTTTCCTTTTATGACTATAAGAACATTTTTATTGATTGAAAACAAAAAAATGTCCATAGAACATTCAAAACTAGAAAAACAGTCTCACATTATCCTAAAATAATGTTTAATTACCGAATATTTAATTGTTAAATTTAGGAAATAACATCCCATAATTCCAAATGATAGTTTTCTTGTTATAGTCGTAAATCTGTATTTAGTGTTTTAAAACAGTAAAACGTGTGTGGAACAGTCAAAACTATGAATACAATGTTAGATTGTACATAAAAAATAGAAAAAATTTCAATATATTTAAATTTAAAATGTATGAACTGATGGCACATCATTCCAAATGATGGTTTTCTTCTTATATCTGTAAACATGTTTTTAGTGTTTTAAAACACTAAAACATGCATGAAAGAGTCAAAACTAGAAAAAAACCTCATATTTATGTTAAATCATGGTAAAACCAGCATATATTTAATTTTAATATTTAATAAAAAATTGAATTTCATTCTGAATTATGGATTTCATGATGTGGACATAAACTTGTTTTTTGTGTTTTAAAACACTAAAACTTGAATGGAACGGTCAAAACCATGAAAATGGAATTGAATTGTCTTGAAATCATGGGAAACACCATAGATTTAATTGTAATATATTGTAAGTAACGTCACATCATTTCAATTTATGGTTTTTCTTATTAAGGTCTTTAACATGATTTTAGTTTTTTAAAACAATAAAATGTTTATGGAATAGTGAAAACCAGGAGAATGAAGTTATATTGTTATGAAATATGAAGAAAACCACCATATATTTAATTTTGAAATTTAGGAACCAATGTCATGTCATTATGAATGACAGTTTTACTATTATGGTCATACACACATGTTTAGTGTTTTAAAACTCTAAATTGTGTGTGGAACTATGAAAACCCAAAAACCGACATCAGATTGTATTTAAATCAGGGGAAACCCAACATTGATTTAATTTAGGAATGTAGGAACCGATGACATATAATTCTGAATGATGATTTTCCTGTTATGGTCGTAAAATTATTTTTATTGTTTTAAAATACTAAAGCATGTGGGGAATGGTCAAAACCATAAAAAAATTGGATTGTCCAAAAATATTTCGATAATGATTGTAGATTTAATTTTGAAATGTAGGAACTGATGCCACGTCATTCAGAATGATGGTTTTTCTATTATAGTTGTAAAAGTTTTTTTATGTTTTAAAACACTAAAAAAAGCTTAGAACGATCAAAAGTAAGATAAAGACCTCTTATTGATGTTAAATCCTGAAAAAAACTAATATATATTTAATTGTGAAACGAATGAACCGATAGAACATCATTCTGAATGGTGGTTTTCATGTCATGGATGTAAATAGGTTTTCAGTGTTTTAAAACACTAAAACATGCATGGAATAGTTAAAACCAGAAAAAAATGTCGTATTGTCCTTAATTCATAGAACAACCACTATAGATTTAATTTTGAAATATATGAACCAATGTCACATGATTCAATGTGATGGTTTTCCCGTTATGGTTGTAATTGTATTTTTAGTGTTTTTAAGCACTAAAACATGCATGGAACTGTGAAAAATAGACAATGACATTGTATTGTCCGGAAATAAGGGGTAAATTACCATAGATTTAATTTTTAAATGTAGGAACTGAAGGCACATAATTCCAAATGACGTTTTTCCTATTATGGTTGTAAATGCATTTTTAGTTTTCTAACACACTAAAATGCATGTGGAACGGTCAAACCATGTCAAATGACTTCTGATTGATGTGAAATCATTAGAAAACATCTTTTTTGTTGTTTTTGAATTATATTAAAATCTTTTATTTCAAAATATTTTAAAAAAACATTAAATATTTTTCAAGTGTACAACATGTTACATTAAAAAAATTAGAATATTTACCTATCCCTTTTGAGATTCAAGTGTTGAATATTATATTAAATAGGTATGTTTCTATTTTCAAAGTTTTTTTCATTATATATTATTTATTTTATGTAAAAATTTATTCTATTTTATCAAAAAATAATATATTATATTTGTAGAATTCTGAATATATTTTGTGTCTTTCTTCTTTCACATTTATTTTCCAAAATATACTGATTTTCATTGTAGGTGGTAGATGTCAGAAGTAGTCTGGAGGTTGACTATTATGATCTATAAAAAATTAAAATGATGTCATGATGGTTCTTAGTTTTCATTGTATGTTAAAATTTTATTAATTATTCTACTGTAATTATGATTTATTACGGTTAGTTTTAAATTTTGTTTCATTTTTTTACAGCTGATGAGATGATGTGGTTTCTTTTAGTTGATGAGATGATGTGGATGAAGATATGTGTAGTGGAGGTTATTACATAGATATATATTGGGCATGGGTTGTTGTTAGACATATTTTATATGTATATATTTATTACCAAGGTATAGGTTGATGTATGGGGTGACTGAGACATAGGTTATGATGACTGTGGTTGTTTGTTTAACTGTGGATGTGTGATGTATGAATGATGGTTTTATCATACATTCATGTTTGATTTTATATCATGTCAATTATTTTATATTTATTGTTTTTTACAAAATATGTTTTTTAAAAAATAAAAACATATTTAGGGGTGTTTTATTATAACCACATCTAGACATATATTATTGAATTTATTTAGAGGTAGTTTAGATTTGACACTACTAAATGATTTATAAAAGTTAATTTAATTTTATTTATATTCCAATTTGATATATTTTTTAAATAACAACCACAAAATTTTCCCAAAACAACAAATTAAAAAAACTATTGTGAAATTATATAAACCACCACTAATTGACTAGCGATCATATAATACATGTTAGTTTTATGCACTACCACTTAGCAATTAGCCGATGGATTAAACAGCCTATAAACATCAATTTTTTTCTAGTAATACTTCCACTTTAAATATTAAAACCTGAATCCTTCATACATCAAGATATTTTAAGTTATTATTAATTTACTTCATTCATGAGATTTATGATTCCAAATTTACCAATGTGGTAAGGATTTTTCTTTCAATCTAATTTATTCATGATTACTTATGCTTGAATTTTCATTTTACTAAATTATATTATTATTTTCTAAAAAAACCATTTAATTATATTATCATATGGTTATTAATGAAAATATCATGTAATAGAACCAATTTTTTTTGTTTGGTACTTAAAATGATTTATCGAAATTTTTTATGAAAAATGACTTCATTTCTCTCTTCAGTTTAAAATTCTTTTTCATTTATATCATTTTTTTCTAAAAAATACTTTTCATAACATTGTAAACATTATAAAAATGATTTATTAAAATAATATTCACACATTTTCAATTTTTTAAAAATTACTTTATGAGAATCATCTTTCCGTTTTCTGAATTAAGTACTTTTTACCCTTTTACAATAGTGATAAAGGAATGCTTGTTTAACTTAAACACAAGTATGGAATTACTCATTGTCATGATGACTCAACTAAATGAAGCTTAAATTATATGTCCACAATTTTATTTTTATAGAAAATATTTTCTATTAATATTTCTAAAATTTTCTTAGATTTTTAAGAATGTATTTCATTGTGAAACTGGTATTTTCTACAAAAAAAATATTATATATAATCTTTTAAATATATTTTAATCAACGTAAACAACCTTTAATCTTAGTGAATGATTATAAATTCTCTAAATATTTATCTTACATATATACATATCTCAATATACCTTACTTTTATTGGGTAATTCATTCCTTTTGATCATTTCTCAAATTCCTTCTTTAAGAATTGTCTACTTATTATGATATGAGGTAAGATTTTGAAACCCATTTTGTTTCCATAGGTAATTGTTATATTTAATCCTTATGATATATTTCCTTATGTGGAACACATATGAAAGTACATGAATTGAATCTGATGTTTGGGCCCATAATGTTATATCCCTTTAATCCAATGGGTAATGTTTTTGTCTCATGAGATATCATTTATGGGACTAGGGAGTGAACATAATCCATTATATGGATATATCTTCCTTGTGATGTTTTCATTGTGGTTAGACTTGAATTATATTTTTGTCATGTTTTATGTTTATTCCACTTTACTATGGTGTAATGATCTTATGATACGATGTTCATTATATAATTATCCCATGTGATTCACTCATGATCCTTCTCTTTTATGATATCATGCTATAATTTTGTCCCACATATCATGATTCCTTATCATGTTATTCCCTTTCTAGGCTTTTTAACTCAACCCTTTTATTGATGTATCCAGAAGGTTATCTCTTACAGTTTTAGGATCTTGATGTAATTTAAGAGCCCATTTTGTATAATTAAATTAAATTTATATGTTTAATTTCACATGATGTAATAAAAACATGGTCTTCTAAATAAACATGATATATTTTATAATTCATTTTTAATAATTAATTTTCTATTAAAAACTATTAAATAATACAATTAAAAGGATTGGGTTTCTATATGGATTTAAAAATTTCTGACCTTCCTACAAAGGTTTTTATTTACATCATTAAGAACATGTGTCCACATCATCTATTCATGTAATCCAAGATAAAACTCTTTCATTTTCTATAAAATATCATGAAAATAGTTGGTCAAAAATATTAATATTTCCATCCATCCATTCTTGGGATAAATTAATAAGGCATTTTAAAAATAATACATTCATATATATAATAAAATTCCTATTTAAAATCACATTGAAAATTTTATTTAAAAAGAGTGAACGATATTTCCGAAATTCTGGGAAAGGTTTAATGATACCCTACACATAGTACCTCACTATGGTTTTTCAATCTCAAAACAACTAAAATATTTAATGAAGGTTTGGGTTAAAAAAATAATTCATAGATATAATGTCTAGTGGTACCTTTAAAAAATCCCCCATTGATGCTTAGTTATACTTAGAAATTATTATATTACAAATACAAACATGGGTAACCCCTCCCTATTTTGAGATTCCTCCAAAATATAGTTTTATTTTCACTCTTATGAATTGTGAAATCCTTACGAATTAACTTAAATCATTATATAGAATGTAAAAGGAGATTAATATTAGGAAATTATATAATTTTCAATATTTTTACCTTATTTTTAAAATTTCTGAAAAAGATGACTATATGATTGATAATTTTCTGACCATTCCTTCAATATAAGAGGTTCTTCTTGTAGCACTATCTAAAGAGTTCTCGGCTATAAAATTTCAAAATCCTTAGTAAAAAAATAATTTCAAATCAAGTTATAATGAAGATCTTGTATTTTTGGGGGGAATTAATAACCCAATCATTCAGTTGGTCAAATTCCCTACCATCCACAAAAATTTCATACTCATAACTAGTTTTAATTACAAAAACCCAATTACCAAATCTATTGGTGTAATTCCAATAAACCATAAAAAAATATATACAATAAAATTAATATCTTTATGGGATTAACCAACTAGCTCAATGCCCTTTCCAATATGTTTCTCTCCCATTAGTTAATAATCTATGAAAGTGAATAGAGAAAATGAATTTTGAGGCCTTGTCATTAAATTTTTAATTGAATGGAAATCAACATATAAATGAACCCATGTCTACTTAGGTAGTACCATCGTCAACCGTAAGGAGGTAATATATTTACACACAACCCCCTCTCAAATAACTCAAAATGATGACTATCTTGAGGAGAGGCACATTCATTGAGAAACCAAAACCATACATTCTTAAACCAATTTAGGTGTATTCCTCTAATGATCCTTCTAAATAAAAAACCTTATAATCTGAAAAATATAAAGAGAATTTGGAGGAACCAATACCTCTTAAATAATCTATCCAGAATCTCCATTCACTGAATTAATGAGAGGAAAATCCAAACCATTGTTGAGAAAAACATTGAGGGAAATATTTTATCTTGTTTAAATTAATACCCCTCTTCTTAATGAAGTTAAAACCATACACCACAATCCAAGTACTGTAAAGATAAGTGTACATTCAAAATATGATTATCTCGAAAAAACATTTTCTTTTTGGATACTAATGTGATCGCCACCATCTAAATAACCATTCCTCATAGGTTAAAGTAAATTGATTGTCCATGTATAAATTGTAAACTATGCAAGATAACTGATTTAAAATCCAAATATGATAAATGAAAAAATGTAAACATACTTTCATATGTTACAAATTTTTATTTAGTTCATGGAGAGCTATCATCTATATCTTTTGCTTTGCAACTCACTCATCATAGTTTTAGGGTACTTAAGGGTATTTTAAAATATTTTTTAATAAAATTTAATAAATATATTTTTGTTTTTTAATTAATTTCACATCATAATAATCCAATATCAGGTCATATAGAGTAAAACCATATCATCTTTAGACATCCCTTACAATGAACAATATAAACCGTGATCAGATTTAGGAATGGGATTAAAATTCAAACCTTCTATAACATGATCCTTGATCTTAAAATCTATAATAAAAACTCACAAATTTCAGATGATGAGGAGATTAATGGGGAAAAATTGAAAATTAGTGTTAAAATTGAACCAGATGAAAATTAAGAAATTGTTTGAGATTATTTAAATAAAGAGAAAATAAATTTTCTTTACTGACATGGGGTAAATTTTTATTATTAACTTGAATTTTTTGAATATAGATACTTTCATTGTAGTTATCCAAAATATCATATATAAATATTTCATATTAGTAGATAAATATTCATTGCATAATATAAAAATATATTCCAGAATCATTTAGTTCTAGTTCCTTTGGAAACGTGGAAACATAAAAAACCCGTCCATAAGTGATCTATAACATCTCCCAATATGTTCTTTATAAATATTACCATTCTATGAAATATCATACATAATACCTTTCTTCATTTCCTAGGGAATAAAAACATAATAAATGGTTAGATTATGTGATCAGTAATTTTAAAAAATGGACATATCAATGATTAGATAAGAATAATATAATAATAAGGGTATGATAACATGATATTAACATTTTAAAACCATACCTTGTATATTATTGATATTATATTTTATTCATGGAATAAATCATGGAATTAATAAGACACGAATCATAATGAAATAAAATAACATGATCCATGATAACATTAAATTTTTATAAGACATAGATTTTCTGAATCCACGTAAGTAGTGAAAATAATTTCATAGTAGCCAAGGATCATTTCCAAGTCTATTATAGTTTAATTGGTTCACTCCCCACACCATCTTAATTTTCAAATATTACTCCCAAGACAATCACAGTGGAAAAATTATATTTCTAAACTGTGGTAACAACCCATACAACTCTTTTTTATCTCATGAGATAAAAAAATTTACCAAATAAATTATATGGAGATATAGGGACCACCCAACTTGGTTATAATATAACCACCATCCTTGGTCACAATGTGGTGACCATCATTTGTTATAACATAACCACATTCACATAATGAAAATCAATTATATGTGTTCTATAAGATCATAAAAAATCATCATATCATTACCCAAGAAATGAAACGGGTTTCATAAACATTTCATCATAACATAACCTATGGAAAATAAACAGGTTTCATAATCATTGCATCATTTCATAATGTAGGTAAAAAGAAGTGGTTTCATAATAATTTTATCATGATATAACCCCTGTAAGAGAAATGTGTTTCAGTAAAATATTAATACCATAAATATAAAACATCTAAATAAATAATAAGAATAGTATCCTTATATTATATCCTTAGTAAAAAATAAGTAACATCGATGGATTTCATCTTAGATAGAAAATTATTTTGAATGTCCACATAGAATATTTCATGAGGAAAATTAATTTTCATAGAAAATATTTTTAAAACATAAAATAATTTAAAAATAATTTTCATTGAAAATAAACATAAAGTCTTATAAAAGAAGCATTAAAAATAATCTAAAAATTTATTGATGAAAATATAATTTCTTATTTGAAAAAAACTATATAAAACATTAAACATTTTCAAAATACTTTTGTTGGAAAATAAACTTGAACACTTATATATGGAGATTTAAAAAACAATTATTATATCTCTTTATAAAAATATCCTTCCCACTTTTAAAAACATTTTTTGAAAGCTAAAAAATAAATTTAAATTATTTTCGTTAAAAAATAAACATTAAAACATATAAATAATTCTTTAAATAATTAGTTGGTTGTGATGGAATAAAAAAAATTTCATTCCAAACACTTTAAAACCTATATTTCTTCAACATTTTCATTAAAATAAATAAGGGCATTGTTTTTTAAAAAACATGAATATTACTTTAAAAAAAAGTTAGAATTAAAAAATTTCATTAATTAAAATTTTGGAAAATTTTAAAAACAGTTTTTTAAATACTTTTTGAAAACATGATTTTGGAAAAAAATGTATTCGATTAAAGAGAGATATAAAGACGATTTTTTTTAAAAACATTTATTTTAACTATTGATTATTTAAGGAGATTAAAATTAATATAAAACATGTTTTAATTGATTAATTATATGACATTAAAATTCTATATTTTCATGAGATATGGATCATAATATTTCATCACTGGAAATGTAATCATAAACAATCTAAATAAATGATGATATTTCAACAAAAACCCCTTGCCACATAACTGATATTAAACATAAGCGCCATGAAATAATAATATTAAATTAAATGTAAAATATAATTAGAGTAAATAAATTCATGATATTCCATGTTAAATGGTATGTATATACACAACATAAAATAATATAGGTGTATAACAGAACATATGTCCTAAAAAAATAATTTGAGAAAAAATCCATTACTATTTTTTGTACCTTTTGAATGGTAAACCCATGAGATTGAGATCCTCTAATTTTTATTTAAATAAAAATAATTCTTAGTATAATAATAATAATATAAATTATTTTTAATTGTATACACTACATTAAATAAATAGGTAATTAATCTCGAATTTGTCTCATAAAAGTAAAAATGTGAGAGGAAAATCTATTACCATTAGTCTCTATGTCCTTCAGACGCATTGAAAACTCTAATAAAATAAATATAAGTTTATTATAAATCTACTTTATATACATAATTATATATATCATCACATATATGAATTATGCATTACCTTTTATTACTCATTTATTAACAATTACTTGTTAAAATCATATTTTGGGTAATAACTGATTTGTTTTTCATGTATGTTTTGATTTTTTATTTTCAGTACTTTTAATTTTATCTTGGTTATATAATATACAAAACATTAACCACGATATAAATATTATATATATTCAGTATATATTTTTTTGAGTAATTTATAAAATTTAGAGATAGAAAAATTAAATATATTGTTTGTGGAAATGTTAGGTTGTATGTACACGTGAATGTTGCCTCCATTTCCTTGATAGATTTAAAGAAAAAAAGTTAATAATATATTACCATTAAATAATAATTTTAATTCCATAAATATCATATATTTTCCTTAAATATTTCCTTATTACCTTCTACATAATGTGTTAATGAATTACCTCGCTTCACGAGGTGGTAGTTCACCAAACACATGGGCGACATTATCGTATTCCCGCAAATTGGAAATTAATAAGTTCATTTTGATATAATTTATACATAAGTATAATAATATAATATATATCACATATAAAAATTTAATACCTCTGTATATCCAGTTGTGGGGTGAGGTGATGGGAAATGAATAACATCAGATCATGAGGTGGTAGTTCATCGTGCACAGAAATGATGATTTCATATACGATTTTATGTGAGAGGATATCGATATAGGTTATGAAATTAAAATAAAAAATATAATTATAATTTTTATTATTTTATTATTATATCATACTAATATAAAAATTTATGAAGGGTTCGATGGTTAATAAAATAAAAAATCCAGTTTAAGAATTTACCTCTTTTTTGGAGAGCCTCTTAAGGTTAATACCTAAATCCTTCATAGAAGGGATTAGTGATGAATCTAAGTCATATATTATGTTCTCAAGGAAATAATAAATCTATTTGGTTAGTTATTATCTGAAAAAAAAACTTTTTAGAAGTGTGAATAGGAGAGGGGTGTGGGTGGCCATTAATAAGAAAGGTAAGTGAAACCCATGTATGTTTTGAAAAGAAGAAGGTGTACCCACATTGTTCACACGAAAAAGGCTCAAAATAGTCCATTATCAAAACATAGAAGTAATAAGGTCAATTGTATATATAAAATGGGTGTTTTATAATTTTATTGGTCACTTTTATCCCTTTTCATTTTAGATTATCCCCCCCATTTAGCCCAATTCTACCATAACTGTGGTAATTAATTTTTTTTACTATTCATTATGCTAAAAAAATTATTTTAATTTATTATATAATATATGTTATTCTTATTTAAAATATTTAATCTATTTTTACAACATATATTCATAATAGTGGAAAATATTAATATAAAATAAATCTCACAAACTTGATGAAAAAGCGGTTTTCCAAAGAGAAAATGTTTAAAATTTTAAAAAGTTTTTATTTAAAAAAATATATAGTAAACTAATTAAATTTAATTATTTGGATTAATATATATATTTATAATTTATTTAATTTAAATTAAAAACCTATATTAAAACAATATCCATGTTTTTAAATGTTTAAATGAAACGACTATTCTTAATAAAAACAAATATTTTTATTATTCATCGAAAGATATATCGTCTCAAAAAATTAACCCTAATATATTTTTGACATGCTGATTTCAAAAATTTATTTATTTTTAGATAATTTTTCTAAAATTGAATAAATATTAAATAATTATGAAAAATGTAAAAAACTGCTTTTTAGAAAAAAATGTTTTTAAGTGTAAATTTGGTTTTATTATTTTCTCTTGTCTAAAAAATGTATAAAATGAATTATAGAAAATTTATTAAATATATAATATATAAATTTCATTAAAATATTTCACTAAATTTATTTTGAAATTTTATTGTGGGAAAACATACTTTTTTCATAAAAGTAATTTTTCATAAAAATATTTCATTTATTTCAAATATATTTTATTTTCATTTATATTTAATTGGTAACTAAAAAATTAATTTTATATACATTCTTAAAATATATTTTCATAATTTATTTAATCATATTCATACCCACCATTCTAATGGCTAGGAGATAATTATCATATTAAATAATCATACATTAATAGTATGTTATGTTTCATTTTAACTCTGTGTTATATGTAACACAAGCTAAACCTAGTGTTCTGTATAACATAAGATAAACTCAATATTTATTGTAATTTAAGCTAAAATATATGATACATATAATGAAAAATATTAAATTAATTAAATTTATTTGAGAAAATATATTGTACAAAAATCATGGGGTGTTACATTCTACCCCCCTTAAAATGAATTTTGACCTCAAAATTTATGACTTTGGCACCAACAAATGAGGACACTTATACATCATTACATCATTTTTATCCCATATAACTTCTTCAAGATGGAGGTTTTGTCATAGAATATTGACATGGTTAGTGGTCTTGTATCATAAAACATTATATATATGATCTATAATTTAAACCAATTATTCCATAAAAGAAAGATCATACTCCAGCGGTACGACCTATGAGTTCAATACATGTGATGGGTCTAGTATGTACATAAGAAATATTGATACATGTAACACATAGTGAACCTTATAGAGGTTAATTAGGAGTTCTAATCTATATAATATTATCCATATATGATTAATATTATCAACAGTACTGATATACCTAGGTATTAACATTCCTTTAAATTATATTCATAATTACAACCTTTTTTATTATTTGATCAATTTCCACTTCATATCTTACTCCAAGAAATAAAGATAATTTTTTATTCCTAAACCAGTAACAAATCATAAGATCTACAATAGAATGATACTTCATTCATTCTTTCTCACGTTATCATCTAAACAAAAATAGTTAGCACTAGTTTTATGATAAACATAAATATTCATATGGTGAAGTAATACATTAATATCTAAAACCTCATCCAATGATCAACATAAACCATTACATAAATGGTTAACCTCATGAACCATCTAAAAATGAAAATTTATAGATAAGGTCACTAAAATTCTAAAAAAAATAACATTAATCCTCCAAATATCATAAGTTATATATTAATTTCCAAATACTAAATATGTGAATTCCATGGTCATATATTTTCATGAAACATGTTGATAGCCATATTTACCATAAAACCGTAATGAAAACATAAGTACGTCTTCATTAATTTAACAAAATATTATATTATTTAATATGTTCCATAAATCCAATAATGATATAAAATCCATCAATGACAACATAATCCACTTTGTCTATAAATCATTAGTATGTTCCATGGTAATAATTGCAATTAAATTTACATTATCCATATAAATAAACTCTTTATCCCAACATAATTGTCATAGAATAAGGAGCATATTAAGGGTTATCATACCCTTAATCATGTGTTTTCCATAAAATATCACATTTTTATTGAATCACTTTTCTAGTTAATTATTATAATTCGATGTATTCTTGAAAATCCGTAATGAAAAACATCAACAATCAAATCCTTATATATTTTACAATTTATATAACAGAATTACTGAATTATAATACATAAACACTTCAATAATCCCACTTCATTCTTAAACCATTACCTTGGATTCATAATATTATTACTTAATACCCATTTCCTATTAAATTAAATATGAATCATGTATTAACATTCATCAACATCAATTTAGTAATTCCTCTCGTGTTTAACATAAAAAATAATATTATAACCACTCATACCTTTCAGATTTTGTTTGTGGTGTCTTCATCATCAATAGCATAACAATTACTCATACCACCTTGTTTATTCCCTTTAATATATTTTCCCCCATGAAATAAATTTTTATAATTATAATAATTTTTTCTTTTATAAAATGCAACCATTGATAATGAATTAGGTAACCCATTATTCTTAACCATTATGTTAATTAAACATTTCATTTTTCTTAAATAATAACTTGATTTTTGTCTTTATTTTCCAAACAGTAAAACTTTTATCATCCCTTTGAGAGATTAACTATGGTGTTTCTTCCCACATTCTCGACATATACGAAAATGAATCTTCTTTCTTCCATGGTCTCCACCAATTGTGTTCATGGAAAACACTATCCTTATATTATTTAGTGTGCCTAAGAGTTTTGTATGTGAAATTTGTTAGTCATAAATCATGATGACTGACTAGAAATATCAAAATATCCTTTAATCTAGTCATCACTTCATTTGGTTTCTTATAAAAACATTATCTACCACATTAAATATTAACTCAGTGCCTTCCGATTCCCACCATTTACTAAAACAAAAAAAAACATAGTGTACGAAAAAAATATTAATAATAGAAAACCACATAATCCTCAAAAGTAATTTATAAAATAACTAAATCACGAAACCATATTTTAATTTAATGACACCTTAGTATTAACAAAGGTCATTAATAGTCATTTTCAAATTGTTCATTATGGTTTTTAAAGAGTTTGTAAATTCAGAAAACATATCTACCAGGACTGCCAAACTAGGTGTTCATTAAGACCCATTATTATGTATTAGGTAACACACGATTTAAGCTCAATATTATTTTTTTCATATTTATTACCCCTAGGTACAAATGTTCTGTAACAAAATTCACTAGTAGTATCCATTCAATGATGTAATTTCATGGAAAACACTCAAACTATACATTAGCAAAATTTTAGTGCACTTTACTATACTATGACATATCCTTAGAATTATCCTTAAATATATCCCTATATATATCCGTCGAAATATATCTTTGGATCTCATTAATTTTTTTATCCAAATTTACAATGGTTAAGTAATCCTTTCTTTGATACTAACGTAGTGACCCAAACCTCCCATATATAATGATTTCGTATTTTGAAATTAATATTCATTACCTAACATAGAGATATACACCAGAAGAATTTAGTTATAGTGCCTTTGGAGACTTCAAACATAAAAAAACATGTCCATAAGTGAGCTACATAATATACCATTAAGTTTTTCATAAGCATCACTCTTTTTAGACATATCATACATAATACCTTTCTCCATATCCTACGGAAAGGAAATATAAGAAAGGGTGCTATAAGAGGCTCATTATGGATAAACAAGGGATATATCAGTGATTATATAAGTATAACATGACCATAATGGTGTTATTACAGGAGATTAACATTTGAAAACCATACCCTTTATATCTTAGATCATAAAAATGATTCATGACATAAATTTTGGCATTCATAATAAATGAATCATAATGGGATCAAAACAATTATCCATGATAACATAACATTGGCATAAGACATGGATTCTTTTCATAGAAATAAGAATATAAAATCATTTACATGTTAGTAATGGATTCTATCCAAGTCTATCATAGTGGAATAAGTTCACTCCTCAAACCCTCATATTAGTCAAGGATCACTCCCATTACTATAAGAGTAGAAATATTTCATTATTTAACTTGGATCACCACATATTATAAACCTATTAATCTCATGATATATCAATATTTACCCAATTAATTGGAAGGAGATATAAGTCCTATATTTCTTGGTTATTACAAAACCACTATAATTAGTTATAATGTAACCACTATTACATAATTAAAACCATACTTTTGTGTTCCACATCATCATAAAAAATAATCAAATCAAAACCCATAAAAGAAATGGGTTTAATAAAAATTTCATCATAACATAACCTTTTTGAAAGAAATAGGTTTCATAATAATTTAATTATTTCTTAACCTAGGGAAATAGAATCAGGTTTCATAATCATTTTATCATGGTATAACACGTGGAAGAGAAATGGGTTTATTAAATATCTTATAATCATAATCATAAACCGTATAGGGAAATAATAATATTTGTGTCCTTAGATCATATCCCTAATAGATCATAAGTAACATAAATGGATTTAATATTATATAGAAAATTATTTTGAACGATCAATTGGAACATCTTTTATGGAAATTAACTTTTCTTTGAAAATATTTTTTAAACATAAAACATTTTCAAAATATTTTTCTTTGAAAGAAAAATTAAAACTAATAATGGAATATTTAAAAACCATTTAAAACATTTCTTAAGTAAATTATCCTTTCTTAATTGAATTTTTTTAAAAAATATAAAAAAATTTCAAAACCCATTTCTTTGAAAACAACCATGAAACTTACAAAGGAATATTTAAAAATAGTTTAAAAAATTCTTGAGGGAAATATAATTACCATATTGAAAAAAATAATTTAGGAAATAAATAATTTTTTAAATAATATTAATTTAATATAAACATTGAAACATATTGATGATTCTTTAAACCAATGGGTTAGTCATGTCTATGGAAAATATCATTCATATCGTATACATTAAATAAATTGTTCACATTTTTGGTAAAATCTTGAAGAAAGTTATTTTTTTGAAAATTACATGAATATTCATTTTAAAACACATTTTAAAAGTAAAACATGGGTAAAAATGTATTTAATAAATAATTTAGGTAATTTTTAAAAAATACCACTAGAAAACACGGTTTTGAAAGAAAAATATTTTTTGGCTGGTGAGATAAATAAAATGATTTTTATTCAAAAAATTATTTTATTCTCTTGAGTAGATAAAGTGAGAAAAATAAAGGTAAAACATGAATTCTCAGGACATGATCAAATTAAAATAAAATTATTTTTTTATAGAATGGTCATACTATTTCATCATTGTAAATATAATCATAAAAAGTCCCTATAAATGAAGACATTGTATCATAGAACCCTTACAACTTTGATAAAATTAAATCATATTTACCATGAAAAAATAATATTAAATGAAACCTAAAATACAATTAGAGTAAATAAATTCCTGATATTACATTTTAAATTGTTTGCATATACACATCATAAAAGAATATAGGTGTGTAACAAAACATATGTCCTAATGAAGACAAATTGAGACAAAAAACTCTTACCACATTTGTAATTTTTAAAATATAAATCATGTGAAAAATATATCATAATATTGATATTTAAATCTCAATAATTTCTTTTATAATAATCATAAAACAATTCAAATGTATTATACAAACCACATAAATGAAATGGGTGGTAAATCTGGCATGTATCTCACATAAGTAAAAGGTGAGACAAAAATCCTTTACCGTAAGTCATGAATTACTTCATACACATTTAATCCTCATGTATAATAAATATAAGTTTATTATATATATTAAAGATAAATACACATATATATCATACCATGTATTATTTACTTATGACCTTTTATTACCCATTTGTTAACAATTTCTTTATTAAAGACACGTTTCAGGTAAAAACTACATTGTTTTTTGTATCTGTTTGGATATTTATATTTTTGGTATGGTTAATTTTTTTGTGGTTTCATTAAATAAAGAATCTTAAACATGATACCAATATAATAAATATTCATTATATATGTTTTTATAATAATGCATAAATTTTAGATATAAAAAATGAAATACACTATTCATGAAGACAGTAGGTCGTACGTATGCATGAACATTGTTTCCATTTTCTATACATATATAAATAAAGAAATATAAATAATATTTTACGGTTAAAGAAATATATATCACATAATTTCATTAAAATAATCCTTATTACCTCCCATTTAAAGTGTTAATGAATCCCATCGCTTCGTGAGGCGGTAGTCCATCGTACACACGAGTAACGTTATCATACTCCCACGGAATATAAATTAAGGAGTTATAAGTGATATAATAATTCCATAAGTATAATAATACCATATATATCATATATAATCAATTAAATCATATTTATATCCATCCATGTATGGTGGTGATAAAAAAGGAGTAACATCAGTTCATGTAGTGGAATTCCATCGTTCACCCGAATAATGATTTTATATCTCATTTGATGGGAGAGGATATTGATATAGGTTATTCCATTAACATTATAACAAATCATTATATATTATATATTAGTTTCTTTATATTATCATAACATAATAATATTTTAATTATTTCTAAGAATAAATAAAACAATAATGAAAGTTTAATAATATACATCTTTTTCAAAGAGCCACTTTAGTTTTATATCTAAAGCCTTCTTAAAAGAGAATCCTAATAAAAACAATTCCTCTAGGATTTCAGGTTAGAATAAGGGAATATATTTTTGTCGGTATTGTTCTAAATAAGTGTGTTATAAGTATGAAGAAGAGTAGAGAGGAGGAGACCTTTTATAAGTGAGGTGAGTGGTGTATTTGAAATTTTTTAAAAGAAAAAGTTTTACCCATGTTTTTCTCCTGATAAACGGATAAAAATAGAACATAATCAGAAAAGATAGAATATAAGGTTTAAATATGTTAATAAAATTGGGTTTTTGAATGTTATTGATCAATTTTAACCCTTATCATTTTGTTTAACCCCCAGGTAAACCCATTTTTACCTTAACCGTGATAGTTAAATTTTAATGTTTTTACTATTAATTACGGTAAAAAAATAATTTGACCTTATTATATAATACAAATTTTTATGATTCAAAATATGGAAGCCATTTTCTCAAATTACCTTTATATAATTGGAAAATTTTAATTTAAAATAAATCATATAGATGTGATAAAAACATAGTTTTCCAAAAGAGAAAAAGTTTCAAAAGTTTAAAAAGTTATTATATTAAAATTCAATATAAAATTAATTCCAATTAAATAAATTATATTAGTAGATATATATAATTGAACTAATATTACTTTTATAAGTCTATTAAAACATTATTTATGTTTTTAAATTAATTAGAAAAATGAAAATTAGTAATAAATATAACTATTTATCACTGTTCATCAAAATAATTATCTTCTCAGAAAATTTTCAAAACATCACCCTAGGATAATTTTAACAGGATGACTTAAAAAATTAATTTAATTTTTTCCCAAATAAATTCTCAAATTGAAAGAAAAAAATTATTTATAATAACTATGTAAAAGGTGATAAAAATACTTTTTAGAATAAAAAAATTAGTTTGTAATTATAAAATTGGGTTTATTATTATCACCTATAAAAACACATGAGAAAAAATTTAAATATTTTATTGAATACATAATATATAAATTTCATTAAAATAATTTACCAAAAGTGATTTTCTTCATTTATGGAAAAAATACGTCGTTGTGTGCATAAAAATGATTCTTCTAAAAATATTTCATTTATTTTAAAATAGTTTTGATTTTCATTTATAATTTATTGGTCACCAAAGAAATAATTTTATATAAAATTTTAAATCATATATTTTCATAATTTATTAAATCCCATTAATATCATTCATTTCAATGGCTAAGAAATAACAATTATATTAATTAATAATATTTTAATAGTATGTCACATCTTGTTTAAACTCTGTGTTACATGTAATAGAAGGTTAAATCAGTGTTGTGTGTAACAAAATATAAACTTAGTCTTGTGTATTATAAAATATAAATGAGGTGTTTCATGTAATTAAAAATATTCAAAAGAGAAAAATTATTTTATAAAATTCATTTCACAAAATCTTATTGTGTTACAATAATGATATTTTTGGATTGAAAATCAAAAAAAAATCATAGAAATCATTGAATTATAATATAAAACCATTACCATCACTGATCTAACCATTTTTAGGGCAATAAATTCTTTTAAAAGGAATAAATTTATCCTGAAATTATGTAAATGGTAACCAAGTCAGATTCAAACTCTTAATATATCTCAAGTAATTTTGACTAACCTGATATTGAACTCAAGGACCTGCCTTCGTCACTTATATATACATTCACCAGGGATAAACAAAATCTTAATGGTTTCATCTCTTCCAATATTTAAAAAATATAAGATATAATTATCCTTAAAGAATTAATGAATAACAAGAAATAAATTTGACAGGCCCATTTCAATATTTTTTGGATTATCCCTGTCATTAGGATCAATAACATTATTATAAAATTATATTCTAAATATTTCATAAAAACCCAATAGTGACTAAATTCCAATATAATTTATGTTATAAAAATGTAAATCCTTAATTTATTGAAAGTTGGTATTATCTACCCCATTACTATGAGTCAGTTGTTAACCCCAACTCAAGTGATTCCGAAGAAGGTTGTAATATTTATGGTAATTAATGAGGATGGAGGCCTCCACCCTAAAATTTAGTGTAGTTTTTGGAGTGATTACATAGATTATAAGAATTTAAACTCATGTACTACAAAATATCATTTTACTTTAACCAACTTTGATCAGTAATTTGGGTGAATATGATATAAGTTTTATATCTTCCTAGATAGTTATTCATGATTTCATAAAATCATGTTTTCCTTAGAAATATAAGAAAAAAACAATTGTAATATACAAATATTTTTTTTAAATATCCTTTGGTTCATGAAATTATATTTTAGTTTTCGATGTGTTGGGTACCTTCTACGATCTTTATATACCCTATATATATTTAATAAATAATTTTAATGGAAAATTTAGTGTTTTTAATTTAATAGTTTACCCTTACGTAGGGTATATGGTCTGTGTAAGGGTAAATACCTTATACCTTTATGTATGTGATTTTTTGGGTGTTTCATAAAGTTAATACCTATTTTTAAAGTGTTGTGTATGGGTAAAAATCTACTATATAAGGGTAAGAGAGAAATTGTATGTGCTACATAAGGTTTAGGAACCCATTATATGCATTGTATAATGGTGGATCATTTTTTATGGGTTAAAGAGGGTAAACCATCACTACATAAGCGTAACCCCATCATTTCATAATGATTTCTTCTAATGGTAAAAACATTAAAAAGGGTATTTACTCACATAAGGGTATTTTATAAGGGCAAACCTCCACTTTATAAGGGTATTTATAAAGTATGTGTATGTGTAATATAGAATATGTATATGGGTTGTCTGCAAAACTAACCTATATTATAGTAAATTCCCTTTCCATTATATTACATCCATGATCTATATAAGGGTAATCTATTTTACCAATATACGATTCCCATTTTGAGTAAATTTTTTTCTGATTCTTCTTCCCTGACTCACACAATGACATCCTATAATGACCTTATAGACATAAAATTAGGATAATTGTTTCTTTGACTATTTTAAATAATGTAAATCCTATTTTAAATTATTTTTAAGCTTCTGTATTAATTATTCAACTGAAAACATCATATTAAATAATTTATTGAATTAATGTTTTTTGCGAAACAAAACACTTGTAGTATTATTAAAAATATTATAACTTGTGTCACTTAATTTTGGTTTTTCCCCTTGAGTGGAAGTTAAGATGTACAGTTTTTCAGTGATCTGAAAATGAGTGTTTTGTTTTTTCCCTTTGATTTTAGGGTATGGATACTCTCCTATTCTTTTGAGTGTATCCCTTATTAAGGTGTTTTTGTTTTTTTTATTAGGGTGGTTAATTTCATAATGAAATTAAAATATATTTAAACCCTTAATTATTTTTCCAACTAAAATGAATTGTATTTATTTTCAATGAAATTATAATTCTTTGATAAATAAATTATAAAATTGAATATTGTGTGTGTGTGATGAAATTCCCTTGAAAATGAATCCTAGAATTAATTTTTGTTTCTGTAAAATGTTATCTATTTGAAATAAATTATGTTAAACATTATTATAAATAAATAAAATTGAATTAAATGTTTTATAATTTAATGTGAGATGAACTGACATAAATTGAATGAGTTTTTGATTAAAAATGGGTGATGGTTTTTGAAATCAAGTCAAGTGATTTTGAAAATTAAAGTTATGGATATTTGAAATGATTATTTGAATGTCTTGAGTATGATCTAATTGAATAATTTCCCCATTTATGTTTGATTAATATTAATTTTAATGGGAGCATGGTTATTTAGGTGGGAAGAGTTTATGCTAGCCATGGGTTTGATCTGCCATATTGTATTCTTATAGATCTTATTTTATTCACCCTTAGGGGTGTTCCTTTTTAGATAAGTTTATTAGATGGGTGTTCCTATTTCCTCGGCCTTGAGACTATTTTCCCTAGGCATGGTCCTAGGAACTTGTTGACACTAGGATTAATACATTACTAATATGTGTAATAATCCCTATATAAACCTACCCCTATTTCTCTTAACCATGGAGTTAAAATTAATTTACTAGTTATTATGAAGGATTTTTACATTCCTACATTATGAAATACTATAATATTTTATATTATAATGTAAATGTTTATTCATTCCTCTTTTGATAAAATATTATAAATATATTCTTTTTTAATGGAGATTCACCCATTTACATTTTTTACTATCCATTAAAATGTATTGGAAATAATGTTTTGATATGAATTTATAAAATATTTAGATACTATTTTTATCCAATATTGAGTATAATTGGTTTTTCTGATATTGAATTTAATAATAAATTTTTGATAAAATCCCACTAGGCTTTGTTACTCACACACTAACATTTCATTTCGACATTTGTATAATTTTTAATAAAAAATCTAGGAAAGGGGAAAGCATCACATAGAGGAGGTGGGTATTATTGATAGAGGGACCTTGAGAGCAGGTGATGTTAGGTGGAGTGTTTGTTCCACAAATTATTAGGATTTCTTATAGGGAAGTTTTCATTGTCTCGGGATTTTTTGATTGACATTTCTACTACCTTTTAATGTTTCACAACTGAATTCTGTATTGAAATAAAAACAATTTATGGTTTCATTCCACTCTTTTCATTTTTTTGTTATACTTATAGATATATCATTCCATTTTGATGTTTCTTGATGGCCAAGAACAATTTTCCAACCCATGGAGATAAAGAACAGCATTTGGGTCATGTCAGGATTGATTTGGGTACAATTTAGGTAGGTTACCCGGTTTGGTTCATGAAAAAATGGTATTATTGGTAGTTCAAAATCTTCTTTGATTTTTTATGATATTTGGGATATCTTGGTAGAGAGGAAATAGGGTTTTGACGACGTTCGAGGTATTTTATGAATGATTTCTTGACCATATCTCATCGTAATAAACAATATGTTACCATGATTAATCAGGGAAAAGTTTCTATGAGTAATTTTAATGTTATTGTTATAGAATTTTCTTAGGATGGATTTGAGTATTTAATATCCCAATTGACTTCTTTTTAATCAATTTTATGATCTTTTTCTCTTTAATGATGTTTTCCCTGTTATTTGTTGATATTGTATAGTACCATGCCCCTAATAAGACATTTGAATAGACCTCAAGAGGGATATGTTGATGAACTACAACAAGTGAACCCTCGAATTAAAAACAACCATGATGAGGTTATAGTTTTTGTTGGAGTCCTCGTGTGTTAATCATGTTTTAATGATCACAAATCTCTTTACTGTTATTAATCTCGATCTTCATTGCACTTCTTGCTAATGCTCTTTAATCTCAATAATATCTACACATCATGTTTTTATAATAACAAAGCATATTGATGTTAATTACTCTCTTTATTATTTACAAGTCTTATGCATGATCACAATTCTCACATATATTATCACACCTTTATATTTATCATTCACATTCACATACTCTATAATAATTAACCTTAATCCATATTCTGCATATCACTGTCTTCGTTCAAATACAGATATTTGTCCATGTATGCAGACACCGTGAAGGACTCACTATGAACCAGACACCGTGAACAGACACCGTGAAGGAATCACCGTGAACCAGATACCATGACCTGACACCGTGAAGGACTCACCATGAACCAGACACCGTGACCTAACACCATGAAGGACTCACCGTGAACCAAACACCAAGACCAGACATCATGAAGGACACACTGTGACCAGACACCGTGACCAGACACCGTGAAGATCACACCATGAATATCATATCGTGAACCACATACCGTGGAGAAAACACCATTTCCATAATCACTATGACACTATTTCTAAAGTTTTTGTCAATATTATTTAAATAATGCTAACGGTCATATTTGTTGTTTATAATGCAATTAATGTTATTTAATGATAGTTGTTGGCATGTCAGGAGACCGTATCTCATACCTATGAAAAGGGAATCATTTCTACTACCAGAACTCGTGGAATATAAGAAATACTGAGATGCAGTACACGTGGAACAAGTAATAAGCAACAAGAAACAATGATAAGAACTTACATACACCCGAGTGCACTATGCTGAACAAGAAGAACAGTCCTGAACAAGAAGGAGACTGCAAGTCCCTCAGAGAACTCTCCCGAGTTCAATCCAATACTGCTGAAGAACACACGACAAATCAAGATATCGTTCTCACTCTTTAGGAAGACAAACTGAACTACGACAATCTGTTTTTCAACAAAAAAAAAAGAAGAGAAGGACTTAGAAGAATTCTTGTTCAATCCAACGATTCCAGAGATATATTGATAATCACTAGATCTTTCTAAACTCTCATCTATCTTCTCTACGTGATTTATTTATTAGATTTCAAGTAGTGTGGGGTAATCTGTATATATTTACACACGCTATCTCCTACACTGAAATGGAGGATATCAAAATCCTCACTCAAATTATCTTTACTTCTGTTTACCCACATCAACTGTAGAAGAGGTCCTTGTGTGACCTTGTCTTTGTTTTGTTTCCCACGAAGAACAGTGGTAGAGGTCCCTGCGTGGCCTGGACATTTTTGTAAAACAGTTGTTAACCTCGATCCAGGGTGTGGATCAAATTTATATATATTTAAGAGGACTAAGTCTCGGATTGAGACTGAACCACTTCTTATATCTGTTGTGCATCTTTTATTTAAGTTTAATGTATACTACATATATCATATTTATTCTACTTCTATTACATTGAAATATAAAACTATTTTGTATCTACTTTGATAGTTAATTAGCATGTGTTTACACTTATTGTAAATCAATAGGTTTGCTTCAAAAGATAGTTTGATCTTGTGGTTAAATAATACGAGACCTAATCAATCTTTGGGAATCTAAGTGAACATTTACAATCTGTATAAATTCAATACAGTTTAACTTATTTTATAAATCGGGGGATTTTAACTAGACAATATTTTAACAGAAATTTTAATTGGAACTCAATTCACCCCCCCCCCCCCACTTGAGTGTCCACTCCGACCAACATTTGGTATCGTAGGATTAGTTTTTTTTCAATGTTTTTTGAAATAATTTTTTTTTCAACTGTGATTTTAGTTTCATCTTTAAAGATATTAAATTTCTATTAGTTCTAAATTTTTATCTCATTGAATTATCATTCTAAAATCTAGTTATGGATAATAGACTAGGGGGTGCTGCTACTAACATGCCACCTTTCTTCAATGGTACAAACTATGGTCAATGGAAACATAAAATGAAAACTCATTTAGAAATCCTAAGTTTTTATATTTGGAATGCCATAGAATCAGAATATAAACTTCCCACTACCGCAAGATCCACTTGGGATGAACATAAAAATACTTCTTACAATAATAATTGTAAAGCCATGAATGCCATGTACTATGCTATAGGAGATGAAGAGTTTAACAAAATTTCTGCTTGTGAAACTGCTTTTGAAATTTGGGATATTTGGGTGTTTCTCATGAAGGAACAACAAATGTTAAAGAAATGAGATTAAATAATTATACTATTAAATATGATAATTTTAAAATGAAGACTGATGAACCCATTTTTGATATGTATCTCAGGATTAATGAGATACTTAATACAATGAATTCACTTGGAAAGGCTGTTCCAGCAAAGGAACAAATTATGAGGATTCTGAGATGTTTATCAAAGCGATGGAGGGGCATATCTGTTTCAATTATAGAGTCATGTGACATTGCTACTCTACCTGTCAAAGAACTCATTGGTAAGATTATGATGTATGAGAAAGAACTCAAGGTGAATAAAGAGGAAGACGGTGAACCTAAGAGGAAATCGGTGGCTTTCAAGACTACTGCTTCAAAGAGAAAGGACAAAGATAAAGCTCAACTACCTACTGACAGTTCAACTAGTGAATATTCTAACTCTGATAGTGATGATAAAATGGCTCAGAGAGCTAGATGGTTTAAGAAATTTTATAGGAAGAAGAAATTATTCAAAAAATAAAATTACAAAGGAATGTATGACAATAAGGTACATTGGATGAAGGATTGGAAACATCCAGATAAAAGTGATGAAGTTGTCTGTTATGAGTGAAAAATAAAAGGACATATTAAAGCAGAATGCCCAAAGCTCAAATTCAAGAAGAAATATGATTACAAGGATAGTAAGTAAAAAAAGGCTATAAAGGCTACTTGGAGCGCTTCAGAGGATAGCTCCAGTGAATCTGAAGCTTCTGTGACAGAAACCAGAAATATGGAAAAATTGTGTTTTATGACAAACACATCTGAGGTAATCTTAGATACTCCTGCTTTAAATTCTTATTATTCTGAAGATAGTGCATAATCTGATTCTAATTATGGAAACATGACTAGTGAGGAATTGTTTGAATATTGTAATATACTGGAAGAGACATCAAATGAACTAAAGGATAAATACAAATCATTAAAGAAATAGCATGCTCTCACTACTACTTTTAAAACTGAACTTACTATTGAAAAAGAGAAAAATGCTCAACTGTTAAAGGAGAACACCGAACTAAAAATGTCTAATGAGAAATTCAGAAAGGATTTAGAGAAATTGTAAAATGGAAAGGATACACTAACACAAATGATAGGAAATAAAGTTGCACCAAAATACACGACTGGAATAGGCTACAAACCTGGACAGAGACAGTTTACTAAGAATAGATTTATTCATAAATCTGGATAGAATACTGCTAGTTCTAGTTCTGGAAATTTATATGCTTCAACTAGTTATATTCATAGTTATGGATCTAATAAGGTTTATCATTCAAAATATGTTGATTCTACAAATTTTATGAGACCCATAAGACAAATTTGTGTACCGAAAGCTTTGATTTCTAACCTGTCTGGACCCAAGGAGATCTGGGTACCAAAATCATTTCCTATCTAAATCTGTTTTGTAGGAAACCTGCTTAATGATCTCCTGTAGGAAGACCTGGTACTTGGACAGTGGATGTTCAAGACATATGTCAGGAGACTTCTCATTCTTTAAAAGCTTAGTCAGAATTGATAGAGGCTTTGCCACCTATGGTGATAATTCTAAAGGGAAAATCATCGGCATAGGCAAGATTGGTAACACTAACTAAGTATTAATTTCTAATGTTTTATTTGTTGATGGACTTAAATATAATCGGTTAAGTAATTCTCCGTTATGTGATGATGGTTTTAATGTTAAATTTGAAAATGATTCTTGCAATATTTTTAATTCTAAAAATTCATTAGTATTTTCTGCCCTGCGAAAAGAAAATGTTTATGTTGTTGATTTAAATTATTTATCCATGCAAAATATTACTTGTTTAAATGCTTTTCATAATGATTCTTGTCTTTGGCACATATGATTAGGACACTGCAATATACACTCACTTAGAAAACTTACCTGGAAGAACATAGTGAGAGACCTAACCAATCATGAGTTTCCAAATGACAAAGTTTGTAATCCCTGTCAAAAGGGAAAGCAACACAAAATATCTTTCAAGACAAAGAAAGAAGTTTCAACTTCTCATCCTCTCGAGTTGGATCACATGGATTTGTTTGGACCATCTAGTGTTTCTAGCTTAAATGGGAAGAACTATGAATATGTCTTAGTAGATGACTTTTCTAGATATACTTGGGTATACTTCTTAGCTCATAAAAGTGAATCTTGTTCTTACTTTGCTAAATACTACATATCTGTAGAGAACCTTAGTGGACATAAGATTAAAACTCTAAGAATTGATCATGGCCTTGAGTTTGAGAATCATGAATTTGAATCCTATTGCTCACACAATGGCTATAGTTATAACTTTTCTGCCCCTAGGGCACCTCAGCAAAATGGTGTAGTAGAAAGGAGGAATAGAACCGTGCAAGAAATTTTCAGAACCATGATTAATGAATATGATCTGCCTATTTATTTTTGGGTTGAATCTGTAAATACAGATTCTTATATTATCAATAGAGCCTTTATCAGACCTGTTCTTAAGAGGACCCCTTATGAGTTGTGGAACCATAGGAAACCTAATGTTAACTACTTCAGAGTCTTTGGCTGCAAAGTATTTATTCTTAATAACAAAGATAATCATGAAAATTTTGCATCCACGAGTGACAAAAGAATTTCCCTAGGTTACTCTTTTAATACTAAAGCCTATAGTGTTTTCAATAAATAAACCAAGTGTGTGGAAGAATCTGTTCACATCAAGTTTGATGAAACTGATCCACATGTGCCTAAAACCTCTCATGAAAATCTTGATGAAGATTTATCTTTTCTAGACCTTAATGACAAATCAAATGAACCTGCTATAAATACATCCAGTTCTGGAAATTTTCCAGAACCTGCTTCTATTGATTCCCAACCTGTGGGTGAACCTGATGTTTCTAGTCCTACCTTTAATAAATCAACTAGAATTTTAAAGAATCATCATTTAGATGTTGTTGTAGTAAATCTTGATAGAGGGACACATACTAGAGCTTCTCATAGAAATCAGGTTGAACAACAAGCCTTCTTGTCACAGCTTGAAACTAAAAAAATTGATGATGCTATTAATGATGAATTTTGGGTAATTTCTATGCAAGAAGAACTCAATCAGTTTGATAGAAATAAATTTTGGAATTTTGTAGAAAGACCTAAGGCCACATTCACAATAGGCACAAAATGGGTGTTTAGAAATAATGTAGATGAATCTGGAAACATAGTTAAAAATAAAGCTAGACCAGTTTCACAAGGCTATAGTCAAGAAGAATGTATTGACTATGAGGAGACTGTTGATCCAGTAGCCAGATTAGAGGCTATTAGGATTTTACTTGCTTATGTTGCACATCTAAATTTCAAAATATATCAAATGGATGTCAAGAGTGAATTCTTAAATGGATATATTTCTCAGGATGTTTTTGTTGAACAACCACCTAGATTTTCAAACCCTCATTTTCCAAATCATATTTTCAAACTATCAAAATATTTATATGGTTTAAAGCAAGCTCCAAGGGCTTGGAATGATAGATTAAGTACTTTTATACTTTTTATAGGTTTTACAAAAGGAATAGCTGATTCTACTCTGTTTATAAAATGAATTTCTAAAGATTTTTTAGTTGTACAAATTTATGTAGATGATATTATTTTTGGATCTTCAAAAACTACATTATGTACTGATTTCTCTAAAATGATGAAAAATGATTTTGAAATGAGTTTAATGGGTGAACATAAATTTTTTCTTTGTTTTCAAATCATTGAAAATGATGATGGAATTATTTTAACTCAATGTAAATATACTAGAGATCTTTTAAAACGTTTTGGATTGGAGAGCACAAAAATTAGTGACACTCTCATGAGTACCACCTTTAAGATTGATCTTGATGAAAATGGTAAATCTGTTGGTCAAACCACTTATAGAGGAATGATTGGATGTCTACTCTACCTGACTGCTAGTCATCCTGATATTATGTTTAGTGTGTGTATGTGTGCTCGTTTTCAAGAAAAACCTAAAGAGTCACATTTAAATGCAGTAAAGATAATTTTCAAATACCTCAAGAATACTCCCAATTTATGACTATTCTATCCTAAAGGACAGTCATTTAAATTAGTTAGTTATTCTGATGCTAACATTACTGGATGTAAACTAGATAGAAAAAGAACCTCTGGAACAGGTCACCTTTTAGGCAAGTCACTAGTATCATGGTGTAGTAAGAAACTAAATTTTGTTGCATTATCAACTGCATAAGCTGAATACATAGCTGCTGGAAGTTGTTGTACACAAATTTTTTGGATGAAACACACATTACTAGACTATGGCTATCAATTAATACATGTCTCAATAACTTGATGCAACACAAGTGCTATTAATATTTCTAGGAATCTTGTTTCTCATTCTAAAACAATAAATATTGATGTAAGACATCACTTTTTGAGGGATCGTTATCAAAAACGTGATATAACTTTGGAATTAATTGGTACTGAATATCAACTTGCTGATATATTCACTAAACCATTAAATTCTGAAAGATTAGACTACATCATACATGATCTTTGTATGATTAATCATAAATGAAAATATTACTGATTTTAATGTTTAATACTTTACTGTACTTTACTTTATGGTTTCATACTTACTATTTCTAACTTACTATTTTATGATCACTGTCTGTCAAATCACTGTCTCACTGTGACTATATAAAATGCTCATTGTCTCACCATGACAACAACAAACTGTCTTACCGTGATGACTAGTTATCTGTCTCACCATAATGCCTACTCATGGTCTCACCGTGAGAATTATGTTTATTTTTATTTAAACCATTATCGCAGTAATTTTTATTTCCCCGCTATTTGATTTCTCGCGTTTTTGTTTTTATGACGTTTGACATTCCCAAATGATAAAACTTAATGGTTTCATTCGATTCCTTACCCGAAATCTCTCCTGGACATTCTCTTCCATCTCGCCCAAACCTTTAGTGAATGCCAAGGATGAATCATCCATCTTCACCCTCGTCTGAGAAGCGCCGCTCTAAGAAACAAAAGAGGATACCGAGGATAGCTCCCGAAGGACCTATAACCCCAAACCTGGTAAGTCATATAGTTGTACCTGAAAAAGAGGTTTACCTTGAATTGCTGTTGTCTAGCAGATCTTTAATTTTGAATTAAGAGAACAAGGATAGCTTGAATTGTTGACTAGACAGAATAGACCGATTTACCCAAGGCTTGTATCTCAATTCTATCAGTATGTTATGTTTTCTTTTGAGTTTAGAGAAAGCTTTATGGTGACCAGCTGGATTGATGGTCAGAAGTGCTCTTTCTCTTCAAGGCTGTGGGCTGCATGACTAATAATTCCACATGAAGGAATTTGTGAAGATTACCAGAGAGACCCTCCTCCAACAATCTATATCTTTGACCTAGAGACTGCTTCGGAAAGTCTAACTGGAAATGGAACCAAGCGAAGGGCCATAGCTACTGAACTATATGGGGAGACCAGACTTCTGTTCAAGTTTGTTCAGAATTTGGTTAGTCCAAGAAAAGGGGATTTTGTTGTGATGAATTTTCATGATGTGTTCTTGATTCACCTATTGAAGAATGGCCATAAGATCAATCTGTGTAAGTATGTTATCAACCATATCTATGAGATGATCAAATTAACTTCCAAATCCACCTCCCTATTTTACTCAAGGATGATTTCATCTATGTTAGTTGAAAAAGGGATGGTTGGACCAAGTGAAGAAAAGTTATAGGACCTTTATTTCAACCTATCCATGCCTATCATCAGAAGGATGAAGATAAGCTGGAATCCCTGGATGAAGCAATGGGTTGAGGATAGTGATCAACTGAACAAAAAGTTTAATCCTGTTGACTATCCGAGAAGGCCTAAGAACCTAGTTGATCCTAGTTTGGAACCAGTTGAAGTGGATGAGTATTCAAAAGAAGAATATCAAGAAGAAGTAACAGCTGAAGTACCACCTAGAGAAGATTCTGTAATACCTCCAATTGAAATAGTTCTGGTCAAAGAGGAAAGGGTTGTTGTCCTTGCTGTTATACATGATGAAATACCTCAAGGAGAGGACATTTTTGTTGAAAAAGAAATGACTAAGTATCCTTCTGTTGTTCTTCATGAGGAAGAAGCTCATACCAATGCTGCAAGGAAATTGGTTTTTCCTGTTTCAGAACAGTAAGCAACCTTAGAGGAAAATCTTGTTGAAGTGACTCTTTCTGTTGAGAAAGAAGCAAGTCTAGAATCTTATCCAGTGGAACAATCGGTTCCTGAGATTATTCCATCTACTGAAGAAATAATGGAAATTACATTTCAGCTAGAAAGGCAAGAGTTTGCTGAAGAGATTAGGGATGATCCTGTCGATCTTGTCCATGTTCCTAACTCTCAAGAATCTAGAAGGGAAGCACAAGTTGAGGGGGAGGAACCTCAAAACCTTGATATTGTGGAAGTTGGATATGATAAAGCTTATCAACCTTCTATCACTTTTTCTGTGCACTCTCGGTATGAGTTCCCAAGCTTTTATGATGTGAATGAGTCACATCAAGTGAATGCAACTGGAATGGATCTTTCTTCTCTATTTCGACATAAGTCCTTAGCTCATTTAGAACCAGAACAAGAGCCCCAACCTCAATATGAATCAGAATCTAAGTCTGAAGATGACTCTGAACCTCAAGTAGAATCTGAACCTTTACCTTTACATGCATCCTTACCTGAGCTTCACTCCTTTGTGAACAAAGATGTACTGAAATTTTTTAGAGAGACTTTGTTAGCTGGAGTTGAGAAAATTTTATCCACTCAACCTTTCCTAGTGACTTAGTTAATTCAAGAAGATACATCAATTCTCTTGGAAAATATTATCTTTCATATTCAACCATAGATGATCAGAGAAATTCAAGAAGTCAGAGTAGAGAATAAGTTGCTGAGTGCTGATGTTGCAAATCTGAATAGTCTGGTAGCATGTCTGAAGAATGATTTATCTTTGAGATCAGAGCCTGCTCCTGTTTCTGCCCCTGCACCTGTTGTTGTTTCTCCTGAGTCTTATAATTCCCTCCTTTCTAGGGATATTGTGTCTCAATTTCATCGATAACTACTATCTTTTGATGAAAATATTGGAAAAAGAAACACCTCGATGCTAGAACACATGAGAGAGCTTGTGGAAAATCTGAATAAGCTTACAGATGAATACACTGGATGTTTCCAAAAAGTTCTGAATCAACTCAATGTTCTAACTGAAGCTGTCAAGGCTTCATCTGTTTCTGGTCAGACCTATACACCTTCTTTGGATGATTTTATGCTGAGATCCATAATAAAGGAATTATTTCAGAATGCCTTCATTGGCTTGGATCTATCTTCTTTGTGAGAGGTGATTAAGAATAGTGATAGAGCATTGGACTTGGTTAGGATTAATTCTATTATAGCCAATGATGCTCAACAAGAGATCTCCAAGAAAATAGATTTTTATCTTTGCCATATTTTCTATAAAAGTGATATGAAAGATCACATTAGATATCTTGTGGAAAATTTGAGAATCCCTCTGGTGACTCATGATTTTAAAGCTCAAGTTAAGAAACGTTCAGAGTTGACCAGATTGTTAGACAGATTTCTAGAGAATAAGGATTATTTTGAAAAGGATATGCAGTATGGTTGTGAAATCATTTTTGATTTCATAAATCTTTTGAAGCCGTATCTTCATGTGCAGAGTAATGCTATAGTTGCTCCAGCAGCTGCTCCCCTTAGACCTAGACAAGCTGCCTTAGCCTCAACTGCCATGACTGTTAGTCAAGCTCTTTCTCAGATCCAGCCAGTCATTCTTGACCAACCACAACCTAGATCTTCTACTGCTCCTACATTGGCTCCATATGTTTTTGAAGGTCTACCCTTACCCTCGTTGTCTACCACATCTATGACTTCCTCTACATCAGCACCAGCTCCTGCTACTGATAAAGGAAAAGACAAGATGGATCCATGAAGAGTCCGGGGACTGTTTTTTTTATGGGATGTCTTTTGTTGTTTCATATTTTACTGAATTCTGAACCCTTTATTTAATACCAAATGCAGTGTTTCATTTAATTATCTCTACTTTTTGATAATCCCAAAAGGGGGAGAACAACTACAAGTTTCAGTTCTATAGTAGTATAAATGGGGGAGAAAAACTACAAGTATCAGTTCTATAATGTTTTTTCTATGCTAGTTACTATAATTTAAATGTCATTTATATTCTACCAATATATGATTTGTGATCATCAAAAAGGGGGAGATTTTTGGACTCCTCATGTGTTATTCATGTTTTACTGATCACAAATATCTTTACTGTTAATTAATCTCGATCATCATTGCACTTCTTGCTAATTCTCTTCAATCTCAATAATAGCTACACATCATGTTTTTATAATAACAAATCTCATGGATGTTAATTACTCTCTTTATTATTTACAAGACTTATGCATGATCACAATTCTCACATATATTATCACACCTTTATATTTATGATTCACATTATCTTACTCTCTAATGATTAACCTCAATCCATATTCTGCATATCACTGTCTTAGTTCAAATGCAGATATTTGTCCAAGTATGTAGAAACCGTGAAGGACTCACCGTGAACCAGACACCATGACCAGACACCGTGAAGGACACACCGTGAACCAGACAACATGACCTGACACCGTGAAGGACTTGCCGTGAACCAGGCACCGTGACCTGACACCGTGAAGGACTCACCGTGAACCAGACACCGTGACAAGACACCATGAAGGACTCACCATGACCAGACACCATGACCAGACATAGTGAATATCACACCTTGAAGCTCATACCATGAACCACATACCGTGAAGAAGACACCGTTTCCATAATCACTGTGACATCGTTTCTTATGTTTTTGTCAATATTATTTAAATAATGCTAACAGTCATATTTTTTGTTTTTAATGAAATTAATGTTATTTAATGATAGTTTTTGGCATGTTAGGAAACAGTATCTCGTACCTATGAAACGGGAATCATTCCTACTGCCATAACTCGTGGAATATAAGAAAGACTGAGATGCAGTACATTTGGAACAAGTAATAAGCAACAAGCAACAACGAGAAGAACTTACATACACCCTAGTGCACTATGCTGAACAAGAAGAACAATCCTGAACAAGAAGGAGATTTCAAGTCCTTCAGAGAACTCTCATGAGTGAAATCCAATACTGCAGAAGAACACACAATGAATCAAGATATCTTTCTCACTCCTAAAGAAGACAAGATGAACTACGACTCTCTGTTTTTCAACAGAAAAACCAGAGAAGGACTTAGAAGCATTCCTACTAAATCCAATGATTCTAGAGATATATTGATAATCACTAGAGCATTCTAAACTCTCATCTATCTTCACTACGCTATTTATTTATTAACTTTCGAGTAGTGTGGTGTACTCTGTATATCGTTACACACACTGTCTCCTGCAATGAACTGGAGGATATCAAAATCCTCAATCAATTTCTATGTACTTTTGTTTACCCACATCAACTATGGAAGAGGTCCTTGTGTGACCTGGTATTTGTTTTTTTCCCCATGAAGAATAGTGGTAGAGGTCCCTACCTGGCCGGGACAGTTTTGTAAAACTATTGTTAACCTCGATCCAGGGTGTGGATCAAATTAATATATATTTAAGAGGACTATGTCTCGGCTTGAGACTGAACCTCTTGTTATATCTGTTGTGTATCTTTTATTTATATTTAATGTATACTACATATATCTTATTTATTCCACTACTATTACTTTGAAATACAAAACTATTTTGAAGCAACTTTGATAGTTAAATTAGAAAGTGTTTACACTTATTCAGAATCAATAGGTTAGCTTCAAAAGTTAGTATGATCTTGTGGTTAAATTAACTGAGACCTAATCAATATTTGAGAAGCTATGTGAACATTTACAATCGGTATAAATTCACTACAGTTTAACTTATTTTATAAATCGGGGATTTTAACTAGATAATATTTCAACAGAAATTTTAATTGGAACTCAATTCACCCCCCCTCTTGAGTGTCCACACCGACCAACAGTTTATATGATCCAAACTCATTGTCAGGTATCTACACCCTCTCCATCTTAGAATTATGAGGTTGTAACCCAATGGCGTGATTGTAATGATCATGCTCAAGACATTCTTCTTCTTTAGCCACTATTATTCCAAGGTACTATTAATCCTCTGGATATTGGGGATTTGTGGAATAAATTTGAGTATCCCTTTGAGTTCTTAAAGACTCTTGACTTTGTTAAGGTGATATGTGTTTCCTTAAAACATTAAGGTCCCATCATGAGTTGGTGGGACTCGATAGTTTAGACGACGAAGAATATGGTCTTCGAGAAGAAAAACATCAAGTCAATTTTCATGAAGTAGTTCCATCTAGAATAGATGGTGTTTGATAAATTGATAGGTTTCCTTAAACCTGATCAAGGAAATGAAAATGTGACTTAGTATGCCATCCACCTTTTCAAGATCTTTCAGTTCTCAGTAGATGTGGTATCAAATGAGAATAAAAAGGCCCATTTATTTGAAATGGTACGTTGACCAGATATTTGATCTCAGGTATTCCTCCTAAGAGATCCCCACATATGCTGATGTTCGGGATAGATCTTTTATTGTGTAACTTGACTTGGCTGAAAATTCATTGTTGATAGAAGTTCCATCTACTAAAAGTGTGAGTCTCAGTGAACACTTTAAGGAAAATTGAAACTGGCATACGATTTATGGAATAAAATATAGCAGTGGATAGCATTAATATAACTCCATCAATCTAATGGCCCGTAGGCCATTATTTTTTATTGATTTTTGATAATCCACCTTTCAAGGGGTGAGGTGGAACCCTTAAAAGGCCCATAGGCATAAGTATTACATGTCCCCTAGGCCATAGAAGAATTCATTTCCCATAGGTTTCAAACATTACATAAATCCCAGACTAACTACTTGGAACTGCTCCTCCCCACCATCTTCATCATGAAATCAACTCCAACCTTTGCATGGCTGTTCGGCTAGGATTTCCCATGCATGCACAGAGTTGTCTTGATGGCAGGTTACATACCCTCTCATTCATGAAATCTGTTTAGCTTCTGCTATGGTGAATTCCTCTTGCTCCTCTTCCTTCTAAGGCTTGTTCCTCATAGGTTTCCTGGTTTGCATCTGCACTTAAAGTGGCCTGAAGGCCTTGAAGTGGCCCGAAGGTCTTACAGAGTAATATAACTACAATAAATCTTCTATAGTGTCTAGTAAATTTTTTTACTTACTTCCATAGTGGCAAGGTTGGACGCAAGAAGTGTACTTTCAATAAGGTGCTAAAAATATGTAGCACTTGTGAACACAAGAAAATTTAAGAGAGTTTAACATATATTCACTTCTCTAAATAGTGGAATAGTCTAAATAGTACTAAGAGGATATTCATCATCATCATATGGTTTAATAAAAAATTGATTTTATCCACATGAATCATGAATAAAAATTCTTCACACAGTGGATGAGTATATGAGTGAAACTAATGATGATCATATGATGGTGAGAGGTATTATTATTATTGCTTCATCATTGATGACAATTTTTTTGAAACTGGTTCCTCTCATCCATTATTATTTATCCATGTTGTTGAATTTTTTAATTTTCTCATGTAGATCATGCCTTATGTTATAGAGATTACTACACCTCTCTGAACAAAGAGAGAGAAGAGTCTCTGATACCCTTATTGTGTTTTGTCATTGTCAAAATAAGAGGTTGATTTAGTATATTTGGTTTTAGATATGAATCATTTAGATTTAACTCTCAATATATATTGTACGGTCACTAATAAAGCTCATATTGACTATTTCATTTGATGGGTTTCCTTTAGTGGCCACGATGTGGTGTATCTTGTCTTTCAGGGAGAATGGGACTTAAGGTTAAGTTGATATAGAACTCTATATCAAGAGTTGGGTAGGATGATATTCATATTTTTTTGTCAAATAAGAATAGTAATATTCAAGAAATGATCTACATCTAGTATTTTGGAGTTTCCTAATGTCGTTACATTAGAATATTTTGGTTTACCAATTGTGAGGGAGGTTTATTTTTCTATCAACATTGTACTTGGTACCCAGCCTATTTATATTACCTCATACCATATAGCGCCAAGAAAACTAAAGGAGTTTAAGACTCAATTGGATTTTTTTTTCTAAAGGATTTATTCCCCCTAGTGTGTCACCTTGGGAAACACTAGTAATTTTTTCAAAGAAAGCTGATAGAACCCTTCTACTTTGTGTTGACTACATAAATATAAATTAGGTCACAATGAAAAATAAATATCCATTATTCCAGATTGATGATATGTTTGACCATTTAAAATAGGATATATTTTTTCTAAAATATTGATCTCGGGTCTGGTAATCACCATCATTGGATTAAGATGCCCAATATCCCTAATATATCGTTTAGTAGTAGGTATGTCCATTATGAGTACCTTATAATGCCTTTTGTATTAACCATTACTCTTAAATTGTCAATGGAATTGATGAAAATTATTTTCCATGAATACCTGAATTATTTTTTTGTGTTATTTTTGTAAGCCATCTTGGTTTACACCAAGACTAGGGAGGAAGATGTACATCACTGAGAGAAATTCTGGAAATTTTTACAAATATAAAACTTTATCCAATTATTTCTAAATACAAATATTGGATGGGGGAACAAAAATTATCAGAAAACATGGATTCCAAACATGATATTTCAGTTGACCCTAAGAAGGTGAAAACTGTTATAACCTGGGAGGTACACACAAAGTATTTGATATTCCTAGTTTATTAGGCTTTGTAAGATATTATATCTTTATTTTGTGAAATAGTTTTCTAATTTGGATTCTCTAATGACCCCTCATACATAAACATGATTAATGTTTGTGTGGGATTATAAATACCATGCTTCCATTGATGAGTTTAATCATTTTATAAATTTAATTCTAATTTTATCTCTTCCAGAAGCTGGGAATGGCTATATTGTTTTCTTTGATTCATCACGTTTGGTTTGGGATGAATTCTTATGAAAGGTGAACATGTTGTGGCTTGCAGTTCTTTTCATCTTACGTATCATGAAAAAAATTATCCTACACAAGATATAAATGTTTTGTTAAGTTTTATCTCAAATATATTTAAATCTTCAGCAGATACAGTGGGTGTATTACCAATAATTTTTTATCTTTACATTTTATAAAAATTAAGTATTGCTAAATTTATTACTAATTATTTAAGAAGGAAACTTCCATGACATTTTCTGAAATAATCTTTAATGTAGTAGAATTTGATAGCCCAATTTGTTCGTTTTCATTTGGGAGTCTAGGAATATGTGACCAGGGTTTTATTATTGAGTGTTTGGTTGAAGCATCACTTCATGAGATGATTATTTAGGAAAATAATATTGTTGAATAGCTTCTAAAAATTGTATATTGTTTATACAGTGGCGAGACCATCACTTACGGGTATCTATATTCAAATGGTATACTATGATTCCAAATTTAGTTTTTCATTCCTATACCTTTGATAAATGTTGTGATAGGGGATTTAAATAACTCTTAGTGGTTGTCACAACATGTAACTACAAATATGTTTTATGATATAATAAAACATTTCTAGTGTCTTTGTATAATATTTTACATTGATGGTTTTTTTTCATTATTATTCTTTTCAATAGGGAATGGAAAATCATTATAAGCCTTTGGTTTTTCTTGATCCCCTTCTAGTGCAAACATACAAGTGGGAAGAGATATTAATGGACATTGTGGTGGGGTTTTTGCATAAACCTTGATTAAATTATATGATATGGGTGTTGATTAACCAATTAACCAAATAGGATCAATTTATTGTAATTCATTATTTAAATAAAGTTAAGGATTTGAGATAATTGTATACCCAAGAGATAGTATGGTTTAATGGAGTTATATATTATATGGTTTCTAATAGGTATCTCATGTTTACTTATCATTTTAAGAGGCTCCTCCAGGAAGCTATGAGATCCTAGGAAAATTTAATGATGTCTTTCCATCCTCAAATAAATGGTCAAATAAAACTAATTGTTCATATTCATGAGGATATGATGCATGATTTTATCCTTAAATTTTGAGTGGCTTGGGATATCCATTTTTTAATGGTTGATTTATCCAATAATAACAAATACTGATTTTTTAACAAGATGCAACTATTTGATGCATTTTTTGGTCGACCATGTAAATCAAAACTTTGTTCATTAGGGGTGAGAGAAGCTTCCCTGGTGGGATATAGTTTGGTCCAGAATATGATAAAAAAAAATAGTTAGTTCTCTATAGAATATTAATGGAATATATCCATTATAAATTCAATTTTTATTTGTTTTATGGAATTTAGTGTTGGCAATTTTTGACCTAGTATTTTTTAATGATTCACCTCAGTTATGTCACTGAAGGCTCAGAAAATATAGAAAGTTAGCACCAAAATATGTGGGACCATTTAAGGTTATTATGAATATTGAAACATTACATTTCTATTTATATTTTTCACCATATATTTCAAAAAATTAAAAATTAGTTCCATGCGTTAGAGTTCATAAAGTATCTCTCTGATCCATATCATGTCATGAGCTAGGAGAATCTTGATATTGAACCAGACTTATCCATGACTGAGAAACCATTTTATATTATTTATTCTCAAGAAAATATTCATCATGATAAATATATAAAATTTATTAAATTGATAATTAAAAATGGTTTTAATTCACATGATACATGGGATCATGAGGCACTAATGAGAGAACAGTGGAATCATCTCTTTTTTAGGAAGTCTACTTGATAATATTTTTGGGGGTACAAATCTTTTATTGTGGGGAGAATATAATTATCACTAATATTTTATTTTTATAATATTTATTGATCCATGATGTTCTCTTTTAGTTTTTAATGTGTTGGGGGACTTCTATTCTCATTAGAATCCCTTTAGTTTTTATTTAATAAATTATTTTAAAGGAAAATGTAATAATTTTTAATTAACATTTTCCCCTTACACATGGTATGAGGTCTATGTATGGGTAAATACCTCCTACCATTACCCATTATATTTTTAGGGAATTTAGTAATGGTGATGAATATTTTAATATATTTACATAAGTGTAAAAACATATCTCATAATTTTAAGGAAGAATGATTATGAACTGTGTAAGGGTAGGTCACTTTTTATATCCATTGCATAAGGCTATAGTGTTTTGTTTATTGGTTGTGTATGGGTAAACCTAGGTTGTGTATGAGTAACCATGGAATTGTGTCAGGATGTCACATAAGGGTATTAACTCGTATAAGGGTTCCACATAATAATATTGTGTAATGCTAAACCTTCACTTTAGAAGGGAAGCCTCGTATTTATAAAGGATGCATTAGGGTAATCCAGAAGATGTGGAAGGGTAGATTGGGTGAGTATCCTATGTAAGGGTAAATCCTTTTACACATAAATTATGTCCTTGATATGGGTAATGGTAAACCATGTTACCCTTACACAATTCCCTTTTGTGTAATGAAAATTCTTCTTATCAAGATCACCCAGTAATTTCCATTAATGACATTAAAAACCTAAAATCATGAGAATAATTTATTTTTACTCTTCTAAAGGATTTTGCTACTCTTTTAAATTATTTTATAATAAATAAATTCATTATTTATTTGAAAATAATAAATTAAATAAGGTTTTAATTTAGGGATTTTATTCTATGAAATATGATGCCTATGGTATTTTTAAAAATACATGAACCTATGTTACTTCATTTTGGGAAATCCCTGTGAGTTCTGCCTAGGATTTATAGTTTTCGGTGATTAACATAAGAATTTAGAGTTTCCCTTTGATCAGGGGGTATTTATCCTCTCATATTCCTTATTGTGGATCCCAAATTTGGGTTTTTCAATTTTGTTATCAATTTAGGTTATTTCCTAGGGAAATTCCATTATCTTTTATCCCTTACTAATTATTTAAACTATAATGAATTTTTTTATTTATTTTCAAGGAAGTATTTTAATCATTGATAAATAATTTAGAAAATGGAATATAGTTTGAGTGATTAAATTCCATTGAAAATGACTTTTTGAATAAAGATTAATTTATAGAGAATTTAATCTATGTGAAATGAATGATGTGAAACATGATTTTGATGAAATAAAAGGCCATGAAATGTTATATGATTCGAATAGATATTTACTGATTTAAATGGAAGGAGTTTTTTATAAAATAAATATGGTGATGGTTTTTCAAAGAAATGCATACGATTTTAAAAATTGAACCTGGAACTATTTAAAATTATTAGTGGAATGCTTTGAGTTTGATGGACTTGAATGATATCCCCAAAAATGTCCGATTTATCTTCAAGCACATGGGAGTTTGGGTAGTTATGTCATAAGAATTCATGTTGGGCATGGGTATGCTCTATATGTAAGGTCCTTAGGTTTTTTATTCTATTCATCCTTAGGGGTGTTCCATTTTAACAATATGACTATTCCTTAAGGAACTTCTCCTATTCATCCTTAGGGGTGTTTCCATTTTATTTAGTATCAGTACTATTTTCCTGAGGCTTAAGAATAGAAACATTTACACACCAACATTTTTAATTTACTAATGTGTGTCAAAATCCCTATATAAACCAACCCCTAGGTCTCTTCACCATGGTACTATATTTGATTTACTGATTATTAATAATTATTTGAACATTATTATGTTATGAAATGTTTTATTCAAGTCTATTTTGATAGAAATTATTATTTATTCCTATATAGATAAATTTTTATACAAATTACTACATTGATGTATATTCAAATTCATACCCATGATGTGTTATCCATTTAAATGTTTTGTAAAGACTTGTTAATAATTTTTAAAAGACTTTCATTACATGTTTACTCAATATTAATCATAACTAGTTAATTTTATATGTAATTTCTTCTGAAATGTTTGTTGAAATATTAGTGGGATTTTTTGTTCAGACTCAAAAGTTTCCTTTAGAAATTTATAGACTTTCTTATCATAGGAATCGTAATGTACAAAACCATATGGAGGATGTTTTTTTTCTTGATATGGTGAAATTAGGAGTTAGTAATGATAGGAAAAGTGTGTGTTCCACCTATTGTGAGGAGATTCTATGGTGAAATTATCATTATCCCAAGTTTCTTGGTATGATTCATTTACATCCATATAGAGTTTGACACTTGTTTTTTTTATTATCATGACAAATTTTTCTATTTTATTCCCAGTATTTTCATTTTTTTTGTTATCCTTGTAGAGAAATAATTTCCTCTTAGTGTTTTTTGATGCCCACTGGTTTTCATACCTTTGGGATTAGGAGACCCCTTTGGAAAATGTCAAGATTTATTCAAGTACCATTTTATTTGGTTATCCAAGTAGTTTCCTGGGAAATATAACTTATAAATTTAGTAATTTTTCCTTCAAGCGTGTTTCTTTCAAGTTATTTAATTCCATTGATGTCATCATGTGGTGTTTGATTGGTACTTTATTTAAAATGTTGGGATGGTTTTTAGAAATATTTTTCAATGAATTCACTATTTTTTGACACATTTAAGAGATTACTGAGAAACATTAAGAGGGTTATATCAATATGTGAAGATAAAAATCTTATAAAACTTTTGGAAAAATTCCATTTCATGGTAAAAGATGGTTTAGTCATTGAGTTTCTTGTTTTCTGTAAGTTGGTCGAGGTTGATAAAGACAATGTTGACATCATTTTCCACCTTTCATATCAAATACAAATTAAATAAGTACATCTACTCTGAGGACACATCGATTTATATATAATGTTCATTTTGATCATAATCTCCACTAAACTACAACTTTTAAATTTTCTTATCCAAGATGCTACTTTTTTTTGGATAGAATATTGTGAGGAATCTTTATTGACTCTTAAGTCAAGTATTATCTCTGTAACCATTAGGAAAGATAAAAATTGGAACCTTCTGTTAAAAATAATGTGTGTTTTGAGTGACTCTATGGTAGGAGATATAATAGGATAAAGATGCGAGAAACATTATTTATCATTTTATATGAAATAATATCATTGGATGTGGAACAAAACAGTTACATCACCAATAAAAAATGATTTATTTGTTTTTTATTTTCCATGGAAAATTTTGTTCCTATCTCATAAGACCCCCATTAATATTTTCATAAATCATTATTAATTTAAATAAAATTTACTAAAAAATATGGTATGGTCAGATTTATTAGGTGGGTATTTTTATTAAAAAATTTTAAATAATAATAAAGGATAAAAATGATATTAAAAATAAAGTAGTTGACCGCCTTTCTTAGTCTAATTATATTATAATCCATCCCATATTTCTGTGTTTGGTTCATTTCTAAATATTCATCTCTATTAAATAATTGATATCATGTGGTATGATGATATATAAAAATACATGGTAATGGTGGTAATTCCAAAATTATTAGATTCTAAATCTATAAAATAATTAATTTCAAATGTTAAATACTATATTTTTTATGACCCCCAACTCTATATTTTTTATCTCTAATTAAATCATTTGAAGATATAACCATAAATACAGACAATAGGCCCTTCTTAATTTTTATCATAGATAGGCATGTTGAGTCCATTTTTCATAGATAAAACAACTGTAAATATTTATAAAATTATTTTATTTTATCCTACCCTTACTAGATTTTTATACAAATTCTTTCAACGTTTTCCTAGATGTAAAAAAACATTGTTTCATTACTAAAATAAACCAAATTCCCCTTAATATCACTCTAATATTTAAGATCATTAATTATTATGGAATTGATTTTTTGGGACGCTTCCTAAACTCTAGGGAATATATCTACATCCTCTTAGATTATTATTGTGTATCTATATGGGTTGAGTCCATTCTCACTAAGTTATATTATCATAATGTTGTGATTCCCTTCCTCAAAGAAGTTATTTTCAAGATGTATAATTAATAGGGATATCATTAATGATCATGAAACCTATTTCAATAATATTCCCCTCTCATCACTCATGTCCAAGTATATGATCTCCCAAAAAGTGTGCACATTCTACAACCATCAAACCAATGTCCAAAGTAAGTTAGAAAATATGAAAATTAAGTAAATTATTGAATGTACTATCTTCCATATAAGAACAATTAGTCCATGATTCTCTTAGATTAAAATATTTAATATTATAGTACACTACAATATATGTAATAAATCTAACTGTACTGATTAGTTTATAGAAAAACTTGTCATTTTCCTATTGAAATTGTGCACAAATCCTTTTGGTCCTTAAAAATATAATTTATATATATATATCATTTTATAGAAACAATTTTTAATTATACCTTAATTTTATTTAATAATTAAGGATATAGGTTTATAAAAATGATAGGATAAAAAAATATAAATTTAAAGCCTACCAATCTAGAAACCTTAATGATGAAAACTTTATAATGGTAAATAAGTTCTCCTTTCCACTTAAAAAATTCATTTTCCCTAGGGGAATTTGAGATCAAGGTGGTAATGGTATCAAATTGTACATAATTTCTACTCTCATGGGGTCATTAAGATTCAATATCCCTCTAGTGGATATATATTTTAGGTCAATGGTTATATGGTAAATCCATTTATAAAACCACATCTTAAAAATAGAAGTAAATAGGATTTAAATGATTCGATCTATAAAGAAGATAAGATTTGACGAGTTGTGAGGTTCATGTCAAGATAAAGACTTCATAATAAGAAATTCTGAGGTAAAAACATATTATTTTTAGTTTTTTTATTTTATTTTTATTTTTCTTTCTTACTTCATAAAATAAAAAATAAAAAATATTATATGTATTTCATATTTTTTGTTTTTGATTTTTCTTAATTATGAAAACTCATTGGCGTTCCCATTATTCTCTAATTATGTTATTCCATGAGATTTAGGTTATGAAGAAGTTGAGAATTTTCATTTTAAACACATACTTTCGAAAGTTCAAACCCAATATTCAATCATCTATGAGGAGTCTATATGTGATATTGATCTTAAACGATCAATTTATTATTATTGGGTCTTCATATATAAACAAGGGGATTTTGTTCAATGATTTGTTTTAAAATATATTTCTTGAACTCATCTCCTACACTTTCTTCCCAATTTTAAACCCTTTATTATCTTTAGCTTCAGCATTGGGGGAGATTTCATTCGTGGTTGGGGGTGGTTACTAGATATTTTATATGAAAAAAATTATGGTCATCAATTGAAAATTTAATTTCTTTATTCTTTAAGTTGATAATATACATTTGGAACCATAATAATAAATATCAAATTATTATCCATTCCTTGATTTTAATATTTAAGAAATTTTAGTTTTATTGGATACAAATCACTGTTTTCCGAAGTGATTTTTCACCATTTACTTTTTCTTTCATTTTAATAAAAAAATTGCAATTCACATCCTTTGGATTATTAGGAATAATTTTGAGTTTTTTGAGTGCATACATTCATGAAAAAGGTTTTTTGATGACTTTATGTATAATTTGAGTATATAAAAAAATAAAAAATGAAAAAAACAATAAAATGGCAACATAGAGTAGGGGATTTATCGAATGTGTAATATCCGTTACATTGAAATATAGAAATTATTATTTTATTTCCCAAAGATCAGCATTATTTAACTATTAAAGAGTAATGGATTGACATAATGTGTGGTTTTCAGAACTTGGAGATAGTTACACCATGTATTTTTTAATGTATAGTTTTGAAGCCTCATTTTATTATTAAGACAAATAAAATCCCTCTTTTGACATTGTAGAGTGAGACCCATTATGTAGCCTGAAGGTCCAGTGGTCATGTAGCCCATTACATGGCCTGTAAGTTCAAATTTTTTGACCCAAGGGCCATTCTATTGATAATACTTCTATAGTACCTGACTTCTATAGTACCTGACTTCTATAGTACCCTCTACTACTATAGTTCCTACCACTACTATAGTGCCTCTACTATTACAGTACCACTATAGTACTGCCATAGTACCTGTGCCCAATGGGTTTTGAAAACCCATTTTTCATGTAGGATTACTGGGTGGTTACCACTAAGCTGAACCCCAACTTCATTTCCCCATATACGTCTTGCTCTATGTTTGTATTTTCATATTTATTTTGGTTAAGAAAGACTTATTCACATACTGATATTAAAGTTAAAATATGATTCCCACCTAACACTTCCATAGTTTACCCTTGAAAAAATGAACCACCGTGTATTTTTTGGATTGACAACATGTTATTATGCTTAGTTGAAATTCGATAAAGGATAGCAGTCAATATGAACAAAGGAATGGGATTAGTCTTGGGATATGATTTTATATCAGTCTTTCTTCAAATTTTTTATGGTATTAATGTTTGTTTTATGTGAGGTCATTGTGGCAAACATTTTATGTTAAAATGTGTCTTTGGATGGGAATTGAATTTTGATATTTTTATGCTACTAATTTTCTTTGGACTAACCAAAATAATGTTAGATGGAGTTATTAGCCAATTAAAATGGAATTTTTTTATTGTATTTTAAAAAAATCATGTGATTCATTTTTATTATGTTCCAACTATAATGAATCTTGAAATTTTATTTTCATTTTTCATCATACTTGTAAATAATTTGTTAAATAAACTAATTGTTGAACCATTTTGAAACACATTGTAAAACACTCCCGATAGATAATTTATATTTAAAATTTAAAGATCATGTTACTCATTTTTTTGTGGAATATTGTTCTCTTTTGGAGCCATTGAATATTGAAAATGGAATATGGACATTTTGGGTCCTGAATCAAGATTTTGTGTTGTTAATGAAAATTGGACATTAAGCCACTAAAATAGATTTTTAGAACAGAATCTGTGTCCAATAAATCTGAAATTTTAACTAACTATATAATAATTTATGAGGAACATTTGATTAAAATTTTTTATAATATCATTTGATATTTTTGAAGGTTTTTCATGAAACATAAATTTGATGATGAAATTCTAAGACAAATTTCATGGCCAGAAAATTCATCCCACCATTTCTGGGATAAAAACAAAATGTTAATCTAATTGGGATTTTACCATATATTTTAATATATATTATTCCATATTTTAAAATTCTATAACCCATCCAAATTCACTAATATTGAAATATTTTATGGAATGCTAATGAGGAGAGATAAAATCTTACATGCAATCTTTGGAATGATGTAAATTCAAATATCAACCCACATTCCACCTTGCATTAACCTACAATAATTAATGAGGTGAATTTTAATGCCACATAATTGAAAAAAGACTATCAAAATATCTACATAAGATAGATTTATAAAAGTAAATGGATGTTTTTATTGCTTCTTCTTATTTGTAATGCTATTTTATAATTTTTTATTATAATTACATTCTTCATTTGTAAGTTTTACAAACCCATTATTATTTTCTCATTTAATGATTTCATCATTCTTAAATCTTATTCTCTATCCATTTATCACTATGATGAAATTTTTTTATGTATTGAAACTCCTCAAATAATGTTTTAATTGTCATTATTTTATTATTTTCTCTTATTTAATCTCACTTCAAGGAGCTAACATTAATCTTTCATTGATATTTTTTTATCCATGGAGTGATAACCCTATTATGGGTTGATATTGGGGTGTTTCATGGGATGTATTGGATGTTATTTTATATTATTTTACCATTTAACTAGTTCTTTAATTTTTGATTCCCATTATATAGAATATTTTCTTCTTCAAATTTTTAGAATTGAAAAATGAAATATTTTGAGTTCTAAAACAATCTTATTCCTTAAATTAATCATAAAAATTATTATCTGAGTGTTTAGGTGATTTTATATTGAATTTTATAGGGATTAATGTAGTGAATTTTGAGATTGGATTTTATCCCTCTAACTTGATACTTGTTAAATTAATGAGATAAAATATTCTAAATAAATTCATCCAATATAAACCTATAAAAAAATATGATAAATCCACATTCAATGACTGTTTTAATTAAAAAATATTATTTTTTAATTTCTTCAAATCAACTCACCATAAATAGATGTCAACTTTATATCAAAATTCTTTAACAAATAAATTTTTCCTAGTTTGATTCTTAGGTCTCTGTGGAATTAAAAACACTAACAATACTACAAGAGACCACTTTTACCCATTAGGTAAATTTGGGGGAACCAGTACATTATCTATAGTACTCCATCAGTTTCTTCTTATTATTCATTTTTTTAATCCCCTTACTAGTTGATCCATTATAATCACATTACTAAATAAAAAATTCAGGTTAATATATATTACAGAAAATATAATTGAATGAATATTAAATTTTAAAAAAATATATTAACTAGCTAAAAGGGACATAATGTGTGGTTTCTTTGTTGGATTTACAATATATTGATCCAAAAAATATCTCACTAGATTAACTGGATTTATCAAAATTAGTATTTAGTATTTAATATAAAAATTTAGACATTAATTAAAACTATATAATAATAATGAAATTTATCGTAACAATAACGGGGGTATATAATCGTACCCTTGAATGGTAGTTATTTAGAATATCTTTTAATTTTTTGACTTTTCTTCAAATACAACTCTAATTTTTCCCAATTTACTAATAATTTAATATTCATCCCTTGGTATTAATCCATGATGAATGAATATGGGGAATTATAAATTTGAAAAAACACATTAATTTTTCAATGAAAGTAAAATTTTAATATAAATATATGAAGTAAAAAATACCATTAATCATTTAAAAAATAGTGCATCAATAATTATAAAACAATTCTCAATGTACCACATATATACATTTATGATATACGATCATAACCAATTACGTTTCATAATTTTATTTACACTTTGAAGACGGATAAAATCAAAACACTATTCATCATTCTTATCTAATAAAAAAATAGAATTACCATATTTCAAATATTAATTCACACAGTCCTTTGAATTCATACATTGTGTACGGGTTGATGATGGATAAAAACTAAGTTCTAATTTCATAATGTAGCAATGGATCCATTTAATTTTCTTTATATGGATAAAAATATCTCTTTATATAATTACATATAGTAGTTTATAAATATTTAATTTATCATCAAATTTATCGAGTATAATATAATCTAGAAAAGAAATACCTCTTTTTAATCCAGTTCATTAATAGAATTAATTGGTCATGCTATGAAAATCTCATAGATTTTTGAATTATTCAAACATAAAATATCATTAATAGGAATAGGTTACTCATCTATTAGACTATGAGATACCTGAATCCCTAATATCACATAACCTGAAGATAAACATGAATTATGAATGGTGTGACCATGAATATTGTACATCGCACCTCTGGAGATAATTTGGTGAATGGGTGTAAATGGGTAAGTCAAAAATAGTTTGACATTCAATGATTTGAAAACAACTAAATGGTCAAAAAAATCTAAAAATTTTAGAAAATTTTCTTAAATAATTAATAAAACTGATATTTTAGATTTATAAAGGGGAAAAAATACTCAAATCCTATGGTTTGTGGATCCAAATGTGTTTTATTTATAATTTTGTTCCCCAAGTACTAGTGTTACATAATTGTTTAGAGTAATAATTATTTTTAAATAGTACTTCATTTTAATTCAAAATATTTTTTTAACTCTTTATATTCCTTATCATTATACTTCCACAGTTTTCATTCATTAAAATATTCTTTTAAAGAGACTCTAAAACACACACCTATAACATATCAATATAGCTCAAGGGGATAGAAATGGATCGAAAAAAGTTATTTTTTGTCTCTAGAAAATTAATCATCATGTGTATATACATGGTGTATAAAAACCATGTATTTGTTTTTATAATTTAAACTATAATGTAGTTAGAAGTATGACTTCTTTCATACTTAAAAATCCATGTTATACTTTTTAATTACTTTTATCTACAAGTTAGCTCTTATGATTAATATTTTCCTCCTTCTACACCATAAGACGTGGGATTGAAGTAATGAGGGATCTAATTGATCAATATATATCTCAAAATAGATACACTAATAATTTTTATACTATTTATTTTATCATAAATTCTAATAACATACCATTTTTTAAGTGTAATATATTTTGTCCATGGTTTATGGTTTGGGTATTGTGACTTTGATTCATATTTATTAATTTTCAGCCCTAATTAATTATTTTTTTAAATTAAAATATATGAAAATTAATTTATCAACCACGGAATGTCAGATAAAGTAAAATAACTTATAATTTATCTTAAAAATATTTTTCATATATATATAGACACAATATTATTCCAAGTTTCCATAGAGGTGAAGTGATATAGAATATCAGTGGGTTGAAATTATCAAAACCATCTACATATCCCATATTTGTAGTAAATAATATTGTTTAGGAATTTTTATGATCCTTTACATGAAAATTTAGAAAATAATTCTTTTCCAAATCATCTAGAAAGAATTCACTCTTTAAAATAAAAACAATCAGCATTTCAAGTTTTGATCTATTAGGAATAAAATAAAATGATTCCTGGTATATTATGGTAATAACAACAATACAATAGGATTCATTACAAGTATGACACTATGATAATTGGAAATGTTGGTTGGAACGTTCAATCTAATATTATCACTAATATAAATAACAAATAATGACATATTAGGGATAATGGGTTGACAATGGTCAGTCCATCCAATTGTAAATTTTTTAACTTTATTTCCTGCATTAACTACTTTTTTTAAAACTTATATCTGATAATGCTCTTATCATAAAATTTTTGATGAGACATAATCTTTTCCTCATCCAATAGATCACTAAAATTTTTCTCATCAGTTTGAATAAAATCCTTATGTGGATAAGGAATTTTCTAATTCACATATTTGATAAATAAATTAGAATAAATAAGCTTATAATTAATTATTTAAATTTACTTTTAAGGTCATATCTAACATACAATACATCATCCCAACTATGTTCATCATTAATTACTTATGATTTACCAAGGAAAGGATCAACCTCCAATGAATGGACACTTGATTATAAATTTTTCCATTTCCAAAATCACAATGTACAAAGATATTTTACATAATAATTATCATTGTTAAAAAATATTCATGTTTATATAAATTTCATTTGATTGATGATAAATTTTGTTGAAAAGATAATTGTTCATATTAAAACTAAACTAATGTTACATTATCTAGTGGTTGTATGTAACAAAAACAATTTTATAGTTATTTTGGGTCATCTAAGAAGATTTTAGTGATAAATATCAGGGACTATTAACTCTTTGGGTGAAATTAGATATTCATTTCCATAATCTATTCCCTTATCTTCATATATATTTTATAATATGACAAAGATATAAAATAATACAGTAAAGGGTTGAAGAGTTTTGTAGTTATATAGTGCATACATACATATATATATATATATTATAAACATAATATAAAATTATATATATACTTAAATATAAATGAATATATTTTTTATAAAATAATATATAAACATTTAGTGAAAATGTATATTTGTGTGTGTATAAATCTTAATATATATATTTGTAACATATTGTTTGATTGAGTGATTTATTGACTTATATATATATATATATACATGCACACACACACATATATGCATGTATATATCTATCTAACACACACAGAGAGGTGTATATATAATATATGAGGATGAAAATTATTTATGAACATTGATGAAGAAATGAAGAAAACTCAAAATTAATACTATTTTGTAAAAAAAGGAGTCAAAAGAATTATCAATGAAATGTGGATTGTATACCATGACTATTTTATTGATTTAAGGAACAAAATTGAGAAACAAAAAGTAGAAATAGTTATTTAGTACATTAGTTGACTTGAAGGAAGAATAACTAAGGAAGAAGGGGGTAAATTAAGTTAAATTGTGTGACCTTGTCATTACACTTATTTAGTAATGGGAAACATCTATCTTTCTCAATGTTTATTCAACATTGTGAAAGATCATTTATTTTTCTCTAATAAAGGGCACTGATTAATAAGTTTGAATATGGTGTGGTTGAATTTGGAATTCATCCTTGTGATGAAATTCAAAATTATTAGCAAGGTTTTTCCATCCTTGATATCATACATGCATCCTGATCATTTATTATTTTTAAATAGATTGAACAAAAAATAATAATTTATATACTTATTTTACAACATATATAATTAAAAATTCCAAAAAAATTAAAACCTTTTCACCTCATAAGAAATAGGTTTAAAATATATTTATTGATAATTTAAATATATTGTTATGATTTATTTATTTCTTATATAAATTAATAATAATCTAGTAAAATAAGTTCTTTAGTTTATCCCAACCCATCATAGTTGGTTTTTAACTAGGTCTTTCCAAATATAAATATTTATTATATTCAACAATATATAATATTTAATCTTAAAATATAATAAAATAATATATAATTTAATAAAATAATATAAAAATTAAATACCTTATAGACAAACTAATTTTATTCAAAAATCATGAATTTGAAAATGTTAAAAAAAATTATTTCACATTGAGATTAATTTAGGTTACCATTATATTTAAATATATAATGATATTACCATATAATTTTCTAAGGGGTTATTTCTACAAGAAATTGAAAATGCATCAGAAAATTATGATTATATTTTATTGTATTTACAACTTATTGGGATTTTTTTAGTTAAAATTTGAACTAATTAAAAAAATATAAAAAGTTATTGCAAAAAATGGAGAGAGAGAAAGAGATATATATTAATGATATACATTTAAACAATTATATGTTTCATTTGAAAAAAAATTATTTTTTCCACTTATCTTTGATAAAGATATGGATGATTTAGCTTCGCAAATCTAGTTAACCTCTATTGTTACTAAACTAGGTCACTACATACCTCAGGAACACCTCCTAAAATTACAAAGGATTCCACTATATGTGATTGTATAAGCATTAAAATTGGGGATACCGTACCCATAGGTATAGATAAATATTAAACATAGTGGATGCAATATCAAGGAAATTATCATCAACAAAAAAAACACAAAAAGGTAGGAATAAAAGATAAATATTTGAAAATTGTGAATATAAATAACATGTTTTATTGAAATAAACTATTTTACATGTTATATAACTAATAAAAACGTAATTTTTATCTCCCATGGGAAGATTATATACAACTAGGTCCAAAAGTAAGTAAAAGTAAAGGAGACATTCACAAAACTGTTTATGAGTCTTGGTTTGGTTTTATCCCCCAAAACTAACCAAACTCGACCAACTCATCCATATGAAGAAGTAGGTCCCTCACCCATACCTATTTCATGACAGATGAAGTTTTATTGGGTACTACGTATCCAAAGCATGGTGTGAGTTAAACATATTATTCCGTAACATACAGTTTCCTTAACAAGTCTACTGAATACATGTGCATTATTTATATAAATATGTAATAAGAAAAATAAATAAACATTTCACCTATATAGTGCTCCCGCTAAAATACGTGTGAATATAATTCTAAATACCCCTATAAGATGAGTGATATATCAATAATATTATAATAATCAAGGTGAATGAGCTATCACCATTAAATTTACAAGTTTAATGAATCATAAACATAAAAAATCATCTAGAAAAATGTTCATAAGGTATCAGATCTATACTAAGAGAGGAGTTAATTAGTGAAGGCTAGTTTTTAAAATTTTCTTCTTTCAAATAAATCACAAAATTTAGTTATAAATTTTCTATCTCGAGTATATTAAACTTATACACACTCGAATGAAATAAAATAAAATAAGAACAAAGAATTAAATAATTTTTACATGGTTTAGCCACAATGTGTGAGCCTAATCCTTACTATAGTAGTTTTGTATCCCATTCTTTAGATTTTTAAATAATATATTATGATCGATATAAGTGGTTGGGTTGGTTTTTATCTAGAAAACATTTTTCATAGAATAATACACTTCCTCCTATAGATATTATATCTCCCAATAGTAAAATGAAATATATAAATCCACGAAAATAAGAGAGAAATATTCCTTTAATTGAATGTTTTTTCAGAAAAAAATTCGAAATCTTATCCTTAGTGTTGGGAAATATGGTATCAAGGAATCATAACACAATACCATCAACCAAAATCTGATTCCGAATCTATCTAATTAATTAACACATAATGGCTTATATTTCTCAACTCACTACATACAGAAATATATAAAAATGTACCACTTCTTCTTCTTTCAAACTCGGCATTGTTTTATAGTAAAAATATTAATCATAAAAACATTACAACATCATTGATAAATAATTTCTATTTTCTCTTATCAAATATATAATATTGAGTAAAAAAGATTTTTCACTTCAAAAACAGTCTCAATTTTATATTATAATACTTTTTATTCACATGTCTATTTAGTTTATAAAACTTATATGCACACATAAAGGAAAATTTGTTTCTTCTCACATGCTCATTTTTCAACTCTCTTGATTATCCTAACCATAAAAAATCTACCTATTCAATAGAATTTTTTTTTAGAATTGGTGGATCATTAACTTCTCATTTCATTTTCAATATAACTAAATTTTATAAAATGATTTTTTCATGATATTTCTTCCCAAAAATAATATTTATTAAATACCAATTTTTATCACTCGAAAATTTTCATGAAAAATGCACCAAGATCATCATGTGTGAATGTCACCAATATTTACTTTTATAAATGAATTTTCATAAATCACCCCCACAAACTCATAATTTTATAAAACAATTAAATTTGACATTTATAACATTATTTCTTATTACATAAACTAAATTAGCTTCAGCATACCTTAAATTCATAGTTTATCAGAAAAAAATTTATGGTTGTGACATTAAAGCAGTAGTAGTACATGTTTTATATTCATGAAAAACATATAATAAACATATTTCAAATCCATAATGAACTTATCTATCATCAATATTTTTTTAGAATGTTGTATAAGAACTTGATAATATAAATGAATCATCCTATTAATACATATAAATTATTATTTAAAATCAAATAAATACATTTTAACATCCTTGAGATCAACCTCATTTGGTTTAACATGTCTAATTTTTGATTTATAGGATGTGGGTATCAGATATTAATTATATTTAATAATTCAAATTATAGAAGTGATTTTCTGATATTTTAATATAAACTTCAAATTCATCAGGTTTAGTTTTTTAATAATATTCAAATCATGGAGTACAAGAGTCTTTAATCAATTGGAACCTCAAAAATTCTATAATTATTGATTCTTACATAAATAAAATAATGTTTTTCAGGAAAATTGGTTCTTTTTCATAAGCACATTATATTTATGAATGTGTGATTATTTTTATACATCCATGATATTGGTTTGAGGATGATTCCAATGCATAAGAGATTCATTCTTATACAATTCTCAATTAATCCTTACAAAGAGAAGATCCAGGGTTTTGAAGTATAGATCTTGTTTATGAATATTATCATTATGGTTACAATAATAATATTTATCGTTATGTAGGACAAGGAATATGCTTTTATAGAATGAATGTGCCTCAAATATTATGTTTCTGCAGTATGACGGACTATGCATATATAATATAGGAAATAATCCTTATGTAATGCAGACATATCCAATTATTGTTTTAACTCATAAAAACAAAAACTCATCATCTATGTCATAACCACTTTGAACCTCTTTAGTAACTTCTCAACCACTATAAATCTCTTCAAAAACAAATCAATGACTTAGTTGAAAAAAATAAAACAAACAAAAATTATTCAACAATTCCTCCAACAAAAATAGATCCTTATGATCCATCACCTATCAAATATCAATTTGCAAGTGAATATTTCTTCACCAATATTAGGTGGATGATACACATCCCCTATTAATACATAGGTGGATGATTTACCACTATCTCAAAGGTCAGGTTGACTAGACACAACTAAAACATCTCAACTTAGTGGATGATATACAACCAATATCACTCTAGATTTGGATGATATATTATCATAACAAGTCATCTTGTACACAACAAACCACCAAAACTACATCTATAGGTTAGTGATTAACCACTAATATCATTCTATATGTGGATGATATGTCACTATTATCACATCACATGTGGTTGATACACCACTAGAATCAAATATTCAATAGATATTTTATTATAAAAACAATTCCATATGTAGATTATGTGACATTATGATAAGCCTCGTAAGTGGATGATACACCACAAATATGAAAACTTGATTCAATGATATACCACTAACATAACATCCCTAAGTGGTTTTGGTCCCACCACTTCATCATCCACATGGTGAATGATGGATCACCGGCCCTACTCTGATGGACAAGAAAAAACCATCTATATTTGAGTATCAAATATTCCATTAATGCATTGAAGGTGGATGAGACAACACCCATGTTCAAATAATGGTGTGAAAGGAGGAACTACATACCCTAAAAAAATGATTATTTTTTCATTTAAAAAAATTAAATTCATTTAAAATTATCAATCACATTGACGGTTATTCTTATAAGCCATTAACACTTTCTAAATTATTTTACCCTTACCATGTCAACCCTAGACTAGAGAATTCTCATTATAAACCCATTTACTATATACAATTTGTCACCATACTAGGAATTTACGGTTTATTCTCAATTATAAACACCTTTATAGGTCCAAATTAATAGTTTCATATTTCAATTCAAATGTTAAATGGTCATTGATAACCATTAATGGAAAAAAACATTTTTGGTCTCCACTCATATTATATGTATTTGTGGAAACTAATTTAATTTAGTTTTAGTGAAAACAAAATAATATGTTATTTCCTATATTCTATAAAAACACTAAATACATATGTAAAAATCCAAAATAATTAATGGAAAACATACTAGGGACTAGTAAGTCTTGATCATCAAAGATCCTCAGGTGATTCATCCTCAAAAAGAATAAATAACAATTCCTTGAAGATACTCCACAAATTAGGTCATAACCACCAATAAATAATGAAACATTAAGAGAATCGAATATTTATCTTAATAGGAAGGTTAGAATCACTCATATAACGCCCTTGTGATAGTAAAAACTTTGATTTAATCATGAATGATGAATATATAAGCTTGTAAAGGAATAATTAATAGATAGGATAAAGGGAGAGGGTGATAACTTCACCTAGGTTATAAATAAGGTTGAATCCTCCTTTTACATCATTTTAACAATTTAAAATTAAATTAATTAAAATTACATAATAATCTTAGGATCCACCAAAACTATATAGAGACACCACTAGAACTCTGGTGGCCCTATTGGGGTTCAATTTCCCCTCACCCCCCTCTAATGTTCTCATGCTAGAAATGGAAATATCCACTTCCACTCCCATATGAAATCATATGTACCCCACCATACGTCCAATCTAAAATCTACAACATTACATATTTCCGTTTATCATGAATCTATTTTCTAAAAATACAAAACCAATACACCTATAACCCCTAAAACAACAAAAAAATTCAAAATACATGAGTTTTATCAAACATAGATCAAATGAATACCTTTAAAATTTGGGTTGTTATAAAATCCTCAGCATATATCAGCTCAACTTTAAGAAAATTTGATGAGCATTATTGAGACATATTAGTGAAAATCTATAGCTACCAAGCCCATATATTATATTTTTCTCCCAGGTATCCTATTGGATAATCCTATGCTTCCAAAACACCCATACAAAAAGGACAAATTTTCTGTGTAAATTATTTTAAATATGATATACTGTCTAAATTAGTTTCTTTTCAAATGAAATTCAATACTCCATATCAACCTCATTGATTATGATCCCATGAAAATTATTGAGATGGTTTCTTTGATGATGAGGTACATGGAATAGATTGTTCATAGTAGAATATCCATAACTAATAATTAATAAATATTCCATTGTATTGATCCTCTCACCAATATCAAATGTCCTCATAAACCAGGGAGCCAACCTCCCCTGCCTATGGATATTCTTGAGTCCAAACTGAGGTGTCCTCTTATAAATACCTAGTAACCCACATGATACTCCAAATAATGACATCATCTTCCAGTATAAAATCATTTCTTGCTCTGAGAAGTCTTTAATCACTTCTTGATCAGGTGAATATTCATTGACATATCATGCATGATACTCATCCTGATAACTACTAACTCTATTACCTCTATCTAGTATAGAGGGGATTGGTATAAATTTTCTTATAAGTATTAAATTTATTTTATTTACATCAATTATTGATTACTATTATTATAGGAAAACTCAACAAGTGTAAGATAGTTCTCCATTGAACTACCAAAATCCAAGACACATTCATGTAGCATATCCTCCAACACACGGATGGTATTCTAAAATAACTCATCTATATAAGGATGGTTGGAAGTGATCAGGTGAACCTATATATCAATCAATTTATATATCCCCTACTAGAAGAACAAAGTAAAATGTGAATCTAAATCAAAAAAATATACTAAGAACCATTTGAATATGAACAAAATTTCAGATATGTATTCAACCCAAATCATTGACGGAATACATATATCAAATTATTAGAAATTGTATATCCTTCATCAACTAATATATGATATCATATACTGCATCACTACCATGATATGGACTTATAAATCCTATCACAAACTCCATGGTCACATAATCCCACTTACACATAGGAATAGGTAATGGATAAAGAAAATTTGAAGGCTATAAATGCTCAAACATTACCTAGTGACACTCAGTCATCATGAAACACACACCCTATGTATTCCTTTATCCTGATATAGTAATACTTTATTTAGATGTCATGATATATCTTGGTAATTCCAAGGCGATCAAACTATATTGATTCATGTGAATCCCATATCAATTCCTCATGTGTAATGATAAGCATTAAAACCATGCCTTGGATATAATTACCTCATCGGTGTCTAGGGAACAATGATTTGGAGAATCCCTACTCTATATAGTTTCTTTCATTATAAGAAATCCAGGTTATATAACTAACTCTCCTTCACTCTCTCAAGGTGTGAGGATGAAATTCATAGAGACAGAAGGTTGTCATTTCCCTGATACCTCTAAATGTCAAGGTGTGTCTTAGTAAAGAGGCTCAACATCAATCACTTAATACTATCCAAATTCACCACAAATGAATTAGTATTCCTACTCAGTGCACCAAAAATAATGTTCCCCTTCCTCTGGGTACACACTATATCAAAATAAAAAGACTATAGATAATCGACCTAACTTTTCTATAAAAGGTTTAGCTCCCTCTAAGGAAAGATATGCCTTAAGTCATTATGATTTATATACACCAATAAAACCCTAACCTAACATGTAGTGAAACAAACATCTCAATATGTGCACCACCAATACCAACTATAAGTCATGAATGGGGTTGTTCCACTCATGCTTCCTCAGCTAACAAGACCCATAAATAGTCATTCTCTTTCCCTGTATTGAAACTGCCCTGATCCCAACTCCCGGATAATCTTAAAATAGTGTATACTCATTATTGGACTCGGGTTAGGTTATGATAATAACTAAAGTAGACCTTCATTTTATCTCCTCAAATTCTATTTCAGAAGAGTTTGACCACATGAACTTCACCCATTCGTGGTTAGGGTCATCAATGACATTTAAAAGTAGGATAAACCATAGATTAATAGTCACTAGTAACCTTCTATACCTAGGAAAATATTAATATAAATCGAATTAATAGACCATTCCCAATAAATTTTATCCTTGACGTTCTATGGGTCCATTTATATGCCTACCTCAAATACCACAAAGCATGAAAATTTTACCTCACTGATATGGAACTAACACTTTAAGAGCATGGAATATATCATATTCTCACTTACTATAGTTATAAATATATATATATATATATATAAGTTGATCCTCCCTCAATAGCGAGTACCTAAAAATATCATCAAGAAATAAAACTACTAAATAACATATACAACGATGGAAGACCATATTCATCTAGGATATGAACATTTATTATGTGTTCATTAAACTAAAAAAATCATAAGATACACATATATATTACATCTGACCATGAAAGTAGTATATCAAATATTAGAAGGCTTCACTCTCAATTAGTGATAGCCTGATAAAAAAGTTATATTAGAGAACAACTTTTATCCTCTCTTCTGATGTGATAGGTTTTTGATATGAGAAAGTTGAAAGTAGTTCTAAGTCATCACCTAGTTCAGTGACTAATAATCCATATATAAACTTAATAATTAATCCACCTTCTTGGTGAAAACATGAGATCACCCCAACGTGACATGATTAGAATAATAAATCCCCTTACATATAGATCCTCTTCCCAATCCTTCAAATCTAGAAGATTTACAGGATCCATCATGTAGGGTGGAATGGATATAGAATCCATACAATTCCAAATATTGATCATATACTCAATCTCATACTTAGGAATTAATCCTAAAAAATTCAATAGAAATTCATACTGGAACTGATCAATTATACGAGAAAAGACTGCATGGTATATATCCTCATCTCCTAAAACCATAATATCCCATTGAGTTTGGATTAATCATATCATCTCATAAACACATCTAGAATGTTCGGCCTATAAATCCCACTCACCAATATAGATATTATAGTCACCCTCTACACACCTGAAATATATCGAGGGGTGATTGAATTTTATGTGTGCTCTAGATTGATTCGATCAATATATCTTGAGGATCATATCAAAAATTTGAATCTCTAACCTAAAGAATTCTTAGATAATATTATATCCATCGATCATTATAGAACAATATATACATATTTAGATACCCAAAAATCACCCCCCCTGAGGACGTATTTATAAACAATACCCCATAATGGTACTCTATAATAATACCAAAATAACTAATATTGGATAAAATATGAATCAGAGTAATAGAATCATATAAAATAACATAATGATAAGGGTTTATGCAATAATAATTACTCCTTAGACTTAATATGTCCCCATACCAAATTTAGAGGTAATATTCTTGATAGTGTGAAGCCAATTCCCAGATCTCCCATCACCAGACCACCCCCCCCCCCAAGGGACGTCTCCTAGTCGGCATTACTTCCCCTAACTCTATGTACCATGACCTTCACTATGAATCAAATGGATATAAGATCCCTAACATCCCATATGAAGCTGCACTCCATTCCATGGATCTAAACCATTGGTATGACTAATTCAACACTTGATAATAATTCATAGTGAAATAACACAATACCTATATAAATACACCATCTCTTCATCGGAGTGTAACTCCTTCAGATATTTATCCTAATAAATAAAATTATTTCCATTTTTACCAGAGTGATATCACTTGAATAAGGCTCTCTTGTTTTTAGGAAATCAAAACAATGTTCCCATGATTCTCTTCTTCTATGCACCCTTGAGGGACTCCCCAAACCTCTACTTATTATTTCTTAAAAAAACATTTTTTTCCACTGGTAGAGGACGAATTCTATCATGATGATCTACTATATATCTAGTTATACTCTATAATGAAATTTAAAATTCACAAATTTTTAAAATAATTTCAACTAAAATATATTCACTTGAAATTATAAAAAATGCCTCAGAACATCCTAAAAAATGGATAAAATTATTTTCACCTGCCAACACTGCTGTAAATTATAATTGGTTGGTAAACAAGGCCAAATAATAAATCACTAATATACCACTAAAACATATGTATAAACTCCCTTTATCTATCATACCTTATTGTAAATAATAATAAATGTTAAAAAATGCTGCCCAAATGTCCTCCTAGGAAAACCTTGCTTGCTAGTCTTCTTGGAACCAAATTTCCAAGATTCATTTTTTTGTCCTCAAAGCATATATATGGAATTATTATCCCCTATACTAGGGTTTTATCAAGATGATAAAATATTGTTTATATAGAATATATCCATAACTCAGTAGATTACATTTTTCCATAACCTAAAAAGAGTGGTGGATACAGCAACTGAAACTCATGGGTCAGATCTGACATGGTTGTCATATCACTTCATGCCTTATTCCCTATATACTGAAATACTTAAATTAGAATCTCACAGATCTTTTTATTGATGCGAAGAACATGAAAAATAGGTATATATAGATCAACAAATAGTGCGGTATGATAATATCCACCCACATAGTTCTCAACCAGAGGTCTCCTAGGTAAAAAGTCATTACATTGTTAATCACAGAACTTAGAACACATTTAATCATAGGTCTAGGTATAAGAGTTAATCTTCAACAATAATTTTAACATTGTAGTGATTAAAAAATATTCAATATCAATTTTTTAACACCAATTATTTGAATTACCATTGTGAAATGTATATATTTAGAAAAATCAAGAAGGAAGATTCTTATATAATTGTTTTTTAGAATTAAAGAGAACAAAAAAAATTTCTCAAAAACAATATCAATTGAAATGTTCAATTTACGTTCAAAATGGAAAATTAATAATTTTATAATTTTGGAACTCAAAAAAACACTAATATTCTAAGAAATCATGAAAATAATAATAAGATATTATATATAATGAAGTAAAACAAAAATAGGATGTTAATAAAAGAAATTGTACTATATATTTTTCCTAGTATTTAAATATAATTGATAAATACTATTTCACTCTTCATCTTAACTGATATCTCCCTCATAGTGAATGAAGAATGAAGTGAGAAAGGAAAATTTAATAGAGAAATAATACATTCAAGATATATTGGTAGATGAAAGATAAAATTAATGTTTGGAAGGTAAATGAAATAAATATTGTAATTTGTGATATATTTAGAGGTGTGATTGTTATTTATCATTGGTGTGATGTAAAACAATGAATGTTCCATGTGCGATGTGAAAACATTATCGGTGGTAAAGTAGAATCTTGTAGGAATGATATGAAAAAGAAAATTGATGTGAAAAATATTAATAAAAAATGATTTTGATTTCGGTTATTAAAAGAAACGATATTTAAAAATACCATGTTATGGGTTTTAACATCATTTATTTCAATGACCGATGTTAAAATTCACTTTCGCATGGGTTTTGAGATCAATTATATTAAAAAAAATTAAAACCCTCCCCTATAATGGTGTTAACATATTTAATTTAAACTATCTACGTTAAAATTATTCTTAACATAAGTTATTATATATCTTATTTTAATCATCCAATGTTAATTCTATTTATTCTACTAGTGACACACTACTCTACCCTAAACGTACACCCTATGATATAAGGGTTTCACAAATATAGGCTCACGTATAGCCTCACCTACCCACTATTGGGTTAGATATCCTCTAACAATATGTCACATAATAATAATATCATATTATATATGAATTCATCAATTATGGTTTAGTCAACAAATACGTTATATAAGAAAACATTATATAAGTTTTTCTTGAAACATTAAATGACCCAATGCTACATCATAACTAGAATATTAGTCAATAAAACCAACCATAAGAAACCATGTGAGTGTTTTTTAAGCCTAAAATGATGAAAATTATTCATGAAAACATTATTCTTACCACCCTATACTAATACTTAAAACCAATAAATCATAAATCAATATCAGATTTTATTTTATTTTAAAAAATAATTCATGTGTAAAAGTGAAAACAAAGAATAAGACACTCATCCCCAGTAAACTGGAATTTCCTCATGAGCAGGTTAAAAATTTATCATGTAATGTTGAATTAATTATTTTTTTGAAGATGATTTTTAGAAAAGGGAATACCATAGTTCTTCTCATAAGGGCTGCTAAATATTTTAGATTTTGAATTTTAAATAAATTTTATAAAACAAAAATAAATAGAGTGGAATTTTTAAAATAGTTTGATATGAGAGAAATAAAAGAAAAAACTTAGGGATTTTATAGAATGGAGATAGTCTTGAGATAAATGAATTTAGGTGATCATTTAAAATTCACTTCATAGTCTTCTATGTTTATAGTTATTATAGGTTTATTTAGGGTTTTATTAACTCTTTGGTTGAGGTTAACTTGATTCCGTATTACCATCTAGTCCCATAAAATTATACATGTAGACATAAACCATGGTGTAACCTTTGTTTAACCAATTTACACATATTATGAATGATTTTAGGCTACTAATGCATAAAATAATCGAATTTTTATGGGATGTAAATGGACACCTATTTTTTATAATTAGAAAAATGTATGTTTCTATTGTGTTATATTAGTGTTGATTAGTTAGGCAAAAAATGCATTATGTGTAAGAAACTCTATATAATACTTTGATAAGAATAATATAAATCAAGAGAAAGGCACATTAAATTTTTAAAACATGAAAAAATAAATCAGATGAATATATAATATATGTGTTGGAAATCTTTCAATTGTGTATCCCCCTCATAAGGACCTCTGATCATTTAGCTCACCATCAAGAGGAAGAAGAGGATCAAATGGATCTCCTTCTCCATTTAATCTCTTATAGGGATCTCCAAACCCACCATGTCTATGAGAATTGCCCTAAATATTTCTAAAATTGAATAAATTTTACCATGATTAAACATATAAGGGGGATTCCCATGGTTCTAATTTATATGTAATGATAGGTAGTTATTATTGTTCATGGATTTAAAAATACTTCTTATAGCTCAGTTTTTGGAAATTAAACAAACTAATATATGCTATTAAAAAACATAGGAGTTTTTTTAGGAATCATGGATTTTTCTCTATAATATTTTATGTCCTATTGATTTATATATTGTTAGATATTGTTAAATTAACTTGTTATACTATTGAATTTTAGTGGTTTCTCTTTTCGAATAGGTTGCTTCATTTGGTCCACATATAGAAGAATTATGAATTAGTTTATTCTAATAAAATTTCATCCATGTATCTATGGATCCACCTACAAAATTGTATCCCAATTGGATAGATATATTTATTTTAATGTCAAAAGTTTTTCTCATTTTTTAGCTTCCCCAAAGTTTGGCCTATTTTTATTCAAGTTCATCTTGAGCTCTCCAAATCACCTCCACATATAATGAAAACATAGATATATAGAAATGTACATTTTAAATGATATAAAAAATTAATTAATTGATGTAAAATATAATTCCTATTGATTATTATATTTTAAATTAATAATATAGTAGCATTTTGAAATAAAGGCATGAGGGTGGAATATAAAAGTGAATCATGATGTGACTATACTGCCACACCTGAATATTTTCACACTTATGAAAAGATACATTTTATAAAATGATAAATGAATATATTCCCTTGTATATACAGATTTAACATTCAAAGAAAATTGAATTCATGGTACTGGTGTGAACATATAAATAACTACACCAAGGGTTGAATATCAATGAGCATGAAAATGAATGTCCCATAAATAATATCAGAACAAAATTGAAGGATATTCATAATTTTCCTCCTATAAAATAAATCCATGAGTCAACCATACCACTAAATATCAACGTGACTGTGTGTGTAAAAACCATTCTATGATAATATTTCTAGTTTATATCCATTAAATATAGGTATTTTTAAAAAAAATAGGCAAACCTAATTATTTCCCTAAAACATGACCTATAACCTTTATTATCAAATTTGAAAACCCAATCACCTAATAAATATCATAAGTTTAAAAAATTTGATTTCATATTGTATATTATATTGTATTATTTTTATTATTATTATTATTACTATGATCAATGAAAAAATTTGGTATTATCCATATGTCAATCTCGTATAGTAATGACACTAATCAGATAACATGTGAATATATGGAAAAAACCATTTTGTAAATCCAACTAATATTAAAATAAATTATATATAAAATTAATTAATTATGAAATATTCACATTACATGGTTGATTGTAATGATGTTTTGGAATGTTAAATTACATAAATAACCCATAAACTACTAACAAAGAGGATATAAATATCTCAACTGTTTTCTAGAGATACAACATATAGTATAGTTAACAAATAACTAATTATACTTAGATTACCGATTAATATAATATTATTTCTCAAACTCACATGAAATCGGTGAAATAATTTTTTTAAATGTTAAAAAAACATGAAATATGGAAATTTTTCATGAAAGTTTAATAAATTTCATCATCATATGGTCATTTAATATGATTATTTCAGCACAAAAGTGAATAAAAAATAAGATAAAACAGGTAAAAAATATAATGCAATAGGGGAAAAGTGATAAAAAATTGGAAAAATTATTAACTCACTAAGTAAATTATGAATACCCTCCCCTCTCACATCTCCCACTGCCACCCACACACACACAACTATAATTTCCATTATCCGTATGTTAATTAAAGATATGGTGTAAAGGATAGAAATAACATGGTCGGTGTCAGTGATAGTATAAGGCCCCAGCCTTAAACCTTACTTAATCTTGAGTTATTACAAGATTACACATTGAGGATCTTTTAGGGTTTAGAGTTTTAGAGAATTAGATCATAAAACTTGTGTTACATTCCACATATAAACAAAGTGGTTACATAAAGATAGTATTCTTCATTCCCATCAATGGAAACACATTTGAAATAAAACATGGATTCTTTTTTCCACATCCTTGACCCTATCATCTTATCATGTACCTTTCCCTTGACCTGTGAAAAACATTTCAAAAACTTGGGATGAGCATAAAAACTCAGTATGGGTTATAAAAACATGGGAAGGAAACATGAGTTCATATATTCATAAGAATGAAATCATACTATACCCATAAAACATAGGCACTTTAACATACCTCATAAAATCATGAATAAATCATAGAAACCATAAGACATAAAGGTAACTTGAGGCATTCATAACATTCTTACGTAGGGAGTAACCCTCTTGGTTACGTTTGGAATACCCATCACAGTATATTCCCTAAAATCTCTTCGGAGAAACCATAACGTTTCACTCCTTTGTGTTACCCAATGCATTGGAGAGCTATAACGGGCTCACCCGCCCTTAGTCTATCACATAACCACCCGTCTTCATAATAATGCCCATGAACCTCAACATAAACGTATCACATAAAACATGCATAAATGAAACATAACATTTCCACCATTCAATCACAAGATATCAATACCACACATTGATATAAAATTATTATGAAAACCATTTTCAATACCAAAATAAAAGAAAAGTAAAACATGGTATTTATTTTTCTTTTAAAAAGAAGGTATGGCTTGTAGAGGAAGCCGAAACTCAAATAACGGTCATGACGGCAGAGAAGTCGTTGTCGCCGCATACGTACGACAAAAACATTCCCTTTTGTCGTTTAGTAAATGCTTCGTATAAAAAAGATTCCTTTTGAATAAACGTAAAAGTCAAAGGGGTTTATACACCGTATAAAAGAAAGTTGTGTATCAAATAAAATATGCCTCAACGAAAGGAGATTGAGACGAAGTCCCATACCTCGTATCCGACTTGACTCGATCGTTCTTTAATGTCCTTTAAAAGTGTAACTCCTTTTGATTTGAGCCTAAAGGCTTCCTTTGAAAGGATTCTTCCCAAAGGGAATCCTCTAGGATGGGGATATGGATGTGGAGAGAGTAAATGGGCAGGGGTTAGCCGAGCCAAAGGCTGGAAGAGTGTGTGAAATGAGGTAGAGGTGAGGGCCTTTTATAAGAGGAGAGGAGGGGCACTTTTGGAAAGTAAATGAATATTACTTTACTTGAAAAGGTGTTTCGGTTTTAAAAGGTCCCACATTGATAGAATTCGTGGATAAGGTGATAAGGGTTCGAAATCCACTCATCCAATTGGTTTTGGACATGTGTAGTTCATAGATTTTACATTATCATTCTATTTTATTTAAATCGTCAAATAATGATGTCATCGCTGCATCATTATTATGTCATAAATAATTAAATTTATTTAATGTCTAAAAATTATAAACAAAATACTATGATATAGGAAATCCTTTTATCTTTCCAATGACTATTTATAATCAAAATTTCGACTTGTATAACCCCACTTAAAAATTCTTTTCATAAAACATATTATGTTTGTGTCATTTTCACTTTAACATTAAATAAAAAGTAATTTATGTCATTTCCCAACAAAAGTGGATCCATGGGGTCCCCAAGTTGACCCATGGCATGTCATGGTCGGCCATGACACAACCAATGATGTTGGGACATGTGTCTAGGTCATTTCATTTTATTAAAGTATTATTTATACCTTAAACTACCCTAATTACCACTAATCGTGATTAAGAACTTAATAAGTTACTATTCACCAAAAAATTATTATAATCTTATTGAACCACATTTTACATTCTAATGACAACCATGAATGTCGGATTTTCAAAATTCAATACACATTAGTGGTAAACATTCATTTAACTGAAAAATCAGTTCGCTTGATTATCACTTAGTGGTTTCACTATTCATCAAAAATTGAAGTTTTTCAGAAACTTACCAAAAATTAACCCTAAGCTATATTTGATATTCTGAATTCAAAAATGAAGTCTATTTTATAAAATTCAAAACATATAGGTCACATTAATTAATTTAATAATTAATTCCCGCTGTCAGAGCAAATAGCGTGTTTTTATGAAACTATAAGTATCAAAAGATTGACTCCAGTTTAAGTCCAATTTCAAAGTGAAATTGACTCCAATGACCACCATTGGATTAAATGGTAAAAATATATTCATATTACACATTAAGACCAATTCAAAAGATAATCTAATCATATAAATAAATTTGATTAAAAAACAGTTTTGATGTAAAATGCAGTATTGTTCACTATTCATTAAAAAATGAACCTTGTCAGAAAAATACCAAAAATTCACACAAAGTAAATTTTGATGTCCCAATCATAAAGAATAAGTTTATTTTGACAAACATAGTTTATAAAACTGTCAAAAGATAAATTTAAAAAGGGTTTTCCATCATAAGGCAGTAAAACAATCTTTTAAGAATATTAGTGTATTCCATGCTTAAGATTGGATTTATTTTCATCTTAAGCCTCTAAAACACTATCTTAATAATTAATAGACATAGGTAAAAATATCTATTATTCATTACTTACATGGGATGTTACATCCTTCCCACCTTTAGAAAATAGTGTCCCCGCAATTTATTTACTTATCGAATAAATGGGGGTACTTATCCCTCATTGTATTTTCAGATTCCCATGTTGCCTCTTCAATCATGTGGTTTTTCCACAAAACCTTTACCTAGTGAATCACTTTATTCCGTAATACTTGCTCCTTGTGGTCAAGAATCTGGACCGGTTGTTCCTCATAAGATAGGTTCTCTTCTAGCTGAACTACCTATGGACTCAAAACATGAGATGGATCTGGCATGTACTTTCTCAACATCGAAATGTGAAAAACATTGTGTACCTGAGATAAACTCGAAGGTAAAGCCACTCGGTATGCAGCTGATCCAACTCTCTCCAGAATTTCATATGGTCCAACAAACCTTGGACTCAACTTTCCTTTCTTACCAAATCTCATCACACTTTTCCAAGGAGAAACCTTGATAAAAAGATGATCACCTACCTCGAAAGATAGATCCTTCCTCCGGTTATCCGCATAACTCTTCTGCATGCTCTGAGCTGTTCTCATGTGTTTCTGAATCAGCTGAACTTTTTCTACCATCTCATCTACCAATTCTGGTCCCATCAACTTCCTTTCACCCACTTCATCCCAGAAAGCTGGAGTTCGACACCGCTTCCCATATAATGCCTGAAATGGTGGCATCTGTATACTGGAATGAAAAATGTTATTATATGAAAACTCAACCAAAGAAAGATGTTGGTCCCAAATTCCATGATGATCCATAGAACAAGCTCGTAGAATATCCTCCAATGTCTGAATTGTTCGTTCTGACTGCCCATCTGATTGAGGATGAAAAGCTGTACTAAAATTTAACTCAGTACCCAAAGACTTCTGAAGGCCCTTCCAAAAGTTAGAAGTAAACCTGGGATCACGATCTGATACAATGGAGAGAGGAACTCCATGTAACCTGACTATCTCTTTAAGATACAAACGGGAAAGTTGATCAAGAGAGAAAGTATCTCGTATAGCCAGGAAATGAGCGGATTTGGTCAAGCGATCAACAATAAACCCGATTGCATTATTACCTCGAGATGTCTTCGGTAATCCAACAACAAAGTCCATGGATATATTCTCCCATTTCCACTCTGGCACTGGTAAAGGCTGAAGCATCCCTTTCGGTAACTGCCACTCTACTTTAACCCGTTGACATGTCAAACACTTCACAGTAAAATCAGCAATATCTCTTTTCATTCCATCCCACCAGTAATATTCTCGCAGATCTCTATACATCTTAGTACTGCCCGGATGAACTGAAAACGGAGAACTATGAGCTTCACATAACAACTCTCTCTTCAACTGTGAATCACAAGGCACACAGAGTCTCTTCCCAAATCTCAAAACACAATCATTATCAATGTTGAATTCAGGCAACTTACCTTTCTGAACCAGCTCTACCTTTTTCTGCAACTCACTGTCTTGCTTCTGTGCTTGATTGATTTTATCTGATAGAGATGATCTCACTGATACCTGAAACAAAATAGAAGGACTTCCTGCACCAACAACTTCTATGCCAAAGTTCATTAAATCGTTAACCAATGGATCACGTTCTAACTGCAACATTGTTAATGAAGCATTACTTTTTCGACTCAAAGCATCAGCCACATTATTTGCTTTTCCCGGATGGTAATGAATTGTACAATCATAATCCTTGATTAATTCTAGCCATCTCCTCTGTCTCATGTTTAACTCATTCTGAGTGAATATATACTTTAAACTTTTTTTATCGGTATATATTTCACACTTTAATCCATACAAATGATGCCTCCAAATTTTTAAAGCAAAAACAACAGCAGCTAGTTCCAAATCATGTGTAGGGTAATTTACCTCATGATTTTTCAACTGTCGTGAAGCATAAGCAATTACCTGATCATTCTGCATTAGGACGCAACCAATTCCTTTCAATGAAGCATCACTGTATAAAACAAACTCACAATTCCTGGAAGGTAGTGCCAAAACTGGAGCATTCACCAATCTTCTTTTCAATTCCTGAAAAGAATCATCACATTCTTTTGTCCAGATAAACTTAACACCCTTCCGAGTTAGCTTAGTCATTGGACTAGATAACCGTGAAAAATTTCTAACAAACCTTCGGTAATAGCCCGCCAAACCAAGGAAGCTATGAATCTCGGTTACATTTGTGGGTCTTGGCCATTCTTCCACAACTTTTGTTTTTGCAGGATCAACAGTTATTCCATCTTTAGAAACAATGTGACCAAGGAAAGAAATTTGTTGCAACCAAAACTCACACTTGCTGAATTTCCCATACTGTTTCTTTTCTTTTAAGGTATGCATGATAACCCTTAAATGTCTTTCATGCTCTTCTTTACTTTTAGAAAACACCAAAATATCATCAATGAAAACCACCACAAACTTATCCAAGAACTAATGAAAAATTCTTTTCATTAAGTCCATGAATACAGCAGGTGCATTGGTTAGCCCAAAAGGCATTACTAAAAATTCATAATGGCCATATCCCGTACAGAACGCGGTCTTCGGAATATCTGCCTCCTTTACCTTCAGCTGATGGTACCCCGATCTCAGGTCAATCTTTGAAAAAAACTGAGCTCCCTGGAGCTGATCAAACAAATCATCGATATGAGGCAAAGGATATTTGTTCTTAACAGTGATATTATTCAAGGCTCTATAATCAATGCAATGTCTCATAGAACCATCTTTCTTTTTAACAAATAAAACAAGAGCACCCCATGGTGATGTGCTAGGTCTAATGAAACCTTTCTCTAATAAATCTTGCAATTGCTCCTTCAACTCTAAAAGTTCAATTTGTGCCATTCGATAAGGGGTTTTTGAAATTGGATTAGCATCAGGAACTAAGTCAACAGTAAACTCAACTTCCCGATATGTTATTATTCCAGGCAACTCATTAAGAAAAACATCAGGATACTCATTTACCACTGGCACATCATTAATCTGAACAGTACCTTTATTTTCAACGACGTGTGCAAGGTAACATTCATTTCAATCTTTTACAAGTTTCTCGGCCTCTTGATATGTTATAAAAAGTAAGGGTTCATTCCTGTAAACAAACTGAAAGTCTTTCTGAAAAGAAACTTCTTTAGCTCTACAGTCAATCTTAGCATGGTAAATAGAGAGCCAATCCAAACAAAGGATAACATCAAACTCTACTAGAGGTAGAAAAATAAGGTTTGCAAGTAAGTTCTTTCCACAGATAAGGATAGGAAGATTCTTATAAATTCTTTTTGCCTTAACATTCCCCGAGGTGTTTTTACCAAAAGTTCAGGAGACATTTCTTGAGATGGTATTCCTATTTTACTAGAAAAGGTTTCAGAGATGAAAGAATGTGTAGACCCCGAATCAAACAACACACTGGCATAATCTGAAAAAACAAACAAAGTACCTGATACAACTTCATTTGATGGCCCGACATCTACTGAAGTAGTTGCAAAGGATTTCACCACCCCTTTCTGCTTGTAGTCTAACTGGTTCCCATCACTCAAGCTCTTTGCCGGACACTCGTTTGCATAGTGACCCATCTCATTTCACTTATAACACTTCACTAACTGTAAATCAAATTTGTTCTTACCTTCAGCTTGATCCTTTTCAGTGGAATCACGAGCCTTATGTCCCATCTTACCACATCGGTAGCACATTCCAGAATTCAGAAGTCATTCCCCAGCATTCCTTTTTCCACATTTATCACAAACTGGAAACTTAGTTTTCTTACCATCAGACTTTTTTGAAGAATTCTTACCTTTCTCCTGCCACCTCGGTCTCTTCTTCTGCTGGTTGTTATAGAAAACTTGGTCATCGCCAAACTCCATTTCCACCTTCTCAGCACATCGAACAAGCTTTTCATAACTTTTAAACTCACGAGAAGCTAATGCCCTTCGATATTTTGGCTTTAATCCTGAGTAAAAACGATTGATTTTACTATCAAGTTCTCGAATAAAATTTGGAGCATACCTTTCCAATCGAGTGAAACTTTCTTCATAGGCAGCCACTGAGTCTTCCTCTTGCCTCAATTCCAAGAATTGATTTTCCATCCTAAGTCGAACAGCCTTAGGAAAATACTTCTCAAGAAACATAACATTGAATTCATCCCAGTCAAGAGCATCAATCTCATCGGCGTCCCTGATATTTTTAACCATAAACCACCATCGATCTGCTTCACCCTCCAAACGGTAAATATCAAGACTAACTTTTGATTATCTGAACACCCCATGACATCAAAAATCTTTTCCAGTGCTTTAATCCACCCTTCAGCTAGCACAGGTTCAGATGATCCTCTGAATGATGGTGGATGTTGCCTCATTAAATGTTCCACTACTGACATGTTCCTCTGCGGTTGATCTGGCTGATCTCGGGCATGAATACCACCACCATTTATCGCTTGAGTCAACTGCGCCATTGCTGCAACAAACTGTTCAGTTCCAATTCCGACCATTTCTGGATGCTGATTTGGAAGGTTATTTCCTTCTGTATGCCTTCCTAGCACTGCTTCCATGTTTCCTCTGTGGAAAACCATTCTGAACAAACATGTCTTAGATTAAGCAACATGGTAATCTTTAAATGCTATATCATTTCAAAAAGAAAAATTTGGATAATCACTTAATAGAATTCTAACTCCTAAAGTTATCTAAACCGACCTTTGATACCAACTATAAGGCCCCAGCCTTAAACCTTACTTAATCTTGAGTTATTACAAGATTACACATTGAGGATCTTTTCGGGTTTAGAGTTTTAGAGAATTAGATTATAAAACATGCGTTACATTCCACATATAAACAAAGTGGTTACATAAAGAAAGTATTCTTCATTCCCATCAATGGAAACACATTTGAAATAAAACATGGATTTTTTTTGACACATCCTTGACCCTATCATCTTATCATGTACCTTTCCCTTGACCTGTGAAAAACATTTCAAAAACTTGGGATGAGCATAAAAACTCAGTATGGGTTATAAAAACATGGGAAGGAAACATGAGTTCATATATACATAGGAATGAAATCATACTATACCCATAAAACATAGGCACTTTAACATACCTCATAAAATCATTAAAAAATCATAGAAACCATAAGACATAAAGGTAACATGAGGCATTCATAACATTCTTACGTAGGGAGTAACCCTCTTGGTTACGTTTGGAATACCCATCACAGTATATTCCCTAAAATATCTTTGGAGAAACCTTAACGTTTCACTCCTTCGCGTTACCCAATGCATTGGAGAGCTATAACGGGCTCACCCGCCCTTAGTCTATCACAGAACCACCAATATTCATAATAATGCCCAAGAACCTCAACATAAACGTATCACATAAAACATGCATAAAGGAAACAAAACATTTCCACCATTCAATCACAAGATATCAATACCACACATTGATATAAAAATATTATGAAAACCATTTTCAATACCAAAATAAAAGAAAAGTAAAACATGGTATTTATTTTTCTTTTAAAAAGAAGGTATGTCTTGTAGAGGAAGCCGAAACTCAAATAACGGTCACGACGGCGGAGAAGTCGTTGTCGTCGCATACGTACGACAAAAACATTCCCTTTTGTCATTTAGTAAATGCTTCGTATAAAAAAGATTCCTTTTGAATAAACATAAAAGTCAAAGGGGTTTATACACCGTATAAAAGAATTTTGTGTATAAAATAAAATATGCCTCAACGAATGGAGATTGAGACGAAATCCCAAACCTCGTATCCGACTTGACTCGATCGTTCTTTAATGTCCTTTAAAAGTGTAACTTCATTTGATTTGAGCCTAAAGGCTTCCTTTGAAAGGATTCTGCCCAAAGGGAATCCTCTAGGATGAGGATAGGGATGTGGAGAGAGTAAATGGACAGGGGTTGGCCGAGCCAAAGGCTTGAGGAGTGTGTGAAATGAGGTAGAGGTGGAAGCCTTTTATAAGAGGAGAGGAGGGGCACTTTTGGAAAGTAAAGAAATATTACTTTACTTGAAAATGTGTTTCGGTTTTAAAAGGTCCCACATTGATATAATTCGTGGATAAGGTGGTAAGGGTTCGAAATCCACTCATCCCATTGGTTTTGGACATGTGTAGTTCATAGATTTTACATTATCATTCTATTTTATTTAAATTGTCAAATAATGATGTCATCGATGCATCATTATTATGTCATAAATAATTAAATTTATTTGATGTCTAAAAATTATAAACAAAATACTATGATATAGGAAATCGTTTTAGCTTTCCAATGAATATTTATAATCAAACTTTGGACTTGTATAACCCCACTTACAAATTGTTTTTGTAAAACATATTATGTTTGTGTCATTTTCACTTTAACATTAAATAAAAAGTAATTTATGTCATTTCCCAACCAAAGTGGATCCATGGGGTCCCCAAGTTGACCCATGGCATTTCATGGTCGGCCATGACACAACCAATGAGGTTGCGACATGTGTCTAGGTCATTTCAGTTTATTAAAGTATTATTTATACCTTAAACTACCCTAATTACCAATAATCGTGATTAAGAACTTAATAAGTTACTATTCACCAAAAAATTATTATAATCTTATTGAACCACATTTTACATACTAATGACAAACATGTATGTCAGATTTTCAAAATTCAATACACATTAGTGGTAAACTTTCATTTAACTGAAAAATCAGTTTGCTTGATTATCACTTAGTGGTTTCACTATACATCAAAAATTGAAGTTTATCAGAAAATTACCAAAAATTCACCCTAAGCTATATTTGATATTCCGAATTCATAAATGAAGTCTATTTTACAAAATTCAAAACATATAGGTCACATTAATTAATTTAATAATTAATTCCCGCTGTCAGAGCAAATAGCGTGTTTTTATGAAACAATAAGTATCAAAATATTGACACCAGTTTAAGTCCAATTTCAAAGTGAAATTGACTCCAATGACAACCATTGGATTAAATGGTAAAAATATATTCATATTAAACATTAAGAACAATTCAAAAGATAATCTAATCATATAAATAATTTAGATTAAAAAACAGTTTTGATGTAAAATGCAGTATTTTTCACTATTCATTAAAAAATGAACCTTGTCAGAAAAATACCAAAAATTCACACAAAGTAAATTTTGATGTCCCAATCATAAAGAATAAGTTTATTTTGAAAAACATAGTTTATAAAACTGTCAAAAGATAAATTTAAAAAGGGTTTTCCATCATAAGGCAGTAAAACAATCTTTTAAGAATATTAGTGTATTCCATGCTTAAGATTGGATTTATTTTCATCTTAAGCCTCTAAAACACTATCTTAATCATTAATAGACATAGGTAAAAATATCTATTATTCATTTCTTACTTGGGATGTTATAGATAGATGGATTCTTGAATATTTATTTCCTCCATTAGGGACTCTAAAAGGGATTAATGGAGGTTATTTTACTTCTATACATTAATGGTGAGTTTTTTTGGGTTCCTTCATTTTTTACCCCCACAACCAAAAAAATAGACATTAGTGATAATGTATGGGCCAAACTAGTGAGAATGATGATTACCTGGGAGAAACATCACCCATTTATTGTAAAGGACGAAAGTCTACCTAATATAGAACACTCGATAATGGATGAAGCATCTATGGGTAGCATTGTTTCATTCCATATATATTAAAGTGTTTTTATATGAATCTCTTATTATTTCCTAAAACTCCTAAATCTCTAACATCTTTTGATCAAATGTACCAAAAGAATTGGTATTTCATTGTTTAATGGACCAATAGGCATTGTGTTCTATCTCAATTGGGAGGTGAAATCTCATTCCAAGTACATCACAATAATTTGATATGTTTGTGATATTTTTGAAAGTAGTATGGTAATACCCTAATATAATATTGAGTCTTTTAATCTTATCCTTTATGTTGGGTTGGACTATTTTTTCACTAATTTTTCCCCTCCCTATTTGACACCTCAATATGATCGTTTATTTGGGGGTAATAAATTGTTTAAACATTATTCTCAACCCCATTCTGATTGAAAATTTATTATATTGTGTAATTGTATAAATTAGAACATTTTCAATAACGATGAACCTAAAAACTCCAAATCAATAAGTGATTTGGGTTCTTAAAAATTACATAACAAAATTTGATTCATCAGAACATGTTCATCATGATTTTACCCATTTAGACACATTTCCACTTCCATATGATTTTTTATTTTCCAAATTAATTAGGAAATGGCCCCATAAATTTAATTCCACAAATATTAAAAATATCATTGAAAATGAATGGTATTCATGGAATTTCACTTATTTTAGATACATTTAATGTTTTTTTAAAATTATGATAACCTCTAAAAAATCTTGAGCATGCCAAAATACTTTTAGAAAAGATAACCAAGAAACAACTACCTTACAAGTAGTCCATGTTAGACCAATGTGGCCCCCACATGCAAGACTGTGACAAATCAGGAATATTAAATATTTTTTTTATCAGGAATACAACTCCTTCGGAATTGATCACTATATGTAATCCAAAGGAAGCGGTGATTACAAATTTACTAATAGGACTCATGTTTAAGACAATCATCATGATTTTTATTGATGTCGGTAGGGATACCAGATGCTTCTAAATGATTTATAATGAAAGTAAACTAGGGAATAATATATTTCCCCTGATATTATTTATCACCTATAAACATGTCTTTTATGGGAATGAAGGGGGATGAGTTAATTTATGATGATGGAAGGAACCTATTGATTTATTCAAACTCCATAATATCTACACCTTTTATCCCAAACTTCTAAATTAAATTCATAGAGGTGTTGAATTCAATGAATGATATGTGGTTTAGATTATAATATTTTAAGGATATAGTTGATGGATATATGGTTAAAATATATAATCACATTGAAACTAAATTATATGAACACTCTTTATATAAGGAAAACCTAGTTGAAAGAAATTTTTCATCAACTAGGGTGTAGTTGTCCTTTGTTAGTTTCATTGTATGTGAGGTATATGTAATGACATAAAGAGATTGATTGACAAATTGTGGTAATAATTCCCTAACTACATAGTTAGAAGCATCACACGTGATCTAAAATGATAAATACCATTGAGGTGGTTATATTACCTTGGATGACATGAGACACCATTTCAATTTATTAAAATAATTCTCCTAGTTTTTATCAAAAAAATTTATTTATCCTTATGGAGTAATCAAGAGGTGGGGAATGTAATCTTACATGAGAATTGAATTAAATAGAGGTAAAATCATGCATGACAAATGAAATAATTAACAGACCACAAATTTATATGTATTGTTAATTATGAAATTAGACGTTATTCGGATTTAACGGCTAGGATATCATCCCCATAAATGACATTTCCATGTATTATCCCTTGTTGTACTGTGAAATGGAATTTACCAAAATTTAATTTCAGATTATTTTTAGTATAAATACAATGTAAAACACCTAATATACTCAAAAAATAATCCAAATTTTAACAATAATCATGAAATTATCCTCAAATAATTCAATTAAATTCTATAAATAATCTAAAAAATACTCACCATGCATTACTGGAAAGTACCTGAATCATTACAATGACCAAATAGAATCTTTAAAATATTCCAAAGGGGAATGTGAAGGTTTTATTTTCCTCATCCTTATGGAAAATATAGATCCGAAAATATCTATAATACCCATCCCAGAAAAAAGTGGTACTTCCTCACTAATATGATAGTTATTCGGCACACTGGTAGGTACAAATCCATTATTTTTCAATTTTGATTACTATTAGACAATTTGTATTCGGAATTTAGTGAACTAGTATGGATAATTTGTTATTAGATATAGGATATATTATTCTAGGAACAAATAATTTGGGTACCTACTTTTTAATTACATCGATTTGATTTAGGTTTAATATAGATTGTGCCTAGATAATCGGTTTAGCCTCATCAATTAGAAATATACAATGCAAGAAAATTAATGGTAGTTTAAAAATATACGATGCAAGAAAATTAAAAATATACGATGCAAGAAAATTAATTTTTGCATTTCTCTAATGGGTCATGGATCTAAAAATGTTCATTTCCCCTAGGTTTACTGGAGGTTATGAAGGTAGTTTACGTAAACCATAAATTTTTATTTCCCCATTGAGAAAATGAGTTGGACAAATTGATTTTTTACATCATGTATAGTAGATTGGGTTATTTAATATAATTTTAGATTATCTAAAACCAGTTTTTTCATTAAATCTTATAGGATTGGATTGGGCTTTAGAGGGGGATTTAGAGTGGTATTTATGGTGGTTGAGTATTTTATAGTTGTGGTAGAGGATGGATTCTCATCCTTGATTGGTTACATGAGTATTGATGTTGGTTAGAAAATCCTATATTTACAATAGGCTTGGTTATCTTACCATCATTTTCTCTGGATATTATTGTTTTTTCCTAATGGTTTAGGTATACGATAAGCCTTGTAATATTTACTCATCACTCTTATAATGTCCTCATAGATGAAGGGATATAGTCAAAATAGTGGGTGTTAATGGATAAAATACCATAATGGGTTAGAGGAGGAGGTTGATATTTCATATGGGATGTTTCAATTTGATGTAGTATGATACTTTAATATTTAAAATTTTAGTCTACTTTATTCTCAAAATTATAATTTTTACACCATTGATACCCATAATGGTTACAATGGACTTGGAACAAAATTGAATGTGTTTTCTTCCATGTTTTCAATGAAGCTCATTATTTTGATTGGAGTCTTGCCCATTGGGGAACCACTTATAGTAGCAAAAAACATATAAAGATCAATAGTAATTAGAACATTATAAATATATTTCATTAAAAGTTTATCCCTTATTTGGTTGTTTGTAAAACATTATCAAATCCTCTTAGAATTATCATAGTGTTAATAAAGTGTTTCCCCGGTAAATTGTATTATTCCATATATTTCTTTTATTATAATTTTATTTTTGTATTTTGGGAAATATTTTTCAATAAAAATTGATTTCATGTCTGCCCAAAATCTCATTCTTATTTTCACATTGTACAACCAATTATTTTCAATGTCTTTTATAGAGAATGAAAAGTACCTCAGTTTCATAATTTCCTCATCCACACTAATTTGTTTTAATTTTAATCACATAATATAGAATTATTTAGTGTTTCTGTGTGGGTCCGGTCTCGTAATTACAAGGAATTTTGAAAAAACTATTAGATCAAATTTATGTTTTACGTTTGTTACTTCACCATGTATTTGAATAAATATAGTTTTAATATATAAAAAATGAGAATATAATTCCTTTAATGTTTGGTTATTCACAACCATGTTATAAAAATTCAATTATACTTAATTTATAGTCCCAAAAGAAGAAGGTTTTAGAGGTTCTTTGATGGGTTGTGTGTCCTCATTCAAATATTCATGTTCTGTATTTCAATGTCTATGATGTAAAATCCTCTCCATATTAGGTTTCAAGGGTGGTAATTCACCTTAATAAAAATCTATCATGTAAAAACCCAATAAATAATTAATTATAACACTACTATATATATATAAATAAAAGATATATAACATATATTTATATAATTTAAAAAATAAATTATCAAAAATACACACTTTAAAATATAGCGCTCACTGACAACAATGCTAAAATTTTAACATTTTATCATAAAGGATCCAATAAATTAGGATTTTGATAATTATTTATAGTGTAAATAATAACATCGGTCATCTCGCTAGGAATATTAATCATTTTAGAGAGTTATTTTTAATTGAGTTTTATAAAAATTTAAAGAAGATGGTTTTTTGCACCGAATGTTATCTTTTTTGTTTCTTTTTGATTTTTCCATTATTTATTGGAGGTATTTAGGTATTATCCAAAATATTCGTTAGATTTATTAGATGAATTATAGTGAGAATATATTGTGATAGGTGGAGTTAAATATGACCATACAAATGGAAACTATATTTATTAATCCAGAAGAATGCCCACATGGCCTAACAGGTGACACTAATAAACGATGTTGGAGTCTTGAGCAGTTTTAATTTATTAATGTATCCATACATGGTGTTGGTGATATCAAGATTTTTATTTTTGATACATATGGTTGTGAATTATTTTGGTGAATTTTATAAGGTATGGATATGAGATATGTTTCAGAATATCTATAGAGAAATCTGGTTTTAATCATATATATAAGAAAATTGAAAAGGAAATATATTCATAAGACTTTTACGGTTTTCATAATACTATTTTGAGGATCATAAGACTAGTTTTGTTTTAAACGCATGGAAAGTCACTTGTGGGCATAAGTATTTCTTCATGTATTTTTTAATATTTCTCAGAGGGTATTTAAAAGTCTTCTCAATGGGACTTCATAAGAATTCTCAAGGGGAATTTGTATGACTCCTCAAGGGATGCCGTGAGTCTTTCTAAATGGAACTATAAAAATTTTTTCTTCTAAAAAAATATTTATATATGAAGGTACCCTGAGGATTATAAGACTTAAATAATGATTTTGTAAAAATTTACTCAAATTCATAATAGTTTTTCCTCTATGAAAAATTTAAATGGATCAACGTTCCTTGTGGATCAGAAGAAATTTTTATGGACTTTATAAAAATTTTCTATCACTGTACGATTTTTTTCCATTATGAAAATGGTTGATCAAGGGAATCTTCATTAGGTTTATTACATAAAAATAGATGATTCTTAATTTAGGATTTATCCTTTTAAACATCATGATTAAGGATATTAATATAATTCATGTTTTAATATAGTTCTAATAATTATAGATTAAATTGTTATAAACCATTAAGAAAATAAACCCTGATACAAAGAAATATATAAATAATCCAAAGATAAATATAAATTACGAATCATAGTTTAGCTATATGGAGTGCTCCACTATAAAATTACATATGAAATATTGAAAAAAACATCGTTGAAGTTCATGAAAAATTAATATTTATAAAGTCCTATGTAAAACTCACAACTTAATAAAATTGTATGTATGGTTCTCGATTCGATCGGGAAGGCTATATGTGTTTGTGAGTGACCAAAAAAAGCAAAAACAAAAACAAAAAAACAACCAAAAATTAGTTGGTGAAAAAATGATATGGGTGAAATTCAATTTTGAAAATGAATTTGTGATGGAAAGGATAAAATCAAAGAGAAGAGATAAAATGGGATGGAATTAAGGCCCTCATACTATTTCGAATAGTTAAAAATGATATTCTCTTATTTGAATCAAATTAATATATATATTCAGTCTTAAGAATTTGTTTATTCAATAATTTTGTTAATTTATTTTGATTTTGATACTCACAAACACCCACATTTATGTTGCTAATGAAGTTACTATATTTGAATGTCTGGATATTAATTACTAGAATAATGTTTTTATTTGGGAAGAATATTCAGTATTAAAACCATGGGAGGATTTTTTTTATAAAAGAAAAAGTATTATTGATTTTTTTTATAAGTTATCTGGAAACAATATTTATACCCTATGTCTTAAGTGGAGTGTATGGTTTGTATACCCAATGTTTGGAATAAAATCATGGATCAAAATCCCTAATTTTGGAAGAAACTCTATATTTGAGGAATAAATGTATTGTTTATCATCCCGAATTTTCTAATCAACCATTAATTATTTATTACTACACATACAAACCTTATGTTTGACATGCTCAAAAACGGAGTTTTAAATTATAGATTATTTCTGTATTTTCTAATTATAGTCCCAGTATAATTGAATATCTCTTAAAAGATATTTAAAGATGGATTCAAAGGATCATAGTAAACAGATTGTTTAATTAAAATATTCATGAATTATCAAGAGATATTCCTTTTCTTTTTTTACTGAAATTAATTACAAAGTAAAAACTGATGTTTTTGAGCCAAATGAAATTCTGTGAAAAATAGAATTTTGGTGATTACTAGAAGGGTTTTTTTAAATTGAACTTAGGAACTTAATTATGTGATTTTTTAATGTTCTAATTTTATGTTATTAGACTTGGATAAAGTCCTGAGAACTTTCCCAAGACTCTCTAGGAGTTTTGGGAGCACCATACTGGGAAAAAAGGTTTTGAAGGACCGATAGTGGGAACACGGTTTGTCTGATACAGTGTAGATGATAGATGGTAACCCTACAGATTATTTTTAGGTTGGAAGAATTTGTCGCTTGGGATGCACACAGTTTTCCATATTTTCCCCTATCCAACACAGTTAGTGATCCGGGAAGTACCTAAACACTATTCACTACACAATTGGTGTACAGTTCCTAAACTATGCAGGACAAGTCATGTAGGGGGCCTTGGTGCCTAGTAATGGGGTTCATGGTTGGCAAATGGTTTTCCAAACAGTGCGGCCCAAACCGTGTGTTGCGCCCTATTTATAAAAATTGGATAATTTTAATTGAAATTAAAATAAAATTTTAATAAAAAAACCCTCACTCTTCATTCCTCCCTCATACATGACACAACACCCCTAGGGGGTTCCCCTACGACATGAAATAGACCACTCCCCTGGATCCCTCCCATTTTTCAATTTCTTCTAATTTTTCACGTGACTCAAAAAGGTTGGCCTCTTCCTTCCCTCTCCTTGTTTCTGACCATTTTTTAGTCTATTCATCACTTGGTGAGGTTTCGCCAAACACCCAAGGTTAGGGGTTGATCCAGATTTTTGTGTTCTTATTGTCTTAGGATGTGTGGAGGCTTCTTCAATATCATAGGATATGTATTCTAGAATCATCCACTGAAGGCGAGGTAGATGGTTTTAGATTGTCTTGTCACCATCGATTACGGTAAGTTAATAAACCTTGTGTTTCGTTTCACACCCTTAATTTGATAATTGTAAGGTGTGTTAAGTCCCAAAAAAATTTATATTAATTTTTAATCATCCTCGCTAGTTCTCACACACATACACAGGTATGTGTGTGTGTTTGTGTCTATATATATATATATATCTTCCTTGTGTGTATTCCCTCATGGAGAGGGGAATACTTAAATTGGAGTAATATATATATATATATATATATATATATATGTGTGTGTGTGTGTGTGTAATAATGTTTCTGTGTGCGAGTGTAGGGTGAATTAGAGTGGTCACCACCTAATCTGAAAAGATTGGAAACACACATTGGTTATCTTCTTAAGGTAGGATCAATACCCATGGAATTTTTATTTAAGAATGCTTTATTTGATTCTTTAAATATTTTGAATTATGATTTTCCGTGGATTTTGGATCTTCTTAGCTTGAATAAAATCCTCAAATGTGATAAATGATTGGTTGATGAATAAAGTCATGTTTTTTTAATAAAACCCCCCCAACGGAGGTATGTTTCCTTCAAACCAAAAATTACTTATAGCTATTATATCATGATTAGTTGTGTTTTTATAATTATGTATGTCTTTCTATTGGTGTTTATATATGGTATGATAATTCATGGTGCTTTTATTTTGTTAAATGACGCTGCCCATATGAGTTTAATGAGGACTATGCCATGTAGTTTTTTTAATAAAGTAATATTTATTATATCTCTTGTTTCCCATGTGAGTTATGTTTAAGTCTATTCCATGAGATAGACTTTCAAACTTGAAGCAACCCTTGGGTTTTTTTATTAAATGGAACTTGAATGGATTTGGAATTAGACACCATTAGGTGCACCTTTTACCCCACGTCTTGGGATGTCAAACATGTAATTGATTTTTAGATGAAAGTCTGTATTAAATGGATTAATTGGGAAGGGATGAGGGACTAGGATCCTTGTAATTTAGTATATTATTGCTTGATTAATAAGGAAATTCCTTTTTCTAGATATTCTCAATTGATTTTGATACTACCATGTCATGTACTAGGTTATTAAGTTTAAGAAGCTTTTTATAAAAATTTTCCCATGTTTGTGAAATGATAACTAAGCCATATTGTATCTTGATAGGATTATTATTCTTGTGATGTTGGAATTGGAAATGTGATTATTTAAATGGATTTTAAATTGATAGCCCATGTGATTTATGGTCATACCATGATCTGAAATGAATTAATTAAGCATGGTAAGATCGTTATCATAATAAGACCATGTGCGTGAATGAAAGGCCGAGACTTTTGAGGTTGGATAATTCTTTAATCTCCCTCTTGATGTGATTTTGTTAAGGGATGATCTTCTTTTTAACTAGTCAAGTTAAATGAATTTATTGGATAAATTTTTAAGAGCCTTGGGTGATACATGGATTCATATTATAATTACACGGATGAAATAAATTTCCAAGAACCATTTTTATTCCAAGGGTGATACATGGATCCAATTTAAGGATGCCCTGGAAGGACTCTTGAGGTTTGACTTATAATATGATAAATACAAGGATTCATATTAGAATTCCATGGGAGGACTCATATGGAATTTCGACTTATATGTAATGTGATACAGGGATCCAATTATATGATGAATTCCATGGATGGACTCAAGGGAAAATGATTATATGGCATGGGTGACACTTGGGGTTTCTATATAGGACCTCTAAGGACAGACTCAGATGACATCAAGTTTATACCTCACCTATCGAAATATTGGGTTCCTAAGAGGTTCATGAGCAATGGGCTTGTAGGGTGTTGGATGATATTACACCTTGAGTGATACTTGAATTCCAAATTAGGAATGTCAAAGATGGAATCAGGTTCTAAATTGATTAAATAATGAAATGAATCAAGTGATGTGTATTCCATGCCAAATCACATGATTGGATTTGGTATTATTTATTCTTTATAGATTTCCAAGTTATGCATCTTAATTGTATCTTATAGGGGATTTTAGGATACGCTCTCAGTCTCATGAATTATTTAATTACTGAGTTGAAACCTCTTTTGATCTTTTTAAAATAAAATGGATCTGACTGTTATATCAAATAATTCTCAAATAAGTGATTGTGATTAACGTATTTGAGTATACACAGATGCCTAGACATTATAGGTTGCTTACATTTGAGTACTTCTATACTTGTTCTATAAATACTTGAACTGCTTGATTCTCATAGCACAGGTTAGATTGGGCTTGAAACGGTGGGTTGCAACCTACTAAGATTTATATCTCATGCCCTTCTCATGTAGTAATGGTACCCGAGTATACCTATTTTTTACAGGGCTATGGAACATACATGTGATGTTTTTATTATACATAGATGTTGGGAGAAAACTATCAATCCGAACCTTAGGATGATCCTATAAATCACCTTTGGGGATTTTTAGTTGTTTCTTTGTTTTTCATGCTGAAATGTAATGAATGTTTCTAGTTATTGTTTAGGTTATGTAATCATCATCTTCTATTCATGCATTATATAAATTTTAATTGGCCTTATTCTTTATTCAGTTGTTATTACAATTTCCATTCACTACATTGATTATTTATTTTTACTAATTCCATTGGTATTTGAGTTTTATTATCTGTTTACCACTATGTACTCTTATTTTGAGGGTATAGTCTCCCCACTGAACTAACATTACACCCTCAAAGCTAGTCTACATCCTCTGGAATACGGGGAGACGTGCTTATGGCCATGTGGTGACCAGTCCTGCTAACAGATTAGTGGTAAGTCGGGTCGGGACATTCCAAAGTGGTATTAGAGGTATTATTCCCTTTTATTGTTATTTTGGGCTGGTATATAGAAGACTAGGAATTTTTATGATCTTGGTAAATAGTTTTGATTAGTACTTATCACCACATGTATGGGAAATGACCAAGTGGCAAGAGCTTTGAATTATGGTTTTTGTTGTTTCATGTTATATTTGATGTGATATCACATTGGGTGAATGGTGTATTTTTCATGGCTTATGGATTTATGGAAATTTTTGGTATTTTCCTCTTGGTCTATTATTGAAATTAATTAACATGACATGCATCATTATAGGCACTTGGAAATTAAAATTCCATGCATATTTCATAAAATGTTGATAAATTAGTAGGTTTCCTTCTAAGTATGAATATATTCCTTGAGTGATGTCATGTCTAGTATATTACATGTTGAGGTAATATTTTAGCATGTTCTTATTGTGGTGTAATGTGCTTAGATCCTAAATTCCTTGATTCGGTAATTTTTTTAAAATGCATGTTTTGATGTGAAAATGTTTGCATGTGATGATTTTTGTTGGTTGTGGTTTAAGAAAGATATTGTTTTCAATTTTAATGTATATGGTTACCTTATGATTTGGAAAAGGGTAACCCATATACTCAAAACATATTTGGATCTTCATAAAAGTTTATATACTTTCTTGAAATGGAAAAGGATGCTAATGGTAATTTTTGAAGTGGAATGTTTTCGATTAATGGGAGTCAGATTCAAACTGTATGGTTGTATGGGCACCTTATGGATTGGTATATGGCCACCCGTATGACTAAGACTTTATATAACTATAGAATATTTGGTAATGTTTCTGATAATGAAATCTAATAGTTTTAAAAGTTAAATAGTTGGTTAACATTTAAAAATGTGCAACTGGACCCAAGTAGGCCAGTAGGGGCATACTGTTATAAGATAAACCATAATAGTGTTTATTATTTGTATGGTTAAACAATTGCTTGTGGGTTGATTTTTTAAGAATCATTAATGATTTAATGGGACCCTAAAATGTTGTCTAATCTGTTAGAAGAAATTTATAAACTAATTTTCATGTTTTCTATTGATCTGTTAGCTAAAGTGTATGCCAAGTGCCTTGTTTTATAAAATGTTAATTGAGGTTTTATTAAAAAAATCAACTATTTAATGGTTTAAGTTAGTTAATTAAATGGATTTAAACTATAACCTTAAGTGTTGTCCATTTTTAGACCCTTGTGTAAGTGTAATTCAAATATTTTTGGTGGTATTCCTTGGAATAGATACATAAGTATTTATCCCTCGACTGTTTCATTTTAAAGATGGATTAAATTAAAGGGGGTCCTGAGAAAAGTGAAATATATTTTCATGGCCTCAATATATTGTCGATGGTTATGCGTCATAAGGGGATAACCCATTTTAGGTAGCATGCACCCTTAGATCTTGATGTCATACTTTCTTTTGTGGGCATATTGATGTGTGGTTTCCTTCGGATATCATTAACCCTAGTAGGACATTTCTTTAAGGACACCCTCATATGGATTGGTGGTTGTTGTATCTTGACCCTTGATATGGGAGTGAGAATCAAGGAATTTTTGGTTTATCATGTTAGACATGTCTTGGGCAAGGTCAGATTCTTTTTAGGTCATGTGAACCTATTATTTCTTCAATGATGGATGACTTAGTACATCATCATCCGGGTAAATGGATGTTTGGGATGATGTGATTTTGAGCCAATTTCTGCATGACCCATCTGATAATTGATTGGATAGGGTGTACAACCTATGGATATTACTCATGATGATTCATTTTCTCTTTCATAATATGAGTAGTATGTGTTGTCACACAAGGTACCCATCTAGTGTTAAAATATGTAATTAACTGGGTGAGTTTGGTGTGGTCGTTGATCTTTGAGTTGTTAAGAATGTTCTTAGGTCATCTTTTTAGTAGAGTGTCATACCCGTTCGAGAATTAATTTTTTACATGACTTGGGATGAATTTCCTAGACACTGTTGTTTTGACACGCCGGTCGGTTTCTTTTTGGATTTCATTCCAAATTATTGGATGAGGTGATCATGATTTTTTGAACATTACAGATGCATTTAAGGTGAATCTGATTTAGCTTTCTTATGAGCGGCAAGTCATTCTATCCATTTTATCATTGACTAAGACACTCTAATGTTCGGGAGCATTGTGCCGATTCTGGTGAACATGTCCTTCCATGTAGAAGAAACAATGTTAGGGAATTCAATTGAGTTGGGTAATTTTGTTTTTGAATGCCTTGGGTTTTACAATTTTTGAACTGGTTTAGTGCTTTCTCAACAGCATGATGTTGAAAGTATTGACTATGGGTGAAACCCATGAGAACATCATTAGATATGGATGGAATTTGGTGGTTATGTTTTAACTATCTTGGAAATGCCTTGAGGTAAAGGTATTATGATTTGATAAATGGTGATGCGTCGATAGGGTGACGTCTGCCTTCTTTATGTAGGTTAGCCATTAGTGGTTCGGTCATTATTTGTCTAGTAACCCTTGAGATCCACTTAGTGTTTCTACATAGTGATGATTATGTTCCCTATCATGATGTTGTCCATGATACACTAAGAGAGTTTCGTTTATACTCCACCGAGATTTTTTAATGTTGTAGGGAAGTTTTGAGATCTTTATCTGTTTTGAATGTTCTATGTGTGGTTTTTGTTGAGGTTTTGTTAGTCCTACGTGATAATTTGGTTCTCGTGTAGGAATTTATTAGGCGTAATTTTGGAAACCGACAATTTATTTTGACATGACCACCTGGAAAATATAACATTGGAATCATTAAATGAACTGATGTGGTTGTTTTTCTTTTTTATCAGTGTATCAATTGTATCATACAACATGGGATACCTAGGGATAGTTTCATGGACTTCGGTTGGTTGAATTCAAGGTTATCCCATACATATTATCAGTCTCAGATGTAATGTTTTGAGGGTAGTGTTTCTAGTGGATTGGAATTGGTCTATTCCTTTATTTCTACTGAGACATAATAGTTGTAAATGGGAAAGTGTTGGTTTGATCTTGAAATGTCACCAGAATTCAGGTGTGAAATTTGGTGGACTGTATTTTTGTAAAACTATTAGGGGCATGTTTGAATGGTAATTACAACTATGGGTAAAAAATAACTGATTGGGATTTTCCCACCTTCCATGAAAAATCCTAAGGTGTGGAGCACCTTTGGTAAGTTGTTTAAATATGATGATGTAATAGTTTCTTTCATTAAGTGGGCTTAGGTAAGATCCCCTTTTATGTTTTAGTAGTAAATTGAGTGTTGGCTCGAGTTTCATGGCATAAGTTTCATGTTCTTAAGAGGTGACTACAGGTACATTGGGTGTTTTGAAATTCAATGCGACTATTTGAACAATGATTCACGACCCTTATTGGTTGGGTAATTTCGTCATTTTTTTCCCCAGGGCTTATCAAGGATGAGATGTTCAAAGGTGGGGAGTTTGTAAGAACCCATGTTTTTTACAAGACAAAAATCCATGGGAATTTGAATTTTTGTGATTACTAGAGAATTCCTTTTTAAAACATAGCGTTCAAACATAATTATGATAGATAGAATGTTTAAAAGTGATGTTTATGGACTTAGGTAATGTCCTAAGAATGTTCTCGGGTGGCTCTAGGAGTATCAGGAGTGTCGGGTCCAGAAAAGTATGTTTTTAAGGACATGCAGAGGGTGCACAATTTGTTTGAAACAATGCGGCCCATAGTAGGTAACTGTATGGCGTATTTTTAGGTGGGCATAGGCAGTCACATGGGCTATTCATGTTTTTCCAAACTATGCACCCAGCCCACACTATTAGTGGTTTGGGAAGTACCTAATCACTATTCACTACATGGTCGGTGCACAATTTATAAACCGTGCGGGATAAGCCATGCAGGGTTCCTTGGTTCCTATTAAAGGGGTTCACAATTGGTGCATTGTTTTCCAAAAAATGCGGTCCAAACAATGCACAAAACCCAGTTTAAAAAATCAATTATTTTTATAAAACAAAAACCCTCACTCTCCCTTCTTCCCTTATATGGGACGCAGCTCCCCTAGGTGGTTACCCTTGGATGCACAATGGACCCATCCCCTGGATCCCACTATATTGTTTTTTATTCCAATTTTTCATGTGATATACTAATGTAGGCCTCCTCCTTCCCTCTCCTTATTATTTCTGATCTTTTCTGGTATATTTGTCAGTCGGTGAGGTTTGGATGAACACCCTAGGTTAGGGTTTGATCTATATTTTGTGCTGTTTTGGTTTTAGGATGTGACAAGGCTTCCTCAGGACACTTTGATCTATATTCTAATAGCTTCCACCAATGGCGTGGTGGATGGGTTAAGTTTGGCCTGCTTTAGTCGATTGGGGTAAGGTTCTAAACCTTCATGTTTTATTTTTCACCCTTAATTTTATAATCATAATGTGTGTTGAGTCCCTAAAATTGTTTAGAGGATGTTTTAATCATCCTTGGTGGTGCTCAAATTTATACAATGGTATATATATATATATATATCATCATGATTATTCCCTCATGGTGAGAGGAATACATGCTTTGGATTAAAGATATATATATAAGATTGTATGTATGTATGTATGTATGTATGTATGTATGTATGTATGTATGTATGTATGTATGTATGTATGTATGTATGTATGTATGTATGTATGTATGTATATATGCATGCATGTATGTATGTATGTAGGTGTTCATGTATGTATGTAGGTATGTATTTATGTATGTATGTATGTATGTATTTATGGATGTATTCATGTATGCATGTATGTATGTATTTATATATGTATAAGAATTTATGTGTGTGCGAGTGCGACATGGTTTAGAGTTGTCGTCAACTAATCTGACAAGTGTCAACAGTCATCTTGGACTTCTGCTTTAGGTAGGATCTCTATCATTGAAATATAATTTAAGATTTCTTTAGGTGCTTCTTTAAATATGTTGAATTATGAGTGTCATTGGTTTATGGAACTACATTGCTTGAATAAAATTCCTAAATATTATAAATGACTTGTTGATAAATAAAGTGACATTTTTATAATAAAACCCCTCTAGCGGAGGTCCACTTCCTTCAAACCAAAAAGTAGTGATAGATGATATATCATGCTTAGTTGTGGTTTTAGATTTTTATATTTCATCCTATTGGTGTTGATATATGGTATGTTAATGTATGGCCCGTTGAATGTGGTTAAATGATGTTTCCTATGTTATTTAAATGAGGACAAGGTCATGTAGTCGTTTTAAGAATGTAATGCTTATTATGTAACTTTTTTCCTATGTGAGTTATGTTTAAGTCTATTCCATGAGATAGATTTTCAAACATAAATAATCCATTGGTCTTGCTTATTAAATGGAAATTGAATGGCTTTGGCCATAGACACCCTTTGGTGTGCCTTTCACCCCATGTCATGGGTTGTCAAACATGTAATTAATTTTTTTGATAAAATTGTGAAATAAATGGATTAATTGGGAACAGATGTATTAACAGGACCCTTGGCCATTAGCATGTTATTGCTTGATTAAGAATGAATTTCCTTAGTATCGTTATTACCATCTGATTTTGATACTACCACACTATGTAGTAGGTTATTAATCTTAATAAACTTGTTATAAATATTTTTCCACGTGAGTGAAATTATTACTAATCCATGTTGTAGCTTGATAATCTTATTAGGATATTTTGTTGGAATTGACTATGTGAGTATTTAAATGGATTTTTAATTGATAGCCCTTGTGATTTATATTGAAACCATGCTATACAATGAATTTATTAAGAATGGGAAGCTCGTTATCATGATAAGAAAATGAGAGTGAATGAAAGAACAAGCCTTATGAGGTTGTCTAGTGCTTGAATCTCCCTCTTGAGGTTAGTTTAATAAAGGATGCTCTTGGTTTTAACCTTGGTATAATAAATGAATTGTTTAAAATGAATCAAATCAGTTAAATGGTTATGATCCTTATGTGAAATGTGGATTCATATTAGAATGCCACAGACACACTCAATAGCCTTGAACCATGGTTATGCCAAGGGTGATACAAGGATCTAATTGAAGGATTTCATGGATAGACTCGTGAGGTTTGACTTATAAGCTGAGTGATACATGGATTCATATTAGAATTCCATGCATGTACTCATAGGGTGTCACAACCCCCTCCCCACAAGGTGTACCCATCCTGGACCAACAATGTGAGATGAGAGATAATGACCCCCGAGTCCTGCCTCCAGTAGGCCCCGAGTTCACGACTAGCACCGAGGGTATATTAAACCCCCGGATGGGAGGCAATACCCTCTAAGAGAACACATGTGAGAGAGAGAGATAAGATAGACACCAACCAACTCTAACTCAGACTGAAATATAAATGAAAACCCAAGTTCACATATCTAAGGTCATGCAAAAATACTACAACTGGATGGGGAAAACAGCAAGTACCCAAAAGAAAGTAAAAATTATGACAACCACAAGCCCGAACATCTCCTAGAACCCCAAGCTATTAAAAACCTGCTTGATCTCCAACCTGCACCAGGTGACATGAAAAACAATTTACATACTCATAGGGTGAGTATAACAGTATACTAAGTAGGATCCTCCCAGAAGCCTCTCGTGAAAAACTAATGAAAGCATGCTAAAGCACAGTGAACCAAAAGTAAAAATAACTCATCACCTAAAAATTTATACTAAGTTCCCATCCTCACCATGGATACTCTCCCCATGTAAGGAATACAAGAGTATATAATATAATAAATAATATCAAGGGTACCCCGCTACTACTTCCCCACTGGTTTTCCTCTTTTTCCAAACGTCACATGTCTTAAGCTTCTCTCCCCAAAAAGGCATGTCCGCAAACACCTGGGAAAAGAACCAAAACATGCACCTCATGAAACCAAACCACCACGTCCTCACAAGAATATAACCAGGATGTTTCTAGGATCCACCACAGCTCGTATATCCTGTATCATTCGTCGTGTATTTAACCTCAAGCCATTATAGTCTATACACTGAGTAAGGATCCTCAAGCCATCACATCCTATACATGTTACACATATAGTACTCCGTAGGATACTATATCTACAATATATATGAGTGTGAATAAACACAATCCGTTATAACCCTCTACAAACATATATGGTGAAAAATAACCCATGTTCCTACCATCAGAAGTAACTACCAAGAGAAGAGAGTGGGGCCAAAGGGGGTAGTCAACCATCCATCCTCCCACCGGAATGTTGGGGAAAACACCCCCCCCCCTGGGCTAAGAATCCCTGGGGTGTCAGTTTACCTAACAGACAGGGTGGAGTAGCCTATAGAAACACAAAAAGTACAGAATATATTGTATCTCAAAAACAATCTATGGGCATACCCTAGTCATAGACTCAACTAAAGCTAACATCTCTCAGATTCCCAGATGCCCCTTCTAATACTAGGTATCCTATAAGAACACCACGATTTAAAGAGCTTAATTGCGTTACATCATTCCCTTTTTGTCAATTTCACTATATGTTAATTTATTATTTAATCATTAATTAACCATTAACAATTTCAAATTATATTTCATTGGCATAACACATAAAGTCCACTGTCACTTTAAAATTGTAACCTCAACATTTCATTCCAGCAAGCTCCAACCCCATGGGTTAGCATCATTTATTCAATCATTTATTTATATAATTACATTCTCATATTCCCATGCATTCTAGAAAAACATTCTATACTGCTAAACACTAGGGGGTCAACACGGTGAGTAGAGGAACTACCCGCCGAGCCTGTGCTGCCTATAGTAAGAGCGTAGAACTATCCTCTCTTGTGAAGTTAGAAACAGAAAGCATGTGGAAAACCCTGTGTGACTTTGCCACTTTCAGAAGAAGGGTAAGAAATACTTGATGCCTTGAGTAGTGGGGAAATTAAATTAGATAACCAATCAAAAAACATCAATCATCTAAACATTCACATCCAACACGTTCCATCATCCTTGGTGTCCTCTCCGACACCGAAATTTATAAATTGATGCATCTCGCCACTCTAGGTGTCATCTTCTACCACAACCAATCATCCTCCCAACCCCCACATATCACAATAGCCTTCCAGGATCACATCACAACACAAGCAGCAGGAAAACAACAATCATATCAATTGGGATCTTAGCCCTTAAACAAGAAAGCAGGTAACTCAGAACCATACAATGAATTATTATTTATCAAACAACCAGTTTTTTAATCCATATTGGATTAATCGATTTATTTTTCAAATGTTCCAATTTCAGGAAACCAAACTAGTAGGTTATCACATAGAATTAAACATGATTATAGAAATGATATTATTAACCTAAAATTATAATAAAAGGAACCAGATTCATTTACATTCCATTTTATCTTTAGCCAAATAATTATCAATTAATTTTGGTTTTACATTATATACCATTACCTATCGAGAACGAAAAATCTAAGCAAGAAATCATAGATATCACACTATCTAGAAAAACAAGATGCAACATCATATGATGGATCTCAATTTATTTATCTGGTTCAAATATTTATTATGCCAATTTCATTGTGATCCAGTGGGATAAAACATGGTAACTTTATAATTTCACATAATAGAAAAGAGAAGCAATGAATCCCCTACCTAAAATAGTTCTCGGCGTTCTTTATATGAGAACGATCCATACAACGAGTTAGGATCCCCTCCCCCTGTGACAACTGTATCAACCCGAGGATGCAAAGACACAAACACACTGGTCCACAACCAAGAAAATTCAATTAGGAATAAGAATATAGCATTCCATAAAAGGGCGATGGGAAAAAAAAGAGATGAACCCTATATAATTATGATAGAACATACCTTATATCAAAGACTGATCGACAATGCTTGGTTGCATCAAAACAGATCAGAAAAATTCATAGGAGGACAGTTTGATTGCACAATTCGAATGACAAGTAAAGGGATGTTCAAGCATCTCACACTCGAGAACAATGAAGAAGAACTAGAGAGGAAGATATATCATCCCTTTAGAATATTTAACAGAGCAGTGGTTTAAGATACGTATGATTTTCCATTAAAGAAGATCACATTAATCCACGTGGTTTGACCATGTAAAAAAACATCCCTTGCTAAAGAAAAAATAGGAGTTATGAACTTTGAATAGGCCATAGATTCCTCAAAATGGGGCTTTAAATGCACATTATTTTTAAGGAAATGTTAAAAGGTGGAAACTGTAGGAAGCTGGAAACACTATTCACAAACTTCAAATTTGGAAAAAGAAATAGATGTTACCAATGGACCTCACCATTTTGGAAACACTATTCATGAACTCAAAATTTGGAAAAGTAAATAGAGGTTATTGATGGAACGTTATTGTTCTAGAAACACTATTCATGTACTAAAATTTGGAAATGGAAATAGAGGTTACCGATGGACCTCGCCGTTCTAGAAACCATGTTCATGAACTCAAAATTTGGAAAAGAAAAGAGGTCACCTTTGGAACCTCATCGTTGGAACCTCACTATTGCATTGTTCACATAAGGTTACCGATGACACTGTTCAGAAAAGGTCACTGATGAAACTGTTGACAATTTTCTACCTTTGGAACTATTCACTGATGGAACTGTTCATAGAAGGTGACCAATGAAACTATTCACATAAGGTCTCTGATGTCACTATTCACAACTATCTATTGTTGGAACTTTTAATTGATAAAACAGTTCATAGATGGTGACTGAAGACATTTTTCACATAATGTCACTGATGTCACTGTTCACAATTGTCTACCATTGGAACTGTTCACTGATGGAACTGTTCATAGAAGGTGATTGATGAAACTATTCACATAATCTCACCAATTTCACTGCTCACAAATGCCTACCATTGGAACTATTCACTGATGGAAGTATTCATAGAAATATGAAAATTGGAAAAGTGTTGGGGATAAGCCACCTTGACCCCCCGAAACATCTTATACACCTGATTTTCGCAAAGGAGTGGACTAGAGAAGTCTGGGCCATTACATCATATACCTCTCCAAAAATTATCATCCTCTAGAATTGAAAACCCACCTAAAGGGAAACGGAAACATGGTCCGAACAACCACCCATTGAGATACCTCTCAAAATAGAGGAAGCCACAAGAAGCAAAAAAAATAAATCCATATTATAAACATTGAAGGTTTATTACTACAAAGGCTAGATCGATACATGAAAAGAGTTAAACATCAGACAACTCTAGGTACTGAGCACGTATCTATGACTCACATTCCTAGGTACACTCTTCTAGGCCACCATGTTGCCACAAGAGATAAAACACCCACGAAACCCCTTCTCTGTGTGTTCTTAGATTTCCATAGGTCACTCCTCAAAGGTCGCATCGTCATCAACATCGATCTCTCCCTAGTTGATGATGTGACATTCATTCTGAAGATAATGATGGAGTTGTTATACATGGAAAACATCTTGTATCTGACTCATCTGTGGGGGGAAGTTCTACTTGATATGCCACAGCTCAAACAAGAGCTAACACCTCGAAAGGCCCAACAACCCGAGGAGAAATCTTACACCCATGACAAAACCTTCACTGCCCATGACGGGGAATCACCTTCAGAAACATGTGATCCCCAACATCAAACTATAAGGGTCTCCTCCTTTGATCAACATATGATTTCTGAGGATCTTGTACTATCTTTGTCCTCCTATAAATCACATGGACCATCTCTGTTGTATTGTTCACTAATTCTAGTCCATGAATTTGTGCCTCTCCAACCCCTATCTAGCACAATGGAGAAAAAAACTTTTGGCCATACAAGGCCGAAAAAGGTTCCATACCGATGGTGGAGTGAAAACTATTGTTGTAAGAAAACTCCACAACGGTTTAGTTCCACACCACAAACCTCCAAAATCCAGGACAAAATACTATTACATGTCTTTAGAGTCTAGATGGCTCTCTCTATCTAACAATCTATTTGAGGATGAAAGTAGTGAAAAGTCATAGATGCGAACACAAAGCATTCCTAAGACCTCTCCACACCCTAGAGGTAAAATGAGGATCATGATCAGAAATGATCATCCTTGGGACTCCATGAAGTCTCACCACCTCCTTCAGATACTGCCTGGAAAAAAATTCAACAGATCTTGACTCCTTGATTACTATGAAGTGGGATGATTTTGTTAAACGATCCACTGCCACCCAAATACCATCATATCCTCCCTAAGGTTGAGGTAAGCCAGGGAAAAATTCCATTGAGATGTCCTCCCACTTCCACTAAGGAACATATAATTTCTAAAGAAGACCACTAGGAACATGGTGTATGGCCTTCAACTTCAGGAGAACCAAACATTGAGACACAAACTCCACAACCACACGCTTTAGCCCAGGACACCAAAACTAGCTCCTCAAGGATCGATATATCTTTTTCACACCAGGATGCACTGCTAAAGGAGAACTATAGAACACTCTGAGAACCATCTTGTGCATCATAAAATGAACAAATTTACTTCCATGATACAACACTCAGTGTTGTTCATCCACTGACCAACCATCAGGGGCATCGCCACAAACAACCTAGTCTCTCTAGACCACCACCTCTAGATCCCCCAACAAGGACTCTTCCACCTTCTGCACCAGAGATGACTGCACCGTCATCTGAAAAAGAAAACCACTACCAAAAACTTCTCCCATATCAAGATGTAATGCTTATTGTTCTTCCATTACTCTCCAAGAGTCACCAGATTCATGCACTACATCACTAAGTAACTTCTGACTCAGTGAATCTACTACAACATTCCCCTTTAAAGGTGTATATGATACATTGAAATCATATTCCTGTAAGAACTCCATCCACCGATGATGTCGTAAATTCAAGTCACGCTAGGAGAAAATATACCTTAGGCTATTTATGATTGTTGAAAACCAAAAAAGCACTCACCAATGAATAAATGTCTCCACAAATTCAGAGAAAACACCACAGCTACTAACTCAAGATCATGGGTGGAATAGTTACATTCATGAGGACACAACTTTGAAGACCCATAAGAAACAACTAGTCTCTTTTTCATAAGAACACAACCCAACCCCAGATGTGAAGCATCGTAGAAAACATAAAACAGAACTCCCTCTACTCGAAGACATTGAACTGGGGCACTTAAAAATTTCTCCTTTAGATACTCGAATGTTGTATTCCACTGATCAGTCCATAAGAATGCCTGATTCTTCCTGGAAAAATTTTTCAGTGGAGTCGGAACTCGAGAGAAATCGGATATGAACCTCTTGTAGTAGTCTACGTGACAAAGGAATCTTTGCACCTCTGACACAGTCATGGGGGCTTCCCAAGACACAAACACTTCTATCTTCAATGAATCTACAACTATTTCCTATTGGGAGACCACATTCCCCAAGAAACAAAATTCCTGATTCCAAAACTCACACATCAACAACTTCCCAAACAACTGACGTTGATAAAGAACTCCCAAAACAGCTTGTAGATGCTCTGTATGCTTTTCTTCAGACATGGAGTACACCAGGATGTCATCGATGATAACTATTATGAAATTGTTGAGGAACTCACAGAACACAGCGTTCATCAATCCCATGAACACAGCTAAAGAATTTGTCATATCGAATGGCATTACAATGAACTCATAATGTCCATGAAAAAAATGGAAAGTAGTATATGGGATATCATCATCCTTCACATGCATTTAATGATATCCTGACCACAATTCTAACTTTTAGAACCAACATTCACCATTAAGTTGATTGAATAAATCCTTAATCCATGGAGGAGGATAGCAATTCTTTATTGTCACATTGTTCAAGCGATGATAATTGACACACAACCGCAAACTACCATAAGCCTTATTTACGTACAAAACTGGTGCACCCCATGGTGAAACACACTGCTGAAAAAAACCACACTATAACAGAACACAAAGTTGTAAACATAGCTCTTATAACTCATAAAGGGCCATCCTATATGGAGACATATAGATAGGAGATGCTCCTGGTTGTAGATCGATCTCAAACTCGAACTCTCGTCGAGGGGGTAATGTTATAACCTCTTTTGGAAATACATCAGAGTATTATTCTATGACCCAAAGAAACACCAACTGATGAACCTTTAATTAACTCAACTATCCAAACATTCACATCCAACCCGTTCCATCATCCCTGGTGTCCTTTCTGATACCCTCATTCATAAACCGATGTATCTCGCAACTCTTGGCGTCATCTGTTGCCACAACAAATTGGCATCCCTACCACCACATATCACAATAGCCTTCCAGGTTCACATCACAACCCAAGTAACAGGAATAAAACCATTATATCCATTGGGATAATGGCCCTTAAACAAGAAAGATGGTAAATAAGAACCCTACAACGAATTATCTTTTATAAAAAAACTACTTCATTAATCGAACTTGAATTAACCGATTTATTTTTTCATAGGTTCCAAATTCCTGAAACCTAATCATTACGCTGTCACTAATAATTAAACATGATAACTAAACCAATTTGATTAACATCAAATTACAACAAGAGGAACCAGATTCATATACATGCCTCTTTATCTTAGCCAAACAATTATCAATTAATCTTGTATTTACGTTCTTTACCAATTTCAATCGTGAATGAAAAATCCAAGCAATTAGGAATATATGTCACACTATCTAGAAAAAACAAGAGGAAAAAACATATGATTGATCCCAATTTATTAATCATGATCAAATATTTATTATGACAATTTCATTATGATATAGTGGGATAAAACATGATAACTCTACAGTTGCACATAACAGAAAAGAAAATCAATGAATCCCCTACCTCAAAAAGTTCTAGACAATATTTATACGAGAACGAGCCAAACAATGGGTTATGATCTCCTCCCCCTGTGACAAATGTATCCACCTGAGGATGTAGATACATTAACACACTGGTCAACATCCAAGAAAATTCCACTAGGTACAAGGAGATATAATTCCATAAAAGGGAGAGGGGAAATAGAAAGAGATGAACCCAAAAGAATGACAACAGAATATACCTTTTATCGATGACTGGTTGATATTTCTTGGTTATATCAAAACAGAGTGGAAAAAATCATAGAAAGACTGTTTGATTGCACAACTCCTACAGGAAGGAATGGGATGTTTAAGCGTCTCACACCTGAGAACAAGGAGGAAGAAATAGGGAGGAAGATATATCATCGCTTTAGAAGATTTAACGGATAAGTGGTTTAAGATATGATGGATTTTCCATTAAAATTAGATCATATTAAAACATGTTGTTTGACCATGTATAAAAACATCCCGAGCCATAGGAGAAAATAATATATTTGACAACCCTACTTTTATTACCAACTTAAACATGATTTATTACATAAAACATCACTTGATAAAACAAAGAAGATCCAGAGGATTAGTGTCTTTGGGGATTAGGATCATTACCTAAAAACATAAAACACGAAATACAACATCTTTATTGAAAAATCCCTTTACATGACCACCACATTCCCTCGTACTTAGCATTGCATGGGAAAACCTGAGGACACATATAAGAAAATGGAGAGCTATAAAGCAGAGTAAGGGAGTACACATGAAATAACATGAGGAGTACAATACATTTTAGAAAATAGGCATATCAATAGAGTATATAAGAAACATGAACATAAAGGCATGATAAATCATGATAATCATAACATGGAAATGTGGCAACAATACTTAACATGGAATTAGCATGAGCCAAGGCTCATTGCAGATGGAGAATGAGTAAAATCCTCATTGCACATAAAGTACGAGTAAACCCTTGTTGCACTTGAATTATCATGAGTCAGCAATCATTGCAGATGACGTATCATTATACTATACTCTAACTAATGCGTTGGAGCGCTATAAGGGCGCACCCTTCTTAATCATTTCATTTCATGCATAAGTGTGCCACATGGATCATAAAATATGGATTCATAAAACATAATCATTTATTCCACGATAAAGGAATACGGAATTCATACATGATACTTTAAAATCAATATGTAAATGTGCATAAAGGTGAATACCCTTGATGGTGAAATGGTCATGGTATTCACTATACAATGACATTGGCTTAGAAAATTGGTGCGATTTCGGCAGCGTAACGACGTGACATAAGAATTCATAAAAAAGTTTGATGAGAGAGAAAGGGTTCCTCATCATATTTACATGTAATGGAAAGTAAGGAGGACATATAAGTACATGTCCCAACAATTTTAATGCAAATTAGATTAATGATACAAAAATATTTCCTGAATGTAAAAGAGGAGAGAGAAGTTCCTTTCAGAATTTCGGCATAGTAACAGGTGTACATGAGAGGCATTTAATGAGAGATAAAGGGGTCTCCAATAATACAAACAATAAGAGGGCAGTAAGGGGGGGTGCGAAATCATACCCCAACATTCATAATTGAAATTAAAAGGGAAATACAACTTAAAGAAAATTGACAAAAATGAGAAAGGAAGAAAAAACGCTTACTTGGAAGTGTGCTTCCAATGTCTAGAGAGAGGCTTGTGAGAGGCTTCATGGGAGCTTGGGACACCTTGGGATGATTCTAGAGAGAGTAGGGCATAGGTTTGACGAACTCAAAAGGAATTTAGTGTGGAGGAAGTGGGAGCTTCGGTGTGTTTATATAGGAAAGGTGATGGAATTCATTAATATTTAGGTTTGGGTCCCCTTACATTAAATTAATCCAAACCACAAACCAACCCATGATTTTTGCCCATGGTTTTTGTAAAAGGTAAGAGGGAAAAAATATTTTATAAGTCCAAAGTCCCAAATTTTTAAAATATTATTTTCTCTTATGTCGAGGTGAGTCACACTCCCATGGAAATTAATTTAAAAAGGCAAAGTGTTGAATAATTCTTGAGGGGTCCATTAATGTTTTGAAAAGTAAGTCAAACTAACCCAAAATCACATTATTTTAATTTTAAAACATATATTGGCCGAACATAATGATTATAGTATTTTATTACATCACTATTGGGTCATTATGATGTCATAAAACACATTATATATTTAAACGATATTTAATTTTTACCCAAAAAATTGACTGTCTCAGAAAATTTTGAAAACATAACTGCTAGATAATTTCGATGTCATGATTCCAGAAATAACATTTATTTTATCTAAATAATTTTCTAAATATGTAAATTTTCACTTTTAAAATAAAAACCAACATTTATCGAAAATTCACGGGTTTTGACAGAAATGGCTTTCAAACCATAATAAAAATTTTAATTGCATTCATAAAATTATAATATCATTTATACTTAATAAAAAGTAATTTAATAATAATATTATTATTTTACTAAAATATAATTTAATTCAAAAATCCATTAATTTAATAAAATAGATTTCACAATTAAATAATAATTAAAAACACCATTTGTACTTTAAAAACTATTTACAATGTATCAAAAAAGACTACAAATTATATTCATTATTATATAAAAAAATAATGTACGTGAACAAAGTACTACTTATTTGTTACATAACCCCTTAAAACAGCCGCATAAGACCTACAGGTAAGGTGTTCTATAGTGACATACTCTTAGGGTGGCTCGGATAACATCGCTCGAGTGGTAATCTCTATCAACTTCATCTTTTCCCGTAGACAGTCTCGTTCGAGTTTGACATGGTGAAGCTCAGCATGGGCATGGTCAAGAGCGAAGCCCAAGGAAGCCACCTCTTTTCCGAGCTCCGACAAATGGGCTTCGTATGGGGAAATTCTACTGGATGAGGCCATCACTTCTTTAGTCCGAGTAAATTGGATTTGTTAAAGTCCTATATTTATACTAATAATGTGATTACTGTTCAATGACTATATTAGCAATGGTCAAAATTCTTAACATAAAACCAAAGAATTTGACATCTTATAAAAATATTTTTCATAAAGATACATTTAACTGGATCAAGAGGGATTTTCCATTAATGAAACTTTGGGAAATTACAATATTCCCCCCTTAAGAAATTCCACACTTGAAATTTTCCTTTTCCCACACTAAAACAAATGTGGGTAACTCAGCTTCATTATATCTTCTGATTCCAAAGTTGCTTCTTCAAACTTGTGGTTCCTCCACAACACCTTGACGAGGGGCATTGTCTTATTTCATAGAATTTTTTCTCTACGATCAAATATCTTCACTGGTTGCTCCTCCTAAGAAATATCATCTTCTAATTGTACCACCTCAGAAGAGAGTACCTGTGAAGGGTCCGGTATTTACATTCTTAAGAGGGATACATGAAAGATATCTTGTACTTTTTCCATAGTAGGTGGAAGTGCTAGTCGATAGGCCACAACCCCAACACGATCAAGAATCTCAAAGGGGCCGATGTACCTTGGACTTAACTTCCCTTTCTTTCCAAACCTCATGACCTTTTTCCACGGAGATATGCGTAGATACACCATGTCTCAAAATTTAAACTCAAGGTCCCGTCGACGATTATCTGCATAAATCTTCTATCGACTCTGGGCTGCCTTGATATGCTACTGAATGGTTTTCACCTTCTCCACCATTTCCTCGAAAATTTCTTGTCCATGCAGCTTACGTTCACCATCCTCATCCCGACATGCCGTCGTTCTGCACCTTTTCCCATACAGGGCTTCATATAGTGCCATTTGGATGCTCGATTGGAAAATATTATTATAAGAGAACTCAAATAGAGGAAGATGTTGATCTCATCCTCCTTTAAAGTCCATTGAGCAAGCTGTCAACATATCTTCAAGTGTTAGGATAGTCCAAACGGATTGGCCATTAGTTTGAAGATGATAGGCCGTACTGAAGTTCAGTTCAGTATTCAGAGCATGTTGTAGACTCTTCCAAAACATAGAGGTGAATCTTGGATCTCGGTCAGAAACAATAGATAGTGGTACTCCATGCAACCTTACCACTTCCATAATATATATTTGTGCCAGTTGATCCAAAGAGAAATCCTCCTGAATAGCATTGAAGTGTTCAGTCTTTGTAAGATGATCCACAATAACCCAGATTGCATTGTTGCCTTTGGATTTCCTAAGAAGTTTGGTGACAAAGACTATAGTGATGTTCTCCCATTTCCATTCTGGTATGGGAAATGGTTGCATCATCCCCTTAGACTTCTGCCTCTCTGCCTTCACTTGCTGACACATCAGGCACTTTGATGTATATTCAGCAATCTCCTTCTTTATATTATCCCACCAAAAGTTTTCTCAGAGATCTTGATATATCTTTGTGCTCCCTGGGTGAATATAGAAATTTTCACTATGTGCGTCATCCAAAAGTTCCTTCTTCAGCTCCAAACTTTATGGAACACATATTCTTTTCCCAAACCGCACAATACCTTCTTCATTAACATTAAAATCACAGGATTTCCCCTTTTTGATAGCTTCCACTTTTTCTTGAATTCCCACATCATCCTTTTGAGCATCCTTTAACATTTAGAAAAGAGATGGTTGAGCAATCATTTGTGAAAGGATTGATGATGTTCCCTTCTTTATGATTCCCATGTCCATCTTCATCAAGTCTAAGAAGAATGGATCTTTCTAAATTCTCATCATTGATAGAATCGCTGGATCCTTTCTACTTATGGAATCTGCCACCTTGTTCTCTTTCCCAGGGTGGTAATGTATTGAACAGTCATAATCCCTGATGAGCACTATCCATCTTCTCTGGTGCATATTAAGATCTTTCTGTGTGAATATATATTTAATAATCTTGTGGTCAGTATAAATCTCACAATTCGCTCCATAGAGATAATGCCGCCAGATTTTCAAGGTAAAGATCAGAGCTGCCAACTCCAGATCATGCGTTGGATAGTTTCACTCATGGATTTTCAACTTTCTTGAGGAATAGGATATCACTTTATCATTCTGCATCAGTACACATCCTAATCCCTTTTTTAAGCATCACTGAATACCACAAAAAGTTTCCCACTTGTGGGTAATATGAGAACGGGTGCAGTGATAAGCCTCCTTTTCAACTCCTTGAATCATTCTTCGCATTCATCACTCCAAAAAAAATTTACTCCCTTTCGAGTTAGCTTGGTAAGATGGTTGGAAAATCATGAGAAATTCCTCACAAATCGTTGATAATATCCAGCTAACCCCAAGAATCTACGGAAATCCATTACCGATGTTGGGCTCGGCCGTCCCTAAATTGCATCTGTTTTGGAGGGGTCCACATATATCCCATTTCTTATGATGATATGGCCCAATAATGAGTCCTCCTTCAACCATAACTCACACTTTCTATACTTTATATAGAGCTTCTCCTTGTGCAAAGTCTCTGGTATAGTTTTTAAATGCTCCTCATGATCCTCCTTGGTTTTGGAGTATATTAGAATATCATCAATAAAGACTACCACAAATTTGTCAAGGTAATCTCTAAAGACTCTATTAATCAATTCCATGAATATTGCTAGATTATTTGTGAGTCCAGAAGACATTACTATGAATTCATAGTTCCCGTATCTTGTGCGAAAAGCAGTCTTGGGGACATCTTCCTTCTTCACCCTTACATGATAATATCCCGACCGCAAATCCACCTTGTAGAAGTATTGTTCTCCACACAGCTGATCAAACAAGTCATCGATTCATGGGAGATGATACCTGTTCTTTATTGTGATTTTTTTAAGTTCATGATAATCTATGCAAAGCCACATTGACCCATCCTTCTTCTTGACAAAGAGGACTGGTCCACCCCATGGTGAAGCACTTGGGCGTATAAACCCTTTATCCAGATTCTCCTGTAGTTGTTTCATCAACTCTTCAAGCTCAACAACTGCCATTATATATAGAGTATTGTATATTGGTAGTGCCCCAGGTATAAGTTCAATTGTAAACTGAACATCTATTCTAGGAGGAAGACCAGGCAGTTCCTCGGGAAAGACTTCAGCAAATTCCCTCATAATAGGCATTTCTTCAAGGATGGATTCTTCCTTGGACCCAATCATCTGAGCCAGATATGCATGCTCATAAGGCAGTAATATCCATGCTTGAGATGGTGGTGCTAAAGGAGATTCATCTTCCTCCTGACACTTGTAAAGAATCGGGGGTCAAGTCTCCATATGGAGTGTGATTTCCCTCTCCCAACAATTTATGTTGGCTCTATATAAGGAAAGCCAATCCATGCAAAGAATTGCATAAAAATCCAATAGAGGGAGTATGAAGAGGTTCGCTGGGAAATTAAATCCACAGACTATAACAGAGGAAGACTTATATTCATGGGATTCAATGATTTCCCCATTTTCCATACTCACCGACATCTTCACTTCCATGATTGGTGATGGTGCTGGGATTGTTCTACTAAACTTTTGAGATGTAAAAGTGTTTGTAGAACCTGAATAAAAAAGTATGTTCGCTATTCTTGAATGAATAACTAGAATACCAGTCACCAATTCATTATCGGGGTTCACTTCGGCAGAAGTGTTTGCAAAAGATCTTCTTTGCTACCTTGGAGGTTGTTGCTTGTCTCTGAAAACCCTTGGATTGGGGCACTGAATTGAAAAATGACTCGGTTCTTTGCATTTGTAGCATTGAAAAACGTGTTGAGGTTTCAATGGAGCATTCCTCTCCTCTATCGCAGCCATGGGTCTTTCTTGCCGATAGTTAACAGCTTGGTGCCCTTCTCTTCCACACAAAAATAAATTTCTCATCCCCTTAAGGCAATTTCCAGGGTGCTTCTTTCCGCACTTTTGGCAAGTGGGTTGCTGGATCTTCTTAGCACTATTGGATTTATCCATCGGACCACCAGAATTGAAGTCCACCTTACGCTTCTTGTCCACATGACACCCCTGTGATTCCCCGATCTCCATTTCGACCTTGAGGGCACATCAGACAATTTCCTCATAGCGGTCGAAGTCACGGATTGCTAATGCTTTCCGCAAGCTAGGCTTCAGCCCACCAAGGAAGTTGTCAACCTTGCATTTGAGGGTAACGAAAAAGCTGGAAGCGTATCGTGCAAGCCTCGTGAAGTTTTCCTCGTACTCTCCAACAGATTCTTTATCTTTTTTCTTGAGGGAAAGGAAGCCCCTTTCCATCTTAAGACGGAGGGTGAACGGAAAATATTTATTGAAATTCATCTTCCGGAAATCCTTCCATTGCAACGCCTCGATTTCCTCCTCATGGTTCGTATTTTTGATCAACATCCACCATTTATCAGCTTCACCCTCCATACGATAAGCTGCTAGGAGAACCTTCTCTTGTTTATAACATTAGAGGATGAAGAATATCTTTTCAATGGAGTTGATCCATTGTTCAGCCATCGTGGGATCAGATGATCCACTAAAATTAGGAGGCCTTTGTCTCATGAAGCTCTCGATAGTGACTTGTTTTTTATTAGGGGGGTTTGGATGTTCCTCTTGACCCGTGTTTCTATTCAAAACTTGAGTTAGCTAGGAGGGAAGTGTGACAAAGTTCACGATTCCCAGTCCCATTGGATTGGGCATCTCATTTGTAGAGTCATCACACTTATCTTCACATCGGTTGTTAGCCTGAGTCCTCCTATTACTGGCCATTGGAAGGAATAAAAGGAATGTTAGGGGTAACACATAAAGGGTCATCCAAAGAAAAAAGTTGATGACTTATAAATAATCTTTTATTTCCCTACTCAAGAGTCTATTGGATTCAATCTAGGCTTTTCATGATCTACTTTCTAAAATATATTCTTAGGGGAATTTTTTTAATTCCCTTAATAAGGGTTCATACTACGATTTTGAATTTATCAAAAAATATCCCCCAGGAGTGTCGTAACCAAGAGTGCAGCAAGGCCCGTTGTCGTGCACCAGTTCCCATTCAAGTCTAGCTCAAAGAGGTGTTTTCGGAATTTACCCCTAGGATACATCTGTGCCAGAGCCGCCTCTACCTGCTCGTATCCAGATAGGGATGTATTTGTTTGATAAACCACTTACTCAGTACTTACCAATACTTATGGATGTTTTTATTATACTTATTCTTCTATCTAAGGCCTTACTAGGGCTTTCTAATCCTATTCCCAAAAATAACCAAACCTATACTCTGATACCAACTGTGACAACCCTTCTTTTATTACCAACATAAACATGATTTATTACATAAAACATCACATGATACAATAAAGAAGATTGAAAGGTTTAGTGTCTTTGGGGCTTATGATCATTACATAAAAACATAAAACATGAAATAAAACATCATTATTGAAAACTTCCTTTACATGACCACTACATTCCCTCATACTTAGCATTGCATGGGATAACCTGAGGACATGCATAAGAAAAGGCTGAGCTATAAAGCCCAGCAAGGGAGTACACATGGAATAATATGAGGAGTAAAATACATGTTAGAAAATAGTAATATCAATAGAGAATATAAGAAACATGAACATAAAGGCATGATAAAGCATGATAATCATAACATGGAAATGTGGCTACAACACTTAACATGGAATTAGTATAATCCAAGGCTCATTGCACACAGAGCATGAGTAAAATACTCATTGCACATAAACCACGAGTAAACCATCTTTGCACTTGAATTATCATGAGTCAACACTCATTGCACATGACGTATCATGATACTATACTTTACCCAATGCATTGGAGCGCTATAAGGGCACGCCCTTCTTAATCATTTCGTTTCATGCATAAGTGTGCCACATGGATCATAAAACATGGATTCATGAAACATAATCATTTATTCCACGATAATGGAATGTGGAATTCATACATGAAACTTTAAAATCAATATGTAAATGTGCATAAAGGTGAATACCCTTGATGGAGAAATGGTCATGGTATTCACTACACAATGACATTGGCTTAGAAAATCGGTGCGATTTCAGCAGCGTAACGGCGTGACATAAGAAATCATAAAAAAGGTTTACGAGAGAGAAAGGTGTTTCTCGTCATATTTACATGTAATGGAAAGTAAGGAGGACATATAGATAAATGTCCCAACAATTTTAATTGAAATTATATTCATGATACAAAAATATTGCTTGAATGTAAAATAGGAGAGAGAAGTTCCCATCAGAATTTCGGCATAGTAACAGGTGTACATGGGAGGCCTTTAATGAGAGAGAAAGGGGTCAGCCATCATAAAAACAATATGCGGGAATTATGGGGGAGGTTATAAACCATTTCCCAACATTCATAATTAAAACTAAAAGGGAAATACAACTTAATGAAAATTGACAAAAATGAGAAAGGAAGAAAAACCCTTACTTGGAAGTGTGCTTCCAATGGCTAGAGAGAGGCTTGTGAGAGGATTCTTGGGAGCTTGGGGCACCTTGGGAGGATTCTAGAGAGAGTAGGGAAGAGGTTGGACGAAATCCAATGTCTTTGAGTGAGGATGAAGTGGGAGATTGGGTGGGTTTATATAGGAAAGGTGAGGGAATTCATTAATATTTAGGTTAGTGTCCCCTTACATTAAATTAATCCAAACCACAAACCATCCCATGGTTTTTGCCCATAGTTTTTTTAAAAGGTAAGAGGAAAACAATATTTTATAATTCCAAAGTCTAAACTTCTTAAAATATTAGGGTTTCATATGTGGAGGTGAGTCACACTCCGATGGATTTTAATTTAAAAAGGCAAAGTGTTGAATAAGTCTTGAGGGGTCCATTAATGCTTTGAAAAGTAAGTCAAAAAAACCAAAATCACATTATTTTAATGTTAAAACATATATTGGCCGAACATAAAGATTATAGTATTTTATTACATCACTATTGGGTCATTATGATGTCATAAAACACATTATATATCTAAAAGGTATTTAATTTTTACCCAAAAAATAGACTATCTCAGAAAATTATGAAAAATACACTGTTGTATAATTTCGACATCCTGATTCCAGAAATAACATTTATTTTATCTAAATAATTTTCTAAATATGTGAATTTTCACTTTTAAAATAAAAACCGACATTTATTAAAAAAACACGGGTTTTGACAGAAATGGATTTCAAACCTTAATTAAAAATTTAATTGGATTCATAAAATTATAAGATCATTTATATTTAATAAAAAATAATTTAATAATATTATTATTATTTTACAAAAATATTATTCAATTAAAAAATCCCTTAATTTAATAAAATAGATTTATTAATTAAATAATAATTAAAAACATCATTTGTACTTTTAAAACTATTTACAATGTATCAAAAATGGCTAGATATTATATTCATTATTATATAAAAAAATAATGTACATGAACATAGTAATACTTATTTGTTATATAACCCCTTAAAATAGCCGCATAAGACCTAAGGGTAAGGTGTGCGATGGTGACAAACTCTTGGGTTGGCTCGGATTACATCGCTCGAGTGGTAATCTCTATCAACTTCCACATTTCCTGTAGACGGTCACGTTCGAGCTTGACATGGTGAAGCTCAGCTTGGTCTTGGTCAAGAGAAAAGGCCAAGGATGCCACCTCTTTTCCGATCTCCGACAAATGGGCTTCGTATGGGGAAATTCTACTGGATGAGGCCATCGCTTCTTTTGTATGAGTAAATTGGATTTGTTAAAGTCTTATATTTATACTAATCTTTTGATTACTGTTCAACAGCTATATTAGCAAAGTTCAAAATTCTTAACATAAAACCAAAGAAGTTGGCATCATATAAAATTAATTTTCTTAAAGAGATATTTAACTGGATCAAGAGGGATTTTCCATTAATGAAACTTTGGGTCATTACAACATAGGAGTTTATGAATTTTGAATCGGACATAGAGTCCTTTAAATGGGGATTTAAATGAACTTTATGTCAAGGGAAATGTAAAATGGTAGAACTGTAGGAATCTAGAATCACTTTTCATGAACACAAAATATGGAAAAAGAAATAGCGGTTACTGATGGAACCTCACCATTCTGGAAACACAGTTCATGAACTCAAAATTTGGAAAAGGAAATAGAGGTTACCAATGGACCTCACCATTCTGGAAACACTGTTCATGAACTCAAAATTTGGTAAAGGAAAAGGTCACCATTGGAACCTCACCTTTCTGGAAACAATGTTCATGAACTCAAAAATTGTCAAAGGAAAGAGGCCACCATTTCACTATTCACATAAGGTTACTGATGACACTTTTCACAAAAGGTCACCGATAAAACTATTCACAACTGTCTACCGTGGGAACTATTCACAGATGGAACTATTCATAGAAGGTGATCGATGAAACTGTTCACATAAGGTCACTGGTTTCATTGTTCACAACCTTATACTGTTGGAACTGTTCACTGATTGAACTGTTCACTGAAGGTGACCGATGAAACTGTTCACATAAGGTCACTGATGTCACTGATCACAATTGAATACCATTGGAATAGTTCACCAATGGAACTGTTCACAGAATGTGACAGATGACAGTGTTCACATAAGGTCACCGATGTCACTGTTTACAACAATATACCATTGGAACTGTTCACCGATGGAACTATTCAAAGAAGGTGACATATGAAATTGTTCACATAAGTTCACTGATGTCACTGTTCACAACTGTCTACCGTTGAAACTGTTCACAAAAATGGAAAAATTGGAAAACTATTGGGGATAAGGCACCTTGACTTCCCAAAACACATTATAACCCATATTTTCACAAAGGAATTGACTAGAGAGGTCTATGAAATTACATAAGGTATTTTGGATTATAATCTTACTGACACATGGATTCGTATTAGAGTGCCATGGATGGACTCATAGGGTCTTTTGACTTATCAGCAGAGTGCCACATTGATTCATTTTAGAATTCCATGGATGAAATCTTAGGGTCTTTTGACTTATATATCATGGGGCACATGGATCCAGTTATATGTGGGATTCCATGGATGGAATCAAGGGTCAATTATTATATTTCATGGGTTATACTTATGGATTCCATATTGGACGACCAAGGATAGACTCAGATTTCATAGACTTTATAACTCACCTACAGTGATATCGGGTTCCTGAGAGGTTCATTAGGGATTTGATTGAAGGTTGTTGGTTTATATTATAACTTCAGTAATACTTGAATTCAAACATAGGAATTTCAAGGAAGAACTTAGGTTTTAAATTGATTAATTAATGAAATTAATTGAGTGACGCATCATCCAAAACAAAGCACAAGCTTGGATATGGTAATTTTTATTCTTTTTAGATGGCCTGGTTAGGCACCTTGATGGTATATTACAAGGGATTTCGGGACACACAATGGGTTTCAATACATATTTAATTAATGAGTTAAAACTTCATTTGAACATGGTAAAATGAAACATTCCTTAATATTAAAATAGACTCTTCTCACATAAATGATTTATATTAACTTATTTTAGTATATGTGGAAGCCTGAAATTTATAGGTTTCTTAATTTTTATGTAATTCTATACTTGTTATATAACATCATTCACTATTATATTGTCATATCACAGGATAGATTAGTATTGACATTGTGGGTTCCATCCAACTAAGATTTATATCTCACACCCTAATTAGGTAACATTGGTTCCAAGGTAAAACTATATTTTTTTCAGGATTATGGACCTTTATTGTGTTGTTTTTCTTGTACCTAGATGATTGGGGAAAAGGATCGAGCTGGAGCTCAAGATTCTCGTGGAGATCTCCCTAGGGGGTTTGTTTCCATTTCATTATTTTTTTTACTAAGATGTAAAGAATGTTTTTAGTTACTGTTTAGCTTATGTAATCATCATCTAGAATACATGAATTGTATAAAATGGTGTTAGCCTTAATAATTATTAATTTTTTATTACAACTATATTCTGCTACTTTCATTACTTATTTATGTTACTTCCACAAATATCTAAGTTTTATTTTATTTTTACCATTGTGTACTATGAGTATGAGGGTATATGAATTCCATTGGACTACCTTTACAACATCAATACTAATCTGTAGCCTCTATCGTATGGGGAGACGTGCTTGAGCCCATGTGGTGACTGATCCATCAACCAGTTTAGTGGTAAATCGTGCTGATATGTTAAATTGACCATTATTATAAATACCAAGATGTTAAAATTATAAATATACATATATTATTATTTTATAGACACATATGTTTGTTCTAAAATAATAATTTTTTTGTATTTAGAGATATGCATGTTTTGATCCTCTTTTATTTTTAACTAATATTACTACTTCTATATAACTTTAGTAATCATTTATTGTAGTTCAATAAAGAACTAATGAGATCTATAATTTGGATGCTTACATTTTTTATCATCTACATGATATTTTCTCTACAGTTTTCTAATGAAATTCTATTTTATGTTGAATAATATTTTTTTCGTTGTGTTTTATTGAATATCATATATAACAATAACTTTCTACTAAAACAATCTGATGAATATATTTTAAAATTTATATCCTAATATATTTTCCATGTATGATTATTGGTTACTAATACTCATTCATTAGTGAAGTTTCAGCATCTCATAATAATATTTGGATATTTCAATGCTTTTTCAAATTACTAGATGGCCATGTGAACACCTGGTTATAAGGTTACAACTATCTTAACTAAGTTGTAGAATTCACATGCTCATGGAGAGGAGTATTTTTTGAGTAGACTATGGTATCTTTATGCCTTAAAACACTATAAATCATTGTGTTATATTCGTTTCATTATTTATAATCAAATTATTACTCATCATTAAGATAAAAGGAAAGAATATATTTTCTCTCAAGAGGTAATTTTAGTTTATATAATTTTTTTATGGAATATAATTCACCCCCACCCCCCCCCCCTATTGTGTCTTTTTATTTATCATTAGACAAAAAAAATTGGTATCATAGGTTTTATTTTTATCTTTATTTATCTTTTTGAAAACCATGTTGTTTATTTCTGATAATAATAACAATCATCAGAGTAAAAGCTCTATTGGATATTTTTAGAAATACTTTATAATTTTCTATTTTTATTTGATTCCATAAATTGGTATCATAATTTTTGACCCACGTGGTTATATTTTTTTGAATCTAAAGATTTAGAGTTAAATATTTAGATAAAGATCATTCTAAATGGATGATCATAAAAAAGGTCTGTTAATACTCTGTGCACCTTATTTTAATTGTTATAATTATGGATTGTAAAAAGAACACATGATTATTTATTTGAAAAATATTGGAATAAAATTTTATTTGAAGGTATTCAAGCCTTATTAAATTCCTAAAGATGATCTTGAAAAATGGAATAATGATCATGAGAGATTTTATGATCTTAATTCGAGAGAAATGAATGTTATTTCTTGTGGATTAGAAACTAATGAATTTATTTTACTTTCTCATAGTGGTACAACATATGAAATATTATAGACTATTTATGTAACATATAAAGGAACTGGTGAGGTTATAAAACTATGGTATAACACAAAATTGAAATTTGATACACTCAAGATGCATGAATATGAGATAATAACTCAGATAAATAGATCATTGGTAGATGTTTCCAATGATATTTCTACCTATGGAGAATCAATTAAATAATATACCAAAATTTAAATGTGTTTAGAGTCTTACCATATAATTGGAATGTAATACCAACTTCTATTCATCCATCTACACAAGTTATAGATTTGAAAATGAAAGAATTGATCGGTACATTGATGATGTATAAAGATGAGATATAAGATTAAGCTAAAAACATATTTCTATATAAAAGGAAGAAGTTTCACTTATAACAACCATAGATGAATCAAATTATTAAATGTATCGAGATTCAAGATAATAAATATTTGATCATTCTAAAAGATTTAAAAAACTATAAAATAAAAGGAAGATCAAGAATGAATATGATAGAATCTAGGAATTTATGGAGAAATTTCACGCAAATGATAACGGTAATATGATTAAATATCAAAGGAAATCTGATTCTAATATACATAGAATAAAATTCATAAATACAAAATGGAGTGAAAAATATGATTCAAGTGATGAATCTACAATAAACTATAATATTGATAATGAAAATATAATGGTAAATCTATGTCTTATGGATCATTCTAATAAGGTACACTCTTATAACTCAAAAAAATATAATTCAGAATGTTTTCTTATAATAAAATTAATAAATAGATGTTTTTGGTTAAATAAAAATTTGAACCTTATAGAAAGATCATATAAAACATAGAAAAGAATATAACACTATTTCGACTGATAAAGAATGTTTTAAAAAATATATTTTTGATTTAAGATCTAACATTTCTTGTATTTTTTGTGAAAATAAAATTAAATTAACACTTTAAAACAAGCCTGTAGAATTCTTATTAAAGGATATATCTATTTAAACCCAAATATTGGGAAAGTTGAAGTTAATAAGAAAGGTAAATTTGGGATTGTTAATAATGGATAACACCTAAATTATATAGATATTATTTTATTATTTGTTCAAAAAGAACGAAATTTCTACTATTAAATGATTTCACTATAGATTAAAAAAAATTATGAATATGACTATAATTTTATAAAACTTGAAATTTGTGGTAGAAATGATTTTAATTATTCTAAATAGTTATATAACATTAATTATTGAGTCTCTACTAAAAACATAATTGGTTAACTAAGTATTTATTTTCTAACACTGCCCAATCCAAACTCATATGCGTACCAGAAGGCACATGTATCTGATATATTATAGGTTTTCACCACTGGACATCTTGTTATATTAATCAGTGTCTGGTTTAACATTATGGAAATCTCTTTTGGATGAAAAATTTATAAAGCAAGAACTATTAGTCCATGAGGTATTTCATTTACATCCTAATATTCAATTTAAATTCCCTAATAATATTATATATGGGAGATAAAATTTAAATTATCTTATTCTTAAACTATTAAAACTATTTTCAAGTTATAATTTTATGTCATGTATCAATATATTAAAATTTTAATTACCATGTACATACTCCTTAAATGATCATTTAATTGAATATTAATATTTTTAATAAAATTTAAAAGTATTAAAATATCTATAAACTTTTTTTCATATATATTTCCCTTAAAACCATTATTTTATAGAATTATAATTCATGGAGGGAAGTACTATTTTTTATTATTAATTTAAAATAATATAAAGAAATATATATTTATTTTAGTGAAAAATTTTATTCTTAATTTAATCTTTCATTTTGTAAAACCCTGTTTTGAAATTTATTTTTCTTATAAATGTTATTAATTTACGTAACATTTTCTATCAAAATAGTTTTCTTACATAAAAATATCTTTTCAAAGTTAAAATCCGAGATGATTAATCTATATTTTGGATTGAGAGTTGGAAAATTATCCTACAATATGTTAGAATGAATTCCTTCTTCTTAATATTTGGAACCCTAAAATCTTCTTCTCTAACCATCTTAAACCTTTTTTCTTCCTTCATTGAAATGTTAAAATCAAATACATCTAAATAATCTAGTTCGGTTAGCATGAAGAGACCGTGAGCTTCAATATCATAGGAATGTTTTTCTCAAATGATAATGTGGGGTAATTCATTTTCTAATCTATTTGGAGAGTGGTTAGTTTTATTTATTCAGTATTCCATAGAAAAATATTCTGAAAGATATATAAATTCTTGGTTTTGAAGAACCAAATGATTAATTTTCTCGCATAGTTAAAGATAAAATAATTTTTTAGAGTTTTTATCCATGTTTAATATTTTTAATGAAGAAGTAGTAAATTAGTATAAAGATATAAAAGATCAAAAAATTGTATTAAGAGACGGAAAAAAGATTATTTAAAAAAATGATATAGTTCAAAGTAAGTATAACTTTTTTTTTCAGAAAACTCAATTTATAAAAAATACTACAATTGATATAAAGTGGATATGATAAGTCAAATGTATAAAATCATAAGAGAAGTTGTTACTGAGTTATATCTTGATGAGCTAAAATATTTTTTTGATAAATATTTCTCATCTTCATTAATAGTTCAAATAGTTGTAGATGTTCAAAGGAGAATATGATGACTATAAATATTTCTAGCTGTTGTGAGTAAAAAAGTAAAAAATTTATAGAGTATATTAAACCATGTATCCCTTCAAAAAATCTAGATTCTTCTTCACATCTATCATTTTTTCAAATCCAATGTTTAAAAAAATCTATGAATGTTTTTTTATTTCTCTTAGTTTACGTATCATTTTTATAATTTTCTTGTATGTAAAAAATGCATTAAATTATTTATTATTTTATGTCAAAAAAGGGGAAGAATTTTTTGAGAAATTTATGGAAATTTATGGTGAAATTTATGGGGAAAATAAAAATAATAAGAAAATTTTTATTAATAAATATGAGTAATATTTATGAAAGAAGTATAAATGATAAATTTATTTATAAAAAAATTTCATTACGAGGGAAAAATATTTTCAAAATTTATTTATTCTCATTTTAATAAAATTTTATTTTTTTTATATTTATATTAATACTTGTTTTATTGGTTTTTTATCATCTAAAAGGGATATATTTTTGAGATTGTAGTGGTTCAACAATTTTTTTTATTTTTTTTTCTCATAAATGACCACATTTATATTGCTAATGAAGTTACTTTATGTGAATTTTCGGATATTAATTGCTAGAATAATTATTATTTTTCTAAAAGAATATTTAGTCATTTACCCATGGTAGGATATTTTATTTTTAAATGGAAAAGTATCATGGATGTGTTATAATATGTTTCTAGAATCATAGTTCATACCCTACGTTTTAAGGGGAATGTATGGTTTGTATAAACTATATTTGGAATAAAATTATGGATAAAAAAAATTTTGTAAGAAAAAATTGTTTGAGGAATAAATATATGGTTCATCATAGCTAGCATTATAATCAATCATACATTTTCAAATGCACTTTTGTAGTTTATCTCTATAGAGAAAAACCCTATATTTGACTTAGTCAAATATTATGTTTTGAGTTATGGATTGTTTCCGTGTTTTCTATAATGGTATCCCTAGAAATAAATATTTATTTAAATGTATTTAAATACCAATTGAAAATATCATATTCAATAGATTACATCATTTATATTTCTAAGAGATGTTATGACTTTATTTGAATGTTTTGAATTCAAATATTCATGATTTATCATGCGATATTCCTAGAGATATTTGACTTCAAAGAATATGACTAAAATGTTAAATACTAATATGTTCATCTTATAAAGATACATATGTTATTATTCATAATACATTGATGTGTTTTAGAAAATAATAATGTATTGTTTCCTTTAGATGTACTCTTTAGATTTATACATTTTTTTATCCTTGTTTGTTTGTTCAACTATTGTTGCTACTGCTATATATCTTTGTTAATATTCATCTACACTTTTATAAATAAATTATTAAATATATAATTTGGTGACATACATGTATTATATTCTACCAAATAGTTTCTCTTTTATTTTTTAAATAAATCATATTTTATTTTGAAAAATATTTTTTGTTGTTTTGTTTTATTAAAGATCATATACAACTATCAGTTGTTGTTGCAACAATGGGTTTAAGTTATTTAAATATCTACATCCAATTGTATTATATGTTTAATAGTATTGTATTATTTTAATCTTTCACTGGTATAGTTTCAACTTCTCATACTAATCTTTAGATATTTTGGTTCCTTGTAAAAAAACCATAGGGCCTTGTAAAAGCCTTGTTGTAAGGTGTAAACAACCATCACATAGATTTAAAAGACCCCTAGAAAAGGGAATTCTAGTGAAAATCACCAAGATCATGGAGAGTGTTTTGGTGGAGTGGACTAGGGGATCTTTGTTCCCTAAACCACAATACATTTTTGTGTGTTATTCTTTTCATTATTTATATTCAGTTTCTTACTCTTCTTTAATTGGGAAGGAATGAATCACTGTAATATCAAAATTGAAGGGTAATTTCAATAATCTTTTTAATGGAAAACAATTCGACCCCCCCCCCACTCTTGTGTATTCATATTTTTCGTACTGACCCGAAATTCAGTTATTTGAGACAAGGTAGGGTTGCACTGAGTTGTCACTTCAGTGAACTTTCACAGTTTTATTAACCTTATTTAGTTTAGATCTCTCAATCTAAACATAAAAAATAGTCTAATCATTGTGGAGAATCAATTCATTTGTTTTTTTTTTGGTTTTTTCCTCTTCATTCAATGTTCAAGGGTGAAATTATTTCACAACTATCACTTATTAGTTATTTAGTAGTGGGATTTGATGATCATAAATGAACAGAAAAGAACACCAAACTGAAAATGAACTAAAAAATATATTAATAAAATAATAATTGATAAAAGTACATTATTTCGTCATATCCCAATTTCTTTAATATATTTATTTACTTCTGAATTAGAAAAAATTAATCCAGATATCAAGATAAAGAGATGACAGAACATCTCTTGTGAGATTTTTCCCTTCCTCAAACTCCAGCTCTAGATCTAGTTTGGCTCCCAACTCAATCATCTACCTCTATTATATATAATCTAGTTTGATGAATGATTTCATGATTATTGGGTATCGATTATCATAGAAATCATATGTTGGGTTACAATTTTTGAATTGATCATCCTAGTGGTGTTTCCCCCAATCTTTAGTAGAAAAAATCTATGTGAAAAACTAATCAGTGATCACGGTCACTACTCGAAAACCTATCCCCGACATCCATGTGGCATGTACATAATTTTATATTTTCCACCTTTGGGTACTTGAGCATCACTCCTCAAATATAATTCAAAACTTATAAAATATTTATTCATATAATCATCTTCCACTCCCCTAACATTGATCAGCTATAACTCTTCCATTAAAATAAATAAAATGAGGTGTTGATAATTTCTAAATTTTTTAATTAAAATTCCCTTTGTAAATTTAATCCACATTCAAGATTATAATAATTTTTGTAGGTCATTGTAGTACCGATCATGTATGTCCAGATCTATTTACTTTTTTGGGGTCGGACGTCACTAATTGACATATGAACATATTTTTATTTTATATATATATTATATTACTATTAGTATCAAAACAATTAAAAAAATAAGTTCATAATATTAATTACTTTATCAACATGTGTGTGTGTGTGTGTTTATATATATATATATTGTCTTTTTCATTTCCTTTCATTCTCGGATCACTAATTCTTCTCCTTTGGGGCTCATCTAGTCCACAGTAGTAGCTTCAGTGTGGCTACAAGGCATTATCATTTGTGACAAAATTCAATCAGAAGCATTAGGTTGAAAACATCGAACATAGGTCGATGTGTTGAAGATTGTTCATTTCAAACTGCCTTGGTAGGTGGATGGTGCACTGACCCTAGACACCATGGTAGGTTCCAGTAATGGGAGATGTCCATGGTTGGTGGGGGGTTATTGGGAGAGTTTTTTCAAACATGAAACCTCATACCATGCCTATTTATGGATGCCTTGGAGTGCCTCTTTCAATAATCATCAGAGCCAAGAGAGCTCATTATATCTAAACATAGCCAGGAGAGCTCCTTGTGTAAGAAATAATGGGATTTATGTTAGAGGGGTCTCTTGTAACATTTATTCATGATGAAATAAATCTTTCATTACCTCCATTCATCTAACTTAGTGGTTAGAAAACAAAAAAAATTGGTACCAAAGGTATTTTCGGTGTAATGGCGGTGAGCAGTTGAGTTTTTCCACTGACCAAAAAATTATTTTTCTTAGAATCCTATTATGAAGGACATCTTTGATAGTTCATGGTGATCTGATTTCAATAGAATAAATGGCATCTCAAATGGAGCTAAAAAGATCTTTCTAGGCTCAGTAAAACTTCAGTCAAACATTGGGTGATATGGTACCCCTTGTCAGAGAGGAAGTTACTACTCTGATTCTGTAGAAATGTTTGGTGAAATTTTAGTAGCTACTATGTCATTCCACATCATTACCACATCATTGGATGATCATGACCATTAATACTGTTTTGATCATATCATGATCAATCGATATCTGATTTTGATGGTATAGGAGTTGATTCCAACATTTTCCACCATTTCATATGCAATTGGGTGCTCCATTTTTCAAGATTATACACCAATGTTTTTATAATTGAATTTCCATGGAGGGACTATCTATGAGAGGTGGTCGAGGGGTCATAAATGCATTCCAATTCTAAATAAGGTCTATAGATGGTAGGATACCATCATGAAAATGCTATAATTTTGGCATGATGGGTCACATGAAGAAGAACTTTTAATGGTTTCTACAAGAAAATGGTAAAAGTATCAACCAACACAAAGTAAATGGATATAAACACATGACAGTCTCCAGAGAAATCATCCTTTTCTCTATAGAAAAAGTAATGACACGCTTTCATACATTTTTCCAAGACCCATAATGGGTGGTCGATACTATAACATCATACCACATTACTCCACATCATTATTATTTAATGAAATATCAATCTGCTGAATTTGGTTATGTCAAGATGGGAAATACTAGTTCAGCAGAAATTGTTGGCTAGGGTGATTTCCATGTCAAGAAAAAAATTGGACTCCCAGTCACCCTGATGGATGTTTGGCTTCTTCCAAGCCTTCATCTCAACCAATTATCATATATAGTCCATGATCAATACGGCTATAAAAACATATTCAAAAATGGTTCATAGATGGTGACAAAAGGACCCAACGTCATTTCCCAAGGACACATATGCGATACGTTTTACAAAACTCATTTGAAGATATGTGCAGACATCCTCAACGTGGTGAGAGGAGAGGTGTCTTCCAATATGTTTCATAGGGTACTCATGCATATGAATTAAAGAGGGTTATATACCCAGACAAAGAAGAATATGATCAAAAGTAGAGATGTTGTATTCCAAGTGATCTAGATGGTTCAAAACATTCAAAATCCTCGAATGCCTCGAAGAGAAATTATCGAGGACTCAATTAATGACCCAACACCTGTACTAACACCACCTATCAATGAAGAGGTGGAGGTGAAAGAAGACTCATCAAAAATAGACCAGGAGGCAGTGAAAGAGGGTATTGAGTTAGGGAATACTGAATCCACTCTACATAATGTTGCAGAACCATCACAAGATCAATGTGATGATGGGCCTCTCGAACCTAACATTTCATACGTTCTAAGATCATGAAGAGGAATGATTCCATCCAAAAATATTCAAAGTTGGAGTACCTATTGTTGACTGGTGAGGGGGTAGATGGGTATGTGGAAGAATATCAAAATTCGCTATTATTTGATACACAAAGTGATAGATTGACCGTAGTTGTGACCAATGATGATCCAAATATAGGAGAACCTTGCAAATATACTGAAAATGTGGTTTCTCAATAGAATTTAGATCTATATAGATTCTCTAGTGGATTGCAGATTGAGGGGGATAATTTTTGGAGCTTGTTTTTTCTAGATGCCTTAGTAGGTGGTTGGTACACCAACTCCACCCACCATGGTGGGTGGGAACAATGTGATAAATCTATAATAGGTGGGGGTATTGGTGGGAGATTTGTGTTAAACTTGACACCTACCACCATGTCTATTTAAGGAGGCCTAGAGTTCCTCATTTAATAATCATCTGAACCAAGAGAGATCATTGTATCAAATGAGATCCAAGATAGCTCAATGTATAAGAAATAATGGGAGGTGTGTAGATGGGATCACTTGTAACAATTATTCATGTTGAAATAAATCTTGTTTTCACACCATTAATCTCAATTGGTGGTCAAAAAACCACAACAAGATTTTGGATCCTCACGAGAGTGTGATTATCTTTTCTACCTTGTATAGTGAGGGAAACTGGTTTCTGATATCGATGTATTATCTTCTACCATGACCCACAATCCACATCCAGTGAATGCCATGTGACATCATCCCAGTGAATCGTCCATGCAACTGGCTTCAGGATCTTCTCAGTCTAGGATTTGGGACTCTTCATCTGGTGGAATATAAGGGAAAACTTCTCCATCTAATTGAAAGAATTAGGATTAGGGGTTCAGTTGGTGTCGATTTGTCGTTTAATAGTCTTCAGGTTTCGGATTTCGGTTTTCATCCACAATGGAGGAACTATTTAAACATGATGGTGAGGGTCATTTCCGGAATCACAGGCTTCAGCCATAAGGTCTTCATCTATGGTTGGTTTAGCGGCTGATCATAATCATGTTTTATTGGTGTAATTTTCATCAGCAGTGGTTGAGGGTGTTCTTCAAGTGTGGTTGGTTCAATCATGGCAGCATGGTTACTTGTATGGTGACTTGGGACCTGGTTTTGGAGACGAATCATGATATGTTTCATTACCCAGCACGGTTAGTTTTTCATAGTGGTGGGTCCAACAAAAGATCGGTCCACAGTGTAGAAATTATGACAAGATTAAAATAAAGTGAAAAAATTCAGAAAAAATTGACACCAGATGCAATGTTGAAAACCCCCAAATAGAAGGGCTAAAACCCAATCGTAAAAATAGAAGGATTGTTATGGTAAAAGTGGATACACACTACCTCACTCTTACAAGGTGAAAACCCCCAAAAAATATCTCTTGAATAAGCGGGGAAACTAATTCACAACTACCACTCAAAATAACTGATAGGAGATGATGAGAGGTGAAGCTAATGATGAAAATTTCTGAGAGAGATCCCACTTTTTAGGGTCCTTCCAGGATTCCTCAGCCCTTCTGATGCCTTCTAACGATGGTGGGTTTGGTGGGGTTTGGCCACCCACCACCTACCACCACCATCCCATCATTGAAAATGGTAGGGGGTGTATTCCATGGAAAAAGGGTTCCAACACATCCACCACATGGATATTTGATTGAGAACCAATAAAATATCTACATCCTTTCTATATACCAATCATTTTAATCACATATCTACAAGGATGATCAAGGATCTTCACCATCTAAACATATCAGAGACAACTTCTTTCATTAGAAAATATACAATATTTTCTGTAGGGTGGATTTTATGCATTTCCACACTTGTTTCCTCCACAACATCTCCGAAAAAGTGACATTGTACCACAATATTATTTTTCATGGGATGATGATATGGATTCCTTGAAATGTTCATGGTGCTTTGACTATCACCAAACAATGGAACCTCCTCTTGCCTGTGCCTGAGATCCTCTAAAAACCTTCTTATCCAAATCTCCTATTTTCAAGCCTATGTAGTTGTAATGTACTATTTATACATCATGGATAAATTCACAATTGACTGTAAATTTTAAATCCAACTCATAGCTCCCCCTGCAAGAGGAAAGACATAACTGGTATTGGATTTCATCCAATTAGAATCATCTGAAAAATATGATTCAACATAGAATCAGGTAGTGAAATCTCATCCTCCCTGACATAATGCAGCATTTGAGTTATCCTTTTTGTATCTCATGATACTCTTCACAATGCTCCAATGCTCTCATCATGTATTTTACATGTTATGACTAATTTATCTTACTACATGTTCAATGTCGGGTATAGTACACACCATAGTGAACATCAGACTACCCACTACTAATGTATATAATACTCAAGATATCTCCATCCTCTACTTCACTACTAGGGATCATCATTGATGATAACATTAAATTAAAGGGAAGAGGGGTAGAGACTGTCTTACAGTCATACATGTTGATTAATTTCTGGAATCTCTATAAATAATTCTTCTATGATATCCAAATCTTCCTATTATTTTGGTCTTTGTAAATTTTCACCCCAAGAATCTTATTACATGGTACCAAGTCCTTCATAACAAACTCCCTATCCAATTGTTCCTTCATCTCTTGGAACTGATCTTTGTGTGGGCCTACAAAAACATGCCATACACATACAATAGAATAATTATGAAATCAATACCATCCAAACCCCTTAAATATTCACAAGAATCGGAATGGAGTCTGTTGTATCCAAGATGCATGATATAACAATAAAATCTCTTGTATAAACACCTCACTTCCCACTAGAGACCATACAAGGATTTGTTCAACCTGAAAAACAAGTTCTCTTTAACTTCTTCTAAAAAACATTCTTGTTAGAAAATATAGATCTCTTCATCAAGATCTCCATTTATAAGAAGATGTCCTCCAAACCAGCAGCTCTAGATGTAAATTATATGTTTCAAACATCAATAAACTAACTAAAAATACATTAATCTAAAAATAATAGAAAATATTTCATGGAATCAATACCTTTAATGAAAATCTTTTGAACACCATTCTTTCATGATATCTTTCCACCTGGTCCTTTCAATCTCACTTGATCTTAAATACACATTTTTTCTAATAACCTTCGTTCTATAAGGTAATGGAACAAAATCCAAAGTCTTTTTCTTGTGTAGAGCATAATTTTCCTCCTACATTGCCTCTATCACCGAGGATACAAAAGCAATATTGGTCACCTCCACAATATAATATGGATTTCCATCCTCCGTCAAAAATTTGTACACAATATTGATCTCAGTTACATAGTTCGAGTGCCATATTGGTGCTATTTTCTCCCTATTTGATCATTGTGGTGCAGATTCAACTGGTACATGATCTTCATTCTCTAGTAATTAAATAGAGGAAACTAAATCTTCCTTGGATTTTTACTCCACCTCAAATGTTGTATTTTTTTGTATTCTCCTTCACCATGTCTTGACTAGTTTTCATTTTCACCTTGTATTCTAAAAAAACGAAATCTATGCTGATGATATGTTTGTGGGAAGTGGGGTCCCACAAACATTACCCCTTCACACCATCATTATACCCCAAGAAGATTCATTTCCTAGATCTTAACACCATCTTTGATCTTTCTAGATCATTAAACAATACATATAATAGACTTTAAAAAGTATATAACCAAGAATATTAAGCGGATTTACCAGTCTATATCTCAATCGGTTTCTTTAGATCAATCACCATTGAACGAGATTTTTTGATCACATAATAGGTAGTATTCACTACTTCTACCCAAAATGTTTTGGTAATTCCTATTATATTCAACAGTTCCCTTATTATATCTAATAGGGTTATGTTCATCCGCTCTTCCACTCCATTCTATTGATTATTGTATGCCACTATGAACTATCTCTTTATTCATTCATGTTGAAAAAATATGTCAAAATCCTCACTTGTATATTTTCTACCATTTTCAATCCTGAAACAGTTGATCTTCATTCCTGATTCAAGCTCCTTCTATGTTTAGGATGTTTTGAAGACTTCAAAAATGTCTTCATTCCTCTTCGCTGTGTATACCCAACATCTCCTAGAATAATCATCAACAATGGATAAAAAGTACCTTTCATCTCCCAGGGAAATAATCAATGCTTTCCAAACATCATAATGGATCAACTCTACGACTTCTTTGCATCTTTATATTGACAACATTAAATATAACCTATGCTACTTGCTCAAAAAATTATTCTCAAAAAAAGATAATGATACCTTTGTAAGCCCAGGTAGAAACTTCTGATATGCATGAATATTCAGGACTCGTTCTGACGTATGGACAAGCTTTCAATGCCATAAGATTGTAAATGATTCTGTCGAGGAAGTTGATGCACCATTGATCTCTTCATCCTTGTATGTTTCACCCATAAACACATACAAGTTCTTCGAGATCTTCTCTACCTTTATTACCAAAAGCACGCCATTCAAAATTATCATTACTTCATTCTTAGTGAGAGTCTTGCATCTGATATCATCACATTGTCCCCAAGAAAATATGTTCTTCTTCAATCCCTGCACATGGTTTACTACTTGGATGGTTCTAACAAAACCGCCAAGCATATTCAATTTGATGGTACCAACTCCAATGATATGTACGGTGTGATTTTTCCCCATGTACAGAAGTTCATCTGGGATGGTTTCATACCAATCAAACCATTCTTGTCAAGAAATCATGTTCAATGTTTCTCCTGAGTCAATAATCCATGCATCATTGAGATGTTTCCTACATCCAATACTCATCGCTGATTCAATGAATAGAATTTCTCCTTTTCTATAAGTACATTCCATATTACCCTGAGATCTCCTTTAACTACACTTCTTCTTCCAATAATACTTCTTGACGTGTCCCTTATTGCCAAAATTGAAACATGTGATATTAATATTCTTAGTACTTGATTTGGATCAGCCATGATTTTGGATCCCACTGGAACAACGCTCTATTATCCTTCCTCTATCTACTGACAGAGCCTCTACTTGGTGTGAAGTTGTATATTTTTCCTCCTTGTTCTTATTCTAAATTTCTTCTTCAAGAACCGCAGCTGCAACATCATTGAATTACACCAAATCCAATAGGATATTTTTGGTGAGTTTGATGTTGAGTTGGTCATATAAATCAGGAAAACTCTAGAGAAGAATCATTGTACGTTCAATATCCATAATTTTATAACCCATTGTTGTGTGGGGATCGAATAGGGTATTGAGGTTGTTGACTGGGTTAGTCACCAATGATGAATCCACCATCTTGAGCATGTATAACTTTCTCTTCCGAAAAATTTTGTTTTTCAATAAACTATCCTCGTATATCTTTGTCAGAGTATCTCATATTTCATTTCTCATTTTTCTCTTCAATTATCGATAGGACCCCATATTCCAAATCCAAATGGATTTTGGCAATATAATCCTAGTATATATCTTTCCATTAATCCTTTGTGACACCATCCATATTTTTGATAATTTATAGTCAGTAACTATCCTTCCAAAGAACTAATTTCATTTCATTTTATAAAATTAGAAAATTATTCCCATTGAATTTCTCCATCTCAAAATTCACTACCATATGGAAACATCATCGGTCCAAAACCTCCTCTATTTCACAATGGTGAATTTATTAAACTCAATACTTTTTTTGATTGATAGATAAATTGGAGTCTCAATCACAGAGCATACTCAAATTTATGAGAATTATTAATACTAGAAAATGTGAACATCACCAGTCTAGAACCTTCTATTTGATACCACTTATTGGGACCAAAACATGATTAGTCCATGGTGAACAATTTTCAATAGACAAAAATAAAGTGTAAAAATTCGTAAAAATGGACACTAGATGTAACATGGAAATACCCTCAAATCAAAGGGGGAAACCCCTAGGAAAAATAGAAGCATCACTATTGGTAAAAGTTGGTACACACTCCCTCACTATTATAAGAAGAAAACCCTCATAAAATATCTATTGAATATGTGGGTAAATAGCCTAAAAAATATAGCTCAAATAACTAATAAGAGATGATGAGAGGTGAAGATAATGATGAAACTTTCTGGGGGAGATCCCTTTTTGTTGGGTTCTACTGGCCTTCCCCATCCCTCCTACTAACTTCTCCTACTAGTGGGTTTGGAGGGGTTTGGCCACCCACCACCTACCACCACCTTCCCCTCATTGACAATGTTGGGGGGGTGTTGTCCATGGAAAAAATGATTCCAAAACATCCCCCACATGGATATTTTATTGAGAACTAATCCCATTCCACATCCTTTATATTTACAATCATGCTTCTCACATCTCAGAAAGGCCGCATGAGGATCTGCACCATATGAACTTATCATATTTAACAACCTTCATTAGTAAATCTAATATATTTTCTTTATTGTGAATTTTTTACATGTCCGCACATACTTCCTCCACCACATCTTAGAAAAAGTGATATTGTTCCCCAATTTTCATTGTCTTGAAATGAGAAGATTGATTCCTGGCAATGTATAAGGCACCCTTACTATAACAAAATAATGGAACCTCCTCCTGTCTGTTCCTGATCTCCTCCAACAACCTTATCATCCAAATTGCCTCTTTACAAGCCTATATAACTTTCATGTAATCTTCCTCCATCGTGTATAAAGCCACAACTGAATGTAACTTTGAAATCCACCACACCTCCTACAAGATTAAACACATAACCAGTAGTGGATTTACTATGGTTATAATCACCTAAAATATCTAAATCAACATAGTATATGATTGTAAAATATGATCCTCTATAAAATAATGAAGCATTTGTGGTATCATTAATGTATCTCAGGGTCCTCATCATAATTCTCCAATTCTCCCATCTTAGATTTTCAATATACCAAATAACTACTCATACTGCACGTGCAATGTATGGTCTTGTAAATTCCATAGGTAACATCATACAACCCACTGCTGATGCATATTATACTCAATACAGATTCATCCTCTCTTATTCACTACTAAGACTCGTCGTTGAAGATTTCTTGAAATTAATGGAAATATGGGTATAGATTATCTTATAGTCTTTCATGTTGAATCTTTTTGAGACTCTCTGTAAATAATTCTTCAATAATAGCTAAATCCTCCTATTATTTCTAAATCAGTATATTTTTATCCCAAGAATATTTTTTTGTTCCCATGTCCTTTATATCAAACTTTATATACAATTGTGCCTTAATCTCCTAGATCTGATCTTTGTTGGGGCCTATAAACAACATGTCATCAACATACAATAGAATAATTATGAAATCATTACCATTTCAACCCCAGAAATATGAAAAATTATCTAAATGATGTATAATGTATTAGAGGCTCCTGATATAAGGATCAAATCTCTTGTACCAAAACCTCAGTGTTTTCTTGAGATCATACAAATATTTTTTCTACATTTAAAACATGTTATCTTTGACTTATTCTAAAAAACCATATAGTTGGAGCATATAGATCACTTCAACAAGATCGCCATGGAGAATATATGTCTTCACATCCAGCTGCTCTAGATGTAAACTGTATGTTGCACACATTTCCAAAACAAACTGAACAGTCATTAGTCTCACAACAAGAGAAAATATTTCATTGAAATCAATATCTTCCTTCTATGAAAATCCTTTGACCACCAGTATATCATGATATCATTCCACCCAGTCCTTTAGATCTCACTTGATCATAAAAACCCATTTTTTATGGATAACCTTCCTTCCATGAGGTAATGGAACAAGATCCAAAGCCTTGTTCTTGTGCATGGATTCATGTTCATCATGCATTGTCTTCATCCATGAGGATACATATGGAATCTAGGTCACACATATAAAATAATTTGTCTCTCCATCCTCTTTCAATAATAATTATGAAATATTTATCTCAATGACATTGTTTGAGTGCCACATTGGTTCTGTTTTTCCCGAGTTGACCGTTTTGGTCCAGATTCTACTGGTACTTGGTCTTCATTCTCTGGTAATGCCTTAGAGGAAATCGATTCTTCCATAAATTTTTCCTCCCCCTCAACTTTTTAGTTTCTATATTCTTCTTCTCCATGTCTCAATAAATTTTCATTTTCAAATTGTCTTCTAAAAAATGACATCTTTATTGATGATATGTTTGGGAGAAATGGGTTCCCACAAATGGTACCCCATCACATCATCATCTTTACCAAAGAGTATACATTTCATGGATCTCAAATCCAACTTATATATTTCATGGTCATTAAATAATTCATATAATGTACTTCCAAATGTATGTAATCATGAATATTCAAGTGGTTTACCAGTCCACATCTCAATTGGTGTCTTTATATCAATCTCTATTGAAGGAGATCTGCTAATCATATAACAGGTGGTATTCAATGCTTTTGCCAAAAAATGTTTTGGTAATTCATGCATTCTTCAACATTGCCTTTGTTCTATCCAACATGGTTATGTTCATATGCTCTGCCACTCAATTTTTCTAGGGTGTGTATGCCATTGTGAACTGTCTCTTGATTCCTTTCTATCGAAATAATGTATCAAACTCCTCACTTGTATATGTCATCCACCATTATTAGTCCTTAGAAACATGATATTCATTATATATTCAAAATTATTGTGTGTTGTGTATTTTTTAAAGATATAAAAACATACACCTTCTTCTTGATTGGGTACACCCAATATCTTCTGGAATAATCATCAATGAAGGATACAAAGTACCTTTCTCCTCATAGGGATATAACTGTTGCTTGCCAAAAATAAGAACGGATCAAATCTAAGACCTATTTAATTCTTATTTTTGATTAATTAACATTTAATTGTGTTTCATTCTCAAAAAAAATGCTCAAAAATTTGTATGGATACCTTTGTAATCCCATGCAGCAAATTCTGGTCCACACAAGTCTTCAGGACTCATTTTGACATATATCCAAGATTCTAATTACATAACATCGTCAACAATTATTTCGAGGTATTTGATGCAAAAATTATCTTTTCCACATTATACATTTCACACATAAACACATTCATGTTCTATGACATATTCTCTAACATCATTACCACAAGTGAACCCTTTAAAATTCTCATCACTCCATTCTCGATATGGGTCATGTAACCAATAACATCTAATTGTACGAAAGAAAATATGTTCTTCTTTATGCCATTAATATAGAATTATCCTTGGATGGTTCAAACAATACTATCATACATCTTCAATTAGATGGTACCAACTCCAACAATCATGAAGTTTTGATCATTCCCCATGTACACAAGTCCTTTTGAGATGGTTTCAGACTGATCAATCCATTCCCATCAAGACGTCTTGTTCCATGTTTTTCATCAGTCGATAATCCATGCATTCTTTGAGATGATGCTTGCTTCAAGTAGTCATTAATGCTTCAATGATAGGAATTTAATCATTTCCATAGGTACTCACCACATTCCACTGAGATATATTTTCACTACTCTTCTTGTTCCAAAAAGCATTCTTGGAATTCCCATTATTTCCCTAATGAAAACATGTGATATTCTTCCTCTTACTCCTTGACATTGACCTTCCATGACATTGGATCCCACTAGAACCACTCTCCATCATCCTTCCTCTCTCCATTGGCAGAGCCTTTGCTTGGTGCGATGTTTTCTATATGTCCTCCTTGATCATACACCTAATTTATTCTTCAAGAACCACAACATAATCATCATTTAAGTCCACCAAATCCATCAGGATATTGTTTGTGAGGTTTATTATGAGTTGTTCATAGGAATAGGATAAACTATGGGGCATAATCTCTACACGTTCAGTATCGACAATTTTATAGCAAAACACTATGAGACGAGCAAACAGGGTTTTGAGGTTTTTGATGTGATCAGTCACTGATACTGACTCCACCAACCAAAGGGTGTACAATTTTATCTTCCAAAAAATTTCATTGTGCAGTGACTTGGTCTCGTATAGCTTCATCAGAGTATCCCATATTTCCCTTTTAATCGTTTTATCTAAAATTCATGATATGACCCTGTCTACAAATCCAAATATATTTTAGGAATAACATTCTCATCCATGTCGTTACATTTCACTTCTGTCACACCATTTGGCTTTTTTCCAATTTCCATTAGGTAATTATCCTTCCATAGCACTGTATGCATCCTCATGTTCACAATGAAAAATTATTCCCATTGAATTTCATGATCTCAAATTTCAACACCATCTAGAAACATTGTCAGTCCAGAACCTTCTCTATATCAGAACTGTGTATTTAATAATCTCAATAAATTTTTTTAATATTAAAGATCAATCAAAGATTATAATAAAATTTACAAGAATTATTAATACCCAAAAATGTGAATAGTTTCATGCCAAAACATTCCCTCTGATACAACTTATTATGAAAGAAAAAATGATTGTCCCATAGCTCAGAAATAATAAGAAGATAAAAAATAGAAAAAATATGGAAAAAATGGACACCAGATGTAGCGTGGAAAACCCCCAAATGGAAGGGGTAAAAAACCATAGGGAAAATAGAAGGATCACTATGGGTAAAAGTGGGTACACAGTCCCTCACTGTTACAAAGATAAAAACCTCATAAAATCTCTCTTGAATAATCAGGGGAACCACCTCACAAATACCACTCGAATAACTAATAGGAGATGATGTGAGGTGAGGTGAATGATGAAACTGATTAGGAGAGATCTCCTTTTATATGGTGTTTCTAGCCTTACCCAACCCTCATACCTTCTCCTGCTAGTGGGTTTGGTGTGGTTGGGCTACCCACCAATAACCACAACCATCCTCTCCTTGACAACGAAGGAGGGGTGGTGTCGTGCATGGAAAAAATGATGCCAACACATATAATGGTCATTTGGAGGCACAGAAGTGTGATAAATATACTCATAGTAATTATAGAGATCATGCATGATAGGTTATCATTTTTCACGGTTGGTTACTAGAATTACACATGGTTAGTATACTAAACATAGAGGGTTACTTTAGTGATTTCACCTCCTCTTCACCTAATAATAAATAACATAAAATAAATTAAAAAATAAAATAAATAAATAAAAATAATTTCTATTTAAATTAAATTAGAATAAAATGATATAAATAAAAAATTATAATAAAGATAATAAAATTTTTTACATTAAAACAACAGAAATAATAAAATATCTATAGAAATTAATTTTAAAATAATTTAAACACAATAAAATTAATCAATTACTTAAACAATTGAATGAATAAATCTATTAAATAAAAATAATTAATAAATAAATATTAAATTAAAATGCTTAAAAATTATTATTTTAATATAAAATTGAATTCATAATTAATAAAATCATCAAATTACATTAAAGGATTAAATATATTTATTTTGAAAAAAAACATCAAATGTGTATCTGAATAAATTAATTGAAAGTAATAATGAATTGAAATGAAATTATTCAAATAATAACATAGGAATTAGAAAATGGTGATTAAAAATAATTTATTTATTTAAACTAAATAACAAAAATAACTAATGAAATTGATATTTTAAAAATAAATTTAGTGTTTTATTAATTATACAAAAAGTTATCAACAATTATAATTAGATCAATAAAAATAATAATTTGAAAATAAAAAACATACATAAATATAATAAAAGATGATTAAAGTAAGATATAAAAATTTCACATCTAATTACCCTAAACTTAATAAATTTCACTCTTGTCCAATTCAACGTATTTTATTTATTTACACCGAATGTAAAAATTAAAAAACTATCCTACGTAATTTATAAATCACTCCAAAATAAAAAGAAATCCAAAATCACTCCAAATATTGAATTAATCATGCCTCATAATGATTGTCACAAGCTTCTTTATTTCAATTTTAATTCATGTTCATGTTTTATTAGTAAAATAGGTTAGATTGAAATGTAATTAAAACCTTAACAAAATAAAATTTTAATGAACAATCTCCCATGGCCACCAATAGTCCGGGATCTATTTTTCACTTCATTGATACAACTAAAATGATTTTCATATATGTCAATTACGACATTCTTCATTTGGGTTTAAAATTCCCATCACTTTATTATGATATATTTCTAAAAGGCCCTTTTATTTAATTGTTTCCAAGCAAAAAGATTTTTTCATATTACTATGCAAGGAACTTATTGAGTTTAGATTTTATTTATTTATAGAAACACACTCAGTTCCTTTGTCTTAGAGACTCACATTGGGATCCCAATTTCCCATTTTACTCTAGATTCAAAGGACTTATATTGCTTACTTTTGAGAAGGCTTAATTAGGTTTTTTTTTTCAAAAAGGTGATTCACCCAAGTTTAATTTCAAATTTAAACTTTCTTAAAGTTATAATCTATATTCCTAAAAAATCACTCTTATAAAACTCCATTTATTAATTTTTAGACTGAATTTCCAAAAAAATAGTTGGATACATTTAACCAGTAATAAAAAAATTCTATAAATGTTAGAATTATTGAATCCCATAAACTACGATTGAAATTTTCACATAGTCTATATGTGGTGAATTTGTTTTTTTTTATGTGATTAATGTGATTTTATTTAATTTAAAAAATGAGTTTGTTCATGATGAAATTTGATAAATATTTAGGGGTTTTGATGTGTTCATATTGAAATGAAGTTCATCACATTTTAGACCCCTCTCCACATTAAATTTTTATCATTATACCAAATTATTAGTCTCAATGTTGGAGACACATTTAAATGGTTGATTCAAACAGATATAGAAGTGCAGCACATAAAAGGTTTTTTATGGGGTGATAGGGAAGTTTAAAAATAGTTATTAAAAACACTAATAAATCATATAAAAACATCCAAGAAAAATATTTTTATTATTACTGGACACTGTCTAAATGGTAAATCCCCACTAAAATGAATTCTAGAATTTTCATGATACAGGTACGTTCATGAATTATTTTCATTGGTTTAAAAACAAAGCATGCAATTGAATAAAAAACAGGGTGACCAATAAGTCTAAACAAAAATTATTGTATAAGTAACAAGAAATTGGTAAAAAAAAATCAATACCACAATAACTATATAAGGAAGAATTAAATGAGTAATTCCCTAGAGAAAAATAATAGTATATTTTTATTTTACAATACATGTATCCTACCTAAAAGAAATTGAAAACATCCTCTCGCTAAAAGATCAAGTACATACATGAAAAACTAATAAAAATGAGATTATATAATGTAAATCTAAAAAAGAAAATAAACAGATAGAGAGAAAAAAAATATGTTTATCTAATTGTAGCTCTAATTATAGCTCATTCTCCCCAGAAACTCAAATTGAATCTTATGCTGGTATGAAATTATCTATACATACTGCCCCTCTTCTTACAGTCATATGACCTAACACACCACCACTTATCATAGTAAATGAAGCTAGCGCACATCATCTATGCCTCATTTTCAGTTAGCACCAACATTTGTAAACAAAAGAAAAATTCAAGCATGATAAAGAGAATATAGAAACAAAGTTAGCAATTTTGGCACAAAAACTCATGGAGATAGAATATGGGGCAATAAGAATTTATTCAAATATAAATGTGAAGAGGAATCAGGAAAATCATGGGTTACCTACCATAATGTGCTAGGTTTAAAGTCCCCAACAAGACAGTACCCCCCAAAAATATTTTAACTATGTTCATTAAATTGGTAATATTCACCATTAATTGGGGATTAGGTATTCTCTTTGGAAAAGGGAAAAAGTTTACACAACACCTCATATAACTCTGTATCATGAATAATTCCACTAAAAAACTCAAATCCTTGAGGGATAATAATCCTTCTACCAAAATCATCAAAATCAAGATTAGTAGTATATGAATTAATAAAACGAGAAGGAATCTCAGTACCAACATTAGAATGGCCATAAATATATTTTATTTTCTCATCAAAACACTCCACCACACTTGTGATAATTATAGTTATACAGAAAAAAAAGTAGTCGTGGACAATAGAAGGACATTTCCAATAACAGAATGAATCATAGATTCAACATCCTTGGGTGTGGTATAATAATGGCCCTTAATATCTTCTATAAAATATTAAATGTCATTTATTAAAGTTTCATTATCCAAGTGATATAAAAATTCATGGAAACCCCACTTTCCATATCGGATAACAATTCAAAAAACTCTTCCAACTCACTTTTAACAGATTATGAAAAGTAAACTCCAAACTCTTGTTAAAAATATCTACCTTTACACTCTTCCTAAACCTTATATCATTAATTTTTAGTAGAAAAAACACCATTAGTAGACTCTCCCATCTCATTTTGAAAGGAATCAGAAGACGAAAATGAAATATTATTTGGTATATTGGAGGGATGAAATCTTTGACAAGATATAGAAACTTTCTCAGTAATAAAACATAAATTTGGATCAAACAATTCAGGTTTTCAGAAATTTTCCTATTATTTTAACTCTCAATTTAACCCTATTTTCTTAGATAATGATAGACTCAGATTCAAAAAAAATTACATAAAAATATTCTTATATATACTAAGTAATAAAATCATCAAATGGATGGTGATTTCCCTTTTTATCCTCATATTTAAACACATCATTTGCAAAATCAATAAACATATAAGTCACCATAAGTGGACACTCTTTATAAAATTGAAATTTCTCTTGGACCTCACTATCTTGTAGGGTGATCTTGTCCATTGAGACATCAATGACAACCACAAAAGTAGCTAAGAATGGCCTACCTAAAATTATTGGAACTATGTTATCATACTCCATGTGTAGAATAAGTAATTGTTTTGGGAAAAGGTGGTTTTTTACATCAACTAATAGGTTATCTACACTCCCATAAATATAGGCAAGTGAATTTTTAACTAGGTATAAGGACACTAATGTTGGTTTCAACTCTTTAAGGCCCAAATTTTTGAGAAGGGGGTTGGGAATACGATCATTTTTACTCCAAAATAACATAACCACATAATCTCCTCACATAAACTGATTTCACAATAAATTACATAACATCTAGGGTATTTTCATTTGGAAGGAATATTCTTTTTAACTATGGAACTACACTCATTCAAATTAATTATTGATATCTCAATCAAATACATAATTTTTTATGATAACATATTATGAAATTTAATATAATATGTGACTTAGTTAAAAGATTCCATAATGGGAATTTTAAAATTGAAACCCCTAAACATATGAATAAATTTAGCATAATCAGATTCATTGTTCTTTTTTAGCCTTTGTGTAAAAGGGATGCAGGGGGGATAAATCTTTAAATTAGGTGGGTTATTCTTATAATACTCAAAACATACCTTATTTTCCCCTATTATATCAATGGACACTTCATTTTATTTTATTTTGTGGTTTTCTCATGAAAAGTGTTACCATTTTTCTCTGATTCATCATATCTATTCAAATTTCAAGATTTTTGGATTTTCCAAATTTTTATTTCAAATTTCAGCTTAAACATCACTTTATTCATCGAAATTTTTTTCCCTAATTGGATCGTGAATTTTACGAATTTTCCTGGTTGTTACTTCCATAATATAATAAATTGGGTTTTATTCTATTGTGTTGGGAAACATTCCCTTATCTCTTCCTCCTAGGTCTTTATCCATTTGACCCATTTGAAGTTATTGACTACGAATCCTAGTGTATGTGTCCATTTTTAGAAGAACCAATATCACCCAAAAGCATTTGAAAAATTCCCTTAATTTCTCCTTGGGAAATTTAATATTCATCTCCATATTTATTTGAATTATAATTTTTGAACTGTGATCAGAAATTTGGTGTGGGTGACTATTTAATAATACCTTTGTCATTACAAGACAAGTTGGGTGATTTTTATATCAAAAATTGTACTAATTTGAAAATGGATCTTGGAATACCTAATTTATATAATTTTAATACAAAAATTATGAAATACCCATAGAATGGATAGGGATATCAAATTTTATACAATAATTTTTATTCTAACAGAATAACCCACAATGAGAGAATTACTCTCTAAGAATTTATTCATTAACTACAACAGATTGAGTATTAGTTTAAATGCTATTAATAGTTATTTTCAAATACAATTATGTTGGGGCTTCTTATCCGATTTATCAAATAGTTTCTTAAGATCATCAATAATGGAATGAGATAAGTCATCCGCATAATATTGGTTGACAAGATTTTGGTTGTAAAGAGTGAGAGCATTTTAGAAATTATCCATAAGTTGGTTGGGAGATAAATAATGATTGAGAATCTATATAATAAGACTTCTAAACCTATCATATACCTTGTGAAATAACTATCCATATTCTTGTACAAATCTAGCGATCTTATGACTTACTTCAATGGTGGTGATTTTGGCATAGAATTTGGAGACGAAGTCATTTAAAATCATATCCCAGGTTTCAAAATTTTCTTCATCTATGTTCTAGATCCATTTCTTATCCCTCTCCTTAAGAGAGAATCAGAATACCCTCTACCTCAACTCCTCCTCACTCATACCTTATAGAGGAAAAATTTAGACAAAAATACATGATTATCTAATAAACACTACATAGTCCTCTATAGGTAGACCATTAAAAGAATGAAGTTGAGAGAGATGAGACTACTTAATATAATAATTCCTAAACCTAGAAGGGAACATTCAGTAAAATTGATTACTTAAAATTTTGGTAGTTAAAAATATCAAATAATAGGTCTCTCAAAGGTAGAATAAATGGGTCATTGGACATTTATATTTTCATTATCAGATATTCATAAAAAAAATTCCATATTTTTCATTTTTGACTTCTTTTGTTTTCTATGAACAGAATAGTATTTATTTATTCTTAATAATTTTTTTCTATTCTTATAATTCCACTTTGTGGGGTAGTGGAAGAACACATTCCCAAACTCAAATACAACCTGACCGCATCATCCAACCACAACAAAAAACAATCAGTGAAATACCAAATTCAAAATTTAAACTCACAGTACCCAAATCAACCCAAATCTGTGAATTCAAAATTAAAAAGTGAACCTCAAATTGGGAACCACAAACCACCACGGGCCGCAAGCCATCACCATCTTCGATGTCAATTGAATCAAGTAAACCTACACCACACAGTAGTTCCTATCAAAAAACATCATTGTCACCATCTTGTCCCTAACAAAGCATTCCAGTGGCCTCAATAATTCACATAGGAAACTGAAAACTAGAATAAATTCTATCTAAAAAAACAAACTAGGCCAACCAATCGTTGCAAACACTTACCAGAATCAACTAAATGAGGCCAAAAACAAAAATCCACCGTCATCACCGAATATTGCGGCCTCAAATAAGAACAACAATAGACATGAAAAACAACCCCAACGTGGATCCAAAATAGAGACTGAGGGTAGATACCTTTGGGAACACCTATGACCACTCAAACCCACCTCCCATGACACATTAAAAAACAACTGCGCAACTCCAATTGAGAGAATATAAGTGGAGTCCTGGAGCAAGGGAAGATTAAAGAGTGGAAGAAGGCCTCAATAGAAACCACTGATCATTCTCAAGACGACTAAACTATGACTCAGATCCATAACAAAGAAAATCTAAAATAATGGGTAAAAATAGCACACTGAATAAGAAATTAGAGAATCCATTTAATTTGTCCTCAAGGAGACACCGAAACCTCCCACTTCCTAGAAACCACTATAACAATCCAAATCCTGAAAGAACTCCATCACAAGATGAAGGACACACAAATAGATACCCAAAATCATGTCGAGATTAAATAGAAAAATAATGAACAAAAATGAAACACTGGGAAAAAACTGAGACTTTGAAAGGGAAAGCATGAAGCAAGCAAGGAAAACTGGAACGAATAAAACTGGAATGGAGATACCTTCAGCACTACCACCCCACTATCTCAGACTGCCCTAAAACTCCATTTTTCATGACCAGAAATGGGGTCTTTCAAGGTGAGTAGGGAAATAAGATCATAGGAGAAGAACTAAAAATTAGGACCGGAGCCAGGAGACATGAGATCCAATAGAAATGAACCAAAAACAAGAGATAATGGAATGTTCCAAGAGGAAGACAAGGGAATGAGGAATGGATAAAAAGAATCACGAAAAAACATTGCACCGCAAGGAGGACGATGAGAGGGCAGAAGTGGTGGTGCTGGGAAGGAACCCTAGCACGATGGGAGGGTGGAGACCTAGATAGTGGAGAGCCATTGAACAAAACATTGTTGATTAATTTTTAGAATTGGACATATTTGTTTTGGATTAGATGAGTGTTTTTGTATTCAGTCATTGAAATTTTTTTGAAAATAATTTTAAATAGTCTTTATGTTTTTTATTTTTTTATTTTTTCATGTTTTTAGTTTTTTTTTGTTTTTGTATATATTTTTTGTGGTTTTTCTTCTTGGCAGTAGGTTCCCTACTCAGAAACTGTTCCAAAATATTACTTGAACATCATAGAAGTTTGTAAAAATTTAATATTTATAAAACCATGACTACAACTTAAAACTTATTAAAATGGTTTGTATAGCTGTTGATTCCAAAGGGTAGGCTATATGTGTATGTGAGTGACCAAGACAAGATAAAAAATAAATAAACAAAAACAAGATGGTGGTGAAATGATGTATGTGAAATTAAAGTCTCAAAGAGAATTTGTGATGACTAGGACAAAAACATATTAGAGACAATAGTGGATGGAATTAGGATCCTCAGACTATTTTAAGGCAATAAAATTTATATTGTCCAATTCAACTCAAATTGATATAGTTATTTAGAACTTTGATAAAATGTGGAGATCCATGATGTTATTTATTTAGTGAACATCCACAGTTCAATGAACCTTATTTTCATTATATATGTCAATCTAAACATTATAATTAATTATATCATTATGGAGAATATATTCATTAAAAGTTTCCAATTTTTGGTACTTAGATCATTGTTCAAGGGTGAAATGAATTCACTATCATCACCTATAGGTACTTGAATAGTGTGAATTGATGCTCATAAATGAACAAAAAATGAAACCAAACTGAAAATGTAAGAAACAAATATACTAACAAAAGAATAATGTATAAAAATAATCCAGTTAATCACAACCCTTTTTCCCTAATCTATTTAGCTACTCATGAATGTGAAAATATAGATCCAAAGGGAAATAATAAAGAGATGAAGGAACATCACTGGTGATATTTCTCCCTTCCTCAAACTGTAGCTCTAGATCTAGATTTGCTCACAACAAGGTCGTATCCCTCTATTCTATTTTTTCTTTTGTGATGTATTGTATCTGGATGATTTGGGATTGATGATGATCAGGATCGGATGGTGGATCATGATTTTTGAATAGATCATGTAACACCCCAAGATTTTATGAAAAATATTCTTTTTAATTTCATTAATTTATTGTGTTTTACGCTAAACCAAAAGGACCTTGCACAACACGCATCCTTGACTTTCCTTGCATTACACGCAATCACGACCTTCCTCGATAGCGTGTGTAGTACACAATACTGAGTGTCACTAAACAACGATATGCTATTAAAATATTATTAAAACTAGCCGTTATGAATAGTAATAACCACTTTTCAAAATTTTGTAAATTTTATATTCAAAATGGACTTCATTTTTGGATTCGGAATATCAAAATTAGCTCAGGGTGAAATTTTGGTACTTTTCGGAAAACTTTCATTTTCTGATGAATAGTGAAAATTACTAAATTTTAATTAAAAACAACCTTTTTAATCGAAATAACTAATAGTGATAAATTATTAATTTGAGTGGTTTTAAAGTATATTTAGAATATATTTTTACAATTTAACACAATGTTGGTCATTGGTTGTAATTTCACATTTAAACCAGACAAAAACAAGTGTCAATCTTTTGATAGTTATTATCTTTTAAGAACACGCTATTTGTTTTGACGATGGGAATTAATTTTTAAGTTATGTAATGCAACTGATATGTTTTTAATTTGGTAAAATAGACATCATTTTTGAGTTCATAATATCAAATATTGCTTAGGTCTATTTTTTGGTATTTTTCTGGAAACTTTCAATTTTTTGATGAATAGTGAAACCACTAAGTGGTACTTAAAAAAATGAATTTTTCATAAAACGTAATTTTACTGCTTTCGTGAGTGGAATTTCAAAAATACGAGAGACACGGATTATGTTATTAAGTAAAATGTGGTTCAATGAGATGAAAATAATTTTTGGTGAATAGTAACTTTTTACTTTTATTTACCACGGTTAAAAGTAAATATGGTAATTAAGGGTAAAAATGATATTATTATTACCCTAACACATGTCCTAATTCTATTTTATAAGTTTAATTCGACCAAAAACAACCTTAGATATAATATATGACCATTTAGGCCCACTTGGATTAGATTAGGACATTTATTATTAATTTATTTAAAGAAGGGTTAAAATAGTTAAAATCAAAGTTTAATAAGTATATCATTTTTAATATAGGGTTATACAGAAGATAAATTCGACTATAAATATTCATTAGTAAGAAAAAAATATTTCCTACATAATGGTATTTTATTTTTAATTTTTAGACATTAAATAATTTAATTTATTTATGACACAAAGATGATGCAATAATTATCTTATTAATGAAATATTGACATAATTGATGTTAAAAATACCGAAATAAATGTAATTTGAGACTTTTTATGAATTAAACTAATTTTCATGGTTAATATGACATGTTAGTATTGATTTAATGAACGTTTTTTGAACTAATCAATCTGTTATGATTTTCACAAAAATCAATTACTAAATAGTGTCAAAATTGACATAAAATAGTTTTTAAAACAAATATTAAATAATTAATTGTAATTTTATTCATAAAAATATAAGGTTCTGCCAAATGACTTAGATAAGGTTATATATATTTATAATAAACAACTTGGGGCTCGTTTGGCTTCTTATAGTAATTTTATTAACCTTATTGTGTAAGAACACAATAAGACATGGTAAAAGTAAAATTATCTAACTTAATGTTAAATCTAAATGATATGGTTATAATAGGAACCTAAACTTGTCTAAATTCTATTGTATGAGAGGATTTAGACCCATCCCCACCTTAGCTTCGAAATGAATCAATTTGGATCTATTTATAACCGAATTTGGCTTTGTAATAAAATAATATTGTTTTTGTTATTCCAAAGGTTCCCCTCTCCTCCCTTATAAAGGGGCACATCCTCCCTCTCTTCCTCACACCACTTTGAGCCTTCAAGCTTGGCCAAACCCTGAAAAATTATCTTTTCCACTTCAATAGCTACATCCTAGAGGTTCTGGTCTTACTCGAACACCAATTTTAGTGCCCTAAAAGGAGATCTCAAAGAGGCGCTTCAAAGAAGAGGTAATGTCCGTTACCGATTCTTTCAACTTTATTTCTTCTTCCACTTCTTCTTCTTAGTTTGTTTCATTTTGAAGTAATAACGTTAGTATCACTCATATACTGATAAGTTATTATAAGTATGAAACAACCCTATTTCACCATCTATCCATCCTACGGAAAACGAAATCACCGGGCATGCGTACGTACGGAATACCATCTCCACGCCGTGGTGTAATCTATTTTCCACCACCACATTACTTGGATGGGTATAATGGTGTACATAATAACTATATATGATGGTTGTAAAGTGATATTGATTCTGAAATAGTATGCATACACTCCAATTCAATTCCACGATCATGAGAACGATATCATCGCTCGTGCATACGTACGGACTAACGTCTCCACGACGCAATGAGATTCATTCTCCACGTTAACCATTCATGAATGATTATAAGGTATATATAATAAGTAATCATGAAATATATAACATAATAATGATACTGGATTTATGTGTATAAATATGTATGTCATCTACTTAATTGCATTCAACTCAATAAGGAAACGAAAACAGCGTTCATGCGTACGAATGGCCTACCATCTCCATGAACGGTGTATTTCATTCCATTTACTGATCTATTATATATTTGTATATTATGAATATATATTATATATAAATCATGTTTTATATTCTATAATTAAGTAATCATGATCTATGTATTCATATGAATAATTATAAGTCAAAACACGGATGACAAATGAAATGATTTTACCCAAAACACTCTTCAACATTTAATTTACAAAAGAACGGGTAAAATAAAGTCATAAGTGAACCATATACGATATCATAACAATGAGTATGATTCTGGAATAAGTCAATGACATTATTTAAATCATTATACAGGAGTTTCGGACACATACGAAGCAAATTGGACCTAAGGTAATAAAAATATCACAATCTCATTTTTATCCGAGATGGTTTATACTTTGGTATTTACTAGGGTGTATTTTATAATACATATCCATGTTTACTCAATATGTAATATTATTTCCATCCACATAAAATTTTTTAAATCCATTTTACCCTTCGGTGATGTTTTTAGTAAAAGATATGAAAGGAATCTTTTTTCGTTTTTCGTAGGAGGTACTTTTTGACATTTCCAAGAAATGTACCAGAAGAATGTTTTTTTTAACTTATACGACATGAATGGATTTTTAAAACATTATTTCCAAGAAGCTTCCTTTACAAGTTTTCATGTTTATTTTTAATCAACTTCTTTTAGTTTATAATTGTATTACATGTTAAGAAAGGAAAAGTGTTTTTGAAGTAGAAAGGATATTTTCCTCAAGAATGGAGTTCAAGTGTTTTATCAAAATTATTTTCCATCTATGATAATATAGGGTTCTGTTTCTATCCTTATTATTACATGGATATGATTATGTTGTGATGGAAATATTTTTATGAATTCCTTTATCTTATATGAATTGTTTTATGATGTCACGATGCTTAAGATTCCCATTTTTATTACATGGGTTATGCTATGATGTATGGTTTATGATTTTGTGGCACACATAAGAATGGTATCATTATGAGATGGGTGGGACCTATATCTCCCTCCAATGCATTGGGTAAAGATTTTATATCTCCTGAGATAGACATGGATGGAACGGAAGGTTAAACCGGTTCATTGAAACAGGACTGAAACGAGGAGTGAACTCGGTTCAGAAATGGACTTTGTCCACTAAGATATTCTTTGCAATGAGTCTTGACTAATAAGAAATGATTCTCTATGATTATGTGGGTATGACACAAAGTTTCATGTTTTACGTTTTGATTATTGGGATAATAATTCACTACTATGATTTATCCCATGTTATGAAATTATGATTTCTTTTGCAGTTTAAGATTTCCAAAAGTTATGTTTCTATGTATATGATGTGATTGATATTTCTTTTGTTTACCCTTACTGAGGATTTGAGCTCACCCTTTTATGTTTTCGTTTCCCCAGGATATAAAGAATTGTTTTAGGTAAAAAAATGGAAGATCATTATGGGAGATGTTGAAGATATTCCACCACGATTAGAAGATTATATTCCGAGTTTCCAAAGACAATAAAATATTATTGTCCTTGTGTGTGTGTTTTTGTTATTTACTAAGTATTACGTAAAAGTAATGTAATGTCCATGTACGTTAAGATTCGGGTCTCTACAGTTGGTATCAGAGGAAAAGGAGGTAGGAATGTATTCGATCCTTGGGAACTCTCACATGTGAGTGTTGGACGAAGCATGGCTCTCCACCCAAGGGCTTCATGAGGAAATGGCTACCACTGGGGATGGTGGTGTGTCCCGCCCAGGGGGTGTAGCCGCCAATGGAGTGCCCTGAATTGTATCAATTATATTCCACTGGATGTAATTCCAGACCGCTACAGTTGGTATCAGAGGAAAGGTTTAGTCATCCTTTTGAAAATAGGATGCAAGAACTTTAGTGAGATCCCTATAGATATTTCTAAAGAATGTCTAAGGATGTCCTTAAAGATAAGTATATGTATAGGTTATAGTACTAAAATTATGGTAACCTAAGATGTTAAATATTGAATGTACTCCCCCTTTATTATGTTGTTTTCCCTAGCATGATTTTTTCCTCTCACACTATTATTTTTGGGTTTTAGACGATGGCTGGAACCCAAGGAACTGTGTTGATCAATGCAATGGAAAATGAAATGATTGTCCTCCTAAACAAACAAATGTTATGGGAGAAGGAGTGAAAAATCTTATTGTTATACTTACACAAGCTATGAATCATTCTGGACTTTCAAATGAGCAGAGAAGGGAACAATATTCTATTGAGTGATTCATGAGGCAACATCCACATTCTTTCAGTGGGTCTACTGATCCACTTGTTGATGAACAATGGATCAGTACCACTGAAAAGATATTTTCAGTTTTTCAATTTTCTGAACATGATAAAGCCATCTTAGCAGTGTATCGTTTGGAAGGTGATGTTTATCAATGTTGGAATCTTATCAAGAATATGAGGCCAAGAGATGAAATTGAGTCCATGGAATGGGACGAGTTCAAGAACTTATTTCTCAATAAGTACTTCCCTAATATTATTTAAACAATGATGGAGAATGAGTTTCTTGAACTAAAGCTAAAGGATGATTAATCTGTTGGTATATACGAAGCGAATTTTACAAGGCTTGCAAGGTATGCATCTGGATTTATCATCCAACCTGAAAGTAAAGTTGATCGATTCTTTAGTGTCTTAAAACCAAATCTTCGAAGGGAATTAGATATAAGAGACTTCAGTAGCTATGAAGAAATTGTGTGTTTTCCTATCAAGGTAGAAATGGAAGTTGGTGTTACTTAAGCATCTCATAGTTTTGACAAGAAACGAAACATGGAGTTCAAGGAGAAATCTCAGAATAATGGTGAAAAGAAGATGAATGTTTCCTTATGCTCAATGTGTCGAAAGAAGCATGGTGGAGATTGTCTTAAAGGGACGTGAAAATGATTTAAGTTTGGAAAATAAGGTCATCGAGCAGCTGAGTGTCGAAGTAATGGAAAAAGTCTTGCTAATGGTGTGAATAAAGAAAAGACTGCAGAGAACGAACCAATAACATTTCAATGCTTCAAGTGCAATGAAGTGGGGAATTATGCTAATCAATGCCGTAATCCAAGGGTTAATGATGATCGACATGAGCAACCACTTAAGGCAAAGGACAAAGGGATGTCACATGCGATCACTATTGGCGATGTTGAATATGACAACGATGTGGTGGAATGATTCAGTGTTTATGTAATGGGATTCCAAAATAATGTTGTATATAGTATCGTGGAATATTGGAACATTTATGTATTGGTCTATTGTGGTTTTCAATGGTACTGGTAACCATAGAATGTGAATGAGATATTTTTGGAAAAAAAGATGATATGCGTATAATGAAAGGAAAATGAGAAAATGAAATGTTTGATTGTATTCTTTAGCTCATGACTGATATAAAGAGAAGTTTATATCATTGTTTGAGTATATAGAATTTCTAGATTTTGTTATGTGGAAAGAGTTAACTTTTGACAGCATTCATGTTTTCACTATGGTTTAATGGGTATTCATTTTTCAAGAGAATACATGATTAAGGTATTCACATTATTGGAATGTGACCAACAAGATATATGGGGGATAAATTATGGTATTCACATGCTTGGTTGATGAAATTTCAAGTAATCAATTTCTTTATACTATGAGCTTGGACCGAAGTATTTTAGAAAAGCATAAAGATTGGAATGGATTATGTTGTACATAAGTTAGTATTGTTTAAGGATAAAACTTTTTATTTGATTTATGGGATCTTATTATAATGTAGTTTTAGAAAAAGGACAACCTGCGGGACGAGCGACATCCAATCGCGTCAGACAAGGCTATGGGGATCGAACCCACAACTAAAGTGAGACTGGCCTTTATCTCCAGCCACTGGAATACAGGAATTCCCTATTTAGTAGAATTTAGTTTTATTATATTAAGCAGTATGATACATGAAGTATAAGTCCATTTTAGAACCATATATGATTAATCTCACTATAGATAGACTTATGTAAGTTTTGATTACTTTTCTAACCTTTTGTTTGAGACAGATGGAATGACCCATCATTCTATCACATGATCTGCTAACACATCATGAATGAAAAATTCAACTTCATTTATTTAAGAGAATAAGTGGAAATTGTCCAAAGAATGACCAACAGTGAGACTATACCAAAATCACAAAAGTTTTTCTTCTAATTCCAATTTCATCAACTTTAGGGAAATGATCTTGAAAACAAAAAATGTTGTCCTAGTGCTCTTATACCTGATGAATCAGATGGTACCTTAGATCTATACAAATTTATGGCTTTGTGATTGCTGGATTTTCCATAGCCATGTTCTCTACCACTCTCCATCAGAAAATGATGGTTAGATTTCTCTTCCATATCCATATTTTCTCCTATGTGGAAACCTAGTGATTATTTTATTTGGGTAACCGTTACGTTTCATACTTTTTGTTTTTAATTATTGGTTTTGGTATTCCTTTTTACAATGTGGGTTTCTATTAAAGAAAATTTCGAGTAGTAAACCATTTATAACCCCGACGAATTTCAAGGGAGAAATTCATTTTAAGGGGGGTAGAATGTAACACCCCAAGATTTTATGAAAAATATTCTTTTTAATTTCATTAATGTCTTGTGTTGTACACTACACCAAAAGGAGCTTGCACAATACACATCCTTGACTTGCCTTTCATTACACGCAATCACGACTTTCCTCGATAGTGTGTGTAGTACGCAATACCGAGTTTCACTAAACAACGATATGCTATTAAAATATTATTAAAACTAGCCGTTATGAATAGCAATAACCACTTTTTGAAATTTTGAAAATTTTATTTTCAAATGGACTTCATTTTTGGATTCGGAATATCGAAATTAGCTTAGGGTGATATTTTGGTACTTTTCGGATAACTTTCATTTTCTGATGAATAGTGAAAATTACTAAATTTTAATTAAAAACAACCTTTTTAATTGAAATAATTAATAGTGATAAATTATTAATTTGAGTGGTTTTAAATTATATTTCGAATATATTTTTACAATTTCATAAAATGTTGGTCATTGGATGTAATTTCACATTTAAACTAGAAAAAAACAAGTGTCAATCTTTTGATAGTTATTATCTCTTAAAACACGCTATTTGTTTTGACGACGGGAATTAATTTTTAAATTAAGTAATCAAACTGATATGTTTTGAATTTGGTAAAATAGACATCATTTTTGAGTTGATAATATCAAATATAGCTTAGGTCTAATTTTTGGTATTTTTCTAGAAACTTTCATTTTATGATGAATAGTGAAACCACTAAGTGGTAGATAAAAAAATGAATTTTTCGTAGAACTTAATTTTACCGATTCTGTGAGTGGAATTTCAAAATCCGAGAGACACGGTTCATGTCAGTAAGTAAAATTTAGTTCAATGAGACAATTTTTTTTTGGTGAATTGTAACTTTTTACTTTTATTTACCATGGTTAAAAGTAAATAGGGTAATTAAGGGTAAAAATGATATTATTATCACCCTAACACATGTCCTAATTCTATTGGATAAGTTTAATTTGACCAAAAACAACCTTAGGAATAAAATATGACCTTTAGGCCCACTTAGATTAGATTAGGACATTTATTATTAATTTATTTAAAGAAGGGTTAAAATAGTTAAAATCAATGTTTAATAAGTATATCATTTTTAATATAGGGTTATACATAATATAAATTTGACTATAAATATTAATTAGTAAGCTAAAAAGATTTCCTACATATTTTATTTGTAATTTTTAGACATTAAATAATTTAATTTATTTATGACACAAAGATGATGAAGTAATTATCTTATTAATGAAATATTGACATTATTGATGTTATAAATACCGAAATAAATGTAATTTGAGACTTTTTATGAATTACACTAATTTTCTAGGATAATATGACATGTTATTATGGATTTAATTAACTTTTTTCGAACAAATCATTCTGTTATGATTTTCACAAAAATCAATTACTAAATAGTGTCAAAATTGACATAAAATAGTTTTTAAAACAAGTATTATATTATTAATTGTTATTTTTTTCCTAAAAATATATGGTTAGGCCAAATGACTTAGATAAGGTTATATATAATAATAATAAACAACTTGGGGATCCTTTGTCTTCTTATAGTATGTTTATTAACCTTATAGTGTAAGAACACAAAAAGACACAGTAAAAGTAAAATTATCTAACTTAATGTTGAATCTAAATGATAAGGTTAAAATAGGAACCTAAACTTGTCTAAATTATATTGGATTATAGGATTTCGACCAATACCCAACTTAGCTTCTAAATAAATCAATTTGGAGCTATTTAAAACTGAATATTTCTTTATAATAAAATAATATTTTTTTGTTATTCCAAAGGTGCCCCTCTCCTCCCTTATAAAAGGGAACCTCCTCCCTCTATTCCTCACACCACTTTGAGCATTCAAGCTCGGCCAAACCCTGCCAAATTCTCTTCTCCACTTCCATATCTACCTCCTAGAGGTTCTGGTCTTCATAAAAGACCAATTTTAGTGCCCTAAAATGAGATCTCAAAGAGTCGCTTCAAAGAAGAGGTAATGTCTGTTACCGATTATTTCAACTTTATTTCTTCTTCCACTTCTTCTTCTTAGGTTGTTTCATTTTGAAGTAATAAAATCAGTATCACTCATATACTGATATGTTATTATATGTATGAAACAACTCTATTTCACCATCTATCCATCCTATGGAAAACAAAATCACCGTGCGTGCGTACGTATGGAATACAGTCTCTACGCCGTGGTGTAATCTATTTTCCACCACCACCTTACTTGGATGGGTATAATGGTGTAAAGAATAACTATATATTATTATTTTAAAGTGATATTGATTCTTAAATAGTATACATACACTCCAATACAATTCCACGATCATGAGAACGATATCATCGCTCGTGCGTACGTACAGACTAACATCTCCACGACACGATGAGATTCATTCTCCATGTTAACCATTCATGAATAATTATAAAGTATATATAATAAGTAATCATGAAATATATGAAATAATAATGATACTGGATTTATGTGTATATATATTTATGTCATCTATTTAATTCCATTCAACTCAATAAGGAAATGAAAACAACATTCATGCGTACGTACGACCTACTGTCTCCATGAACGGTGTATTTCTCTCCATTTACTGATTTATTATGTATTTGTATATTATGAATATATATTATATATAAATCATGTTTTATATTCTGTAATTAATTAATCATGATCTAATTAATCATATGAATAATTAAAAGTCAAAACACAGACGACAAATGAAACGATTTTACCCAAAACACTCTTTAACATGGAATTTACAAAAGAATGGGTAAAATAAAGTCATAAGTGAACCATATATGATAACATAACAATGAGTATGATTCTGGAACATGTCAATGACATTATTTAAATCATTATAAAGGCGGTTCAGACACTTACGAGGCAAATCGGACCTAAGGTAAGGAAAATATCACAATCTCATTTTTATCTGAGATTGTTTATACTTTGGTATTTACTAGGGTGTATTTTATCATCCACATCCTTGTTTCCTCAATATGTAATATTATTTCCATCCACATAAAATTGTTTAAATCCATTTTACCATTCGGTGAAGTTTTTAGTAAAATATATGAAATGAATCTTTTATCTTTTTTCGTACGAGGTACTTTTTGACTTTTCCGACAAAAGTACGAGAAGAATGTTTTTTTAACTTATATGGCATGAATGGATTTTTAAAAAATTATTTCCAAGAAGCTTACTTTACAAATTTTCAAGTTTATTTTTCATCAACTTCTTTTAGTTTAGAATTTTATGACATGTTAAGAAAGGAAAAGTGTTTTTGAAGTAGAAAGGATATTTTCCTGAAGAATGGAGTTCAAGTGTTTTATCAAAATTATTTTCCATCTAAGATAATATAGGTTTCTGTTTTTATCCCTATTATTACATGGATTTGAATATGTTGTGATGGAAATATTTTTATGAATTCCTTTATCATATATGAATTGTTTTATGATGTTATGATGCTTAAGATTCCCATTTTTAATACATCGGTTATGCTATGATGTATGGTTTATGATTTTGTGGAACACATAAGAATGGTATCATTATGAGATGGGCGGGACCTATATCTCCCTCCAATGCATTGGGTAAAGATTTTATATCTCATGAGATATACATGGATGGAACGGCAGGTTAAACTGGTTCAGTGAAACAGGACTGAAACGAGGAGTGAAATCGGTTCAGAAATGGACATTGTCCACTAAGATTGTCTTGGAAATGAGTCTTGACTAATAAGAAATGATTCTCTGTGATTATGTCTGTATGCCACAAAGTTTCATGTTTTATGTTATCATTATTGGGATTACATTTCACCAATATGATTTATCCCATGTTATGAAATTATGATTTCTTTTGCAGGTTAAGATTTCCGAAAGTTATGTTCTTATGTATATGATGTGATTGATATTTCTTTTGTTTACCCTTACTGAGCATTTGAGATCACCCTTTTATGTTTTCTTTTCCCCAGGATGTAAAGAAAGCTTTTAGGTAAAAAAAGGAAGAACATTATGGGATATGTTGAAGATCTTTCACCCCGATTAGAAGATTATATTCCGAGTTTCCAAAGACACTAAACTATTACGGTCCTTGTGTGTGTGTTTTTGTTATGTTCTAATTATTCCGCAAAAGTAATGTAATGTCCATGTACGTTAAGATTCGGGTCTCTACAGATCCCCCTAGTTGTGTTTCATTCTCACTTAAACGAAAAATTCATGAACAAAACCAATGCGTGCTCATGATCAAACACCTAGAACCTGTCCCCAACTTCCATATGTCACATACATTTATCTACTCCCTTTGATGACATGAGCATCGCTCCTCTAGATAAATTAAATATTTATTGAAGCTATGTCCCCATGATCATGTTATACTCATCTAACTCTATTCAGCTTTGTCCCCATGATCATATTATATATATATTATAAGTATTAGTATTAAAAAAATTAAATAATTACACAAATATATACTTAATATATATATATATATATATATTTATTTATTTATTTTCATCCATGTCTCAGTGGTCTTTCCCTATTGGGCTTGTCTAGTCCATAGCAGCAGCCCCAGTGCGGCTTCATGGGGTGCTCCCCTATGCAAGATTTGATCGGAAGCTTCAGGTTGGCGACATCAAATAGTGGATAACATTGGATCTTCACAGGGGCATGCTTGGGTTATCTTCCTCAGCAGAAGGTAGTAACTCGTTTCAGATCTCAGTGGATTATCTTCAACCACAAAAATCATTCTTCTTTCAGTGATTATAGTGACACATTGTCCCGGTGACATGTGAATTGCTTCAGGATCTTCTCTGGCCCAACTTCAAGACTCTTCATCTAGAGGCGCATGATGTCAGTCTTCTTAATCTAGCAGCATAGCTTGGGATTACAGATTCGTTGCTGGCATTTTTATCAGCTCCAACCAAGGGTGTTCTTCATGAATAGAAGATTCGATCATGGTGGCACAGTCACTTACACAGTGACTTTGGATGTGGATGTGGAGATGACTATAGGTTTCATTTCTCAACATGCTTAGTTTTTTGAGGCATGGCATGTTTAAAAACATGCTTCTTGTCACTATAGTGATAGTGCATAGTAGGTTGGAAGCATCTCACAAGTGATAATTGTGGGTGTGGTCTCTTTAGTGACTGCCCCTTCACTTCAACTGAAAATAAATAATAGTAAATCAATTAAAGAAAACTAAAATAAATAAAAATAGAAGTTATTTAAATTAAATTAGAAACATATAAAAATTAATAAAAGAACAAAGATTAAATATTTATGTCAAAAAAAAATAAAGAATAAAAGGATTACAAAAATTAAATTTAAAATAATTAAAACACAAAAAATTATACAATTTCAAAAACAATTGAAAGAATAAATTATTTTAAATGAAAATAAATTAATATATAACTAAATTAAAATACTTATAAATTATTTTCTTGAAATAAAATTGAATAAATAATTAATAAAATCAATTAATTAAATTAAACAATTAAATATTATTATTTTGACAAAAAATAAAATTAAATTATCAATAAATGAATTAAATGTATTAAAGAACTGAAAAACTATTGTTTAAATAATTACTTAGGAATAAAAAAATGGTGATTAAAATTAATTTATTTATTTAAAACAAATAACATAAATAACCAATGAAATTCATATTTTAACATTAAATTTAGGTTTCTCAAAATTTGATAACAAATTATCAACAATTTTATTTAACTAAATAAAAAAATTAATTTTAGAATAAAAATACACAGATAAATATAATAAAATCTGTGGAAAAATGTGAGACAAAACGCCACATCAAAAACACATTGAAATATAAATAATGATGTGATGGAGGTGTCTTAAATGTGCTAAACAACATTTTATTTTGAACGCATCAAAAACCCTTAATTTTTTTAAAATTTCTTCCTTGTGAAGAATAAATTTTTAAATAAAATCCAGAAACAAGAAAACCACAAATTCAATCACAACAAAACAAAAAAAATACATTTAAAGACATAAAAAATATTATTCTGAAATAAAAATAGAAAAAAAATTCATTAAATCAACAAATAAATTTACAAAATTAAATATTATTAATTTAAGAAATATGAAATAAAAATATGAAAAAATAATTAAAAGTAATAAATAATTGAAATAATATTATTAAAAAAGTTACAGAAGAATAAAAATGGCGATTAATAAAAAATTATTAATTTTAACCAAAAAACAAAACTAAATAATTAAATTAATATTTTTTTCATTAAATTTAGAGTTTTCATATTGAACTAACATATTATCAACAATTATAATAAATTGAATAAAAACATTAATTATATAATAAAATATAAAATTAAATATAATAAAATATATGGTAACATGAGAGAGAAAATCCCACATAAATTATGGTGTGAATTATTAATAATAAAATATGATTGATAACCCACTAAAACATTAGAAGGAAGTTTCAGATTTTGTGGAATAATTAAACAACATGATCTCTGAGGGAAATCGTAAGTATTATGATGAATTTAAAAAGGAGAAAATAGTTTTGTTTCAATATTAAAATATATGGAATATATTTCATATAGAAATATTAAAAATGGTGGATTGAGGATTATGAATAATTTAATGTGAACTATCTATTGATCAAGATTTAAGGATGATTCCATATTCAATATATGGAAAATATCCCATGTGAATATTTTAGTTCTTTATTAGAAGAGAAGAATATGAAGATAGAAAGATCACCAACGATTCTGATATTATCAGAACATATATACATTAAAGGGAGGTAGAGGGAGATCATCTGATATTATCGATCGAGTTAATTACGAATGAGAAGGATTCAATCCATAGAAGAATATAAGTGATCATATCCCATGCATTTAATATTAAGAAAGCTCAAAGGAAGGAGCAATACCAGTGTTTAATATGGTAGTTAAATAAGTGAAGAGAAACTATAGAATTAAAGTGCATAATTATCATTCTCTAGAGGAATTATTTCTACTATTATGATTCAAGGAATAATTAGAAAGAATCCTAACCTTAAGGTGTTTATTTTATTAGGATAAAAAAAGAGAGTGTACTAATCTCAGAGTTCAATGGTGCATCTACCAAGAATTAAAGATTCACAAATATATGAATCCATTACAAATCATGGGGAGATATAAATCTCTATAATGTATGGAAAAACCTCTTATACATAGTGAGAAATAGATAATGAGAGGAAATCACTCCTTGGATTATTAGTGAATATTTCCAACAACATGCAATGGTACTGAACATTAGATAAGGAGTGATTGATCCCAAAATTGTATCCAGTGTACTAGTGAATATTAGTGGATTAAGACCATTGACACATTAACATTATTTTCTCATATTATATTTCCTATTTTTGCGAACCATGTAAAAATACATGTGTCTTGTATGCATTATTTCCCTACAAGTCAACTTATCATTTGGTTAGGTTGTTGGAAGGAGAGTAATCATGAATCAGGATGAATATAGTTCCTATTAATGAAGGAACAAGATACTAAAACAAAATAATTGGGTAAGAGGGGAAATATTTTAATTGGAATACACCCTGATTCAGCCCCCCCCCGCCCAGGGTGTCTTAGGTCCCAAAAATTAATTTAAATTTTAAATATTTTATCTTGGTGTTCATCCCCATAGGATATTCTTTTATGTGTTGCTCTCCTGTTTTCAATAGTGAAGGTTTTTATTTTTATGGAAATAATTTTTCGAAATCGAATAGAAAATTTATTATATAATTTGGTGATGATTTTGGTATTCCTTATCATGTATTCATAGATTGAATTATATTTCAAAGAAGACAGAAAATAGTCTGTGAAGAAAATCAAATAAATTTTTAGATTTATGATTGTGCCTAAAAGGCCTTAAATGATTCCATGAAAAAAGATATATTCAAGAATTCATCTCACTGCAAGTTTTTTTAATGATTTGTGGATGATGATGGAATATTTTTTTGGAAAATAAAATTTATTTAAATAATAGTGAAAATTGGTCAAAATTAGAAACTAGTTAACAATGTTGACAAAGAACGCCAAAAAGTATATAAGTACGGAAATGAGGAGGAAGAATAAAGTAATTTTAAATATATGAACTCTTCGACTGAGGTAACTAATTCAAAATCTACTATAATATCTAATTCTAACCCTAGTTTGGAGAAATTTTGTAAATAAATTTTTTTAGACTTTCTCAGGGAATTTAAAGAATGTTCTACCCTAATGAAGATGTGGAAATAATATCAGGGAATCAAACTAGAGAATTACCATGATGTCCTCCAGAAAATATCAAATCATTACAAAAAAAGATAGAAAAATAAAAAGTCTTTTATAAAGTAAATTTATCATTTATAAAATATATATAAATAGAAAATAAAAAGGATATGAAAATTTAAATTTCCATCAAACATTAGCATGAATGATATGTGAGAAAAAATTAAGGAAAACTTGATTTTATAGGAAAACATTTCAAAATAAATTTTAAAATATATGGCTAGAAAGAAGGAATTAAATGTAAGTATTCTCCCAATCAAGTCACAACATGAATAGTGGAGATAAATTGAAATTTTTTATACCTAAAATAATATAGTTATCTTCCCAAATCAATAACAAAATTTAGACGGTCATGAAACTTGATACATATATCATTTCCATAAAGGGAAATGAAAAGGTAAAGATCTTATACATGGTATCCTAAAAAAATTAAAATGAAGGAAATATAAAATATTGAAACTAAAAACAAATATAAGGTTTATGAATAATCTAAAAAAGAAAACCCTCAAAAGATGTTATCTCCAAACTGCTACTTCTATGGAAGATTGGGACACACCATAGGTTTGTGTCTATAATTCCATGGGATCAATAAAATAATAACAAATGTTGGGAAAAAATATCAACCAAAAGGATACAACATGAGTTATTATTTCTATGGGATATTTTTTAGATGTAGTAACCCATGCCATAAATTAACACATTGAAGTATGATAAAAGTATGAAAAGTCTTAAGGAATGCCACCATTTTTATGACGTACAATAAAATGGTATGCACTAGAGTAAAATCTATTATGTTGAAAAATATATTCAATGGCTTGGAGGAAAAAGAAGAGTATAAATAAAGGTTCATAAATAAAATATAATGAAGGACTTAAAATGGCCTTCTTCGAAATAATGGAGGAAAATCTAAATGATGAAGAAATGGGAGGAAGTTGTTCTAGGTGTGAAAAAGAATGAATTTTACCGAAAATAATGATCACCACAGACATGTATATCTAAGGTTATTATCATGGATATTTAAGAGTATACAAAGGATACATTCTTAACTTTTCTCATCCATACCACTAAAAATCATGAGAGGATGGATATTGGAGTCATCATTATATAGATAAAAAAGCATATAAAATACGGATAAAATAATAAATCACCCAAGAAGAAAACCTACAGTAGTGAGTTTAATCCCACAACCAAGATGAATCATAATCATTATAAGGATGAAGAATATTGCATCTAGGGAGATGTGTCTATTTGTGGTGTTACAAGAATTATCACTTCTAAATATTTGAATAAAATAGGAATAAAAGTTTTGGTCCATCAAGACCATCCTCAATATTATACATGAGGATATTGAAGTTACCCCTCTCACCATGTAATAAATGTTTCTAATTTCTAATTGATGTGATTCAGGATTAAGTGGGAGATAAAATCCTTGTGTTATATTCATTAAAAATAGATATATGTATGGTGTGGATATGCTAAAAATAATATGTGATTCAACATATCAGATATCTAATTAAAAATGAAAAATTCATGTGATATGTTAACATAATATTATTTTAAGCCTCATTTTATATCATACCAGAAAAAAGGTGACAAGGCCATAACCCGACTCAACAATAGGTTTTAAGATACCAATTTATTACTTCAAAACTAGAACTAAAATTTGTATTTTGAAATGAAGTCTCTTACTAAATCTCTAATTGCTTGAATAGGAGCCTAATATAAAATAAAACATGGTGTAAAATAGATATATAAAACAACTAGTGATATAATGATGATAATTGATTGCAATAAGTGATATCATTTTATGTATTTAGTGAAAATAGACCACTAACAAGTGGAATTTATACTCACAAAATGAACTAACTACATGAATTAATATCATGTTTATTTGTTTATATATAATTAAAAGTGATATCTTGTATTTAATTTTTATATTATACTAAAATATTTTGAATAAAAATTATTTTTTATAAGTTCTATCTATGTAATTTTTAATATATTTTAATATATGACGTTGAAATTTAATGGGATTTAGGGGTGAATAATCAAATGATGGTATGGCTACTTTTGAGGTGATGAGCTTTATTAATAATGAAATAACATGGAGTTAAATTGGTAAAACTAGTTTATTATTAAAAAATTGTATAAATTGATTCAAAAAGTGGTATGAGTAACATACTCAATTATTTAATATTTATATTCTAATGTTTTGGTGTAACTGTTTTTGAGATCAGAATATAATTTATTAATGAAATTGGACGGATAAAGTTGTTTTTTTTCTATAAATAATTTAGTGATATAAAAATATTATGATTTTTGAATTAAACTATTGTTTCCAATAACAGGATCTATCTTAGTAAGTTTTCAAGAATTTTCAATAACTAGAAATCCAATATGAAATATTCACTCACTGGTATCTATAATTAAAATTACACTATAATCGATAAGGTGGATTAAATATTAGAGAATTATAAATATAGGATTGTTATTTTTAAAGGCTCAAATAAAAAATAAATACTATAATATGTTGAATTCAACAATTGGAATCTTGGATAACAAGTGTTTCAATGTTTTAAAAGAGAAGAGATCTAGAGTTGGATAGTCTAACTAGAGGTATTAATATGTATTAAAAGTATTTGAAGGGAAAATCAATATTTGTTCAAGAGAGTTTGAAAGAAAAAAATATATTAATATAGCCATGAAAGATCCACAACTGATCTGGAATGGTTTATACAACCCAATATATTTTAAAAAATTTGAGAAAATAGGATTTCGCAAATATGTCTTTATAAGGATCATCAAAACTCGGTATAAAGAAAATAGTAAAAAAATGGGAGTATAAACTAATGTAATAACCCCCATGGAATTCATAAATAAACGGGAAGTGAATTTAATGTCAAATATGGAATTGAGAAAACATTTTTTATTTTATTTAAAAAAGGGTGAAAATATAGGGAGGATACGAAATTAAATCCATATCATTTTTATGTTTTTGGAGTTATGAGTAGAAGTTGGGATTTAGGAAATATTGTTAACAAAATCTAGGGGGATTTCATACCCAAGAGGTTGTTTGTTATTTCTTGTTAGATTTATTGGAAATATTTATTAGATGTCATGAAGTGTTGTTGAAATAATGTATAAATGCGATTGGATGAATTATACTGAGAAGATTTGGTGATTATTGGAGTTTATGGAAATCATATACATGGAAATCACATATGGAAGTTATCAAGAATGTATACATGGATTAACATGTGATTATAGTAAATGATTTTGTATTTTGGATATATTTTTGTTGATAAATGTATTAATAATTGGAGGTGATTATGTCAAGATGTTTATTCTTGAAACATATACCTGTGAATGAATTTTGATAATCCTGGAAGGTGTTTTGGAAATTGAGATATATTTTGAAATATATATGGATAAATATATTTATGACCATGCATACGAAAAAATTAAAAGTAAATATACTTGTTAGACCTTGATGTTTTTCTTGAGACTTTTTTAAAGATCATAATACTTGTTTTATGAAAAAGTAATGAGAATTACCCTATGTGCATAAGACATTATTATAGAGATTCATAAGGATTCATGAGGGTAATTTATAATACTTCTAAATGGTACTTCATAAGAAGCCTAAATTCACGTTTTAATTCTTCTCAAATGGACTTTTTAGTACTTTATTGAGCTTCATATTACTTTTTCCTATATGAAAAATGATAAATTATCAAGGTTCCACGTGGCTCGTAATAATTTTATATGGAATTTGTAAGACTTGTTTCGACTTTATATGACTTTTTCCTCTTTGAAAAATGGGATAGTATCAAGGTATACTCTATATTGTAATTATTTAATATATAATTCATAATAATTTTCCTATTTATATAATAATTTATCCTTCATGAAATTTTTTTGATCAATGAATGCCTTGAATGGTGTATTCCCTACTATCAAATGATTCATATTTGGTGATTTAGTGTTTCAAACATCATGATTAAGGATACTATCATGATTTGAGAAACTATTCTATTCTTAATAAGTAACTATTAAATTATTATTAATTATGAAGGAAATAATCAAATCTATAAAAATATTTACAATGAGTCTAATGTTTAATATGGATTATGAACCACAGTTTCACCTCAAGTAGTATTCCACAATATAGTGACACATAGATTATGGTGTGAGTTACTAATAATAAAATTCTATTGATAACCCAATAAAAAATGTAGAAGGTAGTTAGGGATTTTATAGAACAGTTAAATTCCCTTATTTATTAGTAAATACATTGGGATTGTGAATACTATTAAAGGGATAAAATCATACTGTTTCCATATTAAAAAATATAGAATATATTTCATGCAGAAATATTTAAAATGATGGACTGAGGATTATGAAGACTATAATGAGAGAGATATCAAGAGATATATTGGAGGTTTATTACATATACAGTACTTATAAAATATGCCACATGTATATTCTAGTTCTCCATATTACGATAAGGAAAAGAAGAGAGAAATATCCTCAATTATTTTACTTTTATCAGAACATATGTATATTAAAGGGAGAGAGAGTGTCTGTGCGATATTAATGATTTGGTTCATCAATAATGAGAAGAAGTAGAGCTATAGAACAATACCAATAATCATATATGGTGTGTTTTATATTAATAAGTATCAATGGAAGTATTCATACTGGTTCCAAATCTGGTATATGAAGAAGAGAAGACTAGTAATATAATTCTAGTAATGAATTATCCTCATCTAGGGAAAGTATTGTTGTTGTGCTAATTCAAGGAACATTTAGATTCAACACTCAACTTTAAGGGTTGATCTGATATAGTTAAAATAATATAGAGTGCAGTAGTCAAATAATTCAATAGTGCATCTACCCATAACTGAATATTCACAAATCTGTTCTTTCATTACTTATCATAGAAACCCAAAATTTATATAAATGTTTTATGTTATTCTCGGATACAGTGAGTATAATGTATGAAGAGGGATGTCCATATTGTATTTTTATCAAGGACTTCCAAAATTTCTATAGTGGCCTAATAATTTTACATATATTATTACATGATTTTAATCCTAAATATCCAACATGTACACCCCCAAATATCATGAGGCCTAGTACCCTTTGGAAGGATAGGTTCATATTACATCAAATGAAACATAAAAACTATCATCATTATTTTTTTCTCCATATTTATTCCTAAATACAATCAATCTCTTAAAAATTCATCGTATAACCTATGAAATACATGAAATAGTGGGGTGAGATGAAAAGCTATGTAAGGTAATAAACATGATAATGAGGTATAACATGTGAGTCAAAGGTATAACATGATATCATAAAAGTGAAGGTACATGAGTAATAAAATGGAAGTATGATATAAAGTACATAGTATCATAAGATCATTCCACTACTGGAAATATATAAGTAACAGGAAAAAATGATATAAACATAAGTCAAGCCTACCTTTCAAGACAACATCATACAATGAACATAGTCCCATAATGGATTAGGTTCACTCTCTAATCTCAAACATGATGTATCATGAGACTAAAACATTACCCAACGTATTATATAGATATATAATTAATGTCCCACCCAACACATTAATATTATTTACACTAATATTCATTTTTTATATTTAAATAAATCTTAGGGAATAAACCTAATAATTAACCATGTAATTAAATGGGTTTTAAAATCTTGTTTCATAACATAATCAAAAGATATTCCTTAAATAAATAATTTGATAAATTTTCATAATGCAAGAATTAACCCCTCAATGGAAGGTATAATTACATAAGTATATGTGTAGGAGAGTTATATATATAATTTATAATCATTTTACATCATTAAATAGAGAGATAAACTGATTTAGGGAGAAAAAGTGGTCGTAAATCAAATAAAACGTTTTTTTAGAGAGATCTCATTCCTTGAACACGATTTGTCACGTATGTTATTTATATTCCTAAATAATAAACTTATGTTAATTATTTAATTACATAAAAAAATTTCAAGCTTATTATTTATTTTATTTAATTCATAACCAAGTCATATTTAAATTACATAATTCTTTAGGTTTATGTAGGACTTTTTTATTATGGTTGGATCGTATATCCAATAAATCACTTTGGTATGTTGAATAACGTCAATGTGATTATTAATCCATCATATATAGAATAATAATCTTGAAATAATTATCATTTTCCTACATAAATTATACTTTTAAAACCACTTATGAAGGATGTTTATGAAAAATTAACTATATTACAATCATGGAGATGGTGGGCCATAAGTACGCATGAGTTACGTTTCCATTTTTCAAAAATACTGATGGAAATAGTGAAAGTTATAATTTATATTTAAATAATTATAATTATATAATAATTATAAAATTATTTCATTATATATAATTTCATATATCATCCATATGATTCAATAATAAAATTAACAAATCAAATCACTTCACGAGGCATTAGTATGTCGTACACATGAATGACATTATCATTTTCAAAGAATGGTAAGGTAAAAAATATATGATATATTAATTTAAAATATTGGTTAATATTTAATTATTATTATTTATAATCATTATATTCAAAAAAAATTAACTGTCGTTAGACGTGATGTTTGAAAACGAATTACTTCAGTTCGTGAGGTGGTAGTTCGTCGTACACATGGTCAGCTGATTCATTTCACATTTAACAGAAGTGGATATATAATTTGGTTATGAAATCAACATAATAAAATATTATTTTATTATATATTATTATTTAATTATATTGGCATGATTGAGTAATTTTTGAAGGATGTGGAATAAAAAATAAAACCATGATTCTTAACTAAAAATGTTGCCTATTCTTCAGACTACCTCTTTAGGATTATACCTATATCCTTCTTAGATGGGGTTTATGATCAAAAAAAAGTATTATATGATGAGTTTAGGGAAGTAATAAAGTGATTTGGGTAGGTATTTTTTGATCAAATTTGTTTCTTATGTGTGTAAATGATATGATAGTGATGCCCTTTTATAAGGGGGAGGACTGGAATTCTTATAAGTACCCCAAACTATTCAATAATGAGAAGTCACTCTTAAGAAAAATGACTCCAAAATTAAAAAATAAAACATTTATTGAAATATAAGGCTACCAAACACTTAAAAAATAAAAAAGAAACTTGTTTTAAATATTTTTTCCTCATTACCACTAAGGTTACTCACTTTTACACTTTTAATTTTTAACCTTGGTAAGTATTTTTGTACTATTTTACTATTAATTTTGACACAAAATTACGTTCACCAAATTATATAATATAAATTATTCTGATTAAAAATATGTAATCCATTTTTTCAAATTCAATTCATATAAGTGGATGAATTTCTTTGAAATTAAACATAGAGATGTGTTGAAAAAACGATTTTTCAATAAATGCATTTTCTAAGAATAAGATGATTTTATAATAACTATATTCCATGTAATAATAATTTAATGAATTTAAATTTAAATTTAAATTTATATAATCTATAAATTTAATTTAAATTATTCCTAATTAAGGGTTCTTTAAATTATTTAATATGTAAAACATTATGAATTTTAAATCATCTTTCCGGAAAAAAGTTTTCTAAAGCCTAAAAATTTACATGTAGACTAGGAGGGTAATTAAAAGGATAATTTCCAATATAATAATAAAATTAAATAGTATTTCAATTATACTAAATATTTTTTCAATAGTTCAATAAAATAGTGGAAAACATTTAATGATTTAACTTAACTGGTAATGTCTGATCAGAAATCAAGATAAAATTAAAATATGGTAGATTTTATTTGGTTATAAAATAAAAAGTAATACCATAAGAAAGCTATGATTATCATCTAAAAATGAAATATCTAAACTGGAATATGTTAATAAGAGTTTTATATGCGCTTTTGAAAATTACTACATCATAAATTCAAGGTTCTAGTGTCCTTAATTCATGTTAAGCCATCTCCAAAAGTGTGGGCATAAAAATGATTATATGGGACTGATGTATGATTCATATGATTAATTTTTCATAATTCTATCATAAATGTCTGATGTGAGTTGAGGATAAAAAATCGGAAAATTGATGATTTTACATGTTGTATCATCTATAATAATCCTTCACGGAGAATGTGAATAAATATATAAATAAGATAAATGATTACACTGGATATGTGTAAATTTAAGGATGGATCTCAATATTTCAATGGATCCCTATATCATATCATTTTCACCCATTTAATCTAGTTTTTTATATTAAAAAACAAATAGAATGTAAAAAATTCTTTATTATCTATTAGGTAAACTTCTCCAGGTAAAAAAAACATTAAAGAAAGATTAATCATTAATTATTATGGAAAAAACGTTGAAAGACAAGGTGAAAATGAGAATAAAAGAATGATATTAAAGGCAAATTAGCGATTTCCTTAAAATAAAATTGGTTGGCTCTTAAACATTAGGTTATTTTCTTCACATATCATGAAATAATATTTATGGAAGTCTAAAATAAATGATCAAAATTAATGGAGTAGGCAATCACTTATTCTTTAGGTATATTCATCTATTGTATGTAATGTTTCAGTTATAATTCTTGTCTATTATATAAAATATTCTTATCACATATTTGTTTCATAATATATTAACCAAGTAAATAATATATATTTTATTAAAATTATGGTGTATTCTACATGTATTTTAGAAAGGGTGGTTCCTAAGTGAGTGGTGAGAAGTAAAAAACATCTATATTCCCATTTTTATTTATTTTAGTTAATATGTTGTTAAGTATAAAAAAATATTTATATCACATGTCCTTTGGACACAATGAGAAATTATTCTATATCATGAATGAATATTGTTTGGGGTGATTAATACTTAACCAATAGTTCAGTGATACAAGAATCATATGCAATGCATGTTGAATATAAAATGAAATACTTATATACCCAATTGTGGAAAGATAATTCATTATCAAGTAAAACTAAAAGTGGACATCAAGGGTATACCTAGTGAGGTATTTAGACTATTTAGAGTTCAATAACTTAGTTATTTCTAAAATATATAGTTTTTAATAAAGAAAAAATTATAAATTAAGGTATGCTATAAATATTTCATAATTAGTTCATCTAGAGATCATGAACTATTATAATTGTAATATAGTGGTAAATATACTTCATAATATTACTTTATGTATTTATTAAAGAATTTGAAAGTATAGTATAGTATATTCAAGGTAAAAAATTATGATTTTCTTTAGGTTGGTGTTTCAAATAATATGTAACATCCCGGATCTGGTTGTTGGCCAATCGTGCCTCGTACCCAGTTGGTCACATGGCCTCAAGAGAATTTCCCCAAACGCCAAAGTCTGCCAACTAGCTGCGAGGGAATTGGGTGTGATAGTGGAGAAACAATGCCCTAATTAGTAGAGTATGCATAGTGGAATAAAAAATAATAAATATTAGAGTAAGTAATAATACCATACAACAAGTAAAAAATAGAATACTGAAAGTAAATAAACAACCAGAGAATATATATAAATGATGAATGCCACGTATGTCTAGTAAAATAGCCAAAAAAGTCACAATGCTAAAAATATAGTACTAAAATAAGGTATAAAAGAAAAAAAATAAACTCCAACAGCATCGCTAGCCTCATTTTGGTCACATTCTCTCCAACTTCATAGAAATCGAGTACCTAGTGAAAAATGGAACTTTACCTTATCTATAACTTCAACCATATAATCTATTTGGGTCTAAAAGCATGACCCGAACAGGGTGTGAGACGAATCCCAGTATGCAACCACCAAAAGATTGGTTCCTAACTGTCAGTGAGTATATATAGCAGGTAATAAAGGATATGTAGAAATGTAAGTAGGAGTATACAAAAGTAAGAAATCCTACTGTTTCCATTTATGTTCATTAGAATTTAATGTTTATCATTTAATTAGGTAAGTATCACAAATAGGTATCTTAGAAGACTACCAAACATGTCTGAATCCGAGCATGTTTTTTCTCTAGGAAGATGGATTAAAACATTGAATATTTACATTAACATTCTGGGTATCCCACACGGTCTAACCCATTTGGAAAAAAATGAAATAGAAAAGGAAAATACACTCTGAGGAAGCAATCACCATTAATTCCGCCTATAGTCTTTCCACAATAACTACATACTCTTTGAGGAAACACTCAACGTTAATTCACAATGTGGTCTCATAACATAAATTATAGACACTCTAATGGAGCACTCACCGTCAATCCCCCATGTGGTCTCAGAGTGAAATATAACAGACACTCTGAGGAAGAACTCAATGTCAATTCCCCCCATAGTCTACATATATTATGTTCTCAAAACCTTGTGAAATTAATTCGTGTATAAATTTTATCTGGTATACCATGGTTATTTCAAATACTACATGGATAAACAATTCCAATGCATGTCATAAGAATTTGACAATCAGAAAAATTGAAACAGTTCCATCCTATCTAGAAAGGCAAGGGAACAAGGTCTTCATCATAGGAAACCTGGACTAAACATCCCTAAACATTCAATTAAGGAAATGCCCCCATGTGTTGTTCCTTAACCCTGATATTTCACATAATTACACAACAACAAACCCTTAGTCCATCAGTCAATCAATGGAATATAAAACAGGGTTCAATTTCCTTAACATGAAATACCCAAAACATTGGTAATTGGCACTTTGGCATATAAAACTCAAAGACAACCAACAAAAGGAATGAAACCACCTACCTTGATGATGTATGATAAAAACTCTCAAATGGAGGCCCTTGAATCGGTATATAAATATATAGATCTACAAAAATGTAAATAACCTTAAACCTTGAATAAATCTCCAATGAAGATGAAAAAGAAAAGGGAGCTCAAGAAGAAGGAAGAGCTCACTGAGGTTATTCCAACACAATCAATGGTTTATTATTCAGAGAATAGATGACAGATTCGTGGCTCAGAGAATACTAGGTGATTCCATATGATCCTTAATGAGGCACATCCAGAAGAAGAAAGATATGAGTGCTAGACGCGACCCCGATTTGATTAGTCAATTAAAATAAAAAGTACATAGTGTGCACTGATAATGAACACGCCATGTATTTTCCTCAACTCGGCCCCTTTAGTAGCAATCTGCCACGTCACCCCACATTCCCATGTCTTGGCTGATACATGACCTAGACCTGGATCTACGCGGTAACTGGGTACACGGTGTGTACTCTTATGTATACGGCGTGTACTTATAAAATTCCCAAAAAAATATTTCTTTTACCTCAAACACACCCGAAATCATGATTCATACATGAAATGAAGATCTGGGTTCTTACATAATATTTCAACCAATAATTCAATGATCAATAATAATGTCATGTAGAGTAATTCCTAAATGAATATTACCTTATCCACATGAAATGTATGATAATAATTAGGATGATAGATGGTAATTATTGAATATTAACATTGATAAAAATGTAGCATGGTGTAATTCCTAAATGCACATTTCCATCTATAAATAAGAGTCATTATGTATGTAAAAGGAGCATCAATGTTAAAAGTTATTCATTTCCAAAACATACATTATATTTCAAGTCATGCTTCACAAAAAATGAGGATATCCCAAAACTATATGCTAACAATAATAGAAATTGGATTTCATATGAGTTATGATGTGATGAAAAATCCATTATGTCATAAGTACATGTTTTTTAATGAATTCTTTTATCAAGGATATAAATAAAAGTGCATCATGAAAAACACAATGTGCATCTAAAGTAGTAATCCTAACAATTTATATGGATATAACAGAAATCTCTAAAATAAAAAAGTTTTAGTCTAGTGACAAACTGCATTTATATAAGAAGGGTAACATCTCAATATGAGAATGTGGGAGAAACATTGACTTGGGTTTAGTCAATTATAGAGATGCACAAATAGTTGGAATAAGAATGATTTCCACACGAGATATGTAAGAGGAATTTTTCAGAGACACATACTTTGTTGGATGGATAAAACTATGGTTATAGTTTTATATTCACAACAATTGGTGATACATTATTTATTGATAATAATAAGTATTATAATTATGATGTATATGAAAATTAACTAAAATTGACAAGACAAATTAAACATCAATGACGGATTCCATGTATCAAAAAACAGGGGATTATTATTTTTAATATTATTCTAGGTATTCAAGTTATATGTTACATGGCTAGTATAAGTGTGTTACCAATAATGCTCAATTGGTTATACCAAGCCATTATACCTAAATCCGTTATAAATTTTATTTTTCATAGATATTTTTTATGATCATTTTATTGATCATTGGATGTCAAGACCAAAAATCATGGAAGGTCTCTATAAGATTAAACCGAAAAGGGAGGGTGACACTGAGGAATTATAATAAGGGGTTCATTATACTCAAATATAGTCCTAGATTAAAGTAAGAAACATGATCATAGAATTTTCACTGTGAATTAATTTTTTCCTTATGTTTACTAGTGGTTAGTGGGGGAGATATTGTTTTCTTTATAAAATATGTTTGATAACATATAGAAAACAATTATAGGCCTTACAATTACCTAAATAAATGCATATCTCCATAGATTAACATAATGTAAAAAACCGAAGTTCTACGAAATAGGATCTAATGCGGTATATTTAACAGTTTCGTAGACCTAGTCAATCATACATATTTTGAAATTTTATTTTAGAAAACATTTTTGAATAATTTGAGAGACAATTATTTACCAAATTCACATGGCATAAATCTATCCAAGAATACATGTATGGTAAATGAGAGGATATTAAGTGGTGAGTTCAATTCCATATGCTTCCTCGATGGATAAATCACATATTACATGATATTTAAAGGAAATGATATTTACAACATATACTTTATGATATAAAAATATTAGTTATATCAAGAAGAACTGCAAGGGAAGAAGTTACAACTGTCTAATTGCACTTGAAAAAGTACACTGGATATGTACCTGGTATATGGAGGGGAAAGGATACTAGTTTTTAGGGGACACAAACTAGTCTTAATTGGATAAATTTGATCTAATATAATATTTTATATAAGGTAATGATTGATACAAGATCACTCAAGCCAATAGTATCTATACCTACAAATATCGAGTATGCTTCAACTTTTGAGGTAGTTAAGAAGCAATTATTATATGCAATGATTTTTCTATTTCTTGGAATCACAAATAGAAAGTTAAGTATTATCATATTGTAAATTATGATACTCTTATTATCCAAGATGACGTGTTTTTATAGTGGAAAAAAGGGAATACACTCAAGGATTGCATCTCTTGAGGATTTTTACTCAAGGAGATAAAGTAGAATATAATAGAATATTCACGCAGGGGAGGCATTGTGGCCCAAGTAACTAATGTCCTGACTTAGAATAAAAATTATCTTAATCATGCGAGAGATAAAAAGAATGGGTAGAAAGTTATATTTAGTACAAGTGGGAGTGCTACAATAGTGGGATCCCTATACCCAACAATATAGTACATTTTTATTATGATTTCATGCATTTTATAATGTATACATTTCTACATCTTATATAGAAATTGTAATGTCCATTTATTAATCTCACATCAAAAGGTTATATTAGATCGAAGGATATAATGAGAACCTTTGGATATTATGACATTAATCTTAAATAAAAGTCATATGGTCTAGATATGTTGTACTAACAGTACATGGTTGATGTCTAACTATTAGGTGTTTGGAGATCATAAGCATTGAGGCATCTTCTATTAAAGTTCACACATGGTGATATTTGGTAGATGAGATCATGAGGAAAGACCCACAAATAGAAAAACCATATGTTTCGAGTGTCATTGGATGTTCCTATCTATATAAATGTGTATTGGTCTTCTAACTTGATATCATTATCAATGTGTTCTATTTAATCATCAACTTTCATACAAGTAAAAAGAAAATGATAATGAAATTGTGGTGAGGTAGCTCATTTTGGGAGAATCATTATTTATAAAACATTTGTTGAATGGTTAAGATATATCCTTTCTCTCTTAAGTTGAGGAAGTAATATATCTCGATCTTGATTGATCTGGATGGTAGTAACATTATAAATCATTGACCAATTTAGATGGTGGTAAGTATGTCCAGTTAAATCAAAGAACTATAAATAAATAAAAGATGATGACACAAATGTACATCCCGCATTATGAGATATCTAAAGAAAAAGATATTAAATTACATAGTATGTGTTCATAGGTTGATTATTTTTGGCATGAATTTTCCTTATAACATTATGGTCCCTAATGGGTTTCTAGACTCCACTCTTGGTCTATAAATACCATTCACTATTTTTGAGAAAAGGTCCATGAGATTCACACAAAATAAAATATTCAAGAATCTGCCTAATTCTATAGAATATGAATTTTGGACATGGTGGTACACACTATGTGGTCATAGAGTTATCCAAGTAAATTATCACCGATGAATAAATAAATTTATTTTTATCTGAGTATAGAATAATTGTGCTGATTTTATTTATTAAAAGTATTCATGAGGTATTTAGAGAATACAAAATAAATTCCATATGGATGGATATTATTTTGATATTCCAGGTTCGTTTAATATTAAGCAGGAATAACAAGTTATGTTAATGAATATGTTTTATTATATTATATATTTAATATATATTACAAGTATGAGATAAAATATAAATAATATTTAAAATTTAGTTAGTTCATCATAATTATTTATTTATTAATTATTTAGTGGACATTGAATATACAGATTTTGGGGAACCCTTTTCGGGTATTTGAGAATCCACAAATATATGAGGGGAGGAGGTCTTGTACAATGACTATTCAACATGACTTCTTTATATCCTCTCTTACTCTCCTACATTCTAGATAGGGAAGATCTTGATCCAAGAGGCCAAATTGTGATCATATCCTTGAATTTAAGGAATGTTAATGTGAGGATCATTGGGATTCCTAAGGTAACGTAAAATTCTCATGCTAGCACTCAGAATTTGATAATCAACGCTACAGTGTATTTTTGAAGTGTGTGTGGATGATCTAGAGGGATTACAATTTGGATCCTTTGAGAAACGGTCATTGGAGAGAGTTGATGTATGAGTTCTATTTGAATTAAATAAGGTACATGATCATTTTTAATTTATGTTCTAAATTTAATTCATGAGAGATATCTATACCGTATCGGGGCTTAGATCGCTATAGATGACAACTTTCTTCACTCCAGTGAAAAAAATTTAAATAAACAGACAAAAATCTTCTGTTCTGTGACCAAGTTCTTTCTTAATAATGATAAATACCTCTAAAATTCAAAATAAAAATGTTTAAAATATTTTTAATCTTTATTTATAACTACAAATGTATAATCTATTTTTTAATAGTCAATACACATAATTGACTGAATTTAATTTAATATTAAACCCACATACGTGTCCAAAAATGGGTTTTAAAGAAATTCATTTTTCAACTATAAGATGATCTGTTAATAACTGTATGAAATGTGTTAATAATTAAATGAATTTATATTAATATATATATATATATATATATTATAATTTTTTTAAATAATTACTCAATGGGGGTTATTTTAATTTGTTAAAATAGAGAAACATTATGTATTTTAAAATTGTTTTTAGAAAAAAAGTGTTTTAAATCCAAAAGTAAACTTATACTAATATATAGTATAAAGATGATTTAAATGTAATTAATTTGATGAAATATAAATAAATAATTCCTATGTAACTTTTAATTCATATTAATAAATAATGGTACTTTAAAATTACTTAATTTATTAAAAAGAAATCCATGTTTTACCAAAAATAGGTATTTTGCACTATTCACTGAAAAATCTATATTTTATGAAATATCCCAAATTTTTATCAAAATTTAATATATATATTCTTATTTAAAAAATTATTAAATTTGTTTAAAATAAAATTTATAAATGTTACAAAAAATATCAACAAAATTCATTTTTGCAGAAAATGTTTTTTTGAAGAATAAAATGTCTATTAATAATTGAGAGCTTATTTCCGAATAATTTGTAAATTGAGTAGAAAACTTATATAGTTTTTATAAATTAGTTAATAATATTAATACTTCATAACTTAAGGTATTGGTTATAATGTTAATATTTAAATAATCATGGTTTTTTTGGTTCAGTGTTACGTGTCGCATAAATTATCAAAATATTTTTCCGTTTTAAAAACTAAGGTTGTTACAATCACATAAAGATAGTGTGCCTTGGGTGATGAGTGAGAAAAAACTAAATTGAATCCATTGAACTCGTGAATATTTGTGGATTTATATCATCAATAAATTTTCATTATGTAATTTTTTTGATGTTTCCCATTTTGGTGAACGTAGTAAATATCCATGTGTCATTCATGCATTACATCTCTAAATTTCTGTTTATCATTCTTTGTGGTTGTTTTAAAAAGGATAATCATGAAAAAATATAAAAATGGGTAAAGTTAAAATATAATGGATATCGTAATGGAAGATAATTTGATAATGGGGAAAATTAATAGGTTTATACCTTGATTCACCCCCTAGGGTGTCTCCGGTCCCAAACTGTTTGAAAAAAAGAAACAACTTATAAATATTTTAAAAGGAAGTGGTTTTTGAGATTAATAGAAAAATTTTATCATTTCATGTTCAGTACAAAAAAAATTCAAGAACATAGTTATTAAAACATCATTATGGTTTATAGTGACTCATTGGTTGAGGTTAACTAGAATCATGGTTACCCATTAGCCCCTTAAATCTATCTACATAAACATGAACCTTAGTGTAACCATTATTTATAAAATTTACACATATTATACATGGTTTTTATGATACTAAATCATTAAATAATTTAATGAGTATGGGATAGAAATAAAATCCTATGATTTTAAATCATAATAATGTAAGTTTTCAATGTATAATCACAGTACCAATCAGTTAAGAAAACACATTCATTTTGTTAATGAATCTAGATATAATACTCGAATCAGAAAATAAGTAAAGATAAAAATAAATTAAAAGATTAAAAAAAACTACATAAAATTCATATATAATTTATGTGGCATAACTCCCTTGAAATTTTTTTATCTCCATCACAAGGACCTTCCAACATTTAGCTCATCATTGAGAGGAGGCGAATACTCAAGTGGATCTTCAATTTCCTTTTAGCTCTACCTATGAGAATAGATATATCCAAGACATATAAGTTGGTGATAATGGCCCTAAATAAACACAAATTTATAGAAATGTTCCCCCATATGAACTTACAAATTATATTCCTAAGGTTTTAATTTATTGGAAATGAGAGGTAGTGGTGTTTGAATATAGATTTCAAAATACCACTTGTATATCAATTTTAAGAAAGTAAATTACCTTATTTAAGATTTTATAAAAATAAAAAATTAATACAATGGATATTTAATATATTAATATAAAATTTTGTTGAAAATGGTGTCATATAATAAGTGTTATTATTAAAATATTTAGTTATACTCATGACTTCGATCATTTTATTTTTTATTAAAAGATCACTTCATTTGGTCCACCTGATTGACAAAAAATAATTTTTTCTTCACTATAGTATTTTTAAATGTTTTTATGGATACACGCAAAGCATTTCATCATATTTTAAATGATATATTTTCTATAATTTGGAAATCAATTTACATGTTTTATTGGGATTCCATCAATTTTGGTGCATTTTTCTTCATGATTATATTGGACTCTATAAGTAACCTACACCTATGATAAAACATCTAAAAATTGTTATTTACCTGTTTAAAAGTATTTAAAATTAATTAAATGAATTAAAATATAAATATAATTTATTATTAAATATATTATTTACAATAGAAATGTAGTTTAGAATATTGGTATACTGGTGGAATAAAAATGGGAATCATGATGTAATCAGTGGATTAACTACTCATAATAATAAGTTCTATAAAATCCTTGAAAATATCCTATATATTTTCTACTATCTCTAAAATATTAATAAAAAAATAGAAAACAATGTTGTGATACCAGTTTATAACATCCATAATTCAATTTACCTTTAGTTTTACCAAATCAGATCATTTCATACCTCATGCATGCATCCCAATACAAAAAAGGTCATCGACTAATAGTGATGGTTAACATATAATAGTGGGGAGAATATAACATTGAGAATACATAATCATAAAACATTTTGGAATAAATATCAAGGAGTCTGCTTCATAGTTCCATGAAACATGTATTCTAGTTTTAAGAATAACATCTTCTAGGTGGATTCCATTAGATTTATTTATGGAACAACAAACATCCAAAAATTCTTTATCCAAAAAGGGGCCTACTTTCTAGAGGCATGTGTTCATTAAGTTTAAACTTTATGATACTTATGAATATATATTGGTTGAGAGGATGGGAGGTCGGACTCAAAAACCCTTTTGGGGGGAATTAATGTCTACTCTGGGACTCTCTTTATAAATTTTTGATATTTTCATGAATCCTTATTAATTCACCAAGTATTACATATGTTTCCCTTGTAATTTTCAATCACTTATTAACATGTGTAAAATTTAGAATCATCAGTATGTATTCAAGGTTCTATATCAATGGAGATATCCATATGTATTGAATGTTCTCCATTAATGGTATCCTCTAATATACTATTTCAATATTCTTTTAACCATAATTATGATGATTCTGGTTTTTAAGACACTCAGTGGGGCACTCTGGAATTTATTGTCATCCATGGAGATGAAGGTTTGGTTTGATCAAGGGATCATGCCCATAAAATGGGCTACCCACATATCCTTTTGAATGGAATCATAACCCTCGTAGTTTGGTGCAACTGAACGAGACAAATCATACCTTAAAAGGCATGCGATAAGGACCCAATGATACAGTTTAATGTCATGTGGGATGGACATCTAAGAGGAAGGTACTTATTCAAAACATAGTGTGGGACTTATGCTAAAGCAGCCCAAGGAACTTGGAAAGGACATGGGTTTCTAGGTTGGATGAGTCCCAATTGGGAATATGGCCCATAGAGAACATGATTGATTTTAAATATTTGGGTTTGAACCTTATGGAGGCTTCCTACTTATCCCATATAGAGCAGAATTAAATCCCACATAGTTTGATAAGTCTCATAGAAGAGTATAGTCATTTGAGGGAATTGTGTTTGGGCGTAATTTCTGAAAAGGAAGCCTTGGTGATTTGGGGGATTAATTTGGGGCCTATTCCTAAGGTGGATGACTAAATTAAGGGGATTAAGGTTGGATTCCTGAAAAGGAAATCCAGTGAGCTAGGGCCCTGAGAGGGCTTCCTACGTATCCTGATTATAGTGGGAATCAGAGTTCTCATAGTTCCTTCCAATATTAGTGTTTGTGAACATGTTTTAACCACCTAAACTCTCTAATCCCACGTGATTCAAGATTGGTGTGAGAAATAAGAGGATGTGAAAGATTCAACAACAACACATGCACTTTTCCTCCTCTGCTTGTGTAAGAGGGCGCACCTATGGAGGCAAGGGTGGATGAGGTCGAGGTGACCTGGGAAGAGGGCGAGGAAATGAGCCTTCCCATTGTTCATATAATGTCTCGGATTTTCTATTTGTAATTTTTAAATATTATATGGAATTATTATGAGAGTGGGCGCGAAGACGGTACATCTTTCTGAGGTCCTATCAGCCAGGAATGGTGGTTTGAATTTTTTTGTGAGTCGGCACATGTGCGTGTTTGTGGCAGTTTCCCAACGGATGCCCGAATTAAAAATATGAGTGTACCGTTGCGTCTGGGATGACGACTATTCCTAAGAACGAGGCTAACCTCGACTGGCGCGGGTCTAAGGAAAAAGTTAATTTTTTGACTTTTTAAGTAAAGTAAAATAAAATAAATTTAACGAATTTAATTTATTTCATTTAAGGAAACACCCGCTGCAGCGCAGCGACGAAGAAATTGTTTCCTAAATTAATGTCACGTCATAATAACTTCAAAATGGCAAGTCAACGCCATTAATATTTTCACGTAAATTAAATGCCATATTGTTTCCTCTTTTTAATGGGCTAAGCAATTATTGATTGTTTACAACACTTGAGAGGATCCTCTGCCGAATCTGCGAGGCGTTGGAGGAAATTCTCAATGACGAACGACAACGGATCGAAACCAAGGATCGTTGCGTTGACATTGAAGATGACAATGGCAGCGCGACGCCTTCGTCAATGATCAATCCTTTCGAAAGGTAGGGTTTTTTATTTCAATTCCTTTTACCCATTTTTGAGTTTAAACCATGAACACAGATCATCCAGAAACAAGTTGATCCGCAGATTCGTGCGTTCTTCTGGGAGGGATTTCTGTTGGATGATTTTGGGAAATTAATCCATGCTATTTATTGATGTTGATTTCTGCTCCGTTTAAGCCTATTAATGGGAGCGGATCAATGTCGTGACGAACGACGGTAGAGGTTAGTTCCTCAATTGTTTATTGGATTTCATTCCCTTATTTTCTCGCGCGTTCTTCGCGGGATGACGAACAACGGATCGTTGCACATCTATTCTGCGATGCAACGATCCCAAATCGAAGGTTCGGCATCGCAACGACTTTGTGGAGGTGCGGCGATGATGGCGGACGACGAATTGGACCGGATCAGAAAAACGTTCTTCGACCATTCTTCGTGCGGGAAGATCGGAACATGTTTTCGGAGCCGATCGGAGCCCCGAAAACGTCGGAAGCGGTTTCTTGGTATCAGGGCGACCAAAACATGGATGTTTTGCAGCGATCGGATGAATGGATCGATGATCGGAGCACCACAGGAGGCGCGCCGGAGAAGGGCTCTATTTTTGGAAATTTTCAGAATACACGGCGTGTACTTCAGAAGAACACGCCATGTAGTTCTGGCAGTGGCGGCTAGGGTTTCGGGGTCAGAGAAGAATCACACGGTATGTAACCCCAGTTACACGGCGTGTTGGACCTTCCCCGAAACTCGGCGTGTAGTTTGGGTAGTACACGGACTCGGGATGGTCTACACGGCTTCAGGTGGCACGGTGTGTACAACTCGGCAGAGGCGGCTACACAGAGCTCATCGTGTATCCCAGGGATACACAGACATGGGATGGAGTACGCGTCCATGTACTCCATCACCCGGCCAGGCGAGGACAACAGTGCGGGTCACCCTATGTGAAGATTGCACAGTTTGGAGTACACGGGTTGGTGACCGTGTACGGGAACATGGCCAGAGTACAGGGAGCCAACCCCAGTTACCCAGACATGGAATGTACTCCGTACTACATGCCATTTACAATGTTTTCTACACAACCAGCCTCACTACACGGGATGTTGTACAAGGGCAGTACCCGGTGTCGGACAACACGGCGTGTATCATTTCTACTCGCCGTGTACTTTTTGGAACATGACATGGTCCTTTTGTTCATCGTGCCTTGAACATCTTTTGTTTGGGTTAGTGCTCGTTCCTCTTGTTCCCCTAATGGTTAGGCATCATTACCTCACGAAGTATTATGATCCCTTCAGAAGGACTTTCTGTGATAGAGTCGGGCATCCATCTGAGAGTCTCGGATTGAGATCGTTTATCCAGTCCAGACCCAAGGTAGAGTCAGGCATCGACGCGACCACCTCTACCGGGCGTTGATCCTCTCCCTAGCAGGTGAATTCTGGATGAGTCGTGGTGTCCGCCATGGCCCTGGCAGTGATCCTCATCTGTGTATCGAGATCTTTCCCACTCAGGAGTGTGTCTCCCGTAATTAGTTCTTCTATCTATCATAATCCTTCCACTCAGGAGTGTGTCTCCCGTAATGAGTGTAGCCATCTCTCATGACGGTTCCCGTCGAAAATCACTTCTCAGACAAATGTTATCAGAGCTATAAGAATCGTGTAGTGTGTTCTCCCAAAATGAGTGCATCACGAAATCTTCGAACGGAATCCCTAGCGGGGGTATGTGGTTGCGTGACTTGTCTCTAGACCACGGGTCTGGGTTTTGAGTATATCTGGTTTTTTTATGTGTTTTGTAAAAATTACTATGCATAGGTGACTGTACTTTTACTTTTTATTGCTTTGTGGTTTTTGGGGTCCTCTACTGAGTATTGTTATACTCACCCCTCCACGGGCTTTGCCCACAAGTCGGGTGTCTTGTACAGACGAGCATCCTTTTGATAGAGTCCAGGGCGGACCAGGACTGGACGGAGCTTTCTGATTTCCCTACATGCTGAGGTGTTCCTACGGCTATGAGCGCCAGTCCCAGTACCTTTGTGCTTATAGGTTGGACTTTGCAGTTTTTCAGACTCTTGCTTTTGGTGGGATTGTATTCTGGCCCAGTTTACTTTTATAGTACTCTACCTTTCGTTGTACTCTGTTGTTTGGGTTTAGTTGTATGCATGCATTTTTTTTCCTTAGTGTTTTTACTTTTCAGCATTTGTGGGCTTGGATATGTGTGCGTGTGTATAGGTACTTAGGTAATGCCTCCTATGTTAGTGATATGCCTACTCGGTGCTAGTCACCAGCCCCTGGCCTATTGGAGGCGGGCTTGGGGAGTCACGACACGAGCCCCAATGGGACGGGTCATGATAGAGTGGTATCAGAGCTGGTCTGTTCTACCTTAGGACCAAGAGACTATGAGTTTGGTTTGGGGAAACAGTTTTAAGTGTTTCGGGTTTGGCTTTCAGGCCAGGGACCCCAGTGTTGGTGCGGCGGCCGACGTATCCATACACCAGGACTCTGATAACCTTCTTTTCGACCTGGTTCACGAAAACACTGGTTGCAGGGAAATAAAAAAGTACATGCATCATATAGGAATGGGTTGTCTTTTCCATGTCATTGGTGTCAGCTATCTAGATATACTCATTGACCGTGAAACATCTTGTTTCTTTACAGGATGCCTCTACGATGCATACATGCATGGATTCAGCAGCACGATCATGAGGATGACCCCCTCAGTGACGAGGCTTTGATACAGGGACTAGCTCCCCAGGTGTTGCCACCAGGTGGTGCACCTGTTATACCACCACCAGTGGAGAATCCAGTGGTACCAGTAGTACCGACCAGCGAGGAGAGCAGGCTTAGCGCACTCCATGAGTTTCAGAGACAGAGAACCCATAGGTTCCAAGGTGAGCCCGACCCTCAGGCAACTGAGGACTGGCTTGAGGCGGTGACCAGAGCTTTCCGTCTAGTGAGGACACCAGCAAACCAGATGGTGATCTTAGGAGCGAGCCTTCTTCAGGGTTTGGCGAGACGATGGTGGAGTCTGACCATGCAGACTCATGACAAGGATACTCTTTCGTGGACAAAGTTTGAGTGACTCTTCAAGGAGGAGTTATCTCCGGTTACGCTAAGAGCTGTGCGGATCCAGAAGTTTCTTCAGCTCCAGCAGGACAGTATGACGGTGGCTGACTATTCATCGAGGATCACCAACCTCGCCAGGTACTCCATGGATATGGTCAGGGATCAGTACATCAGGGCTCGAACCTTCGAGAGAGGTCTACGGCGTGACATCCGAGCTAGTGTCATACCCTTATGCATTTCTACTTATGCTGGAGTGCTCGAGCAGACCTTAGTGATCGAGAGCTTCTTGGCCGAACAGAGACAGCCGCCGGCAGTTAGCAGCAGGCAGACAGGTGGAGAGACACCGGCAGTAGGGAGCCAACGTCAGGCATATAGATCTGGACGTGGGAGACATCATAGGAGGACCCAGGACAGGGATCGAATGTCCATGGATCTCAGGCTCGATCCAGTCAGCCTAGGGAGAAGTGATTCTACACATGAGACGGTAGGGGGAATCTCGCTAGAGATTGCCCGACACATCGAGCTGCTAACATGGAAGTGGTGGATGGACCACCGAGGCAGAGGCATAGAACGGAGCAGGAATATCCGCAAGGAGGCGGATGTGGCATAGGAGCATGGAGAGCTGCGGGTGTTGGCAGATGCATCGACTTACTTCCACCACCACCCCCAGGAGGTCTGCGCCAGGCTCAGTGGTTGGGGGACAGGGACAGGGGCAGCTGCATGCGGTCGAGGCATACTACCCAGGGGCTCCAGGGGTGATTTGGGGAACGATCTATGTCTTGTCTACCTTAGCTTCCGTACTCATAGCCACAGGTGTCAATCATTCCCTTATAGCCACATGTCTTTTACAAAACCACGAGATTCCGGTAGTACCATTGACTCGATCCTTACGCATGGAGACACCTACGGGAGGAGACTCGACGATCCCACACTTTTGCAGACAGTGTGATATTACCCTTAGAGGTGAGAGTTTCAGTTAGAACCTCTTGGTGGTAGCGTCAAGGCCTTACGACATCATTATCGGTATGGATTGGTTATCTTCAGTCCATGCCCAGATTTACTATTTTAGGCGAAGGGTGCGGTGTGTCCACCGTGATGGAACATGGTTTTCCTTTGTCGGAGAAAAGGAAACCCAGGCAGCAAAAAATGAGCTCATACATAGGAGAGTGCATCCAATAACTCCTGGGTTTGCTATCCTTATCCTCAGATAAGTGGATATTGTGAGCTCTCAGTTCCCAGCAGTGGTGGTGGAGTATGAGGACATCATTCCCAAAGGTGTTCCCGGATTACCTCCCCACCGGGAAATTGACTTTTGCATTGACTTACACCCCAGGATGACACTGATTTCCTCATCACCTTATCGGACGGCTCCCATAGAGCTTCGCGAGCTGAGGGTGCAATTGGAGGATTTTTAGAGAAAGGGTTTCGTAAGACCCATCGTCACACCCTTGGTGGCTCCAGTCTTGTTTTCCAAGAAGGCAGACGGGAGTATGAGGTTGTGCGTGGATTACCGGTGCCTGAACAAGGTGACGGTGAAGGAAAAATATCCCCTACCAAGGATAGATGACCTCCTTGATCAGTTAAAATGGTAAGAGTGGTTCTCGAAGGTTGACATTCTATCAGGCTATCATCATCTACGCGTACGGGAGGAGGATATACCGAAAACTGCTTTCAGATGTCGCTACGGTCACTATGAGTACTTGGTGATGCCCTTTGGCATGACGAATGCCCCTGCTGTGTTCATGGGACTAATGAGACGGATCTTCCAGCCGAACTTGGACCAGTTCATAGTGGTCTTCATCGATGACATCCTTGTCTACTCAATGTCAAAGGAGGAGCATGCAATACACCTGTGGATGGCTCTGGACATACTTTGGGAGCACCAAATTTATGTGAATCTCTCGAATGTCAGTTCTAGATTCAGGAAGTCCACATTCTGGGACATGTCAAATCAGCAGATGGAGTGGCTATGGACCCAGCCATGGTGGAGGCTGTGTTAGCATGGAAGCCACCTCGAAGCGTGACTGAGGTGCATAGCTTCCTTGGGTTGGCATGATATTACAGGAGATTCATCCCTGATTTCTCCCGGATATCAGTACCGATGACAACCTTGAATAGGAAGGGGCATCCCTTCATATGGACAGAAAAGTGCTAGCAGGCTTTAGAGAAATTGAGACAGAGTTTGAAGAGCTCCCCATTCTTGAGATTTCCGGAGGAGGGTGTCGAGTACATAGTTTTCTGCGACGCATCTAGGACCGGGCACAGATGTGTCCTGATGTAGCGGCACATTATGATTGCTTATGGTTCATGCCAGCTTATGCCGCATGAGCAGAACTATGCGACCCATGATCTCGAGTTAGCAGTGGTAGTCTTCGCATTGAAGATGTGGCGACACTACCTTATGTTCGAGCGGTTCATTGTCTACTCTGACCACAAGAGCCTCAAGTACGTCTTCTCATAGAAGGATATGAATATGAGGCAGAGGCTTTGGCTATAGTTCCTCCAGGACTATGATTTTGAGATCATCTATACTCCTGGTAAGGGGAACAAGGTGGCAGACGCTCTTAGTATAAGGTTGAGCTCACAACTGTTGAGTGAGGCGACACAATAGTTAGTCGTGTTACTGTTGTCCTTCATGGATGGAGAGGATACAGCTAAACTACAGTCGATGGTTGTCACCCCTACACTCTTATAGTGGGTTCGGGAGGCACAGCTTGGGGATGTCGACTGTGTGTCCTTACGTGCTCAGTTATCTACAGGACATGCTCATGATGGATATTCTCAAGGTGGGGAGCACATACTTTTTTTCAGGGGACGCACTGTTGTACCAGTGGCGTTGCAGGGGGAGTTCCTAAGGGATTCCCATACAACCCTTTGGAGGTACATCCTGGAGTAGAAAAGATGTATCAGGACCTCTGACGTCAATTTTGGTGGTCATGCATGAATAAGGCAGCAACATAGTTCGTTTGTCGACGCCTCACATGCCAGCTAGTGAAGGCTGAGCACGAGGTTCAAGCAGGGTTAGCTCACCACCTGGAAGTTCTAGAGTGGAAGTGGGATGGAATATCAATGGACTTTATGATAGGCTTACCACGGGCATCCAAGGGGCACGATTCCATCTGGGTGATCGTTGATCGTCTCACCAAGTCGGCCCACTTCCTAGCTATCAGGGACCAGAGTTCCATAGAGAGCCTGGGACACCTCTACGTACAGGAGATAGATCAGATTCATTGCGTCCCCTCGACTATAGTATTATAATGAGATTCCAGATTCACATCCCGGTTGTGGAAGGGATTGCAGGAGGCTTTTGGGACTCAGCTGCGCTTGAGCACCGCATTTCATCCCCAGATAGATGGTCAGACTGAGAGGACCATTCAAGTTCTGGAGGATATACTGTGGGCCTATATCTTGGAATTTGGTCGCAGTTGGGAGTACCACCTACCACTGGTGGAGTTTGCGTACAACAACAGCTACCACTCCACCATCGGTATGCCGCCGTTCGAGGCTTTGTACGAGAGACCCTACTGGTCACCGCTTTGATGGACCGACCCCGAAGAGTCAACACTCATGGGTCCAGAGTTAGTGAGAGCTACCAAGGAGAAGGTCCAGATCATCCGAGAGCGGATGAAGACTTCATAGAGCCGACAGAAGTCTTATGCTGACAGACGACAGAGACCGCTAGTGTTCGAGGAGGGAGACCACACCTTTCTTCGGGTCTCACCTCGACGAGGGTTGCGGAGATTTGGCTGAGGCGGAAAGATATCTCCGAGGTTCATCGGACCTTTCCAGATCCTGTGCAGAGTTTGCGAGGTGGCGTACTTCCTGGCTCTACCGCCACAGTTGCATCGGGTACATGATGTCTTCCACGTGTCGCAACTGAGAAGGTACATTCATGACCCATCGCATGTCATCGACTGGGGTGAGCTGGACATCGAGGATGGAGTGACCTTTGCTGAGTACCCGGTGGAGATCGCGGATCGGCATGATATAATCCTTCGTGGGAGATCGATTCCCTTAGTGTGCATCTGGTGGAAGCACGTGAATCTTCAGGAGAGCACGTGGGAGCAGAAGGCTCAGATCCATGCCAAGTACCCTAATCTTTTTGAGTAGCCTTTGTGTTGGATTTTCGGGAACATAACGCCCCGAGGTGGGGAGAATGTAATGTCTCGGATTTTCCGTTTATTATTTTTACATATTATATGGAATTATTACGAGACTGGACGTGAAGACGGAACATCTTTCTGAGGTCCAGTGAGCCTGGAATGGTGGTTTGAATTTTTTTTAGTGAGTCGGCACTTATGCGCGGTTGTCACAGTTTCCCAACAGATGCCCGAATTAAAAATCTGAGCGCACCATTGCATCTGAGATGACGACTTTGCCTAAGAAAGTGGCTAACCGCGACCGGCGTGGGTCGAGGGAAAATTTTAAATTTCGGAATTTTAAGTAAAGTAAAATAAAATAAATTTAACGAATTTATTTTATTTTGTTTAAGGAAACACCCGCTGCAGCACTGCGATGGTGCAACTGTTTCCTAAATTAATGGAACGTCATAATAACATCAAAATGGAAAGTCAATGCCATTAATGTTTCCACATAAATTAAATTCCATCTTGTTTCCCCTTTTTAATGGGCTAAGAAATTGTTGATCATCGGAAACACTTGAGAGGAACCTCTACCGAATCCACGAGGCGTTGGAGGAAATTCTCAACGATGAAGGACAACGCATCGAAACCAAGGATCGTTGCACCAACATTGAAGATGAAAATGGCATTGCGATGCCTTTGTCAACCATAGAACCTTTTGAAAGGTAGGGTTTTGTTATTTCAGTTCCTTTTCCCCGTTTTTGAGTTTAAACAACGAACCCGGATCAACCAGGAACAAGTTGATCCGCGGATTCGTGCGTTCTTGTGGGAGGGATTTCTATGGGATGATTTCAGGAAATTAATCCATGTTATTTATTGATGTTGATTTCTGCTCCGTTTAATCCTATTAACAGGAGCGGATCAACGCCGTGACGAATGGCGGTGGATGATCATTCCTCATTTGTTTATTGTATTTATGTCCCTTCTTTTCTCACGTGTTCTTCGCGGGGTGATGAACAACGGATCGTTGTGCATCCATTCTGAGATGCAATGATCCCAAATCGACGGTTCGACATCGCAATGACCTTGTGGAGGTGCGGCGACGATGGCGAATGATGAATCGAACCAGATCAGAAAAACATTATTCAAGCGTTCTTTATGCGGGAAGATCGAAACACGTTTTTGGAGCTGATCAGAGGCCCGAAAACGTCGGAAGCGGTTTCATGGTATCAGGGCGACCAAAACCTGGACGTTTTGTGGCGATCGGACGACTGGATCGATGATCGGAGCACCACGGGAGGCGCGCCGACAAAGGGCTCTGTTTTTGGAAAGTTCCAGAATACACGGCGTGTACTTCGGAAGAACACACCGTGAAGTTCTGGCGGTGGAGGCTAGGGTTTCGGGGTCAGAGAAGAATCACACAGCATGTGACCCCAGTCACACGGCATGTTGGACCTTCCCCGAAGCTCGGCGTGTATTTGGGTAGTACACGAACACGGGATGGTCTACACGGCTTCAGGCGGCATGACGTGTACAGCTCGGCAGAGGCGGCTACGCAGAGCTCGGCGTGTATCCCTGGGATACACGGACATGGGATGGAGTACACGACCGTGTACTCCATCTCCTGGCCAGGTGAGGTCAACAGTGCGGGTCACCCCGTGTGCAGATTGCACGGGATAGAGTACACGGGTTGGTGACCGTGTACGCATGGCTAGAGTACACAGAGCCAACCCTAGTTACCCAGACATGGCGAGTAATCCGTACTACATGCTGTGTACTATGTTTTCTACACAACCATCCTCACGACACGGGCCATTTTACACGGGCAGTACTTGGGGTCGGACAACACGATGTGTATCATTTCTACACGTCGTGTAATTTTTGGAACACGGCTTGGTCATTTTGTTCACCGTTCCGTGAACATCTTTCATTTGGGTTAGTGCCCGTTCTTCTTGTTCCCTCTGAACGTCAGACATCATTCCCTCATGAAGGATTATGATCCGTTCAGAAGGACTTTCTGTGATAGAGTCTGGAATCCATCCAAGAGGCCCGGATCGAGATCCTCTATCCATTCCAGACCCTAGGTAGAGTCAGGCATCGACGTGACCACCTCTTCCAGGCATTGATCCTCTACCAAGCAGGTGAATTCCGAATGAGTCGCTGTATCCGCCATGGCCCTGGCAGTGATCCTCAACTATGTATCGAGATCTTTCCCACTCAGGAGTGTGTCTCTCATAATGAGTGTGTCTATCTATCATAATCCTTCCACTCAGGAGTGTGTCTCCCGTAATGAGTGTATCCATCTCTCGTGATGGTTCCCATCAAAAAGAACTTCTTGGACGGACGTTATCAGAGCTATAAGACTCATGGAGTATGTTCTCCCGGAACGAGTGCTTCATAGAATCTTCGAATGGAATCCCTAGGTGGGGTATGCAGTTGCGTGACTTGTCTCTAGACCACGAGTCTGGGTTTTGAGTATATCTGTTTTGTTTTATATGTTATGTAAACATTACTGTGCATAGATGATGGTACTTGTACTTTGTATTGCATTGTGGTTTTTGGGGTCCTCTACTGTGTATTGTTATACTCACCCTTGCACGGGCTTTTCCCGCCAGTCTGGTGTCTTGTGCAGACGAGCAGCCTTTTGACAGAGTCCAGGGTGGACTTGGACAGGACCGAGATTTCTGAGTTCCCTATAGGCTGAGGCGTTCCTTCTGCTATGGGCACCATTCCCAGTACCTTTGTGCTTACAGGTTGGACATTGCAGTTTTTCAGACTCTTGCTTTTGGTGTGCTTATATTCTGGCCCAGTGTACTTTTACAGTACTCTACCATTCGTTGTACTATGTTATTTGGGTTTAGTTGTATGCATGCATTTTTGTTCCTTAGTTTTTTTTACTTTTCAACATTTGTGGGCTTATATATGTGTGCGTGTGTATAGCTTCTTAGGTAATACCTCCTATGTTAGTGATATGCCTACTCGGTTCTAGTCACCAGCCCCTGGCCTATTGGAGGCGGGCATGGGGAGTCATGGCATGGGCCCCACTAGGACGGGTCATGACAGTTCACTTTACATTGGAAAAGGATCTAATGAAAGGAGGAAGGGATAAAGGTTAGGGGCTTAAAACAAGATGGCTACCCGTGGGGACAAAGCTCAATGTGAGAGGGAAAGGGAAATAAGAGTCCATGTTCCCATCACCTCGGTGTCTTTGGCACTGAAGAAGAATGTAGGAGCAATGATGCTACCTACTTCAAGAAAAGATAAGGGATTACAACAGGATTGTTTCCCTTTTGAGATTGGTTAGGGCATACTCCTAAAGAAGATGCCCATTTGCGATTGTTTGGGGCTTACTCCTAAGGAGGATACCCATTTTAGATTGTTTGGGGCTTAGTCCTTAGGAGGATTCCCATTTGAGATTGGTTTGGGCTTAATCCTATGATGGATTCCCATTTTAGATTATTTGGGGTGTACCCTTAAGGAGGATGCCCATTTGAGATTTTTTAGGGCTTACATCTAATGAGGATTCCCATTTAAGATTGGTTGGGGCTTACTCCTAAGGAGGATGCCCATTTGAGATTTAACCTGACATATGAGTCAGGTAATTAGGTTTAAGGGGTCTCTTGAAGAGTGTATCAAGTCAAGGTACTCAAGGAATTCATAAGGATATTCTGAACTCATAACATGCGAATGGAACCAAGAGGAGTAATCCTACTCAAGGAACATCATTAAGTGTGATGGAGTGTCTCATATCATTGTATACAAAGGCTGGCAGTTGGGCCACATAAAGGGCGCAATATAAAAAGTTGTCGACCAGATCTGAAAAGTTTGTGGTGTGACTCTCCAATTTTCATGGTGGTCAGTGACAAAAGCGAAGGGACCGACCCAAATGGTTGGGACGACAACCCAACACTGATCCTGAGTAGGGGTGCAGCCCCCACGGTATGGACCGGTGAGGTCACACATGTGCTCTATCAAGGTTCCTTGCATAGGTGATCTATGTAGCTCCCCCAAGTTGGTGCGTCACACAGGTTCTCCACCAAGGTGCATCATGCTGGTTCTTCGTGAAGTTCCTCCATGTAGGTGCTTCCAGCAGGTGCTCCGCGCAGGTGCGCCACACATGTCCTCCACACAGGTCCATGTGTTCTAGACATTTTTTGGGACATTAAACCATGTTTCCCCATTTAATTCTCTCTTATCTAATGTTTTAGAGATCTATATATGATAATTTGGGGGATTTGGGAGAAAGAGATATGAAATGGGAGCTCTGGGACTTCTTCCAACTTTTTTGTCTGTGAAATGGGGAGTCCAATGTTCCTATTTATAGGCAATGAGGGGACCTGTCTGAAGGGAGGTTGTCCACGCAGGTTATCCACGTAGATACTTCACGTATGTCATCCAAATATGGGTATAGAAAAATTCTTGTCACGTAATTCATCTATGTAGGTCCTCCGTGTTGGTCCTACGCATAGGTCTTCCACGTATGTCCATCTGTAAAATTTATCTATCTTCCGAGTGGCATAACTTTTGATCCATAAGTCTTTTTGCGCTCTGTGACCAGTCAAATTGAAGCTCTCAAAGATATATAAACATATTTATATGGTAAATAGACCATGATTTCATGGAAGAAACTCTAAAATTAGAATATTCTTCATCAACACCTTTTTGTCATCGATCTTGGAAATCCATGGCCTACTCCGGGAGGGGGGGATCATTTAACTTATCCATCTGTATGGAGTAGTATTTTCTCACATAGAAATACTTCTTACATATTTTTCCTTCATGGTGAAAACATCTTTACTCATAATTGAAATTTATTTTATATGTGAGAATCAAACCATCACTCTATGGAGAAGTGCATGGAACACATTTCATGGTGTCTACAAAGGCGATCGTCACAAAATAGTAGAGACATGAGATATATATCACATCTATTTTCCAGTGAACATTAAATATCAACAACATATTGTATAATAATGAACTATTTTACATAGAAATAAAGTCATAAAATTATAATATGTATCTTTTATGGGTTACCATATACAACTATGTCTAAAAATATGTAAAAATAAAAGATATATCCACAAAATTAATCATTATTCTTGGACCAGTATTGTCACCCATCTTCAACCAAAATCCACCAGTTTATATATTTGATGTAGTGAGGCCCTTACCATTACCTATGTCATGAAAAATGAAATATGATTACTTACCAAGGAATCCAATTACTGTGTGCATAAAACTTATTATGACACTACCAATGGTATCCCTAACAAGTCTAGTAAATACATATGCATGATTGATATACATTTATAATAAGATATATATATATATATATAACCCATATAGAGTAGTTATACCCAACCATGTGTGAACATAAATTTTTCAAAAATTTCCAAAAGGGGATGATATATCCATTATCTGAGAGCACCTCCAGGATGAATGATATATATGTCCTTGTATAAAAATCAATGTGAATGAACTATCACCATCAAACATATGAAGTGAATGATGCATTACTATCACAACTCATCCGAGAGAATGGTTCATCATAACTCCAATATCCATTGAAAATGATACATATCCCCGGTAATGAGGCATCGTGAATTTAATGTGAAAAATAAAGCACCCCTATCCTTGGTTAGGTGGAATATCTATCATTATCTCATAGCTTGAGTGGATGAGACACCATCAAAACTTCTCAACTAGGTGGATTATATGCCATTGATACAACTCTCAAGGTGAATAAAATATCATCATTCCATGTATTCATGTGGATGATGAACTACCAAGGCTATATCCATAGGTTGAAGTTGCACCAAAGATATCCGAATATTTGTTGATAATATACCACTAGTATTAATTCACATGTGTTTGATACACCACTAATACAAAATCATAGGTGGATATAATACCACCTAAACAATCTCCTAGGTGGAAGATGTACCACTATGATGGACCTTATATCTGTATAAATCTCAACCAAAAATGAAACTCAAGGGGAAAAAATACCACTATCATGACAAACTAAGTGGATGAGGTCCCACCATTTCATCAGCATCAGAATGAACGATGGATCACCAACCATAAATATGTGGATGAGATACAACCAACCAACTCAGATTGGTAAATATACAATTAATACATTGAGTGTGGATGATATATCATCACTAATCAACTCTATATGGTTGTGGTTCCACCACATACCAAATATCTATCAAAATGGTTAATTTATCATTTAAAATAATTTAAAACATTTACAATTATCAAACACATCATTTGTTGTGCTTATAAGGCATCAAAATATTTAAAAGTCTCATGCATATGACCTCTCACCACTATCATAGAACATTCTTATGATAAATCCAACCAATGTGTACACTAAGTCACCAAAATAGGATCCTATCATCAATTCTCAAACATAGGCACCCATTCTGGGTCCAAAGATGTAGTTTCATATTTCAATGTATAATGGAAATGGTCGTCCACAATAATCAGAGGAAATACACACATCTTATATATTACTCACACCCTTATCAGGATCCACTCATACAACATGGATTCAAGGAAAGCAATTTAATTTAGTTTTATAGAATACATAATAATTTGAAATTTCTTTAATTTCATACAATGTAAACCAGACATGAAAAAAAATTTAGGAATGAAAGGGGCTCAATACCTAGGTCTAGAAGAGTCTTTATCATTGATGATCAATGGTTGATTCATCCTCAATTGAAATAAATCCAAATACCTAGAACCCCCCCCAATTAGGGAACAACCACCAATGCACAGTGAAATAGCCAAATAATTTCAGATTTTTTTTCAAGAGGAGGTTTAGAGTCCCCTGTAGCACTTGTAGAGCACAAAATAACACAACATATTTACAAATTTCACCTCTCAATGTGACATGGATGGTCCTTTGTGTTATATAAATTCCTCTAGGTCCATGTTACCCAGTAGATAAATCAGGTGAGTACAAATGAGTAGGAAATAACCTTAAGACTAATGTTTGAACATATCTCGACTATTCATCGGTGAATCGCACACTCAAGTTCATCCTACACTTAACAAAGATAAATGTTTTGGTGATAATAGAAAACTATTCAATAAAAAAGTTTTCCTATATGTTTTTGAGTTTGTAGAAATCTTACACTTCTTCTATACATTCACAATATAAAATAAGCCAAATATCATCTTTTAAATGTTATAGGAACAAGTTTCTTCTACAATCTGAATGCATAGACAATGCACAAAAAAACATAAATATTCATCACTTTATTCCTTTATTATTATTATCTATTCCTCCCTTATTATTATTTCTTCCAATATTATTATTTTTATCACCTTCTTTGATCATCATAAATTTATCACATGAATTTTAATCTGCATAGATTTCCCTACATCATAAAATAATTCAGATTTGAATTTAAATTTCAAATTTAAAGCCCCTTCCTAAATCACAACCAATGGTACATCTACCATTTTAATATTGAGTATAAACTTAAAATTGGTAGTTATGATAGGATGAAATAACCACCAAATTTTGAATATGAATCCAAATTAAAATATATTCTCTATATACCTATACATTTTATAAAAAAACACTCATAATGGTATATCCACTCCACCTGTGGAATAATATGATATTATGAAACATTTATTTTTTTAACATTAAGATATTTTTATGGAATGATAAATCTTTTTGGAGTGGAGGGGTTGAATTTTATATGGCCATTAAAAACTGATCTATTTCACACAGTAGCATAGAATCTTCTTATCACATGTGGGTCTCTAAATATCAAGAACTACAAAATTCTTAAAAACCCATCACTTCAACTTAGAAAACTTTTTTTGGATTAATCCAAATTCATGTAAACTGGAAATATCATGGGCATAAAGTATATCATAGGACCCTCTAAATTTCTTGGGATGTCAAAATTAACCATATATACCCCTCTCTGATGTGGTCCTATTTCTATAACCTGAACACCTATATGATCCACCCATGTGGCATGGTGCTTCATTACGACATGTAGGTCCTCAAATTTCCAAGGAAACCATAAGATCTACTCAGTTACCTATGCAACATAGCTTTTAGTTTAATGGAACATACCACCTTATTTAATAATATTATATGGAATAGAATAATAAATGTGTCATAGAACTCATTCCATATCTTCCTTCTAACCACTTTTATCATGATCTACTTCAATGATATTTAAACACATTAAAATATATTAAGTATCATCTAAATTAATTTCTGTAAACACACTCACCCCACGATTAATTTAAGTTTGAATACCATTTAGGTATTGACAAGGAAATCTAACAAAAATAATTATAATCACTCCAAACATCAATAAATTCCTTAAAAACATATCAATATCTCTTGGTCTCAACAATATCCAATTTGGATTTTTTCCAATGAAGGAACATAAACCACTCTCAAACTCTTATATTATATAAATGGATCATCACTAAATAATTATAATCGTATAAGACTAAACTCAATATAGTAATATTGAACATTTAATAAATAATACATGTTTTTCCATAATATATAAGTTATCAAGATTCAACTTCCTTTATAGTTGAACATCTCAAGACTTGTTAATGAATTAACACCACAATCATCACTAAACCAATTAATATCAATTATTTCAACTGAAAAAACAAGAATTCACTTCAAAAAACTTATAGAATATTCCACACACATTAAAAAATTCTAAAATCATAGTTTTACCATTTTAAATAAACTTTCAAACTATACCCCCCATAAGAAATAAACATATAAATGGATTCTCCCCTTATAAATATTCTCCATAACTTTAAAAATTCAAGGATATATATATATAAAGGAATATTTATATTGTTATTTTTTCCTGTGAAAAAAATTCCAAACATAATATTAGAGGGGAAAATACATCCATACCTTAGCCTTTATAAGTATTAGGTTTAATTCCCAACATCAACATCAAATTCTGAAATAATTCCTTTGGTAATGGATTGGTGACCACATCATCATTTTTTTCATTTGTAAGAAAAAATCCAATTTTTTGACACATTTTATCTATAATTTTCTGGATGAAATGATATTTTATATCAATATTATTTCCTCTTGAATGTTGAATTAGGTTTATTGATAAATTTATAGCAATTTGATTATCACATCCCAAGAGAAGTGGTGACTTCACTATAACCTTTAAATCGTCCAAATGTAACTTCATCCACATTAATCGAGTAATATAATGATTAATAGCCACATATTATAATTTATTTATTATTAAATTTATATATTTATTTCTCCTTAGATTTCTAACAAACACACCGATCTCTAAGATAGAAATATCTACTAAATATTGACCTCGTATAATCAACACTGCCTTCCGAATTTGTATTTGTGTAACCAAAAAGATCAAGATTCCCTTTACTGTCATGTATCATTTCAAAAAACTTTTATACATTTGATTTATCATAGAATTCATTTCCTGCTATTAAAATGTGACTGATTTGGTTCACTTTGATACCTAGCACAATGTGTAACACCATACATAATATCCAGCCTAAATGTTTTGAGGTATAATAGAATTCTAATCATCTTTATGAACTCATTTGATCGACGTATTTTACCTTATCAAATTTAGATAGATTAGTTCCCACTACAATTGGTGTGGAGATATTCTTTTAATTCACCATTCTATATCTTCTCAATAGTTCCTTAGATTAGATTTCATGAGAAATAAACATATGCTATTTATGTTAATAAATTTGAAAACCTCGAAAACATGTCATTTCACTAAGAATATAAATCTTAAATAAATATTTAATCTCTTTGGAAAACATCTCAAACATTTATTCATCAATCCTAAAAAATATTATTTCATCATTCTAAACAATGAAAAGAATAGATAATTATTTTTCATATTTGATTTAGATATTTCTGTCCACTCTTATGTTTCTGAAATTGATAATCTTTAAGTAGTTTTCCAGATTATAATTCCATTATATTCGGGGTTTTTTCATACCATGTAAATAATTTTTCAACATAAAATCATTATTATCATCTTCTCTATATAATAAACCATCACTTTTTTAAATAAGCACTTCCTCTTGAAATTCACTATTTATGAAGGAAGAATTGACATCCATATGAAATCTAGTTTATTACCCCTGGGCTAAAATTGAATGAAAATTATAAAGGTTTTATGACTTGAATCTTTTAAAAATGTCTCATCAAAATCGACTCATTCAACCTATGAATCACCTATTCAAATAAATATTTATTTATTACTACTTCACCTTTCTCATTCAATTTATTTCAAAACACCCATTTTATTCTAATAACATTCTTATCTTTAGTATTTGGTACTAACTATAAAGTATCATTCATTAATGTCTGATCTATGTCTTCATTAATAACATCAATCCACTCATGATAAACAATATCTTATTCAATATACATTGTTTTAACTTATGAAAATTATCATACGGGAGTTTCAGTCCGTAATGTTCTCCTTGATTTCATATGATGTCCATGATTTCCAATGATTTTAAGTACTTTAACTTGTCTTCTAAAACTATTATTAGTTTAATTTAGTAATACCTCATCAATTGAAATAGTTGAATCTTCATCCGTAGCCTATAAATCAACTATACATTTATCATTTTCTGGATTGTCTTTAGGTTTTTCAATAGACTCAACATCATCATCACTTTTATAATGTGATTCATTATTAATAATTTTATTCTTTATATGTTCCTGAATCTAGACATCAATTATTTCAACAATTTTTCTAGTTTTATATTTAAAATAGTGATATCCACTTCCATTTGGAGGATAACCAAGAAATAGTATAGAAACTATTATTGGTTTAAACATACCCTATTTTTCACCTCAAACCTTGATTATATAAGAAATAATAAAACCATGATGATACTTTAAACTCAAATATTTATAGTAACAAATATAAAAACATAATATATATAATCTTGGTCTATATAAAAAGTTATTTTTAATATGAAACTATAAACTAATATCTTGTATCCAAAAATATCACTAGGTATCATGCTCTAATAACATAGTTCGATCCACCTCTACCAAATAATATTATTCCATTAAGCCTCACTATTTCATTATGGTGATTATGGTTCAAAAATTTCATATTGAATTCCATGTTTATCTATGTAATATTCAAACATTCCATTTGTAAACTCGATTCCATTATTGTCCCAGAACATCTTAATAATAAAACCACCCACATTATCTGCACTTATTAAAAAACATTTATAAATGTGTATGTACTATAATTTTTGTTTCATAAAAAAAAATAAGTAATATGTGTGAATCCCTAAATTAAGGTAATAAAATAATTATCTCCATTGATTAATTACTTCCCCATAGACCTTCACACATTTGAATGAATAAGATCTAATGGTTATGTAGATTAAATATCCACATTCTTATGTAATTATTTAATGATCTTACACTTTTTAAATTTCATGCACATAAAATTTTTTTCATTTTATAAAAGTAACATCATGAACATTATTTACTTGAGTAATCATATTAGTATTATTTTGTACAAGATGGTTAATACATCAATTACAAATATCATTCTATTATTTCATACTTATAGAGCATGAATTATTTTCATTACCCACATGAAATATATTTCCTCTTGTTCATTTTCCTCTTGTCACCACATTTCTATCTTAATATTTCATTAAAAAGTATCTTTATTTTTTAAACAAATCTAAATTTACTCTATAAAAAATCTAAAAAAACTTAACAAATTATGTTTCAATTATTCAACATATAAATTTTTTTGGATTTAATATTTTATTTTCCAATGGCCATTTAACCGACTCCTTTAATCTTGGGTGACCCATAATTTCAAAAATTCACTGAGCCATCATTTAACTTTTAAAAACATTTTAAGTGTTTAGAAAATCCATACATGTTGTATGATCATCCACTATTTATGATCCATGAAATTTTCCCCTCTGGATGATTTAAGTGATACTTCCATAATTAAGGCTTTATCCTTTCTTTTTTAATTCTTCTTCTGACACTTTTTAGTATAAAAATCATATTTTTGGGCTATTAAAATGAAAATTCAATAATTATCATCATTAATAGGATGATAATACATTATATAGACTTCTTCAATTATATCAAACTTGTTCTATGATTTCAATCCAGTGTGCATATTTAGTTTCTGAACATACTTATTTTATGAGGTATAACTCACCCTAAAACCATTCCTGTCACACCATCTATTCAAATTATGATATTTTTAATTGAACCAACAAATATTTTTCATTTTAATAAATCTTGTAAAATTACAACAAAAAAATAGAAAAGAATATATTTTTTTAATGTAACATTGTTTTCAAGATTTATTCAATTTTATTTCACCTTTAATAGAGTCTCAAATTTTAACACATTTTCTGTGTAACAAATTTGGTGAACTACCAAATCTTTGATCATCACATAAATATTCATTTTATCTATTTTAGACACCCCATTTGTAGTATATTTTCACTCATTATGTTTCTCCTAGAATTTCAATATTTTGAAAAATCCCTTGATTTTCACTAACCATATTTTTTATGAATTTTATTCTCTTCAAAGATTTTTCAAAAAAAAATTCATAATTCTTTTCACCCTTAAGGAATTATTTCTACTGTAATTCTTGAGTTTCAGACTTATTAAAAAATTCTTAATATTCTTAAATATAAATTTGAACATTAGATCTATAAATATTCAAATTATATTATGTTCTAATCAATTTTTTTTGTTTATGATCAAACTCATTTTCTTTATCCTTCAATATTTCTTAAAATATTATATTTAGAGTCTTTCCAACATTATGAAACTTCATCAAAACATTAAATTCTTCAGGAAACATTAACTTTTGTTTTCAAATATAAATTTATTAGAATTAGAGGAATTATCATCAATCATTAATTTTTTGATCTCCTTCTACTATTTGGAAATATTTGAGATACATTCATTAAATAATCTCTCTATTATAAATTACATCTCAGTCACTTATTCTTCTTTTCATTTAAAACATCCTTCATCACTTGGAATATTTCCATTATTCACTTTAATAATGAGTATTTTTTTATCATTTTCTCCACTAGAATAAACTTGTATTTATCTTCATTATATTTGTATATACCTTATTTTGACTAAAAATATATCCTATGAAATTTAGATAATTTATGACCTTTATCATTATTACAAACCATTGGCTTATTACGTTTCTTCGTTGAGAATATTATAGATATAACATATTTTTCTCCACTATATTTTTTGGTTTTCGGTTTTTGAAAATTTTTATCATAGTTCCAATTCACTTCACACCTGGATCATTTTAAGGGAATTTTTACATTTTAATTTCCTTTCCATATTCTCATGTTTCTTGAGATAAGTGAGACAACTTTATCAAACCTCTCCCTTCAGGTAAATCTAAAAAAAAATCATCGTCAATAACAGCCTTTTTCTTCAACTTTTCATTATTTGATACTTTAAAAGATATATATTTTTCATCCATCAACTTATTATTTATAGTATTTTCTTTCCACGGATCATAATATATTAAAGTGATATACAAATCATAAATAGGAATATCACTTGCATAATTTTCATCCAATCTAGAGACAATAGAATCAAACTTATCTGGTAAGATACAAAAAATATTTTCAATAATATCAACATCATATAACATCTCACAATAGCCTTTTATTATGTTCACAACTTCATTCACACATGTAAAGAAACAATAAATAGTTTTATTATCATTCCTTTGGAGATCTTCATACTTAAATATCCAAAACTAAAATTTAGCTCACATTATTTTTTATCTCCTTAATAGATATTCTGAAAATTATCCTAGTTATATTTTGTGGTTTTGAGTCCTTTTAATTTCAAAAACTCCCTCTATGAGATTTATGATAGAATAAAATTGTTTTCATGGCCATAACTCTCAGAATTTCTATTATTATTTTGTATCATAGCATTACATTTAACCCGTATAACAAACCCATTAGTTATAAATTTCAAAACTCCATAACTAGTATATAACTGGTATATAATCATTATATGACAACCCAGCTTTTATTAAAAACATAAACATGATCTATTACATAAAACATTATGTGATACAAAAATGAAGATTGAGAGTTTTAGTGTATTTGGAGCTGATGATCATTACATAAAAACTTAAGACATGAAATACAAAATCATTATTGAAATCTTCCTTTACAAGACCACTACATTCCTTCATACATAGCATTTCATGGGATAACCTGAGGACATGCATAAGAAAAGGGTGAGCTATAAAGCCCAGTAAGGGAATACACTTGGAATAACATAAGGAGTACATTACATGTTATACATTATTCATATCAATATAGAACAATAGAAACATAAACAAAAAGGCATAATAAATCATGATAATCATAACATGGAAATGTGGCTACAACACATAACATGGAATTAGCATGAGCCAAGGCCCATTTCACATGGAGCATGAGTAAATCCTCATTGCACATGAAGCACGATTAAACACTCATTGCACTTGAATTAGAATGAGTCAAAACTTATTGCACATGACGTATCATTATACTATACTTTACCCAATGCATTGGAGCGCTATAAGGGCGTACCCTTCTTATACATTTCATTTCATCCCTAAGTGTTCCACATGGACCATAAAACATAGATTCTTAAATCATAATCATTTATTCCACGATAAAAGAATGTGAAATTCATAAATGGAACTTTATAATCAATAAGTAAATGTGCATAATGTTTAATACCCTTTATAGAGAAATGGGTATGGTATTCACTACACAATGACATTAGATTAGAAAATCGGTGCAATTTCGGCAGCATAATGGCGTGACATAAGAATTAATAAAAATGTTTGATGAGAGAGAAATGGGTCCTCATAATATTTACATGTAATGTATAGTAATGAGTTCATATAGATACAAGTCCCAACAATTGTAATGGAATTTAGATTCATGATACAAAATTATTGCTTGAATGTAAATGAGGATAGAGAAGTTCCTTTCAGAATTTTGGCATAGTAACGGGTGTACATGGGAGGCATTTAATGAGAGATAAAGGGGTATCCCATCATTCAAACATAAATACGGCAGTATGATGGAGGTGTGAATCCGTACCCTGACATTAATAATTGAAATTGAAATGTCAAAACAACTTAAAGAAAATTTTACAAAAAATAGAAAGGAAGAAAAAACCCTTACATGGAATTGTGCTTCCAAAGGCTAGAGAGAGGATTGTGAGAGGATTATTGGGAGCTTGGGACACCTTGGGAGGATTCTAGAGAGAGTAGGTCAGAGTTTTGACGAACTACAAAGGCTTTGAGTGAGGAGGAAGTAGGGGCATGGGAGGGTTTATATAGGAAATGTGAGGGAATTATTTATTATTTAGGTTTGGGTCCCCTTACATTAAATGAATCCAAACCAAAAACCATCCCATGGTTTTTGCCCATGGTTTTTGGAAAAGGTAATATAAGAAAATATTTTATAAGGCCAATGTCCTAAATTCTTAAAATAATAGGGTTGCTTATGTGGAGGTGAGTCATAATCCAAAGGAAATTAATTTAAAAAGACAAGGTGATTAATAAGTCTTGAGGGGTCCATTAATGATATGAAATGTAAGTAAAACAATCCCAAAATCATATTATTTTAATGTTAATACATATATTTTCCAAACATAAAGATTATAGTATTTTATTACATCACTATTGGGTCATTACGTTGTCATAAAATACATTATATATTTAAACGGTATTTAATTTTTTTCCCAAAAATTTGACTGTCTCATAAAATTATGAAAAATTCACCATTGGATGATTTCGACATCCTTATTCCATATATAATATTTATTTTATCTAAATAATTTTCTTAATATGTTAATTTTCACTTTTAAAATAAATACCGACATTTATGTAAAATTCACGGGTTTTGAGAGAAACAGATTTCAAACCTTAATAAAAATTACAATTGAATTCATAAAATTATAAGATCATTTATATTTAATAAAAATTAATTTAATAATAATACTAATAATATTTTATTAAAATATTATTTAATTAATAAATCAATTATTTTAATAAAATATAACTCTTAATTAAATAATAACTAAAAACATTATTTGTACATTAAAAAATGTTTAAAATATATCAATAATGACAAGAAAGTATATTCATTATTATATACAAAAATAATGTACATGAACATAGTACTATTTATTTGTTACATAACCACTTAAAGCAGCCGCATACGACCTAAGGGTATGGTGTGTGATGGTGACAGACTCTTGGGGTGGCTCGGATAACATCGGTCGAGTGGTAATTTATATCAACTTCCACTTCTCCCATTGATGGTCTTGTTCGATCTTGGAATGATGAAGCTCATCTTGAGCTTGGTCAAGGGAAAATCCCAAGGATGTCACCTCTTTTCCAAGCACCAACAAATAGGATTCGTATGGGGAAATTCTACTGGATGAGTCCATCACTTCCTTTTTCTGTGTAAATTCGGATTTGTTAAGGTTCTATATTTATATTTAATCATGTGATCATTGTTCAATGGCCATATTAGCAATGGTCAAATTTCGTAACGTAAAACCAATGAAGTTGAAATTTTATACACACATAAAGAGACATTTAATTAGTTCAAGAGGGATTTCCATTAATGAAACTTTGGGTCGTCACAATATTCCCCCTTAAGATATTTCAACGTAAAATTTTCCTTTTCCAACACTAAAACAGATGTGGGTAACTCAGCTTCATCATTTGTTCTGATTCCCACGTCACTTCTTCAAACATGTGGTTTCTCCACAACACCTTGACGAGGGGAATTCTCTTATTTCGTAGAAATTTTTCTCTAAGATCTAAGATCATTACTGGTTTCTCCTAATAAGAAAGATCATCTTCCAATTATACCACATCAGAAGAGAGTACATGTGAAGGGTCTGGTATGTACTTCCTTAAGAGGGATACATGAAAGACATGATGTACTTTTGACATAGTAGGTGGAAGTTCTAGTCGATAGGCCACGCCCCCGACATGATCAAGAATCTTGAAGGGGCCGATGTACCTTGGACTTAACTTCCAATTCTTTCCAATCCTAATGAAATTCTTCCACGGAGATATGCGTAGAATAACCATGTCTCCAACTTTAAACTCAAGGTCTCATTGACGATTATCTGCATAACTATTCTATTGACTATGGGCTGCCATGATATGCTGCTGAATGGTTTTCACCTTCTCTACCATTTCCTCGACTATTTCTGGTCCAAGAAACTTATGTTCACTGACCTCATCCCAACATGCCGGTGTTTAGCACCTTTTCCCACAAAGGGCTTAATATGGTGCCATTCAGATGCTCGAGTGGAAACTATTATTATAAGAGAACTCAACCAGACGAAGGTGTTGATCCCATCCTTCTTTAAAGTCCATTGAGCATGCTCTCAACATTTCCTCAAGTGTTTAGATAGTTTTCTCGGATTGGCCATCAGTTTGAGGATGATAGGCTATACTGAAGTTTAGTTCAGTATTTAAAGCATGTTGAAGACTCTTCCAAAACATAGTGGTGAATCTCGGATCTCAGTCTGACACAATAGATAGTGGTACTCCATGTAACCTTACCAATTCCGTGATACATATCTGTTCTAGTTGATCCAATGAGAAATCATCCCGAATAGCAATGAAGTTTCCATTCTTTTTAAAATGATCCACCACAACCCATATTTCATTGTTGCCTTTGGATGTCCTTGGATGTCCAGTGGCAAAGTCCATGGTGATATTCTCCCATTTCCTTTCTGGTACGGGCAATGGTTGCATCATCCCATTAGACTTCTGCCTCTATGCCTTCACTTGCTAGAACATCAGGAACTTTGATGTATATTCAGCGATCTCCTTCTTCATATTATCCCACCAAAATTTTTCTCGGAGATCTCGATACATCTTTGTGCTCCCTAGGTGAATAGAGAATTTTGAACTATGGGAATAATCAAAAATATCCTTCTTCAGCTTCGGACTTGATGGAACACATAGTATTTTCCCAAATCTTACAATTCCTTCTTTATTAACATTAAACTCTGAGGATTTACCTTTTTCGATAACATCCACTTTTTCTAGAATTCCCACATCATCCTTTTGAGCATCCATTAACCTTTCCAAAAGAGAAAGTTGAGAAATCATTTGTGAAAGGATTGATGATGTTACCTTCTCTATGATTCCCATGTCCATCTTCATCATGTTTAAGAAGATTGGATCCTTCTCAATTCTCATCATTGATAGAATCGCTGGATCCTTTCAACTTAGGGAATCTGCCACCTTGTTCGTTTTCCCAGGGTTTAAATGTATTGAACAATCATAATCCTTGATGAGATTTATCCATCTTCTCTGGTGCATATTAAGCTCTTTCTGTTTGAATATATATTTAAGACTCTTGTGGTCAGTATATATCTCACATTTCTCTCCATTGAGATAATGGCGCCAGCTATTCAAAGCAAAGATCACTGCCGCCAACTCCAGATCATGTGTTGGATAGTTTCTCTCATTGATTATCAACTGCCTTGAGGCATAGGATATAACATTATCATTCTGCATCACCACACTGCCTAATCCCTTCTTCAAAGCATCGCTGAAAACCACAAAAGGTTCCCCACTTGTGGGTATAGTGAGCACGGGCACAGTGATAAGCCTTATTTTCAACTCCTTGATGCTTTCTTCACATTCATCACTCCAAGAAAACATTACTACCTTTCGAGTTAGCTTGGTAAGAGGGTTGGACAATAATTATAAATTTCTCACAAATCATCAATAATATCCAGCTAACCCTATGAAGCTACGGATATCCGTTACTGAGGTTGGCCTCGACCATCCCTCAATTGCATCTGTTTTGGCAGTATTTATAGATTCCCCATTGTTTGTGATGATATGGCCCAATAATGAGACATCCTTCAACCAGAAATCACACTTTCTGTACTTTGCATAGAGCTTCTCCTTGTGCAAAGTCTCTAGTACAGTTCATAAATGCTCCTCATGATCCTCCTTGTTTTTGGAGTATATTAGAATATCATCTATAATGACTACAAAAAATTTGTCTAGGTAATCTCATAAGACTATATTCATTAAGTCCATGAAGATTTCTGGAGAATTAGTGAGTCTGGAAGGCATTACTATGAATTCATAGTGCCCGTATCTTGTGCGAAAAGCAATCATGGGGATACCTTCCATCTTTACCCTTACTTGATAATATCCCATCCACAATTCCACCTTGGAGAAGTATTGTGCTCCATGCAGCTGATTGAACAAGTCATCAATTAATGGGAGAGGCTACTTGTTCTTTATCCTGATTTTGTTAAGTTCACAATAATCGATGAAAAGCTGCATTGAATCATCCTTCTTATTGATGAAGAGGACTGGTGCACCCCATGGTGAAGCACTTGGGTGTATAAATCCTTTATCCAGATTCTCTTGTAGTTGTTTCTTCAGCTCTTTAAGATCTACAACTACCATTCTATATGGAGTCTTGGATATTGATAAATCCCTGGGTATAATTTCAATTGAGAATTCAAAATCTCTTCTAGGTGGAAGACCATGCAGTTCCTCAGGAAACCCTTCAGCGAATTCCCTCAGAATAGGAATTTCTTCAACGATGGTTTTTTCATTGGACTCAATCATCTAATCCAGATACGTGTTCTCATAAGGTAGTAATATCCATGCATGAGATGATGGAGCTAAAGGAGATTCATCTTCCTCCTTACACTTGTAAAGAATCGGGGGTTGATTCTCCATATGGAGTGTGATTTCCCTCTCCCAACAATTTATGTTGGCTCTATATAAGGAAAGCCAATCCATGCCAAGAATTGCATAAAATTCCACCAGAGGGAGTATGAAGAGGTTCTCTGGGAAATTCAATCCATATATTATAACAGGGGAGGACTTTTATTCATGGGATGCAATGATTGCCCCATTTTCCGTACTCACTGACATCTTCACTTCCTTGATTTGTGGTGGCACTGGGATTGTTCTATTAAACTTTTGAGATATAAAAGAATGCGTAGAACCTGAATAAAAAATTGCGTTCACTATTCTTGAATGAATAAATAGCGTACCTGTCACCACTTCTTTGTCAGGGTTCTCTTCGGTATAAGTGATGTCAAAAGCTCTTCCTTGCTGCCTTCGAGATTGTTGGTTGCCTCCGAAAACCCTTGGATTAGAGCACTGATTTGAAAAATGACCCGGTTCTTTGCATTTGTATCATTGAACAATGCGTTGAGGTTTGAAAGGAGTGTTCCTCTCCTCTGTCACATACGCGGGTCTTTCTTGCCGATATTTAACAGCTAGGTTCCCTTCTATTCTACACCAAAATCATTTCCTAGTCCCCTTAAGTATATTTCCAGGGTGCTTCTTTCCATACTTTTGGCAAGTGGGGTGCTGAATCTTCTTAGCACTGTTGGATTTATCTATCGGTCCACCAGAATTTAAGTCAACCTTATGCTTCTTATCCCCATGATACACATGTGATTCTCCTATCTCCATTTTGACCTTGAGGGAACATTGAACAATTTCCTCATAGCTGTCGAAGTCACAGATTTCTAATGCTTTCCGTAGGCTAGGCTTCAACCCACCAAAGAATCTGTCAACATTGCATTCTGGGGTAAAGACAAAGCCATAATCATATCATAGAATCCTTATGATGTATTCCTCATACACTCCAATAGATTCTTTGTCTTTTTTCTTGAGAGAAAGTATGTCCCTTTCCATCTTAAGATGGAGGGTGTACGGAAAATATTTATCGAAAAACATCTTTCGGAAATCCTTCCATTCCAATGCCTCAATATTATCCTCAGGATTCGTATTTTTGATAAACGTACACCATTGATCATCTTCAACCTCCATATGATAATCCTCCAGGAGAACCTTCTCTTCTTTAGAACATTGAACGATGGAGAAGATCTTTTCAATGGAGTTGATCCATTTTTCAGCGATCATGGGATCAAATGATCCACTAAATGTAAGAGGCCTTTGTCTCATGAAGTCCTCGATAGCGACTTGTTCTTTCTTAGGGGGGGATTAATGTTCCTCTTGACCAGTGTTTCTATTCAAAACTTGAGTTAGCTGAGAGAGAAGCGTGACAAGGATCACGATTCCCTCTCCCATTGGATTGGGCATCTCATTAGTACAGTCATCACACTAATCTTCACAACAGTTGTTAGCCTAAGTCCTCCTACTACAAGCCATTAGCTGGAATAAAAGGAAATTTAAGGGCAACACATTAAGGGTAATCCAACGACAAAATTTGATAACTTATAAATAAACTTTTATTTCATTAACTCATGAGTCTATAGTCTTCAATCTAGGATTTTCCTGATCTACATTCTAACATGTATTCCTAGGGGAATTTTTTTAAATTCCCTTTAATAAGGGTTCATACTAACATTGTGAATTTACCAAAAAATATCCCTCAGGAGTGTCATGACCAAGAGTGTAGCAAGGCATGTTGTCATGCACTAGTTCCCATTCGAGTCTAGCTCAAAGTAGTGTTTTCGAGTTTTACCCCTAGGATACATCTGTGCCATAGCCGCCTCTACCTGCTCGTATCCAGACAGGGATGTATTTTTTTGATAAACCACTTAATCAGTACATACCAAAACCTAGGGATGTTTTTATTTTACTTAGTCTTGTCCATAAGGTTTTACTAGGGTTTTATAATCCAAATCCCAAAAATAACTAAACCTATCCTTTGATACCAACTATGACAACCCAACTTTTATTACAAACATAAACATGATTCATTACATAAAACATCATGTGATACAACAATGAAGATCAAAAGGTTTAGTGTATTTTGGGCTTAGGATCATTACATAAAAACATAAAACATGTAATACAACATCTTTATTAAAAAAATCCATTACATGACAACTACATTGCTTCGTACTTAGCATTACATGGGATAACCTGAGGACATGCATAAGAAAAGGGAGAGCTATAATGCCCAGTAATGGAATAAACATGGAATAAAATGAGGAGTACAATACATGTTATACATTAGGCATATAAATAGAGCAAAAGAGAAATATTAACAGAAAGTCATGATAAATCATGATAATCATAACACGGAAATGTGGAAACAACACTTAACATTAAATTTGCATGAGCCAAGGCCCATTGGACATGGAGCATGAGTAAATCCACATTGCACATGAAGCATGAGTAAAACCTCATTTCACATGAATTAGTATGAGTCACAACTCATTGCATATGACATATCATGGTACTATACTTTACCCAATTCATTGGAGTGCTATATAGGCACACCCTTCTTAAACATTTCATTTCATGCATAAGTGTCCCATGTGGACCATACAACATTGATTCATAAAACATAATCATTTACTCCACGATAAAGGAATGTGGAATTAAAACATGAAAATTTGTAATCAATAAGTAAATGTGTATAATGGTGAATACCCTTTATGGAGAAATGGGCATGGTATTCACTACACAATGCCATTGGCTTAGAAAATCATTGTAATTTCGGCAGCATAACAGCCTGACATAAGAATTCATAAAAATGGTTGATGAGAGAGAAAGGGGTTAATCATCATATTTACATGTAATGGGAAGTAAGGAGGTCATATAGATACATATCCCAGCAATTGTAATGGAATTTAGATTCATGATATAAATGTATAGCTTGAATGTAAATGAGGAGAGGGAAGTTCCTTTCGGAATTTCAGCATAGTAACAGGTGTACATGGGAGGCAATTAGTGAGAGAGAAATTGGTCTCCCATAATTCAAATATAAATAGGGCAGTATGAAGGAGGTTCACAACCATACCCCAACATTCATATATTAAATTAAGAGGGAAAACAACATAAAGAAAATTAGAAAAAATTAGAAAGGAATAAAAAACCCTTACTTGGATGTGTTCTTCAAAAATCTAGAGAGAGGCTTGTGAGAGAGTTTTTGGGAGCTTGGGACACCTTGGGAGGATTATAGAGAGATTAGGGAAGAGGTTAGTTGAACTACAAAGGTGTTGATTGTGGAGTAATTGGGAGCTTGGGTGGTTTTATATAGGAATGGTGAGGGAATTCTTCATTATTTAGGTTTGGGTCCCCTTACATTAAATTAATCCAAACCACAAACCATCCCATGGTTTTTGATAATGGTTTTTGGTAAAGGGAAGAGGAAAACAATATTTTATATGGCCAATGTCCTAAATTCTTAAAATAATAGGGTTGCTTATGTGGAGGTGAGTCATACTCCCATGGGAATTAATTTAAAGAGGCAAGGTGTTTAATAAGTCTTGAGGGGTCCATTAATGATTTCAAAAGTAATTAAAAAAACCCAAAATCACATTATTTTAATTTTAAAACATATATTGGCCGAACATAAAGATTATAATATTTTATTACATAACTATTTGGTCATTAAGATGTCATAAAACACAATATATATTTAAACAGTATTTAATTTTTACCCAAAAATTTGATTTTCTCAGAAAATTATGAAAAATTCATCTATGGATAATTTCGATGTTCTGATTCCAGAAATAAAATTTATATTATCTAAATAATTTTCAAAATATGTCAAATTTCAATTTTTTAAAAAAAACTCACATTTATCGAAAATTCACGGGTTTTGACAGAAATGGGTTTTAAACCTTAATAAAAATTATAATTTCATTCATCAAATTATAAGATCATTTAAATTTAATAAAAACTAATTTAATAATAAAAAAAATATTTTATTAAAATATTATATAATTCAAGAGTCCCTTAATTTAATAAAATATAATTCTTAATTAAATAATAACAAAAAATATTATTAGTACTTTAAAAACTATTTACAATGTATCAATAATGACAAGAAATTATATTCATTATTATGTACAAAAATAATTTACATGAACATAGTACTATTTATTTGTTAAATAACCCCTTAAAACATTGTCATATGACCTAATGGTAAGGTTTGTGATGGTGAAATACTCTTGGGGTGACTCAGATAACATTGCTCGAGTGGTAATTTCTATCAACTTCAACTTATCCCGTAGACGGTCTCATTCGAGATTGAAATTATGAAGCTCTACTTGGTCTTGGTCAAGTGAAAAGCCCAAGGATGCAAACTCTTTTCCGAGCTCCGACAAATGGGATTCGTATGGGGAAATTGTACTAGATGAGGCCATTTCTTCCTTTGTCTGAGTAAATTTGGATTCGTTAAAGCCCTATATTTATACTAATCATGTGATCACTGTTCAAAGACCATATTAGTAATAGTCAAAATTCATAACATAAAACCGAAGAAGTTGACATTTTATATAAACATAAAGAGTCATTTAATTAGACCAAGAGGGATTTCCATTAATGAAACGTTGGGTCATTAGACATTATATCTTCCATATGTGATATATTTTTCCATTAAATGAAGGGGTCCTATTTTTATTCAATGAATTTAAATTATCCATTTTAGATAATCCAAATTTGTGACATATTCTTTAAATCGAGAGAGAGAGAGAGGGAAAAAATCAAATTCCAACAACTTTAAATAGACAATCACCTATGAAAGGAACCTACTATGATTGAATATATAGAATCACTTCACGGTTAATCAGAAATCACTGAGAGTGGGTGAATAAATGATTAATATTTCTTTATATTTTCCTCTCAATATAATCTTATCATCCTATTAGGATATGGTGATTATTACTCCAACACACCAAAACACACAATAAAATAAGGGAATACATAAAATTTGCAAGGTTAACATCGTAATGTGAGAAGGATAATCCTTTGTGTGATATGGATTACTCTAGTATCATGATACACACAAGATTCATCATGTGGGTAAAAATAATCAATGTATAATCTTAGAACATGTTTTTTCACATCTCTTAACTATTCTCTGGTTCATCCTGTACTGAAGTCCATCCCACACTTAATAATGACAAATGTTTAGGTAACAAAAAACTAACTCAATGAAATAAACTTCCTATAAGTTATTGAGTGTGATGAAATATTAAACTTTTTCTCTATATTCACATTATAAAATAAGATAAATTTATTCTTCAAACTTATACAGGAACAAGATTCTCTAATAAATTGTATGTATACTTTCTGCACAAAAAAACTTCAATCGTCTTCTCCATATTCATTTGTTATTCTTATCCTTTATTTTATTCTTCTTCTATCTCCCTATATTATTCTTATTTATCCCAACATTATACTTTATTCTCCCAAATTGTTATATCTTTATGGAATTTAAAAAAAATATTTATTCTATATAATATACCCTACTTCGATAACTAATTAATATTTTAATTTGAATTTCAAATTCCAATTGCATTATTTAATCAAAACCATTGGGTCATCTAATGTCTTAATATTGACAATAAAATTTTAATTGGTTTCTATTATAGGATGAAATAACCAAAAAAATTCTAATATGAATCCAAATTATTATGGCGACTCAAAATACCTATATATTTTTCCAAAAAACCCCTCATCACAGCATAGCCGCCTAAATGTTATTTATCAAATAATACTTCAATATAGTTATTTTTGTAACAGCCAAATTTTTTGGGCATGATAAAGATATATGGTTTGGAGGCCTCAAATTTTCAAGTTCCTTCAAAAATATACCCAACCACCTCTATGAAATATCATCTTCTTATGACATGGAGGTCTCAAAATCTTATGAACTACCAAATTCCAAAAAACAGAGCACTTTATCATGAAAACCTCTACGGCAACATAGTCCGACATGACGTCACCTAGTTTTGGTGTAGACATAAATTCTAGAGCGAGAACCTCTAAATTTTGAGGGGTGTGAAAATTGGCCTTATCCACTCTTATGTAATGCTGTCCTCTTTCTATGTCATAGGAAACAAACCAATCCACCCATTATAGTTTGGTGCTTTACTAGGAAATGGAGGTCCTCAAATTTCCAAGGCTACTATAATACCGAATCATTCACATGGGTGATGTATATAATTGTTTTATGGAATAATATATCGTCTCCAATATACTTATATGGTAGAGAAAAAATTATGAGGCATAGAATGGTTACATATTTTCATTCAAACTACTTACATCATGAAATCCTTCCATGATATTTAATCACATTGAACGATATTAAGCATCATTTGAATTAATTTTGGTAAACACCTTCACATAATAATAAATGTGAGTTTGAATATGATTTATTGATTTTAAATTAAACCCTATCATTGAAAATAATATACACTCCAAACTTCAAAAAATTCATACAAATTAATATCCACACCTCTTTGTCTCAACAATAATCCCCTTTGATAGATGAAAATCTGATTTGAGCCTGAATAATAAATATCTAACATTTGGAATGATGAAAGGATAGATAAAATAGAGGGAGAGGGGTTCACATTGTACTTAGAGTAATAAATGAGCTTCATACCACATTTTACATTATTTAAATTATTTAAAATTTATTAAATTAAATTTAAAACAAAATTATCTCGATGCACGGGGCCTTAGGGCCACCAATGGACTTCGATCCATAGGGCTTTAATGACATAAAAAAGACCAATGAAGGGAACACCACAATAGAGAAGGCCCATATGAGGATTTAGTGAAAATGTATAAACCACCGGAACAGAGCTAACTATATTGGAAGAATGAGAGTCTATAAAATCGTCCTTCGGGATAAGGCATCGTGCAACTCTACATGGGGAAATGTTATCTGATCATCCATGAGAGGTGGTAAGAGAAGTGCTTTACATTACTGGAAAAGAAGGTTATACCAACGGTTTTAAACCATTGGTATAGGCTGGAAAACCGTTGGTATATCCTATTCCAACTGTTTTCCAAACCGTTGGCTAGTAAGCCATGAGGAAAGCCTTATACCAACGGTTTGATCCAAATTGTTGGTATATTGGTTATATAAATTTAAACCAATGTATACCAACGGTTATAAACTGTTGGTAATGAATTTTAGGAAGTTTTATGCCAACGGTTCTAAACCGTTGGTAATGTGATTTTCAAGAAAACTTATACCAACGGTTTACAACCATTGGTATTGGTTTTCCAGCGACACCTATACCAACAGTTATAAAACATTGGAATTGGTTTTCCAGAAATCCAATCACCTATACCAACAAATTAAAACCGTTGGAATAAGTTTTCCCAGAAATCCAAAACACCTATATCAACGGTTTAGAACCGTTGGTATAGTGTTTTTCCAAAATTCCAGCACCCTTATACCAACGGTTTATAACCGTTGGTATTGAGTTTTTCCAGAACTACAGCCCAACGGCCCCCCCTCCAGTAGCCCCTCCACTGTACGCCTGCATAAATAAAATTACAAAAACAAATAAAAACTTGAAATAGTATAAAAAACACCTAAAATAGAACAAAAAAACATATAAAATCCTTAAACTCTTCCAACCATGTCATGTACAACAATTCCCTATTTCAATCTTCATAAGACAACAATCATCCAGTAGTAATTCACCTCAACCCTGCACAACCCCGCAACCAGCATAGCCCCCACCTCCCCATAAAATCTTAATTGGCATAATAGTATGAGAAATACCTATTTGTGTTGAATAAGAGCTAGAAATTGGCTCATATCCCATTTTTTTATGATCCTAGATTTGGGTATGTAATGATTTGTGATGAATTTCCCATTGAACTTGTATTTTTTATAATATATGGTGAAAAGGAATTTTCATAGGAGTCTCGTCACTTATGAAACCATTAGTGAAACTACCCAACTCATGAAAATGATTTTGCGACTATCGTTGATAAGTCTAAATTTCAGTTGTATTCACTTAAAATGATGTCCTTTTCAAACACAAGAAAGACAGTTTTAGTGGTAGCATCCACACCGTCCCTCGGATTGAGGCGGGGTTGACTCGTACACGTCACAAATGACCCATTGATCATTTTCTTAATGTTTCAACAGAATCCTAATGCGTTTGGTCGATTTTCCATATGCCGGTATTTGTTTTCACTTAAAATCATGTCCATTTCAAATAAAAGTGAGACAGTTTGAGTGGTACCAGCCACACCGTGCCTCATACTGAGGCGGGGTTGACTCGTACAAGATCCAGATGACCCATGGATACTTTTTGTAAAGTATCAATAGAATCCGAATGCGTTTGGTCCGTTTTCCGTATGTCAATTGTTGTTTTTACTTAAATAGTTTTCCATTTCAAAGAAAAGTGAGACACTTTGAGTGGTTCCGACCACACCGCGCCTCGGATTGAAGAGGGCTTGACTCATACACATCACAAATTAAACATGTATTGTTTTCCTAATTTATCAACACAATCCGAATGCGTTTGGTTGGATTTCCGTATGTCATTTATTTTAATTAAAATCACAGCCATTTTAAATAGAAGAAAGACACTTTTAGTGGTACCAGCCACACCGGCCCTCGGATTGAGGCGGGGTTGACTCGTACACGTCACAAATGACCCATGGATAGTTTTCCTAAATTTTCAATAGAATCCGAATGCGGTTGGTCGGTTTTCCGCATGCCGATATTTGTTTTCAATTAAAATCATGTCCATTTCAAATAAAAGCGAGACAGTTTGAGTGGTACCAGCCACACCGTGCCTCAGATTGAGATGGGGTTGACTTGTAAATGACAAAAATGACCCATGTATACTTTTCATAAAGTATCAACAGAATCCAAATGCGTTTGGCCCATTTCCCGTATGTCAGGTGTTGTTTTTACTTAAAACTATTGTCCATTTCAAAGAATAGTGAGACACTTTGAGTGGTGCCGGCCACACCGCACCTCGTATTGAGGTAGGGCTGACTCGTCCACGTCACAAATGACCCATGGATTGTTTTCTTAAAGTATCAACACAATCTTAATGGGTTTGATCAGTTTTCCGTATGTTGTTTATTTTAATTAAAAGCACATCCATTTTAAACAAAATAAAGACACTTTTGTGGTACCAGCCACACCGGCCCTTGTATTGAGGAGGGGTTGACTTGTACATGTCAAAAATGACCCATGGATCGTTTTCCTAACTTTTCAACAGAATCCGAATGTGTTTGGTTGGTTTTCCGTATGCCGGTAGTTGTTTTCACTTAAAATCTTGTCCATTTCAAATAGTAGTGAGACAGTTTGAGTGGTACCATCCACACCATTCCTCAGATTGAGGCGAGGTTGACTCGTACACGACAAAAATGACCCGTGGATACTTGTCCAAAAGTATCAATAGAATCCGAATGCATTTGGTCCATTTCCCTTATGTCAGTAGTTCTTTTTACTTAAACTGTTGTCCATTTCAAAGAAAAGTGATACACTTTGAGTGGTGTCGGCCACACCGCGCCTCAGAATGAGGCGAGGTTGACTCGTACGCGTCTGAAATGACCCATGGATAGTTTTCATAAAGTATCAACACAATCTGAATGTGTTTGGCAAGTTTTCCATATGTCGTTTATTTTAATTAAAAGCGCATCCATTTTAAACAAACGAAAGACACTTTTAGTGGTACCGGCCACACCGGCCCTTGGATTGAGGCGGGGTTGACTGTTACATTTCACAAATGACCCATGGAAGGTTTTCCTAATGTTTAAATAGAATCCGAATGCGTTTGGTCAGTTTTCCGCATGTCGGTAGTTGTTTTCACATAAAATCTTGTCCATTTCAAATAAAAGTGAGACAGTTCGAGTGTTACCGGCCACACCGTACTTCAGATTGAGGTGGGGTTTACTCTTACATGACAAAAATGACCCATGGATACTTTTCCTAAAGTATCAACAAAATCCGAATGCGTTTGGTCAGTTTCCCATATGTCAGTTGTTGTTTTTACATAAACTGTTGTCCATTTCAAAGAAAAGTGAGACACTTTGAGTGGTGTCAGCCACACCGCGCCCCAGATTGAGGCGGTTTTGACTCGCACACGTCACAAATGACCCATGGATTATTTTCATAATGTATCAACACAATCCGAATGGGTTTGGTCGGTTTTATGTATGTCGTTTATTTTAATGAAAAGTGCATCCATTTTAAACAAATGAAATACACTTTTAGTGGTACCTTCCACACCGGCCCTCGGATTGAGGTGGGGTTGACTCATACATATCAAAAATGGCCCATGGATATTTTCCCTAATGTTTCAAAAGAATCCGAATGCGTTTGGTCGGTTTTCCGTATGTCGGTACTTGTTTTCACTTAAAATCCTGTCTATTTCAAGTGAGACAGTTTGAGTGGTACCGGCCACACCAAGCCTCAGATTGAGGTGAGGCTGACTCGTACATGACAAAAATGACCCATGGATACTTTTACTGAAGTATCAACAAAATCCGAATGCGATTGTTCCATTTCCCATATGTCAGTTGTTGTTTTTACTTAAACTGTTGTCCATTTCAAAGAAAAGTGCGACACTTTGAGTGGTGTCGGCCACACCGCGCCTCGGACTGAGGCAGGGTTGACTCGTACACGTCACAAATGACCCATGGATCGTTTTCATAAAGTATCAACACAATCCTACTGGGATTGGTTGGTTTTCCGTTTGTCCTTTATTTTAATTAAAAGCGCATCCATTTAAAAAAAAGACACTTTTAGTGGTACCGGCCACACCGGCCCTTGGATTGAGCGGGGATGACTCTTACAAGTCACAAATGACCCATGGATCGTTTTCCTAATGTTTCAACAGAATCTGAATGCGTTTGGTCGGTTTTCTGCATGCCGGTAGTTGTTTTCACTTAAAATCATGTCCATTTCAAATAAAAGTGAGACAGTTTGAGTGTTACCGGCCACACCATGCCTCAGATTGAGGCGGGGTTGACTCGTACACAACAAAAATGACCCGTGGATATTTTCCTAAAGTTTCAACAGAATCCGAATGCATTTGGTCATTTTCCCATATGTTAGTTGTTGTTTTTACTTAAACTGCTGTCCATTTCAAAGAAAAGTGAGACACTTTGAGTGGTGCCGGCCACACCGCGCCTCGGATTGAGGCGGGGTTGACTCGTACACATCAAAAATGACCCATTGATTTTTTTAATAATGTATCCACACAATCCGAATGGTTTTGGTCGGTTTTCTGTATGTCGTTTATTCTAATTAAAAATGCATCCATTTTAAACAAAATAAAGACACTTTTAATGGTACTGACCACACCGGCCCTCAGATTGAGGAGAGTTTGACTCGTAAATGTCACAAATGACCCATGGATCGTTTTCCTAATGTTTCAGCAAAATCCAAATGATTTTGGTCAGTTTTACGTGTGGTACTTGTTTTCACTTAAAATTCTGTCCATTTCAAATAAAAGTGAGACCGTTTGGGTGGTACCGGCCACATCGTGCCTTAGATTGAGGCGGGGTTGACTCGTACACGACAAAAATGACCCATGGATCATTTTCCGAATGTTTCAATATAACCTGAATCCATTTTTAGTGCACCCTATGCCACCAACCATAATCTAAAAGTGCAGTCAAAATTGATATTAAGGGTGAAATATAAACTCTTCATTTTTTTCATATTATATATGAAAAATTTGCACAAAATAGAATATAAAAATTTCTCAAAATTACTCAATTTAATACATATAAATATTATAAGTAATTGGATATTTTTGGTTGTAAATTATATTCCCAATCAATGAAAATATATAAAATAGGGAATAAAAATGTTAAAAATAATTTTTTTAACCAATGGAATTAACCAATATTTCATTATCATTAAAATCCATTTATCAAAATCAAAAAGACAGACACTTATTTATATTTTTTAACCAAGGGAATTCATCACCTAATAAATCATTTTCCACCTCATAAACCATCATTTTATTATTTTTTAAAATGAACCCCCAATATTACCCATGGATCTATAACACATAATTTTTCATGTCATGTCTTTAGGCCCAAAATCTTACTAATTGATGACCATATGTCCTTAGGCCCTAGAACACTCATGACCCGACCCGACCCGACCCGGCCCATGGACACCCCAAATTTCGAGTGACTATTTTTGAATATTAAGATGACCATATTAACTTATCAAACTAGATATTATACAGGGAATCACAATACCAAGGAATACTAAAGGTCTAGGTAGTAGACTAATCATACAATAAGAATAAAGTACAAAAAAGAGATCTGATAACAACATCCCTATGAAGCAGAGGAAAACCCCAGAGTGGAAAACCAGGTTCAAAACTAAAGAGTTATACAGAATTCAAAAATGAAATGGATCAATCTTCCCCTGATCTCCATCACCATCACCACTATCATCATCAGACTCATCCTCTCCGCCATCTCTGTCCTCATCGTCATCCTCATCATCGTCCCCATGCTCATCGTCGGCCTCATCCTCGTCCTTAGCCCCATCCTCACCCTCGGCCCCATCCTCGCCCTCGGCCCCATCCTCACCCTCATCCTCATCCCAATACTCACACTCGTCCTCTTCAGCATCCTCGTCATCACCCGGAACATCATGATCTCGATCGCCACTAGAGCTGTCACCTGGTGCATTGAATAATGCACCCATCGATGATATAAATGTCTGACAAGCCGCGCTAGCCTCTGGTGGATGTGATGATGATAAAGCTTTCAGCAGTTTCATAAATTCTTTGTCCCTCATTTGAACTTGTACTTCGAACTCTGTGACCATTTTATTAGATTGTTTGCTTTCTCCTTGACGTGTTCCAACTCAGTCATACTAGAATGGATACCTAGAGAGGACCAATACCTCGTTGGGACTATATTCATACCAGGTCGGCAGTGTACTCGACCAGAGTTCTCTTCTCCCAAAACCTGATATAAATGATCGTGTGGCTCAAAATTGTCAGGCTCCTGGGCATCAAGAGCCTCTAATTCAGCCTGTTAAAAATATTAATAGATTAATAAATTTCAAAATAGATATTAAACTTTGAAATAAAAAAATTAAAACATACAATCTTTTCTTGTGTTGATTCATTTACCGCAGTTCCATCTTTTTTTCTTCTACTCCAGCAAAACAATTTTGCTCGAGGGATACATCCTTAAATATTAAATTTGTGCTTCTATAATAACATTGAAACAATATAAAGTGCAAGTATAATCATATATTCAATATTCAATAAATCACATAATTTAAGTAGGTAATAATAAAAAGGGAAAGTCCTAAAGAAAAATTGTAAACAACTATATCGTACCACCTGTCTCTCATGATATGACATAGTTGTGCGCCCCAAAGTGTGGAGGTATTGCTTTGAATAAATGTTTTTTTTTTCAGCAGATTCTTAAATAATGTTTAATAATAAATAAGATTATATTAATGCAAAATATGAAAACTCTGATTTAAATACCTCAAATGAGATTAATACCTTAAATTTGGCAGTCGCCCAATGTGTAATCATTTGGCGATATTGATCTATCGGGTAGTCATCCACGATAGGTAATGCCTCTAAATCCGTGCCCACCCTATCACACCATCCAACATACAGGTCATGCTTATCAGCTCTCCGAAGCTCTCCCAACTCTTTTAAATGCACTGGTCGTGCACCTTCACCATCAGGGAAGTTAAACAGAAGCTGAAACCCAATAGATTAGTTCATATAAATACAAAAAAATACTACATTAAATCCAATAGATTTTTTACCCATATTTGTGCCCACGTGTTATCTTTGACTTCGTGTGGTAGTTGTCTCCCAGAGAGAGGGCTGGTATTGTCAAATCTTCGACGATTGTTTCTATATGGATGGTTAATTGGCAAGAATCGTCGATGTCCCAAAAAACAAGAACTACGATGATATTTCATTCTTCTCGATCAAGTATTCTTCATAAAAATAGGACATGACAATTTTCCTTTAGTGGTCCATCCAGACAACATAGCATAAGCAGGAAAATCATGGTCATCCACATAAGTGCAACACACATCTAAAATATGTCTTTCGAACATGCATCGTATGTTGGCACACCCACATCCCAAAGAAGTTTCAACTCTATTAAAGGTTGCACGTATACATCTATATCATTCCTGGGATGAGAAGGGCTAGATATCATCATAATCAAGAAAGTGTAAGGGTTTATCACACACAACCAAGGGGGAAGGTTATAAATGTGTATGAAAACCATCCATGTGCTGTGCGAAGTAAGCATTTGCCCAAATGGATTAAAACTGTCACATGAAAGACCCAGTCTCACATTACGTACGTCGGCTACAAATTCAGGATATCGAGCATCAAATCTCTTCCATGAAAATCCATCTGCTAGGTGAACCAACTCTTCATTATTCTTTTTTCTCTCGGTGTCATTACGGATATTTCATCAGACATGAAAAGGTTCTGTAATCTGGGTATCAATGGAAAGTGCCACATTACTTTTTGTGGCACATGAGATGGTGATCCATCATGTTTTAGCTTCCATCAGGAGGTTCTACATTTGATATAATCATTTCTTTTAGCAGTTTCCTCCCAAAATAAGCTGCAATCATTCGAGGAAGCATGAATTTTTTTTTGAGAATCCAAGTTCATCAACTAACTTCCATGACATATAGTGGCTTGAGGAAATATCTGAATCATCTGGAAGTATGTCCTTCAAGAAGGTAAGAATGTAATCAATTGCAGTATTTGAAATCCCATACATAGTTTTCCCATGAAACCATCGGATTAAAAATTCCACGTTTTTCATTTTACCACATTGACGATATTCTGGATTCGTCGTAGCATCATTCAATTATTTCACCCTATCAACATCATCATTTTGATTGGTCACATCATGTGTGCATGTATCGAAATCTTGTTGGCTAGACATCCTTACTTCTCATGATGCCGAATAAATGGAAACCGATCATATATCAAACTCTCCAATTCAGTCTTATCATTTGGATCATCAACATTTTGAGATTCCAATTTCTCTCCATTGGGATACCACACATAATTGTTTGTTTGGAAACCATATTTGGTTATATGATAGCTAACTGCATCACGACTCAAGTAAGGTCATCCAACAAAATTAAAACATGGGCATTGTATGCGACCACTATCTGAAGCCTTGTCAAATGATAAATATAAAAAGCAATTCAAATTATTTTGAAAATCGGTTGAAATCTGATCAGTTTCGTACATCCAACTTCTGTCCATTTTTAAAAAAACTGCAATAATTCATTTCAATGAAATTCAATAATATTGAAATATAATCAAAAAAATATTTAGGTAAATGACAATTGTTTACTTTATATAAAAGCATAAATGACACATTACACTATATGAGAATCATATTAAGAAATACAACAAAATACAGTGTATATATGAAAATAAGATACATATTTTCTAATGCCTATATTCAAGGATTTACTAGTATGATATTGAAAGTGGATCAAGGAATACATAATCCTTAAGGATCTTTTTGGGAGTACACGAGTTTTATACTTTAAATTCTTTAGGGAGATCAAGATGAGGAGTATGATAACGATCATGGGAGTGGAGGGATTGTCCAAGGGGGGTGCGGGGTGTCCAGGGGGGTGCGGGGTGTCTAGGGGGGTGGGGTCGTCCGGGGGGTCGGAGGTGTCCAGGGGGTCGGGTTGTCCAGGTGGGCGGGCTGTCCGCGGGGGTGGTCAGGTTGTCCAATGGGGTAGGGGGAGTCCAGGGGGTGGGCAGGCTGTCCAAGGAGGTGAGAGGGGTGTCCAGGGGTAGGTGGGGCTATCCGGGGGGGTGGGGCTGTCCAAGGAGGTGAGCGGGCTATCAGGTGGGTATAGGGTGTCCATGGGGGTGGGGGTGTCCAGGGGGTGGGCGGGCTGTCCAAGGAGGTGAGAGGGGTGTGCAGGGGATGGGTGGGGCTGGTTGAGGGGGGGGGGGGGGTACAGGGTGTCCAAGGGGGTGCGGGGTGTCCGGGGGGTGGGTGGGCAGTCCAAGGAGGTGAGTGGGGTGTACAGGGGGTGGGTGGGGCTGTCCGGGGGGGGGGGGTACATGGTGTCCAGCGGGTGGGCTGTCCAAGGAGTGGGCAGGCTGTCCGTGGGTGGGTGGGCTGTCCAAGGAGGTGAGCGGGACGTCCGAGGGTGGTACAGTGTGTCCAAGGGGGGTGCAGGCTGTCCAGGGGGGGGGGGGGGGGGTTCGGGGTGTCTAGGGGATGGTGGGGCCGTACGGGGGTTGGAGGTGTCCAGGGGGTCAGGGGGTGTCTGGGGGGTCGGGGTGTCGAAGTGGATGGGCTGTCCGCAGGGGTGGTCAGGCTGTCCAATGGGGTAGGGGGAGTCCAGGGGGGTGGGCGGGCTGTCCAAGGAGGTGAGAGGGGTGTCCAGGGGGTGGGTGGGGCTGTCCAGGGGGGGTACAGGGTGTCCAGGAGGTGGGCGGGCTGCCCATGGGGGGTACAGGGTGTCCAGGGGGTGGGCAGGCTACCCATGGTGGTGGAGGGGCTGTCTAGGGGGGGCTGTCCAGGGGGGGTGGGCGGGCTGTCCACGGGGGGTGGTCGGGCTGTCCACAGGGGTGGTGGTGCTGTCTAGTGGGTCGAGGGTGTCAAGGGGGTGGGGGGGGGGGGTCTTTTCAGGGGGGCTATCCATGGGGGGTGGTCGGGCTGTCCACGATAGATTCATATGATGACATACTATATGTATATTTATATGAAAACAATACCCCCACAATAATCATGCAGCCTTGTCATTAGTTTAATCCCCTAGAACACATAAAAGAAGCTATTGTTGACATTTACTAAAATATTTGACACCATAATAATAAAAATACACTTTAAATATAGATTGAGAGTATATAATGGTGTGTGTGAAAAAAATGATATTAAATCAATTTATATGAATATGAATCAAATGAGGGTTTATAATACACTAAGAGTACCTCAAACAATACAAAACCACTATAGCGCCACATATTTAACTTCATGAAACAGGACCTGGAAATCTTACCTATGTCATTACTGATGACCACCTAATTGGAACACTATTTATGGTTCTTGAACACAAGGAACAAACTATGTTTGGTCTCTACCAACTCAATCACCCCCTTGTAGATCATAATCTTGTTTCCCCTTATACTAAAATAGTCTCACTGGAAGCTACTTCTTATGCTAGTCCTAAACCATTCATTCTCCACAAAACATTGATCAAAGAATCATTGGACACATCTTAATGACGATACAAGCTCTTCACATAAAAACATCAAAACAGAAACAAAAACATATAGGATGCTTCTAAATCAAAAACATAATTAGATTAATTTGAATAAAAAATAAGGTACCACTTAATAAGATACCTTAAACACATCAAAATAAAAACAAAAACATAAACTCATGAAAATAAAAAACACAGAAAAAAAAACATATAGGATGGGTCTAAATCAAAAAAATATAGGTAAATCAAAATAGAAACAAAATCATAAACACATCAAAATCAAATCTAAAAACTGAAATATTAGATAAATTTCAATAAAAATAAGGTGACAGATAATAAAATACCTAATTTAGGATGGGTATTATGAGATTTGGAAGTAGATTCAACACCTTGGATGGGATGGAAGAAGAGGAACCTGAAGGAGGTCGAAGATCCAAAATGGTCCGGCAGAAGGAGCTCCAAAATCGCCCGCCTTTTGCTCCTGTTTAGGGTTCTGTATCGTGAATGGGGGAGAGGACGAGCTGCTGCATATTTGGGGGAACGTTTTGCCAACGGGTTTTAAAAAACTGTTGGTATATACTATCAGGGAACACCTATACCAACTATTCATTAGAACCGTTGGTAAAAACCTCCTCCAACCGCACCTATACCAACAGTTCTTTAGAACCGTTGGGAAAAACCTCCCTCAACCACATTTTTACCAACGGTTCAATGAGAACCGCTGGTAAAAATCCCCTAAACACATCGATACCAACAATTTACTAGAACCATTGGTAAAACCTTCCCAAAACCATCCTTTACCATCAGTTCTATGAAACCGTTGGTATGTAAGTGTGGGAAAAAACCCACATTCTAGTAGTGTTAAAGAGGCCGATATTGGGGTGATATTGTTTCAAGTGTGTCAGTTCATGGGCCTTTATTTTCATGTTCTGTGTCATGTATGGGCATAGATGTTTGGGCATAAAGTTTATGTATGGAATCCCCTTCAACCCCAAAAGGGGGATTGTCCAATATAAAAATGATAAAATAAGTCCTTCAGTCCATTTGGAGGAGACCATAAACATGGAACCCACATTTTGAAGTTATGAAGAGTTCATACATTGAATAACAGGTGATTTTAATAAAAATGATGTATTTTGAAGTTACTTTAGTTTCAGAAAATATTTAAACATGGTATTGGTGATGTCAAGATGTTTATTCTCAAAAAAATGGTTGTGAATGAATTTAGAGAATCATGGACGGTATTTTTGAAGTTGAGATATGATTTGGAATATCTATAGAGAAATACAGTTTGTGAATATATATATATATATGTGTGTGTGTGTGTGTGTGTGTGTGTGAAAAAATGACCAAGGAAAGATCTTTATAATAATTTTATGGTTTTCATAAGACTTTTTTAGGATCATAAGACATGTTTTATGGCAAAGTCATGAGAAGTAACCTATAAAAACATAATTTCCTCTAGTGTTTTATATTACTTATTAAAGGGATTTTGTAATACTTATAAAGGAAATTTCATAATAATACTCTAGGGACTTCAAAATAATTCTTAAATGGAATTTTTAATATTTGATTTGACATTATAAGAAATTATACTTTGTAAAAAATGGAAAAATATCAATTTGCCTTGTAGCTTGTAAGACTTTGATATAGACATTGTAAGACTTGATTCAAAATTATCTGAATTTTTACTCCATGAAAAATAGAGAAATATAAAGGTACCATGTGACATATAAGACTTTCATATGAACTAAATAAGACTTTTCCTATCCCTATAAGACTATTTTTCTTTGTAAAAAATTTGTAATCAATAGAATATTCATATGTTTTATTCCATAATATCAAATGATTCTTATTATATGACTCAATGTATTAATCATCCATATTATTGAAATTTTCCTGAATAAAGATATTTTTTTTGGTTTTAATTAGTAAGGATTAAATTAGTCTGCATCATGATGGAATGGATCCATACCACAAATATATACATGAAGAGTCCAGATTTGAATATAGATTATAAACAGTAGTTTTACCACAAGAAGATTCACATTCTATAATTCCATGTGGATTATGGAGTGAATTATCAATCATAAAATTTTATTGATAACTCACTCAAAAATACATAACGTTGTTAGTGATTTTTAAATATCTAAATACCATGAGTTATAAGTAAAATCACAGATATTTTATCGAATTTAAAAGGGATAGAATCTCAATAATTACATATTAAAAAATATAGGATATATTTCATGAAAAAAATATTTAAAAGTATGGACTAGGGATTATAAAGACTTGAATAAGAGGCATATATAGACATATATCGAATGAATATTGCATATTAATTATATTTAAAATATACTACATGGATATATTGGTTTTCTATAAGAAGAGAAGAAGAGAGAAGAGAGAAATATCATCATATATTCTGATATTATCAAAATATTTGTGTATTAAATGGATAGAGATATCAGGTGAGATATTTAAGATATGGTTTATCAATACGGAGAGGTGTTCGATCTATATAATAATATCAGTGATCATATATATTGTATTTCATGTTAATAAGGCTCAAAATAATGAGTCGTACTAATGATAAATCTAGTATTTGAAAAGTTAAGAGAGACATGATAATTCCAATATATAATTATCCTTATCCAAGTTAGTTTAACTAATATGGTTATTTGATAAATATTTAGACTCATCCATTATCTTTATGTGTTGATATGATATGGAGAAAAGAAGAGAGAGTGTAGTAGTCATGGATTTTAATTTCAAATTTACCCATAATTGAAGATGCATAAAGTTATTCATTTATTACCTATCATGGAGAGACCCACATGTCTATAAACTATGTATGTTCTTCTAAAATGTAGTTATTCGAAGAGAAGATGAGGAAATCACCCCCATATTATTAGTGAGGCTTTCCAACATTGTGTATAAGTAGTAATCCTTATGTGAGGAGTGACCGAACCCTAAATTATATCAACAAAACTAGTGAAGCATAATGAATTTATATCATTTTCACATTTTCATTAAGTTCCACTTGGAAATATTCCATTTGGGGGATCAAGTTAAAATACATGTGTCTTTCATACATTAATTCCCTGTATATTCTCTTATCATTCCGTGAGGTTGTGGAAAAAATAGTAATCATGAAACAAGTTAAAATATTACTTATTAACATGGGAATAAGATCTTAAAAGAATATATTTGTTTTTTAGTGAAATGTTTTTAATTATACTATACCATAATCCCCAAAAATTACTTAGGGTGTCTTAGGTCCCAACAAGTTTGAAATAATAAAATTAAAGGAATTAAATTATTGATTTTATGAAATGAATCAGGTTTTGAGAGAAATAGAAGAATTTGATCATCCCAAATTCATTAAAAAACATGTTAATTTCATATTTATTTTATTTTTATTTAGGTTTGGATTATATATTTGGTATAGGATAACCAGAATCTTGGTTACACTATCTCCGTAAATCGTTGCAATTTGACATAAAACATAGTATCACCATTTATTAATCATGTTACACATATTATGCATGGTTTTTGGCATGTAAAAGCATAAAACAATTGAATGAGTATGGGATAGAAATGGAATCCTATATTGTTCAATTAGAACAATTTATGTTTACCATGTATAATATTAATAGTGATTAGTTAAGATAACCCATACATGTTTTGAATGAAACTAAATATAATACTATGATCAGGAAAAAATTAAGATAGAAAACCATGAAATTATTAAAACCCAATAACAATAAAAAACTAGTATATAATTAATGTGTTTTTACTACCCTGAATGATTTTTGCTCTCTTATAATGACCTCTTATCGTATAGATTGTCATAGAGAATATGAGGAGGATCAAGTGGATCTCCTTATTCATTTTAGATCTCCCTATGAAGATAGTGAGAAACAAAACCATAAAGGTGATGAGAAGAGACCTAAATCTCTCCAAAATTCTAGAAAATATTCCCCTATTTTAACTTATAAAATAGATTTACAAGGTGCCAATTTATAAGCAATGAGAGATAGATATTTCTATAAATATATTTCATTGTACAACATGTATCTCGGTTTTAAGAAAGTTAATTGTATAATCAGGTATTTTAATAAAATAAATAGTTTTTTCTTTGGACTCTTTAAAGTATCTATATAAAATTTTGTGGCTAATGGGTCACTATAATGAGAGATATTATTAAAATACCTAGTTATAATGTTGACTTCAAATTGTTTCAATTTTTTTGATAATATTACTTCTTTTGATCATTCATAAGGATGAATTGGGATTTTTTCTTCTATAGAGTTGTATCTGACATAGTTATGAATCCACACATAACATTTTATCCCAACTAGATGGATATATTTTTTAAAATGGGAAACTTAGTGCACATGTTTTCTTGGGATTCAATGTAGTTTGATCTATTTTACTTCAAACTCATCGTGGGATCTTCAAATCACCTACACCTATGATGAAAAACATCAAAACATATAAATTATAAAATTTTAATGATATTTAAAATTAATTAATTAAATTATAGTATAATTATAATTTATTATAATATTTTTAATTTACCATAAAAAATTAGTTTAAAATAGTGGTGTGAGGGTAGAATAAAATATTGAATCGTGATGCGATCAATAGGTTATCTAATCCTTGGAATAAGTTCCATACCAAGAATAAAAAATATCATATATCTTTTCTACCATATCCAATATAGTAATTAAAAATGGAAAATAAAGGAATTGATAACACAATCTAACTTCCCCAATTTAGTTTACCTCCACTATGACCAAATTGTGTTTTATATACCTCAATTTCACATCCACAAACAAAATAGTCTACCAACTAGTAGTGAGGTTAAATGTATAATATGTTATGAGGCAATAATTTTATAAAAAATAAACATAAAACATAGTGGAAAAAATATCATGGAAAATCACTACAAATACAGTAACAACATAAGATATATATCACAACTATATTATAGCTAACATTAAATATAAACAACATAATTTATTATAATGAACAATTATACATTTCATATAAGTAATAAAAACACAATTTGGATCTATCATGGTAAATTAATATACAAATGGGTCAAAAAATGTGCAAAAATAAAATAGAAATACAAAAAACTAGTCATTAGTCTTCGATTAATCATATCACCTAAATCCAACCAAACTCCACCAACTCTACTATATGAAGTAGTAAAAAACGTTCCCTAACCTAGGTCATTAAAAATGATTTTTTTGTTCTCAGGGAACTTAATTAGTTTGTGATTAAAACATAGTAGGTCGCCACCAATGGTGTCCCTAAAAAATATAATAAATAAATATTCATACTCAATATGAAATGCTAATAATAAAAATAAATAAATACATTTTTTCACCTATTTTATTTCTCTTTCCCAACCATGTGTGACCATACCGTTATTTCCCAAGGATGGAATGGGATTATATAACCATGGTTTGAACACACCTTAAGGATGAATGATATATCTCTCCACATATTATTATCAAGGTGAATAATGTATCACCATAAAATATACTAAGAGAATAAATCATCACCATATCAGCTGATCTAGGTTTAATATCCATCACTAATCCAATATCAACAGTGACTGATACATTTCTTAATGAATAAGACATCAAAAATAAGAATTGAATTTAACACCACCCATATACACACTTGGGATGATTATAATTTAATATCTCACATCTTGGTTGGAAGATACATGACCAAAACATCTCAACTATGTAGAAAATATACAACTGATATCACTCTCGAGATGGATTGAATACCACTATCCAAAGTCTCCATATTGATGATGAACCAATGATACATTATCTATAAGTAAATGTTTATCCACCAATATTATTCTATAGGTGGATAGTGTATGGTTGGTATCATATCACAAGTGTTTGATACACCACCCACATAAAATATTAGGTGTATGGTATACCACTGAAATGATTCCTTATGTGGATGATGTACCACAGGAATGACCTTTGTAAGTTGATGATACTACAACATTGATAAACCTCATGTGGGAAATATACCACTAATATGACATCCCAGCATGAATGAGGTCCCACCATTTCATTGACCACATGATGAATGAACGATCACCAACCCTACATTGGTGGGAGTTCTTCCACCAATCGACTTGAAGTATTCGATATACCACTAATGCAATAAGTGTGTATGACATACCGTAATTGATCAAATTTAGGTAGATTAAGAACTAACACAAAAAAAATATTTATCAAAATGATTAATTTATTATTTAGAACAATTTAAATCATTTATAATTATAAAGAATAACAAGGGTTATGCTTATAAGATGTCAACCCATTTCAATGTCTCTTGGAAAGGCCCACACAGCCCTAGCCAAGACCATTCTAAAGAAAAACCCAACCAAGGTGGACATTATTTCACCACACTAGGAATCTAACATCAATTCTCATACATAAATACCCATTTTGGCTCAAAAAAAATATTTCCAAATTTAAATTCATTTGAGAAATGGTCATCAATGATCATCAGTGGAAACACAAACCTCTAGTTGACCACTCACTTCATTCTAGAGCTCCACTAAAACTATATCTATTCAAAGGAAAAAATTTAATCTAGTTTTAGGGAATATAAAAAAAAATTTAATATCCCACATTTCATATGATGCATTCCACACATGTAATTACTTGTGGTCATGTAAGGGACAACCTACCTTGGACTAATGGGATCCTTCTCATAGAAAAGCCTTAGTCAATTATTCATTGAAAAAAAGAAATTGGACGTCCTTGGAAAAATCCACAAATTTTGGAATAAATGATGAATAAAAAAGAAACAAAAATAGAATCTGGGATTTTTTTCATGAGGAAGATTAGACTCAATCATAGCACAATCGTGTAATAGATGACACTCTGATATGAGCTCGAATGATAAAGATCTAATATTAGTAAGGAAGAATGAAGAGAAGGAATATAATTAATGGTTTGAACATTGTACCTAGAAAAATAAATGATTTTTAAGACTAATTTTACATCATTTAAAGCATTTTAATTAAATTAAATTAAACATAAAAAAATACATGAGCTCAATGGGACTTCGTTGGCTCCACCAGGGACCTTCCCCCTAATAGAATCTTGTTGGTTATGTCGGTATCAACAAACACACTCATAAGAAATTATATGAACCTCCACTGGAATTTTTTTGGGAAATCTATAACTCATTAGATTTATCTACAATAGTTTTTTTCTCTCATAACCAGAAACTAATCTAATTTTGATCCCTCTGAAAAGCAAAAAAGATCAAAATGCATGATGTTTGATAGAGTAAACATTAAATTCAAAACATGAAAATTTTTAGGTTTTATATAATCATATTATAAACGGAATGTTAAGATGGTACATGGAAATATAGATTTAATGAAGATGTAGATAGTCATGATTGGAGGAAGAAGGTGTATGTATTTAATTTAATATCTCTTAAAAATAATCTATAATGGTGGTAATAAAATACAAAGTTTCAATGATGGTATACATAAGGAATCAATTATGTTGTTGGATTGAAATGTATATGAAGATGACTAAATACAAGAAGGATTGATTTGTATGTTCAAGTACATCCATTAATAATCTTAAAAGGAACATAGTTTAATGGGATTAAAATAATTTTATTCACAAAATTTCATAGGTATTTAATTGGAAATCATACTTGGCCCTCGAGTATGATAATAAAATTATTATAATAAAGTATATTTAGATATTTATTCCATAGATCATAATGATAAATTTATTTTACCTAAAAAATTAATATAATTGTAATCATTATTTGGGGGTAATGTTATTATATTTTAATCGTATTCACAGTATAAGATGATTTTATTAGAGTAATCGTAAAATGAATCATAATCATAATAGTTACAATAAATTAGAGTATTCAAAAAAGCAGTGATTATATCATAAATAATATAGAATAATATTCATAGTAAAATAGCTAAATAATAATTAAAGCTATTACTATAAAAAAAATTACAAATATAAATATGAATATAAAATTATAAAATGATATTAAATTTAGGAAAATTAATGAATTGTAATAAAACATGCCATTTAAATGAATTAAATTCTTCATTCTAAATTGAAGTTTATCTAGTAACCATGGATAAAGGCCCTTCTTTTATACTTATAAGAACATATTTCTTTCTTTTACCAATAAAATATCTCAATATGATGATCAATACATCTCTCTATCCACGAAATCCCTCAATAGGATGATTATATTTTCTCTTTCTTCCTATGCCCAGCAGTTGTCAATATAATGATTGGATATGTCTTTCTATCCTCACAATCCCTTAATAAATAAGGTGATTATATCCTATATTTTCATAACCTGGCAAGATCTTGATTGAAATCACAATAATTGGATCACATAAATAAAATAAAACAAATTCTTAAGGAGACAACATCACAATGTTTCCATGAGAAAGACTCAATCAAAAGAAATAAAAAGTGTAGAAATTTTTTTTTCATGCTTTATACTCTTTACAAAAATTATTGAGTGGAAAATAAAAAATGAGCTACATAAGCATCACACATCAGTTTTCATCAACTATGTACTGAGCTATTCAAATGACTAGGTATTTATAGGCAAGATTACAATGGTCATCTCGGTGTCCAAAAATTATATTTTCTCCAGGATTTTCACAAGGACCTGGACACCAGGCACCACAATGGTCATATTATAACTAAATGCATGAAATAATTATATTTACACAAATAATACAGGAATTCATGATATCATTTTGTTTTATATGTTTTCAGTGTAAAAGATATTACCTTATGATAGAATATAGTTTTCCATATTGAGAATTTAACCTTAGTCAATCCAATGGATTTGCTTACAGTATGTCATTATGATTATTTTAATGAGTATGAATTTGATGTTATCAGTTAAAATGTCAAATCCGATTAAATTTTATTCCTATTTGAAAATAAAAGTGAATTTATTTGAATATTATTTGATAAGGGAAAAATAATTATTATTGGATCTATGCCCATTATGATAATTGTAATAAAGTATGTTTATATTCACAAATACATTAAAACTAATTCTATGTTTGTTAAAATATATATATATTATATAAAAACATTATTAAAATAATTTATACATAAAATTGTTTTTAATTAGGTATTTATGATAGAGTTTTTGATTTCCAACAGAAAAGGAATGGAAAAGTCAAAAATAAACTTTTGACTCAACAATATCCCACTTTTTGGAAATCACAAATCATAAGATTTAAATATAAAATAACTTTGAAAAAATTTAGGTCCATTATTACTTTTATGATCTTCCATATTCAGAAAGAACCAATAATACTTATCTCCCCACAAGTTTAATAACTAATATAAGTATAACTATGAACATGACTAACCCCATTAGGATAAAAACTCTATTAAGGTTCATATAATCATCATTCATTAATTTTACTCCCCATTTATTAAATCATATCGCCTTTATGATAGAATTATCCCCGTTTGTATAATATTCTCCCCCTTTATGATTTTTAAAAAGGAATAGGGAAACATTTTGATATACCAAAAAGGGTATTAGAAAAAACTATATGAAAAATATATATATAGTACATTCCTAAATGGTTCTAAGGCCTTCACTTTTTTATTTATTTTTCATAATCCCCCTCTCAAGGGTGATGGGGAACCCTTATAATGACTAACAGATTATGTAACAATTACATGACCCATAATTATTAAAGGAAATAATCTAGAAAATACTACTTGGAACTACCCAACCATAAAATATATCGTGATATCAGCAGTATAACTTCACAATGTAGGTTGGATATATGTCATGAATAGAGCTTCACAGGCTTGGTACCGATGGAAATTCTATACCCTCTCAATATTACAATTCCAGTTAGCTCTTCTCTAGTGAATGATCCTAATCGGAATCCCCATGTGAAGCCTTGTCCCTTGTATTCTTACTTGTTTCATCTGCATTTTTTCACGTCGGCTGAAGGCCTTGGGTTTGCCTGAAGGCCTTGAGGTGGCCCAATGGCCTTGAGAGACAACTAGCCTGAAGTCCTTGGGTGGCCGAAAGGCCTTTGAAGACATGAGTATCAAAACGGTGTCCTAAGATCCCAGATTGATATATAGTTTCAATTTCTACAGTACTAAACAGTCCTAGCTATAGTACTGGTATAGTAACCGAAAAATATATCTCCATCCTGATTTGATCTTAGGCCTATTGGATGCACTTGTCGAGTCCTCACCAACCGAGATGAGGCTTATACTCTATAGAGTACATGATTATATAAAACAAGTGAATGAATATTCAATAAAAATAATTGTAATACATTAAAATAAATTATAAGTAGATGAAATATTATTTAATTGATAATTAAAAAAACAAAAATAAAAAAAAGTTTTAATAAATTAATCTTTCTTAGACATCAAATATCTAACAATTGTTTTCAAATTCTTAAACACTTTCTTGTATTCTTCTTCCTTTTCCATTAAATCTTCCTAAGATTTATTTTTCTTTTCAAGATCATGTATTATTTCCTCCTGGATATAAATTCTTTCATCTTTTTTCCTTCATCTTGTCTTCTTAATCATGAAAATCGTATTCCAAAATTTTATTCTAATATTCCAGATCTTTGATCACTTCAGATAAAATATCATTATGATTCTTTAAATCAAAAATCTCTTATTTATAGAACATGAATCATGAAATATCATGAATTATAAACATTAATGTTGTTTTTAAATATGAAATATCATGATTTTTTCTTGGATGTAATTATGAATTGGTAAGGGTATTTAACCCTCATGACCATACCCTTTGCAATATCACTGAATGAAACACCAGTTTCATTCATTGAGTTTTTAAACATCTCCAAATTTTATTCATGAAGCTTGATATTTTCATCAATACCATGAGATCATCTGACAACAGTATTATAAAAGTTCATGTGAGATTCATCCATTTATTTAGACACCTGGAGTTCTACTTCCAATTGTATCAACTAATTTGTAAAATATTTAACAAAATCTGGATATTTATTTTTATTTTCAAAAACCAAATCAACCTTTCTTTCCAACAATAGAAAATAAGGAGTTATTTTCTATAATCTATTCAAATTATGATAATGGTAATCAAGACCCTGGGAAGCGATCATATTCAATGATTCTGATCTAACTGATTGGTTCTTTTGTTGGTTACAATATTTTTTAAATTGTATTCCTTTTCCTTTGTTTGAGACCAATTTATGTTTTCCTTCCGAAAATTTAAATACATCCACAACTAAATGTTTAGTTTCTTAAGCCTTTTTGTTCTAATTTTTATCATCCCTTTTGGATGAAGATAAAATTTCATGAAAATATAGAGACTTTAATTTCATGGCTAACTAACATCTCCTTATGATTTCCCAATGTAGACAATTATTTCGATGTGTCTTTTGAAGTCCTTATAGAGAGATTTTTAGATTGATTCTTCTATTCCTTCTCTTCTAAATCTGCTTTCGATTTACATTCTTCACCTTCTTCTTCATCTTCACATTCATCTTATTATTCATCATTATCTTTTAATCTTTCATATTCTTCTATTTTTTTGATAATGTTATCGTCTTCTTTAGTTCCTTTAGTACCTTCTTTGAATATCTTATGATGATTTGACTTCGATCATAAATTGGATTTTCCAACATGAACCAGTTCTTTTTCAACAAAAATATCCTTTCACATATAAAAAGTAGAGGGAGCATAAGTATTAACAATTTCTAATTGTTAAAATTATAAATTGAAACTAGGGGTAAAAAAACTTTCACCAAAGCATCATCAACTCCTTCCTTAAATATATCAACTAAATATTCACTTTGACGTTTCTTATTCAACTTGTTTTCCTTTTTATTTTTTTATATTACTTCTTCACCATGAATTATTATGCCTCAAGATTTGGTAGGGTTTAGTATAAACTAAAGATATTCATATTTTATTTGTGTCTTACTCCTTATCCATTCATCAAAAAATTCATTTGAGTTTTTATTTTTCTTCTTCACTTTTATTATAGGAAGGGAGTAATCATTTCTCTTTTTCTCATCCTTATCAAATTTATTTCTTTTTGAAGAAGGTTCTACCTCTGATGTAAAAACATGAGAACTCCTAACATAGAAATTTTATTTTTAATAAAAAATATAATTCATTTAATTTATTGTATCATCAATGATAAATGAAATTTTTCTCTGTAAGGTTTGGACTTGATTGCAATAGAAAAAATTATCATACTTGAATCAATCATATCACTTCTTCACCATGAATTATTATGCCTCAAGATTCAGTAGGTTCAAGTATAAACTAATGATCTTTATATATTATTGGAGTCTAACTCCTTCTCCATTCATCAAAAACTTCATTTGTGTATTTATTTTTCTTCTTCACTTTAATTATAAGAAGGGATTCATCAATTCTCTTTTTCTCATCCTTATCAAATTTATTTATTTTTAAGAAGGTTCTACCTCTAATGTAAAACCTTGAGAAATCCTATCAAACCTATTTTATTTTTAATAAATAATATAATTAATTTAATTTATTGTATCAATAATGATAAATGAAATTTTTTCTCTGAAAGGTTCAGACTTGATTTCAATAGCAAAATTTAACATACTTGATTCAATCAAAAGGATTCCAAACCATGAAGATTTATCATCATTTTCAAAGATGAATCATACTTTTTCTAAAAAGAACTTGAAACTACCCTTTCATTGGATAAAAACGACTTTTTGTAATATTTTTCAAGAGCCATCACATTTGGGGAAGAATTTGATGATTTATACAAAAAGAAAAAATCAGATTGGGATTCTTAAGGATGACATCCCTTCATAGTGAAAATATGATATATCTGATATGGGACACGGGGGGGGGGGGGGGTCCCTTTATATAGGTATTTTTTAAAAATGTTTGAACATACAAACAATATTTAATGGGTGATATTTGATCCATCTAATCCAATGGTTGCAAAAATATCAGAAGAAATATATTCTATAAAAAATTATACTCTTGAGTTTTTTAGAAAATATTATATTGGGTGAATATGATGAATTTAAAAAAATATCTTATTGGTTAATATTATTAAAAATAATTTGAAAAATAATATCTAAAAATTTTTAATAGCAATGAAATGTAACCAAACTAATCATAATGAAATAGTGTTATAGTACAAAAGGAAACAAGAATACATCTCATAGTGAAATCATCAGTATTATAATTTTTTATTCTTGTTTTTTGAAGAAAAATATTGATTCATAATAATTGAAAAGAAAAGTATAATATGATTAAAAAATAAAATACTTAATTTTTATTTTAAAACAAGCATGAGTTTGATAGATTTTCAAATATCTGATTTGATACATTTTCAAATATACTTTTCAAAAAGCTCAAATCTGATATATTATAAATGAAAACTCAAATTTTGAAAACATGAAAAATTTGTTAAATAATAAGAATATATACTACCTCTTTAATAAAGGAGTATCTTAATGTAAGGATATGATTTAAACAAAAAGTAGATAAAATTATAAATTTATATTAATGATTCCTATATTTTGTTTAACGTATTCATATCTATTAAAAGTTAATGGTTTTATAAAATATCAACAAGTTGTACCTACATTCTGATAAATTGAAAAATGATATCTCCTTTTTGTGTGTGATTCTTAATAAAATTTACACCTAATATATATTTTTTTTATAGAGTTGTGGGAATGGATTTTTATTTAACAAATGGAACTAGTGTTATCACCAAGTATTTATGTTTTAGTAAAAATAAAGCCATAGTCTATGAGTGTGTGTTGCATCCACAACACTTGAGCACAACAACTTCCATCTTCCATATATTCAGCTTCAGTAGTGGAATGTTTTTCTGAGTGTTTTTTCTTACAGGACTAAGAAAATAATGAATCTTATAAGAAATGAAAAGTTTCTGAAGTAATTTTTATATCCATTCTACAACAACTAAATTCTGCATTCGAAAATCTCTTTAATTCAAAATTATTTCTAGAATAATAGAGAATCTCTAATTCTATAGTTCTATTTAGAGGAAAATTCATTTATCTTCTTTTAAATGCGATTGATTTGAATTATATTGATACCTTTCACATAAAAATATATAAAAAATTATGTTTATCCAACTAGCTGTTACGTATATTATACTTCCTACCATACCTCTTAAACATGTTTGATAAACTTGTTGTCCAGCCTCAAAAAGATCAGGAGTATTTGAGGTACTAATAGAAGTAATAATACTTTTATTATTTTCATATCCAAACATTTTAATAAGATATTTTATATACAAATGTTGAGACATATAAATAACTTCTATTTGTTGAAAAATTTGAAAATTATGGAAAACTATTAACTCACCCATCATACTCATCTAAAAATCATATTTCATTTGATTCAAAAAATAATCTATTAAGTATTATTGACTTTATACAAATATAATTTCATCAACATAAATTTGAACAATCATAATATTTTTATTAATTTTTTTATAAAGAGAGTTGGTTCAAAATTTTCCTTAACACAATTGTTTTGCTAGAAAAAGCATGTTAATCTATCACACCTTGCTCAAGGGGCTTTTTGAAGTCCATATAATGCTTTGTTATGTTTGAAAAAGTAATCAAGATATTTTTTTTCTTAAAAAATAAGGGTTTTTTCAAAATAAACCCCCTATAAATATACATTAAGGAAGGCATGCTTCACATCCATTTGATTTTTTTTGAAATTGAACAATGTTATAAAGGATAATATAATATAAATAGATTAATGTATAACTATCAGTGAATAGGAATCTTAATAATATATTCTATATTATTGATTATAAACTTTAGTAATAAATCTTTATTTATTTATAATTATTATTCTATTTTTATCATATTAATTTCTAAAAACCCATTTTACACTAATTACTGAAGTTTCATTAAGTCATTCAACCAAGCTCCAAACTTTGTTACTTTCATATTAATTTAGATCATCTTGTATTTCTTATATCCAATCCTCCTCAACAAAATTATCATTATCATTTTTTGGTTTAAATTGGGAAAAAAGTAAAAGGTTCTATTTTATTTCTCAACAAACTTATATTCCTAACAGGTTGATTGACATCATCAATGATACTATCGCTAGTATGATTCCTAAGAAAAAACATACTTAGGTGTTTTAAGGTATGATCATCAACATAAGATAGAAATTATTCTATAGTAACACATCAGAAATAATACCTTCTGTATTTCTATATTAGATGAATATTCTATCAATGTATGATGATTAGTTTTGGAAAAAATATCTAAGGAAGGTGGTTGGGTTTGTTTAAAAACAAAAGGATCGGTTTTATCAAGTCTCACATGTACTATTTCTTCAATAGTGGAAAGTTTTTTATTAAAAACATTGTATGGCTCGAAAATAGTGGAATGGAAAAAGAATATACCTTTATAGGACTTGTGTGGTATTTTTTGTAAATTATCATTCATATTTGTGATGAATACTTTGCTTCCAAATACTCTGGAGTATGAAACTTTTGGTTTTATACCTGTCCATAACTCATAAAGAGTTTTGTTAATAAAATAATTAATTCAAACTATATTTACAGTATAGAAAGTAGTACTAAAGAATTCAACCCAAAAATGTTTAGCTGTTTTGTATTTACTCAACATGGTTCTTATTATTTGTTTAAGAATATATTTTCTTCTTTCAACAAATCCATTTTTATGAGGAGTTCTAGGAGAAGAAAATTTATTTGTAATGAATTTCTTACTAAAAAATGTTTTAGAATCTGAATTTTCAAATTCTCTACCATGATCACTATGAATAGTAATCAAGGAAAGGCTTTTCTCATTTTTTTCTTCAGATAAAAATTTTTTAAAATAAAAAATGGATTTAGATTTTTTTTCTAGAAAATAGTATCATGTGTGTCTAGTGTAATAATCATCTAAAACAATATATAATATTTTCCACCAATACTTCATGTTTTCTTAGGAACAAAATTATCCATGTTCACTAATTATAAATCATTATAATTTGATACTTCACAAATATATTTAAAAATGGATTTATATTTATTACCATATAGAAATGAGTCACAAAATTTTGAAGAATCAAATCTATTCTCCAATAAATATTTAACAAGTCTTTTCTTAGTTAAATTATATAAGATTATATGGTTATAGTGTCCTAATCTTCTTTTTCATAACCGTGATTGATCTTCGATTGCACTAAGTCAGGGTAATTCTTGGATCCGAATGTCTTCTATGTTTAGCATTTATACATTCCCATACCTACTAGAAAAAAACATATTCATCCTCATAATTTTGTACTATATAATTATCAATACTTAAATTTACTAGGTAACTATCATCACAAGTTGTTCTTAATACCTTTAACAAATAATACATTAGAAAGTAATGATTTTTCAAGAATAACAATATTACCTATCCAGATAATTTCTTCTTAAGCATTATCTCTAAAGGAAAATTTTTCACATTTTAAATTGAAAATATTATCAATGAAATATTTGTGACCATTCATATGTATAGAACACACACAATACATGTATAATGTATTCTTTTTGTTGGTACTCTATTTGTTTTCCATAAAACAAGACAATTATGCTTTCAAAACCCAATCCTTCCTGGGTCCTAAAATGTTAGCAAGTAAAATTTTGGTAATCTATATTTTTTTTATAAAAATACAATTTGAGGAAACCTAAAGATTTAATTTTATTAAGGGAACAATTATTTTTTCCATTTTCCTCCACTTTTACATTTTTTGAAAAAGGGGGAATTGTTTAGAACAAAGTAATTATTACTAAAAACTAGTTTTTATTGGTACATCCTACAACATCACTATATTTATAAGGATTTGGATATTTATAAGTTTTATCAAATATTTTGTACCTATGATAAAGTTTTATAAAATTTTATTTATAGAATAAATTTTATATTTTAGTTTTATAACTAATTAATTTTAGTTACTATCAAAAGTTTTGGAATTGAGTTTTTTCTAAACTAGTTTGTAAACAATTCTTTTTAGAAATTACTTTTTAGAAATATTTGGAAATAGTATACTTTTCATTATTGGATTGATCAAGATATTTTTTTATATCTGATATTTCATTTTTTTACAAAAAAAATTATTGAATCATCTTTTCTATGTTTTTCATTTACCTTATCATGTTTTATTACAAACTTTACAATTTTCATTTTCAAAATGTTTTTCAAAGTGAATCATTCTTTATAAAAATGTAAACCATCACTGTCTGGGGATGTTTCTTCATCCAAAGATATATAATTATTTTCATAATGATAATTTTCATTTAATGACATATTAATTAAATAATCAATTGTCTGTACCTTTCCCATAATACATTAATTTTCAATATTTACTCTAGCAAGAAGACCAATACTTATTTATTATAGACTTTCATTATCTGGGTAATTGTTTGAAGAATCAAATTCACTTTCACTCAAAATGTCAATATCTATAATAAATTCCTTTCCATTTTACTTATAATAATTGTTATGATTCTTATAAGAATATCTATTCTTTTAGAATTTTCTTTTTATCTTGGGACAATGTAGTCAAAAAATTTATAGCTCTTTTTAACTTATAGAATGTATGATTGGAATATTTATTTTAATTATTATCTTTATTAATTTTGTTATAATGATACTGAAAATCGTTTTTCCAATAAAATTAATCATTATTCAAGAAATATTATCTAATTCATTCTTAGAATGTTCTAAATAACTTAAATCATATTAATTAATAACTCTATTTTTTGTTTCTTGACTTAACAAAATTATTAGGATTCAGAGATTTTATTTGGATATGATGTTGAATGAAAAGAAAATCCACCATTCTTTTCTTTTCATTTTCTAAATCTCTTTTCAACCTACCCTCATATTGAAATTTTTTTCCAAATAAATCATCAAGAGTGAGATTTTTTATCTTCCTTGAGTCAAAAATGTATGTTCTCTTTGATTCCCACACATTAGAAAAAATATAAATTATCTTTTCAATAAGTATTTCATCTTCTAATCCTTTCTATCATATATATTTTATACTATTGAAAATTTTCATAAACCATTGTTGTACCTTTGTAACAGGTTCACTAAAAGGAAATTAAAATTATTGATAGTCAGCTCTAAGCATTTCACGTTTAGTTTCAACAACCGTTGATGTTCCAAAATGAGTAATCTATAACTTCATACAAAAAATTTTAACAGATTCAAAAAAAGAAATATGACTGCAAATTTTCCTATTTATAGAATATAATAATTTGTTTCTAACTCTGTAATTAAATTGATACTCTTATTTTTATTAATTTGTAAAATCTGCCACTTCCTTGTCATAAATCTTGTAATATCTAGTTAACATGATGAAATTGAAAACATAGGTGTTTGTAAAGAATGTATTCATTCAATATATCCAATACTCATAATCATCTATATAAAAAATAGGTGGTCTGTTGGGATTGATGTTATCTATTGAAAAAATACTGAATCCTTCAATCTTTAAAACAAATAAAAAGACTCCATTCCACAATACACATTAGTATAGTAGGTATTTAAAAATAGAAATTTCATTACAAAATTTAAACAAGCATTCAAAAGTAAATATGAAAATAGTAGCATGCATTATCATCAGAAACCTCCTCTAATACCAAATGCAAGTATCACTAAAATAGAGACTTGGGTTGGATACCAATTTTTGGATTGAAATGTATATAAATTCGAATAAATACAAAAGGGGTGAATTATATATTTAAAAATATCAATTTTTGATATCAAATGTAAATTATTTTAACAAGATTAAACTAATTATATTTTAAAAAAAATATTAGGTATTGAAATGGTAACCAGAGTTGTCCCTCGGGTTTGATTATCAAATTTTCATAATCAACTTGATTTTGATATGTATTCTATAGGTCATAATTAAAAATTTATTCTATCTAAATAGTTAATAGAATCATAATCAGTAGGTTGTGGTAATGTAATCAAAGTTTAATCATATTCATAATAAAAGATGATTTTATCAGAGTAATCATAAAATGAATAGTAATCACAATGGTTACGATAATGAGAGTATTCACAAAATTAGTGATTATATCTTAAAGTGTACAAAATTGTATTCAGAGTAAAAAAACTGAATCATAATCCAATCTATTAATATAAACAAAATTAAAAATAGAAAGATGAATATAAAAGTATCAATTTCTATTAAATTAAGTTTAATTGAAAGAATTATAATAAAATAAGTAATATAAAATAATACAATTCTTTTATTTAAAAATAAGGAAATCTAGTAACCTTGGATAAAGGTCCCTTGTTTTATACTTACAAAAATGTTTTCCTTTCTCTTACCAGTTAAATCATTCAATATGATGATCGGTCTATCTCCCTATCCCCACGATCCCTTGATACAATGATCAGATTTGATCTATATGTCTATCCTTGGTAGAACTCAATATGATGATTAGATATGTATTTCTATCCACATAATCCCCAGATCAATAAGGTGATTTTCTCATATGTCCTCCTATCCATAGAATCCCTCAATATTAATCAATAAAATCAAATTTTAAAAATAAAATAAAAAACATTCTTAAAGAGACAAACTGAAAAGTTTTGCTTAAGATATACTCTCCCTAAAGAAATAAAAAATAATAGGAATAAGATGTTCATGAATTGTAAACTTTAGAAAAATTGTGTGTAAAAAATAGTAATGGTAATTGGAGTATTAGCACACTTCAGTTCTCATCATCGATGTATTGAGATCTTTAAATGACCGGGTATTTATATGCATGCTTCTAATGGTCATCTTGGTCCTCTAAAAATCATATTTTACCCAAGATTTTTACAATTACCAAGACACATAGAACCTCAACTTCCATATTATATTTGAATGCACAACATTTTTTTTCTTTTATACACATTTTAATAGAATCCATGAAATCATTTTTATATGTTTTCTGTGTAAAATGTATTCCATTATGACAGAATATAGTTTTCTATATTCTGATTTCAACTTTAGTTAATCTGATTTATTTACATACATTATATCATTACGATTATTTTTACAAGTATGAATTTGATGTTATCATTTCAGATTTCAAATATTTTTTTAATATTTTTGAAGTATGAAAACATTAAAGTGAGTCTTTAAATATCATTTGATATGGTAAATCCAATTATTATTAGATCTATACCCATTATGATAATTGTAATAAATTATTTTTATATTCATTAATACATTAAAAATAATTCAAAGTATGGTAAAATATATATGTTTTCTATAAAAACATTCTTAAAATAATTTTGATAGAAAGGATTAAGTAATTAAGTATTTAATAAAGAGTTTGTGATTTACAATACAAAAGGAATGGAAAATTCAAATAAAATTTTCAGTCAACAGATGGGATATGAAGAGTCCATGATGTCATATTAAAATAATGAGACATTATAAATTGATAATATAGTGAACTGATATTTTAAAATAAAAATATTTCATCTTTTTATATTTATATTCAATACATTTCACAAATACATTCCGAAGGAACGTAAAGGATTTGTGTCTCCTGATACTGGATACCCAATCATAATATTTCATGAAAGATATTAAATATATCTAAAAAATATCCCCTTATTTAGTATTCTTCATAGACTTACCCTAATTAAAATCTTTATTCATAACATACGTACTGGTATCCTTATAAAGGGTTACTTATGATGCTCATTAAGGATAAACAATAGAGATATCAATCGATGATCATATAAAAAATAAGATAAGCATAAGGCTTTGAGATTATGATCATAACTTAATGATTTCGTACGTAGTTTATCAAATATCATAAACATGATTCATAGAATAAATATTTATCATTTCAAAAGAGATTTAATCATATGTGTGAAAAAAGATCATAAATAAATCACGAACCATATGTTCATGTCATAAAAGTCTGGCACCATCATAAGTATAGAAACTATTTCATATTTCATGGTTAATTACTAAGACCATATAATCATAATGGATTAGGAATCAAAAACTATTTCTTATAGTGGATCAAGAATATAGTCTTATTTCCCATATCATATCAAGAACATCAACTTGTATTCCAGAGTGGATCAGGAACATTGAAATTTTCCCACATCAGATCACACACATCGACTTGATTTCCATCGTTTTGTTAATAAAAATATTAAATTATAAAATATATTTAATTTCTATATAATTATATTTCCAACCATCACATAATTAAAACTATGTATACATATTCCATAATATCAAAAAACATTCGGTGTATCATAACCAATAAATAAGAAATGGGTTTCATAAACATTTCATCTTAGCATACCGTGTGTAAAAAAGGTTGCATAAACATAATGTCAGAATAATTATAAACCATCAATAGAAATAAAAAGTCTGGTATCATTTGATCATATCCCAAAATGAATATAATTAAAATCAAAGGATATTATCATAAATGAAAATTCTTTTAAAGTATTCATTATAGTATTTGCTAAGGAAAATATCCTTTTCACTTTGAAATCACTTAGATTAAATCTAAAAATTTTCAAAATATTAAGGGAAAATTTTCATTGAAATAAAATCTTAGGAAACATATAAATTAATCTTTAAATCATTGATTAGTCATGATAGTTGGAAATTTTTTCATGTTGTACACATTAAAACAACGATTCATTTCACATTTTTGGTAAAAAGGTCAAAAGCACCTCATTGGGAAAATTATAATAAGATTATTTTTAAAACATTATTTAAAATATAAAACATGGGTAAAAATATTTTTAACCGATTATTGGTGAGTATTAAAAAAAAAATTTGAAATTTTTTTTAGAAAACATAGACATGGGAGAGAACATATTTTCAACTGAAGAAATTAATAAAGTCAAGATTCTTTAAAAAAAATATTTTAGTCTATTTATTTATTAAAGATAGTGAAATAAATAAATTACATTTATTATACAAAAATAAACATATTAAAGTAAGATTATTGAGATTCGTGATAGGTATATCAATAAATTTCATCATCATAATCCTAATAAAAATCAATCCTGATAAACAATGAGATTGTAACATAAATCTCTTACAACTTCAGTGAATTTTTTATCATAAATAAAATGAAAGAAATGATCATATGTGGATATTTAAATTCACAAAAACTTCATATAATAATCATAAAACACATTCATGGGTCTTATATACTCTATGTAAAAGAAATAAATAGTGAATATGTCATGTGTCTCATAGAAATAAAAGTGAGATCAAAATCCCTTACCTCAAGTCAATACTTTATTAGTTCACATTTGAAACTACTATATAATAAATGTAGGGTTATTAAAAATATATTACATAAAATTAATCACATATGGAATACCATATATGATTTACTTATAACCTTTTATTACTCATTTATTAATAATTTGTTTTTAAAATAACTGTTCTAGGTGATAACTGCTTTGTTTTTCCTTTGTGTTTTAGTTATGTAGTTCTGGTCCTTGTACTTTGATCATGTTTCCATAATTTATATAATTTTAATAATTATGTAGATATTATATATATTAATTATATACATATTTATATTCAGCCATAAAATTAGAGTTTGAAAAATAAGTTACATCGTTCATGGAGACCGTAGGTCAAATGTAAGCTTGGATATTGTTTCCATTTTTTCGATGAATGGAATGAAAGAAATTTAAATAATAATTCAAATTTAAAAACTACTTTTTACATAATATATGTTATATATATTCATTAAATATATCCTTCTTATCATTCATGTCAAAAAATGTGAGAAATTTATCACATCGCTTCGTTGAGGGGTTAGTCCACACATACACACGAGTGAAATTATTATTTTCCAATGGATTGAAAGATAAGAAGGTGGATGTGATATTATAATTAAATATGTATAAATATATAAAAAATATCCTATATATATATATTAAATTAATTATTATATCAATCCATGAGATACAGTGATAGGAAATGAATTACATTGGTTCGTGAGGGAGCGGTCTGTCGTACACATGATCAACGGATTTGTTTCCCATTTAATGGAAGAGGAGATGAATGTAAGTTATTATATTAATATAATAACATATAATTATATGGATGATTTGTTTTTTATTACTTCATAACACTTGAGTAATATTTTAAGGATGTAGAAGAAGATATGGAACAAAAACACTCAGTTAAAAACAATACCTCTTCTTCGAAAAACCTCTTTTGGTTTGAAATAAAACATCTTAATAGGTTTTATTATCAAAAAGGGATTATTTAATTCTGTGAGGGGAATTAATTAAGGTATTTGGTTATTTATTTTCCATAACAAAAGGATTTTTAATTGTAAAGTAAATATAATATTAGGTTTCCTTTATAATTGATGTGAGTGGCACACTTGTAATTTTCCAAAGTTTTACAATAATTTCAAGCCACATTCATAGAAAAAAATGTAAATTACTAATATTAGATGGAAATAAGTTTAAGGTATAAATATAAAAATACCAATGGTTTTCATTAAGTTTTTAGTTCCTTTTAAGCCTTATCATTTTAGTTTATCCACTGATAAACGTGTTTCAACATTAATCGTGGTAGCATATTTTTATTGTTTTTATCATTCATTGTGAGAAAAACTTCAGTTAACCCTATTAAATAATAATTATTATTATAATTCAAAATATGGAATAAATTTTAATAAATTAAACTCATATATATTTAATTATGAAATTTAAAATTAAACCCACAAACGCGTCAAAAAAGTGGTTTTCTAATGAAGAAGATTCCTTAAGTATAAAAACAATTATATCAAAATTAAACATAAAATTAATTTCAATGAACTATATAAAACTAATAATAACATAATTTTTCTAATTTTACTTTTAAAACAATTTGAAAAAAAAAATTCTTTTTAAATTCATTAAATTAAAATACAATTTTAATAAAAAAATAGTATTTTGACTATTCATTGAAAAATTAATACATTCAAAAAATTTTAAAAAATTTACTTTAAGATAATTTTAAAATTATTTTTACAAATTAATTTCATTTGATCACATTTATTTTCTATAAGTGGAAAAAATAATTTTAAACTATTAAAAACGTGACTAAATTGTTTTTTTATAAAAAATATAAATTTTAAGCATAACACATGATTAATTCTTATCACATGCCTAGTAAAAAAATATTAGATGAAAATTAAACCATTTGATTTGATATATAATATATTAATTTTATTTAAATAATTCAATAACAGTGATTAATTTAATTTCATAATATTAAAACACATAGCGTGCATAAAACATTTTTTCAGAACAAATGAAACATCACCTTTATTTTAACTTCTAGATAATTGGTAACCAATTAATTCATTAGATTCATATTTAAACCATATTTTTTTAAATTTAGTATTTCCTATTCATACCCTCCAATTAAATGTCTAGGGATTACTATTGTATTAAATAATATTAATTTAATAGTATATCATGGTTTATTTATACTCAATGCTCCATGTAATGCAATCTATTAAAAAACATAAATTTATTTTAAAAAATATATTTCATAAAATCTATGAGTCTTAAATTATATCCCCTTTAAAATAATTTCACCCTTGAAATTTTGTCACTATGATACAAACAAATGAGGTTAATTCTTCTTCATCATATCATAAAGTTCACATATCTCTTCATCAAATTGGTGGTTTCACTAAAAAACATTGACTGGGTTAGTGGTTTTTTGTTAATATCACATTATCTATACAATCCAAAATCATCATTGTTTTTTACTCATAATATAGATCTTACTTCAGTGGTATGAATTCTAAATTTATTACATGTGAGGGCCAATGTATGTACTTCATCAATAGAGATACATGGAATACATCGTGAACTCGAGAGAGGTTCAGTGGAAGCACAAAATGATAATATATTATCCTTAATTGATCAATAATAACAAATTAGACAACATACATATGGTTTAAATTTCATTTCTTCCTAAATCTCATAACCTTCTTCCATGGAGACATTCACAAAAACACCTTGTCACCAACTTTGAACTCCATATCTCAATGATGATTATGGGTATAAAATTTCTATTAATTTTGTGTTTCCCTTATGTTTTGTTGAATATTTTTGACCTTATATTCAATTTATTAATATTTTTCGGGTCCCAATATATTTCTTTCTTCAACTTAATTCTATAATAGTGTATTTCAAAACTTCTTTCCATAAATGAATTCGTAAGGATTAATATGAATGCTCGAGTGAAAGATATATTTGTATGAAAACTCAACTTGATGAAGGGGTTGATCCCAAACACATTTGAATTATATAGAAATATATCTCCACATATCCTATAATATTTGAATGGTTATTTTGGAAAAACCATATATCTGTGGATGATAAATAGTGTTGAAACGTATCCCTATATCCATAACCTCCTAATGACCTCACCAAAAAATCGAGGTAAACCTTAAATCCTAATTGGATATAATAAAATGTGGTACTCCATAAAACCTTAACACTTCATTAATGTATATTCTAGATATATTATTAAGAGATAACACTTCTCAGATAATAATTAGGTTTGATGACTTTATAAGGAAATTTACTACAACCCAAACAGAATTAGGCCTTTATATGTTTTGGGGAATCTAATGAAAAAATTCATGGTGATGTTTTCCAATTTTTTCATTTTAGTATGGGTAATGGTTGTAAAATCCCATTAGAATATTATCTCTCATACTTAATTTTCTAACATACCAAGCATTGAGATACAAGTTCTAAGATATCCCTTTTATTATTGTCCTACTAGAAATACTCTTTTATATCCTTATACATATTTGTACTTCGAGGATAAATAGAGAACAATGAACTATGAGTTTCATCCAGTAGCTACATATTCAAAATTGGTATGGGTGATACATATACATAGTTCCTGAACCTTATCATTTAATCACAAAAGAGGTTGAACACAGGGACATTTCTGAATTTCTTTTTAAGTTATGCATCTTCCTTTTATGCACTATAATCTTTCCATGGAGAGATAGTTGAAAATTCATTATATCAAGATATGATTTCTCCCCTTCCTTAAATATTTATTGATCTATTATTTTTAAATAAAACAATATTTTATATTTTATTATCCTCATCATAGATAGTATATCATGATCCTTTCATATCAAATCATTGTAAATCATATTCCATTTTCTAGGTTGGTGATGTATAAAGAAGTCATGATATTTAATATGATCCATCCAAATTATTTTATGAATATTTATACATTTTTATTGAGTATATACTTTGTGATTTTATAATTAGTATATATATCACATATTTATCTATAAATAAAATTCCTCTATTTCTTCAATGAAGAAAATAACACCTCTAACTAAAATTCATGATTTGGTAAATTTTTCTATTGATCCTTCAATTATCATAAGGCATAAGATATAACCATATCATTATTCATGATAATTATCCCATTTCCTTGTTCGATACATAATTATATATTAAAAAGACTTATATTTTTCAAATATAATTTAAGCATAGGTGTGATAGCTAACCTCATCTTCGATTCCTTGAAATTATCCTCACATTAATTTATATAAAGGAACATAGATCCCTTCTAAGTTAAATTTTATATAGGATTAAAAATATATGAGAAATTATCCACAAAGAATCAATAATTTCCCTACAAACCAAGAAAACTATGGATTTTAGTAACCATTAATGTTACATTCTATTTCTCAATAAATTACATCTTTGAAGGATCCACCAAAATACCCTTATATGAGATTATATAACCCAAGAATAAAACATTACAAATCAAAAAATCACACTTGGTAAATTTTATATAAAAATTATACATCCTTAAGGTATTCAGTAAAATTATAAAGTGATATTCATGTTCTTACTTGCACATTTAATATATAATAATATCATCTATAAAGACTACCACAAACCGATCAAGGAAATATCTAAATATTATATTTATTAAATCCATTAATATAGCTGTAATGTTAGTAAGACCATTGGAATTACAATGAATTCATAGTGTATATACCTTATATGGAAGGTTTTCATGGATATGTCTTCACTTTTACCCATCAATTGATATTACCGAGATTGAACATCAATCCTTGAAAAGAATAGATCTCTTTATAATTGGTAAAATAAGTCATCTATTTAGGTTAGAGGATATTTTTTCTTTATAGTGATATTTTTATGTTCACTATAATCAATGTAGTGTCACATTGATGTATATTTATTCTTAAAGAAAGAAACAGTGTACCAAAAAGTGACACACTTGACCAAATAAATATTTTATCATGATTCTCTTAGAGTTTCTTATTTAATACATGTAACAAAAATGGGCCATTATATACAGAGTCTTTGAAATAGGTGCAGCACCAGGAATAAGTTATATTGAAAAATTAACTTCATGACTCAAAAGAAGACCAATATATTCTTATGGATTCACATAAACAAAATCCCAAACAATAAGCATGTCTTTAATGTTGAGTTATTCCCAACCATATGAGAGAAATAGATTTTATAGATAGGATTAAAGACCCATAATAAAAAATTAATTTCCATTGGGATTTTTTATTCTTCCTCACATTGATAAATGATCATAGGTTAATTTGTAATATTAAATATGAAATCTCTTCCTCATAATTTAATATGGGATCCATATAAATAAATCTAATATGTTCCTAGAATCAAATGAGATTTAACTGAAGGGGGAATTATAGGATTTTCAAGAATCACTTTCCCAGAAACATAAATCAGATAGGAAATATGTACATGAGATGTGGTCATCATACCATTATTTTTTTCACTACTATAGTTGAACATAGAATAATTGGGGATATTAATTAACATTCCTTGATACTTTTCCTGATATATAGAAATTCATATAACTATAATCAAATATAGTACTTTGATAATTATGAATACCTATAACCACCTCAACTTCATTATTCGATCTTTAATTCCATACTAAAACAAAAATGGATAGAAAATATCATTAATCATTGTTAATAATAGTGATTAATCAAGAAAAATAATTCATATTATGTCTAAATATTGACACCATATTTTCAAATATATGAAACAATATTTTAAACCTAGTTCATCCACGATAATCATATATTTAAATCATTCATGATGGTCCATAAAGAAAATGTGAATTTAAATAATCATATTCCCTAAGAGTTTCAAACTAGGTAAGCAATAAGGGAACACTCAACATGTAACAAATTGATTGAGGATATATACTCAACCAAATTATTTTGGAGTTATTTCCCTTTGAATCATTTCCTACAAAACTATTTCCACTTATAGTATTTATAAAGGTATGATTTTATAAGAAAACCACTATAATTTATTTACTATAAATGAGTATAATCTCATATACTTATAATTATCCAAAGGGTTATTAATAATGTGTTATCATCCTATTTTCCAAAAATTTACTAAACCATTCCTCTGATACAAAATATTGAAACCTCATATTTTCATATATATATATATATATATATATTTAATAATTTTTTAGAGGAATATTCAATATATTCCCAAAATACACACCTATAGACTATAAACGTTTAGTTCATATGGAAACTAGATACACAATCTTATTATTTCATGAAATATTTTTAACATCACCCCAAAATATCTCATCATTTAGTAGTCTTCATAAATATACCCTACTTAATACCTTTCTTATTAAGCTAGGGAATTAGAATATCAGAAAGGGTGAAATCTGATTCTTAGTAAGCGTAAATATGGGAGATATCAATCAATGGTCATATAAAATAATAAGATAAGAATAAGGTTATGATATCATTATAATAATGTACAAATTTAAAACCCAATCATTCAAAGATCATAGACATGATTCACGAAATAATTATTTATCATTTAAAAATGGTATAGATAATAAGAGTGATAAATAATAATAACTCACTCATGAAACGCAATTTTGTATCATAAAATTATGGAAAATATGAAACTACAGAATCCATATCAAATTTCAATATTAACTATCGAGAGTATAAAATCTTAATGGATTTGGAATAAACACCTGCTTCCCATAGTAGATCAAGAATATCAACTTGTTTCCCATAGAATATCAATCACATAGAATTATTTCCCATACATGATCAATAACATTGACTTCATTCATATATTTATTCAATGAGATATAATATTTTACCCAATACATTGGAGGAATATATTTTACCAATAACACTTTGGTATCTTTTTAATCATAAAACCCATGAATGAAATAACCTTATGTTGATATTTAAATACCCATGAATTTCATAAAAAGAATCATAAAATAAATTCACTGGGAGTATATACACCACATAAAAGAAACAAGTGGTGAATATGGAATGTGTCTCATAGAAATAAAAGTGAGATGAAAATCCCTTACCTCAAGTATAAACTTTATTTATACACATTAGAACCTCCTAAAAAAGTAATATAGTTTTACTATACATCTATTCAAGAAGCATTCTCATATATACCATAACATAAATTATTTACATAAAATATTTTACCACTCTTTTATTAACATTTCATTTTTAAAATCACTGTTATGTGTGATAACTGCTTTATTTATAATATATGATTTGGTTTTTTAGTTTTGGACCTTATACATTGATCATAGTTACATTTTCTAAAATTTATTAAACATGATATAAATATGACACATATTCATTATTTAAATTTTTATAGTCACCCATAAAATTATATATAGAAAAATTAATTACATTGTTTATAGAGACAGTAGCTCATACTTACACATGAACATTGTTTCCATTTTTCAACTGATGAAATAAAAGAAAGATAAATAATACTTCACCTTTATAAAATAATTTTTATATCATAAATGTTATATATATTCTTTAAATCTATACTTATTACCATCCATGTTAAAATAAAATAATAAATGTGTCACATCTCTTCGTGGAGGCTATAGTTCACATGTACGCACGAGCAATGTTATCATTTTCTAGTAGATTGGAAGTTAAGAAGATATGTGTGATATTACAATAATTATGTCATAAATATCATATATATATATATATATATATATTTTTTAAATCTGTCATTATATCTATATGTGATCGACGATGATGGAAAATTAATTACATTAGTTTGCAAGGCGGTAGTCTACCATACACACGATTGGCGATTTCATTTCCCATTTGATGACAAAGGAGATGGATATAGGTTATTAAAAAAACCTAATAAAATATATGTATATTTAAGATAATTTTTCTTATTATTTTATTATTTTTTAGGAAATCTTAACCATTATCCTTTTAGTTTAATCCCCCAGTAAACATATTTTAACCTTAACTGTGATTAAATATTTTATCATTTTTTACTATTAATAATGAATAATAATTACGATGACCTTATAACCTAATATTAATTATGATTATTATAAATATAGAATCAATTTTAAAAAATTTAATTCATAGAAGTGGCAGATTTTAATTTAATAATGATCTTGTAAACGTGATGAAAAAACAATTTTCCAAATAAAAATATTCATGAAGTATAAAAAGTATTTATTTAAAAATTTAGGATAAAATTATTTAAAATGATATATATTGTGTAAATAATAACCTAATTTTACTAATTTTAATTTTAATATTTTTTTTAAAAAAATGTAACTTTATAAATGCTTTAAATGGAAGCAAATTTTTATTAAATATCAGTATTTTTCATTATTCATGAAAAAATCAAAATTTTAAAAAAATTATAAAAAAATATCTATAAATTTTATTACATGTTTAATTAAAATAACTTTTATTTTTCTGAAATAAATTTTCTAAAATTGGAAAATTATAATGTCAAAATATGTTCACAAAATGCAACGATACTATTTTCTAGAAAAATATATTTTTTATGAATAAACTGGAATTATTCTTATCTAACGCCTAGAAAAAAAATAGTGGAGGAAGGTTAAAATATTTTATTGAATATAGAATATAAAATATTATTTAAATCATTCAATAGTAGTGATTAATTTAATTTATTAACATAAAAACACACTGCACACAAAAAATGGTTTTTCAAACTAAACATGACCTTTAATTTGAATTGGTTTTTATTTTCACTTATAATTAATTTTATAAATATATTAAAATATATCATTCATAATTTATTTAGTATTATTCATACCCACCAATTTAATAGGTTGGAAATAACAATCATATTATATAATAATATTTTAACACTATATCGCGGTTCCTTTAAACTCAATGTTGTATGTAATGAAATATATTATAGAAATTATATTTATTTGAGAAAATATATTTAAAAAATATTAGAGTATTAAAAATAATAAATTTACACATTATTATGTCAAAAACACTCTTTAAAGTGAGAGATAAAATTCCTTTGAGTAATAACATTCATTCAGGTGAGAATTTTTTTATGGGTGAGATTAAATCCTTCATGTGTGAATAATTAATTTGGGGGAGAAAAAAAGTATTATAGCCATGACATGATAATGAATATAAGTTATTTAGAATGATTTTAAAGTGGGAAAATATATCCCTATGCAAGAGCAGAAAACAGTATTTCTACGCCCGACAATGACAATTGAGATATGACATTTTTAGCTGACCTACAACCACGGTCCGAGGCCGACTATGGGGGTAGGCCATTTTCATCCAACCAATAGTCATGTTTGGGGGATGATCTCAGATATAATTGTATTTTAACCATGGTTATGTTAGACTATGGCTATAGCCCCATGGATTGAGTTGGATATTCCACTACTGTGAAGTATTCATCAACCTAACTACATTAGCTCTCCAGTTTTGTGACTATATAATGTTTCAATAATGATCACTCCTTAGAAAAAATCATGTTAAAGAATCAGAATTTATTCCTATGATAATAAAGGTGGAGTAATTAAGCCACATTGATCTATTCCTTAGACATCTGTAATGATGATGTCTATAATTGGAGCAACGAGACATGCCTATATCGATACGAATTGTCCAATGAAGATGGATGACATGGTGATGAATCTAATAGTTGGGAGGATGAGATGATTTAGATGAATATAATATAAAAAATGATTATTTTACAGATATTTAGGATGAAATTAGTTATGGTAGACATGATTATTGTGGGGGTGATATGGTGGAATATAAAAAAAATTTAAATCAAGGTGTATGTTATTTGGATTTTTGTTAGGTTGTTAAGTGTGGTGAAAGATAATCTTGAGGGGGTGAATAGACCATATTAAAACATTTAAAACATATAAAATTATTATAAAAGTTAATTAACAAGGTTAATTAGGATTGGAAAATAAATGTAATAACAAAGGGAATTTTTATAGTGGTTTGAGCCAAATTAGACATAGTTAACTCTTATACATCTCTACTCTATGAGAGATACACTGTTCAAGAATCTAATTTTTCAAGTGTAATCATACATCAGTTTCCAAATAAATTTTCAAATTGAATTATAACCAATACCTCTGAATTTTTAATGGGGATTCGTAGTCTAATTAATATACCAGCTTTGGACAACACGAGTCACAACCAAAATTGTCCTAACATTAGAATCTATGAGTTACTACCCAATGAAAGAGGGAGAATGATTTTGAATGTAAAATCATAAATATAACGTGATAGAACATGTGAGATATGGAAATTAGTGTTACATATATGATAAATAGAGATGAAAATGATTATGAATGATAGAATCACATGTATTGGTAATTGAGTAATGTATCAAGACATCTCTTCAAGGAAGTAGTAAAAGTGTTAAATGTTTTTTTCAGCACTTGGAAATCTATCGAGGATATGAAAAATTGATCCTATGATAATTGGTTTGTACATAACTTGAATTTGTTTATTAAATATCTATAGGTTCTCATAATGTTCATGTTCTTATATCCGTGAACTTTGAATGTGTCTTAAATCCTTTAAAAAATACATGTGAAACAAATATGTGAATATTTAACAGGGTAAAGTAATTTAAACATAAACATTATAATTATCCAACAGATAAGAAATTATCATTCCAAAATAATTATAAAAAATAATTTAAATTCAAAATTAAAATAATAATTCAATTTCATTTCAATTACTCATTAAATAATTCATATTTTCTCTAAAATAATAGGTCAGATAAATCCTATAGTTTTTTTAAATTAATATGACAGTTATAATTTAAATTTCAAAGTACTTTATAATTTCTTATATTGTATAATTATAAAAAATTAAATTATAATCAATAAAATACTACAATATGATATTTAATAAGTTTATATAACTAAATATTAATTTAGAAAAGAATAATACTATGAAATAAATATTAAATATTAAATATTAAATAACAAAAATATATGTTTTATATATTTGAGAAAATAAATAAAAAATTAAAGACTAAATAAAGATGTTTAAAACACCCTAAAATATAAATATAATAAATGAGTAAATCATTGTATAAAAAATAATAAAAATAAGAGCATGCTAAAAAATTTCAGATTTTAAAAAAAAATTAAAAAAAAGCATTGAACTGACTGTGAGTATTGACTGACCATGAGGTATATGCCTTATATTCGGTTAACATACCTTATAATTATAGTATGTGGTTACTTCATATAAAATATCGTTGTTATATTTACTATTGAAATATTATAATTTTTGGTTACTTAATTTACCATAATGTGTACGGTCAGTTGAAATTTCAACATGCCATAGGTTTACTTATGATTTCATCACGGGACAGATTTCTTTCTCATGGTAGGTCTGGTTATAAAAAAATGGTAGGTTAGAAAAAGAATAATGCATTAACTTTATCAAATCACATGATCACTTAAATAAATACACATGTGGTGACTTAAAAAATACAAATTTCTTAACATAAAAAACATGTATAACGTAAAATAAAAAAGAGATGCATAAGTGATCACTAAAAAACTAAAAACACATGTGGTTAGTTGAAATCATAAAATTTAATGATTTTTTAGACTATCTAAACAACATATTCATAATTAGGACTAGTGGAATAAAATGTAGATAAATTCAATATATTTCCAATAGATCAAATAACTATTGAATCTGAATTCTCTATCAAGGGATATCATAAAAAAATATTGATAATTTTTTATTTGAAAACTATAGATAAAATAATTGAAAACAATTAAGTTATTTAAGAAATTTTAGAGCATCTAAATGAATAATTTTGTCCTTCTATGCATTTGAATGAAATATAGTTAAATATATTGGATATCCAAAAAACAGGTTTTATGGATATCCAATCTATATAACTTAATTTATTATATAATTTAAAAATGTATAAAATATTCTAATTTTTATATGAAATGGGAATTATAATATTATAATAACTATATCTCAAGATATAATAAAAATTTCAAGAGAATTATAAAAAATCCAATAAATTTTGATTAACATAAAATATTGTGAGTAATTAAAATATATAAAACATAAAGACTAAAAAAATAAACTCTTAGAAACACACCTTTTAATATATTTAAAAACCAAAATAATATTTTATATAATTATATGCTTTTTTGAAATTTTTAAAAAGGACAATATTAATAAATATAAGAATACAAAAATTGAAAACAAAAAAAACATCAGTTTAAAATTAAAAAATGTCCCCATTAATAAGTTTATGTTAATTTATGTAAAAAAAATTAAAATTAGATATTGAAACTAAATTTTGATCAAACTATGATTGAATTTAATTTTCTCAAACTGTAGAAAATCCAATTGATTATAAAAAATATCCCCCAATTGATTTTCATTAGGAATATATTCAAAAATGATATCACCTTTATTAACATTATCTCAAATAAAATTTAATCACATGTTTATATTATTTATTCTAGAATTAATTAAAGTGATATTTTAAATAGAAATAGATTATGAATTACCACAAAAAATATGTACCTTTTCAAAATTAAAAACATTTTAAAATAATGTTTAATTAATATATAAATTTTATGAGAAACAAGATGTAGCCAATATATACTTCCTTTTAGTAGTTGATAATGCAACTGATTATTTTATAGAACTCAAAAAAGATAAATTCTTGAATAGAAAGTGAAAAGTGCTTGAGGTACTTTTTCTATCAAGTCTACATCCTCTAAAATGATATTCATTGTAACTAATCAAATCAAAACAATTTTGTATAGAAAAAATAATATATGATTAATAGTTTCTTTGACATATCTAATAATATGTTTGAAAACCTTTATGTGATATTCTTTAGGATCTTATTCGAATCTCGAACACTCAAAAATAATAAACATTATACCCAGTCTTGAAGAATTTATTTATAACAAAATTCTAATAATGCATCATAATAATTTAGAATAAATGTATTTTCCAAAATAATAAAAAAAAATTAATAACTAACACTCATAGTGGTTTTAAAATATCTAATAGAATCAATACCAAATTTTTCTACTAAATATTTAATATATTTGGTTGATTAAAAAAAAATCCATCATTTCTTTGAAAAATTTAACTTCAAAGAAAGAATTTAAATTCTCACAGAAGACACATATCAAAAATATTTTCCAACAACTCTTAAAACTCATTATAAATCAAAATATTTTAGGATTCAAAAAAATATCATCATTATAAATTTGAACAATTAAAATATCATTAGAAATCCTTTTAATAAATAATGTAAGATCAAATATACATTTAGAAAAATAATTTTCTATAAAAATAATTAAATTTAATCATACCAAAAATGAGGTGATTTATTAATACTATAAAAATCTTTTCATAACTTAAAAATAGTTTCAGGAAATTTCTCATTTTTAAAACTAGGGTTTGAGAAACATAATCTTCTTTACAAATAAAAAAATTTAAAAACACATTTTTCAAATTAATTTGAAATAACATAAATCCTTAAAAGTTTAGTAATATAATATAATATATAATAGATTAAATTATATAAATAATTGATAAAGGACCATCAAAATTGTTACCTTAATCTTGAAAATAACCTTGAGCAAGAAGTCTCTTTATTCCTAAGAACCTATCAAGATTGATCCATCTTATTTCTAAAAATACATTTAGGTCCAATAGAATGATTATCTAAAGGGACATAAAATAAAAAGAAAATCTAATTACTAGAAACATTATTGAGGTTATAATTCATAGTATCAATCCAATTATAATCAGTTAAATTGTGATTAATATTATTAATAAAAAATCAAAAATAAATAGCATAATTAACAAAAAATTAGTACAAAATTTCTATTTTTAATGACATAAATAATATTACCTATAAAACTATCAAAGGGATGATCTCTATAAATTTTGTATGATATATGATCAGGGAAATGAGTATTATTATCCCCCATAATTGATTCAAACATATCTTGCGGGTTTTCTTCATCAAAGTTTAAATACAATAAACTCATCATAAAAACATCAGAAAAAGAATTAAATTTCACATTAATTTCATCAAACATAACATGAATATATTATTCAATAAACATGGTTATTTTATTCAAAACTCTTTAATATTTACTATTATTATAATAACTAAGATAAATACCTCCATCACTTTTATATTCAATGTTTTCCATTTTATACATCGAATTCAAAATAAAAACATTATAACCAAACACTCTAAAATTACCATCTTTAGACTTTTTACCATTGGAAAATCATAAGGAGTTTTATTCAATATAGGTCTAACAATAATTCTATTTGAAATATTATAAGTAGAAAAAACAGTTTCAATAAAAAAATATAGGAAAATTACATTCACTTAACATACCTCTGTGGATTTCAATAAGAGTCATATTGTTCCAATCTAAACAAAAATTGTGTTGTGGTGTTCTAAAAGTAGAAAATTTATAAAAATAAATATTCTTTTCAATTTTTTTTAAAATAATAAACTATTTTATTCCTCTAATTTGTCCCTTTTAATTCAAATAATCATACAAATGTTTTTATTTTGAACTAAATTATATAGAGAAATAAATCATGGTAAAGTATCATTTTTATATGTAAGAAAATAAAACCATGTAAATGTACTTAATCTCAAGAATAACTAAAGTATATAACTTTATTAAAAGGATGAAAATTTTATTAAGACCAAATTATTAAATATGTACTAATTTTAAAGGTAAATTAGTGCTAATCTAAATGATAGGTCTGAATTAAAATTTATATTTTTTCCCTTTCATCCAATCATCAGAAACATTAGACTGTTATTTCTTCATAGTAGGTAATTATATCACATTATCATGTTTAGAGAGATTTTATAACATTTTTATGTAAACTTGAAAAAATTTTAGATTCCAAATAATGATATTACACTATAAAGTATGCAAAAATTTAACATGTTGAACTATTATTTTATTAAAATCAATAGTGTAAATATTTTCCCTTCAAAAGCACAAAATAATAAAGAATCATCCATAAAAACTAAACACTTATCATTTTGATATTTAAATTCCTTTTCATCATCATATAATTGATATATACTAATTAAATTTTTTTAAAACAATAAACATATAAAAAATTTGTAAAAAAAGTAGAATTTGAAATACCAACTTTACCAAAACCTTTTACTTTGCCTATGGAATTACATCCCAATGTAACAATGACCCATCACATTTTTTATAAGTGATAAACTTTAAAGGGTATCCATTTATACACCTAAAACAACCACTTTACATGTTTGATATTTAATTCTTTATACATTCATGGAATTTTTCCTATAAAAATAAATTGAATGAATATATTGGAACCCAATCTACTTTGGGTCTAATTATATTAGTAAAAAAAATTATATGACACCACATAATTTAACCAAGTATTATAATGTACTCCATATAAAAATGATTTAAAAATATTAGTCTTTATAAATCCTAATGACTTCTTAAATCTAATATAAAAATAATTTTTATAGTTTCCATTCATGTCTCATTGAAAACATAAAACAATTAAAGTACAACCATTTTTACTTTTCACAAAATGATTTTGATAAATTTTAGGTAATCACTTGTCAAAACCAGTACTATATGTATTTTTATTTATTTTATTCAAAGAAATCATTTTAGGACAATTTTCACAACCTTTAATAAAATAATAAAATCTTTCTTTAATACTTGCCACATCATTTTTAAAAGTTTCATTCAAATCCTGAGAAAATTTCAAATAATCATAAATATTTAAATGAGAAGTAGAAGAATTATTCCTTATTTTTTTTGTTCTTTTATAATCATAAAAATTAAAATTAAAATTATATGAATTATTCATTAGTTTTTAATTCTCTTATAAAATATCATTATTTTAAAAAACAATATTTTCATTAATTTCTCTAAGCTTATTATATAAGTCAATAGCCTTGAAAAATTCATTTCTTGACATTTAAATTTATTTATTTAACTAAATAACCTATATATTTTTATACTCATAGTCATAATTATAATAACTAGAATAAAATATTAAATCACTAACCTTATTTGGATAATACATGAAGAATAGGTTATCATATTCTTTCTTAGTTCCATATTATTCACTAGAATCAGATTATTTGGTAGAACACCAACTAGTTGTCAAAGACTTTTTCTTATTATTTTTTATATGTATAAATTATTTTGTTTTAGAAAATGTTGAATCCCAAACCGGTATCCACTGAATGGTTCTCTGGGCCGATTGGCCACATGCCCCCATGTGCGCCTCCCCGTACCCCAGAGGGTGCCGACTAGCATCCAGGGTCTGGTAAGTCAGTCTTGGGGGGACTATACCCTCTTTTATCAGGATAAAACACCAATGGAATAAAATAAAAATAACCATGTGTAGATGTGTTTATAAATAACTAGAATAATTACATCACACATGACAGTCAAAACCATAAAATACAATATTGAACTTAAAGGTAAATCATTCTATGACAATGAAAGTGCCAAGTGTCTTCAATGAAATAGAATGTAAAGGCACAACAACTCCAATACAGGTCTTGAACCACATATGGTTCCCTCTACCATGCTCCAAACCAATATAGCAATCTATCCTAGGGCCTTTCCCTTATCATTTCCTGTAATAACAAAGTCTTCTTGGTTGCCGATCAGGAAGCCTAAATGAGGTGTGAGTACAACTCAGTAGGCCCCCACCAACCGTGTCTAAAACGAATACAGTCAAATGATAGTGCATAAAGTTTTATGAATTAATAAATACGATGCATAATCTAAACATTTATCACAATGTAATTTAATCTTTAATCAATACATTAGTCTATGTTCAATTCATGTTTCCCATTTGAATGATCATTCATTATTATTTTTCATTTGGTGTGGTTCGTCATACTTGTCATCCCAAATCTTAAACATCATTAATTATTATCATTAATCATTTAGTGTAGGATGTCAATCCTAGCACCCCATATCTCATTGAATGTATGACATCATGCCTAGAACTACAAATCTCATTTGTTGTAGGTCATTATTCCTAACACCCTTATATATAAGCACTTATATAACTATTGGGAAGCAATGCCATGTCCACGTCCCAACTTCTACATCAGTCTTGGATTTCATACCTAGCACCAAAAAATATTATCCATTTAATCATAGTTTAATTCATAATAATTTTCCACGTTAATCATTTAATAATCCAATGATTAGTTAAACATTCTAAAGGCCATTAGGTAATTCAGAAAATAACTACGAAAATAACACATTAATTAATTCATCAATTAATTAATCAATCTATACGATTCTTTTTCCTTAATTAATTTTTCACAATTCATTATCCATTTCAAGACCCAAAAATTCCTAATTAATTCCCAAAATTAAATATATTTAAATCTAGGCATCATTTCATAATTAACTCTCCCAATTAATTCTCTTAATACAATCAATTCGAAAACTCAAATACAAGATCAAAACCCATAATTAAATCTCCAAATTTTCAATCAATTTGGGAAAACCCCCATTCATTTGTTCTGTGATTTAATTATCAATAAATCCCTATTGTAAACACACAATAACTCCACTTTCCTAATTACTCCAATTTTGGAAATCATTTATCAAGGGAAAATATAGAAACTCATTAAGTCATACACATATCGAAAATCATAGCTATGGGAGTTTAATTAAGACAACATACCTCAGTTTAATGATGGAAGTTATCCCTACATAAATCCCCAAAATATAAGCGGCATAATGTCGTCGATCAAACTACGGATCTATGTCCCTAATACCAAAATTAATATTCAAGGCATCAAGATCATACAAACATAGATCTAGATCTAAAACCCTAGATCTGGATCTTAAATAAATAGTTTAGATCTGAGGAAATGGTGTATATCCTTTATGAAAAGATCATGAAAAGATAGAGGAAATAATGAGTGAAACAACGGGATGAAATACACATATATATAAGAGAGATGATCATTAATATGGGCGTCCCATCTTAAATAAAAGTGTTTGTATTGACTTGGAATCCCTCCGGAAGGGTTTGGGAACTCCTAAAATCGTTCAAGCCTAAGCCATGGTTAATATTTAGGAGTCCCGAGGGGTTCAGGTGGTTTTAAAAGTGATTTTTGGATATCAAAAACCACACGCATGGTTTCCTAGGCCGAGGTGCATGGTTATGCAAACTGTGTGCGAACTGTACCAAATACACTACCCACTTATGCATTGTTGGCACAGTATTTTTGCACGGTTAGGCAATCCATGTGCCAACCATATAGAATCATCTATCCAATTATGTACGCTTGGCATGGTTTGGTCGCACAGTTCTTCAACCTGTGTGGAAAATATTCATATCCCACTATCCTATATTTTTCCTTAAATGTTCACCCAAACACACCCCGGGATTCTAATCCAAGTTAAAGGAACATAAAATCTTCAAAAATTACCTGAAAATCCACACGAGATGACTCTAGAAAAGGCTTGGATCTTACAATCTCCCCACCTTATAACAGCTTATCCTTGAGCGGCACTCCCGAACATCTCCAAGATTCCATACCAAAAATATAGTTCCATTGATCCCTCATGTCTGTTTCTCATTCCGATGTTTCTTATTGAATATCTCCTGATTTCCATAACACATGAACTAAAAGAAAAATATTTCCCTAGATTAATTTATCACTATTACCCAACACACGTATTAGATGCTTCTTAAAGGACGCATCTATTTCGAGGTCATCTTATTCATCATAAATCACATGAGAAGGGCCAGAGTGATACCTATGTAGTTGTGACACATGGGAAACATCATGCATAGCTCAAAATTTCTGTGGATGTTCTAATCGGTACACCAATGGCCCGATTCCCTCTAGCACCACAAACGGTCCCACAAACTTGGGTGCTAACTTTCCCGGCCTCTATATCATCTGGTGACCCAATATAGAATACACCCTATGGAATACATGATCACCCACTGTAAACTATTGGGGTCATCTCCATATATTAGCATAATACTTATTCCTACTATGATCCATTGCTATACATTTTCAAATCAACTTTACCTACTCTGGTGTCTCCTAAACGAGTCTTAGTCCCAACAACTCTGACTCACCCGCCTCTAACCAAAATCACAGTGAACTAATAGGTCAACCACAAAGTTTCACATATGGTGCCATCTTTATAGTTTCATGATAACTATTGTTATTGTAGGATTCAACTAAATCCATGTTCTTCTCCCAAGAACCACCAAAGTTGAGAACTCTAGCTCGCAACACAACCTCTAACACCTATATGGTACGATCTGACTTTCCATATGTCTGTGGGTTGAAGGTCATACGTTATAGAACCTATGTACCAAGAGACTTCTCTAAATCCTTCCATAAGAGTGAAGTAAAGCGTAAATGGAAATCAGAAACTATAGTCTGTGGCAACCCATGCAAATGAACTATCTCTCTCACGTACAGTTCCCCTAACTACTCTACTTTAAAGGTTTCCTTTATAGGCAAGAAGTTTGCTACCTTCATTAGTCGATCCACAAAGACCCAAATAGCATCATTATTCCTAAGAGATTTTGGATGTCCCACCACAAAGTCCATAGTCACATCATACCACTTCCATAATATAATATGTAAGGGTTGCAATAGGTCTCTAGGTCATTGATTCTCTGCATTCACGTGTTGACAGGTGAAACATCTAATTACGAAGCCTACTATCTCTTTTTTAATTCCTGGCCACCAAAACTATCATCAAATGTCAGAATAAATTTATTTCATGCTAGGATTTACCAACAAATTTTATGAATGAAATTATCACATGAGTTCCTCTCACATACTCATTGTCACAAAGACCTGTTTTTTCAACATAGATGATCTCAAACTCATCTATTTTCCAGTATAAAGGTGTTTCTGCACCTTCTAATATTTTCTTCAAGGCTAAATATTCTATATCTTTATAATTCATGTCCCTGATCCATCTCAAGAGCGTAGACTCCAATGCTATAGAAACCAAAGTCATCCTCTCCAGACACTCCTAAACTACCACATGCATTTTCTCCAGCAGGATCGTTATCTTCCAGTCTGCACTCAACTCATGTAAAAACTGGGTCTTAGTTTTTCTTCTCATGTCATCTTCCACACTAGTACCTATTCTCAGTGTATTTTCTAGTTCAAAATCAAAGGACTGCATATACTGTACCCATCTTTGTTGCCGAAGATTCAAGTCACACAGTGAAAAAATTGACTTCATGCTTTTTTGATCCGTAAAAACTGTAAAGTTTTCACCCAAAAGATAGTGTTTCCAACACTTAAGAGCATAAACCACTTTTGAAAACTCAAGGTCTTGCATAGGGCAATTTCATTCTTGTGGCATCAACTTCCAAGCCCTATAAGAAATGACTCTATCCCCTTTCATCAACACAACTCGGAGTCCGACCCCAGAAGTGTCACAATACACCATGTACTGCTTAGCTGACTTAGTGAAGATAAAAATTGGTACCGATGTCAAGTTCATATTCAAATACTAGAAATAATTCTCACATTATCCAATCCAAAAATATTATCTCTTTCTTTGGTCAAACTAGTAAGCAATAATTCCATTCAGGAAATGCCCTTGATAAACCTCCTATAATAGCTAGCTAATCTCAAAAAGATTCAAATATCAAAAACCTTATTGGGATTCTCCATTGAAATCACAACCTGCACTTTATCTAGGTCAACACCCACTCCTTCTTCCAAGATGATGTGACCCCAAATGTGTACCCTATCAATCCACAAATAACATTTAAATAGCTTGGCGTATAGCCTAATATCTCTCAATGTACTCAGGATGATGTCAATATGTTGGGAATGATCTTCAAGAGTCTTAGAGGACACTAAGATGTCATCCACAAACACCACCACAAACTAATCTATGTATGGATGAAAGATCTTGTTCATCAATGCCAGAAACATTGCTGGAGCATTTGTCAACCCAAACTGAATTATGAAATCCTCATAAAGGCCATACCTGATCCTGAAAGTAGTTCTTGGTATATCAGAATTCCATACTCTCACTTGATGATACCAGGATCTCAGATCAATCACTGAGAATAAACTACCCCCCTCTAACTGGTCAAATAAATCATCGATACACGATAGTGGATATTGGTTTGTCACAGTCATTTTTTCAACATTTAGTAATTGACACACAAGCGTAATCTTCCATCGACCTTATTTTTAAAACAAAATAGGTGATCCCCATGGCAACGTACATGGACGGATAAACCCTTTATCCTCGAACTCTTCCAATTGTGTTTTGACCTCTTGAATCTCAGTCAGTACCATTCTATAAGTTGGAATAGATACCGGCTCAGCTCTTGTCATGATCTCAATAGTGATTTTCACATATTTCTCATATGGAACCCTGAAAATTGTTCAGGAAATTCATCCTGAAACAGTTCTACTACTGGAGGATGGACATCTTTTCTACCACTCCCTTCATCAAGAAAAAGACTAGAAAATTGGGTTTTAAGCTCTCCTTTTTACTCAGTAATTGGCCCAAATCTTTCTTTATGGATATCTCGTTCTCTATAAAGGACATAATGATCACCCTCATGAGATACAAAGGTCAATCTCCTGTGATAACAATCTATATGGTCTCGATATGTGACTAGCCAGTCCATGCCCGTGGTCAGGTAAAAGCTTATTATATCAAGGTCATATATATCCCAAAGGAAATGATACTCTCCAATATCTAGTGAACATCCCTTGCATAAATAGATATCCCCAGTTCGTGTTCCCAACGACGTATCGATATTCATCATCCCACCTACAGACTCCACCTATATGCTTAATCCATTAAAAATATTTTCAAATATAAAAGAAGGAGTGGAACCATTATCAAACAAGGAAGTATATAAAGCAGAAGCAACTATAATAGAACCTATAACTATTGATGGATCAACCTTTCTCTCCACAAGTGTAGGTTGCACTGCTTCTAATGGTCATGCCCCTCTTCCCGGTGGTGTCATGTGACTCGCCTGAGTGGCGTGACTCAACTGGTACGGGTTCTCATACCCTGAAGTACTATACCCACTTCCACTTCTACATCTTCTAATAGTGCTCCAGCTTCCATACCAATAACGTGTAGAATACCTCCTTCACACTATCTGACTCTGAGGAGTTTATCGCTCAGCTCCAGCCTGTCACTTCTTCCTACAGAACCTCTGTAGATTTCCCATCTTGCCAAAAACCTGAAACTCCACTGGTGGTCGAGGATAATGTGTACGATAGTGTCCCTACCTACCACACTTGTAGAAAAAAAAACACATGGGAAAGATCTGGTGTAACTGTTCCTCCTAACTCTCCACCTTTCTTTCCATAGTCCTGACTAATATTCTCGTGATAGTACATCCTTCTCTCGGAAGGAATACCCCCTGATCGTCTAGTTACCTATCCTATACTACAAGCTTTCTTTAGGTTCCCCTCTAAAATGAGAGCCCAATTAACCACTTCTAAAAATTACTTCAACCTAAAGATATTCACTTGGGAATTAATTTAACACTTAAGTCTATCCTAAAATCGTTTTGACGATGAAGCGTCATCTTCCACCAAAGCTAGGGAAAATGCTATAAATATGTGAAAATTTTAGTGTACTCCATTATGGACATGCTCCCTTGTGTCAGATGCATAAACTTTGTATCTTTCTCTTTCCTCAGTGTGTCTGGGTAAAAGTTATCTAATAACTTATCCAAAAAGTCCTTCTATAAAATCTCTTTAATCTGTCCAGATCATTCCTGGAAGTCCCACCATTGCTTAGTAGAACCACATAGAAAATAAGCATCTAACTTGACCCTCCTCTCAGCCAATGTCTACAAATGTTCAAGTATTGTCTCTATGGATTCGATCCTGAATTCCGGTCCCTTAAGCCCACCCTCTCCAGTAAAATTAAGTGGATGCTATAGCTGAAAATCACTATTCAACTCTGACATGCTTTTCTGAACCCACCCTGGGTATCTATCCATAAACTGCATTAAACGAGCAAGGTTCTCTCAGAACTATTCCCTTTTTTCTTCATCTTGTACCAATGGTACCTCAAGCTCTTTGTTTGGAAGTTCATTCCAGTCTATACCCCTCGGTTTCTCCCTCAACAAGAATCATAGAGGCATACTCCTACAAGGCCAAACACAAATATTAGGTCTCATAACACAACTTTATAACATTTGTGTAAGAGTAGAAACTCAGACAACAATTTTTGACATTTCCATTCTCCCTTTTCTCACCACGCACTCAACAGTGAGGCCTTATCACTACCCTAAACCATCATACTCCTAGGCCTTGTTTAACAAGGGTATATTCATTATCATTAATTAATCATCCATTAATAAATTGCATTATCTCAAATTAATTAATTCAAAAATTAATTAAATAATAATTCCCATTTAATCAATCAAGGTTCACATTAGACAACCATTTAATCTCTTTTTGCATCATTATTTTATTCTCACAATAAGGAAAAATAGTTCAAGTTCCAAAACTATCCCATAACTAGTTTTCCCATGAGTGCCTAGAATGATGCATGTTACAATAACCATGAGTTCATAGAGTGATGCATGCAAACCCAAATATCGTACCTCTTTAGACCCCAAATCACAATTCAAAAATTTTCAAAACAAATATCACATCACACCACAAGTGTGTTAGCAAGGTGAAATAATATACAATTCTTACAACAGAAAACAATCACATAAATCCCTCTCTGAGTACTTGGATTTTTCCCCGTATATGGGTTTGCAACTCCCATGCATGAACTCATTAACAAGCCTTGAATCTTCCTAGTATCATGTTTACCTTTACCAAAATATTAATACAAATTAATAAGAATGAAAATAAATCCAATTTGATACCACATTGTGTCATCCCGACTTTGGATCCACTGAATTCTGTTCTAAGCCGATTGGACACATGCCCGCAAGTGCGCCTCCCCATATGTCATAGGGTGCTGACAAGAAGTGATAGTCTAGTAAGTCAGTCTTGGGGAGACTATACCCTCTCTTATTAGAATAAAACATGAACTTAAGATAATTAAAATAACCAAGTGTGGAAGCATATATAAATAACTATAACAATTCCATGACATGTGATAGTCAAAACTAGAAAATACAATATTCAACTAAAAGGTAATGCATGATGTGATAACAATAGTGCTAAGTGTCTATAATTAAATTGAATGTTAAGACACAATGGCACCAAAATGGGTCCAAACCCACATCTGGTTCCCTGTCCCATGATCCAAACCCAAACATAAATCAATCTCAGGTCCTTTCCCTTATCCTGTCCTGTAATAACAAAGTCTTCTCATGTGCCGATCAAGCGGCCCAGATAGGGTTTGAGTACAACATTGTAGATCACCAAAAAAGGTTTCTAAAATGAATCCAGTCAAAAGATAGTGCATGCAGTTTTATGATGTAATAAATATGATTCATAATATAAAAAGTTATCACAATGTCATTTAATCATTAATCAATGCATTAGGACATGTTCAATTCATTGTTTCCCAATTGAATCACCATTCGTTATTATCGTTAATTTCGTGTAAGTTGTCAATCGTAGCACCCCATATCTTTGTTGAAAAAACATTCATTATTATCATTAATCATTTGGTGTATGACATCATGCCTAGAACCACAAATCTAGTTGAATGTAGAACGTTATGCCTAGAACTCCAATTCTCATTTGGTGTAGGTCATCATACCTAACACCCTTACATCTAATCACTTATATAACTATTGTGGAGGAATTCCATGTACAAGTCCCAACTTCTATATTAGTCTAGGATATCATACCTAGCACCACAAAATCTTAGGCATTTATTCATTATTTAATTCATAAGAATTTTCCACATTAATCATTTACTAATACAATGATTAGTTAAACATTCCAACGACCATTAGTTAATTAAAAATTTAAATAAGTATATAACCCATTAATGATTTCCTCAATTAATTAATCAATAAATACCATTCACATTCTATAGTTTGTTATTCACAATTAACTACCCATCTCAAAACCCATGAAGTCATAATGAATTCTCAAAATTAATTATATTTAAAGACAAACATAATTTAATAATTAATTCTCCCAATTAATTATATTAATACAATTAATTCAATAACTAAAATACAAGTCCACCAAACATAATTAAATCTCCAAAATATCAGTCAATTTGAGAAACCCCCACTCATTTGTTCTGTGATTCAATTAACAATAAATCACCTTGGTAAACACACATCAATTCCACTTTCCTAGTTACTCTAATTTAAGAAATAATTTATTAAGGGAAAATCTATATATTCATAAACTCATACACATACCACAAATCATAACTATGGATGTTTTATCTAGACCACATACCTCAGTTTATTGTTGGATGTTAGCCCTATAGATATCCCCTAAATCCAAATGGCATAATGTCGTCAATCAAACTACATATCTAAGTCCCTAAAACCCAAATTAAGATTCAAGGCATCAAGAATGTGAAAACCTATATCTAGATATAAAATACTAGATCTAGATCTTAACTCAATAGTTTATATATAAGGAAATAGATTATATCCTCTATGAAAAAGATCATAATAACATTGAATAAAGAATTGGAGAAAAAATGGGATTAAATCCACTTACCGGGAGAAGAGTACATCTTTAATACTGGAATCCCATCTCAAAGAAAGGTGTTTGGATCACCTGGGAATCCCCCCAGAAGGCTTTGGGAACACCTTGAATCTATCAAGCCAGAGACAATGTCAAAATATGGGACTCCAGGGGGATTCAGGTGGGTTTAAGAGATATATTTGGATATTAAATTCTGCAGGCAAGGATTTCTGGGCAGTGGTGCACGGTTAGGCAAACCATGCACCAACAGTGCAGACTCCACTGCCCACTTCTGCATGGTTGGAAAAGTTTGGTCGCATGGTTTGAAAAACCTTGGGGACTCCTCTATCAATTGTTCATGCTTGGTATGGTTTGGTCACACGTTTTGGTCATAGGGTTTTTCAAACTGTGAAAAAACCATGCAGATACCACTATACTTTAGTTTTCATTAAAAATTCACCCAAAAACACCCCAGGATTCTACTCTAAGTTAAAGGTACCTAAAATCTTCAAAAGGTACCTGAAAATGCACTTGATATGACTCAAAAAAGGCCGGGATGTTATATAAAATTATGTTTTAAATTCACATTCTTTCTATAATAAAAAAAGTAACATATGAGGTATTATAATTAATACTACCTTTATAATCCCCCATGCAGTTTTTCTTTGAAGAGATTATTCCAAAGCAGTTATTAAACCCTTTATTTTTAATTATTTTGTAGAATCCATACACAATCTGACCCATATATTCTTTTTTCCTATCTTAAGATTCATAATCAAAAGAGTTAAGATAAATAAAATATTCATATTTGAAATTTATACCTTTATTTTTAAAGTCTCCTCTTCGACGACATTATTCAGTTCCACTTAATAATAAAAAAACATCCAATCACTTCAACAGGTGTGTAGTCCTAGAATTTCTTGATTTATTCAATAGAGGCCTTCTTTAAATTCCATTTCATTAGTATAAAATTACAAATTATTCAAAAAATACTATATTATCTAATGTTTCTCTAAGAAAAGTTATTCCTTTCACAATGCTTGTGAATTGCTGGAATAAATAGTTCCAAATTTCATTTTCACCTGTATTGGAGTCTTGGTACTTATCTTGAAGTATTCCCAGATTATTTTGGATGAAATTTTCTAAAACAAGTTGAGTAACATATAAAATATTTCAAATCTCAGGTGTTGTCTTATATTTATAAAAATGACAAAAAACACTTCTATTAATATACAAATATAAAATAATTTACATTTTTTTAATTCAAAACAAATTTTCCAACATCAATTCTTGTATGTGTATCTGATTCATTTTCTAGTAGTTTTTATTATTTTACCCTAACTAACCATTGTTTTATTCTTAAATACTTGGGGTATACATAAATTTTGGATTCCGAGTAACCATAATCATTTTCATCAAACTGAAGTCGCTTATAAGGAATACATGCATCATTTACATTTATTCCATCCATCTTAAATAAATTTCCCACAGATTATAAAGTCTAAGAAAGTGTTAGAATAATAAAATATAAAAACATACTCTATAACCAAGAGGAATAAGTTCTCGATACCATGTGGTTGGTATTAGGAAGAGAAATATTAACACTAATATATCCCTAAAAACTCAATTTTTTATACCAATTGTTGGTATTAGTAAAAAAAATAATAGAGATAAACTAATAAATCCTATTAGGTCCAACCTTTGATACCAATTGTTGGCACTAAAAACAGACAATTGAGATAAACAAATACATTATTAGAGGCTTAGCCTATGATACTAAATGATTTGTCGGAAAGGATGATTGTATATGGGCTAGAGTTGGGTGAATAGACTGGATTATAAAAATAACAAGAGAAAATTATTATCAAAATTAATTAACAATGTTAACAAGAAACATAAAATAAATAAAAGTGCATAGGGATGTGTTGTTGTCATCTGATCCAAATTATACTATGTATACTATAATACCTCTCTACTCTAATAGAGAAACATTGTACAGTAAACTGATTTTTGAAGGGGAATCATAACCTCATTAAAATATACTTTGTTTTGAGGAAGTATAACCAAGACACATGACTTTTTTCTGGGAAGACACAACCTAATTACTACATTTAATTTATACTACATGAGTAATAACCTATAAATTCATGAATTTATAATCTATGATTCAGAACATAAATAAAGAGAAATAATTGTTTTTAATATAAAAGTAAAATAGAAACTGATTCCACCTGTGAGAGATAGAATGTAGTGTTACAAAAATGGGAAACCATGATGAAAATAAAATTAATGAGTAAAGAAAAGGTACTCATTATTGGGTAATGTATCAGAATGTCTCTTTAAGGTAGTAATAGAAGTCCCAGAAGTTTTCTTTCAATACATGAAAATATATTTAGTAGAAGAAAAATTTATCACATGAGACTTTGTTTGAACAACAAAACAATGTTAAGAGTAAATATTTTATGTTCTCAAAAGTTTTTGTTCTTGTAACCATATACATTGAATTCATCCCAAAGACTTTGTACATGATATCCAAAACATGCTTGTCAAACTCTAACTGAGTAAATTAATTCAAATTAAAATGTCATAATTATCCAAGATATGGGAAATTATCATTCCATAATAATAATAAAAAATCATTTAAATTCCAAAATTAAATACTAATTCAAAATAATTTGAACTACTTGTTAAAAAATTCAAGTATTCACTAAAATAATTAGAAAATTAAATTTCAAAAAAAGCATAATATAATTAGATTGTTATAATTCCAAGATAAAAATAAAATCTAATTTCAACTAGTGCGTAATTATTCAAAATTTAATTATACTATACACAATATAAGTTTGAATAATTTTTCTATCAATAAATATTAATTTCTAATATAATAAGATAATGAAATAAACTTAAAATATATATAATTAAATAAATAAATATATGTTGTATGTATATGTGTAAATAAATAATAAATTAACCACAAATTGATATATTTAAAATAAAATAAAAGTTTAATATACGAAGTTAGTAAATAAAATTATCAAAAATAATGAAATAAATTCATCCTAAAACACAATTTAGGAATATGAATAATATATTGAACTGACCATGAGTGTCGAGTGATAGTGAGGTATATGCCTTTTAGTTGAATAAATTATAATGTCATAAAATCATTCATTTAGTTCATATGAAGTGTGTTCAATATACTAAAACTTAAAATAATATAAAATGTTGTCACTTAAGTGACCATAAGGATTACAGTTAGTTTAAATTTCAATGTATGGTAGGTTCACTAAAGAATTAATCATGTGATATATTTCTTTCACACAACTAGGTTTAGATATAAACAAGTGATTCATTTTAGAAATATTCATGTAGAAACATTAGAATATAATGTGGTCACATAAATAAATACATTGGTGATCAGTGACAAAAATAAACATGTGGTAACTTAAAATATGTTCATGTGAATACATAGAAAAGAGATGCATATATTGTCACTAAAAAAATAAATACTCATGTTGTTTCTTAACGTCATAAGACTCATTTATTTTTAAGAATATCTAAACAAACGATTCAAATTTTTTTCTAGTTTAGTTAAATGTATATATATACTATAACATTCCAATATATCAAATAAATCCTAAAATTGTAATTCTATATTATTCAGTATCTTCAAAAAATTGTGATAAAATATTATTTAAAAACTGTAGGAAAAAATACAAAGCATTACATATATTTAGTTAACAGTTTTTGTATCTAAATGTAAGTTTAATCCTTCTATGATTTTGAATGAAGTATAGATAAATATATTGAATATAAGACCAAACAAGTTACTTGTAAATCCGAGATATAATGTTTATGTTATCATAGAATAAAAAATCGTATAACATATTCCTATCTTTTATATGAAAAACAAATTATAAAATTCTAATAATTATAGCTTAAGATATAATATTAAGTCAATAAATAATTGTGAAACATATTTCCAAGAAATTTTGAGTAACATAAAATATTATGAGAAATTGGTGTATTAAAAATAAAAAGTATATAAAAAGAATAAAAAAACACCTAAAAAACTACACTTTTTTGAAAACTACAAAACTGATAAAAGATTTGATATAATTTTACACTTTTTAAATATTTTAAAACAGACAATATTAAGAAATATTCGAATAATAAAATTGGAATCATAAGTGTAAAAAACAACAGTTTAATATTACAAAAAACTCCCCCTTGATAAATTTATTTTAAGATAAGTAAAAAAATTAAAATAAAATTTTCAAACTAAATTTATAGTATAAGAAGATCAAATTTAATTTTCTTAAACGTTACAAAATCCAAAAGTTTAGTGAAAATATCCACCAAATGATTTTTATTTGGAAATTAGTCTATAATAATATCAAATTTATTAATATAATATCAAACAAAATAAAAGTGAATTTTTATCTTCTTAGTTCTAGAATACATTAAAGTGTTCTTTAAAATTGATACAGTAGACAAATTATCAAAATAAATAAGTATATTTTAAAAATTATTACCATAGTTTGACAATTTTAATTTAATCCATAAAGCCTGAGAGAAAATATAGGTAGTAGAGATATAGTCATAATTAGAAGTTGATAGAGAAATACATTTTTTCATTCATGAACTCTAATAAACTAAATCCTTACCAAGAAAGTGAAACAAACCTGAGAAACTTTTTCTATCGAATCTACATCATCAAAAATAAGAGTTTTAGTAACTAATAAAATCAAAACAATATTTTCTATAATTAAATAATCCAAATTTAATAGTTTTATTAACATATATAATGATATTTTTATGTTATTTAAGTGAGATTCCTTAGGATCTGATTATAATATATTAAATAAACAAATTGTAAATATTATTTTGGGTTTAGAAGGAGTTAAATAAAAAAAACATTGAATAAAGTCTATAAATAATTTAGAATTAATAGATATTCTAGAAGTATTAGAATATGATTTAAAACTAATAATAGTAGTGGTTTTGAAAGATTAAAAATAATAAAGACCAAAACATTTGACCCAATATTTAGTATATTTGGATTGATTCAAAAATATTCCATAATTTCTTTGAAAGACTTTAATTCTATGAAATAATTTCAATTACCCCGTTGGAGTAAAATATAATAAATTTTAATCAAATATAAATAATCTTTGAAAATAAAATCATTCAAATATAAAAAAAATATCATCAACATAATTTTGAACAATTAAAATATCAATAGAAATCCTTTTAATAAATAAATTATAGTCAAATTTTGCTTTAGAAAAATTAACTTTTCTATAAAAACAATGTTAGTCTACATTACTATGCATGAGATTCTTTATTAAGACCAAAAAAAGAATTTGATAACTTAAAAACAAGATTGGGAATTTCATATTTCCAAAACCAAGGGGTTGAGAAACATAAATTTTATTAGAAATAAAACTAATTAGAAACCCCATTTCTTGTCTTTTTGAAATAACATAATATTATAAAATGTATAAATTTCTAAAAAATTAAAATAGTTTAAATTATAGAAACAATTGAAAAATAATCATCAAAATCAATGCAATCTTCTTAATAATAACCTTTCACAACATGTCTTGATTTATTCTTAACAACCAATCCAAATTCATCCATCATATTTTCAAAAGTTCATTAAGATCCAATAACATGCTTATCTTATGGGGTTTTATCAAAATAAAAAAATATTATTATGAGAATATGTATTGATCTTTTCATGCATAACAACAATCCAATTAGAAAAATTTAAATAATCGTTAAAATTATATGGAAATAAAATAAAACATAAAAGAATAATTTACATAAAAAATCATATTAGAATTTATATGTTTAATATAAGAATCAATATTACTAAACAAAGTTGTCAATAGATTGACCATTATGATGTTTTCATGATCCAGTGTTAGGTCCTCAATTAATTGATCCTTATACTGAGGTTTTTCTTCATCAAAATTAAAATATCTAATCTCCTTATTAAAAAAATCATAAATAAAATTCAATTTCACATCATTTTCATTAATCATAAAATAAATATATTCTATTATAATCATATTTTTTTTATTATAAAACCAATAATCTTTAATACTGTTAGAATAACCAATAAAAATACCTTCATTTCTTTTTTTATCAAATTTCTCTATATTATCCTTTGAATTTAAAATAAAAGTTTTATAACCATACACTCTAAAATACCTAAATTTAAGATTTTTTCCTTCAAAAATTTTATAAGGATTTTTCTTTAATATATATTTAACAAGAATTATATTTGAAATATAATAATCATAAAAAATATATTTAGCCCAAAGATATATAGGAAAATTATATTCACATAATATAATTATATCCATTTTTATAAGAGTTTTTTTATATTCTACAACTCCATTTTGATGTGGTGTTCTATGAGAAGATATTTTTTGAAAATAACCATTATTTTCCCAAAATATTACAAATTCTGAATTATAACATTCATCTCCTTTATAACGATGTATTGAAATAATCATACAACCTTTTCATTTTGTACTATGTTAAAAAATATATATCTAGATAAAGTATAAATTTTATGTGCAAGAAAAAAATCCATGAAAATATAAAATATTAGTCAATAATAAATAAATTGTATTTGTTTCCTTTTATTATAGATATATTAGGACTAAATAAATCAAGATTAGATAATTGTAAGTGTTTATCAATATGTATCTGATTGATTGGTCTGAATATAACTTTAGTTGTCTCTCTTTTCATGCAAGTGTTACAAACATATAATTTTACTTTTTCATAGGAGGTAAATATAACTACCCAAGATTAACATACATGGATATTAAATCATTTTGGATGAATATTTTATACATTATAATAATTCATTCTTGAGGACCATAATAGTTTATTATCTTCGATAACATGGAAACAAAATCATCTATCATGGTGTAATATCTTCAACATCTCCCATAATGGTCTCCAACTTTAGTAATTCTACCAAAAACCATTCTTCATAACATGGGTAAAGGAAACATAAGAAAGGCATGAGATAAAATGATCAGTAAGTGTAAACAAGGGAGACGTGTAATCATAATCATGAGAATAAGGGTATGATAACATGATCATTAAAATAGAAGATCATACTCTTCATATCAATGATCATAATAGAAATCAAGTAATACAGATTGGAAGTTCAAAGTACGTGAATCGTAATGAAATATTCAAGTATAAAATAATAATACATCATAGAATTGTGGAAGACATAAAAGCATATAATGATATTCATAATAGCCAAGGCATCACAACTAAGACCTTCTTCATATCATGGGTTTACTCCCCATACAATCTTAGTAGTCATGGGTCACTCCAATGGGAATATTTTATCACCATTTTTCATCCATAAGGTTTCATATCACCAAGGTCCATCCCAAGGTGTCATATCACCATGGTCCATCCCCATGGTTTCATAAAAAGTACTAAGGTTATTCACGAAGGTATCGTAAAAATTATCATCTATAGAGATTAATTTCATTACTCAATGCATTAGAGGGATATATATATCCCACCAATCTCATAATAAAATAATTTATACATATGTAAAAAAAACATAAAACATTTATCATAAATATATCCCAATGAATAAAATGGTCTTCTTAAACATCATTCCATCATAACATAATCAAAGAAAACAAATGGATTTCATGAATAACATAATCATAATCAATACATAGTAACAATAGGGATAATATACTAAAAACGTATATTTATTATGTAACGTCATCTTATATGGAAAATAATTTTTTTAAATAACATGAATTAATTCATGAGGAAAATATACTTTCTTCTTAAAAAATATTCGCTTTTTTCAAAATGTAAAACAATTTTAAAAGAAAATAATTTATTTGAAAGTACACTTGAAATAATGTAAAGTAAACTTCATGGAAATAAGGAATTATGAAAGTGTAATAATTCATTCATACCGTATAAGATAAAAAAACATTCTTCTTGTACTCTCATTGAAAAATTCAAAAAATACCTCAAATCGAATATTGAAAAAATATTCATTTGATACCATTTAATAAAAAATTACCAAATGGTAAAATAAAATTTACACAATTGTAGAATAGTATAAATAATATTACATAATTAGGAAACATGGGTGTGGATGATAAATATAACCTAGTAAATTATTTCATATAAAAAATCTTGGATAAGAGTGAGATTGAAAAATTATCCATTACCTTAGGTCTGATACTCTCTGAATGTGTCTGAAACTATTTTTTTGGGTATCCCCTTATTATTTGAACAAAAGGACTCAATAGGCTGGCTTTCTTCCCAAAATTGTGGCCTCTATTATAAATTGAAGAAATTTTGGAGTATAATTGGGTTCGGTTTGTCAAATCCAAAGGGCTTTGGAGGTGTGAATTAAATAGAATGAGAAGAACCATTTTATAAGAGAGGTGAGCAGAACTTTTGAAATATCTTAAAATATTAATTTCTTATAAATTGATTTTTTCTGTTTCTAATTGTAAAAACTCATTTATTTTAAATAAAATATAATTTTGGGTCATATACTCAACGTCCAATTAAAATTAGAAAGGTTTTGAATATTTTTTAATCCTTATCTTTTTGGTTTAACCCTTATTTTACCCTTTTTAATCTTACCATGATATCTTGTTTTTTACAATTTGTGTGTTAATATAATTACCATAACATGTTAAATGACCATAAAAAGTTTCATAAATGAAATATCAAGACTTATCCTAACCACTTGGTCAAATATTAGATTTTTATGTATTTCATAACCTTTAATAAACAATTTTATAATTACAGTTATGAAGTATGGAAATTTTTTACACTATTCATATTTGACATTTTAAAAAATTCATAATAACTTTATTCCATAAAAAAATACATTGAATAAAATTTAAAATTTCATATTCACATAGAAAATTCATGGATGGCATAAATAATGTCAAATAATATTTATTTTAATATTTATAATATCATTTATTTGAATATTGTATTAATAAGGTAATCAGTACATCATCATTGTGTCATAAATAATTTTATTTATTTAATGTCTAAAATTTATAAATTAAATACCACGATTTATGAAGTCTTTTTATCATTCTAATTACTATTTATATTTAATTAGATAAATTATATTACCCCACATTAAAATTATGTTAGTAAAATATACCTATTTGGGTTATATTTCTCTTTACAATAAATTAATTATTATAACATGTCATTATCACACCCAAGTAGCACCCAAATACGAAAAATAGGCTTAAGGAATTTTTTGGTCGCATATTAATCATCCAATAATATTAGGACATGTGTTAGGGTGGTTTTATATTATTATAATATAATTTTTACCTTTATTCAATGAATATACCCTTTAACCACGGTAAATAAAAATAATTACTAAAGTTACTGTTCATAATGCCCAAAAAATTAAAGGGATACATTTATATAATTTGGAACATATAATTCCAAATATAAAATCAATTATTAAAAATTCAAGAAACATAAGTTTTATTATTTATTTTTAAATTAATTCCAATTCTCAAAACCAAAAAGTGGGTTTTTAATAAGTAAAAACTACCAAAAGACTAGCATGTGTTTATGTCCAATTTAAATATGAAATTACTTCCAATGATCAAAACTGGGTTAAATAAAAAATTATTCCAATTAAACATTAAAACCAATTAAAAAAATAATCTAACTATATAAATAATTTATATGAAAAGGAAGTTTCGAATTAAAATGCAATATTTCTCATTATTCACTAAAATATGAGTTTCATCAGAAAAATAACAAAATTTAAAAAAAGGTAAATATTGATGTCCTAATTCTAAGTAATAATTTTATTATGTCAAATAGATATTAGAAAATTTTCAAAAAATATATTTAAAAATGTTTCTCTATCAAAGTCGGTAAAAAATTAATCTTTTGAAAAATACTTATTTTCTCCGACAAATTGAATTTGTTCTTATATAACATATATGAAACATGTAAGATTAATTTAAAACATTAAATTGTATATATTATATATTAATTTCACTAAAAAAATCCATATAGAGTGATTTTATTATTTCATAGAATCACTTATTTTCATTGAAATAGTTTTTTAGAATGAAGTTAATACTATACATACCTGTCATTATAATGAATAGGTTATAATATTTAATTATCATATATTTGGGATTGCATTAAATTAATTATATCAAAATTACTTGAATTTATTTTTAACACAATCCATGAATAGTGTTTCATATACTGCAAGCTAATATGATGTTGTGTATAGCACACGATAATCTTGGTGTAGCGTAAAACACATGACATCAATGAAATGAAAAATAATTTATCTCATAAAATATCGGGGTGTCATAGTAAATGTATCACATTATCATGTTTAGAGTACTTATGTAACATTATGAATCTAACCTGACCTAATATCGATTCCAACAAATGTTATCAGTCTTCACAAAATTCAAACACTTTACATGTTGAAATATTCGATCAATAAATACAATAGTATTAATATTTTCCTTTTTATTAGAATAAAATAATAATTATTCAACCCTAAAACCAAAAAAAAATTCATTTTTAAATTTAACTTCCATCATATTATCAAAAAATTGATATATACTAATTAAATTGTTTTTCAAACCATCAATACATAAATCATTAGTAAAAAAAGTGTAATTGGAACTACCAACTTTACCAAAACCTTTTACTTTTCCTTTGAAATTATTTCAAAAATATAACTGTTCCTCTTTAAAATTTATTTTAAGCGATGAAATTTGATGGGTATCTGGTCATATTCCTAGATAATCCACTGCCCTTGCACTATAGGTCATTCTTGGGACATCCAAGGAATTTCTCTTACAAAAATAAATTACATGACAATATTTGTACCCCGTCTACTATGGGTCTAATAGAATTAGAAAAAAAAAATTTAGTTTCCCACAATAAATTGAAACAAGTTTTTTAAGGTAATATAGATAACAAATATTTAGAAATATGAGTCTTTGGACATCCCATGGACTGCTTAAAACTAATAGAACAATCATTTGCATTGTTTCCTTTCTTAGAACATTAAAAACATGTAACAGTAGAAGTACAACCAATTTTTATCTTTTCAAAGAGTGATTTCAGTAAATTTGACGAAATCACCTAGCATAGAAAATACAATCATTATTTAATTCAAATACATCATTTTATAGACAAACATTTAATAATAATTTCAACTTACCTTTTAAAACTTCATTCTGATCCAAATCATATTTCAAGTCATCATATACATTAGAATAACAAGAAGAAGATGTATTCCTTAGTTTTTCAATCCCTTGTAAAATCACATTATTGTCATAAAAAATCATTATTTTATTTAAGCATGTTATATGATCAGTAACTATAAAAACATCATTTATTAGTCATTTAATTTCTTCATTTAACTCTGAAACATTTGAATTTTTAGAATTACAGTTAGAATCAAGGAATCCAGAATAAAATCCAGAATCAATAATGTCATTCGGTGAATCCAGGAAGTATAGGATATCACAGTCTTTCTCTTTTCTATGTTCTTCACTAGAATTTTATTCCTTGGTACAATTCCAACTAATTTTAAAAGACTTATTCTCCTTAAATTTTTATTTTTTAATTTATTTTTTGGAAGTCATGCTTGATATCCCCTTTCTTTCTATACTCAAAAAAAGAAACATCTAAGGTATTATAATTATTACTAATAATATTTTCTACCTATAAGTTTTCATTTTGAGAGTTTTTCCTAAAGCTATTATTGAATCGTTAATTTTTCATTTATTTATATACTCTAGTGAAAATCCAAGACATATCTTATTTTTCACTATACATTAGTTCAAAATCGGAAGAATTATTATAAATAAAATCTATATATTTGATCTATAAACCTTTGTATTTTTGAAGCCTCTTCTTCATCATTGTTCTTTAGTTTTATTTCATGTCTATGTAGTGATCCAATCAATTCATAAAGAGTGTAGTCTTTGATGTTCATGATTTTTTTTCTTGAAAACCTTATTTTTATACCATTAATTTATTAAAAATATTATGAATCATTCAAAAATTATTGTATTTTCAAATGTTTCTCCAAGAGAATTCATTATACTCACAATTCTAGTGAATCGGTGGAACATCTGGTTCACAGTTTCATTTTCAACCATCTTCATGTCTTGTTACATAGCTCAAAGAGTAACAAGATTATTTTGATTCAATTTTTAGAAGCCAAGGTGAGTATATTTTAGAATATTTTAAATATAGTAAGCTTTCTTACATGAAGAAACATGATTAAACATTATTTATTTAATATAACAGTATTAAATATTTACTACTTTGTAATTCAAAATAGATTTAGATGAATTGTTTTCTGTGTGAGTATCAAGGTATGTTTCTGGTAGTTTGAATTGTTTGACCATGATAGACCAGTGATATATTCATAACTTATTTAGGTATGCCTCCATTTAAGATTTCTAGTAAACACAATCATTTTCATTAATATGATGTGTCTTCTGGGGAATCCATGAATCATATATTTTTATTCTTGTCATATTAAAGATCATTCCCTTAAACAGTGATGTCTAGGAAAGGGTCGATATAAAAATATATAAAAATGAACATTATAACCAAAATGAATAATTTAATTGATACTAATTTATTTATATGTGGAAGAGAAATATTATAACTAATTAATACTTTACAAGGTTAAATTTTGATACAAATTATCATTATTATTAAAATGAAAAAATAGCTTAAATAATAAGTCCAAATAGGTTTATCTATTGATACCAATTATTAGTATCAGTAAAACTATAATATATCTTAACCAATAAAACCTAATTGGGTTAACCCATGACACAAATATTTAGGTTAGAAATGATTATGGTAGATATTCTAGAGGGGTTGAATAGACCAGATTTAAAAAATTAACTAGATAAAACTGTTATGAAAGTTAATTAATAGTGGAAAATAACTGAAAAAACCTAGGGAATGTTTATCCTGGTTCATTCTAAATTTGACTTAGTCTTCTCTTATACTTATTTACATTTTGATAGATACATTATGTGCTAAATTGATTTTTGAAGGGGTTTCAATACTTGATTGTAACCTACTTTTTCTATTATAATTATATCCAAGACACTAGAATTTTTCTGTAGAGTCACAACCAAATTACAACAATAACTTTAGACTATGGGATTAAAAAAATTGGTCTTCAATATAGAATCCATGAGTCAAAACCTGAAGAAATAAAAACAATTATTTAGACTGTAAATGCATTAATAAAAAGTTATATTATGTGTGAGTGATGAGAAGTAGTGTTACAGAAAAGAGAAACCAAGATGAAATTGAATATGAATAAGGGAATCATAGGTAATGATTATTGATTAATGTATCAGGAAGTCTATTCAAGGTAATAATAGAAGTTTTAGAAGTTTTCATTCAGCAACTAAAAATATTTTGAGTAGATGGAATCTTCTTCAAACATGACATAATTTGTATAGAGATTAAATGTTTAGGGTAAACCTCTTTCAGTTCTCAAAATTTTATGTTCTTGTTAACATATACAGAGAATGTGTCCCAAATACATTACATAGTATCTACAAAACTAATATACCTGTCTCTAACCATGTAAAGTAATTTAAATTCCAACTTCAAAATTATCCAAGAGATATAAAATTATCATTCCTGAATTATCATTAAAAATTGTTTAAATTAAAAACATAAAGTCAAATTCATAAAAATTTTAATTAATCATTAATTAATTAATATTTTATCTAAAATAATAGGTCAAATAAATACCATAAAAATTATCAGACAATTTTACTATTATAAATCAAATTTCAAAATAATTTATAAATTTCATACAGTGTGTATTATTAAAAATTTAATTACATATCATTAAATACCACACAATATTTTTTAATAAGTTTTATTTCACTGAATATTAATTTATAAAATAATAATACCAAGAAATAAACTTAAAATATAAATATTTAAATAATTGAACTATATGTTATATGTATTCAAGAAAATATTGAATATATTGACCAAAAAATAATTATATTTAAAATAAAATTAAATTTAATACAAAAATAGAGTAAATAAAATTATTAAAAATAATGAAAAATAATGGATGCTAGAAAATTTCATATTTTTTAAAAATAAATAAAGTATTGAAATGACCATGATGGGTGAGAGACCAAGAGATATATACCTTACATTCAGCTAACATTTCATGAAATCAAAGCAAGTGATTGGTTCATAAGACATGTGGTTAGTATAATAACCATGTAAATATTATATCATGTGGTCACTTAATTTGTCATGAGGAGTATGGTCAGTTGAAATTTAAATGTGTGGAAGTCTCACTTAAAATTAATTCATTTAGTTCCATGATTTCTTATAGTAAGTTCACATATACACATATGGTGGGTTTGAAAAATATTTAAGAGGTAAAATCATCATATCTTGTAGTAACATACATAAATACTGATGTGGTCACTTAAAAAAACTACGCTCACTTAAAAAACAAGCATGCAGTAAATTAAAAAAAATATGAATACGCTGTCACTAAAAATAATAATACACATGTTCTCACTTAACATCATATGATTCAGTGATTTTTAGACCATATAAAATAATATTTATAATTTTGTCTTGTTGAATAAAATTTAGAAAAATTCAATATCCTTTTAATGGATCAAAGAACTCAACAATATGACTTCTATATTAAGAGATATCATCGAAAATAGTGGAAAAATATTATATGAAAACTGTAGAAAAAATAAATGTAAACATAATGGGGATTTAGATAATTTTTAGTATATATAAAATGTAATTTCATTTATTCATTAAGTTAAATGAAATATAGATACATCTATTGTCTATCCAAAAAACAATTTGTGCGAACATTTGAGCTATGTAACTTATGTTATCATAGATTAACAATATGTAGAAAATATTTTTTATCTTTTATTAGAAATAGAAATTATAAAAGTAAATTAAATATATAATGTAATATAATATAAAGATAATGAATAATTATAAAATAGATTTCAATGAAATTATGAGTAACATAAAATATTGTGAGTAATTGAAATATTCAAAATATAAAATACAAAAAAAACAAAAAACTCCCCCTATTTGAACATTACAAAATCAAAACAAGCTCATATATAATTCTCCCCCTTTTTGAAATTTTTTAGAAGACAATATCTAAAAATATAATTAGAGGAAATTTAGAAACATAATTTAAATAAAATCAATTTCAAATTTGACGCCCCCCTTAATAAATTCATAATAAGGGATGTCAAAAATAAACTAAAATACGATTTCAAACTAAATTTTTAACATAACAAGATCAAATTTAAATTTCACTAACTTTAAAAAATCCAATTGTTTGTTAAAAATATCTGCTAGTTTATTTTCATTTACAATATTTTCAAAAATAATATCTCTTTTACTAACATAAACATGATGATAATGAAAGTTCATGTCTATATTCCTAGTTTTAGAACGTATTAAAGGCTTATTTGAAATAAAAATATTTGAAAAATTATCATAATAAATTGGTATCTTATCAAAATTAAAACCATCGTCTGATAAAAAATATTAAATATGTAAGTATTGAGAGAAACAAGAAGCAGTATATATAAACTCAATTTCATCAGTTTACAAAGTAATAGAGTTTTTTTGCCCACTCCAAGAAACTAAATTCCTACCCAGATGGTGACACATACCTGGGGCACTTTTTCTATAATGTCTACATTCTCCAAAATTAGAGACATAGTAAATAATCAAATATAAAAGTAATATAGAACACAAAAATAGACAATTAAAAGTTACATTAATATATCTTATAATACATTTGATAGCGTTTATGTTAAATTCATTAGGATCTAAGATAAATATAATAGACAAAAAATAACCAAAAACATTATATTAGGTATAGGAGGAGTTATATAAATAAACATCCTAGAATGACTCTGAATAATTTACCATCAATGTATTTTTTAGAAGCACCAAAATTTAATTTACATCTAATACTCTTTGGAGATTTGAAATATTTACAATAATCAATACCAAAAAGTTTAAAAAAATATTTACCATCTTTGGATTGATTAAAAAATATTCCATCATTTCTTGTAAAAATCAAATGTTTAATAAATAATTTAATTTATACTATAAGACCCATATCAAAGTCATTTTCAATAAAATTTAAAAACCATTTACGAAGGAAAACATTAAATGATCCAAAAAAATATCATGATTATGAATTTGAATAATTAAATTAACAATATAAATCCTTCAAAATAATAAAGTAGTATCAACATTACCTTTAGTAAAATTATTTTTCAATTAAAAAACATTATATAAAACCAATAAAAGCGTTCATGATTAATACCAAGAAATTATTTTTTCTAACATAAAAACATGATTAGGAAATTTATGATTTTCAAAACCAAGGGGTAGAAAACATACATTCTTCTGAAATAAAACCATTTAGAAATTAATTTTCCACATCCAATTGAAATAATTTACGACCATAAAAGTGAAAAAATCTATATAAAATTCAAATATATTAAATTTTAGAAAATTGTGAAAATAAGCATCAAAATTATTTAATAAATATTTAAAGTTACCCTGGTCAACAATTCTAGTTTTATTCATAACAACATGACCATATTCATCCATATTATTTCTAAAAATAAATTTAGTGCCAATAGAATTCTGATCTAAATGGGGTTCTACTAATGGAAAAATATTATAATGATAAAATTTATTGATCTCATTATGCATAAGAATAATCCAATTAGAATCTTTAGAAGAATTATTAATATTATTTGGGAATTTGGTAAATAAAAGTAGAATTAGAAAAAAATTATAGTTTTAATACAAAAATCAATATTACTAATAATAATGTCAACAAATATGATATCTTGGAATTTTCCAGGGTCTAGGAATATTTCAATAAGTAGTATGTTTCGCCTGAATTTATTCATCCTTATCATGGGATTTTTCTTCACTAAAATAAAAATATCTAAACTCATTATAAAAAACATCAGAAATAGAATTCAATTTCACATTACTTTCATCAAACATAACATGAAAAAATTCTTTAGTAACCGTAGTTATTTTATAATAAACTATATATTCATTAATATTATTTGAAAAACCCAAAAATCCCTTCATCTTATTTATTTTCAAATTTATCAAACTTTTCCTTCAAATTAAAAATAAAATCATTAAAACCAAATATTATAAAATAAATATTTTATTTATTTTTAGCTCTAAACATGTAATGAGAATTTTTATTTAATAACTGTGTTATAATAATTATATTTTAAATATAAAAATAAGAAAAAATGGCTTCAACCCAAAAATATCTTTGACAATTATATTCATCTATCATAATTATGGCCATTTCAATAAGTGTTCTATTTTTTCATTTTAAAAAACCATACTATAATGTTGTTATAGGATTACAAAAAGTATGAAAATTACCATTATTATCAAAAAAAATTCAAATTATTAAATATTAAATTCACCTACCTTATCATTATGAATCGAACCAATCATAAATACCATTTCATTTTGACCTAAATTATAAAAGGTAATAAATCTAGATGAAGTATCACTTTTATATTCACAAAAATAAACCCTTGTAAATATACTCTAATCATAAAAAATAACTAAAATATATTTATTTCCTAGAAGAATAGAAATTTTAATAAGACCAAATAAATCAAGTTATAGTAATTATAAAGTTATATTATAATTATCTGCTTGATTGGTATGAATGAAACTTCACGTTGCTTTCCTTTTATAAAATCATTAAAAACATGAAACTATTCTTTCATCATAGTAGTTAACAATACCACATTTTTATTTTTAGAGATATTATGTGACAATATGAAGTTAACATGACCTAATTTACAATTTAAAATAATTTTATCACTCGTTATAGCATTCAATCACATTTCATGTAGAAATATTGGTTTAGAAAATTATATATTATCACTACTGGAAAACTAACCTTTACCAACGGTTTGGAACCGTTGGTATAGGCCTCCAAACCGTTGGTATAGCCTATACCAACGGTTTGGAGAACCGTAGCCAAGTAAGCCGTTGGGATAGGTCTATACCAACAGTTTTCCAAAACCCGTTGGTATAGACCTATACCAACGGTTTTGGAAACCGTTGGTATAGTTAATATGAAATCTATATCAACGGTAATGGAACCGTTGGTATATAAATTCCAAAAATAAAACACCCGGTAGGATTTGATCCCAGGACCACTACTTTATAACTCAAAGACTTAACCACTAAACTAACATCACTTTTGTTTAAATAATTCCATAAAAATATATATGTATTGTTCTAATTATTTTAAATTTTGATATATATAATGTTCTCTGTAGGATGATTCCAAAAAAACACTAGACTTTTCCCAACGGTTGTCAAAACCGTTGGGAAAGGCCTAGACTTTTCCCAACGGTTTTGAGAACCGTTGGGAAAAGTCTACTGTTTTTTTTTTTGCAAAGCGAGGCCGTAGGTTGAAATGTGGAGGCCCTTTGCCAACGGTTTTGGCAAACCGTTGGGAAAGGGTAGCCTATCCCAACGGTTTGCCAAAACCGTTGGCAAAGGGCCTCCACATTTCAACCTTTCCCAATGGTTTTGGAAAACCGTTGGGAAAGGGTAGCCTATCCCAACGGTTTGCCAAAACCGTTGGGAAAGGTGGCCAAAATATGGGCTTCCCCAATGGTTTAGCCAAACCGTTGGGATAGGGTACCTATACCAACGGTTTGTCAAACCGTTGGTATAGAAGTGTTGGGAAAAATCATTTTTCCAGTAGTGTATAAATATATTCCTTTTGATTAGCATAAAATAATAACTAACTGTCCCTTAAAACTAACCGCATATATTTTTTTAATTAAACATCCATTCCATAATTACATAATTGAGATATACTAATTAAATTTTATATTCAACATTAAATATATAAAAACTTAATAAAAAATATATAATTGGAAATAATGACTTTTCCAAAACCTTCTAATTTTCCTATAGATTAATCTCCAAATGTCAGAGTGGATACATTAAATTTTTGTTAAATGATAATATTTTATGCGTCTCTAGTAATATTCATATCGAATCCACTCTCTATGTCCTATATTTCCTTCTTGTGATATTTAAGTAATATTTCCTACAAAAATCAATTATTTGACTATCTTGACACCCAAGATGCATTGGGACTGATCAGTTTAATAAAATAATTTTTAGGCACCCACAAAATGTTTAAAAGAAGAATTTAAGGTACTCTAGATAATAAATATTTTGAAATATGAGTCTTTATAAATCCCAAATAATTCCTAAATCTAAGATGACAATAATTTTTATAGTTTCCATTCATGATACACTGAAAAAATATAACATTAAAAGTTCAACTACATTTACATTCCACAAAATGATTTAGATACATCTGTGGTAACCTATGTTCATATCCAATTCCATCTTTATTTTTATTTATTTTATTCAAATACATAATTTTATGATACTTTTCATGACAATGAATAAAAGAATACAATCTTTTATTAATACTTTCAAATTCATTTTTTAAATTTTTATTCAAATCCTGAGAAGGTCTAAAATCATTGTAAATATTGCAATGAAAAGAATATGTAGTATTATTTAGTTTTTCATAAAATTTTTAAAGAAAATTATTTTTAGAAATAAGTTTTTCATTATTTTATTTAAGCTTATTATATAAATCAGACTCTTTGAATAGATAATTTTTCAATATTTCAATTTATATAATTAACTCAAAAACATTCATATTTTTAAAATCACAATCAGAATCAGAACATTCAAAATAAAATCCATAATCAATAAAATCATTCATAAAATCCTTGAAACAGAGGTTATAATATTCTTTATCATTTCATTATTATTTTATAGAACTGGATTCTTTAGTACAGTGCAAACTATTTTTCAAAGCCTTATTCTTATTATTTTATTTATTTGTATTTATTCTTTAGTTTTGGGTTGTCGTGGTTGATATAACCTTTCTTTATATACTCAAAACAAGTAAAATATTTGGTATTATAAATTTGACTACATTAATAATATCCCTTGAGGTTTTCCTTTTGATATTTGTTTCAAAAGAAGCTCTTAAATCCTTTATTTTTCATTCTTTTGTAGACTCCAGTTTCAATTTAAACCATATCTTCTCTTTCATTATCCTAGATTTCATGATTAGTGGATTCAGTAGAAATAAAGTTTACATATTAGAAAGAAACGCCTTTTCATTTCAAAGTCTCATTTTTTAGTTATGTTCTTGAATTATATTTCGTAATAAAGATGTTATCTAGTAAATTTATCAATATTATAACTTTTTAATTTTTTAAGTTTTTCATTGGGGACCTTATTTTTGAGTTGTTTTTTTCTTATTTCTATTAAAACTCATTTGACAAGTACTTTATTTTATAATTTTACTCTAAGAGAATTCATTCCATTCACAACACTTTTAAATTAATGGAAAATTTGGTTCAATGATTTATATTCTCCCATTTTGAAGTCATGGTACATTGATTGAAGATTTCCAAGATTAGTTAAAATCAATTTTTATGGTCCAAGGTGAGTAACTCAGAGATCTTCCAAATCTCATGAGTTATATATATACAAAAAAATTGAATAAACAAAATTATGATAATAGTATAATATAAAATATTGGATACATTGCAATTTAAAACATATTTTGTAGAATCATTTTCTATAAAGGTATCTGGGTATGCTTTTGGTAGTTTTTGGTTTTCACATGATTGACCAATGTTCTATGTTTTTCTATTTGTTGTATGCCTCCATTATAGATTGTCAGAAAATATAATCATTTCCATCAATGTGAGGTGTATTCTAAGAAATCCATGCATCATTTACATTCATTCCATCCATCTTAATGATCTTTCCACTTGACTATAAACTCTAGGAAACGGTTATCATAATAAAATATAAAAACTAACTCTATAACCAAGAGTATTAAGTTCTTGATATCTGGTGGTTAATATCAGAAATAGAAACAGTGGTAATAATATATCTTTAATAAGGTTCACATTTTTTTTACCAATTGTTGGTATTAATAGAAATATGGTAGAGCTAAACCAATAAATCTTAATAGATCCACCCATTAATACAAAATTTTGGATTCAATAAAAAATAAAACATAACTAAACCAATAAATCCTCTTATGGTCAGTTTCTATTAAAAAAATTTAGATTAGAAAGGCTGAATACATATGGACTAGACGGGGTGAGTAGACCAGATAAAAAAAGTAACCAAATAAAATTAATAACATGTTAATTAATAAATTTAATTAGAAGTGGAAAATAAATGAAATAATACATCATTTTTTATATTGTTGTGGTCTAAATTAATCCTTGTCCACTTTAATACCTCATTACTCTTCTATAGATAAATTGTGTACAATAATGATTTTTAAGTGGAATCATAACGTTGTTATAGAATACTTTTTCTACTAAACTTTTAACCATAAAACCTTACATGTTTATGGGGATTAATGGCCTAATTACTATAATGATATTAAACTTAAAACTTCACAACCTACAACATTATGAATCTAGAATTTTGGAGTCACAACCTAAAGAAATTGAAAGAATTATTTTGAATTAAAATGTATAAACATGATGTGAGATAATGTGTGAGATATGGAAATTAGTGATATAAACATGAGAAACTATGATAAAAATAATAAGAATGAGAGAATAATATGTAGTGGTTCTTGAGTAATGTATTGTTACATCTCTTTAATGTAGTAGAATAAGTCATAGAAGTTTTCATTTAGCACATGAAAACTTGTCTAGTAGATGAAAACATGATCGTACAAGACTTGGTTTGTAAAACACTTCAATTTTTAGAGTAAATATCTTTGAGTTATCAAGGTTTCATATTCTCATAACTATATACATTGAATGTTTCCAAAAGTCATTAAATTTGATAAAAACTAACATGCCAATCTCTAACCACATAAAGTAATTTAAATTTAAACTTCATCATTATCCATGAGAGAGAAAATTAGAATAATTGAATTATCAAAACAAAAATTACTTAAATTAAAAAATTAAATAACAATTCAAACCAATTTTATTTACTCATTAAGTAATTAAAATAGCCTCTAAAATATTAGGTCAAATAAATCCCGTAAAAATCATAAGACAATTTGACTTCTATAATTCATATTTTAAAATACTTTCCAATTTCATGTAGTGTAATTATTCAAAATTTATTTACACTACATTAAATACCAAAAAATTTATTTAAATAATTTCTATGAAACTATATATTAATTTATAAATAATAATATAATTAAATCAACATAAAATATAAAAATTTAAGTAATCAAAATATATGTTTTATGTTTATATCCATATAAATAATAAATTGATCACCAAATAAATATATTTAAAATACACTAAAATATTAATATAAGAATTAAATAAAATATATTATCAAAATGATGAAAAATAGAACATTTTAAATAATTTAAAATTTTAGAAAAATAAATAAAGTATTGAATTGGTTGTGAGAGCCATGTGACTATGATATATATATGCCTTGTGATCAGTTAACTTACTATGACATCAAAGCACGAGGTAGGTTCATATAATGTGTGGTCAGTATACTAATCCTGAAAATATTATAATGTTCAAGTTTTCATAATGAGTATAGTCAGTTAAAATTACAATGCATAGTAGTTTCCCTTCATATTTCATCATGTGGCAGCTTTCGTTCTCATAATAGGTTCATATATACACTTACAATAGGTTTAAAATAGCATCATGTAGTAAATTCAACATATAATGTGTTCACGTAAATAAATACACAATCATACACATAAAAAATAAAAATTTGTTCACCTAAAAACATTCAAGATGTATCCTAAAAAAAGAGATTTATATGTGGCCACAAAAAAATAAACACTCATGTGGTCATTTGACATCATAAGATTCGATGATTTTTTAGACCATCAAAATAATAAATTAATAATTTGGAATAGTTGACTTAAATGTAGATAAATTTAATAGATTTACAATGGATCAAATGATACCATAATCAAACTTCTATAATAAGTGATATCGTCAAATAATAGAGATGTAATATTATCTAAAATATATATAAAAACCAACTGTTAACATTATTGAGATACGATCTGTTGTTAGTGTATCTATATGTATAATTCATTCATCCATGAAGATGAATTATATATATATATATCTATTGGGTATCTAAAAAAAATGTTTCAAACAAATATAAGCTATGAAAATTAAGTTATCACAGATTAATAAATATAGAAAGTTTTTTATCTTTTATATGAAATCTGAATTATAAAATTATAGAAATTGTGGCTAAAGATATAATTAAAATAAGTTGAATAATTATAAAATATATTTCCATGAAATTATGATTAATATAAAATATTTTGAGATATTTAAATATCAAGAACATATAATATAAACAAAGAACAACAATTTTATATTTTTAAAAAATTAAAAAAGTAAAGAAAGATCTTATATAATTCTCCCCCTTTTGAATTTTTTTTAAAAATAAAATATTAACAAATATAAGAAAAATAAAATTAGGAACATAAGTGAAAAAAATATGTTTAAAATTTAAAAAACACCAACTTAATAAATTCATATTTAGGTAAGTCAAACAATTAAAACAATCCATTCAAAATAAATTTCTAAAATTCTAATCTAAAATTTAATTTTATAAAACTATAAAAAAATGGTTAGGTAAAAATATCCTTTAGTTTATTTGAATTTTGAATATATTCAAGAATAATATCCCATTTACTAACATAATATCAATTTAAATGAAAACACATGTCTATTTTCATATCTCTAGAATTAATCAAAGGGTTATTTAAAATAGAATTAGCTAATGAATTATAACAATAAATTGGTGTCTTTGAAATATTAAAACCATAATCATAAAAAGTGTTTTTAATCAATAAAGATTGATTGAAACAAGATACAGAAGATATATTCTCACTTTAATATGTTAAAAAATCAATATTCTTTTTTCATGAAGTCCATTAAATTAAATTCTTACTAAGAATGTTACACATACTTGAGTTACTTTTTTTATCAACTCTACATTCTACAAAATATATATCAATGTAACTAATAAAATTAATTTTTTTTGTCTACAATAAAATAATCCACAAGAAATATTTTCATTAACATATGTAATGAATAATTTAACATCTATTAAGTGAGAATCCTTAGTATCTTATTAGAATCAATCACAAAAAAACATTAAACATTATATCAGGTCTAAAAATAGTTAAATAAAACAGACATGAAATCATTCCTATAAATAATTTTGAACCAATATATTTTATAAGAGTATTAGAATCTAATTTTAAACTAATACACATGGAGTTTTTAAAATATTTATAAGAATCATGAAAAAAACATCTACCAACTCTTTAGCATATTTGGATTGACTCAAAAATATTCCATCATTTCATTGAAAAATTTGATATCTGAGAAATAATTTCAATTCTCCCCTATGACACATATAAAACTCATTTTCCATAAATATAAAAACACATTAAAAATTAAATCATTTTAAGGTCCAAAAAATCCATAAATAATTTAAAATTTAAAATATCATTATAAATAATTTTTATAAATAAAGTAAGATCAACTTTAGCATAAAAAATAATGATTTTTCAATAAATGTAATGTAATGATATCATACCAAGAAAGTGGTGCTATCTTATGAATAAAAAAAATTATAACATAAAAACATGATTTAAAAATTTCAAATTTTCAAAATAAATGGGGTGAGAAACATAAAAGTATTTATAAATAATTATTTAGAAATGCACATTTAAAATCCATTTAAAATAAATTAAAACCACAATGATTGGAAAAGAATTATAATTTATTAAATTATAGAAATAAGTGTAAAATAATAATTAAAATTAACTAATTCTAATTAATAATAACTGTGGGAAACAATTGAAGCTTTATTCTTAATAACCTATCCAGATTCAACTTTATTATTTTTTAAAATCCATTTAGTTCTAATAACATGCTTATATAAATAGTTTTCAACTAAAGACTAAAAATTTTTATGAGAAAATTTATTGATCTTATTATTCATAGAAACAATATAATTATAACCATTTAAATAATTATTAATATTATTATGAATAAAATTATAAATAAAAGTAGAATTATCACAAAAACAATTAAAACTAAATTTCTAGGATTGATACTATAGTTAATATTACCAATATCATTATAAAGGGGATGATATATATGAATTTTACATGATATAGTATCAGTTATATATGGATTGTAATCCCCCTCAATTTATTCATCATTATCCCTGGTTTTTTCTTTACCAAAATTAAAAACTCTAAAATTAGAATAAAAAAATCAGAAACAAAATTAAATTTAGATTATTTTCATCAAACATAAAATTCATAAGATTTAATATTATTATAATAAATAATAAACTTACAATAATATATTTTGGAAAACAAATATTATTTTAATTAAAAATAAAAACATTACAACAAAACAGTCTAAAATAACCAACATATAGAATTTTACCATTAAATAATTCATAAGGATTTTTCTTCCAAAAATTTTTCACAATAATTATATTTCAAACATAAAAATCAGAAAAATTTCATTTGACCCAAAAATACCATGGATAATTATATTCACTTAACATAGTTTTGGAAATTTCAATAATATTTTTATTTTTCCATTCTACAACACTATTTTTTGTGGTGTTGTAGGAGTGAAAAAATTATAAAAAAATATTATTTTTATAAAAATTTTCAAATTATGAATTATTAAATTCATTTACATTATAAATAAAACTCTAAATAACCATACAACATTTTTTATTTTAATTAAATTAAGAAAATAATAAATTTATATAAAGTATAATTTTAATGTGCAGGAAAATAAACAAATTAAATTATACTATGATCATCAAAAATAAATAAATATTATTTCATTCCACTAAGGATATAAATTTTAGTATGACCATATAAATCAATAATTCCTAATTAGAAAGGTCGATTAATACTTATCTGATTGAATGTTATGAATAAAACTCAATGTTGTTTACCTTTCATGAAAGCATAAAAAACAAGAAGTTTTCCTTTCGTTGGAGTTTCTAATTATAGAACACTATCACTTTTAGAGATATTATATAATATTATGAAGTTAAAACAACCTAATCATTGATGAAAAATAATTAAATCACTCTACATGTCATTCAAACTCATAACCTGTTAAACATTTTTTTTAGAAAAATTAATAGTAAAAAAAAATTCCTTTTAATTAGGATAAAATAATAAAGATTGATCCCCAAAAAAATAAACACTTATTGTTTTCAAATTTAAGTTCAATAACTTCAATTCATAATTTAGATATTATAATTAAATTTTTTTTAAACCTTTAATATATAAAACCTTAGTAATAAAAGTCGAATTACAAATACCAACTTTGCTAAAACATTTTAATTTGTATTTGGAATTATCTAAAAATTTAATAATCCCTCCATAACATTTTTTGTAAGTGATAAAATTTGATGGTTCTCCATTCATATTCAATGATACTCCAATTTCCATATATCATATGTCATTTTGGAGATATCTTAGTCAGTTTTCCTTTAAAAATAAATAACTTGACAACTTTGGTACCAAATCTACATTGGGTCCAATCAGATTAGTAAAACAATTTTTAAGTACCCACATAGAATTTAATCAAGTATTTTAACAATATATATATATATATATATTATGAAATACAAGCCTTTGTAAATTTGAATGTCTTTTTAAATCTATAAGAATATTTATTTTAATTGTATCCTTTCATATCATGTTGGATACATATATATGTACAACCATTTTTACTTTTCACAAAATTATTTTGATTCATTTGAGGTAATCCTATTTCATAGATAACACCATATTTTTTTTTTATATTTAGATACATTATTTTATGATACTTTTCATGGCCTTGAATAAAATTACATAAACATTTATTAATAATATTAACTTTCTTTTTCAAAATTTCATTCAAATCATAAGAATATTTCATATAATCGTACACATTATAATGATAAGAAGATACATTATTAAATATTTTTTAATTCTATTGTAAAAAAAAATTATTTTCATAAATAATATTTTCATTTTTTTCCTAAATCTTATTATATAAATCAGATGCTTCGAAAACATCATTTCTCAATATTTCAATTTCTTCAATTGACTAAGTAACATTTGTATTTTCATAATCATTATCAAAATTATAAAATTAAAAAAAATATTATAAATAAGCTCATTCAGAGAATCCATGAAGTATAGGTTACTATATTCTTTCTCATTACCAAATTTTTAACTAGAATAGGCTTCATTGGTATAACTCGAACTAGTTTTTGAAGCATTATTATCCTTACTTTTCTATTTTTCTTTATTATTTAGATTTTAGTTGTCATACTTGATATTCCCTTTTTTATGAAAATGTGTTTCATATGTTTGATAGTATGATTGTGGGAGTTTAAATATTGAACAATCATTCATGTTAGTGTAACCATTTTCAAACGAACTCCAATGAGTTTTGTTCGCAGAGCTGGAAACACCCAACGGTTACCTTATTTGAGTTTTTTCAAAAATCTACTTTCCAAAGGTAGTTTTTCATTAGTAAATGGCTCCAATAATTACTAGGGACTCATGTTGGTCATGGTAATGGTATTTGAGGCTCATCAAATCGTTTGGGGTGAATTCTTTCCTAAATTGGGAATCTCTTATATATTTAAGATATGTTTGTGAATATTTTAATAAATATTAAACATGACACGGGTTATCCTTAAATTAATAATCAATTATTATCATGTATGAAATTTAGAATCATCTGTATATTTCTACGGTTATTCATTAACTAATACTTCTGTATGTATTTGAGGTTATTCCTCAATGGTAACATTTTGTAAACATATTGGAGATTCTTTGGTCATTGATTATTACGATGTTGGTATTAATATTTATAGTGGGGCGCTCAAGAATTTATCATCATCCAAGGAGACAGGGGTTGTTCTAATGTCATGATTAGGCCCATGAGATTGGATTTCTATATATCCTTTTAAAATGAATCATAACCTACATAGTTTAGTGCAACTTAATAGTGAACATCATACATTTTAAGGACATGTTATTAGGACCAAAACATATAGTTTAACATTATGCAACCAATAATCTAGGAAAAATAATCCTACTAAATGTTTGGTGTGGGACTTATTAAAAAGTGATCTAGGAGACCTAGAATATATGTGGTCTCTTAGGTTGGAAATGAACCTACTAGGAATGTGGACTATAGAATATAAGGGTTGATTTTGCGGTGTTAGGTTTGAACATCAGAGTGGCTTCCTACGTATCACATTTATTCAGGAATCAAAGGCCATTTAGTTTTAATGTTTTGATGACATGCTCCTTTGGAGGTCATCTGAAGGTTTTTCTGATAGGTAATGTGGCACTTTGAGTGGATTGTGACATGGTTTTGGGAATTATACTGAATAAGAGGCCCATTTGAGTGGGTAAGGTCGATGCATATCCTGAATAGGAGGGCCTTTTTTATGTCTCACAGAGGATATTGTCATTTGAGATGGATACATGGTTTTTAGGGCCAATGACTATTGAGGCCCTCCAAGGGAAGGTGATATGAATATCAGGAAAAGGATTCTCTACCAAGACAAGTATATGATCGTGTAGATTTCATGATCATCAATAAAATATATGATCATGTGATTCAAGATCTGTATGAGAAACAATAGGAAGTATAAGATCTAAGAAACCACCTGATCTCCTTTATCCATTGGTGGAAGAGGCCAGGGATATATAAGAGCAAAAGGTAATTAATTTTCTCATCTCCTATTTTGATTTCATAACATATGGGATCGAAGATTATAGGGGTGTGACCTCCTACAAGAAAGACTAGGGGCTTAATATAATATGGATTCCCTATTATTGATATCAAGGAACAGAGGAGGATAAGGGATTATCCCTCATCAAAGGGAAAAGAAAGCACCCCCTCACTATATGAAATGGTAGGTCCCTAGTTTTAGAGACGATAAGGGAAGAAAAAATAATTATCCATTATGTGTAATTCCAGGAGGTCCCTAGAACTACCACTAGGGTTGGGGTGCTCATTACATAAATGATTCACAAATGTACATACCCTAATGACCCTACCCATCAAGTAATACAAGTGTGAGAGATATCATACTGAAGGAATTCACAACCAAATGGGAGACATAATTATGTGTCTTTTTGCATGATTAATAAAATCTGGAGGCTTCAGTGGAGGTTTTAATTTCGGTTCCCATTGATTGGAGTCTTAATTGAATAGGTGTCTTCCCATTTGGGGCGTATAAAATGATCCTAAAGGAGGATCATGTAGGTGAATACTGGGGGAGCTGAATATGGATCACATAGGTGAAGGTTCGGTGAGCTAAAGGGGGTATCACATAGGTGAAGTTTGGGAATGATAAAGGGAATATAACGTAGGGTATACCTAGATGAGATGATGACATTCTTGATTGATTGGTAACTTGGGTGACAACACTTGTGTGTGGCCTTGATCATGGATCCAAGGGTCACCTCAAGTGTCTTGGGATGACAATCACTCTTGTTCCAAGCTCAAGAAGGGGAATTTTCCCTAGAGTGATTGAATTTGAGAAGGTGGATCAAGTAGGTGATTGTGTAATTAGAACACTGAATGATATTTAATCATTCTACCGCTCTCAATTCCATGTTATTTAGAGGCTTGGAAATCCACCTAAAATATATTTATGGCTCGGGCGAAGGATTGGGTGAAGTCGAGATTTGAGGCTTCTCCGGGTTTTCTAGTCATCTCAAATAAGGAGCCCTAGGGTACGTCTCACTAGTTATCCAGCAGGTATACCTTGGGTTAAGTAGGTTCCATGCATGGGTATGTCTCACTGGATATCATGTTGGTATACCATACATGAGTCTCCTAGGAACACCTGTCGAGGGCCTTTGAAGTGATGTTGGCACACATGCTGGACCATCACAGTGATGTTACCGTGCAGGCGATGCCTATGTGGTGATGCTACTTTGGGGTTACATGGTTCACCTAGGAGAGTGCATTAAATCCTTTATATTCCTCACTTATATTTTTCTTGATGAATTCCCCTTTGAAAATTCTCGTTCTCAAATGAAAAAAAATGAGGCTTAACAAATTCTTGCACCCTTAGGATTGGATATAATCAAAATAAGAGGGTTTATTCCTAAGGTAGAGGAAAAAAGGAAAATGGTGGATCCTTTATTCACTGGCCCCTACATTTTCATGAACCTTTATACTTAGGATTTATGAACATGAATAGTTTAATTCCTCTCAAGGGAGAAGTGAAAGGATGCACCATATTTATGGATCGTGTTAGAGGATCACACTGGTAGACCATGTAGGTCAATTGTGTGAATATATAATATAGGGGTAACTTCATATATAAATAGTTCTAATTGACCCTTGAGTTCTCTTTTTCAACTTCACATTGTTGTTTTCATTGTGCTGCTAATATATTTGTGCTTTCTAATTCACTTAATTTTTGTTCATGCAGGCCAAGTATGCACTTGTCTGGATGACACTTGCTCTTGGGCAACTGATATGTGCAAAGTAACTTGGTAGATTGACCTACATGAGGTCACTTGGGTGATTAAAGTGTGTTAGTACACATTAGTAAGTTTCATGTGTGAGGTAACATGGGCGAGTGACCAGCTCAAGGCCAGGAATTTTCCAATAAATTTAAATTTATGAGTTTTTTTCAAAACCATGATTTTCCTATAATGAATGACTTGGTACATTCTTAAAGATTCCCCATAGAAAGACATAAGGTTAAAGTTATTTATTAAAAATCTAGTGATCATATCAAGGATATTGTTGATTTCATTAGGCCATATTATTACAATGTAGGCAACACCACTCTCCCAGACATGGAGAATCGCATGAAGAAACATTATCACGAATATCCTGAGAGTAACTAACTACAACTCTAAAAACAAAAAATATAAATGACTTGTTCATACTATAATTTAGGAATTATATTTAACAATACTGTTTCCAATAATACAATAACATTATCACTACAGACATCTTAGTTAAGGGCACATACATCAACATGGGAACATCATCCATGGTCGGCATAATGAATCACAATAGTTGTGCCCCAAAATTTGTGCCTCATACCACTGAGTAAAATCCATACTATTTCTCATATATATTTCATGATTCCAAGACAGATCTATCATAGGGATGGAGGGAATACAAGGACCTCTACCTGGAATGGGGTGTCATTCCGAAGAGGATGTGGGAATACAGGGTGCACCAGACCTGTGCTGATTTTACAACCGAAATGTAGGTTGTTGGCATTTATGAGGGTGTCTTCATAGATCATAAATATGTATAAAGTAACCCATATATTATTCAAAATTTTTTAGGCCAATATATCCAATAGACCCACTCCTTCCATATGATGCTTGGAGAAGTGGGTATCTGTCTGTGGGTTTTCTACAAGATTTATAGATCTCTCATCCTCGAAGATATGTATGATGATTTTATCCCACCAAAATCCATATGGGACTATAATGAAAATATTATGGTTTTAGCCCATAATATTTTGATGACAACCTCAGATGTCAAGAATGAATACCCTCATCTAAGGGGGAATGTTCATTCTGAAGCATGGACGAATGTTTTCCAAATTCCAAAGGGGAGGTCCCCACATGCAAACGTCCCATGGGATGTACCACAATAGAGAAGTGGGGAGTTATAGATAAATTCTTGCCCACATTAGAACATGGAAATTAATGTTTATGGGGGTATGAAATGATGTCTAACATACCCTCCATGATTCATCTTGAATTTTATTAGTAAAGTGGATAAACATCTATATGCTTCCAGTTCATAAATCCAATGGCGACATGAGGCTGGAAGAATTCATCATAGTATCCAAGCTAGTAGTGGGGTAGTACATTGGGTTGGAATCCCCTATCTTGGTGAAGATCAATTAGTTCCTATTTCATGTGCGCATAGTTAAGGATTTTAGAAGTGTGTGTCCTTTCCAAGTACTATGGTGATGGATTGCAGCACATTTTTTCTCTTACACCATTTTGAGTGGAATCAAATTTCCTAGGGACTAGTTTTGACCATTTGTTAAGACCATTTATGGTATCCATCCAATGTCCATAAAGTATGGTGACTCCATAAAGTGATTGAATATATTTAAGGAACTCATCTTCATTCTTTGTGGGGATACAAAAATTGAGACATTCACCAGTGATGACAAAGCTAGAAATGAAGTGAGATCATATATGATTTCTCTCAGGTATGGCATGCCTGTAGGCCAAAATGATGGCAAGGTTATATGTAAGGGATATGATTTATATATTTTTTCACTCAAATTCATGTTCCTATATAAAATAACTCTATCCCCACTTATGAACATTTGATCATAGAGGCATCCAATAGTGGCCAATAAACTTATATTCTCAGATATATGGAGGTGAATCAGGAAGTGATTAATCTAACTCTAGGGGGTGTGTCCACTTGGTTGACCTCCTGGTATATTGAATCCTAGATTTCATCGTATCCCCATGGGAAGTTGAGAATGATAATCCCCTGAGTCAGAGATGTGATGATATCTATGTGGGGGAATCATAGCAGAAAGGATCCACCCATTCTAGGGAGTGATAGTTATGAGGCCTTAAGCTTTCCCAAAATACCCTATGCACATTTTAGTTGACAAATCAGGCTCAAAAGGGATAAATTATATTATATTGATCCTATATGGTCCATCCATCATCACTAAAAGGTGACTCAGTCTCTATTTTCCTACCCTTAAACTATGATGAAGAGATCTAGGAATCTTGTGAAATCAAGGAGTATCGGGTCTGCTTCACATCATGCCAGAATAACATCGGATTCCGTGCAACTAAAGGTAGTCCAAACATGGAAGGTCGGTCATTTTTATGACATGTACCATTGGTCACTCCTTCATGATGTGTTATAGATTCTACATATTAGGGATGTTTGAACCCCACCTAACCTCTGCAAGGATGTTGAACTAATCGATGTGAGGATATATATCCAGGAGTTTTAGAATCTCATTTATGTCGCCAATGATTAGATCCCCTCTATGAGGAAAGTAGAGGATTTAATGAAATTGGGGGTCATTGATGGGGTTTATGAGCTATTAATTTATAAATTTGATGGCCTCATCATTCTTTATGATATAATATTTCCCTTCTATTTTTTTCCTTGCTCATCCAATTATTATTATTTAATAATAATGTTTATTAATAACAAAAGGGTGACCCTAACTTGTAGCGGGTCGGGAGAGAATCATCTGAGATCCCATCACCAAAATATGCCCTGATAAGTACCCTTATGGGGGTTGAGTAATTAACTCATGAATCAAGAGAGATATCCTTAGTCCATAGGATTATGGAGGAGGATATTGAAGTGGATTCCTCTTGACTGACAACTATTATACCTATATTTGGGGAGGTAAGTTCTAGACTTCCTCTATATAATGTGAAGTAATGATGGGGAGTGAATAAATTTTCCAAGTGAATCATTGTCAGGGTGAGTTTTCTTGACACTATTTATAATTTATCTATCTATTATAAATTTTTAATTTCTCCCATGGTTCGTAGTATCCACTCCCATGTCCTCTCTTAAGGTCTTAGAGATGGTCCTATGATAATAGAGAAGGAACTTTCGGACAAGACACGAATTCATGCTATTGAGTCTACCCCTTTTATAAGAGAAGCATCAAGGGATGATGCCGCATATATTACCTTCATTATAGAGAGGTATTAGAATCATAGTAAGGTAAAATGGACACTATATGATGTCATGTACCAATCACTAACACCCCTTCCATGGGATACTCAGATCTGTCACATGCAATAGAGGACCATGTGACCACTATTACTAGACTTTTCACTATTCTAGAAGGGGAAGACATGGATCACAAATTGTCTAATGAAGGTTTTGGTGATAATATTTATCATATGGGGACTAAAAAGGATGTTCCTATTAGGGTACTATAAATGATTCTGATGGAGGATCCAATTTCGGTTCAGAACCTAGCATCTTGGACAACCATAATGGTGAGGATTCTATGAGACTTGAAACAATATATAATTAAATAATGGAATTAGTTAATCTATATATTGATATTTCTAGATCCATGGAATATTTTTGGAACCTTAATAAGGAGTTGGATGGATGTGGGTTTTCCATTTTAGTGTTTTCTCTCACGGTCGACCATCTCATGTCCAATGCATTAAATAAATAATATTTATTGGTGAATATCTATATATAAAATATTTTACCAAGGAATTAAATGACCATGGTGTTGATGCCTATATTACTCCTACTTCTGGTGGAGCAATTGTTGAGGTCCCGAGTGAGATATTCTTAAGGGCCTTCCATCCTGTGCCCTGAGAAAACTCATGGGAATGTTCCTTAGCAGGAAATCCCAATTTAAAGTAATGGGACTGAGTATATTGGGAAGGAATATAACCACGATAAATATAAATCGATTTTTGAGTGACATAAATTTAAATTATTTTATTTCTCTTGGATATCTTGAAATGTCTTTGTCTAATTTCATTCATCCTTTGGCGCTGGAAATTACAACAGCTGAACTTGAAGGGGAGGCCTTATCCTTAACTCAATTTCTTACCCAAGAAGGAGAGGAAAACATTCTAGGAAATAAAATGCATGTTTCTTCAATAACACAATAGATTCGGTTGTACACCTATCTCTCTATGACTAGCTCCATAGCTATCTAGTAAGATCAGGATACTTTCCATGAAATATTTCGATTTGTATAGCAATACATATGACAGTTAGACTCAAGGAAACCCACAGAATATTTACCTTTAAGACCCCCTTATATTTATAACATGTTCTTCATGATAGGATATGATATATTTGACTACCACATGGATCATTCTATCAATATGGAGATCATTCACCAGTGGGAGAAAGACCGTGTGTCATAAGAGTGTCTTATCAAGGAAAAATTCCTCATCAACACTAACAATCTATAATCTAGACAATCCATATTATAGCTCAATAAAGACAAGAAATTGATGTGGAAAAGCAATGGTTGATGAGAAATATGCTCAAATATCATGCGTCAAAAAATATATGGATTTAATCCAAGGGTAGATCATAAAAATTCATTATCTTCTAGAAGGGGTTCAAGAAAAAGTGGAGACTTACATTACAACTGTGGAAAAGAACTCCACTTGGATGAGGAGGTTGAGGCTTCCAAACTTCCCGACCTTTGATAGAATATTGATGTGTCCTAGGAGAACCTCTTACAAAAAAAGTTATATGGAAATGTTTTTTAGAATATGATATAGATAAATGGATTTTTTTATGCTCCATTGATTTTTTTCTCCATAAATGAAGAGGACTTTGTTTCCAAGTCATCTTTGTCTATATCATTGTTTTCATATGTAAATATAAAAAAACATTGAAGATTATTTTTCAGCTAAACAACCTTGAATAAATGATTTTCAATCACAATAATAGGGATGGGGGTGCTCAATTTTGTTCCTAGGTTTTAAGACCTAGAGAGCATTGTTTGATTATTTCTAGAGTCACATGGTGGACCATATGAACTTTTTATCTTTTGGGTCATTTCCCAAATTATTTCCCAAGTAAAATATGAAGAATACATAGAAAGTGGGACTCTATTTTTTCTTAGGCCTCCCTTTGTGGGGTTTCTAACTAAAATATTTTATGAATATTTATTTTTGTAGATTAATTTTTTTATATACCATGTGTAGTGCAAGTCTAGTGAGATGATATTCAACTTTTACCCAGGGTTCCTTTCTGCGTGTTTTCATCCTAGTGAATTATATGTATCTTTTTTATGGGAGGCTTAGAGTCTTTGAAGATAGACTAATGTTAATGGTATTATATGTTGAATATAATTACCATGAGTTGTGGAATAGTTATCCAATAAGGGATTGTTGGCCAAAATGTTCCATCATTCTTTAAATGCACAAAAAATGGAATTTTGAGTCATGATTTTATGATTTTTGTATCTAAAATATGATATGAGACAAATATGGGAGGAATTATAATTATATTTATTCAAAAAAGTGGTTTCCAAAATGATGTTTTTAGGGTTTACAGAGATAGAAGAAGTATATTCTATGGATGAATATACCTTTGGTTGATAGTCCCTTTTAGTGGGTGACTTATGAAAATACAGACTAGGGAGCATCATTGCATAGTCAAAATAGAGGATTCCTCAAGAATATAATATACTATTACTGATGGATTGGTATTTTACGAAGATTCAGATTTCTCAAGACCACAAAGAGTGGTCTGGGAAGGGAATTTTCTAACAATAAAGGGAACATCTATTTTGGAACTTTTTGTGAATGGGAAACTGCTCCTTCACACATTTTTTATGTAAAAAGGGGAATTCTATTTCGATCATGAGATTTCAAAGGAGGGGTATTGGGAGAATTCAAACACCTCCCACCCAGATCAGGGTTGTTTCCATGAATAGATGAACACTAATAATTTCAAGTATATGGACGTTAGTCCTACAATGGAGTAACTAGGAATAATTATGTGTATTGATGGAATGAGAATTAATTTACATTCAGTTTTTTAGGGTGATGTGGTGGATGACCAACATCATGAGGAAAGGATCCTCCCTAACAATTCAATTTCATGCATCGAGGACATAAACTGTTCAGTTTAACTTCATATGATCTACAATTTATTGTCAATTATATTTGACTAAAATATTATAATTTTACCATTCTTGGTTATGTGAACAAGAATGTTCCATAATTTTCATGCATGAAGAGGGAAAAGTGTACGCCCTAAAATGGCGGTTTCGGGATCCAATGATTGATATGACAGAGGTACTCCCGGAATGACCATGTACCATGTTGGAAAATATGTTTCCAATATAATTTTATTTGTGGATTATTGAGATAGTAGATGTCTATCCATTAGATGATTATGCCTCTGGTTGATTGGAAATTTCTGTGGGAGACTTATTCAAAAACACACAAGGGTGTATCAATGTATAGTAAAAAATGACATATTATGACTGATAGTTCCTTTAGTGGGAGATTTATGAAAATCAAAACTAGGGTGTATCAATGCATAATCAAACAAATTTGTTCTCAGTAATATGAAATTCTATTACCAATGGATATATAAATATTATGGAGATTCAGACCTCCCTAGATATAGAGTTTGGTTTGTAGAAGTATGGTTTGTAGATATATGGTTTCTACATATGGAAGGATAATTTCATATTAAAATTTCATATGAATCAGGAGAAATGTTTCTATTGGTAGGTATGAACCATACGTTGGTAGGATGAATTTTTTTATTATAAATGAACTCAGGATTATCGATTCGAGAGTCATTATATATATTTCCAAAGTGAGAATCAATCTATTCATAGTTCTAAAAAATTATTCCTTATTCTGATAAAATTCTTGTGTGGATAAAGGGTTATTTTTTTAAATATGGGCTCACTAGCCGCGTGAGAACCCATACTATAACCTACAATATAGATCTGGCTCACATATAGGGGATTGAGGTATATTTCCCATATTGTGTCTAGACTAGTATTAGAGATTCAAGAATCACTACATATATCATCAAAATGTGAATCAAGCCACACATAATTCTAGGAAATCACATCATGAAAAAGACATAAACTGTGATGTTTAGAATCATGTGTTAAGGTAATTTTGTGTGCCTTTTAATTTCATGAATCCAAGACAGTGTTAACCCTAATGTGAACTGATATGCCTTAATCGTGTGGGGATTACTCACCAAAACTCCTAATGTAACGTCCCCTGTTTCGACACTCTATCATGTGGCTAGAAAGGGTTGGTTAATAGACCTCAAGCCTAGAGCCCCATACACTAGAGGCTAGTGTCTATCAGCAGAGGTGTGGTAAGTATAGTGGGGAAGCTATAACCCCTGGTTACCAATATACAACATAGTGGAATAATGAATCAGAATAAATAAATATTATAGTGAGGAAATAAAGGAAAAAAATATAATACTACAGAAAAGAACAGTAGAATACAACTATAAAATCCAAAAAATAATAAAGGAATAATGTAATGACATTCTAGAATGTAACTGAATTTCATTCTAGATGTAATGAAATTAAAATACTAGAAGACTCAAAAAAAGACTCAACAGACCATGGTCCTAAACCCTATATCAGTCCCACCACTAAAATTCATCTGATCCAATAAGAAAACAGTCAATAGTATGGTCATTTTCCCTTGTCTAATCCTGCATTCAATTAATATGATTGGAAGCCATACATAGGCCTGAATAGGGTGTTATTAAAACTAAATAGGTCAACACCACCATGAGTAAACAAATTGGTCTAATAAAAATCATATTAAATTATTCAATAAATAGGTGTATTAGTTAATTAAGTAATTAAATTAATAACACATCATCTTACATTGATTCCATTGAAAAATATCCTTGAGCACGTCACACAACCATGAAAACCATACTAATATAACCATTGTAAAATAACTTGCCTCATCACCATCCTAAAATGTCTTTGAGGATGTCTTACAACCATGCCAACTATAACCTTATAAACAAGTTATAACATAAAAATCTAGTTCAAACCCACTATATAATCATTTAATCAATTAATCTATGTCGAGCCTGTTATATTAGTATTTCATCATGTGTCACTAGGCCTCGCCCATTATATAGGCATTTCAACATGTCAACTAGGACAAGACTTCTAAATTAGAATTTCAACATGTGTTACTTGGCATATATTTCTATATCAGCATTGTAGCTTGTATCACTAGGACAACACCCTATATATTCATTTCAGCATTCAATCATAACATAAGTTATAGAAATAAGGATATCACAATATCAAATCATATGAATCAATGGTCAATTATGAAAATTAAAATTTAACTCTAATGTAAAAATTTCATATATCAATTGGTTATAACTAATAACATGATAGTTATCTCAAAAAACAAGCCAATACATGGTAAAACTATATCACGTATTCACCCGTAATACATTTCATTCTAAACACACATTAATACATTAAAAAATTCAATTATTTTCAAGGTTTATATCACTCAAATGGTAGCTACAAGCTAGGTCAATGACCAATTGGATCTAAAGGGAATTCATGGAACAATTCAATCCATTATTTCAATTTATTCAGTTCATGATATGTGGGTGAAATTTTAATATTTCACTTACATGACAATTATCAAACCCTAGGGTTATGGTTTGGACCCCCAAACTTAACTGCCAATCAAACAACACTTCCAACAGCTAACACCATTGGGAAGAAGGTGTGGATGATCATAAGAAGAATCCTTGATCAAAACTGATCAAGATCAAAACCAACAATGCACATGGTCAAAGGATTACACAATAAAATTTGGAGAAATAAGGGTGTGAAATGAAAACAATACCAAAACCACTTACCATGGATTGATCACACAAGAGGGATGTCTGGAAGGGAGATTTTCACTCCAAAAGATTCTATAGGTTTTCCCTAGGTTGAGAGGAGAAGGTTGCATAGAGATAGAAATAAAATTCAACCACACAACATACTTTAAAAAAGTATTTTAGGTAATTACATGTTGTGTAATATAGTTACACATTGTGTAATTATTTTTAATGGGATAGGCCAAAAAACCTATTGCCTCGACTAAATATTAAAATTTCCTGAACATTACATGATTTGTAATCCATTTACATGAAATTTAATTGTTATGTAGAAGCGTTTTAATCCCATTTCCTTATTAAGCAACTAACCCCACATAAAGCTTCTCAACTTACCAATAACGCATGGTAACTCTTGATCCATTAATATTCAGACTCCATTAACTATAACAAAATTACATCCATAAAATTTAGTTCATTATCCCGAACAAGGCTCTCCATCTCCAAACAATACTCAACCGCCAAGGATAAAAAAACTCAAATAGGGACATAACTGGAAAAATAAATAATCTTACAACCACCCCACCATATCACATCTTATCCCTTAGCTTCGTCAAGCATCGTTATGGGGTCTTGGTGAAAAAGTCTGGTAATTGTTCTCACATATCAGACTCCCTCTCCTAGGTCTCGTCCTAAACTTTCCCATGCTGCCACTTCACTCAAACCAAGAGTATAATCTTACGCATAGATACTTCTCACTATGGTACACAATTCATATTAGATGTTCCTCAAAGGATGCATCGACACTAAGATCAATGTGTGACACATATATCATATGAGAAGCACAAAACAATTAAGGTGATTAGAGGGGGTTATGCACAACCCCCTCTAAATTCATATTCTATATAAATTAGAGGGGATATTTGAGACCATTTACAATCATAAAATTTATAGGGGGTTATGAACCACCTCTAATTTCTTAATTTATAGGGGGTTTTGAACCCCCTCAAAAAAATTTAAAATTAATTTTTTAATATCCCTTGTGATTATAGGGGGGTTTGAACTGAATCTAATTTAATAATATTGTGGGGTTTCATAAATACTATTATTAAATGAGATTAGCGGTGGTAAACAACCCCTCTAATATCATAAATTAGTGGCGGTTAAAAACTCTCTCTAATGTATTAAATTATAGAGGGTTGAAAACCACCTCTAATGTATTAAATAAGGGGGTTTTAAAACCCACTCTAATGTATTAAATATGAGAAGGTTCTAAATCCCCTCTAATATCTTAAATTAGAGAAGATTGTGAACCCTAATTATTTAAAAAACCGAAATTCCATTATATATATATATATAATTAAAACATTATATTTAAATGCATTTAAATACATTGTATGAAAATATTATATAAAATATTTATATTATTGTATTTAATTGAATTTATATGTATATATAAATATAATTTTAAAATTTTATGTACATTAATAAATATTTATTTTTATAAATTGTATTTCATATATTATTAATTATATATAACATAAAATCATAAACATATTATAAAAATATATACATAAGTATAATGTATTTACAAAATATATCCTATAAAAACCCAAGATTGAAATTTTTATCATTTATATGATTATAATAATAAATATATTTTTTATATAACATGTTTATGATTTTATATTATATATAATTAATATTATATGATATACAATTTATACAAATAAATATATATTAATGTATATAATAATATATTATTAAATTTATTGGAATACATATATATTAGTGTGCATAATATTATACAATTATATTTATTGAAATAAATATATATTAATTTTCATAATAATAAATAAACTTATTGAAATAAATGATATTAATATTTGTAAAAATTTCATTCCAGATATCATTAATTAAATATCTGTATAAATTTTATTTTATATATAATATTTTTTTAAATTGTACTTTATATATTATTAATTATATACAATATAAATATTTTTATACATTGTATTATATATATATATATATCATATAATATTAATTATAAATTAATTATATATAATATTATACAATTTATAAAAATAAATATATATTAATGTATATAATGATAAATATATGTATTGAAATGCATTATTTAAATATATTTTTAAAGACATTATATAAATATATTTTTCAATAAATAACATAAATATATTACATATATATATATAAATATATTATATAAATAAAAATGTACATAATATATAAATATGTATTTAAGTAGACAAATAATTTACATTAATATACAAATAAATATATAAATACACATATAAACTTTATAGTTTATATAAATGGATAAATTCAATATAATATAAATGTATATATTGATTTATATAAATATATATGTTCATTATATATTTATATGTGTTTAAATATGTATTCAAATATTATTTATTTGAATTAGCTTCTAAATATATATAAATATAAATATAATATTCAAATTCATTCGGTATGGTGGTTGAGTCGTTGGACACACTTATTGTAGATCCTCAATTGGAAACCTGCCTGGAGAAAATTTTAAAATACTTTGGAATTGGAGCGGTGGGGGCCTAGGGGATGGAGGAATGGTGTGGGTCTTGTACGGGAGGGGTGGGGGAGGGAATAAGAGGGAGATTGTATGGGAGGGATGGGGGCATGGGTGACATAGGTTACATGGGTGTACGGAAGGGAACATAATGGGTGAGTTTGGAGACTCACATCGGAATAGGAGGGGTGGGTGGGGGTTCTCAAAGGTTGAATTTTTAAAAAACCAAATAAATATTTAGAGTTAGTTCAAGATAAAGGCCTCTAATATGGATACATTAGAGGGTGTTAAACCCCTTTATTTTTTTGTAAATAGGATTAGTTCCAGAACCGCCTCTATCATGTGATATATATAACTCAATTAGCAGCGGTTTCCAACATCCACTAAATTAAAAAATATGTTAGTGGGGGGTTAACACCTCTTCTACACTAATATTATGTGCTCAAATTAGTGGGGGAGTTTTAACCCTCTCTAATACAACTCCCACTAAATTGGATAATACATTACTAGCGGTTCCTTAAAACCGCATCTAACAATAGTAAGGAGCCACATTAGCAGAAATTCCTTATAACCGCCCCTAATGAGTTTATAGGGGGTTATAACCCCCTATAATAAGGTCATTTTTTCAGTGAAGGTTCTAGATAATATCTCCAAATATGAGACACATGTAACATGTGATTCATGTAATTATAGTGATGTTGAAGGGACAAACAATATGCCACTAGAATGACCCAATCCATTATCATAAATGGTCTGATAAACCTAGGTACTAGATTTCCATATTTCATGATTCAATGTTGTCCCACCATAGGTAACACCCTAAAGAAAACACGATGACCAACCTAAAACTCTATAGGACGTCTTTGACAGTCATTGTAATATTTCTATCCACTCTTCATTGTCAGCAACCACTATCTGATCAACTAAACTTTCTCAGACATCTACTACACAAAGATTGTCCCAACATGAATTAACTCACCTACCCCCTACCAGAAAATAGTTGAACAAAATATCCTTCCATTAAAATTTTTTAAAGGTACCATCTGTATTGATGCCTATAAACTGTTATTATATTCAAACTCCATTAGTGGAATATACTACTCCCATGAACCACCAAAATCCAGCACACTAGATTTCAACATATCCTCTTGAACCTTAATAGTTATATTATATTGACCATAAGTCTGAAGATGATAAGTTTCACTCAAAATAACCTATAATCCCTGAACCATATGAAGACCCCTCTAGAAATGTGATTTGAAACATGTATCTCTATTTAAAATGATACTCCTCAAAATAGTTTGCAGCCAAACTACCTTACACATGTAAACACTACCCATATCATCAACTATAAAGGTGTTCCTAATAGAAAATAAACAGACTTCCTTAATCAGTTGATACCTAATCATCCATATAACATAATTCTTATGGGTATTCATGTGTTATCTTCTCACAAAATCCATAGTGACATCAACCATTTCCACTCAGAAATGGAAAAGGATGAAAAATCCCAACTGGCCTTTGATTCTCTGTTTTCACTTGCTGAAAGGAGAAAAATCTTTCCAAAAATCTTGCTACTTCCTTCTTCATTACAGACCATTATTACTATATATGGAAATTATGATACATCTTTGTCAAACCAGGATGTACCACCCATATAGAATCATGAAACTATCTCATCAACTCGTTGTCAAATCTTGTAGGACCTCATACTCAGATATAGAAAAGAAGAGAATTGTCACTTCCAAGAGACCAACCTGATGCATTTGCACCCACCATATATGTTATCTCCCATAACTAAGACATCCGGATCAAATAACTTCTTGGTATTTACATGGTACAAAAGCATGGTTATAATAGATTTTGATGTTAGAGCTATGCACTGCTTAGACTCCTGAACATCTACATACATGTCTGCAAAGAGATCCATGATCAACCACTCATTGCAAGACTACTTTACTATCTCGGACTATGTCTTCCATCTCAATACATCTATAATAATGTGAATATTTCTCAATGTATAATGAAATGTATGTCAAACTACTATAGATACTCAACCCACCTCCTCGGTTGAAAGTTCATTTCCCATTGAGAAAAGATGTACCTAAGGATCTTATGGTATATTTATACCACAAATCTCTCGCCCATGAGATAATTCATCCAGAATCTTAGGGAATGTACCACCCATGCTAACTCTAATTCATGAGTAGGATATTTCCTCTCATTAATTATCAGCCTTCTTGATCCACATGAAACCACTTGATCTTTTAATATCAAAACTACTATGAGTCCAACTCTGGTTGTGTCATAATACATGATAAATGATTTACCCATTATTGATAATGTGAAGATAGGTGTTGAGGTCATCCTACCTTTTAGATACCAAAAATATCTCTCTCAAGCTTTTGAACACAAAAAAACAATTCCTTATTTTGGTCATCCATGACATCGATGCTTCTAAATAGGATAAATCTTATATAAATCACCTATGATAACCTTATAAAACAATAAATCTCTGAACCGTGAAGACATTCATGGGATGCTCCAATGATACCATGGTTTATATTTTTTGGGACTACTTGCACTTCTTCCTATGAGATGACATGGACCGAGAAGTGCACTTTTTATTCCAGAAACTGCATTTTGTTAGATTGGAATAAATATAATGATATCTCTTTGTACATAGGATGGTTTCAACAAGTTTGTCATGGTTTTATACTTACTGGTAATACACTAAGATATCATCAGCAAAAACCACCACAAAATGATCTAGAAAAGGATGAATGTTCATGTTCATCATGTTCATGAATACCACTAGTACATTATTCAAACCAAACGGTATCACAACAAACTCATACAAGACATAATTTATCCTAAAAGTAGTCATAGTTATGTTTGATGTTTTCACCCTCAATTGATGGTATCCTACTCTTAGATAAATATTGGAAAGTATCATACCACCTCTCATATGATTTAAGAGATCATCAACATATGAAAGAGGGTATCAGTTCTTGACTGTCATCTAGTTCAATCTCTAATAATTCACACATAAGATCAAAGACCCATCATAGTTCTTAAATAAGATTACTGGATAACCCAATAGAGATTTACTAGTCTATATGAAACCATTAGTTTCTAGATCCTCTAAATAAAATTTCATCTCCCAAATATCTTTTGATTTCATTCAATAAGGTGGGATATAAACTAGATCTTCTCCCAACATCAAATTAATCTTGAAATTAATATCCTACTCAGGTGATAAGTCATAGAACTCATCAAGAAATACATCCTGAAAATACTCTACCATTGGAGGATAAGAATCTTAAAACACTGCACCATCATCTAGATAATGACCGACTATATGATCCATGAGACAATCCAATCTACATAGAATTGGTCTTACACAACTAACCTAAAGATCCCACTCATCATGGTGTGAATAGATACATCCTTATAGAGATAAAAAGGTAACTACCCTCCATTAATTGTGGATATGTTCCTGGTATAGATCTATCCACTCCATTCTAAGAAGAAAATATATTCCTATCATTTCCAACATAAACGATTACCAAAATAAATGATAACCACCAATATCTAGAGAACATACCTTGAAACATTTGATATTCTCTAATCACTCTCTCATTGGTGTGTCGATGGTCAAAATATCGTCCAAGATTTCCACATCCAGGCCTAAACCATTTAATAAAGTATTATATAGAATGGAACGTGATGCTCTTATATTAAGCAAAACCCGGGCAAGGTTAGTTTGTAAAAGAATCATACATATAACAATAGATGTTCATGCATAAACACTATTCAAAGTAGTCTATGTTACATGAAGATTACTAGACCCTCTTCCATAGGCTCCATTTTGACTACGATGAGTTATACCCTCTTCATGGTATTATCATTCACGCACTAGGGTACCACATCCCATGCCTCGACCAGAATGTCTTTTGGAACTCTAACTACCTGTCTGTTGAGGTGTTGTTGATTCCTTCCCATACTTTTGTACCTATAATATTCCCCTAAAACTGATCTGGTACTAAATTCCCCTGAAAACCCTATTTATGTGGCCCAATATTTTACAAGGGTGACAAAACAAAGTGGGTTACAGACGCTAAATCAAATTGTGACCCATCATTCGACACTAATATCACAGAAAATGGACATGATCTAGAGATTAATAACCACTACCCTGACTATTTTGACCATTGTTTCCCTAGCAAAAACTATCATAACTATTCTTATTTACACTAAAATAAGAGCTCATAGTTTTCCTTATTGAAACAAATTGGATGTTTCTTAAGGAATCTCTCATATTATCTTCCATTATGAGTGCTTAATTAATCATGTATGAAAAACAACTCTGAAGGAACATGTTCACCTATGACCTGATCACATAGCGAACACCATCATAAAAACCTCTTTCCATGGATATCTCATTAGATCCCAAGTATGACACAAATCACTGTATGTAGATGAAACATTCAGTGTATCCCAACACTAACACATTACGTGAATGAACTAACGATCCCTATTATCCCTCAATGTCTCGGGATATAAATGGACTAGGAACTTTATCTCAAAGTACTTCCAAGAAAACATATAATTCATCCCTGCCTACATTATAATGTCCCACCATTACTTTTCTAGTCCACAATGCATATATTTATTAAGATTCTACCTTCTATCTCCTAGTGTATCATGATTCATAAAGATCCTTTGGACTAACTCGATCTAGAACACAACTACCTAGGGGCCTCCCTCCCTAGTGAAGATAGGTGGATGTTGTATCGAAAACTATCTTGTCATTTCATACCTTAAAGGCACAGTGAAAACAACATCTCTTTCCCTGGATCTCATGACACTCAAGCAATTTTCACGAAGATGACCTATTTGATCCTAAAAAAATACCTGAATCTCTAGTTTAGCTTCGTTAGGAGCATGTTGATTTACACTATCTTGATTCCCAACTCAAATATAAAGAGGAATCATTTTATAAAAAAAGACAAACACTCTTTAGAGAACAAGATAAAAATGTTTTACTCAAGAGGTGACATAAACTAAGCTCCAATGACTCTTGGTCTCTCTAAATGTGGATTACAATTGTTTTAGAATGAAAAAATAGTTCATTTATTTTATTACATTCTACTGATATCTCATATCATGATTCAACAAGAAAGTATATATCACATGAAAAATAAAAATTTTCCTATCTTGAACAATACATTTCAATATATCCTTATGTGCCTATTATGATGCATTCATACTTATCTCAAACCATACTGGGCCATGAGTATAAATCTCAATAACCAAATACCTCAATGAGTAATAACCTCACACAACATGTGAATCAACCAAGGTAAAATAACATCAACTATAACAAAAACACAATATAAATGGCAATATCATCCAGGGGTACTCATATATTCCCCTATACATGGGATAGATACTCCCATGCACAAGCTCATTACGAAGTCCTAACACATCCTAGTCCCCTTTATACATTCCTCAAATACTAAATAAACAGAAAAGAAAACCTCCTTTGATACAAATTTGTAACATCCCCTGATCTGGAACTCTATCGTGTGGCCATAAAGGGTTGGTTACAAGACATCAAGTGTGCCTCACTATATGATAGAGGCTGACAACTAGCAGTGGGGGTGTGATAATTATAGTGGGGATACTAAAACCCCTGGTTACAGAGTTACAATATAGAAAAATAATTAATTACAATAAATAAATATTAGTGTTTGAAAATAAAGGAAACAATATAATTCAGAAGAAACTAATAATAGAATCCAACTAAACAATCCAATATATAATAAAGTAATAATGTAATGATGTGTTGGAATTTTACTAAATTTCATGCTATATTTAATACCATTTATAGTCTGGTAGACTCAAATAAAGACTCAAATTCCCCCGATTTCAAACCCCATGTTGGTCACATCTCCAAACTCTAGACCATCTAGAAATAAAACAATCAACTTTAAGGACCATTTCCATTATAAAAACCAGCCTTCATGTAATGTTCTAAGGAACCATACAACGATGTAAATATGGTGTGATTAAAACTCAGTAGGTCGAAACCACTATGTCTAAACAACCCATTATGATAAAAAGTGTATGTAATAATAAAATAAACAGGTGTATTAATTAATTAATTAATTTAATTAATACCACATCATCATACATTAGTGGCATGCCATAATATCTATGAGTGTGTCTCACAACCATGAAAACCATATCCATATAACCGTGGTAACATAACATATCTTAGCACCATGCCAGAATGTCTTTGGGCATGTCATATAACCATGCCAACCATTACCTTTTAACCAAGGTATTATATAAAATATGGTTCAAACCCACGATATAATTATTTCAGTTTTTAATCTAGGTTGATCGCTCTATATCATCATTTCAACATGTGTCACCATGCCTATACCTCTGTATAATCATTTCTTCATGACAACTAGGCCAATATCACTATATCAACATTTCATCATGTGCCATTGTCCTGGCCTGGTATATTAGAATTTCAGCATGTATCACTAGGACAATGCCCTATATAATCATTTCAACATTCAATCATAACAAAAGTCATAGCAACAAGGAAATCACAATATCACATCATGTGTCTCAATGGTTTTTTATTCAACATACCATTAAACTTTCATTTACACATTTTATATATCAATTGGTCATGACTAATAAAAATATAGTTACCTCAATAAAAAATCCAATAAAAGGTGAAACTATAAAAATAAAACAACCATAATCCATGTTATACCAAACACACATTATGATATAAAACAATTCATTTATTTTCAAGGTTTTGATCACACGAACTGTAGCTACAGGCTAGGTAAATAACAAATTGGATGCAAAGGTACTCTAAGGGACAATTCAATTCATTCTTTCAATTTAAATGGAACAGGTTATGTTAGTGAAATTTAAATATTGCACACACATTACAATTATTAAATCATTGGGTTATTATTTACACCACCTACCATTAATTTTCAAAAAAATAATGCTTCTAACTAAAACCTCCCATAGTGAAGAAGGTGTGGATGATCATAAGAAGAATCCTCAACCAAAATTGATCAAGATGAAAACAAAAAACACACACAATCAATGTATTACACTAAATCACTTGGGGAAACTTGGGAGAGAAGGGAAAACTATACGAAAACCAGTTACTAGAGATTGATCACACTAGAAGGAGGAACAAAATTTCGAGTGGAACTCCAGAATTGCTTGGATGGTTTCCCTAGGTTTATAGGAGAAGGTTGTGGTGAGATTTAAATAATATGTAACCACACAAAATTCAATAAAATTATAGGCTAGTTAATTACATTACATGTAATATAGTTACATGTTATGTAATTATTTTTAATGGGATATAGCAAAAAACCAATGTCCTCATCTGAATATTAAAATTAGCTGGATATTACATGATGTGTAATCCATGTACATGATGTGTAATTGTCTTATATATTGTTTTTTGTACCATTTCTTTATAAAACATCCCAAACCTGTTTAAAGAATCTCTACATACCAAGAACCAATTGTAACACTTAACCTATTTATACCTGGACTCCATTAATTCAAACAATCATATATCCCTAAAATTTAGGTCACATTCCCAAACAAGGATATGTGTCTCCAAACAAGGCACATACACCAAGTATCAATAAAAACTCCAAGAGGGACATACCTATAAAAGGATAGGATCATAAACTTAAGTTTATGTGATCCTTATTTAGTGAGAGAAACCTAGAGTGGAAATGGTTTCTTTCAACACATTAAGGAAATTAAAAGAAAAGAAATTTTTATTTTTTAATGTGGTGGTTGGGCCATGATATAGGATTTGGGAATGTCTACGTATCTATTCAAAGCGATAATCAATCTAAACATAGTACTAGGAGTCCATACTGTTTAAAAACATGCAATGAGGATTAAGGTTACCCAACATGAAAAATAATGCATGAATCGCTACAAACACTATCTATACATTTAGGAAATCATATCATGAGAGTTATCCCATGTTTTTTATAAGAGGTTTCATGTGCTAGTTTCCTATGGAATTATATGCCTGGTGTATAGGGAAAGAGTACAATTTAATTTCATGTGATGAATATGTTGTCTTACAGTTTAACATCATGTGACTAGGATGAAGTGGTGTCTCATAGTTTTAAGTCATATGGCTAGGACTAAATTTCAATGAAATTATTAGGGTTATGAGAATTTATAGGATAAGGATGTCTCGAAAAACTTTAGATGTGTGGAAGGAAATCATTAACTATGGTCTTGATGATTTCTTGATCAGGATATGTATTGTGGGACAACAATGAAAGGAGTGATTGTTGACTAATGTTTGAAAAGTGAGTTTTCAGTATAATTTTGTTTAGGATTAAAAAGATAAAAGTTGTCTCCCCAGAGGATGAATGTACCTCGGGTTGACAATCCCTTTTTGTGAGTGACTTATGAAAAGCCAGACTAGGTCATATTAATGAATAGTCAAGACAATAGTGTCCTTTGGAATTTGAAATTCTATTACTGATGGCCTAGTAAATCTTATGGATATTTGAAATTTCCTTACACAAGGATTATAAAGTGTGAAAATAATATTTCCAAGAACAAAATGATCATTTTTATTGGTATTGTCCTTAGAGTGTGAATTCCCCTAAAAGGTCTTTGTTTGCATACAAGATAGTGGTATTTCTATTCTTTATGAATAGGTCTAATATATAGGGTCTAGGAATTACTACATATCCCATTTGAAGAGATTATCAAGCCCCACAAAATTCATGTGAAAGGGATCCTTGAGTAGTTCTAGCACATACATAGGGGGATTTTTATGTTGTAGTTAGACCCAGGATTAGAGATCTGGGTGTTACCATGTATCACGTGATGACAAAAATCAAGCCACACATAGTTCTTGAATATTGGTGTGGTGGGATGCCAACACCAAGGATCTTGATTCTATTAAGTACGAATGTAGTTTTATGTTGTGCAATAATTATTTTTTCATACAGTTTAATGTCTTATGACTAGTACATTAGGCTAGGTGGTATAGATTCTTACAACTCAGAGTATGGCATCATCTAGTTTTAGGTCATATGACTAGTACCGTATATTTTTCCTTTTATTTTAGTGCACAAAGGACCATGATGATATGTATTTTAACATAATATATAAAATATAAGGAAACCATGTGGTTTAATAACAAATAGCCGGGATGAATTTACAATGCATTTTATCATCTGGAAATGTGAACAACATGGTTTCTTTATCACAAGAAGTATTTGTTGATGAATCTTACATTGGTAGGGGTCTTAAAAAGCTATAAATCCATCAATATTTGGGAATAATCTCTGTTACAGTATACTTTGTGTATAAAATAAGGTCCCTCCCACTTTGGCTAATGATTTGGAGGTTTTTTCTCTGGTATCATTTTGGTCCTAAGGGCCAGTACCAGCTCCCCTTGTAGGAATGAGTGGAGGTAAAATTTCTTTTTAAAATCTCTAGCTATATTATTTTTGATATAACTCTTTGTGATGAATGGTATGAAGTCTTTTGTCATAATGTAGCTCCAATTCATCCAGATATTTTTTGGGATTTATCATTTTTTGATAATTTATCAGGGATGGAAATGTAGAGAAAGTGAAATTAGACCTCAATTGACATGACTGCTTCTATCCCTTATACATGTGAATATAGAGTTTCCCACGTAGCGGTGTGTGTGGTAGTCTAGTAGGCCCATAAGTAATGTAATAAGTTGTCAGGACAATACTTTTTTCCATTATCAACCATCTTCTTGATTATGTTTGATAGGTTCTTGTTGAAGGCATCTATTTATCCATTCTCCATTGTATAATAGTGAGATAAATGGTTGGATTTGATATTATACTCATGATATATCTTTTCCACCTCAATAACATAGAAATTGGTGTTGTTTTCCATCACTGTTGTATGTGGAGAACCAAAAATGGTAATGATGTTGGGATTAATGAATCTGAAAAATCTTTTAGTCCCAAACACTTTTAGGGGTACTACTTCAACCCATTTTGTGAACAATTCACTAAATGATAGGATATATTTGAACTGTTTGGCCATAGTTGGAGGATGTAGACATACAACATCTATTCCCCATATGAAAATGGCCAGGAGTATTTGGAGATATGTAAAACTATAGGGTTTTATGGATAAAGTTATCAAGCACATGGAAGTAATGACACTTCTTGGTGAATTTTGTGCAACCCTACATCATTTAAGGCCATAAATATCCAGGCCTTCGAATTTGATTTGAAACCATGAACCATGACTAGTGGGTGCTATAGGCTCTCATTTGAACTTCTTTTTATGATAGTATTAGTCACTTCTCTATCAATTCATCTGAGATGTTCCCCATAAAATCCTAATTTATTGTGGACTTTTTAGTGATTTGGGTTGTCAAAAAGAGTGATGTTGGTCAGTCTTCATCGTATTTTATCTTTTCTAAATACTTCTAATGAGAGAAATCCATTTTGTAGGTATTCCACAATGGGTATCATCTACCCAGTTATAGGACCCCCTAGTTCAGGATGGAGTTAACCATAATTATTTCTTCTATACTGACATGAAAAAAAAAATTATTCGATGATGTACAATTATGATGATTGTTTGATCCCGATCTGGATCTATCAATGTCATGGTTGAATTCATTGATGCATTATTATAAGAATTATGTGTTCATGGGATGTGATTCATTATCGAATCTAAGGGTAATTATTCCATTAGACCCCTAACATAGTTAAGAAAGTATATTAGATCCTCTTTTTCTAATAGAATAATCCCAATTGATTATCTTTTTTACCAACTCTAAATCACATTTCACATTAAAATAGTTCAAAAGAATTTTTAGTTCAAACTCTAGGCTATAAACGAGGCCCTGATATTATACCTCATTATTTATAATGAATTCTAAAAATAAGGACTATTGTAAGACTGCCTTTGTGGAAGATATGAGCATGACTCCAAACCCAAATTTATTGAGCTTGTGGTCTTCCATTCTCTTCCTTGTTGGGATTATGGATGCACTATGAAAATCCATCTCTCATATTCGGGGGGCTTCTGGAATAGAGATTATATCTTTATAATCCAATTAGTATTTTACATTTTTTATTATATAGATTTATTTTTACAAGGAATTTTCCCAAAATACATCCTTTTACCACTTTCTATGGTACAAACTAAATGTCATGTTGCTACAATATAACTATACACAATACCAAACATCCATTTTGTATAGGATGGATAAGAATATATTTGAACGGGTTGTTGTGAGAGTCCTAATGGACCTTGTGGTGTTGTTAGTAGTCACTTATCTTTTGAACTGTGAAAATTAGTTAAAGGAATATCTTCCCTATATCTGAATAATGAGTCTCAATGACGTTCAAGGTTGGACTGAGTTAATAGTGGTTGTTTTCATTCCCAAAATCATTATTTTTTGTATGTAAAGCACCAAATGAAAATTCCCTGTCTATAACATATAGAATGAGTGATTTCCCCTCAATATGGGCATTAACACTGGTGGGCTTATGATATATTTCTTTATGCAATAAAATGACTCCTAAAATTCATCAGTTATATGATATGTGACCCACTTTTTCATCAACATAGTGAAGGGAAAACACTTTCATGTGAGGTTTTCTATAATGAACTAATGGTAGGTTATGTTTCTCTAAGAAACCCTCAAATATTTGATGTTCCAATGATGTGACATATTGAGGATATATTGTTTATTTTCAAGGTTTACTTCTATGTCATGATGGCGTATGACTAAGACAACAAAAATCCATGAGGTAACCCTAAAATAACATTTCAAGGGGCTAAACATCAGGATATGTTGTTATAGTTTATTGAATATGGTATCAAGATCATCCAAATGTTAAAAACTCTATTGAGACGTTACAATTATATCATCAAGGTATCATTTGAAAAACATTCCCATGAGAGTTTTTAAGACAGAATGCATCGCCTATTGATATGTAGATCCATAATTCTTCTAGGAAAAGGGAATTAATAGATAGATAATAATATTTAATGGGATATAAAGGAATCAGATTATTTATCTTTGTGGACTATTCAGATTGTATTATACACCCAATATCCATCCAAAAATAAGAGGGCTTGATATTGAATAATAACATCAATAAGATGTTTAGTAATTGGAACTGGGAAATCTTCTTTTGGACAGTGTCAGTTGAGATCCATAAATTCAATTTACTACATGATTTTCCTATTTTTATTATTAACCATAACAATATTAGAAATCAATTTTGTATACCGGACATCCTAAATGAAATTGTATTTGATAATATTATGAACTTGGTCTAAATTTTGTTGGTGTGAGCCAGGTGTGTTCTTCTGGTTTCCTTTTTATAACCCCAATGGTTTTATGGAAAGACCAAGTGGTGATTGCCCACCTCAAGATCAAGGAATATATTTCTTCTATAATTATAGATGAAAAAATCCTAATTATTCTTCATAAATAAGTTATATACATATTTTTATTTAGAATACATGGTTGCACTGATCAATGTGGGTCATGGGTCCTCCTTTGTACCTATATTTATTTCTCTGATTATATTAATGGTGGTATAGAAACCATTGTCAAATGTTTGAGGGGAATCCTTGAGGTCCTCCTACTCTTCCTATTCCACTTCCTCTTCCTCTTACTCTTCCTCTTCCTCTTCCTCTTTCTCTTCATGTTCCTCTTCCTGTTCATCTTACACTTTCTCTTCCTTTTCCTCTTCCTCTTCCTCTTCCTCTTCCTCTTCCTCTTCCTCTTCCTCTTCCTCTTCCTATTCCACTTCCTCTTCCTCTTCCTCTTCCTCTTCCTCTTCCTGTTCCTCTTCCTATTCCTCTTCCTCTTCCTCTTCCTCTACCTTTTCCTCTTCCTCTTCCTCTTCCTCTTACTCTACCTCTTCCTCTTCCTCTTCATCATCCTCTTCCTCTTCATCATCTTATTCCACTTCCTCTTCCACTTCCTCTTCCTATTCCTCTCCCTATTACTATTCCTAATCATTTTCCTCTTCCTTTTCCTCTTTCCCTTCCTACTTACCATTATATCGATTAGGTGATGAATGAAATTTCTTATAGTTATCAGTGGATTCAAGACATTAACATCATGAATATAAAGCAACATCCTCTCACCCAACAGACAATGTGGGGTCACAGAAGTTTTAGAGGGGATGGAGTGAGGGATAGAGAAGGAGTATCTTCATCCTCTCCTAGTGACATGACAAGCTATTTTAACTCAATATAAGATGTAAGGATTTATTGTATTTAAAAAGATGGAATTAGGATATTTTCATCTGACATTTCACCAATGTTTGTAGAGTCAAAAACATTTTCATTGCCTATAGGATAAGTTATCATGTTTGATATCATGCATATTTTTAAATATATTCCTCTTTATTGGACCTTGACTTCAATATGATTGATTGGAAGAACATGATTTTCACCTAGTTGTTTGAAGGGATTGGATGGGGTCATTTCTCGACCATTTGGGGTAGTGACTCAATGAATCCATTGGTCATGGGTTGTTTCATTTCCCTCAGGTATATTCATGTTTCAATACACTATGTTTCTTCGGACTCAAATGGGGAATTATCACTATAAAACATCCCAATTTGACCATTAATGTAATATTTGAGGTATTGGTGGTATTATGATGGGTGTTTTTCATGACAATGCAACCAATTCCAACCTATAAGAATACTGAAGGTCATATATTTCAAAAAAACATGACATTTTGATTCATATATGATGTCCCCAAACAAGGTCCCAAGCTTGATTCATGAAAGAGGATTTTACTCACTCTTTTCATAACCATGTATTGTTAGAGAAGAATGGAAAAAATGGGATTCATTATAAACCAATTGAAAGAGTGTTCAAATCAGAATGTGGTTGAATATTGATCCATTTTCAATGAAATCTTATCAGATATCAACACCAGTTATCTTCCCAGACATATATATGGGTCTGATATGTCCATGTATGACAACACATTCATCTTTCTCCATGAAAGATATGATTATGTAGAATTATGTAGGATAGATCTATGTATAATAAATTTAATTAATGGAAAATTCAACTTCAAACTCTTGAGTTCTAAGAAAATCTTCTATGAGTGCTCCTCATAGGTCTTTCATAGGATTAGAGCATCCAGTATTGAAAAACTATCCTGCACAATGGCCAGTTGATTTAGAATGTTATAATTATGGGTTATAGGTCTATGATTTATTGTTTGAGGCTGATATTTTGTGAATTAATTAGGAAATTAAGTACTTTATGTAGGCATATTGTTCCTTAGAATAAGAGTTGAAGGTTCTCCTATCCTTGGTGGGTTAGCTCGACTAGGTCTTCTTGTGTACTATGGTTGATTTGGTAGAGACATCCCCTCTACTTTTTAACATGAATATCATGATAGGTAACCCCTTGGAATATTTGGGGATTTTATTTCTTCTTTTGGTCCCACTAGAGGGATCTCCCCTGAGTTTCGATATCATAGACAGTCCGAGCAGGGATATGGCTCGAGTATTGAGTTCTACTACAGCCACATCTTCCCCAGTATCCTCAACCTTTGTGACCACTTCCTATAGTTCCCCAATTGAATTCAAGGAAATTTATATCAGGTATATATTCATCATTAGATAATGTATCCATTAATTCAATTACATTAATATAATTAGAGATCAATTCGTTTTCTAATTAGGATTCAATTTGGAAGGACGACTCTTGTTCTATTAATTGGTGGGGTGGTTACTGTGCGTTTGGGAATGTAGGAATAATGCCCAAGAGAGTCAAATACAATTTTTTCCTTGTTATAGGTTCATATTCTTGTGTTTTTTTCCTTCCCTTCGTGCCATGTTTTTTATGTAAGACAAGATTTTGGAGGACTGCAATCTCAATGGAGTAGGATGCACCACAATAAAAGTAGTTGAGGGCATAGTTTGATTCATCAAATATTCTCAAAGGATTACATTAGTCTGGTTCATTATTTTTCTAGTCATCCAATCACTAAAAATCTAGGCACTTTTATTGGTAATGTTCTTCCATTCACCCTCTTCCTCTATATTAGCAGTATAAACACATGATTCCTATGCTTGTGGACTTACCAACTTCACTTTCCCTGAGTCGACAGTTCTTAAGGATGTTTTTGAAATCAAAGAAAACATGGACAGTGTTACCCAACATCTGGTGGAAGGGGAAATACTTAGGGAAATATTTGAGACTAGACTAATCAGGCCTCTTGGGATTTGGAAACATAAATGAGTTTTTCTCTAAAGTTAAGATGATGTAGTCAGAGGATTGGTCATATTAGAATGAATAGGATTTATTATTTAGTCACTTCTAATATTTTCATCTCTGATACATTTTCTCTTGATGGATAGTTATGATTATTTTTTTATGCTCTTTAGGGGGGGGGGTGGTATGATATGGAATAGTCTTTGGAGTAGAATATGTTGCATGGGTGAGGTGAATCATGAATGTTACAGTATTTTATTTCTATAATATCATTCCTTGAACTGATGGAATTACTTAGAACATGTCTTGGGTTTGCAAGATGGGATCATCCAATCTTTTAGAAAAAGTGGTGAATTATCAAAACCCTCATATATATTTCACGGGGATGAGAATTTTGTGAAACCTATCATGAATATTATCTATAGAGATTGACAACAAATATTCTTGAGGAAGCTATAGTTTTAGGTATTAGGTCAACCCCTTCCATCAAGAAATGAAATCCAAGACCCTCTCATTCTCATGTTGATTAAATTTTGGGATGTCGAAGGCTATTTTATTCTATTTAATCTAGCTGAATTGAAATATAAACTATAGAAGGATATGTTTCCATCTCGTGATTAACCAAGCCAGCAAACATGTTTACTATACGAAGGTTGTCCTTTATAGTTTATTGCATGAATAACCTAAGTATTAAAACATATTATCGTGATGGGTTTCCCAAAATAGGATCATAGTGGAATATTAAATGCATAAAGTGTTTCTTTAGTTCCCCTAAACAATTAAAAATTGGATATTTAGGGTTTTTAATCTTTGGTGGGGGAGGGGTCAGATTAACCCCTTCATGGTAATGATTTAATTTTGGATTCACTAATATATTTCATTCGTCTATTGATTCTAATAAAGTTGTAAATGAATCAATAGTATTGAAAAGTCCTTCTGGTATATATTGATTAATATGAGCTTGAGAAGGGGTATAAATAGGTGGGGCCCTCTGTGGTGGATGTGTTTGTACCCACGGTGGGTAGATAGTATGGAATGGTATGTGGTGATGTGTCTGACCCAACCCTAGATTTTTATAGAAGAAAGGGAACTCATAACATCATGTTTTCAGGGGATACAAGTATATATTTTTCAGTACCCCATATTTAGTGTGTATCATGGATTCATTTCAGCTAATGGGATAAATCCTCTTTACTAAGGTGCATCAGTTGGGATCAAAGGATGAGGATTTACTTGTATAACAAATCCAGTATGGATATTGCCTCAAAGTAGTTTTGTAATGAGTTTTTTCAACTTTTTCTTCCCTTCGTCCTACTTATAAAATATTTTCTCAAGTTTTAATATTTTAACCACTTTGGGAGGAGAGTGGCATACAACATAACCTTAACCCTTTTCTCTGGTGGATGATCATTTATGAGGTGGTAATAGAGAAGTTGAGGGAATCTAAGAATTTGTGGAAATCCCCTTGTTTCAGGTATAAACACCTTCTTCAGTCATTACAATATGGACCATATTATGAACACAAACTTCCTCCACTTTTTCCTCCAAACATGCCTCGTGCTCTATAGTGTATGTAGGGGTGTGCTAATGATATTCACCAATTTATAATGTATTGTGGTAATTTTATTAATTTATTAGTGAGAATACATTCGTTTTTCCCACCATGGGGCCTCGTCCACTCCTCCAATAGCCCTATTGGGATTTTCCGATAAATAGATATTCAAAGTTAATCCCTATAAAATATTATTGTGTGTATTCTATGTGAGGAAACTAGGTCACGGGATCTGATGATCTAGGAAACCTTTTTTGTGGTGTTCCACCTAATGAAAATAAGTCTGACATTCATTAAGGGGGATGTTGTTGAGGTAAAAAATAACATAGCCCTATCATATGGGGATATTAATATTCCCTTTGTAAAACCTTTCGAACCCATTTTTTCGACATCAAAGGTTGTGATAAAAAATCCCCCAGTCATGTGGACTGGGGTTGCTCCTATATTAGTATGGGTGCTACTACCGCAACTACCTTGTTGATTTTGTGGAGTTGTGTTCAAAAATGGGTTGGGGGAATTGTATGATTTTAACATAATACATATTATTCTAAATATATTGGTTATTCTTGACAATTATCCTTTATTAGGCAGGAGTCTTGCTCGATATTTTGAAATTCTTGATGAAATACTTTCTTTATGGATCTCCCTCTTCTAACCTGATGTTTTTATGAGTTGTTTGGGATTGTTTTTCTATCATACCATCTATTAAAAAAACATCCCATTTCTTGAATCCATTATTTGGATATGAAATTACATGATGTCCCCTATAGAAATATTTTATGATTGGGGGAAAATGTGAAATGAAACTCCCCATATTTTTCCTATACACTGATATGAATAGAAGACGGGGTGTCGGAAATTTGATGAATCGACATTTTTAACGTATTGAGACATGTGAGTTAATGGGATCTTTTTTTTATTCCCAATTTCGGGTATTGTGATGTTATTATATCCACCAATTTGATTTTGAGTCATATTCATTCAATTACATTGATGTGGATTGGATATTATTTATAAGAGAATACTTATTCTTTTATGTAATGAAAAGTGTTCCATTTATTTAGGCGGATTTTGTGCACACAATATTATGAAAACACCTATGGAATACTGTATTGGGGAGTTGTTAAAGGAGAAAACATTACCATTATTATATACTTTTACAACTGTCTCCTCATGTTCATCATGTATTATTTTTATTTTTTTAGAGGTTCCTCCACTTGGTTTGACCAAAGTGGCATCTTCCCTACTGCTTTAATATAAAAATCTAGATCGGGGAGGATTTAATCTATCATATTTGATGCCTAGGGATGTCTTTTGGTTGAGAAGGATTTCACTTTTCAATGATGATCTATTAAGAATTATTGGCCACATTTTCCTATGTTTCTCAATCCAGAAAGTCATTCTCATAATTAAATCAACAAGGGCAGGACCCTCTTATAAACATAAAGTGTCCCAGTGGGTAGGAAATTCATAATGAATTCCATCATGGGGAGGAATACCATTACAGATTGATGTTTGAATAAAAGGAGAATTCATGTAGTGTATACCATAAGGAGGTCCTTTAGGGCGGATAAAGGAAAGGGGAGGAACTCCTTACTATTTGATCTCTTATCCACATGAAGTGATACTATGGTACTCATCATTATATGTGATCTTAAGATTGAATAGATTATCGACACAACGAAATCCTTCATGATAAAATTCCTGGGGGGTTTGGAACTGGTGTTACTATTTCTATAATTTGGCAATGAAAGAGTAGGATGTTGTGCCACTACATACAAATGTTTGAGGGTTTCAAAAACTCTAGTATTAAGCAGAGTGGGATCACAGATTAGTACTTCAATTTACAATTGACTTTGGTGAGGCATCTTTTTGGATTACATCATTCAAGAGATTGGGGCTGCTTTCTAGGGATAGGGAATAGATATATATATGGAATATTTTCTTATTATCTCTCATTTCACCGCTATAATTTTCCGACAGGCTTCTATAATCCTAGTGAGGGTTTTTGCCTACCCTGGAATGGCCATCGAAGTAGACAGAAGACATAAGGTTGGAATGGGGGTATATAACTAAACCATTTCCTCATATATCATGGAAAATTTATCCTTTGGTCCTCTTGGAAAAGAGGAGATATGTGTTTCGGCTTCATAGTGACGCTTGATATGTATTGATGACTCGCCATGATTTGGGGATGAGGTTTTTTGTCCATACCTTGACCATTTTCATTGTAGTTATTATATCGTGTATTGTTTCTAGATGTGGATAAGAATTTTCATCTTCCCTTTCACCATTTTCAAGATGTACTCGGTAACTTTATGGAGTGGAACAGGGATATATGCCCATTCCATGGAAGGATCGGTTCTATGTTCCATATCTTGTCATCCATTTCCCATTAGCATGTACTAACTATACTCAAGTGTGGGGGTTAGCTATAGCCATGCCTCTTATTTATTATCATGAATTTCTAGCAGGTTTCTCTAAATGTTTCTGAACTGTTCTTGTATGATTGATAGATAAGGGAAGGTGTGTGTTAATAATCACATTTTACTACTATATTTAGATTGTGGTCTTGGTTGATGAGGTAACGTGTTTGTTCCTTCTTAATGTTTGCTACTAAATTTCACTAGCAGGCTTCTCTGGATTCTTCTAAACAATACGGGAATGCATAGATTGTGTGGGAATGTGTTTTAACATACTCATGGTTCATCATCAAATTTGACTGGAGAACATCTTTAGATGGTTTAGAGGTGAGAGCATGCTCATTTTTGTCTGGTTTCATCCCTTAGTGGGCCATTTTTCATGCCTAGATCTAGGTGGACTATTTTTTACTCACAACAAAACACCCCCATCGTTCTTATGGTTTATTACCAAATGACTTTTGTGGAGAAAAATTCTTATAAAACCCCTTTGGAGTGAACCCTATGTCATCTAGATGAGTTCACATGTGACCCCTTGATCAGCTGCTCAAATGATAATAAAGGAGCTAATTTTTTTGTCCTGGGCATTGAATACTAATACTATTTTACATGGAAATTGGTCTTTTATGCTTTTGGGCCACCAACCATCATTGAGCTGACAGATGTTGGGGATTCATGAAATGGAGGTATTTTTGAGCTACCTCTAGGATTGGGATGGTACCATTTTGGTATTAGTCCGGAACCAGTGCATTTGAAACCTAGCATTGGAGACATTGGGTTGGAGATGGTGGCCTCTATTTAGTCTAGGACCCGTCATGAGTGGTAGATGATGCGTACCTATGTGATAGTTGGAAGGATTTAATTGGATTTAAGGGATCTCTATATGAGAAAAACCTAAACAAGAATATTATGTTAAAGAAACATCTTAATAAACTAACAAATGTAAAATTTATTATTTTGGATCCATGTTTAGTCCTTTTTTACTTTGAGAGAAAAAGGGGCATGACATTTGGGTGACATAATCATCTTGTTTAAGGATTCACATCGGGGTCACCATTTTTGTTTCTAATGAAAATGTGTGTCATATGCATGAAGGTATGATAATGGGTGTTTGAATGCTGCATAATCATTCATATCAGGGTCACCATTTTTGAATGACTTCTAGTGGGGTTTGTTTATGGATCTAGAAACATCCAATGGTTCCCTTATTCATGTTGTTTCAAAAACATTCATTCCAATGGTTGTTGATCATTAAGAAATGAATCCAATGAATCTCAAGGACTCACAATTGTTTATAGGATGGGATGGTAGGATCATCTCACCCATTTCAGGGGAATTATTTCTTGCTCTGATACTCTCTTATAGATTTAAGATATGTTCATGAACCCTTTATTAAATCTCAAAAAATTTCATAGGTCATTCTTAAAATAAAAATCAATTATTGGAATATATGAAATTAATAATCTCTTTTATGTATCTTAGGTTATTCATTGATGAAGACATATATATTTATATGCGGTTCTTCATCGATGGTGCCCTTTTGTAATGATATTAGACAATATTTTGTCACTAATTATTATGATGGTAGTTTTAATCCATGTAATGGGGAACTCTAGAATTTATCATCATCCATGGAGACTGGGGTTATTCAGATGTTGGGATTGGTCACATGATATAGGATTTCTCTGTATCCTTGTGAAAGGAATCAGAATACACATAGTTCGGTGAAACATAACAAGACACATCATACCTTTAAATTCCACGTGATAAGGACCAAACCATTTAGTTTTAAATCATGAATCAAGGACTTCTCTGAAAAATATGTCTCATAAAAGTTCGGTGTGGGACTTATTTTGAAGTGTCCCAGGGGACCTGGAAGGGATATGGGCTCTTATATTGGATAAAACCCTATAAGGAATGTGTCCTGGAGAAATTTAGGGTTGATTTTGGGGTGTTGGGTTTGAACTTCAAGGAAGCTCCCTATATATACCATTTCGATGGGAATCAAATCCAATTTCATTCGAAAGGTTTGAGGAACCAAACATATAAAGGACCTCTTAAGGTTTTTCTTATAAGGATTATGTCCATTTAAGAGGATTGTGACATGGTTTTTGGGATTATAACAAATAATAGGCCCATTTGAGTTTGTATGGTTAGGGATTATACTGAGTAGAATGTCCTTTAGAATTATTACAGGATATACGGCCCTTTGAGATGGATACATGGTTTTAAGGACCCACGCCTATATAGTACCTATGAAGGAAGGATTGAGGAAGATTCAAAAAAGTATTCACTACCAATATATCCATATGATTGTGTATATTTCATGGTCATCACTAAATTATAATATCATGCGAGTCATTCTTGGTGTGATAAACAGGAGGAAGTATAATATCTGAAAACCCACCAGATCTCCTTTGACTACTGCTAGACGATGCTAGGGATCTAGGAGATTGAAAAAAGAATTGATATTAACAGCTCATATTTTGTTTTTATAACTTATGGGGATGGAATATAGGATGTGTGTGACCTCCTATAATAAATAACAGGTGTTACTGCTGGAGGGTTTCCCTTCTATCTATTTATGGAAGACAACAGGATAGGGCATTAACTCTCATTAAATAGAAAATAAATAATCCCCCCCCCTCTATCACCATCTAAAATAGGAGGTCCTCAGTCTCAGATATGACAAGTGAATGATAAATCACTAACCCTTGTGTCTAAAACTAAGAGGTCCCTGGAATTATCAACAAGTGTGGGATCCTCATTTATAAAGGGATTCACAATTGTACATACCCTAAGGACCCTTCCAATAAGGTTGGAAAAGTGTAGTAAAACTCTTACCAAATGAATGCACAACTAAATGGAATACACTCTAGTGTTTCTTTTTCTATTATTACGCAAATCCTAAGGCTTAATTGGAGGTTTTTATTTGGCCTCCCTCATATGGGAGTCCTAATATAAGAGATTCTCTACCATTGGAGGCATGAAAAATAGTAACAAATGAGTATTTCATTGGTTAAGGCTACGTGGAATAAGATGAATCACATAGGTGAAGGCTAGGAATGTTGAAGGGGGTATCACATAGGTGATTAGTGGGTACGTAGAATGGGGTCTCACATAGGTTATGCCTAGGAGAGCTGAAGAGATCGTTGGGAGATGATAAACCTAAGAGAGAAAACTTGGCTAAGGCCTTGTTCTAGGCTCCAAGGGTCTCCTCATGTGTTATGGGATGACTCGTGCTCAATTTATAGGCTTAATAAGATGACCTCTTACTAGAGTTCTTTAATTCGTGAAGGTGGATCAAGTATGTTCTATTGTGTTTAAAACAGTAAATTAAGTTTAATCCTACTACCCCAATTAATAACATATAAATTTAAGGCTTAAAAATATACCTAAAAGGTTCTATGGGCCTATGCGAAGGACTAGGGAGAGTAGAGAATCCAGGGATCTCTTGTTTTTTCAATCGTCCTAAATGAGTATCCCTAGGGTCCAATTTATAGGCATTATTAGTACCCTAGGTGAAGGAGGTGCCTCACAAAGGTATGTTGTGTTGTTCCTCACACAGGTTTACCCTATGCAATTCTCCTAGGTGCACTTCTTTGGGCCCCATGAGGTGATATTGTTGCATAGGCTAGACCTAAAGAGTCTTGTTGTCGTATAAGTGGTACATGTGTTGTGATGATGCTTTGGGATTATGTAGTTCACCTAAGAGAGTGTGTGAAATAATTTTTATTCCTCACTTATATTTTTATTGAGTGATTCTTCTTTGAAAATTCTCATTCCCATGTGACAAAAAGGAGTGTCAACACCCTTTATTTCAATAATCAAAAAAATTAATATCTGGTGTTTTATAATTAAGACTACATTAATAATCTCCAATGTAGTTTTCATTTTGAATGTTTTTTCTAAATTGGTTCTTGAATCATTTGTTAATAATTATTTTATAGACACCAGTCACAATCTTATCCATATTCTATTTCTCACTATCATGATGTTCAAAATTAAAAGGTTCAGTAGAAATATCATTTAGAGATTTAAAAGATAAACCTTTTCTTTTTTGAAGTCTCCACTTCGACTATGTTATTCAATTCAATTTCTTACTGAAGCAGTGATCCAATAAATTCATCAAATGTGTACTATTTTATGTTATTTATTTCATCAATGGTGACATTATATACATTCTATTTCATTGTTAGTGATCTTAGGACTCATTCAACAACTACAATATTTTAAAATGATCTAAAAGAGAGGTCATTCCATTCACAATGTCTGTGAATTAGTGGAACATCTGGTTCACAGTCTCATATTCACCCATCTTGAAGTCTATTTAATCATCTCAAAGGATTCCAAGCTTAGTTCAAATAAATTTTTCTGATCCAAGGTGAGTAACTTGTAAAATATTCCAAATCTTGTGAGCTATCTTACACATAGAAACATGACTAAACACAACTATATTAATAAAATAATATAAAATATTTAGTAGTTGGTAATTATTAACATATTTTTAAGAATCATTTATTATAAGAGTATTTGGTTGATCTTTTTCTATTATTTATGGTTTTACTATTATTAAACAATGATCTATTCTTAACTACTTACGGTATTACTCCTTTTTGGATTTTTAGTTACCATAATATTGGCGTTAACATGATGTGGCATATGAGAAATCCATGCATAATTTACATTAATTATGTCCATATTAAATATCATTCCCTTAGACTATAAATTTTTGGAAAGGGTTAGCACAATAATATATAAACACATGATCTATAACCAATAGGGTTAATTTCTTGATTCTAGGTGGTTTATATTAGGAAAGGAAATGGTACAATGAATATATCCCTGAAAATTTCAATGTTTGATACTAATTATAAGTATAAAAAAATAAATTTATACTAATAAATTCTAATATGTATATCCATTGATACCAATTATTGGTATCAGTAAAAAGTAAATAGAGCTAAACCAATAAATCCTAATAGGTTCAGCCCCTGATTCCAATTATTAGCTTGGAAAGGGTGATGGAAGATGTTTTAGAGGGTTTGAATAGAACATATTAAAAAATTAACCAAAATAATTTATTATCAAAATATAATTAGAAGTGGAAAATAAATGAAATAATGCAAGAAATTTTTATATTGGATCAGTCCAAATTGTGCTTAGTCCACTCTTATGCCTCAATACTATATGAGAGTAATGTTTTTCACTAAACATATTTTTAAAGAGTAATGATAACCCACTTACAACCAACTTTTGGAGTGCAAGTATAACTAAGACACTTGAATTGTTTAGGGTGTGTCACAACCCAATTATTAAACTGAATTTAGACACCATGAGTTACCACCTCAATTGTCCTAAATTTAAAATCTAGGAGTAACAACCTAAAAAGGATAAATAATTCTTTTGAATATAAAATCATAAAAAAAGTAAGATCATGTTTTAGATATGGGAATTAGTGTTATAGACGTGAACAACTAGGATGAAAAAACGATGAATTAGAGATGAAAATTTATTTGTTATTGAGTAATGTATAAGGAAATAATTTTAAGATAGTAATAGAATCTATAGAAGTTTTCATTCAACACTGGAAAAATTTCCCATTACATGAAAACATGATCGCATAGGACTTGGTTTATATAAAACATAAAATTTTAGATAAAATATTTTTTGGTTCTCAAAAGTTCATCTTCTTATAACCATGTATTTTGAATATGTCCTTAATCCTTTAAATAGGATCTCTAAAACTAACATGCTAATATTTAACCGGTTAATGAAATTTAAATTCTATCATCATAATTATCCTAGATCTAGAAAATTCTTGTTCAAAACTAATAGTAACAAAAATAATTTATATTTAAAACAAAAAGACTAATTAAAAATAATATTATTTACTCATTAAAAAATTCAATTAGTAATTAAAATAATAGGTCAAATGAATCCCCTTAAAATAATATTACAATTTTAATGTTATAGTTAATATTTAAAAAAACATTCTAATTTTCTTATAGTATTTCATTATTTAAAATTTAATTATAATACATTAGATACTAAAAAAATGTTTGATTATGTTTTATGTCACAAAATATTCATTTATAAAGGTATATGACAATGAAATAAACTTAAAAATTAAGAATTTAAAAAATATAAATATTTATTGTATCTACTATCATAGATTAATAATAAATTAAACAAAATATAAATATATTTAAAATAAACTAAAAATTAATATCAGAATACAATAAATCAGATTATCAAAAATAATAAAAAATAGAACATGCATAAAATTTTCATATTTTATAAAACTAAATAAATTATTAAAATCAATGGGAGTGTTGAGTGTCCATTAGGTATATTCCTTTTGGTCGGTTAACTTTTTATGACATCAAATCATGTGTTTGGATCATATAACATGCAGTCAGAATACAGACCCCTATGAATATTATAATATGTAGTCACATAAATTTTCTTAAGGATTATGGTAAGTTAAAATTTCAACATGTTGTAGGTTCACTTAATATTTCATCAGACACCATCTTGCTTTCGAAAAGAAGGTTTATATATTCACTTATGTTATGTTTGAAAAGGAAACATGTGATAAGTTCATCATATCATGTGGTAACCTAAATAAATAAAAATTTGGTCACCTAAAAAACACACATGTGGAAAATTAAACAACCAATATGTGGTAACATAAAAAATGAGATGTGTATGCAGCCAGTAAGAAAATAAATACCTATGTGGTCACTTGACATCATAAGATTTTGTGATTTTTTAGATCATTTAGAAAATAGATACATAATGTGGCCTCGTTAAATTAAATAGAGACAAATTCAAGAGATTTGAAAAAAATCAAATATATCCCCAATCCGACTTCAATATCAAAATAAAATAATCAAGAAAATGGTGACAAGTTATTAACAAAAAACTGTAGAAATTTTATTTTAGTAATTTCATAGATTCTATCAATTTCTAGTATATCTAAATAGAAATTTAATCTTTCTACCCATTTGAATTATATATATATATATATATATATATATATTGGATATCCAACTAAATAACTTCCATTAAAATCTTTTCTATGTAACTTAATTTTTCATAAAATAAAAATTTAAATTATATTCTTATCATTTATATTAAATTGGAATTTTAAAATTCGAATCACTTTATCCTATGATGTAATAAAATGAAATGATGAATTGTAAAAAATATTTCCCTGAAATTATGAAGAATATAATATATTTAAATAAATTTTTATAATCAAACCATAAAATATACACAAATAAAAACAAAATCCCCCATATTGAAAATTAAAAAATTGAAAAAATATTGTACAGAAATCTCCCCCTTTTTGACATTTTATTAAAATACAATATTAATAAATATAAGAATAATAAAATTATAAACATAAGTGAAAAAAATTCAATTTAAAATTATACCCCCTAAAAAATTAATATTAATGTTAATAAAAAAACTAAAAAAAAAATTTCAATAAAAATTTATGATAGGATAATATTCAATTTTCTCATTTATTGAAAAATCCAAAAAAATGTACAAATATAGGAAAGTTTTTTTAGTTACAATATATCTAAGAATAATATCTCCTAAATTAACATGAACTTGAAGAAAAGAAAATTAAATTCCTATATACATGGTTCTATAGTAAATAAATGGTTTTTTAAAACAGAAAGAGAATATCAATTATCACAATAAATATTTATCATTTCAAAATTAAAACCATATTTAGACAACTTTTTTTAATCCAAGATTTTTTATAGAAATAATATGTAATAGAGATATAATCACTTTTATTAATTAAAAAATAAATATTTTTTTTGTTTTCTTGATCCAAAAGAAATTAAATTTGTTCCTAATAAAGTGACATACACCTAAGGCACTTTTTCTATCAAGTCTATATCCTATAAAATCAGAGATAGGGTAACTAATCAATGTAACACAATTTTTTCTAGAAAAAAATAATCTATAATTAAAAATTCCTTCAAAAAATATAATAATATGTTTGAAAACTTTTTTGTTAGATTCCTTATGATCGATTTGTAATCTAGTAAACAAACAAATAAAAAACATTATATGAGGTCTAAAAATAGTTAAATACAATAAAATGTCCTATCATGACTATAAATAATTTAGAATCAACTTATTATATAGAACTATGAAAATATAATTTAAAATTAATACTCTTAGTGGTTTTAAATAACATAAAAAAATCAAAACCAAAACAATTGGCCAAATCATTATCACATTTGAATTGATTTAAAAAATTTAAATCATTTCTTTAAATTTTTTGATGTTTTTTGAAGAATTTAAATTCTCCCATATGGCTCATATCAAACTTATTTTCCATTAAATTTTAAAACTATTTGAAAATAAAATCTTATAAAGATATAAAAAATATCATCAATATATATTTGAACAATTAAAATATCCTTATAAATCCTTTTAATAAATAAAGTAGGATCAAATTTGTCTTACTAAAAAAAAGTCATAATAAAAACAATGTATATTATAAGAGGAATGATGTTATTTCTTAATAACATAAAAATATGTTTATAAAATAAAAGCATTACTAAAAAATTTCTCATTTTCAAAACTAAGGGTTTGAGAAGAATAACCTTCATTAGAAATAAAATAATTCAGAAAATCACTTTTTACATCCATTTGAAATAACTTAAATTATTAAAAAATTTGAAAAATATAAATAAAATTATACATTCAATACTATAAATATTTTTAAAATAATAAACAAAATTGATACATTTTTCTTGATAATAACCTTCAGTAAGCAGACTAGATTTATTCTAAACTGACTGTCTGGATTCATCCATATAATTTATGAAAATTTATTTAGTTCCAATAACACGCCTATCTAAATGGGGTTAAATTAAATACAAAAAATTATTATGATAAATTTTATTAAGCTCATAATTTATATAAATAATTCAATTATCATTATTTAAAGAATTATTAATATTATTAGGAACAAAATCATAAATAAAATAGAATTAGAAATAAAATTCAAAAAGAATTTATAGTTTTAAAAGCATAATCATTATTACCAATAACATTGTCAATATAATGATCTATATGAATATTTCATGATCTAGTATCAAGTAAATAAGGATTATTCCACCACCCCAATAATTGATTCATCCTTATCATGAGGTTTTTCTTCACAAAAATTTAAATCTCTTAACTCATCATAACAAAAAATCAAAAATAGAATTTGACTTCATATTATTTTAATCAAACATAACATGATAAATTTATTTAATAGCTGTAGTTATTTTAAAATAAAATCTATAAGATTTAATATTAATAAAATAAATAATAAAAATACCCTTATCACTTTTATCATCAAATTTACCTAATTTATCCTTCATATTCAAAATAAAAACATTACAACCAAACACTCTAAAATAACCAAAATATAGGATTTTTTCCTTTAAACAATTCGTTTGGATTTTTCTTCAAACAAGGTCTAAAAATAATTCTTTTTGAAATATAAATATAATATAAAGTATCTTTAGTCCAAACATATATAGCCAAATTATGTTCATTTAACATAATTATGACCATTTAAATAAGATTTCTATATTTTTATTTTATAACACCCTTTTTTGTGGTGTTCTAATAGTATAAAAATTATGAAAATAACCATTATTTTTATAAAAAATCTAAAAATATAAATTATGAAATTCAACACCATTATCCCAACAAATTTAAAATATCAAAAAAAAATTTCATTTTGAGCTAAATTAGAAAAGATAATAAATCTATACAATGTACCATTTTTATGTGTAAGAAAATAAACCAAAGTAAATATACTATAATCCTAAAAAATAACTAAATTATATTTTTTTCCTCTGATGATATAAATTTTATAATACCAAATAAATAATGATGTACTTATTTTAATTTTCTATTAGTAATTATCTTATTGATAAGACTGAATTAAGATTTATATTGTTTCCATTTCATACAAGCATCACAAAAATAAATTTTTTCTTTATTCATAGTAGGTAATGATATAATGTTCACATGATTAGAGAGATTACTTAACAATTTTAATTTAACATAACATGATCATTAATTCCATATAATTTTATCACTCTTCATATATTTCAATCACTTAACATATTGAACTGTTAGTTTGGAAAAAAAATAGTATAAATGTTTTTCATTCAATTAACATAAAATAATAAATAATTATCCCTAAAAAATAATAACTTATTATTTTGAAATTTTACATCCATTACATCATCACATGATTGATATATAAAAACTATTTTTTAAACCTTCAATATATAATACCATAGTATTAAAAGTAGAATTGGAAATTCCAACATTACCAAAACCATTTACTTTTCCTTTTGAATTATCTCAAAATGTAATAGTCCCTCCATCACATTTTTTATAAGTTATAAAAATTGATTGGTCTTTATTCATATTACCATATCATCCAATTTCCCTGTACCATGTGAGATTCTTAATACATCCAAGCCTTTTTTCCTACAAAAATAAATTACTTGAAAATTTTGCTACCCAATCTAATTTGGGGCCAATCAGATTAGTAAAATAGTTTTTAGGTGCCCACATATAATTTTAAAAATATTATAATGTATTATAGATAAAAAAAATATTTAGAAATATAAGATTTCCTAAATCCCAAAGACTTTTTAATTCTAGATAACAGTCATTTTCATGGTGACCATTCCATTCACATTGCAAACATGTATCAAATAAAGTAAAACCATTTTTACTTTTTAAAAAATGATTTTTATGAATTTGATTTAACCTCATATTGTAGAAATTAACATATTTTTTATTATTTATTTTATGTAAAGACATCATTTTATAATACATTTCACAACCTGGAAGACAAAAAACAAATGTTTCTTGAGACTCTCATAATCCATTTTCAAAATTTCATTCAAATTCTAAGAGTATTTTTAATCATCATAAATATTGGAATGAGAAGATGAAGTAATATTCCTTATTTTTCCATTATCTAATAAAATCTCTTTATTTTCATAAATATGTTTTTTATTAATTTCTGTACGATTATTAAATAAATTAGAATTTTAAAAGAATCAATTTTCAACCTTTAAATTTTATTATTTAACTCAGAAATATTCAAATTTCCATTATCATATTTACAATCAAAACATCTATAATAATATCAAAAATCATTAGCCTCATGAAAATAATCCATGAAGCACAGGTCAACAGATTTTTTAACCTTTACAGATTCTTCACTAGAATATGATTATTGGGTACAACTGTAACTAGTTTTCAATTCCATATTCTCATTATTTTTGTATTTGTATTTATTACTTTGTTTTGGAAAGTTAGAATTGATATTCCCTTTCATTATGAAATCCTACCAAGTAATATATAAGTTATTATCATGAGTATTAACATTTTTTCACTTTTGGTTTTCCTTTTGAAAATTTATTCTAAATCAATTCGTGAATCCTTTTTTCATTATATTGTAGACTCAAATAACAATATAATCCATAATGTATTTTTCAATATCATGTAGTTCAGAATCATAAGAGTCAATAGAAATAATATTTACAGATTTTGATGTTTCACCTTTTATTTTTGAAGTCTCTTCTTCAGATATGTTCATCAGTTCTGATTCGTACTGAATTCATCATCTAATCAATTCAGCAAGAGTGTAAATTTTGAAATTATTTATTTTATCAATGGTGACCATATTTACATGACATTTCTTTTTTTAGAGATATTAGGAATCATTCAAAAATTACATTATTTTCCAATGTATCTCTAAGTGAATTTATTCCATTCACAATGCTTGTGAATCGAGGGAACATCTATTTCATGATTTCATATCCAACAATATTTAAGTCTTAATAGTTACCTAAAGAATTAAGATCAAATTTAGAATCAGTTTTTCCGATAGAATGTGATTATCTTGTAAAATATTAAAAATATCATGAGATATATTACATGAATAAATGTGATTAAACACATATCTATTATTTTAAAAATATAGAATATTTACTACATTGAAATTCAAAACATATTTAGAAACATCATTTCTAATAATAATATTGGGGTCAGCTTTTGAGAGTTTGTATGGTTGTACTATGATCAACTAGTGTTATATGCTTAATTATTTGAGTTATGATTCTATTATATATTACCAATAACCATAATTATTTCCATCAAGGAGAGGTTGATTTTAAGGAATCCATGCATCATTTAAATTCATTTTTTATATCTTAAAGATCTTACACATAAAACGTAAAATCTAATAAATTGTTATAAGAATAAAATATAAACATAAACTCTGTAACTAAGCGGAATGAGTTGATATCCAAAATAGAAACAATAACACTGATATTTCTTTAACATGATCAACTTTTTATACCAATCATTGGTGTTAGTAAGAAGACAATATAGTTAAACTAATAAATCCAAATAGGGTCAACCATTGATGCCAATATATTGGTATTGGTATAATGAAAAAAAGATAAACCAGTAAATCCTAACAGGTTTAACCTCAGATAAAAATTGGTAGGATAGAAAGGGTAATGGAATATGGTCTAGTAGGAGGTATATATACCAGATTAACAAAATTTCCAGATAATATTAATATCAATTTTAAATAATAAATATGATTAATAAGGGAAAATAAATGAAAGAATATAGTAATTTTTTAGAAGACCAGTCCTAACTTGACCTAGTAGACCCTTATACATCCCTACTATGTGAGAGATAAATTGCTCACTAAACTATTTTTTAAGGGGAATCATAACTGAATCACAAACAACATGTTATATTGAATGTATAACTGAGACAAAAAAAATTTTATAGGGGTTCACAACCTAATTCCTATACCTAATTAAAAATATGAGAGTCCAAATCGAAATAGCCATAAATTTAGAATTCAAGAGTCAAAACCCAAATAATTATAAATAATTCATTTCAAATTAAATGTATAAATAGAAAGTGATAGACTATGTGGGATATGGGATCTAGTGTTACAAAAACTAGAACATAGGATTAAAATAAGATGAATGATAGATGCATAGTTACAGGTTTTTACGTAATGTATCAAGAAATATCTTCAAGTTAGTAATATAAGTCAAGGTTGTTTTTATTCAGTACATGGAAATCTATCTAGAAGATGGAAACTTGATTGCATAGTAACTTTTTTGTACAACACTTCAAAGTTCAATTTAAAGATCTTTTGGTTCTCAAAATTTCATTTTCTCCAAATCGTGTACTTTGAATGTGTGGAAAATCCTTTAAATAGGATATGTTTAACTAACATACCAATCTCAAACTAGGTGAAGTAATTTAAATTCAAATGTTTTAATTATCCAAGAGAGATAAAATTAACTTTCTAGAATAATCATAACCAAAATCTATTAAATTCAAAATTTAAATACTAATTCAAAATAATTTTAATTACATGTTAAATATATAAAATATTATTCAATATAATAGGTAAAAGAAATCACATAAAAATCATAACAAAATTTGACTATTATAATTAGAATTTCAAAATGATTTCTAATATCATTCATTGGGTAATTGTTCAATATGTTATTATACTACATTAAATAAAAAAACATGTTTGAATAAGGTTGATATAACATAATATTAATTTAGAAAATAATAATAAAAATAATCAATATAAAATATAAATAAATAAATAATCAAATTGTATTTTCTATGTATATGCGCAAATAAAGAATAAATTAAACACCAAAAAATATATTTATAATACACAAAATATTAGAATTTAGTAAATCATATTATAAAAAAAATAGAGCATGAAAAAGATCATATTTTAGAAAAAACAAATAATGTATTAAACTAACCATGAGTGTAGAGTGACCATGGGGTATATTACTTGCGGTCAGTTAACATGTTGTGACATAAATGTGTGAGTAATTGGAATATTCAAAATATAAAATACAATCAAATAATAAAAAACACCCCCTTTTTGAAAGTTACAAAACTAAAACAAGATTCTATAGAATTCTCCCACTTTAAAATTTTTCAAAAAGGACATATTATGAAATATAAGAATAATAAAATTATAGATTTAATTGAAAAAAAGTTAGTTTATAATTATAGATACCCCTAATAAATTCATTTTAATTAATGTCAAAAAATATATATTATCAAACTCAGTTCCTAACATACCCAGATCAAATTTCATTTCCTAAATATTTCGAATATCTAATGGTTTGGTAAAAATAACCGCACATGATTTTTATTTGGAATATATTCAGGAATAATATCACCTTTATTAACATAATATCGAAGAAAATAAAAGTTCATGTCTATATGATTTGGTCAAGAATGCATTAAAGGGTTATTTGAAAAAGAAATAGTAAATTAATTATCACAATAAACATGTATCTTTTCAAAATTATAACCATAGTCAGAAAAACAATTAATCTATAAATTTTGAAAGAAAAATTATGTGGTAGATATATAGTCACTTTAAATAGATTAAAACGTAACAAGGTTTTTTTTCATGAACTCTATGAAACTGAATTCTTACCTTGAAAATGACGCATACCTGATATACTTTTTCTATCAATTCAACAATCTCTAAAATCGAAGGTAGAGTAACTAATAATATCAAAATAGTTTTGTCTATAATAAAATAAAACCCAATTAATAGTTCATTTAAGATATCTAATAATACGTTTGATAGCCTTTATGTGTGATTCCTTAGGATATTATGGGAATCATGGATGCAAATATATACTACACATTATATCAGATCTAGAAAAATTTAAATACAAAAAACTATTAATCATGCCTCTAAATAATTTAGAATCAATATATTTTACAAAATAATCAAAATATAATTTAAAAATAATACTTATAGGAGTTTCAAAATATTTATAGGAATAAATATGAAAACATTTGACTAAATATTTATCATATTTTTATTGATTCGAAAATATTCAGTCATTTATTAGAAAATTTTTATTATTGATAAAGAATTTAAAATCTCCCTTAAGACTCATATAAAACTTATTTTTAATCAAATTTAAAAACTCCTTTCATTGAAAATAATTTAATGTTCCAAAAAAATTTCATCAAATTAAATCTGAACAATTAAAATATCATTACAAATCATTTTAATAAATAAATATGGATCCAATTTATCTTTAATAAAATAAATTTTCATTAATGAAAAAGTAATTTTATCATTATGAGCCTGATGTATTTTCTTAATACCATTCATATATTTTTATAACTGAAAAACATGATTACTAAATTTATAATTCTCAAAACCAGGGGATTGAGAAACATAAACTTCTTCAAAAATAAAACCATTTATAAATGAATTTTTCAAATAATTATTAAATAACATAAAACCTTAAATAGTTGAAAAGGATAGCATAATTATAGTACACTCAATAATAGAAATAGTTTCAAGAGAATCATCAAAAATGATAAATTATTATTTACCATAACCTTGAGAAACAAGTCTATCCTTATTCTTAAAAACCTATCCAAATTCATCCATCTTATTTCTAAAAAACAATTTATAAAGATTTAGTAACATGTATTGTAAGGTACTATAGAAAAAAAATATTAGAAATATGAGTCTTCAGAAATCCCAAATACAACATAAATAAAATAGAAAAATAATTTTTATATTTTCCTATCATGACGCATTGAATACTTGTAATTGTAGTAATACCACCATTTTTTACATTTCACTAAATGATTTTGATTAATTTGAGTTTATATAATACCAATTACAATACTCTCTTTATTTTAATTTATTTTATTTAGAGTCATCATTTTCTAATACTTATCATGACCTTGAATAAAACTATATAAGTTTTTCATAAGACGTTCATCTCCATTTTTTAAATTTTAATTAAAATCGTAAGCATATTTCAAATCATCATAAACATAAGAATGGGATGAAAAATAAATATTCCTTAGTTTTCCATTATCTTTTATAATCAACTTATTTCTATATTTTTCTATTTTCTTTAATATTATAATATAAATTAGTATCTTTGAAAACATAGTTTCTCAATATTTTAATTTATTAATTTTACTTAAAATCATTTGGAGTTTTGGAAACATAGTCAAAATCAAAATATCTAGAATAAAATCTACAACGGCTAACCATATTTAGAGAATCTTTGATGAATAGGTTTGAATATTCTTTATCATTTCTATATTCTTCAAAAGAATTAGATTCTTTAGTGAAACATTACTTGTTTTCCCATCATTATTCTCCAACTTTTTATATTTTTATTTATTCTTTACATTTTTGTACTCAGGCATGATATGGTATTTCTTTCTTCACTCAAAACAAGTAACAAATGAGTTAATATGAATAATAATACAGTTCTTATCTACCATGCAATTTTACTTTTGATTGAATCTTCTAAAGTGATTCTTGAATACTTTTGTTTTCATTATTTTAGAGACTCTAATCAATATCAGAGACATAAATTCCTTTTCTCTATCGTGTAGTAATGAATTTGAAGATTTGGTATAAATAGCATATACAAATTTGAAAGCTACACCAATTCATTTTCTATGTACCCTCTTCAGTTTGTTCTTCAGTTACAGTTCATACTAAAGTAGTGATCCAATAAATTCTTCAATAGTATAGTCTTTGAAGTTCTTTCATAAATAGATAATGACCTTATTTATGTTCTATTTATTTGGCTTCAATCGTAGGACTCATTAAAAAATTACTATATTTTCTAATTTTTATCCAAGAGAAGTTATTCTATTCAAAATTCATGTGAATCTATGGAACATCAGTTTCAAAGTTTAATCTTCTAATATATTAAAGTCTTGGTACTCAACTTTATGCATTTTATACTTAGTTAAAATAAATTATTATGAAAGGTCAGTTGGATGTAAAATCGTAAAAATCTCATGAACTTTAATATACACAGAAACATGAGTAAAAACACTGTTTTTAATAGCACAATATAAAATATTCACTACTTTGTAATTCAAAAAATGTTTAATAGATTCAGTTCTTGTATGTATATATTGGTTATATTCGGGTAGTTTGTATGATTTTACTATAATCATCTAGTGTTACATGTTTAACATATTGAGGTATTCCTCTATTCTAGATTTCCAGTAACTATAATCATTTCCATCAAAGTGTGGTGGCGTATGAGGAAACCATGCATCATTTATATTTATTTCTTCCCTCTTAAATATCTTTACCTTCAACTATAAATTATAGGAAAGGGTTAGAAAAATAAAATATAAACATATTATTTGTAACCAAATAGGAATAAGATATTGATCTTGGGTTATTGATAACCTGAAGATAAATATTAGCAGTAATATATCCTTGACAAGGTCAGCTTTGGATACCGATTATTGTTATATGTAAAAAAACAAAAACGTTAATAAAATAGATCTTAATAGGTTTAGCCTTTGATAATAGTTGTTTGTATCAGTAAAAAGAAAAACCAATAAATATTAATAGGTTTATCCACTAATACAATTAGTTATTTCAAAAAGTGTGATGATATATGGTCTATAGGGGGATTAATATCCCAAATTTAAAAAATAACCAAATAAAAAATTTCTTCAAGTTAATTAACATAGATAATTAGTATAAAAAATTAAATGAAATTACATAGTGAAATTTTATAGTGATTCGACCAAAATTATACCTAGTCCACTCTTATACCTCTCCACTCTACAAGTGATACATTATGCACTAAATTGATTTTTAAAGGGGAATCATAAAACAATTACAACCTACTTTTTCTAATGGAAGTAAAACCAAGACATGCAAATTTTTTATGGGGAGACACAACCCAATTACTACAATGACATTAGTCTATTGGATTCACAATCAAAGTGGTCTTAACTTTAGAATATGGGAGTCACAACTAAAATAATGAGAGAATTATTTTTAATGTATAAACATATTTAGAAAGTGAGATAACATGTGAGAGATGGGAAGTAGTGTTACAGACTTGAGAAACCAAGGTAAAAAATAAGATTAATGATAGAATCATGGGTATTTGTTCTTGAGTAATGTATTAGAACATAACTTCAAAGTAGTAATAAAAGTTATAAAAGTATTTTTTTTAGCACTCAAAATTCTATATATTAGATGAAAACATGGTCAAATGGGTCTTGGTTTGTACAAAATGTAAAATTTTAGAGTAAAGCTATATCATGTTCTAAAAAAGTTTTTTTATCATCATTGTATACTTTGAATATGCCCCAAAGCCTTTAAATAGGATCTGTAAAACTATCAGCCCAAATTTCAAACCGATTAGGGTAATTTAAAATCAAACATTAAATTATACAAGAGATTGAAAATTATCATTCCATAATAATAATAAAAAATATAATTTAAATTTAAAAATAAATAATAATTCTAAATAAATTCAATTACATATTAAATAATTCAAAATTTATTCAAAATAATAGGTCAAAAAATTACATAATATCTTAATAAAATTTGACAGTTATAATTTAAATTTAAAAATTCTTTTTAATTTCATGTAGTGTGTAATTATTCAAAATTTTATTAGAATGCCTTAAATACCAAAAATTAATTTTGAATAAGTTTATTTTCACTAAATATAAATTTAGAAAATAATAATACAAAGAAATCAATGTAAAATATAAAATTTTAAATAATCGAAATATATGTTGTATTTATATACTAAAATATAGGATGAATTAAACACCAAATAACTATATTTAAAATGCACTAAAAATTTAATATAATAATGTTGTAAATAAGATTATAAAAAATAATGAAAAAATATAATTCTATAAAATATCATATTTTAGAAAAATTAAAAATTTATTGAACCAACCAAAATTTTCAAGTGATTGTAAAGTATATGTATCGTGGTTGGATAAATTTCTATGACATCAAAGAATGTGTTCAGTTTATATGATGTGTGCTTTATATATTAAACATGTCAATATTATATCATTTCGTCACTTAAGTTACCTTAAAGAGTATGGTCAGTTGAAATTTTAACATATAGTAGGTTCACATAAGATTTCATCATGAGATAGATTTTTTTGTCATGGTAGGTTAAGATATACAGTTGTGGTAGGTCAAAAAAATCATCATGTATTAACATCATCATATCATGAGGTTACGTAAATAAATAAACAAGTTCTCACTTAAAAAATACACATGTGGTCACTTAAAAAACCTGGATGTTGTAACTTAGAAAAGAGATCCATATGCAGTCCATTGGACTCAGCTGTTTTGATAATACCAAATCATATTTCATTTATGTAAAGAATTTTTTCCCTTACACGATAATAATTAATGAAGAAATCCTGTTTATATCAAAGTAATAACTATATAATTTTAATCTCAGTGCTATTTTGTTTAATCTCACAACACAAAATTTATCTTTGTGAAAAATGTCATCGATTCATAGTCACTGATGCATGGTCACTGATTCAAAGGTCACTAATGCAAAGGTCATAGATTCAAAGGTGACCGATGCAGAGGCCCCCGATGAAAAGGTCACCGATGCAACGGTCACCGATGCGAGGTCACCATTGCAAAGCCACCGCAGAAGGCTATCGATGAAGGTTGACTTTGTGGGCTACTGCTGAAGGCTACCAATGGAAGGTCACTGTTGAAGGTTGCTAGTGTGCACCTACTGTTGAAGCCTACCATTGTAAAGGATACCATTACCTATCTATTGATGCTTACCCTTCCATAACTTTTCAAATTATTATGATTATTCTAATGGCCATATTTGATAAATTTAATGCTTATGACATCAATTAATTTTTATTTCAGACATATCAAGAGATGATATCTGGGGATAGTACGAGGTTCAAGAAATATTGCACGTGATGTACTTATTCATATTTTCAAACCTCAAATATATAAAATAGAAGTACAGAAGTTACGAAAAAAAAAGAATGAATGAGTTCCCGAGTCCAGAAGATAAGAACGAAGTGAAGAGCAGTAACAGAAATGAAGCGTATGAAGGCTCTTAATTTCTAGATCCATGAAGAACCATCCTGCACTTATATTGTGAACACACAAGCATCACGAAGATCACTTGAGACAAACTCACTTCTTCCTTCTGTGCCACATCAACTCTTAATCAACACCAAAAGCAGAAAACTCAGAGCTAGAGTGACACTCTGTTTTGAATACATATTTTAAATAAAGACTCGAACATCAAATTCTTCACTCCAAATTTTCAAGAGCTTAATTGAAAACACATTGATCCTTATAAAATCTATATTATAATCTTATCTCTATTTTTTTTCTTCTTATTACATTTCTATGAAGTGTTTCTACGTGTTTCACACACTCTCTCATGTTCTAAAATGGAGGATACTAAATATCCTCAAATTAAACTTCACTTACATCTTGCTTCCCACATATAACAATGGATGATACCACGTGTGGTCTGTATTGTTTGTTTTTTCCATGAACAACTGTGGTAGAGGGTGTTAACCCTAGAAAGTCTGTGAAAACTATAGTAAATCCTGATATAGACTATCTATCATGTTTATTGTTAATATAAATCTCTTGGTTTTAGGAGATCACCAAGGAGAGAGGATTAAGTCTCAGTTTAACACCGAACCTCTTGTTTAACACAATTTTTCTCTGTATTTTTTGTTGTACTCTATTTTATCCAATTTCCACAGATTAGAATTGTTAAAACATAAAACTGTTTTTCATTCACTTGGATAGTTAGTTTTTAGTAGTTTGTGTATGTGTTCAATTCAGTAAACTTGTATCAAAAGTTGAATAAGTGTTCTCCACTTATTTAAATAAGGACTAATCGCACATTGAGAAACTTTTCGACCAACTAGATCTTTGCATATCTTTTTCCTTAATTAACTGGGCCATTTCAAATTTGGGGTATCTTTATAAGAAAAAATTTTAAAAATAAATTTTAAGCAAGATTTCAATTCAACCCCACTCTCGAGATTCCACTCCTACTAATAATTGGTATCAGATGTGTTTTTAATTTTTAATTTTTTTGCTACTATCGAAACTGTTCTGCATGTTATCAAATTTGTTTCCGATGTGATTTTAGTTGTATCTTAATGATCTTAAAAATTTTTTCATATCTAAATTTTCAGTTCTTTAAATTTCTAGTTAATTATGGATAACATAGTTGAGGGTGATGCTATGAACATGACACCTTTCTTTAATGGTAATTACTATACTCAGTGGAAATTAGAAAATAAAATATATCTATAGATCATGGGACCTAAATTCTGGGAAAATTTGAATAACAACAGGTACATCTAAAAATAAAAATAATGAGATGAATGTGTTGTACAATTATCTTGGTGATGAATAATACAATATAATATCTACTTTTATTAAAAATTATGAAATTAGGGACACTTTAGATGTTTATCACGAGGTATTGCCTGCTACTTCCTGGGAGACATGGTCTCAGTTAACTAAATCCACCTATAAAAATAACAATAATGAGATGAATGTGTTGTACAATTATCTTGGTGATGAATAATACAATATAATATCTACTTTTAATAAAACTTATGAAATTAGGGACACTTTAGATGTTTATCACGAGGGAACTACCTATGTTAAAGAAATGAGATTAAATAACTATACTATAAAATATGATAATTTTAAAATAAATCCGAATAAACATATCTATGAAATGTATCTGAGGTTCAATGAAATAGTGAATCCCATGAGTCATATTGGGAAAACAGTGGAAAATAAGGAACAAATTTTGAGATTGCTTCGATGCCTACCAGACAGATGGAGAGGAACTTCTGTTTTTATCAATGAATCTTGTGACATAGGCAATCTACCAGTGAAGGAACTAATTGTAAATATTATGATGTATGAAGAAGAGATTATGGTAAATCAAGACGCATATTAAGAACCAATAAAGAGATCTGTAACATTCAAGATATCTACCACATAGAGAAAAGAGAAATAAAAAGATCAAGCTATTATAGACACTTCCACGTGAGATGATTCAGATTCTGACAGTGATAATGAGATGGCACATCATTCAAGGAGATTCAAGAATTTCAACTTAAAGAAGAAGTTCTTTAGAAAGACAAACTAATAAAAGAAGTTCTGATAATAATGGATAGTGGAAAAAGGATATAAAGTGGAATGATAACACAAACTAGATAGTCTGTTATGATTGTAAACAAAGAAGTCATGTGAAAGCAGATTTCCCTAAGATGAAATTTAATAAGAAGTATGATGACAAGGTCAGGGGATATAAAATGGCTATGAAAGCCACCTGGAGTGCCTTAGATGATAGATCAAGTGGATCTGACACTTTTAATGCTGACCAGAACAAACATTAAAACCTGTGTTTCATGACAGAAACATCCGATGTAACACCCAATTACCCTATACCTAATGCTTATTATTCTGGGAATAAAAGTGAATCAAACAATGATGATAATATGACTATGGTTGAAATATTTGAATATTTTGGAATTCTTGAGGACACCTTTAATGAACTCAAGGATAAATATAAATTTTTTAAAAGAACACATGCTTTAAATTTATATTATATGTCTGATTTGGATATTGAGATAGAAAAATGTGCTTAGTTGTTATAAAAAAAATTGAACACAAATTGTAAAATGAGTAATTAAAAAGATATTGTTAGATGTTAACTGTAGTTAGAAATACCTTGAATCAGTTTCTAGGGAAAAAATTTCTCCAAAATACACAACTAGTATAGGATATCAACTAGGACATAGAATTTTTATTGAAACTATATTTCATCCAAAATCTGGATAGTTTTCTGCTTGTTCAAGTTCTAGACCATCTTTTGGAAAAACATTCTATAACGGACCTTTCAAAGTTTTCATGTCTCAAAACATATCTATTAATTATAAGAAACCGATGAGAAAAGTATGGGTTCCCAATGTTTTACTTGCTGACCTCTCTGGACCCAAGAAAATATCAGTACCAAAGTTACCCTACACTTAATTTATTTAGGAGGAAAACTGTTTAAAGAGCTCCGGTAAAACTCTATGGAACAAGGACAGTGGGTGTTGAAGACACATGAAATGAGAATACTCATGCTTCAAGATCCTAATTAAAGTTGATGGTGGACATATTAAGTTTGGTGATAATGAAAAATATAAGATCGTCTTCATTGGCCAAATTGGTAACCCTAATACTATATTAATTTCAAAATTAATTTTTATTAATAGGCTAAAGAAAAATTTACTATGTATCTCTCAGTTATGTGATGATGGTTTTATTGTTAAATTTGAAAATGATGCATGAAATGTTTTTAATTCTAAATATGATTTAATATTAACTACTATTAGAAATGAAAATGTATTTGCAGTTGATTAAAATACTATAGCATTGAAACATATTTTATGTTTAAATGTGTTCCATAAGGAATCCTGGTTATGGCACAACATGTAACACCCCAAGCTTCAACGGTACACTTCTCTTTGAATAATACAGTAGTGTGTGTTGTACGCAACTTTGAGTTCTAACACACACCACAACAAATCAAAGTAGCCATTATGAATAGTAATACCTAAATTTTGAAATTTTATAAATTTTATTTTGCCAAGTAGACTTCGTTTTTGGATTCGGAATATCAAAATTAGCCTATGTTGAATTTTGGTATTTTTCTGAGAACTTCCAATTTGTTTTGAATAGTGAAAAATACATAAAAACAACTTTATTAATCAAAATAATTTATTGTGATAAATTAAACTATTGAGTGGTTTTAAAGTAGAATTTGAATATATTTTTACCATTTTATCCAATGGTGGTCATTAGAATTAATTTCACATTGAAATTGGACATAAAAAATTGTCAATCTTTTGATATATATTGTTTCTTAAAAACATGCTATTTGTAATGACAGTGAGAATTAATTATGAAATTAATTAATGCAACATATATGTTTGGAATTTTTTAAAATATACATCATTTTTGAATTTGGAATATCAATTATAGCTTAGGGTTAAATTTTGGCATTGTTCTGAAAAACGTACATTTTTTATGAATAGTGAAACTACTAAGTGGTAGTTAAAAAACTGATTTTTCGTTTAAATGAAACATTACCACTTCTGTGATTTGATTTTCAAAAATCCGACATACATGGTTTTCATTGGGAAGTAAAATGTGGTTCAATGGGATTAAAATATTTTTTTGGTGAATAGTATCTTTTAAGTTTAATTAATCGCGATTAAAGGTAATTAGTGAAATTTAAGGTAAAAATGATATTATAAAAATATGAAAATAACATTAAACATGTCCTAAACCTATTTGATGAATCATGGACGACCACAAAAATCCATGGGTTAACTTGGGGACCCCATGGAGCCACTTTGGTAGGAAATTGACATTAAACACTTTTTATTTAACGTTAAATTAAAAATGTCACAAACAAGAGTTGTTTTACTAAAACAATTTTTAAATGGGGTTATACAAGTCATATTTTTTACTATAAATATTAATTAGAAAGAAAAACATATTTCCTAAATCATTATATTCTTTTTGTCATTTTTATACATTAAATAAATTAAATTATTTATGACACCATGATGATGCAGCGATTACCTCATTAATTAATGATTTAAATAAAATGAAAAGTTAATGTAAAATCTAAGACATAAACTTGTCAAAACCCTATTGTATGAGAGGATTTCGAACCCTTATAACCTTATCCTCTAAATATATAAGTGTGGGACCTTTAGAATCCGATAAATCATTTCATAATAAAGTAACATTTCAATCTTTCCAAGAGTGCCCCTTCTCTCCTCTTATAAAAGGCCCCCACCTCTACCACCTTATTCACACCTTAAAACAATTTTACTAGGCCAAACTCTTCCCAAATACTCTCCCAAATTCCCTCTATTAATATTAGAAGCCTAAATTTGGGAAGAAAACTTCCCAAGGAAGCCTTTGGCACAAATCAAAAAAGAGTTACCCGATTTTAAGGTAATGTCTTCACTTATGGTATTCTGTATTATTTTTCTTCTCCAACCCCCTAAACTCTTTTTATTCATATCTTCTGTAACAAAAACAGTATCTTAAATATACTAGGATTTTGTTATAAGAAGTATTCGAGCTACACTTACACACACCTATATCTAATGGTTAAAGAACATACTGTTTCTGTGGATGTCGAATTTCTACCTCACGAAACGATGATTGTTCAACACTCATATAACAAATTCAATGTTGTCCATTAAGATGACTCTATATTTATATATGATATATAATATGTTTATTTTTTACTTAAGCTTCTGTATTTTTCATTTATGTCATACCTTTATGGTTTCCATTGTGGGTAAACACGATATTTTCACTTTAGGAAGTGCGGACTACCGCCCCCTCAAAGTGATTTGAATCATTAATGCCATATGTGGGATGTATAAAGGATGGAGTAAATGGTATTATAAATTAAAATTTAATTATATTATACCTTTATATAATTATAACTTCATTTCATTAAATATGAAATGGAAATGAATGTATCGTCCATGCGTACGTACGGCTTACCGTCTCCATGAACGGTGCATTTCATTTCTTACCTCTAATTGTTATGTAATATTATAAATGAATGTATATACTGGATATATATGATGTATATGATATTTAAATCATGAATATAATTATGTAGATAATGGATATTTTACCACATGAACAACTTGTAATTTTAAGAAGTTTATTTTTGACTCAAGTACCAAAGATCGAGAAAACTACCGTTATTAACATAAATAATTACATAATGTTAATAACATGGTAATAAGTGATATAAAAGGAATAATTTACATGAAAAAGGTTCTTAAGATATTATAAATTAACTATAGTTTATTATTCAGGAAGTGAAAGAACGGTCGAGTCAAGTCGGACACGAGGTAAGGGAACTTCTTAACCCGACATCCATTCTTTGGGTTAATCTAATACTTTCAAATTATGTCATGATATTATTATGTCCTATCCTGTATTTTTACATTCTTTATCTGTGATTATAGTAAATATACATAATAGATCTATTTTATTTAAAAAAATGATCTTATTAAGGACTTCATCTCAATCTCCTTTCATTGAGGCATATTTGGTTTTATATACAACTTTCATTTATACGGTGTATAAACCCCTTTGACTTTTACTTTGATTCAAAAGGAATATTTTTATACGAAGTGTTTTTACTAAATGAAAAAAGGAATTTTTTTCTTACTTATGTGGCAACAATGACTTCTCCGCCGTCGTGACTATTATTTGAGTTTCGGCTTCCTCTATAAGCCATAACTTTTTTTAAAGGAAAAATAAATACCATTTTTTACTTTTCTTTTATTTTTGATGGTTTTGATAAATTTTTTATTATATCAATGTGTTTTATTGATATATTTTGATTTAAGTGTGGATGTCTTATGTTTCCTTTATGCACATTTTATGTGATACAATTATGTTATGGTTTCTGATATGTTTAAACCTGTTCATGTGAGGAATGCATTGGACTTAATAAGTGACGGGTGGAGCCCGCTATAGCTCATCAATGCATCAGTAGGTCTCATGAGACAAACTAGTGTCTTGGCACGAGGCCTTGACAAAATCTTATTTGTGGTCTTGACACGAGGCCTTGGGTATGTGGTTATGATAGTCTGGAATTATGCATTCCATCATTATGAAATTGGTTATTGATATTGCATGTGATTATTCGACTAGTAGAATATCCATGTGAGTAAGTAAATGGCATTATTTAATTTTATTTTTTCCATATTATGATGAAGTTCATGTTTAAAAAGTCTTTTGTTTTAGTTATACATTGCCTTAAATGTTAATGATTATTTATGAAAGCTTCTGTAATATTTTTATCCTTACTGAGCATCTGAGCTCACCCATTTCAATGTTTTAATATTTTCTAGGGTGTGAAGAAGTATTTTATGAATGACCTGTAGGGATAGTCATAAGAGGATATGAGTGTGGACTATGGAGACTATCATATTGTAGTTTTTCACTTTAGAATGTAATGTAACATTATGAATGTATATAGTCTTTCCAAGGCTACAAAACTAATCGGTCTTTCGAGACTTGATCTTTTGTTATCATGACAATGTTACGCAATAATGCACTAACTCTGGATAACTGGGGTCAGGGCGTTACAGATGGTATCAGAGGTAGTTTAGTACTAACCTTGGAAGCTATATTTAGATAAACTCTGATTCGATCACATAGCCCAAAGATAGACTTTGAGGATTAGTATAGAATAACTTCCTAGATGTTTTTGTATTATAGAGATTTTGTGAGTTTTCCAAGAAATACATCCCTGTCTGGATAAGAGCAGGTAGAGGCGGCTCTGGCACAGATGTACCTAGGGGTAAAACCCAAAAACACCGCTTTGAGCTAGACCCAAATGGGAACTGGTGCACGACAACGGGCCTTGCTGCACTCTTGGTTACGACACTCCCGAGGGATATTCTTAGGATAATTATCATTTTCTTTAAAAACCATTATGAAGGGTTATGAGTATATACTTCCTCAAAGAAAACATTTTTATGATTATGGATTATATCCATAAATAGTTCAATTTATTTTAAGTATTTTACAAGTATGTAATTATGTATTTTGATTCATAAACTAATCTAGTTTATGCCATTGTTTAGAAATGGGACATAGTGGAAGGAATGGAAACCGTATCAATACACGCACTCTATGTAGGGATTTACCTCCTGCTCAAGATAAAGATTGTGGATCTGGTGATACAACTAGTGCTGATCAACTTATTACCATACTGGGACAACTCACTCAGGTTATGAATAATAACCTTACTCATATGGAGCACCCTGATCTGCAACGTGGAGGTTCAATGTTAGACCGCTTCATGAGGCAACAACCGCCAACATTTAATGGGGGTACAAATCCATTTGTAGCTGATTAATGGATAAACTCCTTAGAGAAAATATTCCACGCCTTGGGGAGTAACGAATGGGAGAAGGTTGTCATGGCAGTCTACCGCCTCACTGGAGATGCCGATCAATGGTTGTCGCTGATTCAAAACACAAAGGAAGATGAAGAAGTATCAAGTATGGAATGGAGGGAGTTTAAAGAAATTTTATTAGAAAAATACTTTCCACATGACCATTGAGCAGATATGGAAAGGCAATTTCTGAGTCTGAGGCAGAAGGAGGTTGAAAATGTTGCAAAGTATGAGGCCAACTTTACAAGGTTAGTGAGGTTTTATTCAGATTATATACGTAACCCATGAAGTAAGATTGATCGTTTCTTTGATGGGTTAAAACCATTTTTCCGTCAAGCTTTAGTATCACAATCCTTCTCATCGTACGAAGATATTGTCTCGTGTGCTATCAAGATAGAAAATGAATTATCTTTGTCTTATGACAACAAAGTAAATCAAGAGAAGAAGATAACGGTGGAATAAGAGATGTATAAAGGGAAAAAAGGTAAAAGAAGGATTTTCAATTAAGTGATAATTGTGGGAAGAATCACCCCGGTGATTTCCTAAAAGGAATGGGAGTCTGTTATAAATGTGGAGAAAAAGGTCACCAGGATCGTGATTGCAAGGGAAATAAAGAGGCTATCAATGTTTAATGCTACAATTGTAGGGAAATGGGTCATTATGCAAATTAATGTCCTATGCGTCAGGGGAACATACCTCAGATGAGGCTAAGGGATCCAGGCCAAGCTTATGTTATCACTACTGCTGAGGTTGAAGCATTGAAAGACGTGGTGGTAGGTAATTTAATTTAGTAAATGCATTATTTGATTATGGATCACCTCATTGTTTTATATCTTCCCAGTTTTCTATGAAAATTAGATATTTCCAATTTGATTTAATAAGAGAATTGTCAGTCAAAACTCCTAAGGGATGTATTATTGCAACAATGTTTTGTGAGTCAGTTATCCGCTGATCTCATTGTCATACCTATGATTGAGTTTGATATAATCCTCGGTATGTATTGGCTTTCGGACTATGATGCAATGATTTATTGTAAGAAGAAAGGGGATACGATTTTTGATGATGATGATAAGGAACACCTTATTTTTAGAGCAGAATCATTACCACCTATTTCTTATTTAGACCCACCCCCAGTAGATCAACTAAATTCAATTATTGGGGAGTAAAATGAAATGACTAAGGGCGAGGAAAGGAATGTTCAAATAGAGGATGTACCTAATGTGAAAGAATATGAAGATGTGTTTCCAGAAGATTTACCTGGACATCCTCCAGAATGAGAAGTTGAGTTTTCCATTGATTTATTTCCTAGATCAAGGCCTATATCAAAGACCCCTTATAGGATGGACACCGTGGAATTAGTTGAACTAAAGAAACAACTAGAGGAATTGAGTAATAAGGTATTTATTCTCCCCAGTGTTTCTCCATGGGGAGCCCCTGTCCTTTTTGTTTAGAAGAAAGATGGATCTATGAGGTTGTGCGTTGACTACAGGGAGATCAATGCTATAACAATAAAGAACAAGTATCCCCTACCTCGCATTGATGATTTATTTGACCTATTTTATAGAGCTCAATACTTTTCAAATATTTACCTTCGATATGGATACCATCAGTTGTGTGTGAAGAAGGAAGACATTCTGAAGACAGCATTTCGAACAAGGTACGGGAATTACTAGCTTGCAGTAATGCCTTTTGGATTGACTAATGCACCCTCTGTATTCATGGATCTAATGAATAGAGTTTTCAAGGAATATCTAGATGATTTTTTGGTGGTATTTATAAAGGACATCTTGGTGTACTCCAAAAGATACTAATATCATGAAAATCACTTGCGCATTATCTTGAAGACTCTTAGGAGGCATGAATTATATGGGAGGTTTATCATGTGTGAATTCTTTCTTTAGGAGATTTCCATTCTTGGCCACATTGTCTCTAAGGATGGAATTTTCGTTGATCCATCTATGACCAAGTCAATCCAAGAATGGCCAACACCGACGAGTATAACTGAGGTACGTAGCAATATTAGTTTGGCAGGTTATTATCGACGTTTTGTCCAGAATTTTGCCAGATTTGCTAACCCATTAACGAAGCTCACACGTAAAGGGGTTAAATTTGTCTGGACAAAAGAGTTTGAAGAATGTTTTGAAGAACTGAAGAGAAGATTAGTCAACGCTCCTATATTGAATCTACCATCATGGAATGATGGGTTCGTTATTTATAGTGATGCATCAATGAAAGGACTTGGTTGTGTCCTTATGCAGAATGATAGGGTTATTGCCTATGAATCACGACAGCTAAAAATTCATGAGTAGAACTATCCTACTCATGATCTCGAGTTAGCTTCTGTAATATTTGCCTTGAAGATATGGAGACACTATCTCTTTGGTGAAAATGTGAGATATATACCGATCACAAGAGTTTGAAATATATTTTCTCACAAAAAGAACTCAACGTGAGGCAAAGGCGATGGCTTGAACTACTCAAGGATTATGATTGCATGATACACTACCAGCCAGGGAAGGAAAATAATTTTGCAGATTCTTTGAGTAGAAAATATCATGGAGTTTTGAACATGATGAGAGTAGAAAGGGATCCCATTTTCATGGATCTTGTAAAGATGGATATGGGAATCACCATGGAGGGTGAAACATAAAAATATTTTCAACTGGTTGCCAAACCATCATTACTAGAAACGATAAAGTGTTCACAGGCCAATGATAAGGAGTTGAAAAACAAGATTAAAGCTATGAATGATGGGTGATTGAGTTACTTTGTGTATGAAGATGGAATTTTGAAATTTGGAAGGAGACATTGTGTTCCCGGTATACCTGATTTAAAGAGGGAATTGTTGGATGATTCTCATAGCTCCAATTTCTCTATACACCATGGGATCACCAAAATGTATAGAGATTTAAATGGAAATATTTGGTGGGATAACATGAAGAGGGAGATTGCTGATTTTGTGTCAAGATGTATGGTTTGTCAGAAAGTGAAAGCTGGAAGGCAATTGCCTGGTGTAGTATTGCAACATCTTCCCATACCTGAGTGGAAATGGGATAATATTACGATGGATTTTGTCATTGGACTACAAAAGACTCCTAGAAGAAATGGCTCAATATGGGTCATTGTTGATCGTCTCACGAAGTCAGCACATTTTTGTGCTATAAGGGAAGATCTACCACTTGAACGTCTAGCAAGACTGTATATTAATGATGTTGTGAGACTTCATGGAGTACCCCTGTCGATTATTTCGGATCGTGATCCTCATTTTACATCAAGATTATGGAAAAGTCTACAGAAGGCCTTGGATACTGAACTTCGTTTGAGCACTGCTTACCACCCTCAAACAGATGGACAATCAGAAAGATCTATTAAAACCTTAGAAGACATGTTGAGATCATGCTCACTTGACTTTCAAGGAATGTGGGATCAATATTTACCTCTGGTAGAATTTTCCTATAACAATAACTTCCATTAAAGCATTCAGATAGCACCATATGAAGCGTTATATGGAAATAGATGTCACACACCAACCTGTTGGGATGAAGTTGGTGAAAGAAAACATGTAGGCCCAGAACTGGTGGAGGAAACGATGGAAAAGGTGAAATTAATCCAAAACCACATCAAAGCAGCTCAATGTAGGCAGAACAGCTATGCCGACAACTGAAGGAAGGATTTGTAATTTCATGTTGGAGATCATGTTTTCTTGAAGGTATCTCCATGGAAGAGAGTTATAAATTTTGTTAAGAAGGTTATATTTAGTCCCAAGTACATTGGACCCTTCGAAATTCTAGAACGAATTGGGGTTGTAGCTTACCATTTGGCAATGCCGCCAAGTCTCTCTAATGTTCATGATGTATTCCACGTATCACTGTTGAGAAAATACATGCCTGACCCAATGCATGTACTCACCTGTGAGGAATTAGAACTGGAACCCAATATGTCTTATTGCAAAGAGCCCGTCAGGATTCTTGATACAAGAGAACAAGTGCTGAGAAACCGGATGACTCATCTAGTAAAAGTTCTATGGAGAAACCATAAGATGGAGGAGGCAACATGGGAACCTGAGGAACTTATGATGAAGAATCACCCGAGTCTTCTTAGACAGTGATATTATATGAAATTCTGAGGATGAAATTATTTGAAGGAGGGGAGAATGTAACAACCCAAGCTTCCATGGTACACTTCTCTTTGAATAATACAGTAGCATGTGTTGTACCCAACATCGAGTTCTAACACACACTACAACCAATCAAAGTTACCGTTATGAATAGTAATACCTAATTTTTGAAATTTTATAAATTTTATCTTGCCAAATGGACATCGTTTTTGGATTCGGAATATCAAAATAAGCCTATGTTGAATTTTTAGTATTTTTCTGAGAACTTCCAATTTGTTTTGAATAGTGAAAAATACTTAAAAACAACTTTTTTAATCAAAATAATTTATAGTGATAAATTATACTATTGAGTGGTTTTAAAGTATAATTAGAATATATTTTTACCATTTTATCCAATGGTGGTCATTATAATTAATTTCACTTTGATATTGGACATAAACAATTGTCAATCTTTTGATATATATTGTTTCTTAAAAGAACGCTATTTGTTGTGATAGCAGGAATTAATTATGAAATCAATTAATGCAAATTATTTGTTTGGAATTTTGTAAAATAGACATCATTTTTGAATTTGGAATATAAATTATATCTTAGGGTGAAATTTTGGCATTGTTCTGAAAACATCAATTTTTTTATGAATAGTGAAACCACTAAGTGGTAGTTAAAAAACTGATTTTTCATTTAAATGAAACATTACCACTTCTGTGATTTGATTTTCAAAAATCCGACATACATGGTTTTCATTAGGAATTAAAATTTGGATCAATGGGATTAAAATAATTTTTTGGTGAATAGTAACTTTAAAGTTTAATTAATCGCAATTAAAGGTAATTAGTGAAATTTAAGGTAAAAATGATATTATAAAAATATGAAAATACCTTTACACGTGTCCTAAACCTATTGTATGAATCATGGCCTACCAAGACAATCCATGGGTCAACTTGGGGACCCCATGGAGCCACGTTGTTAGGAAAATGACACTGAAAAGGTTTTATTTAATGTTAAAATAAAAATGTCACAAACAGGAGTTGTTTTACTAAAACAATTTTTAAATTGGGTTATAAAAGTCATATTTTTGGCTATAAATATTAGTTTAAAATATAAAAATATTTCATTCATCTTGATAAATTTTTTATAATTTTTAGACATTAAATAAATTAAATTATATATGACACCATGATTATGCAGTGATTACCTCATTAATTAACGATTTAAATAAAATGAAAAGATAATGTAAAATCTAAGACTTACACTTGTCAAAAACCAATTGGATGAGTATATTTCGAACCCTCATCACCTTAACTTCGAAATATATAAGTTTGGTACCTTAATAATCCAAAAAAACATTTCATAATAAAGTAACATTTCAATCTTTCCAAGAGTGCCCCTTCTCTCCTCTTATAAAAGGCCCCCACCTCTACCACCTTATTCACACCATAAAACCATTTGACTCTACCAACCTCTGTCCTAATACTCTCCAAACATCCCTATATTACTCCTAGAAGCCTCACTTTGGGCAGAAGTCTTCCCAAGGAAGCCTTTGCCTCAAATCAAAAATGAGTTACCCGATTTTAAGGTAATGTCTTCACTTATGTTATTTTGTATTATTTTACTTCTCCAACCCCCTAAACTCTTTTTATTCATATATTTTGTAACAAAACCAGTATCCTAAATTTACTAGGTTGTTTTTATAATAAGTATTCAAGCTACACTTACACACAACTACATATAATGGTTAAAGAACACACTATTTCTGTGGATGGCGAATTTCTGCATCACGAAACGATGATTATTCAACACTCATATAACACCTTCAAAGGTGGAAATTAATATGTCACTATATTTATATTTATTATATAATATGTCTATGTTTTACTTAATCTTCTGTATTTTTCATTTATAGCATTCCTTTATTGTTTCCATTATGGGTAAACACGATATTTTCACTTTAGGAAGTGCGGACTACCGCCCTCTCAAAGTGATTTGAATCATTAATGCCATATGTGGGATGTATAAAGGATGGAGTAAATGGTATTATAAATTATAATGGAATAATATTATACCTTTATATAATTATAACTTCATTCCATTAAATATGAAATAGATATGAAAGTAGCATTCATGCATACGTACGGCTTACCGTCTCCATGAACGGTGCATTTCATTTCTTACCTCTAAATGTTATGTAATATTATAAATGAATGTATATAATGGATATAAATGATGTATAAGATATCTACATGATGAATATAATTATTTATATAATGGTTATTTTACCACATGAACAACTTTTAATTTTAAGAAGTTTATTTATGACTCAAGTACTAAAGATCGACAAAACGACAATTATTAACATAAATAATTACATAATGTTCATAACATAGTAATAAGTGATATAAAAGGAATATTAAACTTGAAAAAGTTTCTTAAGCGATTATAAATTAACTATAGTTTATTATTCAGGATGTTAAAGAACGGTCGAGTCAAGTCGGACATGAGGTAAGGGAACTTCTTATCCCGACTTCCATTCTTTGGGTTAATCTCCTACTTTCAAATTATATCATGATATTATTATGTCCTATCATGTATTTTTACTTTCTTTATGTGTGATTATAGTAAATACACATAATAGATCTATTTTATTTAAAAAAATGATCTTTATAAGGACTTTGTCTCAATATCCTTTCATTGAGGCATATTTGGTTTTATATACCACTTTCATTTATACAGTGTATAAACCCCTTTTAATTTTACTTTTATTCCAAAGGAATATTTTTATACGAAGCGTTTTTACTAAATGAGAAAAGGAATTTTTTTCTTACGTATGTGGCGACAATGACTTCTCTGCGGCCGTGACTATTATTTGAGTTTTGGCTTCCTCTATAAGCCATAACATTTTTTTAAAAGAAAAATAAATACCATGTTTTACTTTTCTTTTATTTTTGATGGTTTGGATAAAGTTTTTAATATATCAATGTGTTGTATTGACATCTTGTGATTGAAGTGTGGAAATGTTATGTTTCCTTTATGCACGTTTTATGTGATATAATTATGTTATGGTTTCTGATATGTTTAAACCAGTTCATGTGAGGAATGAATTGGACTTAATAAGTGACGGGTGGATCCCGCTATATCTCCTCGATGCATCGGTAGGTCTCATGAGACAAAAGAATCTCTTGGAACGAGGCCATGACAAAATCTCATTTGTGGTCTTGGCATGAGGCCTTGGCTACGTGGTTATGATTGTCTGGCATTATGCACTCCATCATTATGAAAGTGGTTATTGATATTGCATGTGATTATTCGACTAGTAGAATATCCATGTGAGTAAGTAAATGGCATTATTTAATTTTATTTTTTCCATATTATGCTGAAGTTCATGTTTAAAAAGGCTTTTGTTTTAGTTATACATTTCCTTAAATGTTAATGTTTATTTATGAAAGCTTCCGCAATATTTTTATCCTTACTGAGCATATGAGATCACCCCTTTCAATGCTTTAATATTTTCCAGGATGTGAAGAAGTATTTTATTAATGACCTGCAGGGATATTCAGAAGAGGATATGAGTGTGGACTATGGAGACTTTGTTATTGTAGTTTTTCACTTTATGATGTAATGTAACATTATGAATGTATCTAGTGTTTCCATGGATACTATACTAATCGGTCTTTCGAGACTTGATCATTTGTGATCATGCCAATGGTACGCAATAATGCACTGACTCTGGGTTACTGGGGTCAGGGCGTTACATAACATATTTGTACAATTCAATATGCGCTCACTTAGGAAACTAACAAGGAAAGGTTTAGTTAGAGACTTACCTAAATCAGAATTCCCTCTTAACAAAGTTTGTAATCCTTGTCAAAAGACAAAACAACACAATTGTTCTTTCAATCCAAAGAAAGAAGTTTCTACCTCTCAACTGCTTGAGTTGGTTCACATTTATTTTTTTCGACCATCTAGAGTTTCAAGTTTAAATGGGAAGCACTATATTTATGTTCTTTTGGATTATTTTTCTAGATATAAATGGGTATATTTTATATATCACCAATGTGAATCATGTTCTTACTTAATTAAATATTTTATGTCTGTAAAAATATTAGTGGACATAGAATTAATACACAGAGAAGTGATCATGGTCATGAGTTTGAAAATCAGGAATTTTAATCATTTTTCTCACAAAATGGTTATACTCACAATCTCTCTACTCCTAGAGCACCTTAACAAATTGGAGTTATATAAAGAAGAATCATGAAACTTCAAGAGACTTCTTGGGCAATGATAAATGAGTATAATCTACCTAAATATTTTTTGGCTGAAGCTGTTAATACATCTTCTTACATTATCAATAGAGTCTTAATTAGACACATTGTTTATAAGACCCCTTATGAGCTCTCTAATAATAGGAAACCTAAGGTTAATTACATTAGAGTTTTTGGTTGAAAAGTTTTAATCCTTTACACTAAATTCAATCCTGAAACGTTTGCTTCCAAAAGTGATGAAGGAATTTTTCTAGGTTACACAATCTCTAGTATAGAATGTAGAGTATAAAATAAGAGAACCAAATGTGTGGAAGAATTAGTTCATGTCATATTTGATGAGACTGATCCACAAGAACTCAAAACCTATGTTGAACATATTGATGATGATATGTCAATTCTGAACCATAATGATAAAGGAAATGAACCTGTAGTGAAAACAACCTGTTCTTGAAATATTTCAGAATCTGTGCATGATATATCAGAACCTATAAAAAATCACAAGGAGTCTTGTTCAACTAATTCTAGAGGTATTATAACTCTCAAAAATAATATTTTATATGATGTAGTAAGTTATTTAAATAGAGGAACTCAAACTAGTGATTCTTTGAGAAACCAGGTTGAACATCATGCCTTTCATTGAAAGCATGAACCTAAAAATATCAATGATGAAATAAATGATGAATTCTGGGTGATAACTATGAAAGATTAATTAAATTAGTTTGAATTAAACAATGTTTTTGAATTAGTATAAAGACATAAAGACATGTTGACCATAGGCACTAAATAGGTGTTTATAAATAAATTTGATGAATCTGGAAACATAGATAGAAACAAAGCTAGACTTGTTGAACATGGATATAATCATTAAAAAGGAATAGACTCAAGAATCCTTTGCACCTGTAGCTAGACTAGAAGCAATTAGGATATTACTTGGTTATTAAACTCATCTGAATTTCAAACATTATCAAATGGATGCCAAAAGTGTATTTTTAAATGGGTACATAGATGAAAATGTATTGGTTGAACAACCCCCTAGTTTTATAAATCACCATTTTTAAAATCATGTATTGAAACATTCAAAATCCCTATATGGTCTGAGACAAGCTCCAATATCTTATTATGACAGATTGAGTTATTTCCCCATTTTAAAATGTTTCACTATAGTAATTGAGGATCCTACTCTTTTTATTAAAAGGATTTCCAAAGACGTCTTTGTAGTGCAGATTTATGTAGATGACATTATTTTTGGATCGTCTATCAATTATTTATGTTCAATGTTTTCTAAAATTATACAACATGAATTTGAAATGATTTTATTGGGGGACAAAAAAATTTCCTTGTATTTCAACCTTTTCAAAAAAAGGTATTACTTTAAATCAGAGTAAATATACTAAAGATATTTTAAAACATTTTGGTTTTGACAACAATAAAGGTAGTGATACTCCTATGACTACCACATGTAAGTTTGATGCTAATGAAACTGGTGAACTAGTGGATCAAACCAATTATAGATGTTTGATTGGGTGTCTTCTATATCTTATTGCTAACAGACCCAACATTATGTTCAGTGTATTCATGTGTGCTCCTTTTCAAGCCAATCCTAAAGAGTCTCATTTAACTGCTGTTAAAAGGTTTTTTAAATATCTCGAGTATACCGTAAACATAGGACTGTTTTATCCAAGAGGACAATCATTTGATTTAATAATTTATTTGGATACTGACTTTGCTGGTTCCATGCTAGATAGAAAGAGCACCTCTGGAAAATGTCACATTTTAGGCAAGTCACTAGAACCACGGTACAGTAAGAAACAGAATTTTGTTGTGTCATCTTCTACGGAAGATGAATATATAGCTTCTTGGATTAGTTGTGCTCAAATTATGTGGATGAAACACACATTAGTAGACTATAGATATCAATTTAAACATGTCTATGTAAAGTGTAATAATACAAGTGCTATCAACACCTCTAAAAGTCCAGTGTCTCATTCTAGGAAAAATCACATTGATGTGAGACATCACTTATAGAGAGATCATTATCAGAGAGATGATATTACACTTGAATTCAATGGTATTGAACACTAATTTTCTGATATATTCACAAATAATTTGAATTATGAGAGGTTAAATTACAACAAACAAGAATTAGGTTTGATAAAGTATTAATGTTAGAAACCTCACTGATATAACTCACTGTTGGACCTCATCGTTGGACCTCACTATTGGAACTCATCATTAAAAACCTCCCTGATAGACCTCAACATTGGACTTGACCAATAGAACTCACTGATAGAACTCATTGTTGGACCTCACCGTTGGAACTCATCGTTAGAAACATCACCCTTAGAAACCTCACCATTTTACCTCACCATTAGAAACCTCACCATTGGACTTCACCATTAGAAACCTCACCGATAGACCTCACCATAATAAACCTCACCGATAGACCACAAAATTAGGAACCTCGTCGATAGAATTTGCAATTGATACCTTACCGATAGTCAATGTTTTTCCGACCATAGTGTTTTCTCTCCGGGAATTTAAAACATTGTATGTATTACTTATTTCATTTATCTTATTTGTTTTTTGATCCCTAAGTGATAAAATTAAACTGCATACCACATTTCTATCAACATCATACTCTCTCCTGAATCTCTTTCTCCCTAACCTCAGAACCAAAGCCTCTTCCAAAACCCTTGAACCGCTCCAGATTTCATGGATAGTGTGAAGAGACCATTGGTTAGTGATGAAGGGGATGCACCAAATCCAATGTAACATCGAGATGAGTCCAGTAGTGGAAGCCATGCTATGGAAAAACTGATCAACCCTCACCATTGAAAGATGGAAATAATAGTTGAAAAAGAGATCAATTCTGAATGGTTGCTGATGAGCAGATCATTAGTGCAAAAGGCACTTGAAGCTCAAGGCTGGGTTGAATGCTTTATAAACAACAGTTGACCGTATTACCTGAAGTTATTGATGGATATTTATGTGTTTTTCATAGTCGAACATGATAAGGATGAGAGAAGAATGTCTTCAAGGGTGAATGGAATAAGTATAGGTTTTTCTTCTATTGAATGTGATGAGTGTCTGAGAGTACCGCATGAATGGATTTATGATTACTACTCATGATTGGTGCCTCCCACAATGGAGTTCTTCTGTTATGAATAATCCTTAGCTAAACTTACAAGGCGTGGGATCCCTATGAAAGACATTGCTGCTGAGATGTAAGGAGAATACAAGCTACTATTTATGTTTGTTCAGCATGTGTTGAGTCCCATGAGAGGGGACTTTGCTACATTAAAATTTCAGGATGTATATCTCTTGTATCTAATAAATCATAGATAGAAGATTAACTTGTTTAGGCTACTGATGATTCAATTAGAAGATATTAAAAAGCTCAGTTCCAAATCCAATGCCTTTTTTAATGCATTATTGATATCCATGAGGTTGAAGATAAAAAGAGTTTCTAGAGATACTGAAGAAACACATGTTTAAAGGGACAATTTTTGAATTAAAAAGGTAATTTCCATGATGATGAAAATAAATTGGATCTATTGGAAAATAGTATGGGTTCATGATGAGGCTAAGAATTATGATGAATTCAATCCTCTCACTCATCCTACTAGGCCTAAGGATCAGAGAGATCCTGGTCTAAAGCATGGTAAAGTATAGCCTGCATATTCAAATGAAGAAGACGAAGCTGATGTTATATCAAAAAGAGATGATTATCATATATATGATAGGTTTTATCCAGAACTTCCCTCCAATCCTAGTGCAAATATTGTATCCTATGGTGAGCCTAGTGCACCAATGAGTATTCCCATAAGGGAGACAGTCTTAAGGGACATCAATGATGAAGAGACTAGTGAAGAAGAAAGGGCAGAAAACGTCTTAAAAGACATTAGTAAAACCTCAGATGTGGATGAGAACACTAATTCTAGTCATGATGACATTGAGACTACTGCTGATGTGAATGAAGAGGAATGTCTTAATCTCAGCCCTCTGATAAGGCATATATAAATGGTTGAAAGTGCAGATGAAGAGATTGCTGATTCAGTTGAATCTTGAATTGTTTTAGAAGTTATTGAAGATTCTGTGGAGGAATTGGAAGTGGACCCTTATATTGATGCAGTTTCTCAAGGAGGTATGGCATAGCTAAATGTTGTTGATTAGAAGAATGCTCCAAGTGAGGGGGAGGAACCTGTTGCTACAGGTTCAGTTGCTATTGCACATAGAATAGTAGATTGGCTAGAAGACCCAAGATTCTTGGCGTTGTGTTTATATTATGGATAGTCTGATGATTACCAGCCTATCCGAAGTCTTATAATTTCTAATATTACAAAAACAACTATTTTTCAGCCAGTGTTTCTTTAGCATTGAGACTGTGTGAGGAAGAAAGATCTGAAATCAATAAAATCATACCTGAAGATCCACCTTGATGAGATATTTGTTGGGTGAGAAAGGGATATGACTCAAAATAATGAATCTTTAACATCTATAATGGAAATACTAGTTTCAACCTCTCACTCCATCCTGCTAAAAGAAGTAAAGTACTCTCAAAATTAGATCAGAGCCTTGGCAGATTATTTGGAATTTTTAAAATATTCTATTTCTAGATTAGACTGCTATATGGATTCAAGGGCCTAGGTGGGAAGAGATCGTAGATATGTTAAAATTGTGGTTCAAAAAATGTTCAATGTGTTTGAGGAATATAATAAGTCTATGAAGACACATGTGAGTGGCCAAAATGAGGATGTGAAGAGACTGATCATTGGGTTGGAAAAAGCTTTTAAGGAGATAGTGGCTTTTAGTATGGAATCGTTGTGTGCAACTGCTTCATCTTCCACTACTCCTACACTTGATCTAGAAGCCTTCAGGACGATTGATAACAAATAAGTTTAGAAATTCTCTACTTCCAGTACCTATGCTCCTTAGTCTATGACCTAGGTTATTTCCACTACAAGAGTAATTCATAATCTGGTGGAAAATTATTTAAGGGAAGATTCTCAAGATCAGAAGGCCATCAAAGAGAAAGTTGATTTCTACTACAAATGAGTTTATACTAAACATCATATGGATGGTAAATATAAGTTTTTGTTGAAAAACATGAGGATTCCAGCTATCACTCAGTCATTTAAGGATCAGGTTAGCAAGCTAAGAGAGTTGACTCATGCCTTAGATAATTACATGGAGAATAAGGATGATTTTATCTCATCCATGGAAAGAGGACGAAGTATTATTATGGATTTTAGAATTATTCTTTTTGAAATCCTACATGTGGACTGCACTCCCAACATTTTTCCTCCAGCCTTACCTTCTACCATGGCTACTTGAGGATCTACCAGTGCTACACCAATGATGACTCCTCCATAGGCCATCAGAATGTTTACCCCAATGATTCCTTAGAGATCTACTCACTACAGGTCTAATGAACCTTTTGTTGCATCTCCTCTTACCCTACTGACTGCCATCCCTCTGGCTATACCTTCATCTTCAGACCCTGCCTCCTCCACATAGAAAGACAAAGATCCATTGGACATATAAAATGTGGATTAAATGTCGTATGTCTTAGTTGATAGGGATCTTTGTAACCTATTTTTATATTATACGTTTTCTTCATTATTGGAAAATCCTTTTTTTGTTTCTTTTTTGTCCTCTTGTCTTTTTGTTAATCACAAAGGTGGATAAATATTTAATATATGAGGTTACAAGTTAAGTATATGTTTGCAAACTAAAAGGAGGAGAAGTTTTTATGATGAATTTTCATATATATACTATTTATATTTTTCCATATTAAACATGGTTCAAATGTTATGTTGATATTAAGAAATGTTGTTAACACGAATTCAGAAAATACAGATATAATTTTTTATTATCCAAAGAGGGGGGGATTGTTGGACTCACCGATTTTGATAATCCCAAACCTTGTATCATTTATTTATAGAATATCTTTTATCTTATAGGATAATCATTTATGATAAAATACTTTTTATATCAAAGTAATAACTATGTACTTTTAATCTCACTGCTCTCTTTTTTAAGCTCACAGTGAAAATTTTCTCTAAGTGAAAAATCTCACTGATGCATGGTCACTGATGCATGGTCAATGATGAAAAGGTAACCAATGAAAGTTCCCCGATGAAAAGGTCAGGGATTTAAATGTCACTGATGCAATGGTCAGCGATGAAAGGTCACGATTGCAAAGCCACCATTAAAAACCATCGATGAAGGTTACCATTGAGGGCTACTGCTGAAGGCTACCAATGGAAGGTCACCATTGAAGGTTACCAGTGTGAACTTCCCATTGACGCCTACTGTTGTGAAGGCAACTGTTACCAGACTACCGATGCATTCCCTTACATAATTTTTCAAATTCTTAAGATTATTATAATGGTCATATTTGATAAATTTAATGCTTTTGAAATCAATTAATGTTGATTGTAGATGTATCAAGAGACCATATTTGGGGACCATACGAGGTATGATAAATATTTCACATCATGTAAATTTTCCTATTTTATAACTTATAGTATATAAAAGAGAAGTCCAGAAGTTATGAAAAAAGGGATGCAGGAGTGACCGAGTCCAGAATCTGAGAAGGAAGTGAAGAGCAGTAACAGAAAAGAAACGTATGAAGGATCTTACTCGAAATATAAAATAAGGACCATCCAACAATTATACTGTGAAACCACAATCGTCATGAAGATCATTTGAGACAAACTCACTTCTACCTTTTATGCCTCATCAAATCTTGATCAACACAAGATGTGGAACACTCAAAGCTAGAGAGACACTCTGTTTTGAAGACAACATTCATAGAAAGACTTGAACATCAAATTCTTCACTCCAAGGAGTCAAGATCTGAATTTCAAACACATAGACACTTCTAAACTCATTTTTATAATCGTAAATCTATTGTGTTGCTTCTTTTTACATATCTGAGAAGTGTGTATGTATATTTCACACACTCTCTCATGTGCTGAACTAGAGGATACTGAATATCCTAAGATCATACTTCACTTATATCTAATTCCCCACGTATAAATGTTGGAGAGACTGTGTGTGGTCGGTATTGTTTGTTTTTCCCACGATGAACTATGGAAGAGGGTGTGACCCTGGACATGTTGTGAAAAATATTTTAAATCCTGATACAGGATTTGTATCAAGTTTATTGTTAATATAAACTGCTTGGTGGAAGGTGATCACCAAGTGGGGAGGATTATGTCTCTACTTGAGACTGAACCTCTTGTTTAACTCCACTGTGCTCTGTATTTTATATTGTACTATGTTTTATCCATTTTCTACAGATTATAATTGGTAAAACATAAAATTGTTTTTCATTCACTTTGATAGTTATTTTTGGTATGTGTGTGTATATGTTTAATTCAGTAACTATGTTTCAAAAGTTGAAAAAGTATTCTCCACTAATTTAACTGAGGACTAATTAACCATTGAGAAACTTGTTGACCAACAAGAAATTTACATATCTTCTGCCTTAATTAACTGGGTTGTTTCAAATTTGGGGGATCATTATAGGAAAGGATTTTGAAATGAAATTTTAAGTATGAACTCAATTCACTCCACCTCTAGAGATTCCACTCTGACCAATGGAGTCACTAACAAATAAATACTCATGTAGTCACTTAGCATCGTAATATTTTGTGATTTTATATACCATCTAAAAAAATTGATTTATAATTTAATATAATTTACATAAATGTATATAAATTCAATATCATTAAAATTGATCAAAAAAACCATAAATATAATTTTTATATCATGAAATATCATTGAAAAATTGTTATAAAATGTTATCTAAAAAATGTTCAAAAAATGACTAAAAACATTATATAGATTTGTTCATTTTTTGTGTATCTAAATGGATATTTTAACCTTATAAATAATTTAATGAAATATTGATAACTCTTTTATCTATAAAAAAAGATACAAAAAAATCAAAGCTATGTAACTTATGTTGTCATGAAATAAAAAATAAAAAAATTATTATCTTTTATATGAAGTATTAATTAAAAAAATTTAATCACTACAACTCAAGATATATTAAAAATAGTTAGGAATTTTAAAATATATTTCCTAGAAATTATGAGTGATATAAAATATTATGATTAGTTGGAATATTAAAAATATAAAATATATTTAGATAATAAGAAACTCTTGATAAAATCCACCTTTTTGAAAATTACAAAACCGATGAATTATTTTATAGAATTATCACCTTTTTATTTTTGTTCCAAAAATACAATATTATGAATTATGAAAATAGTAAAATTTTAAATAAAAGTGAAAAAACATCAGTTAAAAATCATAAATACTCCCCCATAATAAATGAATATCAATATATGTTAAAAAATAAAATATTATTTTCAAACTAACTTTCTACCAAACTAAGATTATATTTAATTTTTTCAAACATTGAAAAAATTCAATGTTTTAGAACAAATATCTACTAATTTATTTTTAGTAGGAATATATTCAAGATTAATATCAATTTTATTAATATAATCTCGAATTAATTGAAATATAATGTTTATATTTTTGGATCTTGAATACATTAAATGATTCATTGAAATAGAAATAGTAAATGAATTATCCTAATTAATTGGTATCTTCTAAAAATTAAAACCATAGTTATGAAAATATTGTTTAATCCATAAATATTGAGCGAGAAAAGATACATCAGAGATATACTCAGATTTAGTAGCTGAAAAAGTGGCAGAGTTTTTATTTCTTGAACTCTAATAAAATAAATTATTAACAAGAAAGTGACTCATACTTGAGTTACTTTTTCTATCAAGTCAACATCCTCCAAAATTAGAGTCAGAATAACTAATCAAAACAAAATTATTTTGTCTAGAAAAAAATAATACACAATTAATAGTTCCTTTAACATATCTAATAATATGTTTGATATCCTTTAAGTGAAATTCCTTAGGAACTAATTGTAATGTATCACAGAAACAAACACAAAACATTAAATTAGTTTTAAAAATTAATAAATAAAAAAACTTTCAATAATGTCTATAAATAACATAGAATCAGAAGATTTTCTAGAATCATTAGAATCATTTTAAAACCAACAATCATATGGGTTTTATAATATTTACAAGAATGAGGACCAACACATTTGACCAAATATTTATAAATTTCGATTTATTCAGAATTATTCCACTATTTATTTGAAAATTTTGATGTTTCAGAAAAATTTAAGCACTCCCATAAGACTCATATCAAAATCATTTTCCATAAAATTGTAAAACTCTTTTCAAATAAAATCATTTGAAAATATAAAAAAATAACATCAACATAAATTTAAAATATTAAAATATAATTGAAAATCTTTTCAATAAACAATTTCGGATCAAATTTATATTTAGAAAAATAATTTTTCAACGAAAAAAATGTAATTATATCATAGAAAGAATAGAGTGATTAACTAAGACCATAAAAATCATTTTATAACTTAGAAACATGATTGCAAAATTCCTCATTTTCTTGACCAAGGGTTGAGAAACAAAAACTTATTAGTAATAAGAACCATTTAGAAACACAATTTTCACATCCATTTTAAATAAATTAAATCCATAAAATTAAAAAATCTAAAAAATATAATAGATTAAATTAAATAAATATGTATAAAATATTAATCAAAATCAATACATTCTTCTTGATAATAATTTTGAGTAGCATGTCTAGCTTTATTCTTAACAACCTATATGGATTAATGCATTCTATTTCTAAAAATCCATTTAGTTTAAATAACATGCCTATCTAAAGGGATTTAAACTAAAGATCAAACATTATTATGATAATTATTTTTGATCTCGTAATGAATAGTAACAATAAAATTAGAATCATTTAAAGCATCATTAATATTATTTGGAACAAAATTAGAAATAAAAGTAGAATTAGTATAAAAATTTAAAACTGAATACATTGTTTTAATTCCAAAATCAATATTACAAACAAAATTATCAACATGATGATATATATGAATTTTTCATGATTTAATATTATCTCAAGAAGGATTATGCTCCACCCCAATTGATTTTTCCTTATCCAAACTTTTTTATTAACAAAAATTAAATTCTCTAAACTTTTCATAATTGAAAACAAAAACATATTTTAATTCATTTTATTTTCGTCAAACATACCAGGAAACAATTCTTCAATAAATGTTATTATTTTATTATAAAAACTATAATATATACTATTATAAAAATATCCAATAAAAATAGATTCATCTATTTTAGAATAAAATTTATCGAAATCATCTTTAAAATTCAAAATAAAAAGTATATAACCATACACATTACAATAAACAACTTTTGGTTTTTTATCTATAAAAATAATTAAGAGTTTTATTCAATAGGGTTCTAAAATTATTTATATTTTAAATATAAAAAAATTTAAAAATGGATTCACAATAAAAAATCTAGCCAAATTATATTCACATAACATAGTTTTGACCATTTCAATATCATTATTATTTTTCTATTCTGAAACACCATTTTAGTATGGTGTACTAGGAGTAGAATTTTTTTACAAATAACTATCATTTTTAGAAAAACAATCAAATTATGAATTATAAAATTAACCAACTCTATCACAACTAATTTAAAATTTAATACAAAATTTTTCATTTCTATATATAATACAAAAATCAAAATAAACTAGATAAAGTATCATATTTATTTGAATGAAAATAAACCCATGTAAATCTACAATAATAATAATTAATAACAAAATTATATTTAGTTAGTTTAAGGCTATAAACAAGATTAGGACCAAATAAATCAAGATGTTCTAGTTATAAAGTTTTATTGGTAATTATATGATTGATAGGTCTGAATGAAACTTTATATTGTCTCCCTTTCATACAATCATCACAAATATGATGTGTTTCATTATAGATTTTATGTAATTATATAATTTTTTTTGGTTTTTAGAAAGGTTATGTAACATTTTCAAGTTAAAATGGCCTTATCATCGATGTCAAAGAATGTTATCAACTTATATAGAATTCGAAAACATATCATATTGAACTGTTAGTTTAGAAAAATCAATAGTATAAATATTTTCCATATGATTAGAATAAAATAAGAAATAATCATCCCTAAAAACTAAACAGTAGTCATTTATAAATTTAAATTTCATTCCATCATAACATAATTTAGACTTAATAATTAATAGTTTTTTAAACATTCAACATATAAAACCCTAGTAATTAAAGTATAATTGGAAACACAAACATCACTAAAACCTTTTAATTTTCCTTGGGAATTATCTCTAAATTCAATAGTGCATCCATCACATTTTTTATAAGTGATAAAATTTTATGGGTCTCTGATCATATTCATAGATCTTCCACTATCCATGTACCTTATATATTTCTTTATACATCCAAGGTATATTTTCAAAACAAAATTACCTAAAAATTTTGGTACCCAATCTACTTTGGATCCAATCAGAATAGTAAACCAATTTTCAGGTACCCATATAGAATATTTACAAAAATTAAGGTACTCTATATAAAAAATATTTTTAAATTTTATTATTAATAAATTCCAAATTATACTTAAATATAATAAAATAATCCTTTATATATTGTCCTTCCATGCTATATTTAAAACATGTAGCAGAAGAAGTAAAGCCATTTTTACTGTTCACAAAATGATTTCAATGAATTAGAGGTAATATCCTATCATAGACAATACCATATTTATTTTTATTTATTTTATAAAAATACATCATTTTATTATACTTTTCATGGCCTTGATTTAAATTAGGAAAACGTTGATTTTGAAATTTAACTTCCTTTTTCATAATTTCAATCAAATACTAAGAATATTTCAAATCGTCATAAACATTATAATGAGAAGTATAATCAGTATCACATTATTTTACATTCTCTTGTAAAATAAATTTATTTTCAAATATAATTTTTTCACTATTTACTTTATGATTTTTATATAAATAAATAGCTTCGAAAAAATAAATTTTCAATATTTTAGTTTTTAATTTAACCCTAAAACATTCATATTTTTGGAATCCTAGTCAGAATTAGAAATTATAAATAAAATTAAAAATCACTAACCTCGTTCAGATAATATATGAAGGATGTGTTACAATATTCATTCTTAATTAAAAATTCTTAACTAGAATCAAGTTCTTTGGTATAAATCTGAATTTTTATCAAAGACTTGTTCTTTTTATTTTCAAATTTATATTTATTATTTAGTTATGGGAATTATTTCATGATATTCCCTATTTTATGCACTTAAAATAAGTAACATCTAATGTCTTATAATTAGTACAACATTTCTTATCTCCCTTGCGGTTTTCCTTTTGAGTGTTTCTTATAAAGTGGTACTTAAGTAATTTATTTTCCATTATTTTATATACTCTAGACAAAATATAAGACATATTTTTTTTTCTAACCACTAATTGAAAATCTTATGAGTTGGTATAAATATATTTTATAGATTTAAAAATTACACCTTTTCTTTTTGAATTTTCCTCTTTTACTATGTTCTTTAATTTCAGTTCATATTCAAGTAGTGATCAAATAAACTCATCAAGAGTGTACTATTTGAAGTCATTACTTTCATCAATAGAGAACATATTTTTGTTTCATTTATTTAGTATCACTCTTAGGACTCTTTCAATAAGTATTTTATTCTCTAATTATATCCATAATAAGTCACCCCATTCACAATTCTTAAGAATTGGTAGAACATCTAGTTCATAGTTTTTTCTTCACCCATCTTGAAGTATTTGTACTAACCACAAATCCTTAAAAGATTAGTTTGAATCAATTCACCTGATCCAAGGTTATTAACATGTAAATTCATCCAAATTTCAAGAGTAATATTACACATAGAAGCATTATTAAAAACACTTATGTTAATTGGATAATTTTAAATATTTCCATTTTATGTCAAAATATATTCAGAAAAATTGTTTCTTATAAGAGTATTCCAGTTACCTTATAGTGGTTTTAATTCTTTTATCATGAATGACCATAGTTCTATGATTAAATATTTTAGGTGTGCATCCATTCTAGATTACCACTAACTATAGTTGTTTTCATCCATGTTAGATGGATTTTGTGGAATTCATGACTCATTTATATTCATTACTATTATCTTAATGTTGTTTCCCTTCAATTATAAATCCTATAAACATTTAGAAAAGTAAAATATAAACACATACACATTAATATGTTCATGGTACTATGTGGTTGATATAATGAAAATAAATAGTTGCACTAATATATCCTTAACATGTTTATCTTTTGATACAAATTTTTGGTATAAATAAAAATACATATAGAGCTAAACCAATAAATATTAAGTGGTTCAACAATTGATACCATCTATTGGTATCAGTACAAATAAAATAGAGATAATCTAGTAAATTGGAATAGGTTCGGCCTCTAATACCTATTTTTAGGTTAGAATGGGTGATAGGAAATGGTATAGAGGGGGTTGAATTGATCATATTAATAAAATTCAGTAGTTAAAATTATTATCAAAGTTAATTAACAAAGATAAATATAAATGGGAAAAAAATTAAAAGAACAGTGGAAATATTTATAGTCATTAGGTCTAACTTGGACCAATTCCCATTTTATACCTATCCACTCTATAAAAGATATGTTGTGAAATAAAATAATTTATATAGGGGAGTTATAAACTGATTACTACCTAATATTTCTAGTGTAAGTATAACCAAGACACATTCCTTTTGAATGGGGTGTCAGAAACCAATTAATACACTGAATTTATACTATGAGAGTTAAAACCTGAATGGTACTGGATTTATTATCTATAAGACAAAACTCAAAGAAATGTGAATAATTCTATTGAATTTGAAGGTATATACAGAAATTGAGAGCACATGTGAGTGATGAGATGTAGTGTAAAAGACATGAGAAACTGGGATGAAAACGAATATGAAAAAGAGAATCACATGTGTTAGTTATTGATTAATGTAACTGAATGTCTCTAAGGCATTAATAGAAGTTGTAGCCATTATTTTTTTGTAATTAAAAATCTATCCAGTATATAAAATCTTGATCACGTGGAACATGGTTTGTACATTCCTTCAATGTTCAGAGTAAAGCTCTTTTTATTATCAACAGTTCATTTTCTCAAAACTGTATACTTTTAATGTGTCATGAATCCTTTAAATATTTTCTAAAAACTAACTTTCTAATCACTAATTAGGTAATGTATTTTAAATTCTTAATTCATAATTATCTAAAGGATAAAAAATTATTTTTCAAAAATAATCATAAAAAATTGTTTAAATTAAAAACATAAATACTAACTAAAATTAATTTAAATTACACAATAAATAAATAAAATAGTCACCAAAATAATAGGTCAAATAAATTGTATAAAATTAAAATACAGTTCGATTGTTACAATTAAAATTTCAAAATACCTTCTAATTTCATTAAATATGTAATTATTCAAAATATTATTTTTCTATATCAAATATCACTAAATAAGTTTGAATAAGTTTTATGTCACTAAATTTTAATTTAGAAAATAATAAAAAAAATAAATCAACATAAAATATAAAAAATAAATTTCCAAAATACATGTTGTATATATATATATGAAAATAATAAATAAATAAAATACCAGTTAAATATATTTAAAATACACTGAAAATTGATATAATATTGTAGTAAATCAGAGTTTTAAAAATAATGAGAAATAGATCATTCTAAATATTTTTAATATTTTGTAAATATTAATAAAGTATTGAACTGATTGTGAGTGTCTAGTGACCATAAGGTACATGCCTTGTGATCGGTTAACTTATTGTGACATCAAAGCATGTGATCGACTCATATAACATGTGGTCGGTATACTAATCATATGAATATTATAATGTGTGGTCACTTATGTTACTTTAAAGAGTATGGTCATTTAAAATTTTAATGTTTTGTAGGTTCACATAAGAGTTCTTCATGTGTTTCTTGCTTTCTCATGGTTGGTTCATATTTAAACTAGTGGTAGTATTTAAAAATATTCATGTGGTAACTTTTTCATATAATTTGGTCACATAAATAAATAGAAATGTAGACACCTAAAAAAATACACATATGGTCTCTTAAAAAACATGGATGTGGTATCCTAAAATGGAGATTCATATGTGGTCCCTAAAAAATACTCATGTAGTCACTTAACATCATAAGATTTGGAGATTTTTAGACCATCTAAAAAATAGATTCAAAACATGGTCTTGTTGACATAAATGTATATACATTTAGTATATTTTGAATGTATCAAATAAATTCTCAATCCAAAATCAATATCAAGTGATATCATCAAAAAAGTGATAATATAGTATTTGAAAACTGAATAAAAAATAACTGAAAACATAGGTGAGATTCAGCCATTTTTTATCTAAATGGGAATTTGTTCCTTCCAAGAAGTTTAATTTAATGTAGATAAATCTATTATAAATCTAAAAAAACAAGTTTCCATAATATTTTAACTATGTAACTTAAGTTATCATATAATAATAAAATGTATAAAATATTATTATATTTTATATGAAATAGGAATTATAAAATTCTATGTACAATATATTAAGATATAATAAAAATATAATGATTAATCATAAAAAAATATTTCCAACAAATAATGAGTAACATAGAATATTGTGATTAAGTGGAATGCTGAAATCGTAAAATATAAACAAATAAATAAATATATCCATTTTATAAAATTTCAGAATTGAAACAATGTTTTTTAGAATTCTCCCAATTTTTGAATTTTTTTAAAAGGCAATATTAAGAAATATAAGAACAAAAAAATCGAAACATAAATGAAAAAAATCATCTTTTTTAGAGATAAGTGTTTCATTTTTTGTCAATGATGTGTCAATAAGGGTTTCTAGAATTGAAGAAGAATTAGTGATTCTTGGAAAATAGTTATATAGTCTTTTAGTGGAATTCGATTTCATACATATACAATTCGCTTTGTAAATGTGATGTTTTTTTAAATAATATAATGTTCCAAGATATGTGTATATATTGAAGATACATTGTTTACAACAATTTTAATAAAAGGAATTCTATTTAAAATCATGCAAAAAAAATTAATTGCATGATCAATACTGAGACATTTTAATTGGAAATTTATGTTTAGAATTATCTATGCTTATGTTGAAGATTTGAGTATCTCTATTCATTGGATTTTACATAAAAACATGGACAAAAAAGCCAACCAGCTACACCATCTTGACAATGCGTTATGATAGAAATATCAACCACACATGGGAGCCATCCTAGGTCAACTAACATGGTGTTAGATGGTGGATTATTTCCCATAGGATGCACTACAATATTAGTGGGTTGTAATTTTCTAGTTCATACATTCATAGGTGTGAGAGAATTAGTGGGAAGGTGGGCCAATGTGGGTAGGTGAGGCCTGTGAATCCTAGGTGTGTGCAAGTGATATGGGTGTCAAACCCCAGTGTCTGCTTAAAGCACAGAAGTAACTTTGAATGTTGTATAGGAGAACTCATATAATTTGAACTTCAATGTGGGATAGTGTTCCACCACATACTATTCATCCATACTAAAAAGTTACAGATATATCGTAGTCATCCAATCCAATTTTTCTAAGCTATCTGATCATTTATGGGATCGTCTTAAACCTCCATACACTCTAGGGATCCATTTCATGATACTTTTCCACCATTTATTGGTTTTGGAGATCATGGTCATTCATAAACATCAAACCAAATCCATGTACAAATTTAAAATGAGGCTTAATCAACCTCTTGAGAGTAAGGAGATATCCAATAATACATTTCATATGAAATTCATGAATTTCCATTCATGAATAGAAGAACCTAAAGAATTATATCACATATAATGAATCTAAGAACCTGTATGAAATAAAATCATTATTTAATGAATAGTTATGATCAAAATATTATATTCATGTGGTTCAAGTTGTATGAACATACATTGAATAAGAAAATAAAGAATAGCTATCTGTTTCTGAGAAACCATTAATATTTGGTTATTAAAAATAATTAGTTCACTATAAATAATAACCACATAGATGAAATACTACAGAGATAATGCACATATCCATTTTCACTGCAGACCAATTTAGCTATTTGTAAAAGAAAACCACATATATGGTTTATTCACATACATATTTTTTAGTGTTTCTATATGAGAATGAGAACCACAAATCCATTTTCCTTTGTAACTATTATTTCAAGTCATCGATTATGTTTAGAAGCTTCACATAACCAACTGTGTTACATAGTCAATTTCATAAAGGAAAAAAATAAAATATTTTTGTATATGAGGCTAGGTTTGAAAAATTAAAGATATGATGGATATTTGAATATAACATGAAATTAAAACCCAAAAGGTCAAGGATCATGGGTTGGTTAGAGGATTTATAATACAATGGGTTTATAGAGATCAAGGGGTTGTAATGATTTCTATATCATCCACTGAAACTAAAAACAGAGACGGTGTATGAAGATGTTTAAATATCATGGATGAAGATAAAAAAGAATTAACTAAAAGAGAACCAAGGATTATCCTTGGTTATGTGGAGGAAGAGAAATCACCCATGATCCATGCCTAAATTTCCTGAGGAGTATATAATGTTTTTGTGATTCATTCATTGTATGATATTCAACAAAAATATCCTTGATGATATTCAAGAATAATTGAGGATGGTACTTTATAATACTTAATGAAGAATTCTTACCTAAGCATTAGACCGAGGAATATTGGAACATTCCCTAAAGTTCAGATGTTAAAGATACTAAATCCATAATATACTTATAGGATAAGACTATAAAGTATGTTATTTCATTAAACTGAGAAGAAACAGATCATTATAGATATTGTGTGAACCATTTTCAAGACCAATAGGCTTATTCTAATAATCTATTAATGATATTTACGTTGTATACAAGTGAAATAGATTCAGTACACTCATTTAAGAGGATCTATTTCAACTGCTGCAGAAGATACTAGAAGCAGACATATATATTATTATTTGTGGATCAATAAAATTGAGAAGAAAAAGAATCTTATGACTGGGGTGTCTAAATAGTTACTGAAGAGGATAATGGTTAGGGTGTATGACTAGTCTAGAAGAAGAAGGAAATATGGTTAGGCTATCTAACCAGCAAAAGAAAAAGAGTTGGTTGTTGGGGTATAGAACTGAGATCAACTAGAATATTAAATACTAGGATGTATAACCAATTGATTCCTTATTTATTGTGACCATTAATAATTTTATATTGTAGAATCCATGTTGGGGATTTTAACCAACATCGAAGGTATTTTCACAAAACCTTATAAATACTATATGTTTTCCTCTCTCTTATTATTTTCTCATATGAAGTGAGACTATGAGATATCATTGAGTGGATCAAGAACCTTAACACATTCAAGGGGTTTAATTCATAATTAATTATGTAAAATTAAACCATTGATTCACCATCACCCTTCTTAGTGATCAATCTATCCTAAGGTTCAGGAATTTATATCAAAGGGTAGTTTCCCAATAAATATCCATGAATGATTATATGAATTAAGGATTTCATGAAATGAGTGAGAAATCATAGATCTAGAAAAATGAAGATACCATTGAGGATGCTAATATGGAGATGTTTTCCAAAACATAGAAGAACAAAAAGAAAATACACACAAGGAAGCTGACGAATAATCCTACAGTAAAGGTAGATGAATCACTATCTAATTGTTATTAATGTGATATATGTTACAGTAATTATTTTTTTTACTATTTTTCTAATTAATCATGTTCATGTTGTTATAATTATGTATCACTTAGTGATATTTATTTTTAATTTAAAAAATATCCTAATATAGTACTAAAATATGTTTTATATTTTATTATTGGAGGATTCAAGGGTCTTCATAATGAAAAATTATATATATAAGAATTCTTTAATTCTATATAATATACATTGGATAAAAAGTTTAAAACATAAAAAACTCTCACAAAACTTGTGAAATAAATGGAAGAAATAATCCATCTTTGAAATTAAATTAATTCTAAAGATATTGAATAATTGAAATTAGATGTTTACGAGAATGATTTATTTGATATTTTTTTGTAGAAACATTAAATGCACTTGAAAAATTGCACAATGTTTTTATGGTTGGAAGATCTATTCAATTAGAATATGAACCAAACAAAGTAAATTATCTTGACAATTATTTACAAGAATGAATGAAAATCAAAGAGAAAAAAATAAATAAGTTGAAGTTGGATTGGGAATAAAAGATGATATCAGTTGAGGATGAGAAGAACTCCATCAACATGAAGTGATTAGATCTGGTTGTGATATTGAATAATTAAGGATCATCACCATCTGGGACTTCCTAAATTTCTGGAAAAATATACATTTTCGCAAAATTTTTCATTAAGTATAACGAATAGAAGAAAATATTGAGATTATCCTCTAAATAAATGGAAATATACACCCAGAATAAGGTATTCCCTAATCAGGAAAATATCATATGTATACATGCTACTTTAATTACTGATATAAGATTTAAAAAATATTCAAGGAAATTTTATATGCTAAAAAATACTAATAAACCCACCACATTAAGGGTGTATAAGGAAATATTTACATACAATTGTACCCCATGAAGTATCCAAAAGATTAGTGGTTCCACTCAAAAATAGAAAGTTTCAAAATCTATGATATCTTAAGAGACTACACTATAAAAGAATATAATGAGATTCATATGACATTATTAGTGTTGTTGAGAGTCTGGGTAAAAGGATTTATAATGTTGTAACAACATGGAAATTCATGAAAATAATTTACGGTCGGTGCTAAGGGGGAGAAAAGTTGGGGATAATAGAAGTAAATAATATATCACCAAGTCAACATAGTTTAAATGTGAATCTTTAAATACTAGTGAAATAAATGATCATAACAGGAATGTTAGATTTTCAGCTAATATTTCTCAAAAGAAAAAAAATGTTATTTCAAACAATGAATTTTAAAAGATTAAATTTAAACTTGTTTCGTGAAAATAATAGATAAAGGGGTAGATATTAATTTTCCACATGAAAATTATTATTTGTTTATTATAGAGTGTGTAGGATAATCTATTTCATGACATAACAACCCATATCTTGAGAATTTTGTATTTTTGAGCATGATATATCATGCATGGTTGTTTATGGACATTATAGAAAACCTTGGCTATATATATTTTTTCTACATCATTTTATCACATATAGACTTAGATTAGACCAAATAAATCTCTTTGATAATAAAACCATGTGGTATCATCATTCCCTCTGAAAACGGGTAAGATAATTAGAGTTCCTTTGCTGGAAGAAGATGAGATGTAAAAAACACCCCATTTACCCTTGGATATTGATTATCAATAAGGGGGATAAAGGTTGAGTATGAATATTGAATTTTTTAATTTGAAGATATATTATCAAAATAAAAGGGGGATTTTTGCTCCCATGTATTTCATTTTTTATAAATAATTTTTCTACATATGTTTGCAGAATTGAGTATGAAGTGGTGATGCTTGTATAATGGTATGGATTCTTTTAATGGTGTTTGATTTAATGATTGAATAATTATCCTTATAAATTTGTTGATTTTTTAACTTATCTAAAGTTCCAATACATGTGTCAATATAGAATACACATTTTTTAGTAAGATAATGAGGATGTATTAATTTGAAGACCATGAAAAAAGAAATTGATTACATGAGTAATGATGGGAAAGTAGGTTTGGATATTTAAATTGATAATCATATAGAACTTATGTGGAATAATTGACTAACTATTTTTATTAGATTTTAACTAAAAACTTGGTCTTCCAAGAAAACCAACTAGGACACCATGACCATGAATTGTGGGACCAAGCTCAACCACACATGGGAGACATCATACATAGCTGTAGAAGGTGTCATAACACTCATAGGAGGCATTGTAAGAATAATTGGCCATATTGGGTCCATAGGTATATGAACAGGTGAGATAACACGGGTTGGAAGGTAGGACAACATGGGTTGGTATGGTCTATCAATCCAATGTGTGTGTAAGTGTTATGGGTTCCAATCTTTGTTGTCATATTGAAGTGCAGTAGGAACATTGAAAATTATATGGGAGAACTCATACAAAACAATCTCCGATGTGGTTCAACATCATGTGGAATGTTTTTTATCTATATTAAGAAGATATAGATATATCATATTCATTCGATCTAACCATTTTGATCTATATCATCACTTATGAGAACATATTTTACCTATGGACACTTTAGGGTTCAATTGCGTACTATTTTTCCACCATTGATGGTCATATAGATAATTCCTAGACGAAAACATCAAATCAAATCTATTTAAAAATTTACAAAGTAGGCCACATTGACTTCTAAAGAGTAAGGAAAGAACCAAGAACACATTACATATGAAATTTATTAACTACCATGCATGAATAAAAGAAACTTGGTCGTGTTTAATCATATAATGAACCTAATCTACTAGATGAAATAAACACATTATTTAATGAACATGTATTATCGAAATATTATATTCACGTGGTTCCACTTGCATGAATATACATTGAATAATTAAAGGAAGAAAAATGAGATTAATTCGATAAACTAGTGAGGTTCATGTATCCATAATAATGATTCTACTGTAAGTAATATCAATGTAACTAAAATGTTGAACTGATAATAATCATAGTTTTTTTAGTGTTGATAAATGAATCTATTTTTAGAATAAAACCATTTTGTTGATTTATTCACAAAACTATTTTTTCGACGTATCTATATGGATAAGAAAACAAAAAAACCAAATGAATAAATTTAGTTATTTTTCTATTTAACTATCATTTCATGTAGGTGATTATGCTGAGAATATTCACATAACCAATTTTGTTACATATTTGATTACTTAATGATTTGAAAACAATATATTGTTATTGGTGAAGTGATATTTGAAAAATTTCAGATATCTTGGATATTTTAATATCATGTTAAATTATATCCCAAACATGGAGAGATCATGGGGTGGTTATAGGATTTCTCTCTCATTCATTACAACAGAAACGAGAGATAGTGTATGAAGATATTAATAGATCATGAAAGAAGATAAAAAATGAATTATACACAAATGGAACTGTGAGACTATACTTAGTTATGTGAAGAAATAAAAATCACATGAAAGACATACCTGGATTTCATAAAGATGACATAAGGTCTTATTGATTCATTCATGCACATCTTATACACAAAATTAACCTTAAGGTTAAACATTAATAATTGAGTCCAGTAATTCATTATATTGAAGGAAGATTTCTTTCTCGGACATCAGACTAAGGAATATCTTATCATTCACTGAATTTCAAAAGTTGAAGAGACTAAATCCAGAATATACTAACAAGAGAAGACTTTTGGGTCTGATCATTCAGTAAAATGAAAAGAATTGGATAATTATAGATATATTTTGAATGATTTTCAAGAAAAAAAGATTATTCTATAATTTTTCTGAAGATATTGAAGTTATAAATGAGTGAAATAGATCCATCACATTCATGGAAGAAGATCTATTTCGATTATTTAGTAAGTAACTAGGAGTAGAAAAGGATTTTACAATTTTTTGGATTAATAAAATTTTGAAGAAAAGGAAGCTTGTGACTAGGGTTTCTAAACAGTTAAAAAATAGGCACAAGGATGGAGTTTCTAACTAGTCTTGAGTAAAAATAAGAAAACATGGTCTGGGAGTCTAACCAATCGAGGAATAATAGTTGGTGGTTGGGGTGTAGAATCAGGATCAACTAGAAGATCGACTCCTAGGGTGTATAACCAGTTTCATCCTTATCCATTATGATCATTGATAATATTATTATATATAATCCATGTTGGGGAGTTTACCCAACATGGAAAGAAGTGGGTATTTGTACTAAACCTTGTAAATACCATTTATTATGATCTCTATAATTATTTCTACATATGAAGTGAAATATCACTATGTTTATTGATAACATTAACAAGTCCAAGAGGATGAATTCAAAAGAATGAATTTATAAAAGTAAAACCACTGATCCACCCCCCCCCCCTCAGTGGTGAATGTGGCCTAGGGTCTTACATGTTTAAAATTATAAAAAACTCCCCTTTGAAAAATGAAAATTAAGGTAAGTCAATAACAAACTAAAATAATTTTTTTACTCTAAATTTATAACTTAAAAATATCAAGATTAATTTTTTCAAACATTGAAAAATCCAAAATATTGGTAAAAATATATACTAGTTTATTTTCATTTGGAATATATTTAAAAATAATATCACATTTATAAAAATAATCTTGAATAAAATGAATGTTCATTTCTATTTGATTAGTTATACAATAAATTAAATGGATCATTGAAATATAAATACTAAATGAATTTTTAAAATAAATAGTTATCATTCAAAATTAGAACCACATTTAAAAAATGATCGTTTAATCCATATTGATTGATAGAAACAAGATGCGTCAATGATATAATTAATTTTTGTAATTGAAAAATCAGTATATATTTTTTTATTGAACTCTAAGAAACAATATTCTTACAAGGAAAGTGACAAATACCTAAGGTAATTTTTTATCAAGTCTTCTTCCTCAAAAATCATATTAATGGTCACTAATCAAATAAAAAAAATGAAGAATACAATAATACATAATTAATAATTCCTTTAACAAATCTAATAATATGTTTAACATACATTATGTGAGATTCATTAAGAACCAATTAGAATCTAGAACATAAATAAAAATTATATCAGGTATAGTGTCAGTTAAATATATTGAAATTTTAATCATACAAATATATAATTTTTAATTAGAATATTTTTAAGAAGTATCAGAAACTAATTTAAAACTAATACATATAGGGGTTTTAAAATATTTTAAAAAATAAATACCAAGATTTCTAACCAAATCTTTAGCATATTTGGATTGATTAAAAAATATCCAATAATTTATTTAAAAAATTTGAAGTATTAGAAATAATTTAAATTATCTCATAAGACTCATTTCGACTGTTCTTATATTAAATTTTAAAACACTTTATATATAAAATCATTTGATGATCCAAAAAAATCTCATCAACATAAATTTCATCAATTATAATATCATTAGAAATACATTTATTTAACACAGATGAAATTTACATTTAGATATATAACTTTTCAATAAAAACAAAGTAATTATATTATACCAAAAATAAGGTGATTTATTATGACTATATTAATCTTTTAATAACTTAAAAAAAGGATTACTAAATGTTTTATTTTCCAAACCAGAGGGCTGAGGAGCATAAACTTATTCAAAAATAGAACCATTTAGAAACACACTTTTTACATCCATTTGAAATAAATTAAAACCATAAAAAGATGAAAAATCTTAAAAAAATATATTAAATCAAATTCTAGGAAAAAGTGTAAAATAATCAAAAAAATTGATATATTCTTATTCTAAATAACAATTAGCAACAAGCCTAGGTTTATTATTAAAAACCTTTCTAGATTCATCTATCATATTTCTAAAAAACTATTTAGTTCTAATAATATTATTATTTATTGGGTGTTCAACTAAATACTATACATTACTACAAGAAAATATCATGGTCTCATCATGTATTGAAAAAATACAATTATAATTATTAAAATAAACATCAATATTATTATGAACTAAATTAGAAATAAAATAAGAATTAGCCTAAAAAATTAAAACCATATTTCTAGTTTTAATACCATAATAAATATTACTAATATATTTTCAATGTGATGATCTCTAAGAATTTTCTAGGATCTAGGAAAATTTCATGAAGGATTATTCTCTCTTTAAATTGAATCATCCTTATCATAATGTTTTTATTCACAAAAACTAAAATTTCTAAACTCATCATAACAAACATAAAAAATAAAATTTAATCAAATTATTTTTATCAAACATAACCTAAATAAATTCATAAATAACTATATTTATTTTAGTATATACTATATAAGAATTAATATTATTTGAATAACCAAGAAAAAAACATTAATCTATTTTGAAATTAAATATATCCAAGTTATCCTTTGAATTCAAAATAAAAAACATTACAACCATGATCCTTAAAATAACCAACTTTATAATTTTTACCTTTAAATAGTTCATAAGTATATTTATTCAACAAATATATAACACGATTTATATTATAAATATAACAAACATAAAAAATATCTTCATTCCAAAATTATCTTGTAAAATTATATTCACTTTGCATAGTTATGGAAATTTCAATAAGAGTTTTCTTTTTTAATTTTAAATTTTTTTATTTGGTATTATAGGAATATAAAAAATATTAAAATAAATACTCTTTTCAAAAATGTTTTCAAATTATGAAATTCACAACCTTTATCACTATGAATTGAAGTAAACATACAACCTTTTTCATTTTGAATAAAATTTCTAGTAGTAATAAATTTAATGAATATATCATTTTTATGTTCAAGAAAATAAAATCAAGTAAATATACTATAATCAACAACAATAAAAAAATTATATTTCATTCCTACAAGTATAAAATTTGAGTAGGCCCAAATTAATAAATATTTAGAAGTTATAATGATCTATTATTACTTATCTGATCGATAAGTTTAAATGAGCCCTTATATTTTTTCTCTTTCATGAAAATGTTACAAAAAAGAAGTTGTTCTTTATTAATATTTGGTAATTTTACCATGTTCCCATGATTAGAGATCATATGTAACATTTTGAAGTTAACATGTCATAATGGTCAATGAAAAGTAATGATATCACTCAGAAAAACATTCAAAAAGTTAACATTTTGTACTGTTAATTCAGAAAAATCCACAATATAAATATTTTTTTCGATTATCATAAATAATAAAGAATCATTCCAAAAAACTAAAAAATTATCTATTTGAAATTTGACTTCCATTTCATCATCACGAAATTGATATATTTCAATTAAATTGTTTCTTAATCCTTTAACATATAAAACCTTAGTAATAGAAGTAGAATTGGAAATACCAACTTTACCAAAACCTTTTACGTTGACTTTGGAAATATCTCCAAATGTAAAAGTTCGTCCATCACATTTTTTATAAGTGATAAACCTTGATCTTTAATTGTTAATATATTTAGCACATCCATTTTTCATGTACCATTTGTCATTCTTGATAAATCCAAGGCATTTTTCCTATAAAAATCAATTACTTGAAATTGTTCGTATCCAAGCCTCTTTGGGTCCAATCGTATTATTAAAAAAATTAGGTTCCTATAAAGAATTTAAACATTTATTTTAAGGTGCTATAGATAAAAAATATTTATAAATATGAATCTTCCTAAATCTCAAAGACTAATGAATTCTAAGAGAATAATAATTTTCATAGTGTCCTTTCCTGATACATTAAAAATAAGTAATAGTGTAAGTACAACTGTTTTTAATTTTTAAAAAATTATTTCAATAAATTTGGGGTAATCTCATTTAATACATAATAACATCTTTATTTTTATTTATTTAATTTAAATACCTCATTTTATGAAGCTTCTCATGACCTTGAATAAAAGCATACTAGATTTAATTAAAATATTCAACATCCTTTTTCAAAATTGCTCTCAAATACATAAAATATTTAAAATCATCATAAACATTATAATGATAATAAAAAGAGGTATTCCTTAGTTTTTTTATTCTCTTTTAAAATCAATTTATATTTAGAAAAAAAATCATTGTTTTTTAATCTTATTATATAAATCATTATATTTGAAAACATAATTTCTTAATCCCTAAATTTCATTATTTAACTCAGAAACATTCATATTTTCTTAATCATTGTCAGAATCAGAACATTTCAGAATAACTAACAATATTTTGAGAATTCAAGGAGCAAAGGGTAGTAAATTCTTTTCCATTCTCATATTATTCACTAGAATTAGATTTTTTGGTTCAACACCAATTATTTTTCAAATACTTAATCTCATTATTTTTTTATTTTTCATTATTATTTAGTTTTTGGGAAGTTATTCATGATATTAAATTTATTTATTCTCTCAAAATATGTAAAAATTAAGGTATTATAATTAGTAGTAATATAATTATCTCCCTTGAAGTTTTAATTTTGAGAGTTTTTTATAAATTAGTTCTTGAATCCTTTATTTTTTATAATTTTGTAGACTCTAGTAACAATCTGATCCACATCTTATTTTACATTATCCTAAATATTAGAATTAAAAGAGACATTAGAAATAACATTGAAAAATTTAAAAGCTAGACCTTTTCTTTGTTTATGTATCCTATTCATCGATGTTCATCAGTTCTAATTCATAATAAAACAATGATATAATCAATTCATTAATATTATAATCTTTGACGATCATTCATTCATCAATAGAGATTTTATTAGTGTTCCAATTATTTATTATAACTCTTAGGACTCCTTAAATGAGAAATTTATTTTTTAGTGTTTCTCTAAGAGAATTCATTCCATTCATAATTCTTGTGAATAAATGGAACATTTGGTTCACATTTTTTTCTTGACCCATCTTGAATTCTTGGTACTTAGATCGAAGCATTCAAAGATTAGTATGAATCAATTGGTTTGATTCAAGGTGATTAACATATAAAATAATAAAAAACTCAAGAGATTTATTACATGTAGAAACATGACAAAACACACTTTGAATAAAAGTACACCATATTCATTATATATATATATATTCAAAAATATTCTTTATGGATCATCAGAAACCTTGAATTCCATTAGAAAACCAAACCAACACATCACCCACATTTCATAATTTCATATTCATAATTTGAAACCCAAATCAATCAAAACCATGTTCCAAATATGATAATTCAACACAGAATTCATTTCCACTTCACCGGTGAGAACCCAACTATATGATGTCATGTTGTAACAAACCAACATTCACAAATGACTTTGTGAGAGAAATGTTGGGAAAATCCATCAATATGTAACGTAAAACAACCAACTGAAAAAATAACAGACCAAAACCATGAGAAACTAATCCATTAACTTCTTCCCTACGCACATATATCAATGTAGAACATCATCGACCATTGATCCACCCAAAACCTCAAAATAGAACTAACACAAATCTGACTTTGAATGTCAACATTTAACTGAAAAATCAAATGTCATCATACCCCGAAACCCCTCGACCAATGCACTAAACCAAGCTAAAAAAGGTAGCTATTGAGAACTCAGATGACCAGTGTAAAACACCCATGAGAAAGCCTGAATAAACTAGTAGGATAAAAAATAAAGAACTGAGAGACAATATAAAAATGGAAATATGAGAGCTGCCACCAAGAGCATCCAGCAGCATTATCCCAATCCTCCCACACCACCACTGCAATTAACTGAAGTAGATTATGACACAATTATTTAGGAAATAAAGGTAAGAGAAGGATCACATGAGGACATGGAACACTAGAAATGGGGAACAATGTTGTGACACATCTCCCCCAAAACCTCACTACAATACCAATTCTACCTTACAAACCATCACAAAATCTAATGAAGGGGAGAAACGTAATGGTTTAAGTCAACAGGGTAGGTAATAAATGATGAAAAATCCCTCAACTTTTATGGAAACCATTACAACAAGAAACTCAATGGGAAGAAAACTCCATTTTTGAAATGAATCCGAAGAAGAGGAAGCCATACAGGGAATAAAGGATGACAATATGAATAAAAGAAAGAGGAAAAGATGCTTGTTTGTGATGACAGTTCTTCTGTAGAAGGATTTTAGAGAGAAACCCTAGAAATTTTGTGCACCGAGCGGGTGAGTGAAAGAGGTAGGAGGAATAAGATAATGTGGATCCATCCTTCAATCACTTTTGTTAATGACATAATATAATATATTTAAAAAAAATTAATTCCAAAAATATTTAGTATTGTTATTTCCTACAAGAGTATTTTGTTCAACCTCTGGATGTTTGTGTGGTTTTACATTGATCAACCATTGTTCTATGATTAATTATTTTCTATGATTAACTACATCAATTATGCATCCATTTTTGATTTCCAGTGACCATAATATGTGCCATAAAAGTGAGATGTATTATAAATAATCTATGCATCATTTAAATTCATTCATTCCATATTAAATAAATTTATCATAGACAAAATGTCTAAAAAATGTATATCATAATAAAAAAATATTGAATCTATAAATAGGAGAAATAATTTATTAAAATCATTTGGTTGATATCACGAAGAGAAATAGTAGTACTACTCTATCCTTAACAAGGAAAAATTTTGATTCAAATTATTGGTATTAGTAAAAATACAATATATCGAAACTAATAAATACTAATAATGTTTAATAGTAAAAATAAAATCGATTTAAACCAATAGATCCTAATATTTTAGCCTCTAATAATAATTGTTTGGTGGGAATGTTTACAGTGGGGTTAATATACCATATTAAAAAAATAACCAAAAATAATATTATCAAAGATAATTAAAAAAGTTAATTAGTAGTGTAAATTATGTGAAATAAAACAAAAAAAAAATTAATAGTTGTTCAGTCCAAATTGGATATAGTCCACCCATATATCCCACTACTCTATGAGATATATATTATGCACGAAAATTATTTTTTAGGTAAAATCATAACTTAATTACAGCCAACTTTTTATAGTGTAATTATAACCAAGAATCCTTTCATGTATATGAAACTTTTAAACCTAATTACAAAATTGACATTGGATTATGATTGTCAGAACCCAAATGGTCATAACATTAGAATATGAGAGTCACAACCCTAAGAATGAGAAACAATTTATAACAACCCTGCTCTTTATTATGAATTAATTCATGATTTGTTACATAAAGTAAAATTTAAAAAACCTAAAATATCATGAAATATAGTGTGTTTGGTAATTAGGTTTATATAATAACAACATGAACAAGAGATACTACAATATTATGTTAAAATTCCTTAACATGCTTCTAAAATTCCGTGGATATTTAAAACTAGACTGGATAACATGGGAAAAAACATAAGGGGTGAGCTATGAATTACCATATGGGGATAAACATGAAATAAGGTGATACATGTTAGACAATAGGAATATAAATGGGGAATATAAAGAGTAGGAATCATAAATATGAACAGTGAGACATCATATAACATGATAATCATAACACAACAAATGTGGAAACAACTTAAAACACTACATGATAAACATAGGTCAAGGATAAACTTCTATGAAATCATGGTGTAAAATGTCCCATAAATAAAAAAAATTCATGCCCTATACCAATAAGATGTATCATGATACTATATAGTATCAAATGCATCGAAGTAATATATAATTATGGGCGCACCTGTGACATTCATTTCATTCTCATGTTTATATCTACCACATATATCATACAATATGGATTCATTCATCAATATAATTTATTCCAATATCATTGGTTGTTGAATAAATATATTTGATTCCCCAATAAAATAATTATATTTCCAAAAATGTGAACACCCTTGATAAGAAATGGGTATGGTATTCACTATATAATTGTTTTGGAATGGACAAATCACGATAAAATTATGGTATCATAATTAAATAACTTAAATATTTATAGAAAATGGTTTATGAGAGAGAAGGGGATATATAATCACATTGAAATAAAATTTTAAGTGATAGGGTCATTGGAAAAAAATATCACAACAATAGAAATTTAATATTGAAGGCATAAGTTAATGAAGAAACATGAATAAAAAAAATAACCATGACTATATTTTGTCATGGTAGCGGATGTATATAAATAATAATGGGAGGGTTAATGAGAATGAACGAGGTATATAATCATTTATAAAATAAATGTAAAGTAAGGTAATATGGAATGACATATCACAACATAATAAAACAGAATTTAAGTGATATAACATAAAATAAGTGCTCAATTAAAAGAGGAGAGTGGAAGATACCTTACTTGAGTGTGTGACTCTAAATGCTTGGGAGGGGCTTATTGAGAGATTGGGGGCACATTTAGAGGACTGTAAAGAGTGATGTAATTATTATGAAGGTTTTAAAATGAGTTTTAGTGAAGATAAATGGGAGATTTAGTGGGTTTATATAGTAAATAAGGGGGATTTTGATATTATTTAGGTTTTGGACTCTACATAATAAAACAACCAAAACCAAAAATTATCCCATTGTTTATTTTGACGGTTTTTTATAAATTTTATTGGTTATTATTATATTAAATGTCCAAATAATAACTTAGTAAAATAAAGTCCTTACTCATGTTGAGGTGAGTCATATTCTTAAAGAAATGAATTTGAAACCTTAAAATATATTAATGGTTTTAAAAAACTCAAAGTGGATTTATAAAATTAATAAAATAAACTAAAAATATAATTATTTTAATGATAAAATTATATTTTTAAATTTATACATTTTATATTATTTATTATGTCACTTTTGGTTTATTATGTTTTCATAAAACACAATGTGTATTTATATACTATTTTATTTTTACTTGAAAATTCGACTATCTTAGAGAATTATGAAAAATTCACCATTGGATATTTTCAAAATTATGATTTGAAAATTAATATTCATTTATTATAAATAATTTTATATATATTTAAATTTTTTATTTTAACCTAAAATCGACATTTATTAAGAAATATTTTGTTTTTTGACAATAATAGTTTTTAAATCCATATAAAAATAACATTTCACTACATAAAAATTATATTATAATTTATATTTAATAAATATTAATTAATAATAATATTCTATTAAAATATAATTTATTTAAAAAATACATTAATTCAACAAAATAGGTTCCTTAATTGAATTTGAAGATTACCCAAAAATACTATTTGTGTTATGCTATATTGAAATAAAAATCATTTATAATGACAAAATAATAAGAAGGAAATATATTCATTATTCTATGAAAAATAATATACATATTCATAATTCTATGGTCTTGATATATATCCCTTTAATACACTATAAAATTCCATAAGAGTAAGGTGCGTGATCGTGGGACTCTCATGGGGTGGTTCGACGAACATGGTTTGGGCTGTGATCTCGATGAGCTTAAACATCTCCTAAAAATAGTTTTGTTCATGCTTATGTTGTTCAATCTAAACTTATTCTTGGTCAAGGGTAAATCCTAGTGATTTTATCTCCCTCATAAGCTCTAATAAATGATCTTTGTAGGGTATGATCCTACTGGTTGTAGCCATCACTGCCATTATCTATGACAATTTGATTTGATAAAACCCTATATTTATAATAATCATGTCATAAATACTCAATGGATATATTATAATTTGTAATGAGACATATCTATACTTTAAATCCAATTCAATGTAATAAAATAATAAGTTAATGTGTTTTCTATAACCATAATACATAATAAGACATTTAATTAAAACCAATGGGTAATTTAATTTATAATAGTATGGGTCGTTATATTATTCCCCATTTTGAAATTTCACCCTATGAATTTTCATTTTCCACACTAAAATAGACAAGGGTATCTTGGTTTCATCACCTCATTGGGTTCCCATGTTTCGTCTTCAAACTTTTGGTTTCTTCACAACGCTTTGATAATGTGAATTGTATTATTTTGTAAAACATTTTCTTTTTGATTTGTGATCTTCAATAGATTGTTATCATAGGAAAGGTCATTATCCAATGGTACTACCTTTGGATTGATTACATCTGAGGGTTCTAGTTTGTACTTTTTCAGGAGGTATACATGGAAGATATCATGTAATTAAGATAGGTTCAATGGGATTATTAGTTGATTGGACACCCTCCAATGTGATTAGAGATCTCAAAGGGTATTATGTATATTGAACTAAGATTTACCTTCTTCCAAAATTACACCACTTTATTCCATGTAGATATGCAAAGGAATACCATGTATCCAACATAAAACTATAGAACTCATCAACGATTGTCAGCATAGCTCTTCTATCGACTCTAAGTATCCTTGATGTGTTGTTGAATGGTCCTATCCTTTTCCACAATTTCCTAGACCATTTAGAGACCTTGATGTTTTCCTTCCCTAACTTCATCCCAACATATAGTTATTTTATACCACTTCCCATAAAGTGATTTATAGGGATCTATTTGGATGCTTGAATAAAAAAATTGTTTGTAAGAGAACTCTACCAGAAGAAGATGTTGGTACCATCCTCATTTGAAGTTCATGGAACATGCTTGACACATGTCTTCTAGTGTCGAAATATTCTACATAGATTGGAAATACATTTGACGATGATAGGCTACACTAAATTTCATTTTAGTGTTTAGATCATGTTATATACTTTTTCATAACTTGGAGGTGAATATTATATCTCAATCGAATACAATTGATAGTAATAATTCATGAATTCTTACCACTTACTTGATGTATATCCTTGAAATTTGATCCAGTGAGAAGTCCTCTATAATCACTATAAATGATCAATATTTTTAAGATGATACATCATATCCCAGATATCATTGTTTACTATGGATGTCTTCGATTGTCTAGTGAAAAATTTCATGGTGATGCTTTCCCATTTCCATGTTGGAATGGGTAATGGTTGCATCATCCCCTTATACTTATTCCTTTCATACTTTAATTGTTGACATACCAGAAACATTGATGTATGTTTAGAGATATTATTCATCATATTGTATAACTAATAGTGATCACAGATATATTTGTCCATCTTTATGATTACAAGGTGAATAGAGAAAGCCAAACTATGTAAATCATCCAAAAATTCATTCTTTATCATAGGATTTAATGGGATGCATAGTCTAAACCCAAATCTAATAATTCCTTATTAATTAACATTGAAATCTAAGGATTTAAATTTCCATATAGTTTCCAATTTCATCGGAATTACCACATAAATTATTTGATCATCCTTTAAACTCTCCATAAGATATGTTTGAGCAATCATTTGTGAAAGGATTGATTATGTTCCTTCTTTTATAATTCCCATATCCATACTTTTCAAATATAATAATATTTGATCCATATCAATTCTTATCAATTAGAGAATTAATATATTTGTTCTAATTATAGAATCTACTAAATTATTCAATTTACCAAGATGGAAATGGATTGGGCAGTCATAGTTCTTGATCAGCTCTAACCATCTTCTTTACCACATATTCACATATTTCTATGTGAATATATATTTGAGTTTTTTTTGATCCGTATATAATTCACAATTCTCCCTAAAGAGAAAATTTTGTTATATTTCCAAATCCAAGATCGCTACAGCCAACTCCAGATCATGTGTTGGGTAGTTTTGCTTGTGAACATTCATCATCCTCAAATCATCGACTATAACTTTTTCATTCTGAATTAACACATAGATCAATACCTTCTACTAATCATCACTTAATTATATAAAACGTTCTCTACTTTTGGGTAGTGTGAGAACATAGGTAGTGATAATCCTCCTTTTCAGTTCCATAAAGATCTCTTCACATTCATCATTCTAAGAAAACAAGACTCCCTTCTGCGGTAGCTTGGTAAGAGGGTCTGACAGTCATGAGAAATTTCTCACATATCAGCGATAATACCCTGCTAACCCAAGGAACAAATGGATATTTTTCACAGATGTTGGCCTTTTCCATCCATTAATTACTTTAGTTTTTTAATGGTTCATAGATATCCCATTTTTTGTGATGATATTCTCCAAGAATGAGACTTCCTTAAACTAGAACTCACATTTTTTACATGGCATAGAGCTTCTCCTTTTGTAAAGTCTTTATCATAGTTTTCAAACACTTCTCATGCTCATCCTTAATTTTGAAGTATATTAGAATATCATCTATAAATACAACCAAATATTTGTTGTGGTAATCTATGAAGGCTCTGTAATTCAATTCCATGAATATTTTTGGTGCATCAGTGAGCCAAAATGCATCATAATGAAATCGTAGTGCTCGTAACTCATAATAAATACATGGTTAAGAATATCCTTCTTCCTCACTCTAACATACCAATATCGTGACACCAGATCCACCTTATAGAAATATTGTTCTCCATGTAGCTGGTCTCAATTTGAGGTAGTGGATACTTATTCTTATTGTGATCTTTTTGAGCATATGATAATCAATGCAAAGGTGCATTGACTCATCGTTCTTCTTGACAAAGAGGACTAGTGCACCCCATGGGGAAGAAAATGGGCGTATTAACCTTTTATCCATATTCTCTTGTAGTTGTTTATTTATCTCCTCATGTTATACAACATCCATTCTAAATGGAGTCTTGAATATTAGTAATTCACCAGGTATAAGATAAATTTGAAATTCAACTTCTCAACTAGGATGAAGAAAAGGAATTTCATTAAGAAACACATTAGTGTATTCTCTTGTAAAAGGCATGTCTTAGAAGATTGTTCTTTCCTTATACTAAATCATTTGATCTTGATACGCTTTCTTGTAGGTTAAAAATATCAATGATTGAGATGATGGTGTTAAATAACATTCATCCGTCCCTTTTCACTTGTATAGAATCGGGGGTCGATTTGCAATGTGGAGATTGATTTCCTTCATGTGGAAATATATGTTGGCTCTATATATGGAGTATGACAAGGTTCACTGGGAATTTAATCCCACAATCATTTACATGGGATGATTTATATACATGGGATGAAATAATTTCCCCATTTTCTGCTATCATTGACAGCTATACTTCCATTATTTGGGTGGTGTTTGGATATTTCTACTAAAATTTCATGTTATGAAGGAATATGTAGAACTAGAATCAAAAGGTATATTCATTATTCATGAATTGATAAGTATAATACCTATAAAAACATCATTGTCGGGATCCACTTCATTGATAGTGATGGAAAAAAATATCTACCTTACTTCCTTAGAGGTTGTTGGTTATCTCAAAAAACCCTTGTCTTAGTGCATTGGTTTGCAAAGTGTCATGGTTCATTACAGTAGATGTAAGGGATAATGCCCTTAGGGATGTTCATATAATTACATTCCTCCATCACATTAGAATGTTTCTCCTATCAGCAATTCTTATCTAGGTGTCCTTCCTTCCCACACCTTAATCATTTCTTCACTCTATTTAGGCAATTTCCAGGGTGCTTCTTTTCATACATTTGACATGTTAGATGTTGAAATTTCTTAGCACCATTATATTTTTACATTATTACTCCATAAGTAAACTCCACATTATTCTTCTTATCCACATTATATGATTGATACTCTCTAATCTCTATTTCATCTTTTTGGGCAAATCAGACAATTTCCTCTTAGCTATCAAAGTCTCTGATCTCCAGGTATTTTCATATAAGTGGTTTGTGCCCACCAAAGAATCAACTAACCTTGTTTTTGGGGTTAAAGAAAAGGTAGAAGGAATATCGTACAAGTATTTTTATGTTTTACTCATACAACCTGATATATTCATCTTCTTTTTCTGGAGGATGAAGGAATCCAATTTCATTTTAATTTAGAGAGTGTGAGGAAAATATTTATCCAAAAAAATCCGGAATTCCTTCTACTCCATGACATTGACCTCTTACTCAGGCTTTATATTCTTTATCAAAGTCCACCACTGATCAGTTTCTCCTTAAAAACAATAAACATCAAGTATAACCCTATCTTTTTTCTATCATTGATGGATAGAGAATATCATCTCAATGGATTTGATCCATTGTTCCACGATTACGGGATCAGATGATCCATTGATGTCCAGAGGCCTTTTCACAAAAAGGAATCAATCGTAGCTTATTATTTCTTAGAGGGATTTGAATGATCTTATTTATCTAGGTTACTATCCATAACTAGATTCTTCTAAGAGAGTTTCATCATAATGTTCAAAATTCTCGCTCCTATCGGGTTGGGCATCTTGTTGGGGTAGTCATCACATTAACCGTCGCATTGATTGTTTACTCAATTCCGCATATTTTTCCATTATCTAGAATAAAATGGAAATTAGAGATTATTTTAAATTATTAAACACATGGAGGGGATTCCAAGTAATATAAATGTATAACTAATAAATTTCATTTATTTCCTTAACTTATGAATTTCTTGGCTTAAATCTATGTTATCCATGATCTATTTTCTAATATATGTTATTATAGGAATTTTTTTATTAACATAAATTTTTTTTAATGAGCATATAACTTTACCAAATAATATATATTAAAGGTGTCAATCTAGGTTTAATGTATGACCCTTTTTCAAGTACAAGGTTACACCAAGTCAGGCCCAACACACCTTGTCGGAATTGTTACTCCTAGGTGCATCTTTGCCAGAACCACGTCCACTTCTAGTATGCATAAAGGGATGTATTTTTTGATAAATCACTTATTTTTTAATAACCCAAATTTATGGATGTTTTATTATACTTATTCTTATCCCTATGTCTTTCTCTAGAGTTTTATAATCATAATCCCAAAAATAACTAAACTTTTTCTATAATACCAACTATGACAACCCTTCTCTTTATTTCACATTTATTTGTGATTTATTACATAAAGTACACATTTTAAAACACAAAAAATTTAGAATTATTGTTTCTTAGTGAATTATGTGCATATGAAAACATCTTGACCCTGGGATACAATAACATTATGGAAAACTTACTTAACATGCCTCTAAAATTCCAGGTCTTTTTAAAACTACATGGGGTAATATTGGGACAAACATAAGAAATGGGTGAGCTATAAAGCCCGTTAAGAGGATAAATTAGGAATAATTTGATACAAGTTAGACAATATTTATATAAATGGGGTATATAAAGAGTAGGAATAATAAACATGAATAATAATACATGATATAGCATGATAATCATAACATGGGAAATGTGGAAACAACTTAAAACAATGCATCATAAACATAGTTCAATGCTAAACTACAAATAATTCATGGTGGAAAAGTCCCATAAATGAATTAGGTTCACTCCTTATCCCAGTATAATTTATCATGATATTAATCATTACCCATAGTATTGGGCGCTATATAATTCATGGGTGCACCTGTCACATTCATTTCATTCTCATGATTAAGTGAGCCACAATGACCATAAAACATGGATTCATTCATCATAATGATTTATTACAAAATAAAGGGGTGTAGAATACATATATTTGATTCCCAAATAAAAAAGTATATTTTCATAAACATTAACACCCAGGATATTAAATGGGTATGGTATTCACTACACAATTTTTTGGCATGGACAAATCGTAGTGAAATTTCAACAGCATAACGATGTCACTTAAAGATTCATAAAAACGGTTTTATGTGATATAAGGGGTATATAATAACATATAAATAAAATATTCAGTAATAGGGAATTGGAATAACATATCCCAGGATTATTAATTGTACATTTAAGGTATAAGTTAATGAAGAAACATGAATATAGAAAATAATCCTAACTATAATTCGGTATGGTAACATGTGTACATAATGGATCATGGGGGGATTAATGATAGTGAAAGGAGGATATAATAATTTATAAATTAAATGGGTAGTGATTAAATAATTAAGAATATATCGCAACATAATCAAATGGAATTTAAATGACATAACATAAAGAAAGTGCTCAATAAAATGGGGAGAGTGGAAGATCCCTTACTTGAGTGTGTGACTCCAAATTCTTGTGATATATTTCTTGAGAGCTTGGGGGAACAATGGTAGGACTATAAAGAGTGTAGGTAGGATTATGTACATGCTCTAAGGAGTTTTAGTGAAGACAAATGGGATCGTGGGTGGTTTAATATAGGAAATGAGGGGAATTTCTTTATTATTTAGGTTTTGGACTCTACATAATTAAATAAACAAAACCACAAACCATCCCATTATTTTTACGATGGTTTCTAAAAAATGGGATTTGTTATAATTATTTTATAATTACAAGGTATGAAATTAATAAAATAATTTTCTTTCTTATGTGGAGTTGAGTCACATTCTTAACAAATGATTTTAAAAACTTAAAATGTATTAATGGTTTTGGTGGATTCAAAATAGCTTTATAAAATTAGTAAAAGAAAATTAAAATCTCATTATTTTAAATATAATTTATATATTTGGTCATGGATACCTTTTATAGTGTTTATTAAATTCTTTTTGGGTCATTATTATGTCATAAAACATTAGTTATATTTATATGGTATTAAATTTTTACCTGAATATTTGACTATCTCAGAAAATTATGAAAAAAATAATCATTAAATAATTTAGACATTTTTATTCCAAAAATAATATTTTCATTTTATCTAAGTAATTTTTTAAATATATTTGCTTTCACTTTGAAAATAAAATCCACATTTTTAAAGAAATGTTGGGTTTTTTTGACAACAATAGTTTTTGAAGCCTTATAAAAATAACATTTGACTTCATAAAAATTATATGGTCATTTATATTTAATAAATATTATTTAATAATAATATTCTATTAAAATATTATTTGTTTCAAAATTCCATTAATTCATCAAAGTAAGTTCCTTAATTGAATTTGAGTGTTACCCAAAAATACTATTTAGGTTTTATTATATGGAAATGAAAATCATTCATAATGTAACCATAATATGATGAAAATATATCCATAATTATATAAAAATCTCACACATACTCATAATTCTATGGTCTTGATACATATCCCTTTAATACACTAGAATGTTCTCTTAAAGTAAGGTGTGTGATGGTGGGACTCTCATGGGGTGGTTCAACAAACATGGTTTGGGACATGATCTCGATGAGTTTGAACTTCTATCGTAAACAATTTATCCCATGCTTAAGTTATTGGATATTACCTTGTCATTGTTCAGTGGAAAATCCCAGTGATTCTATCTCCCTTGGAATCATTGTAAAATGGGATCCGTAGGGTACAATCCAAATGATTGAGGTAACCACTTCCTTTTTCTATGTCAATTGGATTTTTTGAAGCCCTATATTTAAACAAAACATGTTATCACTGTTCAATGATTGTATTATCTATTTTAATGATATTTAAAGGTATTTGAAATCCAATTGGATATAATAAAATAAAATAATTTCATGTGTTTTATATAACCATAATACATAATACAGCATTTAATTAACTCCAATGGTGAATTTTATTTATAGTAGTTTGGGTCGTTAAAAATTTATTTTGAACGGAAAATCAAAAACAGAACATGAGAGAACATGAGTGATATGGGAAGTGGTGTTACAACCATGAGAAAACATGATGAAAAAGAATATGAATAAGATAATCACATATAAAAAATCTATTTTTTTCATGTATTACTGTAAATATTATATGGATTATTTTCGGAGCTAGGCATTGAGACGGTTTGATATTCTGAGGCTCGGTGGGATCATAAATAATCTGAGAAATATATTAAATATATTAAATATAACTCATGTGTATTTTTCCTAAAATATTATAATAACTTCTAAATAAAGGCTCTGATAAAAAATATGAGGTTTTCTTTGAGTTCGGAGCATTGGTTTTACCCTATGAATGACTTAACCTTGAAACAATTCAGATGTTTGGGTTGAGTGCAGTCAGGGGAGAATTAATAAAATAAATAAATAAAATTATGTATTTTATCATGTTGATGTAGATACTTGTTTTTCCTCTATAAATAAATAGTTCATATTAAATCTTAGGGTTGGTCTTTTAACCCTAGAGACCTAGAGGACCATTATAAGAGAGTTTTCTTGGAAGACTGTATCAGATCAGATTGGGATCAAGGATTATTGTTCCATCGAAATTTGAGGGTCTCACCAATGATAATGACATTGATTCATTTTTCATCAGTGATCAATCCATATCTGAGTAGGATTTTTGTTTTATGTGGATTTATCTTTGTTGATTTATTCTAATGATGAAAATGAATCAATTAACTAAAAAATTAATGCATGAAAAGATTGTATTTCAGGTAAAAATTTATTTACAGAAAATTTGGTAGAATTCTTTATTTTTTTTTGATCTTCATTATTCAATCTAATATAAATGATTCAGGGTAAACCTCAATATATCCCAGTTTCATTCCTCCCTTTTTTTATTAGATTTATTCCGCTGTTCTTCATTCATTATTCATTGGCATTCGTTTTGGTGGGTGGTTCAACAGATACCAAATAAATAATCATTTCATGCCCATTTCATGGGAAAAAATATTTTTATCATAGATCAATGTATAGATCAATGAAGTTATCACTCTATGATGATGGTGATGACAGATTTGGATCGGTCCAATTATCCTCATTCTTCCTAATTGGGCATGTTACAGTGAAGAGGTGTGATGACAACTGATATTCATGTGAATTAGATGAACAAATTTTAGTTAATGTAGATAGAAAGACTCTGTCAGACATTTTCCTTACTTACCAGTGTGATTCATGGCCATATTAGAGGTTGGAGGAGCAAAAAACGATGTGTGAACTAGATATGGGATTATAGATAATCTTTGGTTACACGATGTTTAATCTAGAGTTACATGTCCTAAGGTATCCCCTATATGGAGATAGGGTTTTGGAATATAGATACGTATCACACATCATGTTATCTCATCATACACCATGTGATTCTTATAGAGAGGCTTCGGGTATACCTTGGTGGGTATATGAACATGACCATGAGTACACAGAGTCAGCAACACTATGTACTTAGACACAAACTTGAGCAGTCGGACATAGTCAGGAGTACACAGTCTCAAACACACCATGTACTTGGACATAGACATGAGTTGTGATACATGAGTAGGGCCCATTATCAAATGCATATACTGTGTAATCCTTCAAAGATGTCTAATATCCCTTATCCTCTTCATGTTGGACAAGTTTAGTTAGGGTGTGTTTCCATGATCTATTCCCTAAGGGTTAAGTATAGACTCACATCCTATTAATATGATGGCGATCCCCTATGTGGAACATTGGTATTGGATAGAGTTGTGGGAATCCCTCCATGAGGACCGGAGTGAGATCATATATCATTATCATTTCCCTAGGTGGGGTTCTTGGTATCGTTACGACCAACACTACATGGGAACCAATCCCCTACTTAGCGGTTTAATTCAGATTGGATTATTGGTATACGCCATGGATCTTGGAGTGATCTCCATTCTGAGTATCAATCTTTTCAAACTTCCATCATGTACTTCTTATGGAGGTACTTGAGGATTATAATATATCGAATGGATTCCATTAATGTTATCTGACTTGTGGAGTGTGTTCTACTAGATGAGTGTTATCTCGTCAAGTGGGGATCATAGGCTGGAAATATGGTTGTGATATTACATGAGATTGTGTGTCTACAATGAGTATATCTATATTTTCTTGTTATATATATATCATTTATATATACCTATGATGAACTAACTATTATTCTTGATTCTACATTCTTAGTGATTTTAAGGTGTGCTAGTGGGTATTGTTATACTCACCTCTACAAGGGATTTTCCAGCATGTGTTGTGCCTTATGTAGACAACCAATTTTATGATATTTTCCTAGAGGGACGAGGACTAGACAATACTTAGTGAGATGGATAGACCGAGGTGTGCTCCTACGGTCACATTTACAACAATACTCACCCACATTATAGGTTGTAATTGTATTTATAATTTTTTTGGTGGGCTTGTATATTCCTATTATGTTTTATAGTACTTGTTGTCGTACTATGATGGTGGTATTTTAGATATATTCATTCATTTTTATAAATTGTTTTATATTTTATCATTATTAGTGCTTTGAGTTGTGGGTGTATGTGTTGGTACATTAGGATAAGGCCTCCCATGTGATTGATATGCCTACTAATCACTAGTGTCTAGCCCCGGTCTTATTGGAGGATGACTTGGGGTAGTCACAGTTTGGGCCCCATTGGGTCGGATCATGATAGAGTGATATCAGAGTAGTCGATTCTACTGTATGACCAAAATGTATGATATTGGTTTAGGAAAATAGTGTTTAGTGTTTCTAGATCATCTTTTACAATTGGTAATCCTTTGTTGGTGTGGCGGCCGATATATCCATTCCAGAAGACTCTAATAACCTGATTATTTACTCAGTATATGTGGAAACTAGTTATAAGAAAAACATTGGTACATGAATCATATAGGAATGGATTCTGTTTTCCATGTCATTCTTTAGTCATCTCTCAAGATATACTCATTGACCAAGGTACATCTTGTCAATTTTAGGATGGCTTCATGATCTTTTTGACTATGATTCTACATTATGATCACATGGATGGTACCATTAGTGTTAAGGATTTGATGTAGGGTCATGTTTAGGAATAATTACCTCTAGATGTTGCACCATTCTTACCAATGTCTGTCGAGTAACTGATTGAACCACTAGTACTAGCCGATGAGGTGAATAGGCTGAGTGTGCTTCATGAGATCTAATGGTAGTGACCCCTTTGGATATTAGGTGAGCCCGGCCCATAAGTGACTGAGCAATGGATTGAGGCGATGATGTTCGTCTTTTATCTTTTTAGGACACCTAAATATTAAATAGTGGTCCTGGCAGCGATCCTTCTCCATGGATCCATAGAACAATGGTGGGGATTAGTGACCTAGAGGTACAATAAGGTGACTCTGGCATGTTAAATGTTTGAGTGTATTTTTAGAGAGTAGTTTTCCCTAGCTATTATGAGATATGTGTATATCCAGAAGCTTCTAAAACATTATTAGGGTAGTACGACTATGGTATATTGTTCATCGAGGTTCTCCAACCTCTCTCAAAACTTGATAGATATGTTTAATGATCAGTTCTTTCAAGATTGGACCATCAAATGAAATATATGAAGAGAAATTCAGTCCCAAATGATTCATTTATACATTCCTACCTCTGTTGAGGTGCTAGAGTATGCTTTGGTGGTTGAGAGATTCTTAGTTGATCAGATACAGATGGTTGGTGCTGGTAGTGGGAACACAATAGTTGAGACTTCGGTGGTAGGAAGCTGAGGAAAGGCATGGGGGCTTGGACATGAGATAAATTTCATGATATGATCTCAGGACATAGGTCTTGTGGTTCATGACACATAGTATGAATCTAGTCATCCTATTTAGAAGCGGTGATTTTCTTGCGATGGTCGGGGACATCTTGTATGAGATTGTCTGGCACATCATGCAGCTGATAGAGAGATAGGGGATGGGACACCTAGGTAGAGTTAGTGGTAGTATAAGGTAGATCATTATGGTGGTGGACATGTAAGGGGAGATATGATATCAAATAGAGGTGACATACATTATTACTTGTTACCACCACCACCCCTAGTTGTTCTACGCCAGGCACAAGGGGCTGGGGGGAAATGGGTGGAGGTAGCTATAGGCGGTTGAGGCTTATGACCCAAATGATAAATGGGTGACACAAGGTAATATATTTTTATTTTATACCTTAGTTATAGTACTTATTGATATAGGTTCTATTCATTCCTTTATTTCCACTTATCTAGTTCGAGACATAGAGATTCTGGTTGATCCTGTAGCTTCATCCTAGCACTTAGGGACTCCTACTGGATGTGACTCAACATGAAACAATTTTTTTGATGGTGTGAATTGAATATTGGGGGAAATATATTTTTGAGGATATCTTTGTACCAGTGATGTGGCCTTACGAAATCATCTTAGTTATGGACTAGTAATCTACAGTTCATGACCAGAGAGATTGTTTCAGGCAGAGGATGTGGTGTGTCAATAGCAACAGGATGAGGTTTTCCTTTGAGTGTGAAATGGAAACCCAAGTATATCATGATGGAATCTTGCATAGGAATTGTATCCAATCACTCATAATTTGACTAGAATGAACCTTAGGGTAGTGGATTCTATGATTTCTATTTTTTTATTGTTGTGGAAAATATGTGGACGTCTTTTCTAAGGAAATATGACTCTTACCTACCCACCAAGAGATAGACTTTTGCATTGATATTCACCCGATGAAAACCCCGGTATCTACACTAGAATATCATATGGACTTGTCAGAGCTTCATGAACTAAGGCCACAGTCAGAGGAATTATAGAGGAAGTGCTTTGTTAGACCGAGTGTTTCACATTGGGAAACCCCATTATTGTTCACCAAGAAGGTAGATAAGAGGTTGAGATTTTGTGTGGATTACTACCACCTAAACAAGGTGACCGAAAAGAAAAACTATCCACTATCAAGGATTGATGACCTCTTAAATCAGTTTAGATAGGAATGGTGGTTCTCTAATATTGACATAATATCTGGCTATCACTAGTTGTGAGTATGGGATGGGGATATACAAAAGGAGGATTTCTAATGTCTTTGTGATCGCTATGATTACTTTTTTATTCTCTTTGGAATAATGAATTCCCAATCAGTTTTCATGGGACTCGTGAACCAGTTATTTAATCCTTTCTTATACTAGTTTGTAGTTTTCTTCATTGATGATTTAATAGTGTACTCTTTGTCTGAGGAGGAGCATGTGATAAACTTGAGGATGGTCCTAGATGTACTCTAAGAGAACTATCTTCATAGGAATATCTCAAAGTTCAAATTTTGGATTCAAACGATCCACTTTCTGGGACATGTTATTTTAGTAGATGATGCAGCAGTGGACCCAATGAAGGTCGATGTAGTGTTTACTTGGGAACCACTCAGGATCATGATAGAGGTGCAAATATTTCTAAGGTTAGAAGGCTACTATCGAAGATTCATGATAGATTTATCTATAATATTAGCTCCCTTAATAGATTTTACCTGAAAGGGGTATCCTTTCATGTAGAAAGATAGGTTCCAACATGATTTAAAGGAGTTAAGGAAAATATTGACGAGTGCTCCCATCTTGGGATTTCTATAGGAGGGTGTCAAGTAAATTTTGTTCTACGATGCGTCAGGTGCTAGGGTTGGTTTGGTTTTGATGAAGAAGTAGGTGATTATTGTCTATGGTAAATGTTAGTTGATACCACAGGCGATGAACTATGTGACCCATAATCTTGAGTTAGTATTGGTTTTGTTCGCAGTAATATGTGACGATAATACTTGATTGGTGAGTAGTTTATCTTCTATTCAGACCATAAGAGCCTCAATTATATATTATATCAAAATGATCATAACATAAGTTAGATATTATTTCGAAAGATACTCCAACATTATATCTTCATGATTGTTTTTACTTCTGAGAAGGGGAACAAGGTATCAGATGTGCTCAGTAGGAGATCTTGATCATGGTTGCTAAGTGAGGAATTAGAACAGTTGGCCTCATTGTAGTTATCATTTTTGGATGGGGATGGAGTAGATTACCTGCTATCAATGGTTATTACCCTTCTACTATTATAGTGATTTAGGGAGGAACAACATAGTGATACTAAGTGTGAGACACTATGTACTCAGATATCCATTGGATATGTTCTTTATGGGTTTTATGTAGGTGAAGAGTATGTTGTTATTTTCAACGAATGCATGATGGTACCAGTGATGTAGCAAGGGAGGTTTTGAGAGAGTTTCATGCATCTCCCTTGGTGGTACATCTAGGTGTAGCAAATATGTACCATGAATTCTGATGTAAGTTTTCGTGGTTATAGAAAAAGTAGCATGTTTTAGAGTTTGTCTATCGATGCCTTACTTGTAAGCTATTGAAAGATGAACACTGGGTTATGATAGGTTTATCTCAACCTCTTAAGGTTCCATAGTGTAATTGGGATGGGATATTCAGGTAATTTTTGATAAGGTTACCATGTATTTCCAAGGGACACAATTCCATCTAGGTGATCATAGACCAACTCACCAAGTCATCCCACTTGCTAATTATTTAAGAGCAGAGTTTCATAAATAGATTAAGATGCCTTCCTCATATAGAAAAAATTCATAATACATGGAGTTATCTTAATGATAATTTATTACCATGATACTTGCTTCAAATCTTGGTTATCTAAGGGATTTCAGAAGGCCTTTGGGACTCATTTTCATCTTAGCATAGTTTCTCACCACCAGACTGACAACCAGACTAAGCAGACCATTCATATCATGGAGGAAATGTTTTTGTATTTCATATTAGACTTTGGTCAAAGATTGGAGGATCACCCACCATTGGTGGAGTTTTTATACAGAAAATATTATTCCACCCTTAATATGGCACCATTAGAGTCCTTGTACGAGTGACCCTACAGCTCACCACTATATTGGACAAACCAATGAGAGTTAGTAATTATCAGCCCAGAGTTTGGGAAAACCACTACAGAGAAGGTATAGGTCATTCAAGAGTGGATGAGGACTACAAATATCCTTCAAAAGTCATATGTGGACCGAAAATGGAGATCTTTGGAGTTTGAGGAGGGAGATCATATATTCTTGATGGTCTGACATCAATGTGGATTTTGGAGATTTGGTCAAGGCAGAAAGCTATCTCTGAGATTCATTGGACCTTTTTAGATATTGTGTATAGTTGGTGAGGTGGTGTACCACTCAGCTGTACCACTGATGTTATATTGGTTACATTATGCTTTTCATGTGTCGCAGGTAAGGATGTATGTGCACAACCCTTCACATGTTTACAACTGGGGTGAGCTGGACAAAGAGGATAGAGCTACCTTTTCTGATTACCCGATAGATATTGAGCATTGATACAAGAGGATCCTTCATGGGTGAGTGATTCCTTTAGTGCGTATCCGGTTGAAATAAATGAATCTTCAGAAGAGTACCTAGGAGTGGAAGACTAAGATGTTTTCTCAGTACCCGCAGCTCTTTAAATAACTTTTTGTTTCAGAGTTCTGGGATGTAAAGACCCAAGGTGGTGAGAATGTAATGACTCATATTTTTCTATGTATTACATTTGAATATTATATGGATTATTTTTGGAGCTAGATGCTAAGATGATGTGAGATTACAATTCCCAATGAAATTAGATTTAATTTTTGAAATAAATTAAATATATTAAATATCACACGTGGGATGTTTTCATGAAAATGTAGAATAACATTTTTAAAAAGGCTCATATTGGAAATTAAAGGCTGTTGTTGAGTTCAGAGCATGACTTTTACCCTAGAGGTGAGTTAACCTGGAAGTGTGTTGGACGTTCAGGTTGAGTGCAGTCGTGGGATAATTAATAAAACAAAATAATAAAATTATTTATTTTATAATGTTTAAGTAGAAAACTATTTTTACAATATAAATACTTGGTTATGAGGAAATATCAGGGTCGGTCCTTTAAATTTGGAGACCTATTGGACCATTAGAGGAGAACAATTTTTCGGACGACGTCAGATCGGATCGGGATCGAGGATCATTGATCCATCAAAAATCGAGGATCTCAGCAATGACCACAATGTAGATTCATTATTTATCAATGATCAATCCAACATGTGGTAGGGCATTTTTATTTTAGGGATTTATCCTCATTTAATTATTCCTATGAATAACATGAATCAATTAACTAATGAATTGATTGGTGGATCAATTGTATTGCGGGTAAGGGTTTATTTACAGGGTATTTGGGAGAATTTTTTATTTTTTTGGATATTCATTAATCATTCTAATAAAAATGAATTGAGGCCAACCCGAACATGTCTGAGGTTCGTTCCTCCCTTGTGTTTCTTAGATTCCTCCCATTTTTCTTCTGTCATTCATCGTCAGCATTTGTTTTGGCTAGTGGTTTAAAAAATATTGGATAAACTATCATTATGAACCCGTTTTTTGGCATACAAAATTATTATCTCATATCCAGGTTTGGATCAATGACTGGAATGAGCTGCGATGATAGTGATGATGGATCAGGATCTGTGCAATGATCCCTGTTCTTACTGGTTGGGTGTGATACAGGATGAGGTGCGATGAAAACTGATTTCTATGTGAATAAGATTGTTGTATTTAAATGAACAACAAATCCAAGGATCATTTGGTCATATTACTTTCTTATCAGCGTGATTTGTGACTGGAGGATATGATATAAATGTGTAAACCATATCTCAGATTATGGTAAATCCTAGGTTACACAATGTTTAATCGAGAATAATACCTCATGTGGTACCCCCTATACAGCACTTGTGTTTTTGGCGCAGAGATAATTATCACAAACTTTGTTACTAGGTCACATGTTGTGTGATCCATACCTATAATCTCGACGTGTTCCTCGAAGGGTACACACACACAGCTAGGGGTATACCAACTTGGGCACACTGTGTACTCAAAAATGGAAAAGGGAATTCGGGCATGGTTAAGAGTACAGAGGATTGAATATGTTGTGTAATCAGACACCGACATGAGTCGTGATACATGGGTAGGACCCAGTGCCGAAGGGATATGTGTGAGTTACCTGTTTACATTGTGTACTCCTTCAAAGATGGCGTAGATCCTTTTTCCACTTCATCTTATACATATTTCATTAGGGTGTGTTTCCTTGATTCATTCACATAGGGTTTATAATGAAATCACATCCTATACATAGGATGATGATCCCCTCTCAGGAACTACATTCTGGGATTGAGTTGTGGGAAACACTCTATGAGGCCCGTAGTGAGATCCACTATCATCATCATTGACCAATATGGGGCTCTTGGTATCTCTATGACCAATACTATGCAGACATTGATCCCCTTCATTGCAGGTTGATCCATATTTAGTTTTTGGAATACCTCTTAGATCTAGGAGTGATATTCATTTAGCGCATTGATCTCTTAATACTTCAAGTGTGTACATTTTATGGAACGCCCCGATGAGCACAACATCTCAGATGGATGCTATCAATGTTATTTTACTTGTGGAGGGTCTTCTCCGAGATGAATTTTATATGGAACCTTCGACTAGGGATCCTAAGCTGTAAATATAGTTGTGATCATACTTGAGACTGTGTGTCTACTATGAGTATATATGGGTGTTCTTGTTATATATATATCGTTGACATATACCTATGATAAGATGACTATTATTCTTGATCTTATATGCTTAGTGATTTCTGGATTTCCTACCGCTTATTGTTATACTCACCCCTACATGGGTTTTTCCCGCCCGTGTCATGTCTTATGTAGACAACAAAACTTTTGACGGAGTCCTAAAGGTACTAAGACCAGGGGAGCATAGTGAGCCGAATAGACTGAGGAGTGTTCTTTTGGTAACTTTGACAACATTACTTAGCCACTTTATAGGATAGACTTGTTTTCAGTTTCTTTGTGGGGGACTTATATTTGGCCCTATTGTTTTATAGTATTGGTGGTCAAGCACTAATGGTGGGATTGTAGATATATGCATGTGTGGTTATCTATTGGTTTAAATTTAAGCATTGTATGAGATTGGAGATGTGTGTGTGTGTAAAGGTACATTATGTTAAGTCCTATCATGTGAGTGATATGTCTACTCGGCACTGGTCATCGACTCATGACCTATTGAAGATGGTTTTTGGGTCGTCACGGTTCGAGACTCCTTGGATCAGGTCGTGACAACACAAGTACTGGTTTTTGAGTAACATATCCAGATGTCGCTTCAAGGTAGTAATAGAATTCATAAATGATTTTTTCCAGCAATTGAAAATCAGTCTAGCGGATAAAAACATGATCTCACATCACATGGTTTGTACCGTACATCAAAATTCAGAGTCGATCCCTTTCAGTTCATATTATTTTATGTCAGATAATGTGTCCCGAATCCTTTAAATATGTTTTGTAAAACTAACTTTTAAATCTCCAACTGTGTAAAGTAATATAAATTCCAACATCATAATTATCCAAGAGATAAAAATATCATTCCAGAATAATCGTAACAAGAATCATTCAAATTCAAAACATAAAGACGACTTCAAAATAATTTTAATTACTCATTAAATATTTCAAATAATCTCCAAAATAATAGGTCAAATAAATCCACTAAAAATCGAAACATAGTTTGACTATTATAATTCAAATTTTAGAATACTTTATAAATTTGTATAGTGTATAACTATTCAAAATTTAATTATACTGCATTAAATACAACAAAAAAGGATTGAATAAATTTAATTTCATTACATATTAATTTAAAAAAGAATAACACAATGAAATCAACATAAAATTGAAAAATTTAAAATTTTTATATATATGTCATATATATAGATACATATAAATAATAATTAAACACCCAATAAATATATTTAAAATACACTAAAAATAAATATAAGAATGTAGTAAATCAGATTATCAAAAAAAAATTGAAAAATAAAGAATGCTAAAAATTTCATATTTTACAAAATAATGTATTGAACTGAATGTGAGTGTTGAGTTACCGTGAGGTATCTGTCTTGTGGTCGGTTAACATAGCATGAAATCAAAGCGTGTTGCTGTAAATATGAGGTTTGGTCTGTATATTAACCAAATGAATATTATAATGTTTGATCACTTAAATTAACATAAATAGTACTGTCGGTTTAAGTTTCAATGTGAGGTAGGTTCACTTAAGATTTCATCATGTGGAAACTTTCATCTCACAATTTGTTCAGATATACACTTGCAGTGGATTTGGAAATGCTTTATACTGTAACTTCAACATATCTTGTGGTCAGTTAAATAAATACACATGTGGTCACTTAAAAAAATACACATGAGGTCATTTAAAAAACCTACATGCGTTAATTTAAAGAAGAGATGTGTATGCAGTCACTAAAAAAATAAATACTCACTTAGTCACATGACATTAAAATGATCGATGATTTTTTAGACTATCTAAATAATAGAATCATTATTTGGTCTCGTTAAATTAAATGCAAATAAATTCAAGTGATTTCCAATGGATCAATGAACTCCTCAATGTGACTTCTATATCAAGTGACAATATAAATTTTTAGTGTATCTAAATGAAAATTTTATCCTTCCATGCAGTTGAATGAAATATAGATAAATAAATTAGTAATCCAACAAAACAAGTTGTGTGTAGATTTGAGTTGTGTAACATATGTTACTATAGAATAAAAAAATATAGAAAATATTATTATCATTATATGAAATAGGAATTAAAAATTTCTAAGCACTATAGCTCAAGATATAATTAAAAGACAATTGATGAATTGTAAAATAATATTTCAATAAATTTTGAGTAACATGAAATATTTTAAGGAATTTGAATATTATATATATATATATATATATTAGATGTTAGGTGGTAAAGTTACATTAAACACACACACTACATGCATAGGTCGGAATGATAGAACATAGCCCCCTGATGGATAGTTCACCCATCAAGCCTTTTTTATTCAATACATGGCCCGAAGACCTAGTGGGAATGAAACCCAATTCATAACCCAAAGGTCCGCAAACTGGCCTGAAGGACCAATGCAATGTCATACCTACATCGTTCTTGCGTCCCCAGTTGCCTTCATTAGTGTCTGTCTACGTCATGCCTTGCGTCACCACCGACCATTGGAAATTTGCTCCCAACCGGATTTGAACCCAGGTGTGATGGAGGATGACGGGGATCATTTCTCACTTGGGTAAGTCCCCAACTGAAATTGGAATATTCAAACCAAAAAATATAAACAAATAACAACAATATCCAAATATTTTATTTATTTAAAATTTTAATGAGAAAAAAAAAGATAAGTGGGATTCAAAAAAAGGTAAAAGGAGGGAGAGGGGGTATGGTTAATGAACAACATATTAAGAGTCGATAATGGTGTATGAAGTTGTATTAATATAGAATCATGCTTATTTTGTGCTATCTTTTATCAATGCTAAAATCTCTAAAAAAGAGGGTTATTTTATCATTGTTGATAAAGGACACCTTTATCATTATTCACAACATCAATTTATTAGCGTTTTTCTTAGCATTGATAAAGGATATCTTAATCATTGATTTTTTCTAAATTGACAAAATGAAGATTTATCAAGGATTTTTTTGGCATTGATAAAAATAATCCTTTAAAATATATATTCTTGTCTGCGTGTGTGTTATTAAAAAACATATTTAATATATAAATATAAATATATTTATATATATAAATTATATTTGAATAAATATTATTTATATAACACTGAATATTTATTTACAATTAACATATAATATATTTAATGAAAAATGGTTTAAAAATAATTAAAAAATAATATTAAATAATATTTTGTAAATTAGTGCTGAGTAATATAAATTTAATAGTAGTTTGAAGATATGGATTTTTTTAAAAAAAACAATATATTAATATAAGTTAAAAACATGACTTGAACATCAGAAATCCATAATTTTATATCTGAATATTTTTTTGGGTTCTACCATATATCAAATCAATATCAGCGAAGAGATATACATTGTGTTGACCTGAGGGACCTTGGTAATTGTTTTTTAGATGTAAAAAAGGTCTGAAAATCCTTTAAAACTGTGTTTTTAATTTGAATACCCTAATTTTTTAATATTTGATGAGATGTCAGTTTCGTTGAAGATACTATTATTTTTATTTTTCGGTGAAGTCTGAATTTATTCAGGAAGGTTACAATCATATGGATATTATGATGACAAAGACAACCTTTATATATGTTTTTTATAATGGTGATTATAAAAATTACTAAATTTTAATGCCACATATAAAATTAATGTTTTGTTAACACTGAAAAAATCATGATGTCTAGTAGTGTCTGGAAGGTGAAATATACGATGAATTTAAGAAGACACGCACATGAGCCTCAACCCAGTTGGTGGGGATTCCTTAAGTGCATACATGAGACCCAGATTTGAAACCAAGAGGAGGCATATTTTAAGGGTACTGTAGCACCACTATAGTAGGTATTGTGTGGTACTATAGCAGTAGGAACTATTTACCATGAGCCATTAGTTTGGGATTGTAGTCCATAAGGCCTTTGGGCCACCCAATGTTTCGGGTTAGTAAGGCTTTCGAGCCACATTTAAGGCCTTCAGGCCACCTCAAGGCCTTCGATCCACATGATCAGTGCAGTTCCACTAGAAAAACTCTACAAAAAAAAAAGAACAACCCCAGAGGAGGATTCATAGCATGTGAACTCATTAGAGCAGAATCAAATGGATTTGAAAGAATGAGAGGGTATGACTATCCCATTGGGACCAACATGTGCTTTCATGAGAAACCTAACCAGATGACCATGCGATGTCGGAGTGCTACCATCACGATGCAGATGGTGGGGAGAAGTAGTTGCTTTTAGTTATATATTGGTTGAATTTCCTAAGACCTTCGGGTCATGTAATCTCATAAGCTTACGGGGCATGTAATCTCTATGTATACTAGTCTTTTAAGGGTTCCCTCTCATCTATTGAAAGTAAAATTATCAAAAAATCAATAAAAATGAATAATTATAGGCCATTCAAACTAAGACGACATACTAAAAGGTGATGGTGTTGTATAAATAGACAACCATGATGCCCCATGTGCAGAATTTGTGGTTACATTATGGTGTCCAAAAAAAATCATTCGGATAAATTTATATTTGGATGAAAAATTAATATAAGTGATAGAAAGTAGTGCGGGTTAGAAATAAGAAAATTTCTACGTGAAGAAATCTTTTGGGTGTGGATGCGGGAGGATCTGATTGTTTGGAGGGACAACGGTCTTTTATATGATGAAAAGAGAGGTTGAGAAATAAAAATGAAAGAGAGGCATGGAACTGAAATTAAAATTTTAGGGTAAAAATGTACCTAAAAAATTATGAAATTACAAACAAATCCCCTCATCACAGCCTCCGCACATCACCCCCAACCTAGAAATTCACCAGACGAACAACCCCATATTGTCACCAGCATCACCCCTATCATTCCTCTGCATAATATTTATTGATATTTGAATAATGATAATTTATTTAATAAATACATATAAATTCATAGTTAGAAAATAAATAAATAAATATTATATTTACTAAATAATTATTAAATAATTATTAAATATTCTTCTCACAAAATATTCTCTCGAATAATTGGTGGAAAAATATATGCTATCAAACAAATATGAATAATTATTAAACCATGCAATAGAATAATATTTATTAAAATTTTTAATTAAAAAATAATATTATTATTTAACTGAGATTTTGGATATACTTAGTGTGTGACCATCTAGACCTCTTTCTCAATGGAATTAGGTGATATATCCCAAAGTCCAAGCTTAAAATCTTGCATTATGCCATGACATTCATAGAGAAAGAAGTTAATTTCACAATGACATAATACCTCGTATAGGTGTTTACTATGTAATATAATCCCTTTATCATGATATCTCTTATCATGTAGCTTGTATTCTGGTACCATCAAACTATCTATTCAATGTCACTTTCTTTGAATTTTTAAAAATCAAACTTTCCTATAGAACTCCATGACCGTGGATTTATTTTGGTTAGATAATTTCCATCAAAGGGATTGATATATAAAAAGTAGTTAAATAACATTAGTGGAAAATCCTATATCGTATTATTCATTAATGACATATTACTCAGGATGCAACCAACATATCCTACCTCTCCGCGAACATATGGTATCACAATTTTCATCAATATATCAAAGTATGTAACTTATAATACTCTTTGATAATAATATTAAAGTCTAAGGATAAATACACACATCCATAGATAGGAACATAAAATGACACATATAAATATGTATTTTCTACTGATGGGTATCATTTTCATAATATCCTATACTAGATATTAACAAGGGATTACATCATGAAAAGGTGCCAAAAAGTCTAATGACTCTCCTGCCCTGATCGCCTATATTATTTTTTTCCCTCAAGTGAATTAATTTTCTATTTAAAATATATTTAAGAATACGATCATGAAACTTTTGGGTTCTCATCATTGTGGGGAATAGATGTTTAGTGTATTTCATTCATACATTTTAGAGTGTTTTAATGTATTGATTATTGTTTTTAAATGAATAATCTTGAAACTTTTGGAACAGATTGAAATGTTTTATGTTTTATGATATGAAAAAATAGATTTATGAGAAATTAATGAAAAGGGATAAAAATTAGAGCTGGCTCATGGCATGGAACCATATTATTAAGAAGGAAGCGGAACTAAAAAATTGGAGTAGAACGATTATACATCATGTAATGAAATTACATGTCATGACTTCATCAAGGGAAGATACACCATCTGGAAAATATGTGAAGACCACAAAATACACAACGTTTATTTTAATTACACATTGTGAAATTCATCAATATAGACTTATAGAGGAAATTCATGATTCCTCCTCATAAAATGGAAATTAAAATATTACACGTCGTGTAACCCACTTACACATCGTGACAGCGAGGGAGAGTAGAAAATAAAATGTGATGCAGACGAGGGTTTGATGATTTTTATTATAAATAAATCCCTCATCCACACTTCAAGGGGATTCTAGAACCATAGGGAGAGGGAAAATAATTACTAGATCACTGTATGCATGGAGTGACGATTTAGATCCCTGCTTCACTGCCATTCTTTACCGCTATTCTCCTTCGAGTGTCTATGCTGCCCATTCTCATCATGCCTAGCTTGAGTGAGTAGTTTATTTTTTTCCCAGTGATTTTATTTTAGGGATATGTTCTTCTTAATTATTATTTATATGTATTATTCATGTTTTGGATTACAACAACTCATTCTATCGAATCAAATCTCATTATTTTTTTAATTGCATGGCCATTGCTTGTGATTTGAGGATGTTTATTTTATTGAATAAATTAATTAGTCTATATTATGTTGAAAATTATTCAATATAGGTTATATTCATTTAAATGGGTATTGGTTTTCTTTGTTTTGGGATTGTACCCATTAGATGATGATTCCAAAGATGCAGTCGTAGGATTAGTCCAGGGCACCCAGACCAAGGATCCCTGCAGACCTAATTTCAACACAAAATTAGAATTAATTAATTATTAATTAAATTCCTAGTGCACAAACCTGAGAATCACTGATCCTAGTAGGCCTCTCATCTTGATATTCAACCCAATCATTACTACTATTATTTATCTTTTTCCAAAAAAAACAATTTCAATTTCAATATCATTACTCAATTAAGAACATATGGACCGTCCTTGTGAGTTCAACACTCAGATGTTCCAAGTAAAATATTTTTAGTAGTTTTTCTGATTTTTTTTATAAATTATTAAATTTTTGTAGCCCATTAGGAATCAATGATTACATACAGGCATTCAAATACTATGAACTTTCAATGCGGCAATTGTAGGTTTCAATAATAGCAGAAGCGTTGGAGTGGGCATGCCCAAATCAACATTTTTTCATGGTTAATAATTAATCTAAGATTTACATGATGATAAATTCCATGATAAAAGAAATTAAATTATAGAATATAGACAATAGATAATCTTCAAAACAAAAATCTAGGTTCATCGCGTATTATTTATAATTAATTAAAGCAATTAAAGAAATAACTTGTGAGAAATTAATTCTTCATTAATGGACATAACAATGTATCTTTGTTGTACCATCAATACATTGTAGGAATAAAGAATTAATTCCCTCAAAAATTGATCCATACATGTTCAATGAAACACTAAATGTCACCATACGAATGATCAGGTGATAGCATGAGAGATCCTATTGCTTGCATCATTATTCTTTGATCGCACTGAGAATATCTTAGAGGAAGGGTTCACTTCAATCTATCTAGACTTAAGATTAGTGTTGGAGGGGGATCACTTTCTGTTCTTGAGACAATTCTACGAGAGAGATATCTCTAGGTATTTGATAGGATTCTCTTCAGATCTCATTATGTACAACAATTTAATTGGATCTATAAAAAATAATATAATTGAGTTTATTACCACTAGGGTTAGAAGATAATAATTACACATGTGACCTTATTATTTATGTAACCCCTACAGAACCCCATATCTATAATAGTAATAATAATACTATTTATTTTTTGACATGCAATAAAATCAAGAATTATATTAAATATTATTTATTTAAATAATATTCAATATATATTATTTCTCAGTGAACCATTAAACATGATATGTCATTCCTCAACAATATTCATCGGGCCTTGAAGAATAACAACTTATTTAATAAATAAATATCTCTTCATTATAATCCAATAAATAAATAAATATTTTATGCACTAATAAAAAATAAATATTTATTAAATATTATTCTCACATTATATTCTCTCGAATAACTAGTGACAAAATATATCTGATCAAACAAACATGAATAATTATTAAACACCGTGTTGGAATAATATTTATTCAAATTTTAAAATAATTAATAATATATTATTATTTAATTGGGATTCTGGATATACTAAGTTTTCAGCCATCTAGGCCTCTTTCTAATTGACATTAGGTGAAGCAACCCAATGTCCAAGGTTAGTATCTAGCAACATGCTAAGGCACCCATAAAGAAAGATGTTAATGCAGCAATGACATAATACCTCATATAAATGCTTACTGTCAATTATAATATCTTTATCAGGATTTCTCCAACAATGTATGTTGCATGTTGGTTCCATCAACCTATGTGCGTGTGGTCTCTTTATTTGAATTTTTGGAAATTGAGCCTACCTATAAAACACCATGGCCATGGAATTATTTAGGAAATATCATTTCAATAGAAGGGATTGGGATATCGACTTCTATTAAAGAACAGAAGGTAAAAATGATTTCATTCATTATTAATTGAATGAATATTACTAGTAATGCATCTAAAGAATCATACCTCACCACGTACATATGTCGTCGTGTTAAGAACCAACATGGATAACCTAGTACCCTGATAACTGATCCAACTATGACATAGCCTAAATGACGTTCTCGACCCCCACAGGTTAGAGACCATCACCTAGAATCATACATGATAAAATAAGCAACACATTTTCCACAAAATATCTCACGATAGAATATTAAATGTCAGTATTCTCAACACTCCAAAGGTAGAATGTACCAGAAACAAAATAGGTATAACAAATCCTAAACTAGTACATAATAAAAGTTATCGACAAATGGAAAGATAAAACTCAAGAATCCCAAAGTAAACATATTCCTACACTCCAATGACCAAAGGATCAAGAATATACACGACCTCCAAGTGGAAGATTCACTTTACTCAAACTCAACATAAGAAAATATAAAAACATCCAAAGGAAAAGGTAGGCTGTGAGCTATATATCATAGTAGTGTCTCACCAAGTGTTCCATAATCGATACCATAAAAATTTACCATTTATGCTATCTAACAAAATAATATAAGGCTTGGAAATAATTTTTTCTATTTAAAACCTAAACTTTCATTCAATTAAAATAGTTGGAAAATATATCCAAATAATATTCAAACATGCGTAAATGAGAATTTTATATAAAACAGTTTATATAAACCTGTTGTCATGAATAAAATAGTTCAGTAATTCAATGACATGTATAATGAAGTCAAACATCTATATCAATGTAGGTACCATGTTCAAAATCCCTTTGCTAAGTAAGTTTATCATGTAATCAGATCATCACATGTATCATAGTGATCACTACTCTAGTTAGGTGTATACACAAAATTACTTCACAATAGTGGAACCCATAACAAGAATTCTAGAACCCAATAGGGAAACCCATAACAGGAAGCCATGATATATCTATTTTAGTAATAGTTGTTATCGTTATTTCATTACTAGGGAGTCAAGGTCTTAGTCTTCTTATCACAGTTAACACTAACTACCCATGATAACCTATGATTTACTAATTAATCAATCAAATTGTAAATAAATCATTTCAAATCAAATATCCCAATTTCCATTTTCCACATGAATTTCTATTTTCAAAAATAAATTATTGGTTTTCATCATTTCATGCTATTTCAAATCAATTTTCAATTTAATTCATTTTCACAACATAAATAATCAAATAATTTCTCCAAAATAATTTATAAATATATCAATCCCTTTTCTTAAATCCAACCTATAATATAAATTCCATTGAAATTGGGGGTTTCATCAATTTTCATACCCCTGTACTATAAAGGATAAAATCAACACAATTTCATGTTTTTAAATCAATTAAAAATGAATTACAATTTAATCATTCAATTAGAGGTTTCAATCATAGGGACAAGATTTATGTAATCACGTACCTTTGACTAAATACCATGAATTGACACTCGCAATGAGATCCACCAACAAATAATGAAGGCATCGGAGATAAGGAAATAAATCCTAGAATCAAGATAAAGTAAAAAAGGAGATTAGGTCAATAAAACATGCGATGGACGTTCAAACTATAAGGAGGAAAGAATGAGAGATTAAGGGAGATTAAACAATAGTATATACACTTATTGGTGATGGATCATATCTTCCACAAAAACATTGATTCATCAAAATAGATGGTTGGAGGAGGAAAATTTGCTTCTTGGGATTCTTTTTAACATTGGAAATTATAATAGGGTTACCAAGGTAGGTTAGGCACTTAAACCTGAGGATTTGATATTTTAGAATAACTTTTCTAATTAATATAAAATTGTGCACATGGTTTCCTTGGGAATATTGCAGTGTTAGATAAACCATGAACCCCTATAGACCCATTCTACAAGTTCCATAGTTTCCCAAAGGTGGACACATAGATAGGGAAACCATGAACCAACTGTGCATTCCCCCATTATCCGGGGATACATGGATTGCATTGGGGGGGTGCACGGTTTGGGAAAACTATGCACCAACCATGCATATCCAACAAAAATACAAACTATTACAAATTTCACCCAAAAAAAACTGAGGCAATCCCCAATCAAAGAGTGATAAAAAATTGGGTCGAGGAATACATGAAAATAAGTAATTGGATGTTACAACTGACCCCACATAAAAACTTTCTATCCCCAAAAATCATGTCAATAACATTCCATACCGAAGAGATAAGGACACTAATCTCTCATGAGTGCCTACATTTTAAAAGTATCATATGAATTAGAACCATGATGCTACAGCACAAAGACCAAATATATCATCCTCCCATGGAACACCATTGTCTCAGAATCATCAATCTGGATTGGATGTTCAGTCATGGATAAATCATGCTCAATGCAAAAATCCTCCAAGTTCAAGACATGATATGGTTCAGAATGATACTTATGAATATATGATAAATTGAAAATACTATGTATTTATTTAAACTATAGTGGTAGTGATAAATTGTAATCCAATTTCCCCACCTACTCAACAACCTCAAAAGGTCGCAAAAATGAGGAACAAGATTACCTTGCCTCCCATGCCATCGGTGACCCAACTAAGGTGAAACTATCAAGAACAACCATTAACAAATAGAGAAATAAAATAATTTATGATGATGATTAACATAATATTTATATCAACTCTATCCTGTTAACATTATTTGATGAATAAAATTAATATTTTATGCAATATCTTTGAACAATATTGGTCCAAAAAAAGAAATTTCACTAAACTCTGACTAACACAACAAAATTTATATGGTACTTCATACCAGGTCTGAAAAATATCCATTCTGATAATATACTAGTAACTATTTTTATAAGAAAACTGAACCAGTCCCAAATAGTCATCCCAAGCTCCACCAAAATTGAGTACTTAGGCATGAACCATGACCTCAAGAATATGTATGTCCTTCTATATTTGGAAATGCTATTTCGAATGATATGTCGTACTCAAACTAACCTAAGATCACATCTCCTCCTAAAGGCCTTGAAACAAATGAGAGGTAAAATGAGGATATCTATCAGATATAATAGCAGATGGACCTCTATGAAATGTAACAATCTCATTCATATAGATATTCCCAAACACCTCAACATTCATTGTATCATGAATGGGTATAATGTGATCTGACTGGTTAGTTCATCAATCACAACCCATATCACATTCTTCATTCTAGGGGTACATGAAAAACAAATGATAAATTCAAAATATATCGTATACCACATCCAAGTCAGCAATGGATGTGGATAAAGAAAACCTAAATTTCTCTAGTGATCAACTGTAACCTATTAGATATTATAACAATGTGAAAACAATTCAGCGATGTCATGTATCATACCTGACATTCAGAATCATCTCCGCGTATCGGAAAACATCTTTGTGGTTTTTGGTGGAAAAACCACTATGAATTATGATAATCCCACATTATATCTTTTCTCATTGATTACAACATAAAAAATCGATTCTGAAAAAATTGAGAACCCTATGAGAAGAAAATGTGCTTAGAAATGCCCCCCCCCCACCATAAAGAGAGTCCCTATTTCCATAGAATTCATCATTAAGATGATACTCTTGATGAATCGTCTCAAGAAGATCATAGGTCAACAAACAACGTTCCAAGAATACCTTTTCCTCATTATCCTAAACAGACATGTGAAATTGTGAAAATAGATCCATAAGATCCAACTCTTTAGATGTTTATTTCATGTCCTGGGTAAAAAGTTTCCTACACAAAGCATTAACAAGCTGGCGCCTCCAGCCTCACTGTTGCAGCGCACCTGGACCAGGTGCTGGTACCTCCCTCCTAGGTCTCACTCCTCTTCTTGTTGCAGCGCACCAGGACCAGGTGCTGGTACCTCCCTCCAGCGGAGCAGGCAGCCATAACAGAGTCGCGCACCATGCCGGCACCCAACAAGCCACTGCCTCCCTACAACAGTTCCTCTGACACCCCGTATGGTGTGCCTGTCTATCCCGGTTTCCACCTTCCCCCACACCTCCCAGCAACGGAACATCCTCATGCACCCCTGAGGCCAAGGCGCCTCCAGCCTCACTGTTGCCCTATCCAGGCTGTCGCCTTCCACGCACAGGGTGGTACGGGAACCAGGCAGACATGCCTCTTTGTCTCCGTCTAGCAGAGACCCATGCTACATGCGGTGCAGGTCACCCCAGGTTCCCCATCAGTAGGCTGGAAAACCCCCTTCCTCGACCGCTCCCTAGTAGCGCATACCAGAACCTGGTGATGTCGTGCCTGGCTGGCTTCCCCTCCTGCTGCCCAGCACAAGACCGACCTCCTACCTCTGCCCATGGTAGGGACCCCTCCCAAAACATGCTGGAAAGCCCTCTTTTGGAATGCCTCCTCCCCGCAGAACAACTACCACACCCCTATGGCTTTCCCCTTGCTGGAATCCACAGCCGCACGTTGCCCAGTCATGCCCAGCACCACCGGCCGTTGTGCCCTGTCCCTACACCGGTGATTCTTGTTATCATTCACGGACAGCTCGGTTGTAACATCCCAAGTAAGTAATGAATAATAGATATTTTTTATCTATTTCTATTAATGAATTATATAGTTTTTTAGAGAATTAAAATGAGAATAAATCCAATCTTAATCCTGGAAGACACTATTATTTTTTAAAAGATTGTTTTACTGCCTTTTGATGGAAACCCATTTTTAAATCAAACTTTTGACAATTTTATAAGCTCTATTTTTCTAAATAAAGTTATTCTTTATTATTGGGACATTGAAATTTAGTTTGGGTAAATTTTTGGTATTTTTCCGATAAATTTCAATTTTTTAATGAATAGTGAAAAATGTTGTATTTTAATTCAAATCCACTTTTTTATCATATTTATTTATATTATTAGATTATCTTTTGAATTGGTTTTAAAGTTCAATTAGAATATGTTTTTACCATTTAATCCAATATTGGTCTTTGGAATCAATTTCACTTTGAAATTGCACTTAAACTAGTGCCAATCTTTTGATACTTATTGTCTCATAAAAACACGCTATTTGCTCTTACAGCGGGAATTAGTTATTAAATTAATTAATGTAACATATATGTTAGAAATTTTGTAATATAGACATCATTTTTGATTCCGGAATATCAAATATAGCTTAGGGTGATGTTTTGGTATTTTTCTGAAAAACTTCAATTTTTGATGAATAGTGAAACCACTAAGTGGTAATTATAAAAAACTGATTTTCCGTTTAAATAAAATTTTACCACCTCTGTGTTTTGAATATCAAAAATCCGACATACATGGTTGTCATTAAGAAGTTAAATGTGGTTCAATGGGATTAAAATAATTTTTTAGTGAATAGTAACTTTTAAGTTTAATTAATCGCGATTAAAGGTAATTAGTGAAATTTAAGGTAAAAATGATATTATTAAAATATGAAAATACCTTTAGACATGTCCTAACCCTATTGGATGAATCATGGCCGACCGATAAAATCCATGGGTAAACTTTGTGACCCCATGGGTCCACTTTGGTAGGAAAATGACATTAAAAACTTTTTATTTAATGTTCAAATAAAAATGTCACAAACAAGAGTTGTTTTACTAAAACAATTTTCAAATGGGGTTATACAAGTCATATTTTTTACTATAAATATTCATTACAAATATAAAAAGATTTACTACATCATGATAATTTTTAAATAATTTTGAGACATTATATAAATTAAATTATTTATGACACCATGACGATGCAGTGATTACCTCATTAATTAACGATTTAAATAAAATGAAAAGATAATGTAGAATATAAGACGTACACATGTCAAAAACCTATTGGATGAGTATATTTAGAACCCTTATCACCTTATCCTCGAAATATATCATTGTGGGACCTTTATAATCCGAAAATCATTTCATAATGATGTATCATTTCAATCATTCCAAGAGTTCCCCTCCTCTCCTCTTATAAAAGGCCCCCACCACTACCACCTTACTCACACCATAAAGCCATTTGGCTCGGCCAAAATCTGCCCAAATACTCTCCCAAATTCCCTCTCTTACTCTTATATGCCTAACTTTGGGGAGAATTCTTACCAAGGAATCCTTTGGCTCAAATCAAAAAGAGTTACCCGATTTTAAGGTAATGTCTTCTCTTATGTTATTTTGTTTTATTTTGCTTCTCCAACCCCATAAACTCTTTTTATTAATTTCTTTTGTAACAAAAACAGTATCCTCAATATAATAGTATGTTTTTATAAGAAGGATTAGAGCTACACTTACACACACCTACATCTAATGGTTAAAGAACATACTGTTTCTGTGGATGACGAATTTCCGCCTCACGAAACGATTATTGTTCAACACTCATATAACACCTTCAAAGGTGGCCATTAAGATTTCACTATATTTATATATGATATATAATATGTTTATGTTTTACTTAAGCTTCTGTATTTTTCATTTTTCTAATACCTTTATGGTTTCCATTATGGGTAAACGCGATATTTTCATTTTAGGAAGTGCGGACTACCGCCCCCTCAAAGTGATTTGAATCGTTAATGCCATATGTGGGATGTATAAAAGATGGAGTAAATGGTATTATACATTATATTATAATTTAATTATATTATACCTTTATATAATTATAATTTCATTCTATTAAATATGAAATAGAAATGAAAGTAGTGTTCATGCGTACGTACGACTTACCGTCTCCATGAACGGTGCATTTCATTTCTTACCTCTAAATGTTATGTAATATTATAAATGAATGTATATACTGGATATATATGATACATATTATATCTACATCATGAATATAATTCTGGTGATAATCAATATTCTACCACATAAACAACCTGTAATTATAAGATGTTTATTGTTTACTCAAGTACCAAAGATCGACAAAACGACCGTTATTAACTTAAATGACTACATAATTTTCATAACATTGTAACAAGTGATATAAAAGGGATAATGAACATTAAAAAGGTTCTTAAGCAAGTAGATATTAAATCTACTTTATTATTCAGTATGTTAAACAGTGCTCGAGTCAATTCGGACATAAGGTAAGGGAATTTATTAACCCAATTTCCATTCTTTGGGTTAATCTCTTACATTCAAATTATGTCATGATAATATTATGTAATATCTTTTATTTGTACTTTCTTTATGTTTACTTATAGTGAATACACATAATAGATCTATTTTATTTTAAAAATTATCTTTTTAAGGACTTCGTCTTAATCTCCTTTCATTGAGGAACATTTGGTTTTATACACAACTTTCATTTATACGGTTTATAAACCCCTTTGACTTTTAATTTTATTCAAAAGGAATATTTTCATATGAAGCATTTTTACTAAACTACAGAAGGAATGTTTTTTCTTACGTATGCGGTTACAACGACTTCTCCGTCGTCGTGACTATTATTTGAGTTTCATCTTCCTCTACATTACATAACTTTTTTTTAAATGAAAAATAAATAAAAAGTTTTAATTTTCCTTTATTTTGGTATTGAAAATGATTTTGAAAGTGTTTTTATTATATCAATGTGTTGTATTGATATCTTATGATTGAAATGTGTAAATTTTAAGTTTCCTTTATGCATGTTTTATGTGATACGATTATGTTATGGTTTATGATATATTTAAACCTATTCATATGAGGAATGCATTGGACTTAATAAGTGATGGGTGGAGCCGCTATAGCTCCTCGAGGCATCGGTAGGTCTCATGAGTCAAACTAGTGTCTTGGAACGAGGCCTTGACAAAATCTTATTTGTTGTCTTGGCACGAGGCCTTGGATATGTGGTTATGATAGTCTGGCATTATGCATTCCATCATTATGAAAGTGGTTATTGATATTGCATGGGATTATTCGACCAGTAGAATATCCATGTGAATAAGTAAATGGAATTATCTCAATTTTATTTTTTCCATATTATGCTGAAGTTAATGTTTAAAAAGGCTTTTGTTTTAGTTATACATTTCCTTAAATGATAATGTTTATTTATGAAAGCATCTGCAATATTGTTATCCTTACTGAGCATCTGAGCTCACCCCTTTCAATGTTTTAATATTTTCTAGGATGTGAAGAAGTATTTTATGAATGACCTGTAGGGATAGTCAGAAGAGGATAGAAGTGTGGACTATGGAGATTATGTTATTGTGATTTTTCACTTTATGATGTAATGTAACATATATGAATGTATCTACTATTTCCAAGGCTACTAAACTAATCGGTCTTTCGAGACTTGATCTTTTGAGATCATGCCAATGTTACGAAGTAATGCACCGACTCTGGGTAGCTGGGGTCGGGGTGTTACAGATATTATATCCATCCAAAAGTTTATTATCTATCAAAATCTAAGGGGGAAGGGAGGATAAATTAGGAGAGATTAACTGAGAGGAGATCCACTTATTAGAGAGGGATCAGATCTTCCCCCAGTACCATGATTCATCAAAGGAGAAGGTTAGTGGAGCCAAAATTGCTTCTAGGGAGCCCTCTTAACCCTATAAATCATAATAGGGTTGAAAGGGTAGTTTAGACACTTAAATTGGGGGTTCATGATTTTAAAATTATTTTTCTTATTAATTTTAAACCATGCACTTTGTTTCCTTGGGAGGGATACATGATTAGACCAATTGTATGCCCAAACCATGTGCCCCCTCTTGAATCACTATCCCAGGCTCAAGGTTTACCCTAGGTGGAAAACAATTTGGGAAACCATTTGCAAACTATGAATTCTCCCACTATCTGAGGATGTATATTTTGAATTGGGGTATACACGGTTTGGGAAAACCATGTTTCAACCACATAGATCCCCAAAAACCTCCAAAATTATCCCAACGTCATCCAAAACAATGTGATATAATCCCAAACCAAAGAATGATCCAAATAAGGGTCAAGGAGTACCTAAAAACATGCAACATGATGTTACACATCATGGGTTTTTTCAGTACATCAATATAAAATACTAATACTAATTAATAATAATATTAAATTCTAATGATCAGTATACACGTCCAATGATAGGATCATCTATAACACATGTAAATATGGATTTTCTATTTGTTTGTATCATTCTCATATTAACCCCACACTAAATATTAATAAGGGTTTACACCATGAGACGGTGACTCAAAGCTCTATGAGTCTCCACCCCAGATGACCTATATCATTTGTGCCCCTCAAATTATTTCATCTAGCGGTAAAACATATATTTAAGAATACTATCATCGTACTTCTGTGTTATCAACATAATGAGTAACTGCTATGAACATTCATCATGAAAACTACTATAATGACTCATTTTTTCAACATATTATTATTTAGATATTATACATATTATTTCCAAGACCAGGTGTTGAGACGATGTGTAATTCCAAGTCTTGGTGTGAACAGGAAAAATGTTTGAAATATATTAAATGTAATAAATAAAACATGTGGTAAAATTTCCTAAAAAAATGTAATAACTCGTGAACAAGGGATCGATTAAATAATATGAGAGCACCATCATGTTCAGAATGTGGATTCTACCATAGGCCTGATATAATATTTATTATTATAGGCCATTTGTGAAAAAAAATTAGTGTAGAATTAATAAATTAAATTAAATAAACTTATTTATTTTATTTTATTCAACAATGTGAATGGATCTCCTATAAATGTATTGCTATGAGGATTTCCACAGGGTTGGATGCTAAATCCCTGGAGATCTAAATAATCACTAGAGAGATTTCTTCTTGAATGATGACTAATTGATACCAGATCATGGATCATTGCGCCAATAGAGTTTGTATATCTCATCAATAATGATAATGCCTAACCTTTCATTGTCAATGGTAAATCCAAAATCTAGGTTGGATGTTTATTTTTGTTTTCCATCCCATTCGATAATCCTGGATGACTGAAGATCAATTCAATGAATAGAATTGATACGTGCATCATCAGAAGATTTCAATTAATAAAATTATATATGTTCATTGTTATTTATTCCAATTTATTAATCTTCTTATATGAAAAATAATTGAGGCTGAATGAACAAAGGACAAGGTTCATTCCTCACATATTATAACTTATGGTTTTCTTCCCCTGCTCTTCGTACATTCATCATAGTTGTTTCCTTTGGCCTATGGTTCAATGATTACCCGGTATTTGATTGTTGTGTGACTGTTCATCGATGCAATAGATCAATATCATGAGTACGTCTTATGATGGAGATTGAAATTGGAGGATCATAAATAACGGTGGGTGAATCAACGAGGAACGAGATCAGATTGATGGGATTCATTTTTTCCAAGTGACACATGGAAAAAATATAGATGAAATGAGTGAACATTTCTTGATCATATTTGAAGCCTGAATATATGATATCTAGCTATGATAGGCTTGGTTGAATATGGATCTATGATCTTTATTGAGGAAGACATTGATGATAGTGTACACATGCGATGCAGAGGATAGACCATGGGATCTGGAAAATCCTAGGTTACACAGTGTGTAATCCATCATTACATGCCATGTGGGACACCCTAGTTGGGATGATAGGTTTTTTACTGGAGTTAAGTATCACTTGCCTTATGACATGCTCACGCACCATGTGAACCCTCTGTGATGGATTGATATATAATTCACAAAGTACATGGAAACGGAAAATGTACATGGCTAGGGGAATGTTGTGTACTTGGACATAGACACGACCAGGTGTACATGGGAATGACCAGGTGTACACTGGTTGATACACAAGCACAACCAATAGTACATGGACACATCCATTAACACATGGGATGGTGACATGTGTTCTCTATGCACAATTTATTTATAAATTTACATTTTTTTGAGGATTTACCACATGGAAACTCCTAGGGATAGCTGGACACATCGTGTACCCCTGGTACACACAATATACCCCTTCAAGGGAGTTGTTTATCCCTTAATTTATTTATTGTAGACCATTCATGGTTGAGTTTCTTCCCTAATTACAATCCCATTGAGTTTAAATTGCGGTATAACATCCACATCATAGTGTTGGAATCCCCTCTATAGGATGAGTCTTAGATAGAGTTTGTGGTGTCCCTCTATGAGACTTGAGAGTGATACTCTATCATTTTATTCCCTAGGTGGCGTTTTTGTAATCAGTGTGACCTTCTTTTGAAGGGTTTTAATCTTACATCTAACATGTTTTATAAGTTGGGTTTTTTGTATCATTGACATATGATCCCCTACGTAGTGGGTTGAACAATATTGCATTCATGGTGTCCCCCGATGGTTTAGGGTGAGACACCCAATCTGAGTATCATGGTCTCATAAGATTAGTGATCATTCTTGAGTAGTGCCTAATGATTTATACCTCTTTGATAAGTGTCTTCGATGATGGCATAATTCATTGAGTTGATTGTCCCAAAATGAGTATTTCTTCGAATAGAATTCTATGGTTGGCAGTTGGTTGTGACCTTGTAGTGGTGTGATGTCTTTCATAAGTATATCTAGGTGTATCTATTATAAATTTATTATTATTTCTTGTATTTTATTAAATACACTTGAAACATCATGTTTAATATTTTTAGGATGTCCTAATGGGTATTGTTAAACTCGCCCTTGCATGGGCTTTGCCCGCACATGTCATGTCTTATTTACACAATGACCTTTTTTGATCATGTCCTTAGAGGATAGGGAGCGAGTGGAGTGTATTATGATCTTGATAGACTAAGGTGTTTTCCAAGAGCGTAAATTTGATTGTATTTCGGACCCTTGGGGATGGTTATAATATTTACATTTTTTTGGTTGGGCATGTATTTGGCCCCATTTTCTACTTTCAGTACTTTACTATAAAACTCTAGTTTTGGTAGTATAGATGAATCCATGTATTTTTCTCAGTTTTTTACGTTGCATCATTTTATATGCTTGGAGTTGTGTATGTGTGTGCAGGTACCTTAGGCCAATGCCTCCCATTTGTGGGATATTCCTACTCAACATTGGTCACCAGCCCTTGACCTATTTAAGGCTAGTTTGGGGTAGTCACGGGTCAAACCCTAATGGGACGTGTCATTAAAAAGTGGTATCAGAAGATTCAGTTCTAATTTTGGACCAAAGATAGTGAGATTGTTTTTGGGAAACAATATTCGGTGTTTCGAGTTCATCTTTCAGGCCAGGGACTCCAGTGTTGGTGCGACAACTGACATATCCATACACCAGGACACTGATCAAATTCCTTTTGACTTGTTACTTTTAAACATTAGTTTTAGGGGAAAAACATTTATACATGCATTATATAGTAATGAGTTTTGTTTTCCGTGTCCTCGTCGAGTTATCTCCCTAGATATACTCTTGGATCATGGAACGTCTTGTATTATTTCAAGATACCTCCATGAAGACAACAATCTAGGATTCCACTACATTATCATGAGGATCGTCTTCCATGTGAAGAGGAATTAGTAAGATTCCTTTTCCAGAGATAAAAACCCTAATTGGTTTGCTAGTAATACCACCACCCGTTGAGCATTATCTAGCACTAGAAGTTCTAAATGAGGATACATGCAGCCTGAGTGCTCTACATGAGTTTCAAAGGTAGTGACCTCCCATGTTTTGTGGTGATCTAAAACCCTAGGTGGCTATAGACTTTCTACAGTCAGTCTCTCGCATTTTTCGTCGTGTGAGGTTTCCTTTAGATCAGATGGAGATCCTTACTGTGAGTCTTCTATAGGGATTTTTTGGGTGATATTGGATCTTAGTGACTTAGTCACACAACGAGACAACTCTCTCTTAGATAGACTTCGAGGGTCTCTTCAAGGATGAGTTCAATCAGGAAAAATTGTGATAAATGTGCATACAAGAGGTTTTACAACTCTAACAGGGACTTTTGACCATGACAGAGTGCTCAATGAGTTTTACTAATCTCTTACATTAAACCATGGATATGTTTTGCGATCCATTCTTCAGAGCATAAACCTTTGATCTTGGATTACTTAGGGAAATTAGGTCTTCAATGGTATCAATTTTCATACCTACAAATGATGGATTGCATGAGTGATCCATGGTGGTGGAGAGTTTCTAGGAAGAGTATACATTAACAATGGGTGTTGGTAGTAGGAAACCAAGGGACAAGACCTTGATGGAATTGAAGATAGTCATACGGATCCAAGAAATGTCTGATTCTTCAAGAGGTGATCCCAAGAAATAGGGTCAGTAGTGTATGACTCTCAATATGGATTGAATAAGCTAAGGGGGCGGTGGTGTTCCTCTTATAATGGTTGGGAAAATATATCTTAGGATTGTCCGACCCATCATATAACTAATCAAGAGATGGTCGCAGGACCACCGAGGCATAGGTAGAGGTAGGAGCAGGGTGGTCCACAAAGAAAAGGATGTGGTAGATGGTTCATATCCCCACATGGTGTAATTAGTTCCCTACGGTACTATGCAAAAAACAAATTTATACAACCCAAACAATGATACTAAATTAATTAAAATATAGTAAAGGGATGTTTGGGGTTGAACCCACAAAGATGGTGATTTACTTTATTAGAATTTCAAAATATTAATTTTAATAAGGCGATAATAGTGTGAATTGATTGGTTTTATGAAAGAAGAATAAGAAAGTAATGTCAATTGATTATTTTTTTTTGAAAATAGGTTTGTAAATCATGCACAGGTAATGTAATTTCTAGGTTCAGGTGCCATTGGATTTTGGAAAATATGTTTATTAATTCATTATTGGTGTCACAGTAGATATGAGGAATGTCCAAAGATTATGGTTTCTCCTCCTTAATGTGGAAATACCCTATTTCACATGGTCTGGTAATTTAGGGTGTTGAAGAATCAAGTTTATCTTGATACCATATTTAAACCCAATTTACCATAAATTAGACAATGTTGATGCCTTTTTTATGGTTTCCAGTTGTGAAATTTTTATGTGTCATTTAGATTTGAATATTGATAGTCACAATAAAATATAATGAAAAGGATTTGACATTGATTGAGGAAATCATGCGAACCAAATAGATGAATAATAAAAATGATAATATCCAACGCCCCTTCCCCATTTGGTTACATCACCATAGCACATGGTGGGATTACCCTCTCATCCTATAGATTAGAGGTTTAGAGGGAAGAAGGAAATAATGTTTAAAGTAAAAAAAATCAAAATGGCGTAGCATCTTTTCTCTAGGCGTCAGTCTTTATTAGAAATAGAATGCCCCAATATAGAAACCAGTGCCTCTGTTACTAAGCTCCAGTTGGGTTCTGGCTAACCTCTATCATGACAAGTAATTGTGATACATTTCATGTACTAGCAATTCCCTTTGTGTGAATCCTCATGATACATGGATGAATCTCTGCTGATATTTTGGATATTTGACCCCCTGCATGATGTGTACTTAGGATAAATGTTGTTTAATCCTAATCTATGTTACCTCTGTGTTCAGGATAATCTTGCGTAAATATCATTCATAAATTTGATTTTTTACTGTCTTCCTGTGGTGTACTGATGGTACATGGCGTGTACTTATCATTCACATCATGTATGCTACTCATGAAATATTATGGAGGTGTAATTCATCCTTGATGACAAAACTATGTGTACCTATGGTATACAACATGTAACAGTGTTTTTTCTAGTTTTACAGCTTTTTTCATCAAAAAAAAATCCGGTGTCATGCAGCTTTTCTTCGCTCATGGCACGAAGGACGTTTTCTCATATTTACACCCATTTTCGTTCATTTTGTAAAAATTCATCATTTAATACCATAAAACATAAAATAACGTATTTAATTCCAAAATTGGAAATATTATTCATTTAAACCCACATATCAATAAACTAAAACACTATAAAATATATGCATGAATTATAATTATCAAGGGTATGAAATTGAAGCAGAAGGTGTTAAAAGGTTTGACATATTACCACCACCCCAAGGTGTTCCACGCCAGGCCTTGAGAGCTGATCGTTAGGGATAATGCCAAGTGCAGGCTATGGAGGCTTATGACCCTAAGGATCTATGGATTATATGTGGGTCAATATATGTCTTCTATTCTTTATCTATAGACTTTATAGAGATAGGTTTGAGTTATTCTTTCCATTACACTAATCCAAGTTGATAATTATAGATTCTAGTGGAGACATTGGCTCATACATTATGGTTGGAGACTCTAACAGGTAGTGAATCAGGGATTTCTAACTTGTGTTGATAGTGAAATATGATTCTTGGAGGTGAGTGTATTGTATAGGATTTATTTTTAGTAGAAATGAGGCCTTATGATGTCATCTTAGGTATGAGATGGTTATCCATAGTTCATGCCCATATTAATTATTTTAGGTGGAGAATGTGGTGTGTCTACACAAATGGGAATAGGTTTTCATTATTGGTTGAAAAGTAAACCTTAGTGGGGCAGGGAGAGCTCAGGAATAGGAGATTACATCCAATTAAACACCATTTATCTGGCATAACTATTAGATCAATGGATGTTATATACCATTAGTTTGCTATAGTTTTGGTGGAGTATAAAGAAATATTTCTTGAGGAATAATTGGGTTTACCTCCCCACTGATAGGTTGAATTTTGTATTGAATTTCATCCTAATATGGCCTTGATATCTTCACCAACATATCGGATGGCTCACAAAGAGCATTGTGAGATGATGGTCTTGTTGCAGTACTTCTAGGAGAAAGGCTTTATGAGACCCAACATTTCCCTTGGGCATCCCCAATGTCGTTCTCCAAGAATTCGTATGAGATATTGAGGTCATATGTGGATTAAAAATTCTTGAACAAGGTGACCATGAATAATAAGTATCAAATACTAATGATTTATGAACTCTTTGATCATTTGAGAGTGGTGCGATAATTCTCAATGATTGACCTCAAATCAGGAAATCACTAACTGTGAGTACATGATAAGGATATACAGAATATGACATTCAGATGTTGATACAGTCACTATGAGTACTTGTGGATTCCCTTCGGTGTGACTAATTCACCAACAGTTTTCATGGGACTCATGAACCATATCTTTTATACGTTCTTATAATGATTCATGGTAGTATTAATTGATGACAACCTAGTGTAATGAACATCTAAGGAGGGGAACGGGAGATTCTTGAGGATGTCTTGGATACACTATGAGCACACCATCTTTATAAGAAGTTCTCAAAGTGTCATTTTTGTCTTTGAGAGGATCATTTCTAGGGACACATCATCTTATAGGAAAGAGTAAAAGTGGACCTAATAATGGACGAGGAGTGCTTTCTTGGGAGCCATCGTATAATGTTACTGAGGAACAGAGTTTCCTTGGGTTGGTAGTACACTCTCGAAAGTTAGTACCTAGTTTATCCAGAGTGGTAGAACCCTTGATAGCTTTAACAGAAGGGAAACCTTTCATGTGGACAAAAATGTACCAGTGGTGCTTCAGGAGATATGGTGGAGATTGAAAATTTCCCCCATCATGAGATTACCAGAAGAGGGTGTTAAGTACATAGGGTTCTGCGATGAATCATAAGATAGACATGGCTATGTTCTAATATAGTTGTGGGTAGTTATTCTCTATGTATCATGTCATTTGAGACCACATGAGCTAAAATATGTGACCCATGATCTTGAGAAAGTAGTGGTAGTATTCATACTGAATATGTGGTGCCACTACCTGATGGGTGAGTGTTTTATCATTTACTATGACCACAAGAGTCTCAAGTATATCGTTTCACAGATATATCTTAATTTGAGATAGTGACGATGACCATAGATCCTCTAGGGTATGAATTTAAGATTTTATACACTCTTGGGAAGGGGAACATAGTGAAAGATAATCCTAGCAAGAGATCATGTTCTCAATTATTTTCCATGGTGTTAGAGTAGTTTTCCTCAATGTAGTTTTCTTTAGTGGAAAAGGATGGTGCTTCATATCATCAGTTGATGGTTGCCACCCCACCACTTTTACAGCATCTCATGGATTCTCCACTGATGATACCAACTATGATACCTTACATACTTATATATCCACTGGATATTCTCCTTATGGATATTTCTAATGTAGGGATAAATTTTTTTTAGAGAATGGATGATGGTACTATTGATGATGATGGAGGAGGTGTTGTGGGAATTTGATACATCCCGTTTGGTGGTATATCTAACTGTGTAAAAGATGTTCCAGGACCTTCGATGTTAGATTTGGTGGCCACACAAAATGAAGGGAGTGACATATTTAGTCTCTCTATGCCTCACATATCAGCAGGTGAAGGTTGACCACCCAGTTTTTGAGGGTTTAACTCAACCCCTTGAGTTTCAAGGGTGAAAGTGGGATGAGATATAAATGGACTTCATGATGGTTTTACCATGTACTTTTAGAGGACATGATTCTATATGGATGATTGTAGAATGACTCACCAAGTTAGCCAACTTCCTAGCTATTAGAGAGTATAGTTTAGTAGAGATTTTGGGACTCCTCTACATACAAGAGATAGTACGACTCCATAGGGTTCCCTTGACGATTGTCTCTAATAATCATCCTCACTTCATATATCTGTTATGGATCATATTTCAGAAGGCCTTTATGACTCAGTTATTCTTGGGCACAACATTTCACCCCTAGAACAATGTCTATATAGAGCATACTATTTAGGTAATAGAGGATAAACTAAAAGATTTCATGTTAGAATTTAGCCATAGTTGGGAGGATAATCTACCCTTGGTAGAGTCTGCATACAATAACATCAACCATTCAACCATTGGTATGGTACCATTCAAGGATTTGTAGGGGAAACCTTTCATTTCACCACCTTGTTGAAATGATCAAGACAAGTCAGCACTCATGGGCCTAATGTTGTTGCGAGACACAATAGAGATGGTACAGATCATCCAAGAGTGGATGAAGACTGTACAGATATGTCAGAAGTCTTATAAAAAACGAATATGGATACCTCTGGAGTTTGAGGAGAAAGACCTTGTGTTCTTCATTATCCCCACCTTATGGAGTTTCATCCCCAAAAGAGAAAAACCTACATAAAAAGATGTGCCTACTAGGATTGCACTTGATTTTACCACTCCAAGGTTCTATTTTGAAGATTATCATGCTACACGCTCTGTGGGACCCCCTAGTTGTGATGATAGGGTTTTGGCTGGAGTTAATTTTCACACACCGTGTGACTTGATCACATTCTATGTGACCCCACAGTGAAATCTCTACGTGTACATCAGAAATTTCAAGGATATGAACAGAAGTAGATGGCTAGTGGAAAACCAATTACTCAGACACAAACACGGCCAGGTGAATATGGGAATGACAAGGTGTACAAGGCTTAGTACATGGGCTTGACCAATGGCACCCAGGCATAACCAGCTGTATATAGGCAAGTTATTGGTGATATCAACACACTATATACTATTACTACCCTCAATGTATTTATAGATTTACATGTCTTGTGTGGATTTACAACACAGGAAGACCTAGGGATAGTCAAACATGTTGTGTACCCTTAGTACATGCCATGTACCCCCTTAAAGTGTGTTTGTAGCCCTTCGTTTCTTTAGTATGGGCTAGTCATGGTTGATTATATTCCATTAGTATATACCATTTAGGGTATAGTATATAATTAACTACACATAATAGGATTGTGATCCAATCTAGATGGGGACTCTCAGATAGAGTTCTTGGTGTCCCTCTATGAGATTAGAGAGTGAACCTTTATCATATTTATACCAAAGGTGGGCTTTGTGGAACATTCATAACCTACTTGATCATAAATTTGATCCTATATCTAGAAGGCCATATCAGAAGGGTTCTGGGTATTTATTTCATATGATCCCCTACACAGTGGGTTAATCCAGATTAGGTTTGTGGAGTCCTACAACAGTTCTGGGTGTGACCCCCATATCTGAGTATCAGGGTCTCCTAAGACAAGTGAGCTTTCTTGGGAAGGTACCAATGATATAGAACACTTTTATGAGTTTCTCCGGTGAAGGAATGGCTCTTGGAGTAGAATCTCCCGAAATTAGTATTCTTTGGGAAGAATTCAATGGCTAATAGTTAGATGTAACGACCTGGTGGTGCGATGTCCTTCTTGAGTATATTTTGTTGTTTCTATATTAAATTGATTGTTATATATTTTATAGTGATTAATATACTTTATGCTTCGGGTTTAGTGTCTTTTGGGGTGTTCTACTGGGTATTTTTATACTCACCCATGCATGGGAATTTACTGCACTTACCATATCTTATGCAGATGATGTAACTTATTGATAATGTCCTAGGACGATAGAGAGTAGGTGGAACATATCTTGATCATGAAAGAATGATGTGTTTTATAAGAGATTTTATTTGATTATTGGCATTTCCATTGGAGTTGGTTTGACTCTTTACACTTTCTATTGGTTGTCCATGAATTTGGTCCCTTTTTCTGCTTTCAGTACTTTGTTGTTGTACTCTGGTTGTGGAATTATAGATGTATGAATGAATTACTTTTAGTTACTTTACATTTATACATCTTATGATCTTGGAGATGTGTGTGTGTGTAAAATTACTTTATTTTAATGCCTCTCATTTGTGGGATATATCTACTCAACGGTGGTCACCAACCCTTGGCCTATTAGATGCGGGTTTGGGGTAGTCTCGGGTCAGACCCCAGTGGGTTGGGTTGTAATAGCTACTTGTAGGACTTTATCACATAAAATTTAATTTTAATAAAAATCATGACACAATAAAGAGTTTGTAAATATTCATAATAATGAATGTAGGTTATCATAAAGTACAAAAAAGATGGTTCTAGGGAACCAACTCCAACAGACTCCCACTTTTACTAGAGCCATCTTCTAAAAACCTTCATTCTGCTAGCTCCCACATGATAATTATGATTGTATTGAGATAATCCATTATTTAAGGGGTCCTCCACATTTTCTTCTAAGGTAACTCTTCTTACTAAAAATCATCCTTCTACGAAAAATCCCCCAACAGGTGATACATTCATAGAATGTTCTTTTTTTGTGGGTATGACCTTGGATATTTTTCAAGATCCACCACTACATTATTGTCACAATACAATGTGATAGGTTATTTACTTCTAGGTACCACATCAAGATCCTGTGAAAAATCATGAGTCGAAATGGCTTCCTAGGATGCATCAGAAGCTACACTATACTCATAATCCATTGTAGAATCAGTGACAACAAGATCCTTTGATGCCTTTTATCTCACAATTCCAATGTTGATATAGAAAACATTTATTGACTAATACTTCAGATCATTATTATATATTTGAAAGCATACATCCATAAAACCCCTAATGACTTGATCCTAGACTCCTCCATACCCGAAGAACATATCATTAGTTCTTCACAGATACTTGAGGATAACGTTAACAAAAGACAAATACTGTTCTCCTAGATCAGCATGATATATCCCTACCTTGATCAATTCTTAGAAAAAAATAATTTCTAGTACATAACATGACATATATTATTGATCCTATAGCTAAAACTTATGAGATATTACTAGTTATATCTTTCTCTAATTGTGTCTGATGACTCATTTTCCTAGAAAGATGTATACCATGTGACATTAGAACCAATATTCTCTTGAATTTTTCTATACAAAATCTTTTTAGTATCTGGTCAATGTATATACTTTGACATAGTCCATGTGGCTTCTTAAATCAATCATGAATAATCTTGATCCCTATAATATAGGTTGATTCACCTTATTCTGTCATGGTGAAACACTTGTTTAACCTATCCTTAATTGAGTGTAAGTCTGGAATGTCATTTTAAATAAGTAATATGTCATCAACATATACGACTAGGAAAACTAACACATTCCCAATAAACCTATTGTAAATACATGGATCACATTTGTTCTTAATGAACAAAATTTTGTATAGCTTCAATGAATTGAATGTTCCATGACCTGCATTATTAATTTAATCCATATTCACAAACCCTTTTGATTGTTCCTTATAGACATCTTCTTAAAAGTTACCAATAAGGAATGCTATTTTGATATCTATATTTCAAATTTCATAGTCATGTTAAGCTACTATAGCAAGTAGAATACTAATGTATTTAAACATGGTGACTGGTGGAAAAGTTTCATCATTGTCAATTCCTTACTATTTTGAAACCCCGTATGCACTAGCCTTTCTTTATTAGTATCTAATTTACCTTCCATATATAGTTTTATCTTGAATACCCATTTTTACCCTTTGTGATTTACATCAACTGGCTCATCGACCATAAGTCAAACATGGTCTTGATACCTGAAATGCATTTCATAATTCACGGATCCTTGAAATCTTGTAGCGTATGATCTCTCTACTACCTCTTTGTAGGAAAAAGGTTCATGATGGGCAACCAATATTGAGCCATCATCTTTAGGGGCTAGAAAACCATATCTCTTAGTTTCTCTAACCTCTCCAGTTCTCCTATGGAGTACTTATGTTTTAAGAAAAACTTCTTCCATGGTGACTTGGGGAATATTTTCCAATACCAACTCTTCTGAATCATGATTACCAATTTCATCAAAGTCATTCTTGTTCCCACTACCCTTTTTGAGGATGTTATCCCTCTCAAGAAAGTCAGATTGTCTAGAGACAATCACTTTTTTGTCTGATGGGATGTATAAGTATCATCCCTTGTTTTATTAGGATACCCTGTATGGATACACCATGTTACTTGGGTTTATAGTTTATTTCCTAAGAATGAATTAACAAACACCTCGAAACCCCATACAAGTGTATGTGACAAAATGGGTTTCTTTCTACTACCTAACTTGAAGGGAATTATATTTTCCTACTTATATGGTACCCGGTTTAGTGTGTATGCTACATTTTTTAATGAATATCCCCAAAAGGATAACGTAATATCTACAATAACCATCAACTACCATACCAGGTTTATCAAGGTACAATTCCACCTTTCACAAAAACAATTCCATTATAGATTGTAAGGTGGACTGAGTTGAGATAGAGTACAAAACTCCCACAAAAAGTCGTTAAACTATTGGTTAAAATATTAACCACCTCAATATAATCTAAGGTTATTTATCTTATTTCCAAATTTATTCTCTTCTTAATTATGGAGTTCAATGAATTTATCAAAGGAATCAAACATATACATCATCATGTAGATATATCCATATCTACTCAAGTCATCAGTAAAAGTTATTAAGTATGAAGACTCACTACTAGCTTCTACTAGATATGATCCAAACACATTAGTGTGTAACAATCCAAAAATGTTTGTGGCCTTTCACCTTATCTACTGAATGGTGGTTTGGCTATTTTTCCTTGTAAACAAGAATGAAATATTTCAAGTGGTTTTAGCTAAAAAAATGTCTACATAACCATCTTGATAGATATTTTACAAAAACTTCTTGTTTACATGACCAAGATGGTGATTCCATAGTTGGGTGTTATATGTGTACTGTGAACATGATTTTTTATCATTTTCCAATACATGGTTTTCATAATTTAATACATAAATACTATTATTTAGATGTTCTATTCCATAAAATATTTTTTTGGTATAAAATAAACTGATTTTATTTCAAACATTGAAAATAAGACCAACTATACCCAGGCACGACAAAAAATTATGTTCTTGGTAAAAACTGGCAAATAATATAAATCCCTTAAAACAAATATCTTATATATTGGAAATGAAAGGTTGTAGTCACAAATTGTTAGAGTAGCCAATGTTACATAATTGGCAGCTTGTGAATCATCCTCTCCTATATAAATCATTCAAAATATACTTGGATCATGTATTTAGAAATATATATGAGCACCAAAAGCTATATCTAATACCCAATATGTAGATATTGAAATATTATAGTTGATAACAAGCATAACTTATCTTATCCTTACTTATAGGTGTAGTCCTCTTCCAGTGTACTTGCTTTCCTCATGAATAACATATCGCTTCCTTTCCCTTTTCCTACCATTGAATCTTCCTCTTCTTAAAAGGAAGGTGATTGGGAGATTTATACTTTTTTTGACTCTTAGTCCCTTTCACCTCGTTCTTTCATTTTTTATTCACTATAAGGATTGTGGGTTATTCATTCCCCATTTCCTTATCCACATAGAGATTTAGAGTAATAAGTTTCAAAAGACTCTTTTTATTGTTTCTAATGTTATAATTAACAATAAATCTAGATAAGGTCTTGGGTAGTGAGGAATGTATGAGATTTTTGTGCAACTAATCTGTTAATTTAATTCTTAATAAATTAAAGCATTCAATGTATCTAATAATATTGACTACATGAGGCCACAATGGTTCCAACTCTCCATGATTAGTTATAAATAGAGAATAGGAGATATCGTATCTCTCTTGTCCCACCTTCTCTTGAGAGGGATCGCTAAGGTGAGACATAAGGCTATATGTATCCATGTCCTCATATAGCTTCAAAATCTCATTGGTAATGGAAGATTTCATAAAACACTTAACATATATGGAATAATTAAAATGTTTCTCATAGAGAGAAAACACTTCGTCAATAGCCCCTTGACCAAAAACATTAGGAATACGTTATTCCAGCACAAACAATTACCTTTTACGACGTAACAAAACATGTAAGAACCTTTTCCACTCTTGGAAATTTATACTGAAGAGAAGGATATTCTTATCTAGTATGGATCATAGTGATATGTTTCAATTCATGTTTGTATCCATTTATACAAACTATATGAGTATATTTTTAATACATTATCTGATAAAAGTTAAACAAATAAATAATTATTATCTTTATTAATCTCCCACTATTTCATCAAAATACAATATCTGTCACCACTAACTTCATAATATATTTTTTATTGGATATTATAGTACCTAGGATCCATATCCCCCTTCTTATCACCCTAATGTTTTATGGTCAAGAAATTTAAAGGGTTTTAGTTAGTTATTCCAAATTCCAACTGTACAAACTCACAGTTCCTTGATCTATTGAGTGGACTCCCCAATCCTAAAATAATTTAATTTTTTTTCCTCATACATTGCCTCTCAATTAAAGAAAGTCCTATTTTAGTAGTCAAACATTGATTGGAAAAAATTATGTCAATCTAAAATATCAAGTTATAATTCCACGATAATTAAAAGCACCCCAACATTTTCTGGTCAATCATTTTGAACTATGGTTCGATTTTAACTGAAGTTGTGGATGGCTATACCAACTTAATATATATAATTAATCGATTTTATCTTTTATGTGTAAATTACTAATTATTACCCTTATTAAATTATTTTTAATAATAATTATATTTATGTAAGTGAATATCCATGTCTAAGATAATTTTTAGGCATGAATCAATTTATTTTAGTTCTATCTTCCAGGATTGTTAATTCATTAATTCAAGTTATTGTGGAAAAACTCCCATAATGAAAAAACTATGAAACCCTACAGATATAAAACAACAAATTGGTATGATCATGAGATTTTACTAATGGTTATTTAATCTAGACGATGATAAATGAACCATCGTCCTAGGGGAAAACACCTTGAACCATTTATGGTTCATGTTGCAGCTTCCCACCTGTCTACCTATGTATCTATCTTGATTTTGCTTCACTTTAGCTCAAAACATGAATTGTCTCCACTAGCATGGGATCTCTATCCATTACATATTATTTTACTCACACAAAAGTGTAGGGAATCAAATTATTGGTTAAGGGGTTTACATAAAAGAAACCATGGGCACATAGGCCCTTACATAATGAGAGGAAGGATGAAAAGTATGCCTACAATATAATTTAATAATAAATTAAATGAATATAATTGCATACAAAGGTCTGATCTATGATCATGATAATCCATATGAATGCATTGAATTATGTATTTAATAAAATTACCATTCAATTCTAATAATTCTTATTTAAGATAAATCATTCTCAAAAAAGTACTTATCTTCTTTAATAAGTTAATTAATTTATCTTAATTCACACTCGAAATTTTAGGAGGTTCTCATCCATCATAATTTTTAAAAAAGTAAATATTTTTTTTAAAAAAAGTAACTATGTAAATAATTTACCTTAGAGGCAACATAGTGAGTACCCATCCCAACTAACAAATGTGTATTATACTCATATATTGTTTAATCATGTGACATGTGGCATACATGAATTATCACATATTTTCATGGCATATACTATCAACTTAATGACCACATGGAAAATACAGTATTTATGTATCATGTTATGTGTCAATTCTCATAGATTAATGAATGTAATAGGAATTATATATGATATATAGATCCAAACATTACATATAAATCAATTAGAAATTTATATATATATATATATATATATAATCTGTCGCATGGCATGTAATATCAACTTAATGAAGACATGTAAGACATGTTGATAATGTATGAATATTATAATATTTTTTTTAACTATGGATAATTTCATAAAATTACACGACATGTGCATTGAAGTTACACAATGTGTATTATTCTCAGCATATATCCACAACACACAACTAGGGACTCGGCGTGTAACGATTCCATTGAAAATAATGGAACACACAAAATGTACGTGGTCTACATGACATATGGTCTCTGAGTTACACAATAACCAATCACATAGGCCTTGTAGGAGTATACACATATTTTTTGTGTCCAAATGACTACATGTCATGTTCAGAAGTTATAAGACATATACTCTGGCTGATCGTGTGCAAGGTTAGACCAGTGAACACGTGGGGTGTAACTAAATTCACCACATGTATTAAATGAACATGAATTAAATTAATTATGAATTAATTCAGGGTTAATTAAACACCAGTACACGACATGTACCTTTGTGTTACATTACATGTACTCTTGTGTTTTCCATCCATACTTCTCGACACTTTTAAATGAGAACATTGAATTTATTTCATCCATAAAATTAATCAATTTGATTATATTTTTGTGAAATTAAGAGGAATAAATCAGATTGTTTAATTCAAAATAAATAATTATTAAACCAGAATTGAAAACTAATGAAAATATATAAAATAATAAATGATCATTAAATAATTATAAATAATTTTGATCCCTCTATGATACCACTTTTATGTTCTGGGCACAATAGAATTGTTGTATGAGACATTCCCAACTCTGCTTTTTTGTTATGTTCGATGATTATTCTATGGTTTACATGATGATAAATTCCATAATCAATGTGATTGAATCAATGAATATAGAAAATATATAAAAACCAGAACCAAAGTGAAATATCATCACATATTATTTATAATTAATATAATTAATTAATGATTTAACTTTTAATAAATTATTTCTTTGTTGATGTTTGTAACAACGTCTTTATGTCATACCATTATTTCATTATAGGAATCATGAATATATTCCCTCCATCAGTTTTTCACATGTGTTCCTTAATCCTCTGAATGTCATCATAAGAATCTCTAGGTGTTATCACAATAGATCCTAACACTTACGTCATTCACCTTTGGTCAACCTAAGAATCACTTCAAGGAGGGGTTCTCTTCGACCTCTATCAACTTGAGAGTGGTGGTATCATAGGATCATTATCCATTATTGAGAGTTTTTTTTTGGAGAGTTCTATCTCTAGTGATTTGAGAGTATTCTTTTTGTATATATTTGTGTATAAAAAATGAATTGTATCTATAGAAAAAAATACTATAATTGGGTTTATATACTTCTAGGGTTAGAAAATAAGAATTTCACCTGGACCTTATTATTTCCTTAAACTTTAGGGAACCCCATGTTTATAATAATAATAATAATATAATTATTATTTCTTTTCATGTGATAAACTCATGAATTAAATTTAATATTATTTATTTGAATAATTTTTATTATATATTATTCATCACCAGACCATTAAACTCAGTCCCTTATTCCTCCACAATATTTATTAGGAATTGAATAATCAATATTTATTTAAAAAATAAATATCACCGCATTATTCACCAATAAATAAATAAATATTATATTCAATAAATAGAGAATAAATATCTGTTAAATATTCTTCTCACATAACATTCTCTTAAATAACTGGTGACAGAATATATGTGGTCAGGAAAACATGATTAGTTATTAAACTATGTTTGGGAATAATATTTATTTATTTATTTTTAATTTTTTTTAAAAAAAATTCTACAACCGTGAAAATAATATTTATTAGTTTTTTTGAATTATAAATAATAATATATTTTTTAACTGAGATTTTGGATACACTGAGTATGTGACTCTCAAGGTCTCTTTCTTAGTTGCATTAGAAAATGTAGCCCAAAGTCAAAGGTTATCATCTAGAAACACTCCAAGGAACCCATATAGAAAGAATTTAATACCAAAACAACATAATACCTCATTAATATTCTAACTATATAGTATAACATCTTTATCATGATATCTTTAATCAAGAAGGTTTCAGGACAGTGCCATCAACCTATGTGTTTCATTTCTCATTCATTAACTTTCAAAAAATATAATGTTCCTATAGAACACCATAGAAATGGATTTATTTTGGATATATAATTTCTATAAAAGGGCCTAATATATAAACTTTTGTCAAATAATAAAAGGAAAATGTTCTTTCTAGTATTATTCATTAATGAAATATTACTCGTGATGCACCTAATGTATCCTACCTTGACTTGAAGATATGTAATCACAATTTTGATCAATAAATCAAAGAATGTGACTTATAATACTCATTAGTAATAATATTAATTTCTAAGTATAAATACATGTGTCTAAAGATAGGATCATCCTATGACACATTTAAATGTGAATTTCTTACTGGTAGGTCTCGTTATCATAATATCTTACACTAGATATTACCACGGGTGTACACCATGACTAGGTGACTAAAAGAATTATGAGTCTCCAACCCAAATAGCCTATATCATATGGGTCTATAAAATGATTTCATCTAGTTATAGATCGTATATTTAAGAATACTTTCATGACACTTATGGGTTCTTATCATATTGAGGAACTTATATGACATTTCAGTGTGACAACTCATCTTAGGAAATTATCACATACTATGTTACATTGAAGAAAAATCATTATGTGATAAAGAGTTTATTTATATTTAAAACAAAGAATACATGTTATCATAATGTATACAAATGTTCGTTCTAAGGAACCAAATCAAACAACATGTACTCATAAGATGTTATCAAATACTATTTTACATAGAAGAAAAATCATGAAATGATAAAGAGTTTATTAATATTCAAAAAAAATTGAATATAGGTTATCATAAAGTATATAAAAGTTGGTTCTAGGGAACTAACTCAAATAAACTCCCACTTTCACTAGATCTAACTTCTTACAACCTTCATTCTGCTATCTCTCACATGATAATCATGCTAATGCTGAGATAGACCTCTAGTTAAGGGGTTCACCATATTTTCTTCTATGGGAACTCTATATTGTGCAACTTCACGCATCTAAGAAAAACACCTCAAAAGGTGATACTTCTGAAGCATGTTCTTTTTCTGTTAGTGTGACCATGGATCTTTTACAAGATCCACCGTTGTAGTATCATCTTAATACAATGTGATAGGGTCTTTACCACTAAGCACCACATCAAGAACCTATAATTTGTTTTTGTATACAAATTAATTCTATTCCTATATAAGAATCCAATATATATACAAAATCTACTCTATAATCAGTGAAAATTGGTTACTTTGAACTTTTTTGGCTCACATATCCTCCATTAAGATAGAAACAATATCCCAAATGTGAATTTAGATCATTCTGATCTATATTAAAACAGGTATAAGTATAACCCATGGTGACCATCTCCTCATCTATTCCATACAAAAGGAACATATACTTAGTTCTTCTCAGATAATTAAGGATATCATTAACAATAGAACAATTTTGTTCTCCTGGATTAAACTGATATTTTCCTACCATGATCAATATATAGGAAACATAAATTATAGTATATAACATGGAATAAATGATCAATCTTGTCACTAATGTGTATGAGATATTACTCATTCTCTCTTTATCCTATTGTGTTTAATGACACATTTTATTAGAAATATATATAACATGTGACACTATAACCAATACCTTATTTTATTATTCCATACTAATTATATTTAGTGTCTGGTAAATGTATGTACTTTGACATAGTCCAATAAGCCTCTTGGATCGATCATGAATAATATTGAACCCCAGAATATAGGTTTCTTTACATGAGTCCATTAAGGAGAAACACTAGTTTAACTATTCCTTAATAGACTATAAGACCAATATATCATTTATGATAAGTAATATGTCATAAAAATATACTACTAGGATAAAAAACACATTCCCACTAAAACAATTGTAAAAAACATGACTCGTATTCATTATTAATGAAATAAAATTATTTTATAACTTCATCAAATAGAATGTTCCATTTCGTGGATTATTGTCTCATTCCATAAACAGATCTATTCAACTTTCAAATATTTTTGGAATCAAATGGAGTCACAAATCATTTTTTTGTGTCATAATGACATCTTATTTAACATTCCCATAAGTAAAGTAGTTTAGACGTCAATATTACAAATTCCATGGTCATGGTACGTTTCTATAGTATGTAGAATTATGATGGCCTTAAACATGGTAACTATTGAAAATGTTTTATCATTGTCAATTCCTTGATGTTGTTTAAACACTTTAGCTAATAGACTTTATTTATAGGTGTTTAATTTACCTTAAATGTCTAGTTTTCTCTTGAATATCCATTTTCACCCTATAGTATTTACATAAAATGGCTCATAGACTAGAACCCAAACTTGTTTTGGACGTATAGATTCCATTTCAGAATTCATAGCTTCTTACCATCTTGCAACATCAGAGGTCCTCACATCATCTTTATAGGATAGTGGTTCATCATCATTAAACAATAATGAATCCCCATCCCTAGTGAATATAAAACCACATATCTCTATTTGTATTACCTATCTATTTTTCCTATATAGTACTTGTGTTTCATGAACTACTTATTCCATAGGTATCTATATAATATCTTCATGTACCAACTCTTGTGTATCTTGATCATTATCCCACTATCCTTTTTAGGATGTTCTAAGTCTCAAGAAATACAGGTTGTTTGGATACAACCTCTTTCTTTTATGAGGGGTTGTATAGGCAGTATCCCTTTTCCCTTTAGGATACCCTATAATGATAAACTTTTTACCTTAGGGTGATAGTGTATTTACATAAAAGGCCTTAAAAATCACCTCCCAACCCCATACATGTGAATGTGATAAGAAAATTTTCTTTTCACTCTATAAATCAAATAGATTATTTCTATATTCTAACATTATACTTTAATTGAGATTATTGATACACTTTATTTGTGACCCTCTAGTCCTCTTTTTCAGCAGCATTAGGAGAAGAAGCCCAAAGTCCATGTTTAGTGTCTGAAAACACATCAAGACACCCATAGTGAAAGAAGATAATATCACAACAAAATAATTATTCATTTGGGAACTTACTATGTAATATAACCCCTTTACCACAATATCTCTAATCAAGATGGTTTCCTGCTAGTGCCATCCACATATGTGCTCGAGGTCTCTTTCATTGACTTTAAAAAAATCGAACTCACCCATATAACACCATTCCTAAGGACTTATTTAGCAAATATTATTTCCATAACATTTCATGAGATGTAAACTTATATTAAAGAACATAATGGGAAATCCTTTCATTAATTATTCATTAATTAAATATTACTCTTGATACACCGAACATATCTTAACTCACCATGAACATATGTCATCATAGTTTTCATCAATAAATAAAAGTATGAAACTTATAATACTCATTAATAGTAATATTATAGTCTAATTATTAATAAATTCATCTATATATTGGAATATCCAATGGGACATATAAATGTTTATTTCCTACTATTGTGTCTCGTTCTCCTAATATATTACACTAGATACTACCTGGGATGTACACCATGAGAAGGTTCCTTGAAGTACGGTGTGTCTCCACCCATGATATCCTATATAATTTGGGCCCCTAAAATTATTCCATTTATATATATAACAAATATTTAATAATAATGTTGGGTCACTTACATGTTCTCATCATAGAGGGGATCTTCTATAACATTTCAGCATGAAAACTACTCTGAGAAAATTATCACATACTGTGTTACAATGAAGAAAAATCCGAATGTGATAAGGATTTTATTAATATTCAAAACAATGAATATAATTTATCACAAATTAAAGATAATTTGGTTCTATGGAACTAAATCTAACATACAACACACAACACAATGTTTAAACAAACTAAAATATATTATCATTTAAATATTACAATTATAATCTTGCCGTTATTCCAGAATATAACTGTTGAGTAAGAAGTTATAAATATTAATTTTCCATTCATTTAGTTTTGGGAATCACAAACACATTTTAAAACTTGTTTATTAACTTTTAATGTCTAAAGTGTTTTAGAATGTATTTTGTAGAAAATATTACCTAATACCATACTAATAATAGTTCTAAAGTATTACAGATATAAAGTTAAAATTATTCATTATGATTATTAGAATGAATATGTGTCCAGTAAAATCATACTCACCTTTATTAGAACCATATGTTAGAATTTTTATCACGTCTATCGTACTAACAATGTCTTAATAATCAGACAAATACCAGTATCGATACAATTAGACTAACACTAATAAATGTAATCACACTGAGATTGTTAAATAAGTCTATAGGGATATCTACATTTATAATCATAATATGAAGACTTGTTTATAATGAAAGGAAAATCATAAACACTTTAATGGTGTTATTCAATATGATACCATACATTCAATTATGATGATCTATAAAGTTACAGGAGTCTGAGTCCATTGAAACAAAACATTCAAATATGACCATTACATGACTATTGGGAGCTTTCCTATAAATACCTGGTCATTTGATGAGTTTGGAGCTGACTAATTACATTAACTCTTAATATTTTTAGACTAATACGTGTTGCGAACACTCATTATTAATATTTTTAATTTTTTAGAGTGTTTTCATTCTAAATAAAACCTTTTCAGGTTGTATCCCTAAGAACTTTTTTATTTTTTCAACATTGGATCATTTTTACAATCTAGGGAATCCAGGGACAGGAAGATAGAGAATTTGATCCATCAAACTGTGGACTTATAGGGATAGTAAGATAGATATTATGTTCATCAAATTGAGGGATTATAGGGATAGTAAGATAGAAATTTTGATCATTGTATTGAGGGATTTTGAGGATAGGAATACAAATCCAAACCAATATTCATATCAAGGGATTTACTTATATGGAATGAAGGACTTTAATTTATGTATAAAATAGTGTATACAATTATTCTATGTTATAGAATTACTTTTGTATGGTTAAAATAGGTTTAGCTTTTAAATATCTTGTATGTCATTCTTACATTTGTAATCTATTGTATTACTTTTTTTTAAAAGTTTTATTTGCACTATACATATAATAGAAAGATAGTCATTAGAATTAGTTTTCTATGCAATTTATTTTTTCAGTCTCATTCTAAATACCATAATAACATAACTTAGAAAAATTGGATACATAGTGATTAAAATATAAGAATATGATATAATCAGACTATTCCTAGTTCCAAATATGTGAATTTGTTAATTGGGCTAAGTCCAAGTCTGATAAAAATACTTAATTTGGTTTATGTATTATTTTGTTTAATTATTCTAAAATATGTTTTTTAAAACTAAAATTCACCCACCTATTATAATTTATTCATATAAGCTAATTCTTATGATCTTATAATTAGTATTATAGATATACTGATCCATGAATTGGTATTAGAGAAGGCTTCTGATACTCAAATAATTGATGAGTTTTTACTCTCATTACATTTTAATGTTTTTTAATGTTTTGATATAAACATCTTATTTATAAATTATTACACAAAATTACTCCATTAGTGAAGATTTTTTTTAACATGGAAGGTATTAATTTTGGTTCTATAGACAATCTAATCCTAAACAGACCACCTATATTTGATGGTGTTGATTATGAGTACTTGAGGGATAGGATGAATATTTTTTTATCATCAATGGGGTTGATAATTTTTTTATTCGTATTATATATTATAATATTTCTAATAATGAAGTAACTTCCTTTACTCATTAATAAAAATAAGAATATCAGATTAATTAGAGACTAAGGAATAATTTGTTATATTCCATGAAAAAAAGTATTTATAGTTAGATATCCTCATGCGAAGATAAAAATAGTATCCCGAAAAAGATAGAAGTCTCACATTTTGGTACTTATAAATCTTTTCATTCCAGATGTGCTATGCTTAGAGTAGACTATAGGGTTTTTGATTTCTAAAATGGAAAATCTATTGTAAAAATGCACTATATGTTCTTGATGATTATTAATAGTTTACAAGAAACTGGTGAAATGGGCCTTGATGATGAAATAATTGTTTATACGATAATTGATATCATTACTAATGAGTGGGAATAAAAGAGAAATTTTTTTATGAGACAAGAAAGTTAATTAATATTACCTTGTATGATCTTATTAGAACTCTTATGTAGTATAATGGTAGACTCAAAAGAGATGATGAGAATGCAAAAAAAATGGTGGTGTTTCTTTTTTATTAATATTATTCCTTTTAAATCTCAAACTCCGGATATAGTTGATAAATCTTCGAGAAAGAATGTTGTTATTGTTCAATTTTATTCTATCACTTCTGAAAATTGTAATAATAAATTAAATAATCTCACCAAACATATAAAAAGGACAGTTAGAAAGAAATATTTTTAGTACCATTATAAAAAAGTTCATAAGGATAGAATTGATAATAAAGATAATGTCACTATCTACAAATGTAACAATGTTAGACATATCAGACCAGATTTTCCAAAGTGAAAGAGGAAATACATAAAAGAAAATAAATTTGAATGGAATTCCAAAAATTTTATAAATTCAATGGCAAGAAAGTGTTATAATATATTAACGCATTGAGTTTTAGTGGAAGTGATTCTTTTGAAACTTAGTCTAATAATGAATGTTTGAGATATAGGATCATAAGTATTGTTTCTAATATAACTATTGAAAATAATTATGTAATGGAAAAGGGATAAATAATAGAGAACCTTAAAAATATGAATTTTATTGATTATTATCTTACTGAGAAAAAATCTAAATATTCGGATGATGAATCTTCCTCACCGAGTGAAGATAATTATCTAACTTTTTATGCAAAATTTTACCATTTTTTCAAACATTTAAAAATTAATAATTTTAAAATTTTAAAAAATTTGATAATGATAAGGCTAAACTAGATAAGGATGATTAATGGACAAATGATTTATCAAATTAAATATCACACTATTCTAAATATCATTATCAATATATTTCTGTAATGGATACTATATTAAAATAATTTGAAAAAGTAGTTTATGAGAAAAATAGATTTAAAACTAGTCTTGATAAACAGAGTTCCAAAACTATCACTGACGAGGATAAGAATTTAGTTATATAAATAAAATATTAAATTTCTTTATTGAAGATAATTTTATCAAACTATGCTACTAGTAAATAATACTTTGAGAAAATGTTAAAAAAAATTCTTCATTATGGAAGTAGTTCCAGAATGGGGTTTTCATATAAAAAACCTATTTTAGTAGAAATTGTTTTATCCTAAAAGTGCCTCTTTTATCACTTAGTTTCAATGTTCTGGCCATTGGAAAAATAATTTTTCATTAATTAAAGTTCAATATCTCGATTTTCAAAAATCATATTTTTCTACAAAATGTGGATTCCTAAAGTTTTGCTTTCTGACATTACCAAACATAAGAAGGTTTGGGTTTTGAAAGTATACTCATTTTGTTTTTAGGAAAAAAAATGTAGTACGAGAAAAAAGACTACATGGTACCTGGATAGTGGATATTTTAGAAATATAACTAGTAAACAAAACTATTTAAATAAGATTATTAAAATGAATGGTGAGAATGTCGCTTTCAAATATTATTCTCAATGGTAGATTATCAGAATTTGTATCATTTTTCTTCTTGGTAAAGATTTTATTTCAAATGTTTTATTTATTAAAGGTATTATTAAAAACCTTATATGTATAATTATGTCATGTGATGAAGGATAACTTTGTGAACTTTTCGAATGATAAATTTTTAGTACATAGTAACTAGGATGAATTTATTAATTCTTCAAACTGGAATGAGAATATTCACCCACACAGACAATGAATATGGATTATGTTTTATGAGAAATAACATATTTTATGATTATAAAACTTATATTTATTTATGTAAAAAAACCTAATAAATTACTCATGTTCCAAACACATGTACATAAGTCACCATTTCCCTTGATATCACACACTTATAAAAGATATAATTTTATAATTCATTGTAATTTAAGATCAACTTGATGATATTTTTCAAAACCTGATAGTTTAGAGAGATTTGAATATATCAAATAGAATCTAGGAATGATCAATTCCAAGTGATCATTCCTATCTAATTCTTATTGAACCATCTATATACATTAAATTACTCTTTTCATTAGGGGACTACATATGTTATTTTTTTGAAAAAATTTTAGTTTTCTTAAAACTTTTAGTTTTCATAAAAATGTTAATCATAAAATGTTTTCTCGATTCATATTTTTTATAAATTTCTTAATGTTTGAATCATCAAATATTTTTAAAAACATAGAAAATGTTATAAAATTTCTAGAATCAATTTTTTTAAAAAAATTGAAAAAAAATTGTATAACTTGTTTTTCAAATAAATCTATTGTAACTAATATTTTTAAAGAAATAAATATATCTAATTTTTTATTTCAAAACTATCATAATCTATTTAGTTTTAAAAAACCCAGATTAATAGGTTATTTGTACGGATGAATTTCTTTACTATAAAAGAAACTATAATATTCTATTAAGTCTTTTAAATAATTCATTACTTTAGTTTACTTTCATGTTGTTGTTATACTTATAGTTGTTATAAATTTTTTTTTCAAAATATTAAATATTTTCATATTAATATTTATTCTCAGTTCGATAAATTTTTTAAAAACCTCAAGAGTTAGTTTTTTTTTTTTGAAAACATTCTTTGAAGTAATATTGATCATTAGCTAAAATAACTCTTCATGTAAACAATTTGTTTTGTTTTGGAAGATGAATCATCACCCATGATGCCTATATATAGAGGGATTCCACTTTTTCCTACATCGGTTATCTAGTTATGTTGCTCCAACCTTGTGTCACCCTACATTTTTCTCAGTCTGAAAGGTTATATTTTCATTCGATTCTCCATTCCAGATTCAGTACTAATGAAGAAAAAGGAGTATTTCAGAAAATGGTATATATTTAGGATTTTCTTAGTTGGAAAATATTTATATGAGAATTATAATTCAACCCTAGGAAATATTATTTCTTTTTTAAGTGTGGGAATCAATTTGGGTTGAGAAACCAGAAACATAATTTTATATATATTATCCTAATCTTGTACACGATTTGTATGCATCTATTTATTTTTAGAATGAATATGGAAAAGAAAAAGTAACATTTTTATTATATGGGAAAAGGTATAAGTTTACATATAATAAATCATCACATTTGGTTGGTATACCGACAAAAGTTGAAGAGTATTTTCCTTCACATAAGCTACAAAATGATCATGGTAGTTTTAATGAGACTAAATCTGATGATTCCTTGTTTTGATAGTATGGTAAGGAATTTAATGTATCACACATCACACCAGATAATATAGGAGTGGATTTGTGGATTAAATGTTCATTGATACTGAGAAAAGGAGACTGAGATATGTTAAAATTGTCAGATATATTTTTGTTCGATTTATTAGTGAACATGATGAAGATAAGTCTTGTAAAATATATCTTTATAACCATGGAAGACATAAAAGAATGTTCAATTAAAATAAGGATTATTATATTTCCAACCTTATCAAAAAATTTGTTCGAAAATTTCATGTAATTATTCAATATAGAAAAAAATGTCCTATCATATGAGAGAAAATATTGTATTCATTAGTGATGATAAAATGAACATAATGTGGTTGGTTTTTGATATAAAATAAACGAAGATTATTGAAAAGGTTGATGGGTCTGCATCAAAGGAAAACCCATCAAGTAAATCAGAGAAGTATGATAATAAAAATAATATGAAGGTTCAGAAATCCCCTCCCCATAATAATAATAAGAAAAAGAAATTTCATGATGATGTTTTTAAAGATTAGATGAAAATTAATGTTTAGATGAAAACTAGCTATTTAGATATAGGACTCAACATTACTAAAGCTAAAACGTTTAAAATTTTTGTGGCTGAAAATAATGAAGAATGAACAAAGAAGAAGAAGAAAAATAAATGTTTTCTAGAACCTATGATGAGTGATATATTATTGAAAATAGTTTAAAGGTAATTAGAAATTATGGTTCTTCCCACTTCCCATACTGATCAGGTCAAATTAGAAGGTGGATTAGTAATTAAAGAAACAACCATTGTTAATTCCAAAATTACTTCAGTTGTTGACCAAGTAATATAAAGAGTTATTGAAAAATAATTGGTTCCAACATTACAATAAAATCAATTGTAATCAGAACTAATAGGAAAATAAACTATTACAATAGAAAGGTAGCTCGAGGATGAGCTTAATAATAAATTTAAAGATCAAGTCAAAGGATAAGAAAGTTATGAAAATGAAGGATAAGATGGAGTTGAATACAAATAAATTTCATAAGACATTCTATAAGAGGTGGAAGATAAAGTAGAGGAAGACCACAATTATAACGAAGAGGTATATGCTAAGTAATAAACTCAATCTGACAAAAAGACATCGAATTCATCATCATCAGATTTACCCTACAATGATGATAAGGAGGGAAAATATGAAATATATCAGGAGGAAAAATCATCTCCAAAATAATGGTCCCAACCCTTAACAAATAATGAAAAAATAATATTAATATTCTAAAACAAAATCTATTGATAAATCCAACACCGAAGATGTGGAAATAATGTAAATTAGTGATGAAAATATATTTTCTACGAAAGATGATAAGGAGGTTCCAACCAATGATATGATGAAAGGAAAATAATTGGAAGGTGTAATGAGATGAAAAAACCTCCACATCCTGAACTATACAAGTAAGATTCTACAAGAACAATAGCTCCATAAATAATTGATTTTATTTTTCATGTTATAAGATGACTTGAAAGAATAATTATGTATTTTCCAAATCTTGTGTCTCAGTGTCATCTAATTGAAGATAGTCATAATGATAAATTAGAATTGATAATGTTTTTAACTAAAAAAGTGACTCCGATTGAATTTGAGTTGAGATTTTTTCATGAAATTTCCCAGACTCACAAAATAGAATGAAACCAAATGATTAAGTGTCAAATCCTTGTTTATTTAGATATCAAAATAAATTATGATCAGTTAAATTAAGTTAATAATCTTATGGTAGAGTCAGCAATTTCTTTCAATGAATTATCATCACAAATGGATAAAAGTATAAATTTTGTAGAAGAATTATTAGATACAACCGATGAAAGAACTAATGAATTTAATGTTCTTAAAAAGAAGATCCATGAAATGGAGTCAAAGATGACAACAATAAAATCAGATGAAGATGATATTTTCTTTTTTATGGAGGATAATAAAAACTTTCCAGAGGACGTAAAAATGTTTACGTCTTAAGAAGAAATGATATACAACCTAAGGAAAAAGTATAAGGAGATTAAAAATATGATGGCCATTGTGAATACCTTAATTTAGAAACATTGAACATTTTTTTTGAACTCATAATCTTTAGATCATTTTTAAGAAATGTATTTTCCTTTTATTCAAATCCAATTTGTTTGAATGTTTTCCAATTATGATTGGATATATTTTCTTTCATATTTTTTATGGATGATTAAGTAGTTCAATATAGTTTCTTTTGTTACTTTTCTAACATTGTACGAACTTCAGATCCTTCACTATTTTTTTTTAAAATCACAAAGGGTTATAAATGAATATAAGGGGGAGAAATTCTTAAATGAATAGAATTTTTAAAAAAGTTGGAGTGTTAATATTAAGGGGGAGAATAAGATACTTTGGGGGAGAAGAATTCCTAAGGCGGGAAAGCTTTCTTAAAGAACATATATTATAATGTTATATCATATTCACAATCATATTATGAAAAGTTAAAAAATTCAGGGGGAGTTAAGGATTAATAAATAACTCTAAATATGATGTTTTTAAATGAAATGGACTGCATGATTTTCAAGTTTATTTTTCATTTAAGTTTTGTGATTTTTGATTTCAAAAGGGGGATATTGTTGATTCAAAAGTTCTACTTATTATTTTTTCATTCCTTAAGTTTTGTAATACACAAAATTTTTATTAAAACTTTTTTTCAATCTTTTTATATCAAAATTGATTTAGTATATTTTTGTAGAAAACATTAATTTCGACCATACATAGAATAAGATCTAAATTATTACGAATATTGAATTTACAATCTTCACTATAATTTTCAGAATGAGTATGTGTCTGATGAAATCAGACAACCTTTATCAAAACTATCATTTAGAGTTTATTTCATGTCTATCATACTGAAAAAGGTTTATTAATCAAAATGATACGGTTACCAATAAAATCAAACTAACACTCATAAATGTTATCTCGTTGATATTGTTAAAGAAGTCCTCTAAAATTCCAAAAGCATTATATTTTTATTTATTTATGGATAATACCGCTTTTAATGGTTGACGGGGAACCCTTACATGACCTGTAGGCCCATGGCCCGAGGCACAAATATGACCCAAAGGCCTAAAAACTCAAGAAACAATTCACAAACATGAAGGCCCAAGAACTGACACAATTGAAATAACCCCTCCCTAGCATCTACATATTTAAGGTGGCTAGCTCCCCACCTCATATGGATGATTAGATATCATTTCCCCCTGTTGAGGTGCATGATGCCTGGCACCAATGAGAATTCAGGTGCTAACTGTTCAAGGAAGTTGAAAAAACATTCAAATATGACTGTTATGTAACCATCAAGAGATCGTTTATAAATACAATGTGATTTGAAGAGTTTGGAATTGATCAATTACATTTGATCTCAATATTTTTAGAAGAATACTTATTGTGAATAACTTGTTCTTAATATTTGTATTTCTTTAAAGAGTTTTTATTATTAAGGAAAACATGTCAGGTTCACCCCCTAACAAATTTTTTTAATTTTTTTTGCATCTTATAATTGTTATGATTGAGGAATTCCGGTGATATGAAGATGGATAATCCAATCCATAGAATCATGGGATTATGGTGATAGTAAGATAGAGAATTTGATCATCAGATCTAAGGATTATGAGGATAGTAAGGTAGAGAATATGATCATTATACTAAGGGATTCTAGGGATGGGAAGATAGATCAAGTTTGATCTTCGTATTGAGGTCTTTCTTTGTAAGGAAAGACAGACTTTACTATAAGTATAAAATAGTGGATTCCTATAGTCTAGGTTATAGAATAAATTTCTCTTATTGTTAAAAAAGGATTATATTTTAAATAGCTTGTAAGTCATTCTTATATTTTTTAGTTATTGTATTGCTTTTTTTACATGTTTTATTTCCACTATACATAAAATAGATAGTTAGTCGTCAGACTTATCTTTCTATATAATTTATTTTATTGGTATCATTTTGAAAACGATAATAACATAACTCTGATAAATAATATCCATAGTTATTAAAATATTACACTATGATATAATCATACTATTCCTAGTGTCGATTCAATGACTTTGTTAATTCGATGGAGTCCAAGTCTAATAAACTTACATAAATAGATTTTTGTATTGTTTAGTTTAATTCATTTAAACTACATTTTTCAAAACTAAAATTCACTCCCTTTTGTAAGTTATCTATCTAATGTAATTCTTATGATCCTATAATTAGTATTATAGATATGTTGCTCCAACAAGTAAAAAAAATATATGTGTCTGGGGGGACACATTATCATTGGATAGCATTATTGGTGTAATTTCACTAGGGGGTGGTGATACATTTGACTCCTTTTTATATTTCATGCTTCCTCTTGGACATTCAGGTCACCTTAGGCCTATAGGTTATTTGGTCCTCTAGATCATGTAACTGACCTAAATCCATGTTTAATAAGGTATTTGTGACTTTGGGACGCCATAAAAAGTAATGGTTTACCTATTAGTCTAATTTTAAAGGGTATTTCCTTTTTTGTTTTATTAAAAGAGGTCTTGACCCTTGACCTGTTATATACTTTTTTTAATTGAAAATATTATTTTTATTTCAAAAAATTTACAAAGATATATTTTGTTTTAAAATGATTTGAAACTAAAATTAGATCTATTATATTATGTATAATCAAATTAATTTTATTGGAATCAATTTTATGATTTAATTTGATATAATAAATTTATATTTAAAAATGGATTTTTTTTAAAAATGTTTTTTATTTCATTTTTAATTTTTTTTTAAATTAAATACAACGATTTTTTTAAAATGAGTATTGAAAAATGGATTACATATTTGTAATTATTAGGTCCATATTTGGTAAATATTACAATTTATTTTTGGTTATTATAAATAGTGACCAGATTAAATAATTGTTTCCACGATAAGGGTAAATCGTGTTATTAAAGTTATTAAATTAGATAAGGAATATAAAATGAGACTAAAAATTTCCTTAATTTCATTGGATGAACCTATTTCGTCCACAATCATCGAATATTCGAATATTTTTTCTTTTTTTTCATTCGTTTGTGTTTTTGATATTTATATTTATTTTATTTAATGAAAAGTAAAACATATCATTCCATTTGTTTTATTATCATTAATTTATTTATATAATGATAAATAGTTGAAATGTTCAGTTATTAAAAGATATATGAAGAATAAATAAATTTGTTATCATGTTAATTTATTTTTAAATTTTAGTGGTGAAATAATTACCATAAATACTTAAAAAACACTAACAGAATATGTGTTCAATTAATAAAAAATTAAATAAATGATTTTAAAAATATTAAAAGAGATATAATTTTAACGAATTAATGCATAACAAGAATTTTTTATATTTATATGAAATTTTAATTATGTTTTAAAGTATTAATTTTGATTTCACACTTTTTCTGGATGTATTTAAAGTCAAATTAAATGAATAGTGTCAAAAATGACATTAATGACATTTTATATTAAATGATATTTTATTAAATGATTTATAATTAATAATAATATTATATTCATAAAAATGAATATTATATAGTTGAAAAAATTAACCATGATCCATTTATGGGTTGTTTCTCATTTTATAGTAACATTATTGACTATTAAAGGATAAAAAATATTTATACTATAGTAATTATCAAAATGGTTAACGAGGGGTTAAAAATAAAAGATAAGGTTAAAACCATAATCAAAACTTGTCCAAATTTTATTTTATGATATTATTTTAATCCATACTTATCATATATTCTAATTATTTCAGTTTATATCCATTTTAATATGAAAATTATTTTAAATTAATTTAATAAAATTATAATTTCAAAAGTGCCCTTCCACGCATTCATAAAATGGAACATCCTTACCACATTTCATCACACTTAAAAACCATTAAATTCATAAAAAACACTCTAAATAGTTTAATTAAATATATTCATATATCTTACCAGTCTTTTTTTGATTAGAAAGCTAATACAAGAAGACTTTAGGTATAACCTTAATGAGATTTTTTGAAAAAGAGGTATCGTTCTTAATAGAAAAATTTTCTTTTATTTATTATTCCAAATACTGAAAAAGTTATTCAAACATACCAATATAATAATATCATTATTTCCCTTATTCTAATATGTTTTTATGTTAAATTAATAACCTATACCTAACTCCTCTAACATCAAATGAGAAACAAAATCGTTCGTGTGTATGAAGGACTACTGCCTCAAGAACCAATGCAATTTGTTTTCCATCAACGCCTCTCTTGTATAGTTTTAATGATAGATTTAATGTGTATATATTATATTTATTAAATAATTATCATTATTTAAAATTAATATATCATATATTTTATTACCATTACATTAATTTAAAAATGATAATGTTTTTCTTGTGTACGTAAAGACTACCACCTCCACGTAGCGATATGCATCATTTTTCACCACCTCATCACATGACAGGTATATATGATTTTATTTAAATAAATAATATAGTTTTTATGACATAATTATAATTATTTAAATATAAAATAATACTTACTTTTGATCATGATTTTAGAAAAATGGAAAATGTTACCCTTGCGTACTTATTACCAACCATCTCCATGATTGCAACATAGTTCATTTTTCAAAACTATCTTACGTGGCTGGTTTTAAATGTATAATTTTTTTATAAAACCTATAATTATTTCATGATTTATTATTCTAGAAATTAATGAATAAAGTCCACTTTTACAACAATCTATATACCAAAGTGATTTTAGTCATTTGAACAGAATATCATCCAAATGTATGATGTGAAATTAATTGATTAATTAATTGAATATAACATGGTAATAAATAAAATAAATTGAATAAGAACATTAAAAGTGTTCTTAATCAAGTAAATAATGAACATAATTTTATTATTTATAGAAATAAATAATTTACATGATGAGCCAAACCTAAGGTAAGGGATTCCATCTCAGTTTCCTTTCATTGAGGCATATTTTAATGTTATGCACCTAATTTATTTTATATGGAGTATATTCTAACCATTAAAATATTATATCATGAAACCATCATACTTAATGATATTTTATGTTATAATTAATTTTACATCATCAAAAGATATTTTATTTAAATTCTACCAAACGGTAAGGGGTTTCATGAGTCAATTTCTTTTCATTAGGTAATATTAAATATTGGATAAAACCTGTCAAAATTGGGTTTTGTTTGACATTTAATCATGGTTATAATGAAATGTTATTACTGGTTATGTTAAAAGTATAAATTCCAATGTCAGTTATTATAAGCCTGTATTGAAATATTTATTTTGGATGATTTTAAAGATATTTATTCTAATACCGGATGACAAAAGAAAAATGTTCACCTTCAAACATTGTCTTTTTGGAAAAACAATTTCAAAATTCACATTCCAGATCAGTTATTTAAATAAATGATATGGAAAGTTCATAATTATTTTTTGAAACATTGATGAATAATACTCAATTTAAAGTAAACATGAGAAACATCAAATGAAGAAAAAATAGACCTAATGCAACAACCTAATTTCATTGATTTTGATGGTTTCCTTAAAATAAATATATTTTTTTGAGAAATTCCTCTTATTTTTAGCGAATAACTGATGTGGAGACAATAATAATGATTATTTCGGAATATTGAACTTTAGTTGGTGAATCTCATGCTTAATTTTTATCTTTGCAACTCTATTAGAAGAAGACTACAACATTATAAGTTTATTATCAATAATTTTTTCAATGAATGTAAACAATAATTAAATAAATAAATATTTAATATAAATTTTTTTTTAGATAATCAATTGAAGAAGATATGAAAATTCGATATGGATTGAAGAGGTTGAAAATGTTGAAAAAAGATAATGAGAATTTATATAATGTGAATGAAAATATGTTTGTTAGTGATGTATTAAAATTTATGAAAGATAATAAAATTTGAAACACACATTGTGAAAAAATTTAAATACCAAACTCGCAAGTTCAAAATTTTACTTTTGACATTGGTTATACAAATAATCGAAGTTAAAATTGTTCTCATAATTTTTTAATGTTGGAAATATATATATAACCAATGTTTAAACCCAATGTGAAAATGTTTTAACATCTATTAAACAAAAATAAAAGTTAAAACCTAGATGGTTAGTGTTTTTATGTTGGTTATTTATAGAACAAATGTAAAAACCTTTTTATTCTAGTTAATAAATAACTAATATTAGAACCGTAACGTTAAAATAGTTTTTTATACCGGTGATTAATTTTTTATCATATTTGATATTACAAGATTATGTGTATAATGTATTTTTATTATTTTATATTTTATTTTCACTTATTTAATGTGGATTTAAATTTGATAGACATAATAAATTCATTGATTAATTATCATTTCAACAGTATGATATTTGTAAGATATTTCTTCTTAACTTCCACTCCATTGAGACATTTTTGTTAATATACCCCTATTTATATTTATGTGGTGTATATGTTTTCCCTTTGAGTTATTTAACATGAATATCTATTTATATATGATGATTAATGATTCATTTCAAGTTACTATTTCAAGGTGAATGTTTAAAATAATATCAAATATTATTTCTCTTCTTGATCAGGTATATTTTTCTTTCATATCCATAATTTTCAAAATTGTTTATGGAAATACTTTTTATTTACAAAAATGATTTGTAAATGATATTTTAGTATATACTTGAATTTTTACATGGTACGAAAAGAATATTTCAAATTTTTTTCTTAAAAGGGTTAATTTCAAATTTTATTTACAAAAAGTCAAAAAGATTGTTTTTTTGACTTATATGATGTCAATAGCCCTTCCTACCGCCATAACCATTTTACACTCATTATATTATTATACATGTTTTCAATGATTTTAGAAATAATAATCTTTAATGAAATTTTAATTTAAATATTTCATTTCAATTATAAACAATTCTTTTAAAGAATCAATTTTATTATAAAATCAACTTTTTTAAGGGTCATCACTCATCTCTTTATTAATCTCATGGACATTAATTATATATTGAAGAAATCAATTTCTTGTGATCATCAGACTTTATAATTAACTTGATTATCCAAATTAATTGTATCATGGATATTCTTATTTCCTGAACTATATACCATTTCTACATGTACCATTTTTTGAAGTTTATTTTATTGACTGTAGAAATTTTGATAATCCTTATTATTAACTTGTTACAAAAATTCATTGATAAGGAATAGTTTTTTATTAATTTAAGTTGATCATTAAACATATAAGGAATGAATTTGACATGCAATGATGGGTAAGGCTCAAAATTATATAGCCCCTCAATGTGTTGACAAGTCTCATGACACAAATGAGTAAGATTGAAATAAATGAGTTTCATGTGTATGCATATCCATCCATTAAATTGTATTGGAATAAGTATTTGACAATATATATATCATGATGTCTAAAATCATGAAGTCTAATATTGAGAATTCCCCTCAAATATAATTTAGTTGTTATTATCTGTGATATTAATGCGTTGATATTATCTATGGATGAATTTTGTACTCATGTTATTGATTAAATGACATGTTTTTCAGTTATTTACCTTACCATGTTTATTATTACTTATTCACTCTTGATAGAATCCAATGTACCTAAACCTTATTGAGTGTTTAATATCACCCTATATTTTTTTCAGTTTCCCTAGGATATGAGGAATATTTGAATGAGTTCAAGGAATCATAATAATTTCTCTATCTATTTTTTATATTTTATTTACAATATAAAATGAGAAGAATGTGTGTATCTGGTTATTTAATCCTACTAAACTATTCAGTCCTTTAGGATGCAATTTCCTGTATCTTATACCAATGTAATAAAAAGACACTAGATCTAGTTTACTAGATAGGGTTTCATTCAATCTAGTAAAAAACTTGGGGTTCGGGATACATATGGTTTACAAGGTTTCTCCTATTTAAAGGTTTTCATAGAAGTGAAAATTGAAAATAAAAAAACCTTATTTGAGGTCATGATGTGAATAAATATTTTGGTATAGGTAAAAGAATATATACTGATGAATTTCAGAGATATAGTTTCATGTTTTAATTGAAATAATATTTTTTGTAAAATCAAGATTTATAATCATGGAAAGGTGGAGGTTATGGAGGATCAACACCATATTAGGCCATTGAACTCATATATTGAAATGGGAAGGGACTTGGAAACCCTCAAATAGCTCAATTACTCTATAATTGGAGTAGTACAAATATCCCTAAAAAGGATTTTAAGTCAGAAACTATGTTAGGTTGTAAGTACATAAATATTCTTAAAAATAAGGTTTGATTGCATAATACCTTTTTGTGTGAATAATTGGTTTTTCATGTTCCTGGATTATATTATTGAATGAAGAAGTTAATATCCTAGTTAGATAATATTCTCAAAATCATATTGTGTGTTCTAATTGATGGGATTATAATTTCAAATTGTTTTTTTGTTCAGATGTATGGGTAGACAAAATGTTGTGATAAATAAAATACTTGTAAATTAATAAGGGTTAAGGATGGGTTTATCAGTCTTTTGCTTGTGGGTGGCGATGTTAATGAAATTATTTATGAGGATGAAAATAAATGGGGGTTGTTATAATGTCATGCCCAAGGTCTATTGAAAGCATATCATTTCCATGAACTATATTTTTATGATTCTCAACTATTTTCGTCTATTTATTTAAAGGAATTAAAATATATTATGTAACAATACAAACAAGATATAGAATAAACTAGCAACTCTTTATTCTTTCATATTAAAACGTTCTAATAGAAGTACTTGAAACAAAGTAATACACATCATGGATAAATGAATCCATTAAAACTGTTAAAATTAAAAGGGGATAATAAATTAAAAATTAAAATATCATTAGATTTAACATCTCCCATAGACCACTATGGCCATTAAGGATCATCATTATTATTACAAAACAAACAATGATAAATAATACCATGAAAGGAGAATGAATGTTATGGAATATAAAATTAAAACTATGGACATGAGAAGTGTGAATGAAATAATTTTAGTGAGGTTATTTATATATGAAATAAATATGACCATAAATTTTAAATAATATTATTCATAATGAAATAACAATATGAAATAAAAATATTATATATATATATATATATATATATATATATGAGTTATGTATAAATATTAGTAAATTTATTATTCAAATATGATATGATGTATATATAAAATTAATATATATTTTTTAATATCAATGTAATAGGTAAATTAAATACTAGTATATAAATACTTAATTTTAAGGGTATTTGTTAAAACATATTTAGTATAAAATATAAGTTTTCAAAAAACTTTTTATTTAGTATAGAGTATTTTATCCTAATAAATTGAATTGAAAACTTTCAAAATATTATAATAAGTGAAATAATATATTAATATCATTTAAATTATAAATTGATATGAAATAATTATAAGAACACATAATGATTAAAAACAATATTTTGATTAAAAATAACTTATCCTTATATTTTTAATTATTGTTCTAAATCCAAATATATAATTTTTATAATTTTTGTTAGATAAAATGAAGATGAAAATTAAATTTATAATGTCAAAATTATCTTCGGGTGATTTTTTTCTGAAACATTTAATTTTTATGTGAATAGTGAAATATACCATTTTTACTAATAGTGAATCTTTTATGCCATTATTAGTATATAAGTAAGTAAATTTATTAAAACCTTTTTTTGTAAAAATATGTATTTTTAATTGAAATTTTAAATATTAAACTATTTATTATTATTTTTTAAACCGATGATTGATATTTTAAAACACAAGTAATATTTTTCGTCAAAAACTGTTTGAATGCATTTTACATTTATTATACTAAGATTATTTTTAAAAAAATTTAGAAATTGAATCATAAAAAATGGATTTGAAATTTATTATCATTATTTCCAAATTATAAAATAAGGACCACATTATGTTTAGGCTTAAATATTTAGTTCCCTTAGGTAAAAACTAATTACTGTGGTAAAAGATAAAATATTAAAAGTAATAAATTAAGGGGTTAAGGGATTGATACATGTTTTCAAAATGTATTAAAAAAATAGTTTAGGATTTATCATCATTATATATTTTCCACCCCATAATTTCATAAAATTAGGAGCCACATTCTTTGATAGAGACTTACCATTATTCAAATTTTTTGAATATTTACAAAAAATCTTATCCCTTTTTACTTGTAAAAGGGTATCTACTCTCTTCACTCCCCTCACAAAAAAACCCTATATGTTCATATAAAAATCTATGAAATCCTCTCTTAAAAATTCATAACTACCTTAAATAGGTTATTGTCTTCTCAAAAGACCACCCCTCAAATGTTTGACCACCTTCACAAATACGATAATCTAAGGAGTGAGGTATATGTTCCTGACCTCTCTTTTTCATTTCAATTTCATTTTGTGCACTACCTCTCATAAAAATTTAATTAAAAAATATCATAAATATAACATCAATATCACTATTATACTTAAATTATATTATAATGATGGTACAAGCACTAACCACATTTTCCATTTTTCCATTAAGAAAAATGATTACGTGAAACATGCGTATGTACGGACTATAGTCTCCATGAATAAAAGTGTTTGTTTTATTTCACCACCTAACCTGTATGGTATAAAATTTTAATATACTATTTAATAATGATATTTATAAGTTATATATTATTATTTAATAATAAACCATATTATTTATTTATCTCATTCCTGAAAAAAATCAGCATCCATGCATAAATGTGGACTACTGTTTCCAGGTTATGATGCATTAGCTTCTTCAAAACATCTTATAATATATGAATATAAGAATGGTTTTAATGGATAAATATTATTTTTATGATTTTAATAAGGTTATGATGATAAAAAATGAATAACCACTTAATTTTATGAGGGATAAATAAACATCATAAAATTAACCATCTTAAACAAGTGAACTAAGAGGAAAAATACTATTCATTCTATGTAATTGTTTCTTGTCCCTAAATTATTCCATTAATTATTTCTAATTATAATATATGAAACTAATAAATACTAAATTATATCATTATTTTATTGGTATAATAATATATCTATTAAATCGCCTCATAATTATCCTATAATAATGTTATGTTCATGTTTGGGTTAGTTAGACCACGTACATGAATAATGATATTAAATTATATCCTGGATAATTATAAAAAATAATTAATGGTTTAATATGATATAAATATTTAGATAAATATTTGTTATTTTTTATTTAAGGGTTGTACAAATATCTTATTCAATAACTAAGAAAACAACCTTCATGGGTTAAAAGTCACCAAAATATGATTGTTGTCGATTTCATCTTATAGGATATTGACTAAATAACTCAAGATAAGAAATTAAAAATTATCAAATAATTATAAATAATAACTTATAGTAAAATTAATTGATTTTTAATGATTATAATTTTAATAATAATGAATATCAATATCACTCATATGAAACCAATACAAAAGAGTATAATTGTAAACACCCGATGAGGGAAAATAGGTAAAAACTAACTTATATATATATATATTGTAAATAGAGATTAAAAATGGTTATATTTATGAATTATATTTTTTTATGTAATTAATTAAATAATTTAATTATTAAAGATGTTTAGTGCAAGTGCTAAATGAATCATGACCAAGGTAAGAGTTTTCATCTCAAATTACTCTATATGAGACATGTTTTGTATTATGAACCGAATTTTTTTATCTGGTGTATGTGATTCCTATTTAAGTTATTATATCATTAAATAAATCTTATTCATGTCAATTTAATTTCAATTAGTTGTTCTTTATTTAAATATGTTTTCAATTAAATCCCCCAAAGGTTTAAGGTTTTTCTTAGTCTTAATTCCGATTCTCTGATACATGTAACATTTTTTGAACCATATTCCCTTTTTTATTGATTCAAAATCCCATGAATGTTTTACAATTTATTTATTTTGAATTAATGATATATACTACTCCAAATCAATTTATTTTTGTCTAATTTCTATGACTCTTGTGTTATCCCAATTGTAAGGGTTTCTATCCCAAATCACCCTTCATCGATACGGGTTTTCATATTACCCAACACTATTTTTTTGTATAACTACAACCCCTTATCTTATAAAATATTTTTTATCTAATAAACATAACTTTTATACCTTCTCATCATGGATATAGATTACGATTGTTATCTTCCCTAAAATATTAGTTTTTTTCATAACACAATTTTATTTCATAAGTTATAATGTTTCTCCTTGAGCATAATATTTTATTTCATATGGTATACCATATTTCTATATTGAGATATCAATTGTGATTTATATATTCCTTATTGATGATTTCAATTCCTTCTTGAAAAAAAAATATGTTAATAATAATTCTCATCCCCTTTAACGATGGATTCCCCTCCTTATCCAGAATTCCCATTCTAAAAAATGATCTCCTTTTTAATTAGAAACCTAATTTTGTGTTATCTTATGTGAACATAATATTTCCATTATCCTCTTTTCAAAATAATGTTTTATCATGATTTTTATAATTCATGATTTCAACAAAGGTATTTCAATATATCGAAAATGATCTTACTTTCAAAATTAAATATTTTTTCTTTGGATTTTATTATCCTTTTTATCTCAAGGGGGATATTTAATAAAACTTTATTATGTATGAAACACCCTATAAAATATTTTATAATAATAAACTTTTTTTGGATTTAAATTTTTATCGATAGATGTGATATACGTGGTAATTTATATGATAAATTTTAAAATATAACGTGAAATCCATTATTATTCATGAATTTTAATGATGTGGTGATTAGATGCATTCTTGTATTGCACATTTATGGTTTATCTTTATGTGATGTTTGTAACCTATATAGACCTAAAATACATTGGGTAAATCTTTACATATCATGGAATAATGGTGAAATGAGTAGTGATGCTCGATCCAAAATGGGAAATTGGTTTCGATTCCTTCTATGCTATGAGAAATAATTCATGATGCCTGATACAATATGAGAAATATTTTTCGATACCATGTATGAAGTGAAATAAAGGATTCAATGTTCAATCCACAATATTAAACATGTTTTTATTCCTAATACATTATGGGAAACATGTGGCAATGCCTGATCCATAATGTAGAGTTTTTATTCTTATGTTAGTGATAGACTATTTTGATATGTGACTATGCTATTCCATTGAATCATGATTCATGTGTCATGTTGTAAAAAATATTTATTCCATGTTATATGATTTATCATATAGGGTTACATGTTCTCATATTATGAAATATGAATTTTTTTATGATTTATTGTTATTTTAATCATATATTCCACTCTGGTTTATATTTTCTTATATAATTATGTTATCACCCTAGGTAACATGTTGATAAGTTTATTATTACATTACTAAAAATTTTATATTTCCCATTTATTGTGTTTACATTTTATTGGTCACGGGGATGACTTTAACTTGTGAGACATATAGTAGAAGATATAGTATGATGAAATTATGGGGAAATGTTCACAAGCATTGTAAAATAAATCGCTTATGTAGCTAGTATTAGAAGAAACTAAATAACCTGATTCTCCAGTAATATCATTACATATTTTAAATTATTAATTAGGAAGTGATGTAAAATAAAGTCATGTTTATATTGGGGTTCCTTATTTAGTATCATAATAATGGTTTAGTTATTTTTAGATATTAGTATAGTTAACTTTGTTTTTAGGGTTATATATACTTAGTAAAAACCCTAAATATGATTCTAAGTATAGGATGATATCATAAAGTATTATTAATTTATTTTGTTGATGATTTTCATAGAGAAAAATCCATATATGGATGTTGGAAAGTTGATGTAGTTGTGATATCTGTGCATCTAGGGGTAATCACCCTGAAGAGGGTTTATTATTTACTCGATCATCACTCTGATGCTTGATGAGTGAGCCTAAGACTACACACCATGATTAAGATTCATAAAGGATACACTTTTCCTGGTTATATTATATTTATTAAGAACAATGAAATATTTATTTCCTAGTTTCATTAAGGGAATAGGATGATAGGTATAAAATAACCCAACTTAAAGTAACCTAAATTAAATTAATATTGATATAGGTTGAACTAATGGAATTACATGATAAAATAATGATGTAAAAGGATAAAAGGTTTTAAGGTAGAATCCATTTTTTTTATTGATTATGATAATACCCTATTATGTTAAATAGTCATCACTCACGTTATCTCTTTTGGTTTTAGAAATGGTTGAAGTTAGGAGGAACCATGTAAATAATAGTCATGGTAGAAAAAGAAGTAATTATCTTAATAGGAAACAAAATTTGATAAAAACTAGTGTTTAAAATATTCTCTCTATACTCACAGAACTATCTCAAGTTATGATAAAAAACTTCTGTCTTTCTGAACATCTGAAGCCACCAAAGAAATGAAGGATGGGGTTTTATATAAGATCAGGTAATTATGACGATGAAGGAAAGAAGATTAAATTTCATTAATGTTAAAAATTTGGGAAGAGACACATAGGGAATATCTCAATGTAACTATAATATGTTTTATATTTTGTAAAGGATGAAATAATTTGACAATTTTAGTTAACATGATAGAGAAAAATAATGTTTTTTCTAAGTATCCACTAATAGTTCAATGTTTTGGATGTGAGGAATTCGGGAACTATGAAAACTAGTGCACTAATCCAGGGGATTAAGATGAAAATTGATTCCAACAACCTTATGAACCATTAGATCAAGGATAATCCTATGTAATAAATCCTATTGAATTGAATAGTGAGAATTCAGTGGTTCTTTTTACACTAATTTTCCAATTTATATTTGAGGATATCTTACGTCGTGTATGTTTTTACCAACTATTAGCCGTTAAAATAAAAAAAACCTACTTTTATGATTATTGTATCTGAGGTATATGAATCTTTATTAAGCTTTGAAGTATTATGATTCATGAAAGTCATATTATCCTTCCTTTATATAAATTTAACGAGATTTTTAAAATTGATTTTTTCTCTCTACATAGAAGAAGAATTATCCAGAGTAATTAAAAACATATTTAATATTAATCTATGATATTATATCAGTAAAATGATGATAATAAACACCCTATACATAAATTATGTAATTTTGGTCTTGATACTGAATAACAATAGACAATTTTCCTAAATAGATATAAAAAACACAATATTAGGGATAAGCCTATTCTAAGGAATGCAAAAATGTTTCCCAAGTTTGTATGGTTGATAACTCTCTAGAAATTATATCCAAAGTCATGTATATAGTTTATGTTTCCTTATATATTTCTATTAGTATGTGATAATTACAATTAGAAGGGAACGATTTATTTAAGGGGGAGAATGTAAAGCACTAGGTTTTTAGGAATCATATTATTTTCATAAATAATATGTTAATAATTATAAACTACATAATAAATTTATTTAAAATAATTGAAATTGATTAGGAAAAAAGTCATATAAGATATGGATTGAAATAAAAAATTTATTCTTTTAGAATAAAACATTAATCAAAATCACATGAAACTAAGTATTCCACATCATGGATGATTATATCTATTAAAACCACAAAAATTAAACTGGGACAATAAACTGAAGAGAATAATATATTTTAAACTTGAATCTCTAATGGAAAACCCTCTATTTTAAGAATCACCATTAGTTTAACAAACCCGATGATGATAAATAATACCACGAAAGGAGAAATCATGTTGTGATATCTAAAATGAAAACTAAGAAAATGATATGTGTGACTGGAATAAGTTTAGTATGGTTATATATATAGGAATAAAATATAGACATAGGAAATATGGTTATTACAAACATGGTTATTTCTTATATAGTCATTGTAGATATGATTATTAGACATATATCCAATTGGTATACTGATGTTTTGTATTTTTCAATAGTAAATATAAAATAATATAACTCATAATGAAATAAAAATATGATATTAAAATATTATATATATATATATATTTATAAAATTCGTATAAATACAAATATTAATATTATTAAAATATTATAAAATGTATTTATAAAATTAAAATAAATATTTTAATATTAATTCAGTATTAAAATTAAATTTAAAATATAAATAACTTTTTAATGGTATTTGTTAAAAAATATTTAGTATAAATTCAATATTTTTTTTCAAAGAACCATTTTCTTTAGTATTGTATATGTTATCCTAATATATTAAATCGAAATTTTTTAAAATAATATTATTTATGAAATAATATATTAAAATTATAAAAATTATAAATTGATATGAAATAATTATAATAACACATATTGTTTTAAATGAATATTTTTAATAAAATAATTTAATCCCTATATTTTTTATTTTTTATATAAATATAAATATATAATTTTTAGAATTTTAATGAGATAAAATGAATATAATTTTATAATTTATAATTTAAAAATTATCTTAGGGAGAAATTTTATGATTTTTCAAAAATATTTTATGTTTAGATGAATAGTTAAATATAGTGTTTTTAATATTACTGTGACTTTTATGTCATTATCAGTATATAAGAATGGATTAAAAATTTATGAAAAAAAATTATTGAAAAAATTTATATCTTATAATATAAATTAATTATTTTCAATTATTTATTATAGTTTAAAACCCTGGATTGATATTTTAGAACAGAAGTAATAATTTTATCAAATATTGCTTTAATACATTGTACATTCATTATATTAAAAGTTAATTTTAAAACATTAATAAATTTAATTATAAAAAAATGGATTAAAAATTTATAATAATTAGGTACAATTTATCTAATAAGATTCACTTTATTTTTAAGCATAAAGATTAAGTTTCCTAATTTAAAAACTAGTTACCGTGATAAAATCTAAAATGGAAAAAATAATAATTCTATGAGTAAAAGGATCAATAAACGTTTAAAAAATATGTAAAAAAATTTCATGAGTCATTATCAACCATATATCTTCTTCACAACCTTATTTCTCTAATTTTATAACACCATTCCTTGAAATTGAAATCCTTTTCTTTAAAAGTTTTGGGTATTTACAAAAATGTCCTCCCCTTTCACTTATAAAATGAGATATCCTCTCATCACTTACCCCCTAACCAAAAGACCATATTTTTGGGCCAAAATCTTCCAAAAAATATCCTAAAAATTCATATCAACTTGACATATGTTCTTGTATTCTCAAAAACCACCCCTCAAAGGGTAAACCCCCTTTGCAAAGGAGATAATCCAAGAAGTTAGGTATAAGTTCCTAACATCTCTTTCTGATTTCTATTTATTTTTGTGTGCTCATTATTATTCAAATTTTATTAAACCATATTAAAATAATATAAAAATTATCCTTATTATATTGTTATATTATTATAAAGATGGTACAAGAATCAACAACCTTTTCTCTTTTCTATTATGGTAAATGAAAATGTGAATCCTTCATATGTGTGGAATACTTCATCAATGAATAAATGATTTCATTTTTATTCATTGCATTAAATTTATGGTAAAATACAGTATTTAATATTTTATTATTATATTTATAACTTATTTTTGATTATTTAATACTAATCCATTTTACTTCTTTATCTCATTCCTTGAAAAATGAAATCATTCTCCATGCATACGTGTAGACTACCCCCACCATGGCATGATGCATTCGGTTTTTCAATACCTCCTTTCATAGATAGATATACGAACAGGTTTAAAATATAAATATTATTTATATGACATGAATAATATTTCCTAATAAAAATTTAATAAATAATTAATTTTATTAGTGATAAATAAACATTATAAAATGAACTGTCTTAAACAAGAAACATAAGTGGAAAAAAAAATTATTCATACTATGTCATTTTTTCTTATAGAAACATAATTATTTTAATTATATGAAATTATGATATATCACACTAATAAAAAATAATTTTTATCGTTATTTTATTTTTAAATTGATATTTTATCTAAATCACCTCATACTTTTCAATTAGTTATGGAATACTCATGTTTGGGCCAGTTTGACCAATTGCTTGAATAATGATATAGAATTATATCATGGATGATTATGAAAATAATAATTAATGGAATAATATGTTATAAATATATAAATAAAAAATATAATTAGTTTAATAAGGGTTATATTAATATCTCATTTAATAACCAAAAAATAACCTTAGTAGGTTAAAAAGGACTAAAATATGCTTGTTGTCATTTTCATATTCAATGATAAAGACTAAATAACTAATGAAAGAAGATCTCATATTCATAAATAATTATAAATAATCTTTTATGGTAACATTAATGTTATTTTAATTATTAAATTTGTAAAAAAATGAATCATAATCAAGGTAAGGATTTTCATCTCAAATTCCTCTCTTTGAGACATATTTTTCCTTATGAATCTAATTTCATTTATGTGGTGTATATGAATACTAATTGATATATTATATCATGAAATGAATTTTATTCATGGTAATTAAATGTCAATTTAAATCTATCCATTTTAAGATATTTTGAATTTAATGCCCTTTAAATTCTAATGGGTTTTATTATCGTCAATTATGATTTTTTTGAAAATTGTAACACTTTATGCACCATATTTTTTTATGGTATTAAATTGATTCAACATACCAGTAATTTTCTATATTTTATTTATTTTTAATTACTTGTATATAATGATCCAAATCAGATTATTTTTTCCAAATGATTTTTGACTCAAGTATGAGGCCAATTGTAAGGGTTTTTATCTCAAAACCCCTTTATTAAGGATTTGTTTATATTAAAAACATATTATTTTTATGGATTAAAGAATTCCCATTCACTTATAATATATTATTTTTTGGATATTAGAAAATTCACTTTTAGTCATGATCTTCCTTTATTTAGACTATAATTGACATATTCCGTAAAATATATGGTTTTTTATAACTCAATATGATTTCTTAAGTTATAATGCTTCTCATTGAGATTAATCATTCATTTCATATGGTATAACATATTTCTATCTTGGTAGAACAATTTTGATTCAAATATTCATTATTAATGAGTTAAATTATTCTTGAAAATGAAACTATGATATGAATAATTCCCATCCTCTTGAATGATGGTTTCCCATCCTTTTCAATAATTTATATTCCCACCCATATTATCCTTTCTAATTATAAACCTAATAACATGTTATCTCAAGAGAAATTCATATTTATCTTCTGATATTTTCAAAATAAATTTTTTTCATACTTTTTTGATGTATAATTTTAACAAATATATTTCAACATATTGAAAATTTGATTCCTTTTAAAATAAAATGTTTCATATTTGGCATAAAATTAACTCTTTATCACATGGGAGATATTTTCTATGAAGTTATTCTCTATGAACCAAATTCAAATTTTTTTTATGAATTTCTTATTTTATGTGATTGAAATTGTTATCGATTGATTTAGTTTTTGTATTTGTTTATGTGATAACTTTTAAAATGTTATACAGAACCCATTATTATTCATGAGTTTTAATAATGTGATGATTAAATGTTTTCTTATGGAACACATTTATGTTTAATTATTAAGTGATTGGTGGGACCTATATATCCCTTCAATTTATTTGTTAAATATTTACATGTCATGTGATAATGGTGAAATGAGTAGTGATTCTTGATCCAAAATGGTAAATAGGTTGTGATGTCTGATCCTCATTGAGAAATATATTATGATGTCTGATTTTCAATGGGAAATAGGTTGTGATGTCTGATCTTCTATGGGAAATAGGTTGTGATTCCCAATACCCTCTAGGAAATAGGTGGTTATTCCTGATCCACAATATTGAGATTCTATTCTTATATTAGCTCTACTCTATTTTGACATGTGAATATGTGTAATGGTCCGAACAACTTTGATCCATTCCTTTGCGAACATCAGGTGTCATAGGTGTTCGGAGTTGTCAAGGTTATATATCCCATAAACTTTTCCATGTTTTTAGTTCTGTGAACATTGTCACTAGTAACCTTAGGTTAACAGTTCAATGGTGACCTTGTGGGAATAATGTCATTGGTAGCCTTAGGTGAATAGTGCAATGGTGACCTTGTGTGAACAGTGTTAGTGGTAACCTTAGGTGAACAGTGTAATGGGGACCTTGTGTTAATAGGGTCATCGGTAGCCTTATGTGAACAGTGGAATAGTAACCACTCGTTCCTTTTCCAAATTTCATGTTCATGAACAATGTTTCTAGAATGGTAAGGATCCAACGGTGACCTCTTTTCTTTTCAAAATATCAAGATCTTGAACAGTGTTTCCAGAATTGTGAGGTTCCTATGGTGACCTCTTTCTTTTTCGAAATTTTACGATCATGAACTGTGTTCCTAGAATGGTCAGGTTCCAATGGTGACTTCTTTCCTTTTATAAATTTCAAGTTCATGAACAGTGTTTCCAGAATGGTGAGGTTCCAACGGTAACCAATTTTCTTTTCAAAATTTTATGTACATGAATAGTGTTTCCAGAATGGTGAGGTTCCAACGGTGACCTCTTCTTTGGCCAAATTTCATGTTCATGAGTGCTATTTCCTGAATGGTGGGGCTCCAATAGTGAGGTTCATGAATAGTGTTTCTAGAATGGTGAGGTTCCAATAGTGATGTTCATGAACAATATTTCCATAACGGTAAGGTTCCAACAGTGAGGTTCCAATGGTGAGGTTCATAAATATTGTTTCCAGAGTGGTGAGGTTCTAACAGTGAGGTTTCAATGGTGAGGTTTAGGAACATTGTTTTTCCATTGAAAAATTTCAAGTATGTGGACAGTGTTTCTAGCTTCATGTAGTTTCACCCCATTGTCATTTGTATTGATGTAAAATTAATTAAAGCCTTGTTTTAAGGACACTATGGTCGACTCAAAGGTCATAACTCCAATATTAATTTCCCTAAGGCTCGAGGTGTTTTTACTTGGTCAAATCCCATGGGTTTAGGTGATCCTATTTTAATGGAAAAATCCATCTTATCTTTAACCGATTCTGTATTAAATATTTTAAAGGGATGAGAGACCTTCTTCCCTTGTGGTACCTTCTGGTTCCCAGGTTACAGATTCTTGAACCTTTCCTTCTTCCCATAGGAATAGTGTGATCGAACCATAATCCTTAGATCGTTTCCCCTTGAAATCTCATTCTGCCGCATGCATACCCCCTATTATAGAGCAAGAACCAAGTGTTGATCCATTATCGATATAAGGTATCCTTTATCATTGTTCATTTGGTTTCATATCTTTTTGTTTCTCTTTTCCCTCTTATGGTATGTGATCTCTATACTTCTAGTAGAGTTTTCTTGTGTTTCCTTCTGTGTGGTCATACCGCAATAATATCAAGTGGATACAGTTGTCATGGGAGGAGGAAATCATAATCTTTTGTGTGGATCATTCTCATATAAAGAATGAAAAGAACCATTTGAGGTATGGGATTCACTGATTCTCTTTTATTTTACATGAAAATGTATAGTTTTTATGTTTTATCCCACTTGATCACAATGGAATTGACATAACAAATATTTGAACCAGATAAATAAATTGATATAGATCATATGTTACTGCCTCTAGTTTTTCTATGTAGTTTGATATCTACTCTTTTTGTTTTTTATTTCTGTTCATGATGGAAATGGGTAACGAATGTAAAGCTATGATTAATTGATAATCGATTGGATAAATATAAAGAGGCATGTAAAATAATCTGGTTCTTCTTGTTGTAATTTTATGTTAATAAAATTATTCTATTAAGAATGTTTAATTACTTTTGATATCTTACCAGCTAGGTTTGATGAATTTGGAACCTACAAATAATAAATTGGTTAATCCAAGATGGATTAATGAACTAGTTGTTTGATAAAATATAATTTTTGTAGGGTTTTGAGTTACCCACATTCTTGTTTAAGGTCCACGATCCCAATTGATATGATGTTTATTTTCCTGCTGCTTGTGTTGTGATGTGATCATGGATGGCTATTGTGATATGTGCGGGCATGGAGGCCTATTGGTTGTTGCATCAGTTGATGCCTAGAGTGGCATGATGCACCAGCTTATGCATGTGGGTGTTGGGTTGGACACCGGAGATGACGAAATGGGTTATATGTGAATGTTTGCATCCTTGCTGATTCATATTGGTTGTTTATCTTCTTTACCTTCCCCACTCCTCAAGGCAGCAGGTCATTCATAAAATTCTTCCTAAAGGGTCGATGATGCGCGGGGTATTCCATGTGCTATCCGCATTTAGCTTCTCGAGGGAGGATGAGTCTACGCTCTTACTATAGGCAGAAAAGAATCAACGGGTAGTTCATCTACTCACCATGTTGATCCCCCAAGTGTTTAGTAGCATATAATGTTTTTCACAATGCTTGAGAATATGTGAAAGTAATGCGGTAAATAAATATGTGAATAAATGATGTTAACCCATGGTCTTGGAGCTCGCTGGTATGCAATGCTGAGGTTACAATTTTAAAAGGACAGTGGACTTTGGGTGTGATGCTAATGAAATATAATGTGAAAATTGAACATGGTTAATCAATTTTTGATGAATTAATCAACATCAAGTGAAACTGATAAAAATTGAATGAAGTAATGTAATAATGATCTTAAAATGGTTGTGTGCTAATCAGATACCTAGTCCAAGAAGTGGTAGCTGGGAGCCTGAGAGATGTTAGCTGTAGTTATGTCTACGACTTTTTTATGAACATAGTGTGGTTGTGAGCTATATTATATTAAGTACTTTTTCTGTTTTCAATATGATACCCCACCCCGTCAGTTTGGACAACTGACACCCCAGGGATTCTGAGCCCTGGGGGGGTGTTTTCCCCAACATTCTGGTGGGAGTATGGATAGTTGACTACCTGTTTTAGCCCCAATCTCTTCTCTTAGTAGTTACTTGTGCTGGTAGGCCCAATAGTTAGTTTTACCTGCATATGTGTGTTGAGGGTTGTAATGTCTTGTAGTAATTCAGACACATATATTCTGGATATACTACCCTATTGACTACTATAGGTGTAACATGTATATGTTGTGATGGATTGAGGATCCCTACTCATTGTATGGGCTATAATGCCTTGAGGTATAATACCCGACGTATGATCCATGTTATGCAAGATGTGGTGGATCCCAGAAACTACCTGGTTACTTTTCATACATGTATGTGGTGGTTTTGCTGCACGAGGTTCATATTGTGGTGCTTCCCCCTGGTTTCTATAGGCAAGCCTTTTTAAAGATAGATTCTTAAGAAGAGCAACATTGGGGAAAAATGAAAAATTAGTGGGGATGTATTAACAGGGTACCCTTGATATTATTTATTATATTATATACTCTTGTATGTGTTTCTTGGTGGGAGTATCCATGGTGAGGCTAGGAACATAGTATTCCCGTTTATGTGACAAGTTAGTTTCACTTGTTGTTCACTCTGATTTATCCTGATTTATTTACTTTTTCACAAGAGGTTTCAGGGAGGATCCTACGTAGTATACTATTATACTCATCCTATGTCTATATAAACTTTTTTTTCAGGTCACTTGTAGGATGTTGGAGATCAAGCTGGTTTCCACCAGCTTGGGGTTAGATGAGCTATCTGGGCTTCGTGGTTGCTATTGTTTCTAATTTTTTTTTGGGTATTTGCAGTTTTTCCCCTCTCATTTATAGTAGTTTTCCATGACCATACTTATTTTTACATGGGTTTTATTATATATTGATTCCTGAGTTGGAGTTGGTTGGTGTCTATCTTATCTATCATTTCCGCATGTGTTCACTTAGAGGGTACTTCCTCCAATTTATGTGTTTACTATACCCTCAGAACTAGTCACTAACCCGGGGCCTACTGGAGGTGGGACTCAGGGGTCACTATCTCTCTTCCCACATTTCATTCCAGTAGGGGTACACCTTGTGGGGAGGGGTTCATGAAAGAGTGGTATCAGAGGTCTGGTTGAGGGATAGGATGGAGTTTGGAGTTAGGCACAGGTGATGTTTCTTGGTTTGGTAGGGAAACAGGTTCAGTCATGTGTAGCATGTGATGTAAACACTGGAGATCAGCTGAGAAATAGGTGTTTAGGGCCCCATATTATCTGATGTATGGACCTTTACGTTTGCAATGGCTACTAAACATGGTGATACTAGTTGTAGGGAAGATACCTAGGAAAGGATAATGCATCATTCTTTTTTAAACCTGTGTTTGAATGGTTAGACCATGGGATTTTTTAAAATAAAATGAATAAAAGAAAAAATTTAATCAGTTAATGTTAAGACTTCCATATTCTATGTTTAGGAGTGCTAATGGTTTTTTTTACAGTTATGGATCTAGGTCGACATTGTTTCCAGGTTTTCACTGAATATGTCGAGCAATTTGCGCCAATATATCATCATATGATAGATGTTGAAGAAAATGACACTTGATGGATGAAAAACTTAGAGTTCCAGTACCAGAGTCTATAGAAGTGTGAGATCTCCGTTTCAGATTCATTAATAGAAGACTAATTTGAGGAGGTCGAGAAAGGCATCAATTCGATTTGTGCATAGGAGCCCTGGGTTTTCATGGTTGTGATTATGATGTGTGGAGTAGAGAGGAAATGGTGGTTCTTGTTCCTCAGGCATGGGTGGAGTTCCGAGATATGTTTAGTGTCGATTTTTTATCTTCGACCGCAAAGGTGTCCAGTCACAAGGAGCTTCATACCCTTTGACAGGGGATCCTTAGTGTGCGAGAGTTTGGAATCCATATCAAGAACCTTTTACGATATGTTTCGGACCTGTTTCCAGATGAGGAGTCTAGGGAGAGGCATTTTGAGGAGGCCTTGTATCCAGATATCCATTTCCAGTTCACCCCATTTATGATAAAGACATATCTTGAGGTGCTGGAAATGGAATAGGTCATTGAGAGACATTGTCTATAATTGAATCATCATGACAGGGGAGTCGTCATGATTCCAAATTAAGCAGAGCATGGTCCTGGGTTCCCGGTTATCTGGGTAGAAGAGTTTCTGTTTAGTCGGGGGTAGATCCCAGCCCTCAGCATCTCGTTTCTCTATGGGTAGCACCTCTCATGCCTATGACAAGGGATCAAGATCTTATTTTTCTTGTGGTGGTTGAGGTCATAAGCAATGAGAGTTCCCAACCTTTTAGAGCAGCCATTGTGCACCAGGTGTTCTGCCTTAGCTTCGTCTATTGAGGTAGTTCTATCCAAGGCCGCAATAGTAGGTTGCACTAGATTTAGATCAGCATAGGGTAGATGGGGAAGGTAGAGGGCAGCCCAGCGATGCTACCCGTCCTCAGAGAACAGATCACGGCAGTGGTGGTAGTAATCATCAGAGTCAAAGAGGTCGTGAGGGAGGTAGTAAACTGCTTCATGATTTATCATTTCCAGTACTAGGCGAGCTAGACGTTGTTCAAGGTACCCTTTTATTATTTTCTAAATTGGTGTATTCCTTGTTTGATTTAGGAGTGACACACTCTTTCATATCACATTCCCCAATCCATGCTTTTGTACTTGAGGTAGAGAGTCTTCCAATGCCATTGACGTTGACTACGTTGGTTGGAGGCCGAGTTGACTTGTTAGAAGTATGTAGAGATAGTGAGATAGTATTGGGGAATCACCACTCTTAGAGAGATTTTATATGTTTACAAATAAAACAATATGATGTCATCCTCAACATGGATTAGTTGTATTCTGTGTAGGCAATTGTGTATTTTTTCAGGAGGTGGTTTGTGTTCTTTGATGCAGATGCAGAGATCATGGTGTTCGTTGGCGAACGAGACCCTCAGATTGTTCATAGGCATGTTCCATCCTTATCATCAAAGACGAATTATATAATGCAGAGTTCTTTAGAGGCTCTGTAGTTGGAATTTTCTAGGGTCATAGAAGAGTACCCTGATGTCTTTCCAGAAGAGGTTGTAGCCTTACCCCCTCGACGAGAGATCAGTTTTGGGATCAAGCTATAACCAGGAGTGTATTTAAAATCTATGTCCATATATAGGATGGCCCCTTTAGAGTTACAAGAGCTATGTATACAGCTTGATGGTCTGTTACAGTGCAGGTCTGTTCGGCCAAGTGTGTCACCATGGGGTGCATCAGTTTTGTTCATGAAAAAGGCTGACAGCAGTTTTCGGTTGTGTGTTGATTATCATCTCTTAACCAAATTTACAATGAAGAATCACTCTCCTCTTCTATGGACTGTTGTTTTATTTTATCAACTGAAGGGTGGAAATTGGTTCTCAATGACCGATTTGCAGTCAGGATATCATCATATGCGTGTGAATGATGAGGATATCCCTAAGACTACTTCCCATTATCATCATGGGCATTATGATTTCAGTGTAATGTCATTCGCTGTGATGAATTCTCTAGCTGCGTTCATGGGATTCGTAACACCCCGGGTCTGGAAGCCACCCAGAGGCGCCCCGTGCCCGGTTGGTCACCAGGCCTCAAGTGCATTTCCCAGAACCCCATAGGTTGCCGACTAGCAGTGAGGGCCTTGGGTGTGATAGTTGGGAAAGTATACCCTCATTGGCAGAGTACACAGCAGAAGTACACAAATACATACAACATCGGAAGCAGTAAACATCCAACAACAATAGCAACATAAGATAGATAAATAAAGAACTGGGAGAGAAATATATGTAAATGATGCCTGATACATACATGTCTATGAAAACAGCCAAACAAGTCACAATTCTGAATACAATATGAAAATAAAGTAGAACAGAAAAAAACAGATGAGAAACTTATCAGCATTTCAAGCCTCATCTTGGTACCATGCTCTCTAGCTCTTGTGAAATCAAGAACACGAAGTAGAAGGGTGCTTTCCCTTATCTATACATGCTACTATATAATCTATTTGGTCCCAAAATCATGGCCCAAAAATGGTGTGAGACAAATTCCCAATAGGAAACCACCCAAAGATATGTGCCTAATAGTTAGTGAATATATGGCAGGTAAAATTACAGAAAGTAGTAAACATGAATGTACTAAACAACATGCAATCCATAGTTTCTAGAATATAATTTACAATCAAGTAAGCAGTCACGCAAGAAAGAAGAAAAAACAAGTAACTTCTAGGTTATTCTCACGGAATAACACATATGGTTCAACCTACAAGTAATAGCAATCCTATGGGAGGCACACACAGTCTAACCCCTCTGGATCAGTTAAAGAATAGACTCTATGAGTAATAACTCACTGTCAATCTCCCCTATAGTCTCTTAACTTACTAAAGGCGCTCTAGGGAAGCACTCAACGTCTAATTCACCATGTGGCCCACATTGAGTAACTATAGTCTCTCTAAGGAAGCACTCAACGTCAGATCCCCTTGTGGTCTCGCATCGTAAAATAAAGACACTCTGGAGGAGCCCTTATGTCCATTCTCCCTATGGTCTACTACACTAGGTTCTCATAGCCTTGTGTAAAAATCAACTAGTATAACATAATGTAACAGCCAAAGTAAACCTCAAGAACTACTTGGATAACCTTCTATATCATTTTATCTTGTAAGAATAGTTATACCACCCTACAACTAGGCATAGAACTGGCAATAGCCTAATAGGGAAAAATAAACCAAAGAGTCATGAATAGGAAAACATTCATAGGCAATGCGTCCAAATCACAATAAGTTACCCTATTCAAAAACAACAACCTCTACTCAAGCATATAAGAAAAGATGAAAAACAACAAGGGATAAATAGGAAACACACAGTACCCCGTTCAAGCGTATTGGTGGAATATGAACAAATAATCAAAGTCTTTCTACAGATACGCACAAACCACCTACCTTGACGTTACGAGATTGATATACTCGAACCTCAAAGCTTGAATCTCCATAGAATGTCATAGATCAACGAAAACATCCAAAACGTTCAACCCATGATAAATTAATAAAGATGATTAATTGGGAAATGAAGCTCTAGGAGAAGGAAGAGCATACTACTGCGGTTCCAACGCAATCGACGATGGTCAATTCGGAGAACGTACGGAGGATCAGGGGTTCGCCGAAGATCAGCGGCCATACGGATGCTCTCGGTGAATGAAACTGGAGAAGAAGATGTTTCTGGGGATAAGACACGACCCCTGTGAGTTTAGTGAAAACATATAAGTACACAGCATGTACTTTTAGAGTACACATCGTGTACATGGCTTTTCCGAACTCCACCTTAGGCGGGCTCCATGTCACCCTTACATGGATGTGTGTGTGTCCATGATACAGTCAGCACAAGGCCTCGAGCAGCAACAAAGTACATGTCGTGTACTCAGAAAGTACATGGAGTGTACTTTAAAAATTTCCAGAATCTCATCTTTTCTCAAAAACTCTAGACGATGGAAAAACATAACTGAAAAGAAGGTCAGGGTTCTCACAAACTTCCCCCCTTAAATAAATTCATCCCCTTATTTCCCTACTGTGGCGTATAAGAAGAAACCTCGAACAGCTCCGGCCACTGCGATCATACATCGGCTTCCCTCTCCCATGTCTCGTCCTATGCCCACACATGCTACAATAGCACCCATACCAGAGGGACAGACCTGCCACAGAGAACCTTCGTACCATGATCAAGAATCCAGATAGGATGCTCCTCAAATGATGCATCCACTTTGACCTCAACCTCATCAGGTAGAAAGACATGAGAAGGGTCTAAAAGTAACATAAGAGCTGAGAAACATGGAAGACGTTGTTCATAGCCCGATACCTCTAAGGTTACTACAGTCGATAGGCAACAGGCCCCACTCTATCCAACACCTCAAACGGCCCAGAATACTGTGGTGAATGCTTACCCTATCTCTGAATACTCTTGTGTCCCATCTTTAGTGCGACAAGCAGTAAAACCCGATCCCCAACCACAAACTCTAGAGGATGTCTCCGATGATCTGCATACGACTTTTGTCAAGACTGCGCTGCAGCCATCCTCTTCTAAATCAACTCTATCTACTCCGAGGTCTCCTGAACAAGACGGGGTCCCAGAAAAGATACCTCTCCCGCCTCCAACCAGCATAAAGGTGATTTGCATGGCCTACCATATAGAGCCTCTTAAGGTTTCCATCTGAATAGTCACCTAAAAATATTGTTGTAGGTAAACTCCACAAGAGGTATATGCTTCTCCCAAGAAACTCCAAAGTATAGAATGAAATCTCGGATCATATCCTCAAGCACCTAAATTGTACGCTCATACTGGCCATCTATCTAGGGATGGTATGCTATACTCAAATGTAATTGTGTTCCAAAAGCCTTCTGAAACCCCTTACAGAACTGAGAAGTAAAGCATACATCCCTATCTGAAACGATGGAGTGATGAAATACATGAAGACATATAATCTCATAGATGTAAAACCATCCCATCTCATCAACACTGATGGTATCCTTGATTGTTAATAAGTGAGAAACCTTTGTGAGTCTGTCAATGACAACCCATACTACGTCATTCCCTCGAGGAGATCTCAGAAAACCAATCAGAAAGTCTATCACGACTTCATTCCACTTCCACTCGGTAATGGGTAACTACTGTAAAAGACCTTTTGGTTGCTGATCTTCCACCTTCACCTGCTGACAAGTGGAACATCTCATGAAAAAACCAGAAAAATCTCTCTTCACACCTAGCCACCAATACTAGTGTTGTAGATCACGATACATTTTGGTGACGCCAGGATGAACTGCCCAAACTAAGGTATGAAAGTCCCATATCAGCTCCTCACATATAAATGATGGCACCCATACATGTCCCTCGAAACGCAAGATCTCATCCTCACCTACTGTCCATCCAAGAATAGGGTCCTCTACTGACACAATTTTTCGTAAGACTAGGCCTTCAGAATCTAATTGCTTCCTTATTCACATTCGATCAAGAAGTGTATACGTAATAGCTACAGAATATAGGAAAGTTTGTCCCTATCTGTCATGGACCTCCAAATGAATCTCATAGAACAGAGCCATAAGCTGCCACTCATTGCTGGCCTCTTAAACTGCCTGTATCTAAGTCCTTCTTCTCAATGCATCAGCCATTGCATTTCCCTTTACCAGTGTATAGGCATGCTCAAAGTCAAAATACTAAAGATACCCAACCCACCTAAGATGTCTCAGATTCAGATCACGTTGGGTAAAGATGTACATCAGACTCTTGTGGTTGGTGAAAACCACAAAGTGTACTCCCAGAATATAATGTCTCCTACAATGTAAGGAATGAACAAATACCGCCAGCTCGAGATTGTGTGTCGAGTAGTTTCTCTAAAGTGTCCTGAACTGCTGATACCCATACGCAACGACACCATCTCCCTACATAAGTATAGCTCCCAACCCGATACCTGAAGCATCATAGTATACAATCTATCTCTTTCTCGGCCCTGGAAAGACTAGTATTAGTGCTAAAGTCAACCTCCCTTTCAGCTCTTGAATGGATGAAACAAAAGAATCTGACCATAAGAACTTCAACACTTTCTTAGTCAGACCTGTCAATGGTGCTGCTAAGTGTGAAATGTCATGTATGAAGAATCTATAGTATCCAACCATCCCAAAAAAACCCCCACACGTCAAAGATGTTCATCAGATGCTCCAAAAAACAACTACTCTCATTTTCTCTGGGTCTACTGATACTCGTGCCTCTAAGATAACATGACACAAAAAGTGAATCTGATCCATCCAAAAGTGGCATTTCGAGAGCTTAGCATATAACTGATTCTCTCTCAGTGTTCTCCGAATGATCTCAAGATGTATGGAATGGTCGTGTTGAGTGTGAGAGTACACCAATATATCGTCCATGAAGACCACAACGAAGTAGTCTAAGTATGGATGGAACACTCGGTTCATCAGTTCCATGAAAACTGCAGGCATGTTCTTGAGTCCGAACGACAAAACCATATACTCGTATAGACCATACCTGCTCCAAAAGGCTGTAAGAGGTAAATATGGTGGTCTAACGTGAAACTGGTGATAACTTGACCTTAAATCGATGTTCAAGAACACCCGAGCTCCTCGATGGTGATCAAAGTGGTCATCAATCCTAGGAAAAGGATATCATTTCTTAACCGTCAACTGGTTCAACATTTGATAAGCCACACAAAGACTTAGGGTGTCATCTGCCTTCTTCACAAACAGGACAGGCGAGCCCCAAGGAGAATTACTGGGTCGGATGAAACCCTTTTTCTGTAACTCCTCCAACTGCTTCTTGTGCTCTTATAGCTCAGGTGTTGCCATCCTATAAGTAGGAATGGAAACCAGGGTCACTCCTGAAATGAGATCAATGGAAAAGTCTACATCACGCTCCAAAGGAAAACCCGAAATGTCCTCTAGAAAGACATCCATAAAACAATCCACCACTATAGGAAAGACTAACGGCGAAGTCTACTGGTCATCCAAATACAGACTGGAAATCTGAGCCGTAAATTCACCTAGCACATAATTCCTGGGTCCTTCACTACTCTCCTGGACATCCCACTTGCCACAATGAAGAAAAGATCCACCCTCTGGTGATATGGAACTCACACTATATTGATAATAGTCGATGAATGCATAGAAGGGAACCAACCAGTCCATACCAAGGATTAGATCATAGCCTGTCATCTCTAGGACAAAGAGGTCCCATAAGAAGTGACACCCCACAACCTCAAGAGGGTACTCTCTGTACTGATGTATGCTAGATATCCTTATTCCCAATGGTGTGTCTAGATTCAAACTATCAGTAAAGGAAAAGATACATAGACCAAGTCTCTCCACAATAGAAATAGAGATAAATATATTGGAATACCATGTATCGAAAAGATCAGAATATAAAAGAGAGACTACTAAGATCGTACCTCAAACTGTAGAGGGTCTGAGATCCTGCTTTGGTTGGGTCTGCTCCACTGCAAAATCCTGACCTATACCATGGCCCTACCCGACTACTCTGAGCTGATAAATCCTGCTGTCACTGATAGACTGGAGACTGACCACCCCGACCATGACCGCCGCCTTTGTCTGATCGGCCGGAAGAACTCTAGTTCCCAGACTGGTGAGAAATTGGTGGTGCCACTCCTGAACAAGGAGTCATAGAGGAACCCCTGTCACCAGCTGCTGGTGCGAAAACCGGAAGAAATCATTGAAGGTGTCCAATCTTTCCACCAGATCGACACTCCACTAGGTATCTCTGCCACTTTGGTCTCGTATGTTCGGCCCTTCCACACTGCTGTCATACCACCTGGATGCTTGAAGATACGTCTCGCCGCCTTGGATCACCGTGCGTGGACTCCCTACGGTGCTTCCAACTGCCAGCTGGTGAAGCACTATCCCTGGAAGCGGAACCGCACTAGATCTCAGCTCCAAAATCTCTCAGATTGTGCTCCGTAATTGGTTCCTAGTTGATGATTGATGTGATGGAAGTCATCCTGAAGATATTCACCTGTGAGCGGATCTCCTGTCTGAGGCCATCCTCAAACACGCTTCCCAAGAACAACCCATCCGTGATCTGGAGGGGTGTGAAACACTAAAGCTCTGTGAAATGAGAGGAATACTCAATGACAGAAAGAGTACCCTGCCCTAGGCTCATTAATTTCAAGGCTCGGTTGGCCCTCAGGGTATCCGGATAGATTTAGTCATAAAAGATGCACTGAAACTCCTCCCACACTATAACATGCTGATGAACTGCCTATGAGATCACATCCAACCACCTGTTGGACGATTCTCACAGCATGTAGGTAGTGATCTTTACCTTACATTCTGGAGGCTTCTCTAGATGCCCTAAGATCTTCATCATGAATTCTAGGCATGACTCTGCAGCCTGAGGTCCTCCTTCCCATGAGATAGTGGGAGGATGCTACTGCTGGAAAAATCATTTCAAGTCTATCATAGACATGGTAGAAGGTAGAGCTCCTTGGAATGTCTACATCATTCTTAAAAAACCTTCCCTAAACAGCGCATCAGCGCTTATAGCTAGTATCACTTCTAGTGCCATGGATGGCACAATAGGAGGATCTGTGGGAAGTCCATAGTTGGCCATATCCGGTGTATGATCACCGCCTGGAAACTGTCATGCAACCGGAGGATGTATCGTTGCCATGACTCTGCAAGTTAAAACGTACATCATAGATCAACATTACTAGGGACTGAAAACTAAGAGCGTAATAAGAGAACAAGGAAAAGAATGCATTCAAAAAAAATTACCAAAATTGACTACACGACATTTATAAAGACTACATAGAGTGTTTCATTATGTCATTTACATGGGCATGTACTTCTACCTAAACTGGTCATGTAACACCCCAAATACACAACGTATTGTCCCAACCCATGGCATGTACGTTAATTCTCTTCACTACCCGAGTCCTTCTAAACGGTTAAGCCACACAGCTCTCCCGAGATAGAACAACACGACGTGTTCAAAGTATATACAGTGTGTACTTAACAAGCTTCACCCGACCCTTGTTGTTACTGACACAACATGTGTGCCCAAATCACACTACATGGCGTGTTCTAGAAGTACACGTCTTGTATGAGAAAGGATAACACTGACCCGTGTTGTTCATGACATGGCCGGGTACCTAGATCAAACTACACATCTTTTAAAAATCAGATACTATGTGTATGTGAAAAGATAACATGACCTGTGTTTTTCATCACACGGTTGGGGTACCTATTTCATACTACATGGCGTGCTAATCTAGTACACGACATGTTCCTACAAAATTTTTCACAACCTCGTGTCCTTTCTCACACAGTCAGTGACACAACTATAGACTACACAGCATGTATTCATAATGTACATGCTGTGTATTCTGGGTTTTTCCAGACAGTAGCCTCAAAACTGCACCAGAGCCCATAAAACACAGAAAAAGAACATTAAGGTGCCAAATTCCAATCCGTGGAGTCCCATACTCCCCACAAATCAATGTTTTGCATCTTTAACAAGTCAAAAACAAGGTAAACATGTCAGTGATCCGCCAAATTCTGGTCTATGAGGGCCCATAACACCTCAAGAACCAAAATTTGGTGTTCATTCAGGTAAAACCTTACAAAATCAATGCTCTTACAAGAATCAGATATTTTAATCATGAGTCTATCACAACAACATTCATATTCTACAGAAAATCTATCAAAGCGACATGCAATTTCTAATGCATCCTAGATGACATGTAAAGAATGAATGATTTGTGATTTCTAGCAAGTTCATTTATGATTCATGATATGGAATACCCTCATCTCATTTTGTTGCGACAGAAATAGAACCACAATAACAAAAACGGTAACAAAACAAAGCATGTGAATCACCCAATGGTGAAATTAAATCAATTGTAAAATTTAAAACCAGTAAAATTACAATAAACAAGGTTGTATGTCATTTCCCTGTACATGGGTTAGCTACTCCCAAGCACAACTTATTACCAAGTACCTATTCTATCATAACCCTGAATATATGCTCCAAACAGTAAGTCAAGAGAAAAAAAATTCCTCTGATACCACTTTGTAACGCCCCGGGTCTGGAACCCTTTATCGGTGCCCCATACCTGGTTGTTCACATGTCATCAAGTGCATTTCCCTGAATGCCAAAGGCTGCTGACTAGTAGACAGGACCTTGGGTGTGATAGTGGGGAAACTATGCCCTCATTGGAAGAGTACACATTGGATGTACACAAATACATACAACATCAGAAGTAATAAACATCCAACAACAATAGCAGTGGAAGACAAATAAATAAAAAACTAGAGGAGAAATATATGTAAATGATGCATGATACACATATGTTTAGGAAAACTGCCAAAAAAGTCACATCGCTGAATAAAGTACTAAACCAAAGTAAAAAAGGAAAACAACAGATGATAAACTCCTCAACATTGCAATCCTTGGCTTGGTTCCATGCTCTCCAACTCCAGTACAATCAAGAACCTGAAGTATAAGGGAACTTTCCAATATCTATACCTGCAACAATATATTCTGTTTGGGCCCAAAAGTATGGCCCAAACACGGTGTGAGACAAAGTCCCAGTAGGAAAACACCCAAAGATCTATGCCTAACAGTTAGTGAGTATATATCAAGTAAAAGTACATAAAGCAGTAAACATGAAAGTACTAAATAGTAAACAATCCATATTTTCTAGCATATAATTTACAAACAAGTAAGCAGTCACGCAAGCAAGAAGGAAAAACATGTAACCAATGGGTAGTTCTCAAAATCTAACCCCTATGGTTCAACCTACAGGTACTAGAAACCCTCTCGGAGGAACACATAGTCTCACCCCTCTGGTTCATCTAAGGAATAGACTCTCTGAGGAAGCACTCACTTTCAATTCCCCATACAGTTTCATAACATACTAAAGCTAGTCTGGGGATGCACTCAATGTCTCATTCCACATGTGGCCCGCGTCCAGGAACTACAGACTCTCTGAGGAAGAACTCAACTTCAATTCCCCCTGTGGTCTTGCATCGTAAATTAAAGACACTCTAGAGAATCCCTTACATCCATTCTCCCTATGGTCTGTGACACTTGGTTCTCACAGCCCTATGTAAAAATCAACAAGTATAGCATCACGTAACAGCCAATGTAAACCTCAAAAACTACTTAGCTATCATTCTACATCATATCATAATGGAAGAACAGTGATAACATCCTATAACTAGGCATGAAACTGGAATTGGACTAACAGTCAAAACTAGACCAAACAGTCATGAACAGGAAAACAAGCATAGGTAAAGCATCCAAAGCATAGTAAAATACCCTATTCATGAAAAACAACCTCTACTAGAGCATATAAGAAAATCATGCAAACAACAAGGGAAAAACCGGAAACACGCAATACCCCGTTTAAGGGCATTAGTGGAATGTGCACAAATACTCAAAGACTTCCAACAGAAAGGCACAAACCACCTATATCGACATTAGGAGATTTATATACTCAAACCTCAAAGCTTGAATCTCCTTGTAACATCATAGATCTAAGAAAACGTCCAAAATATTTAACCCATGATAACATGAGAAAGGGGGTGAATTGGGAAACGAAGCTCTTGGATAAGGAAGAACATACTGATGTGGTTCCAACGCAATCGACGGCGGCCGATTTTGAGAATGGACAAAGGCTCGGGGGTTCGTTGAAGATCTACGGCTATAAGGATGCTCTCGGTCGAAGAAACTGCAGAAGAATATGTTTCCAGGGTTAAGACCTGACCCTGGTACGTTTAGTGAAAAAAATTACATGGAGTGTACTTTTAGAGTACACATCGTATACTAGGATTTTATATACTCCACTTTAGGTAGCCTCCATGTCACCCTTACATGATCATGTGTGTGGCCATGACACGGTCAGCACACGTCCTCGAGGGGCAATGAAGTACATGGCGTGTACTCAGAAAGTACACGACGTGTACTTAAAAAAGTTCAAAAAACTCATCTTTTCTCAAAAAATCCAAAAAAGGAAAAAAAAATACCTGAAAATAAGGTCTGGGTTCTTACAGGATTGATGAAAGCTGTGTTGCGTGAGTTCATGGACAAGTGCATCATCGTTTTCATCGACCAAATCAATGTGTACTCCACATCTATGGACGAGCATACAGAGCATATACATGCAGTTTTGGGAGTTCTTTATCAACATCATATGTTTTGGAAGTTTTCAATGTGTGAATTTTTGGCTCAAGAAGTCCGTTTCATGGGGCATGTTGTGTCCCAATAGAAAGAAGCTGCGGATCCATCGATGATAGAAGTAGTTGTTTCTTGGTAAGCCCCCATTACAATGTCAGAGGTGCGATGTTTCCTTGGTCTCGTAGGCTACTACAGGAGGTTCTTAGCTGATATCTATCGAGTTGCAACTCCTATGACCACATTGACCAGGAAGGATCAGGCGTTCATTTGGACTGATTAGTTGTAGGAATATTTGGAGTATCTAAAGGAGAAGTTAGTAAGTGCTCCAGTTTTTTGTCTTCTAGCTGAGGGAGTTCGGTATTATGTTTTATCCGATAATTCACATCTAGGTTTAGGTTTTTTTTCTGATGTAGTAGAGATCATTTTTTTCATATGGGTCTTTGCAGTTAAGTCCCCATGAACTTAACTGTGCCACCCATGATCTTGAGTTGGAATTAATGGTGTTTGACCTCATGTTGTAATGACATTACCTCATTGTTGAGTGCTTTGAGGTTTTCACCGAGCATAAGAGCATGAAGTATGTTTTCTCCCTGCATGAGTTAAACTTATGACAACATCAGTGGATGGATTTCATAGAGGAATATGACTTCGATATATTATATACACCTGGAAAGAAGAATTTTGTAGTAAATTTGATGATTCAGATGTCACGTAGTGATGTAGTGCATGAATCTGGTGACTCATGGAGAGTAATGGAAGAACTGTATGCATTACGTCTTGATATGGGAGAAGTTGGGGGGCAGAGTTCGTCTTTTTCAGATGACGGTGTAGTCATCTCCAGTAAAGTAGGTGGAAGAGTCGCAGTTGGGGGATCTTGAGGAGGAGGTCTGGAGAGACCTAGTTGTTCGTGGCCAGGCCCCTGATGGTTGGAATGAGGATGAAAAACACCATTTGTTGTATCATGTAATTATTTTTGTTCATTTGGAGATGCACGATATGGTTCTGAAAGAGTTCCATATTTCACCTTTAGCGGTGTATCCCAGAGTGATAAATATATACCGAGCCTCGAGGAGCCAGTTTTTTTTGTTCGGTGCAGAAGTGTAAGGTTGCGGAGTTTGACTCTTGATATTTGTTCTACAAAAAGGTGAAGGTCGAACATCGTGTTCCTAGTGGTCTACTGCAGCCATTAAATGTTACTCAGTGGAAGTGGGAGGATATATCAAAGGACTTTGTTACTGGATTAACTCGAGATTTGGGAGTAAATGATTTTATATTGGTGGTATTGGATCGTTTAACAAAATCGTCCCACTTCATAGAAATCAAGAAGTTGAGCTTAGTGGATTTTTTTGTGGAGGAAGTATCTGGAGGAGGTGGTGAGACTTCATGGATTCCCAAGGACGATCATTTCTTTTCGAGATCCTCATTTTACGTCTAGAGTGTGGAGAGGTCTTCAGTATGATTTTGGTTTTTAACTATGCCTTATCATTGCTTTTAATCCTCATACGGACGGTCATACAGAGCAGACCATCTGTACTCTTGAAGACATGTTATTCTCTTGTGTTCTGGATTTTGTAGGTTCGTGGATGAGGCACTTACCCTGGGTGGAGATCTCTTACAAAAAAAATTTCACTCCACCATCGATATGGCTCGATTTTAAGCCTTGTATAGATGACCTTGTTGTTCTCTATTGTGCTAGACTAGGGTCTGAGATTCTGTAATTATCCGACTGTTAATAGTTTAGAATACAACATAGATGGTTCCAGTTATTCATGAGAGGATGTAGACAGCACAGGATCGTCAAAAATATTATGTCGATCAAAGGTGGGGACCTTTGGAGTTTGATGATAGGGATGGAATGTTTCTTAAGGTGACTCCCTATCATGGACAGCAATGGTTTGGCCCTGGGAGTAAGAATTCTCCCTGTTTTTTGTTCCTTTCTAGGTTTTTTCTCATGTTGGAGCTGTGGAGTATATGATAGCACTTCCACCCAGAAATGATCCAGATACACGATGTTTTCCATGTATCACATCACCGTTTTAATCTTCATGACGACTCTCACATCCTCGATTGGATAGAGATTGATATTGATGATGATGCAACCTTCATGGAGCAACATGTGGAGATCCAAGACCGAAAAGAGAAGGTGTTGTCCAGGAGTTATATCCCCTTGGTTCATGCGTTGTGGTGACACAGTAGTGTGGAGGAGAGTACCTGGGAACGTGAGTCACATATACTTTCTTAGTACCCATAGTTTTTTTGTGTTTAACTCTTTTCATGTAACAATGTTCACTTTGTGGTTTTAGACCATTCATGCTTTTGAGATGGAATTCCTTGATTGTATCTTGTGGATTTCTCTCCTTTGATAGTTATCTTGATGGGTAGTTTTTCAAACATTTATTTTATGTTCAATTATAGGATGGTTTTGACTTCTTGAGGATGAGAATGTTTTGAGAGGTATATTATGTAATGTATCGGACCTCTATGGTCCATTCTTTTGTGAAAATCTACTGTCTGAGGTGTTTCAGGAGGTCATGGTGACCTATCCCCAACAATTTTCCATATTTCCCATTTTGTGAATAGTCTAACTGGTAACCTTAGGTGAACAGTGCAATGGTGACATTGTGTAAATTGTTTCATCAGTAACCTTAGGTGAATGGTGCAATGGTGAACTTGTGTGAATAGTTTCATCGGTAACCTTAGGTGAACAGTGCAACTGTGACCTTGTGTGAACACTGTAATTGGTAGCCTTAGGTGAACAGTGCAATGGTAACCTCTCTTTCCTTTTCCAAATATCATTTTCATGAAAAGTGTTTCTAGAATAGTGAGGTTCCAATAGTGACATCTTTCCTTTTCAAAATTTCATGTTCAGGAACAGTGTTCCAGAACGGTGAGGATCCAACAGTGACCACATTCCTTTTCCAAATTTCATGTTCTTGAACATTGTTTCTAGAACGGTGAGCTTTCAATGGTGACCACTATCCTTTTCTAAATTTCATGTTCACGAACAATGTTTCCATATCGGTGAGTTTCCAATGGTGGCCTCATTCCTTTTCCTTATTTCAAGTTCATGAACAGTGTTTCCAAATTGGGGAGGTTACAATGGTCTAGTTCATGAACAGTGTTTCTAGAACGGTGAGGTTCATGAATAGTGTTTCCAAAACGATGAGGTCCCAATGGTGAGGTTTCCATGGAGATGTTCATGAATAGTTTTTTTTCTTTTCTAAATTTCGATTTTGTGATCAATGTTTTCAAGTTCCTACAATTTCGCCCCTATCACATTTCCTATAATAGAAAATGAATTCAATGCCTTGTGTTAAGGTCCCTACGGCCGATTCAAAGGCCATAACTTCTATATTAATTTCCCTAAGGATTGTGGTTCTTTTACTTGGTCAAACTGCGTGGGTTAATGTGATCCTCTTTTAATGAAAACATTCATCATATCATAAAATGATGCTCTATTAAATCTTTTATAGGGATGAGATATATTACTCCCTTGTTCTACCTTCTTCTTCCTTGGTGAGAGATGCTTGAAACATTCTTTCTTCCCATAGGATCGGTTTGATCGTACCTTAATCCTCAAATCACATCCCCTTGAAGTTTCTTACTACTGTATTGACACCCCTTATTTTTGTGCAAGCAACATGTGTAAATCCTTCATCGATATGAGGTATGTTTTATCGTCATTTGTTTGGGTTCGTCTCCTTCGGTTTCTCCTTTCCCTATTATGGTATGTGATCCCCATAATTATAATGTATTTTTCTTGGGATTCGTTTGGTGTGGTCGTACCATGCCATCCTCAGGTGGATACAGTTGTCATGAGTGTTGTACCCCACTCTCTTGGATTTTAATGATCACAATCACTCTCATCGTGTTCTAACTTGTTTTCAAGTTTTTTTTTGATGATAGGAAAACGGTTGCCAATGAGTTGGCCCTGGAAGAGGACTCACTGAGTCCACCGGCCAACCGGTGGTTTACCACCGGCCAGCTGGTAGAACCAGGCAGTAGGCTTTGCCCACTGCCAGGTGCTACCGGCCCGCAGGTGTCTGGATCACCGGCCCGCCGGTGGAACCAGACAGAGAGCTTGCTCTCTGTCTGCACCACCGGCCGGCCGGTGGAGGCTGGACAGAAGACATTCCTTCTGTCTGTTCCACCGGCCAGCCGGTGGAGCCTGGACAGAAGGATCTTGCTTCTGTCTGGAGCACCGGCCAGCCGGTGGCCAAGTACCGGCCCGCCGGTACGCCCAGTCAAACTAGCCGTTGGGCTCTTGACCAGCCTGTCCACTTGGCCTCCAACGGCTCCGAAAGCCCTCCAACGGCCATATTGAAGTATTTGGGGATATTTCTCCTATAAATAGACGAGGATGGATGCCGGGAACACCACTGATACATTGGAATGATATTTTGATCCCTTGAAGCTCTAAACGACAAATCTCTAAGCTACTTGAGATCCAACTCCATCCTTGAAGCTTGGGCTGCCTCTACATCAACTACTCTCACACTCTTGGCGCTCAAGGCTTCCTCAAGTTTGTTGTAATTTATTTATTTCAATTTTTTAGTTACTCATTAGGTTTGTATCAAAACAAACCACCCTTTTCTTCCTCACTTTCATTTTGGGTTTCTTGCTACAACCATCATAAAAAAGCAAGTTGTACGAAGGTGATCTAGCCAACCTTAAAACGATTAGTGGGTTTCTTGCTACAACCATTAAAAAGCAAGCTGAAGTAAATCTCTCAACAGTTGAGTTGGGAGCGAAGACGTAGGCTTTGGTTTAAACCGAACTCCGTTATCAAATTGTGTCTTGCCCCTTTTTATTTCCGCTGCATTTATAAATTGTTTTTAAATTGTTAATTAATTTTTAAAAAGGCAATTCACCCCCCCTCTTTCCATCACTCTCCGCCCAACAATTGGTATTAGAGGGAGAGTTTGTGTAATACCTTAACCGGTTACAAACTCAAAATCCATAGTGATGGCTTCTTCCTCACAAGCACCCGAAGGGTATTCCATGACTCGGGCTCCATTCTTTGATGGAACCGACTACAATTATTGGAAAACTCGCATGATTACATTTCTTAGAAGTATTGGATATCCTATATATAGAATTGTTTTGATAGGCTATACTCTCTCTAGAAAAGATGAGTCTAAATGGACCCCCGAAGACATTGCTAATTTTGAGCTTGATGGCAAAGCCATGAATGCTCTTCATTGTGGGTTAGACCGTAATGAATTTAATCGTATTTCTACTTGCACCACTTCTCATGAAATTTGGAAGCTTTTGGAAGTGACCCATGTGGGCACTAACAAAGTTAAAGACACTAGATTAGATATGTATCGTCAAGACTTTGAAAGTTTCACCATGCACCCACAAGAATCTATTACGGAAATGTTTACTCGCTTCACTGATGTGTGTAATGGGAGAAAGTCTCTTGGAGATGATGTTTCTGCAGAGACGATAGTCAAGAAGATTCTTTGGGTCCTACCTACCTCATGGGCTCCAAAGGTGACGGAAATCCAAGAAGCGAAAGATGTCAAGAAAATGCCGGTTGAAGAACTCATTGGATCACTTATGACCTATGAGATTACCATGAAGAGACAAGCCGATAATGAAGGTAACATCTTCAAGGAGAAAAAGAACATAGCATTCAAAGCAAAGCAAGAAAGCTCCTCCGATGATAGCGGATCCAAGATTGCTCAACTTGCAAGAAAAATGAGCAAGTTCATGAAGAAAAAGAAGAATTTTCAAAGGGCATGAAAGAAAGAGCCAAATGCAGAAAAAGAGGTTACATGCTTTGAATGTGGAAAGAAAGGCCACATCAAACCAGAATGCTCTCTTTTCAAGAAAAGGTTAAAGGAAAAGAAAATCAAGAAGGCCTTCAAAGCGTCAACATGGAGTGCAAGCGATGACTCCATGCCCTCAAGCGACTCAAGCGATGAAGGTGGAAAATGCCTAACGGCACTTGATGAGGTATCTTCTTCCGAATCCTCTTCCTCATCTTCTTCTTTTAATAATGAAATGTCTTATGAAGATCTCCAAAATGCGAGAGATCAATTAGGGGAAGGTTTTCACGAACTTACCTCTAAATTTTTGGCCTTAGAAAAGAAACACAAAATTCTAATTTCTGAAAAAGATCAACTTCTCAAAAAGAATGAGGAACTTGCCCTTAAGGTCCAAGATATTCCAAATGTTGATTCTTTGAATTCAACTATTAAAGATTTAAAGGAATCTCTTGCCAAGTTCACCCATGGTGAACAAAATTTGACCAAATTGCTAGGTTCTCTACGTTCGGCTAGAACCACACATGGACTTGGCTTTAACAAGCAAGCCAACTCTTCTAGAGCAGCCACTGCTTTTGTAAGGGGATCTCTCAAAATAAATTTTGTAATTATTGTAGAAAAACCGGACATATGATTTATGAATGCGATTGTAAAAATTCTAGATATGGCCGCCCCAAAATCATTACTTACTCGGATGAATATCTTAGGATGTATCCCTCTAGACAAGTATGGGATCAAAAGTCTCTTTTAGCTAATCTTTCCGGACCCAAACTTATATGGGTACCAAAATCTATTCTTTCTTGATTTTGTAGGATAAACACCAAAGAAGTAAGCCTTCGAAAGGCTCGTGGTATCTCGACAGCGGATGCTCGAGGCACATGTGTGGCGATCCCTCCGAGTTCAACTCCCTTGAAGAATTCGATGGAGGATACGTCACCTTTGGTGACAATTCAAAAAGCAAGATCGTCGGAATAGGTACCATTGGTTTTGGTAGCACCTCCTTTATTAAAGATGTTTTATTTGTTAAAGGTCTAAAACATAATTTAATTAGCATTAGTCAACTTTGTGATAGTGGTTTTTCGGTGAATTTTCAAAATGATTTATGCAATGTGTTTAGTTCTCAAAACAAATTGATATTTTCTGCTTCCCGTTTTCAAAATGTTTACATATTTGATTTAAAGTCTTTAGCAAGCCAAAATGTTAAATGTTTAAGTGCTCTTGACAATGAGTATTGGCTTTGGCATAGAAGGTTGGGGCATTGTAGCTCTCATTCACTTCTAAAGCTTAGTAAGAACAAGCTCATCAGTGACCTTCCTAAACTTATGTTTAAGAAAGATTTGATTTGTGAGCCATGCCAACTTGGAAAGCAACACAAATCTTCTTTCAAATCTAAGAAGGAAGTGTCCACTTCAAATTCTCTTGAGCTCCTTCATCTTGATCTTTTTGGTCCTACCCCTGTAGCAAGTCTAGGTGAAAAATCCTATACCTTTGTCCTAGTAGATGACTTTTCTCGTTTCACTTGGGTTTTCATTTTATCTCATAAAAATGATGCATGTAGAACCTTTTTGAAATTCTCTAGAAAGGTAGAAAACGAAAAAGGATATAAAATTATCTCGCTCCGTAGTGACCATGGAGGTGAATTCGAGAACAAAGAATTCGATGAATTTTGTTCCTCTCAAGGATACAATCACACCTTCTCTGCCCCTAGGACTCCACAACAAAATGGAGTGGTTGAAAGGAGAAACCGAACTCTCCAAGAAATTGCTCGAACCCTCCTTAGTGAATTCGACCTCCCGCAATATTTTTGGGCTGAGGCGGTAAACACTGCTTGTTACACTATCAATAGAGTCCTTGTAAGACCCCTTCTTAAGAAAACCCCCTATGAACTTTGGAAAGGAAAATTGCCCAAAGTTGGTTATTTTAAAGTGTTTGGTTGTAAATGCTTTATCCTCAACACAAAAGATAACCTAGGGAAATTTGATTCCAAATCCGATGAAGGTATTTTTCTTGGGTACTCCAACTCAAGCAAAGCCTATCGTGTCTTCAATAAACGTTCAAAAACCATCGAAGAATCATCTCATGTCAAATTTGATGAAACCCTTCCAAAACCTCACCCGGTCATTGAAGATGTTGAAGATAAGCTTGATAAGCTTCATTTGATTGATTCCTCTTCTCCTCCCAAGGAGGATGACCATCAAGAACCCTCTTCACCTTCTTCGCCTTCCACCTTGCCTAAGGTTTGGAAACCTTCTAGAGACCATCCTTTAGAAAATGTTATAGGTGATCTTCAAGCCGGTACTCGAACTAGAAGATCAATCCTCAACGAGGTTGAACATCAAGCCTTTCTTTCTCAACTAGAGCCTCAAACCATTAATGATGCCATTAATGATGAGAATTGGGTTCTTTCAATGCAAGAGGAACTAAATCAATTCTCTAGAAATGATGTTTGGACTCTTGTTGAAAGACCCAATGATCATCCAGTTATTGGCACTAAATGGGTTTTTAGGAACAAACTTGATGATCAAGGAAATATAACCAGGAACAATTCTCGCCTAGTAGCTAAGGGCTATAATCAAGAAGAAGGAATTGATTATGGTGAAACCTTTCCGCCCGTTGCTATATTGGAATCCATTAGGATCTTGTTGGCATTCGCCGCTCACTTAAATTTTAAACTTTTTCAAATGGATGTTAAAAGTGCTTTTTTAAATGGTTTTATTTCAGAAAAAATCTTTGTTGAAAAACCCCCCGGTTTTGAAGATCCAAAATTTCCAAATCCTGTTTTTAAGTTAACCAAGGCTCTATATGGCTTAAAACAAGCCCCTCGGGCTTGGTATGAGTGGTTAACAAAATTTCTTTTAGAAAATGATTTTAAAATGGGTCAAGCTGATTGTACCCTATTTTTAAAACACACTTCAAAAGATCTTTTAATTGTCCAAATTTACGTTGATGACGTTATCTTTGGTTCAACCAAATAATCACTTTGTACTGATTTTTCAAATTTAATGAGAAAAGAATTTGAAATGAGTTTTATGGGGGAATTAAAAAATTTTCTTGGTTTTCAAATCCTTCAAAATTCAAATGGTATTTTTCTAAACCAAGGCAAATACCCAAACGAACTTTTAAGTCGTTTTGGTATGGATCAAGTAAAGGAAATTAGTACCCCCATGAGTACTTCTTGTAAACTTACGTTAGATGAAGCTGGAAAATCAGTGGATAACAAGCTTTATAGGAGTATGATCAGGAGTCTACTTTACCTAACTGCGACCCGTCCTGACATCATGTTCAGTGTTTGCCTTTGTGCTCGTTTTCAAGCCAATCCCAAAGAATCTCATTTTAAATCGGTCAAAAGAATTTTTAAGTATTTAAAAGGATCCAAAAACCTTGGTTTATTTTATCCCTCTAATACTTCTTTCGAACTTTCTTCATATTCGGATGCTGATTTTGGCGGATGCCAATTAGATCGTAAGAGTACTAGTGGAACCTGTCATCTTCTAGGAAAGGCCCTTGTTTCATGGAGTAGCAAAAAGCAAAACTGTGTTGCTCTTTCTACTGCCGAGGCCGAGTACGTAGCAGCTAGTAATTGTTGTGCCCAAATTATTTGAATGCAACACACTCTCTTGGATTATGGCCTTTCCTACGATCATGTCCCTATACGGTGTGACAACACAAGTGCCATTAGTATCTCTAAGAATCCAATACAACATTCTAGGACTAAGCATATAGACTTAAGGCATCATTTCCTTCGTGACCATTTTCAAAAAGGGGATATCACTCTGGACTTCATTTCCACTGATTTCCAGTTAGCTGATATCTTTACCAAACCACTCTCGGTTGAACGTTTTGAATTTATTAAGGGGGAGTTAGGAATGATTCGTCAATGAGCACTATTAAATATTTGACTCTTTTTGGCTTGCTTATATCTCTTTTTAAGTTATTTAATCTCTTTTTATTTTATTTTAATTTTTTTTATGAATTTCAATACCACCGGTCAACCGGTGGTACATCACCGGTTAACCGGTGGTGTCAGGTTTTGCTATATGGGCCGGCCGGAAGAAGGGTTAAAATTAAACCCTTCTCTCTTTTTTTCTTCTCTTCTTTCTCTCCCTCTCGTGTGACACCTCCAAACCGAAGCCTCCCTCCTGCCCTAACCTCTATTCCTCCTCCTTGCTCTCTCAAAATCCTTCTTCTCTTAATATCTTGCTTCTTTTTCTCCCTTTTGCCATCATGGGTCCTCGCTCTACACGTAAAGGGAAGGGAATCGCTCAAGAAGCTCCTCTTCCTCCATCAATCCCTCAACTTCCAGACATTTGGCATGACAAAGTCATTCTGCCAGGTAGAGTAATTGATTTTTCTTGGCTGTCTTCTGCTCGTCTCGAGCTTTTCTCAATCATTGAATATCAACACTGGCATTCCTTTTTTGAACCTCTTGAAAAGGATGTCATTTATCCCCTTCTTGTCAAGGAATTTTATGCTCATCTGACGTGGTCGGTTTCTGACGACGTCGATACCATTACCACCACTGCTCTTGGGCAACCCATCACTATCACTTCTTTGGAGATTGCCAGGATGCTTGGGGTTCCTCATGTTGGACCTAATGCATTTTCTCAGGGGGAGTTTCCTAGGGACCCTGATTTTAATCTAGCTGTCGCCCTTGAGCATCTCACAGGGCAGCCCACCGATCCTATTGTCAAGCTCTCCCAGCTCACCCCAAACCATCGCATCATCGAGCGCCTCATTCAGACCACTCTTGCAACCCGTATCGGTGATCACGATACGGTAAAATTTATTGACATTTATCTTCCCTCTTTTATCACCCGAGGCATACATTTCAATTTGGTCTGGTTCCTATTCCGGGCCATGTCTTATGTGGCTGAGCACCCACGCCGGTCCAAAACTATTCCTCATGGGTGCTTGTTGACCAAAATCTTTACCTTCCTTGATATTCCTCTCCGTGCTACCTCCTTCGAGCAGCCTAAGAAGGATAGCATCATCAATTTTATGATGGTGCAACGGATGAACATTCGTTGGAATCCTTGGCATCAAGAGTGGATTACTGACAAGGAGGGCCTTCTCAAGGCTTACTCCCCTCAGACACATTCACACCCTCCTACCCATGCCATGCCTCCTGCCATTGCTGCTGCCTATCCTCTTTCAGATAGTGAGGACAGTGGTAATGATGAAGAGGAAGGGAGCGGTGACGATGAAGGTGAGGTTGCTGCTGCTGATGAGGGAGATGGAGCGGGTGATGATGCACCGGAGCCTGCTGAGGCTGTGCCCCCTTCCGATGATACTGGGAGCTTGTCGGTGACGGCTGATCAGTTCCTTCGCTTCCAGGATCAGATTGAGACCCGGCTCGACCTACAGTTCTCTTACTTCAGCTCTCAGTTTGATCAGCTCCACTCACGGATCGATTCTCTTGATCGTCGCTTTGAGGCGGTCCAGGCTCCTCCGGCTCCTCCGACCTTCAGGCGTCGCCGTCACTCTCGGCCCTCTAGGAGTGAATAGAGCCGTTCCTGTTTTTTTGACTTGTATTTGTATTTTTATTTTGAACTTCCTATGTATCGTTTCATATTTTATGGAATTCAAGTTGTCTTATCTTTCAATCCTTTTTTTCATTGCTTATTAGTATTTTTCTTTCATACTTTTCCTCCTATTTTGATAATCCCAAAGGGGGAGAAAATCTCTCTATTACATACTTAGTTACTTATTTCATTAAGTGCTCTTTTTAAAACAAGTTCAATTTTAATTTATTACTTTCATCAAAATCTGTTTTTAAATGGTTAAGTTTTTTATTTCAGTTGTTTCTTTTAAATGACCTATGGTTACAATTTCAAAATGAACCATTCTCTTTATTTCAATCCTTTCAAGATTAATATCATTTTCAACACATGGTACATCTATGAAATTCTTGTATTAAAATGATCTCTAAAGTTTTCCCTGTCCAAGTTTCTTTTTCTTTTTTACTTGGCATACCCTTTTTAAAAGATTTCTTATTTGTGATTGTGATCATCAAAATAAGGGGAGATTGTTGTACCCCAGTCTCTTGGATTTTAATGATCACAATCACTCTCATCGTGTTCTAACTTGTTTTCAAGTTTTTTTTTGATGATAGGAAAACGGTTGCCAAAGAGTTGGCCCTGGAAGAGGACTCACTGAGTCCACCGGCCAACCGGTGGTTTACCACCGGCCCGCCGATGGTCTCTGGCAGGAGCAAAGCTCTCTGCCAGGTTCCACCGGTCAGCCGGTGCCTGACCACCGGCCGGCCGGTAGAACCAGGCAGTAGGCTTTTCCCACTGCCAGGTGCGACCGGCCGGCCGGTGTCTGGATCACCGGCCAGCCGGTGTCCCAGCACCGGCCGGCCGGTGGAGGCTGGACAGAAGACCTTCCTTCTGTCTGTTCCACCGGCCAGCCGGTGGCTCAGCACCGGTCAGCCGGTGGAGCCTGGACAGAAGGATCTTGCTTCTGTCTGGAGCACCGGCCAGCCGGTACGCCCAGTCAAACTAGCTGTTGGGCTCTTGACCAGCCTGTCCACTTGGCCTCCAACGGCTCCGAAAGCCCTCCAACGGCCATATTAAAGTATTTGGGGATATTTCTCCTATAAATAGACGAGGATGGATGCCGGGAACACCACCGATACATTGGAATGATATTTTGATCCCTTGAAGCTCTAAACGACAAATCTCTAAGCTACTTGAGATCCAACTCCATCCTTGAAGCTTGGGCTGCCTCTACATCAACTACTCTCACACTCTTGGTGCTCAAGGCTTCCTCAAGTTTGTTGTAATTTATTTATTTCAATTGTTTAGTTACTCATTGGGTTTGTATCAAAACAAACCACCCTTTTCTTCCTCACTTTCATTTTGAGTTTCTTGGTACAACCATCATAAAAAAGCAAGCTGTACGAAGGTGATCTAGCCAACCTTAAAACGGCTAGTGGGTTTCTTGCTACAACCATTAAAAAGCAAGCTGAAGTAAATCTCTCAACGGTTGAGTTGGGAGCGGAGACGTAGGCTTTGGTTTAAACAGAACTCCGTTATCAAATTGTGTCTTGCCCCTTTTTATTTCCGCTGCATTTATAAATTGTTTTTAAATTGTTAATTAATTTTTAAAAAGGCTATTCACCCCCCCTCTTGCCATCACTCTCCGACCAACAATGAGAGCAGGAAATTGTGATATGTTGTGTGGATCGTTCTAGTATAAAGAATGAAATGAATCGTTTGAGGTAGTGGATTCATTTTTAATCTTCTCTTTTACGTGAAAATATATAGATAGCATGTTTTATTAAACTTGATCATAATAGAATATAAATAATAAATATTTCAACTATATAAATAAATTGATATCGATTGTATGTTTTTGCCACATGCTTTTCTAGTTAGTGTTATATCCATGATTTATTTTTTTAGCATTTCTTTCATGATGGAAATTGGTAATGAATGTAAATATGGAATTGATTGATAAGTGTTTTCATAAATATAAAGTGTCATGTAAATAAATCTGGTTCTTCTTGTTGCAACTTGATGTTAATCAAATTGGTGCCCTAAGCATGTTTAATTATTTTTGACAGCTTTCTGGTTATGTTTCCTGAATTTAGAACCTACGAATAATAAATCAGTTAATCCAAGATGGATTAAAGAACTAGTTATTTTATAAAATATAATTCTTTTTAGGGTTATGAGTTACCCAATTTCTTGTTTAAGGTCCAAGATCCCAATAGTTATGATGTCTATTTTCCTAATTCATGTGTTGTGATATGAGATTGGATGGTTGTTGTGATATGTGGGGGCATGGAGCCCTACTGGTTGTGGCAGCAGTTGATGCCTAGAGTGTCGAGATACATCATTTTATGCATGTGGGTGTCGTGTAGGACACCGAGGATGATGAAATGGGTTGGATGTGAATGTTTTATGCTTGCGGATTCTTATTAGTTGTTTATCTTATTTAATTTTCCCACTTCTCAAGGAATCTAGTCTTACATACACTTCATCTGAAAGGGGTGAAGACCTGCGAGGTTTTCCCCATACTTTCCTTGTTTAACTTCTCAAGGGAGGATGGGTCTATGCTCTTTCTATTGGAGGAAAACACTGGATAGGTAGTTCATTTACTCACTGTGTTGAGACCCTTGTGTTTAGTAGCATATAATGTTTTCTATAATTCCTATGAATATGGTAAAGTAATACGGTAAACAAATAATTGAATAAATGATGTTAACTCATAGAGCTGGAGCTTGCTGGGACGCAATGATGAGGTTACATTTTATTGAGACAGTGGACTTTGGGTGTGATGCTAATGAAATATAATGTGGAAATTGATAATGGTTAACCCGTGATTAAATAATTAATTTAGCTAAAGTGATACTGATAAAAAAAGAATGAAGTAATATTATAAATCTCATAATATGGTTGTGTACATATAGGATACCTAGTCTTAGAAGTTGAAGTCGGGAGTCCGAGAGACATTAGTTGTAGTTGAGTCTAAGACAAGGTTATGCCCATAGTGTCGTTTTGAGCTATAGTATATTTTGTAATTTTTTTGTTTTTATACGCTACTCCCCCCCCCCCCCCCCCCCCGCCCGTGAGTTATAGAAACTGACACCCTGGGGATTTTAAGCCCTCGGGTGGGGGGGGGGTGTTTTTCCCATCATTCTGATGGGAGGATGGTTGGATAACTAGCCCCTTTGTCCCCACTCTCTTCTCTTGGTAGTTACATGTTCTAGTAGGAAAAATGGTTAGTTTTCCCCATATATCTGTGTAGAGGGTGGTAATGGCTTGTCGTTATTCAAACACATATTCTGTATATAGTACCCTATGGAATACTATAGGTGTAACATGTATAGGCAATGATTGATTGAGGATCCTTAGTCGGTGTCTGGGCGTAATGGCTTGAGTTATAATACCTGACTTATGAATCAAATTTTGTGAGCTATGGTGGCTCACAGAAACTACCTGGTTACTTTTCTTACATGTACGTGGTGGTTTTGTTGCCTAAAGTGCATGTTGTGGTGCTTCTCCCAGGTGTCTGTGTTCAAGCCTTTTTGGAGGGAGATTCTTAGGACATGCAACGTTGGGGAAAAGAACCAAACAAGTGGTGAAGTATTAATAGGGTAACCTTTATTTTTTTTATTATATTATATACACTTGTATGCGTTACTTGGTGAGAGTATCCATGGTGAGGCTAGGAAAATATTACACATATTTAGGTGACATGTTACTTTCACTTATTATTCACTGTTCTTTACCATGGTTTCATAACTTTTTTAGGAGAGGATTCGGGGAGGATCCTACTGAGTATACTGTTATACTCACCCTATGGGTATATAAACTGTTTTTTAGGTCACTTGGAGAAGGTTGGAGATCATGCTGGTTTCTACTATCTTAGGGTTGTAGGACCTATTTGGGCTTCATGGTCAATGCTATTTTTACTTTTTTTGGGTACTTTAAATTTTTCCCCTTTCAGTTGTTTTAGTTTTAGAGAAATTACATATTTGTAGTTGGGATTTATTATATATTGTTGTCTGAGTTGGAGTTGGTTAGTGTATATCTTATCACTCTCTTCGGCATGTGTTCTTTTAGTGGGTAATGCCTCCCGTTTGTGTGTTTATTATACACTCGGTGCTAGTCGCCAAACCGGGGCCAACTGGAGGTGGGACTCTGGGGTCACTATCTCCCTTCTCAGATTGGCGGCCTAGGAGGGGTACACCTTGTCCGGAGGGGGTCTTGACACTATTCTATGTCCATGGATAATGATTTATGTATCATTTTTTCATATTATTTATTCTATGTAATATGTTTGATCTTATGGGATTACATGTTCTCTTATTATGAAATATGAAATTCTTTTATGATTCTATGTTCTTTTAATCATAATTTTTTCTCATACAATTGTTTTCACATATGATTGTTATCTCACCTTGGGTAACATATTTATATCTTTATTATTACCTTACTAAAAGTTTAATTTCATTTATTTCTTAAGTTTCTATTTCCCAGGTCATGAGGATGAGTTTAACTCGTGATGCATTTAGGAGAAGATATAGTATATTGATATTATGGGTAAATATTAACAAGAATTATAAAATAATTCACATATGTAGATATTCTCCAAAGACTACAATACCACTAGATCTTTGGGATATTGAGATTATTATATAATGTAATGTTTTAATTATGGAAATTATGTAATATAAAGTCATGTTTACCTCGGGTCTCTTCATCTAAAGATGAAAATATGATGATTTTTAAATATATTATTATAGAAACTAACCTTTCAAACATTGGGTTTGAATGAGAACCATGGTTCTATAGAAAAAAAATGAAAACAATATTTCTAAAAGACATTATCATTTTGGGTTCTTCTGATTGGATATATTTTTATATAAATTTAAATGTAACACATATCCCTCTAGTTTTCTCTAATCATTATATTATTATTTATCCAATTCTTAACATTATAAGGGGAACAAGCATACAATTTTAATACTTGAGAGTATGTTGATGAATTATATTAATTATGATGATATTATTATATCTCAATGAAAAATTTTGTGTATGGGATTTAAAAAATTGTTGTACAATTTTTCATATGGTTCATAAATATTGAGTGGTAATAAATATAAAAATTCTGATTAGAAAATAATTAATATTGAGAATTTGTTAATTTAATTTTATGGGAGTGCATTGGATTATTATTATATTGAGATATAAACTTTTTTATAGAGGAATATTGATGATTTATTACATAGTAATGAACAATTATAAAATCGTCATTCTTGAGAGTCTTTAATTAAATAATTGGATCAAAATAACAATTTTTCATTAAAAGGAATACATTACGAGCATAACAAAAATCATATATATGTTGAAATAATATTATGGAACATAGGTGAAGGTTGATAAATGTGTTAACAGTCCCGTTTTTTATTTTTATAATCACATATTTTCTGTAAAATAGAATACTATTTCTACGGTGGTTCTATATTCTTTACAAAAAATATTGTCACTAGGGTTGGATGATTGTTTTATTTTACATTTAGGAAATTTAAAATTTTACTACTCTTAATAAAATTAATACTTATAAATCATTAGTTATTGATTGGATTTATTATATTCTCTTGAAATTGTTTAATTTTATAGTGGATGATAAAGTGGTTTAGCTTATGAATAACTTCCAAAAGGAAAATGTTTCCATTTATTCATTTTATGATACTCTAATAACCTTGATTATTAAAGATACAAACCTTGTTTTTGATACATATTTTTGACCAATAAATTTGTGTAATTTTTTTACACTATTTTCTAAGGTTATATTAAATCAGCTAAAGAATATCTTACATCTTATTATCTCAGAAGTAGAAAGTTATTTTTCCCCTAAAATAATTAATACTAATAATTCTATTATTTACCATGATATTTTTTGTTAAATTAAAATTTATTCATCTTAAAAAAAGGGTCTTATGGCATTAAATATAGACATGAAGAAAGTCTTTAATATAAGTAAATAGAATTTTATGGGATTTATTCTTCAAATAATGGGTTTTGATGGTTTTTGGATCACTAATATTATGAGATAATTCATAATATAATAGTATATTTTTCAATAAATATTACACTATTTAGTAGGGTCTATAAAAGGGAAAATTCTATGTACATATTTTTTATCATTATCATTGATTTGTTGTCAAAAATTATTTCAAATGTGAGTTCTAAAGGGATAATTCATAGAGATACGACTTGTATATGCAGTCCAAAACCCTATATTTTTTTGATAATTATAGACATTTTTTGAAGTGATAGAAGATGAATTCCATTAAAATTTTAATTTAATTACAAAATAATAGGGATTTTGAATAGAAATTTATTTTTTAAAAATATGAAACGTCATTTTGTGAGGGTGTTTTTATAGGGAGAAGATTGGAAGTATTTTCAATTGAAAATGTTAATATTTTTTATAAACAAAATAAATATTTAGAGATTTATAAATTTATTGGTAGATAAAAAAATGTTTTTTTATTCTATTGTAGGTAAATTTTGGAAGAGGTTTCATAGATGGAATGGGAATGGTATTTATAAGGATGAAAAAGAAGTTTTATTAACATAAAAGGCACAATCCATAACAATGCATAATTTTTTAACTTTTCAAACTTGTAGAAGGTATTATGAATAAATTAAATTCTAGATTATCTAATTACATGTGGGGATAAATTAAAGGGGATAATTTTTTTAGATATATTTTTATAAGTAATATATCCCTAAGGGAGTTGGTTGGATAGGTTTTAGACACATGGAGAAGTACAATCATGATATCCTTACTAAGTTGGTTTGGTGACTACTTATTAAACCCAATTATCTATGTGTAATAATTAATTAATCAAAGTATTATCTATGTGTTTGAATTAATTAATCTAGTTTTACATATTCATTTAGGTTTTAATGATAAAATTATTAAATATTTTATGAATTTCTATTGATCATCGTGGTGTATGGATAGGATTAAAACTTTGTTTAATGACATACATAGAAATATCAATGTTAGTTTTCCAATCTATGATAAAATTTATGTAAATCATTTATATTGATTCTTAGATAAAGATATAATCTACATTAGGATTTTTCGTTCTAATATTAAAATTAATTATAATAATTTATCATATGAACAGCTCAGAAAGTTTTTCTGAGAGGTGGACCTTCTTCTTAAGGCTGGCCATTTTTGGTAAAAGATGTTAAAAACATTATTCATATAAGAATATTATTATTTTAGAAACTTTTTATTTATAATTAATTATTAATGTTTTTTTAAGTGGTTGAATATGATGTGAATGATGAATTTTATTATGGTACAACTAAATGGATTTTAGGTTTTTGGGATCACCATATAAGGATACTGCATAATCTGGTTTCTTCCACAATGTATGCTTCTTGTAAACTGGTTTTCATCATATGATCATGCTATTATCTAGGATGTTTTAACTTTGGCTTCATTTATATGTATGGATCACAATGATTTTACTTTTAGAAGAAATATTCATGCGATAATGTTTGTATTTAGTGAACAATTGGTATGTTGGGTATTTTTAATAATAAAAGGGTTTATAATTATCAGGATGTATTTTCATAATTATAATTAAACCCCGAATAATACTATTTTTATTAATCTTAACAAAAATTTTGCAATTTTTGGGGGAATCATATAGATTCGGGGGTTTTTTATAGAATATATAGAGATTTTGTGTTTGAATCTCATCATAATAATGTTCTTATGAATTGGAGTTCTATCATTGTCGAATCTAAAGATGTTTCTCCCACATTATTGTAATTATCTTCTCAAGGTTGTTTAAATATTATATGAAAAAAATATTTTTAGCTTTGTGTGCTTTTTTAGGTGCTATAAATCATTCCCCTTTTAGTCTTATGTGTGATGAAATTGTGTGTTTTTTATGTTGTATGAAAATTTGTAGTTTTATTTGTTAGATTTTAGGGTAATCATTATATTTTTTGTCTTACAAAGTAATGTGATGAATGTTTTTGGTTTAGATGTGTCCCTTTTGAAGTGGGAAATTCTTACCTACAACGTTTTTATTATATTATGTTTTATTTTTTTACTAATAAATGATAGTTATTTTTAATATTTTTATACATTATTTACACCCAATATCCAATATTTATTTATTTCTATCTTAAGAAATTATTATGATTCAATCATGTTTATAACATTCCATTTTACACCTAATATACTTTTTTATAGATAAAATGGGGGAATACAGTCTTGATATAATATTGATAAATGAATTACTATAAATATGGAATTATAATATGTGAATATGAGACATGATTTGATGCCAAATAGATTTAACTATCTCAATTACATGACTTTATGAAATCGTTTCATCACAATACATTCCCAAGTCCTTTTACATTTAGATCGTTATAGAATTAGGAAAAATATTAACTAATAAAATCCATTTTATTTATATTAATTATACTTTTTTCCACTATATATGAAAATAATAAATACATAACATGTCTTCAACATCCTCCTTGAATTTTCCACATAGGAAACTCTTCTATTGATTTAAAAATTTTCCTTTCTTCATAACCTGATGAAATGGAAGTATAATAAAGGGGTTATCTCAGATTCACAATAATAGTAAATATAAGAGAAAAAATAAAATGTTATAAGTGAACATAAGATGATAATATGGGTATAATAACGATATATAAGAAAACTCATACCTAAAAAGGAATAGATTATAAATAATGATATAATTATTGGTATAAAATAAGACCTGAATAAAAAGATTGAGTTGATAAACATGATCCATGAGAGGATAATCATAAAATTATAATGTATTTCAACATTGGAATAGACATTAATATAATAAATAATAAGGTTTCTAATATGTATTAACCATAATTATGTCCACACACATGCTTTTGAGCATAGTTTAACTAAAATTATACTTACTCACAACCTAATAAGCATAGATTAGCTATAATTATACCCACAAAAAACCTTGTGATCTTAGATTAACCGTAATTATTCACACCCAAAACCATTTGAGGATATAATAATAAACATTATACCAATTAAAAACCTTATTATCATATCTTACCCTTAATAATACCCACTCACAACCTTGTGAGCATAGTTAAACTATAATTATACCCATGAACAACCCTGTGAGCATAGAAAAATGACAATTATACCCATGCCAAACATTGTGAGAATATATAAATTGTAATTATACCCCTGAAAAACCTTATGATCATAGTTAATCTACAGTTATACCCACACAAAACCTTTTGAGTATAACTGAATTGTAATTATACCCACACACAACATTGTGAGAATAACTAATCATCAATTATAACCACACAGAAATATCATTATCTTAGGAGATATAGAACCTTAAACATTATATTGGAGGGAGATAAAGGAACCAAACCATAAAAAATTCATATATATTCCTATAATATAAAATAAATCCTTCATTATATAATAAATAACCCATCTAAATAAAAATGGGTTTCAAAATATTTTCAGACGATATCACCAAAATTGACATTAAGGGAGAAAATGATTGATATCCAAAATTCAGTCACCCACAAAAATTATTTCATAAAAAAATATAGAGGGATATTCAAGAAAAATAACATCCCAAATAAATAAATCATTTTAATATAAATAATAAAATTATATAAAACCCATAAAATAATTTTTAAGAAATGTTTTTAACATTCTCGTAAAAGAAGAAGTTTTATATCAGAATTAAAATTAATTTTTTGAAAAGGTGAAGTTAAAACATTGGAAAAAGTTTTATTTAAAAATAATCCTCAATAAAATTTCTTGTAAAACATATAAATTTTTTCAAAATTAATTTGTATTGGAAAATAAAATTTTTTATTATTAAAGGATGGAATTTTTTTTAATATTTTTAATTACCTTTATTGAAAACAAATTTTAAAAAGAGTTAATAAAACATAAATTTATAAATAGGATAAGATAAAAACGATGTTCACCTGAGATACTACATAATTATGTTTCTAAATATAAGTTAAAATATTTTAATCAAGGGAAAACATGGACATAGATGAGAAACTGTCCTTAAAGAGGACAAGAATTATTCTCAACAATAAGATATTTTAGAGAATTAAATTCTTTCAAGGTAAAATATATGAATTATAATGATATTTTACACAATATAAGAATACAATGTACCATGAAATAAGCTCCTAAAGAGTTATAAACCATTATTTACTGTAATATGTTCAAGATCAATCATTATAACACAATTAAGGGTGTTGAATTAACAAAAAAACCTTACAACATTGGTATGTTTTAAATATAATGTCATGCAAAGATAGGAGATAATATAGATCTTAAAAACCCCTAAATTAAATGAATATGTTAAATTATATTACTTAGGACTTATATACAAAATTTAAAATTAAACATGGTGTATAATAAGAAAATATTTCTTAAGGGTGAAAATTTGAGACGATAAAACCCTTACATTGTTTCTCCACTTAGTAGAATTCACTCCACGATCCTATATAACAAACATAAATATCGTAATAAAATATTACAAAAACTCATAAAAGATATAACCTTTTATAAAATTAATTTACAATTATTATTCACATGCATATTAATTAGTTATTAAATACTTTCAATATTAGGTGTGAGTAATATTGATTGTTTTGAAATTGTTTCTTAGTATCAGTGTTGTTCTTCATTATTATACAAAATTTAATCAGTCCAAAATAATATAAGGTACGTGAGATTATTTTTTATGAATTTTTATAAAGTTATAATTTCATTCTATGAGATTTTTTATTATTATCCATAATGATGAAATCCGCAATGAGAATATTTTAGTGTTTTCTAACGAATAAACATTGGTATCTTAATAAAAAAGTTTAATTTTATCATTACCCATAAAAAATCAAGATAAAATTAATATTTAATTATTTATATCATATATTACTTGAAATTAAATTCCCGTAGTCATCCATGATATAAATTTATATCATTGTTCATGAGGGTGGTTAAACCAACTCAAACAAGATCATACCATAATTAAGGGATTTTTATGAAGCGATTTTGTTTTAATATCAATATAGCATAAAAATAATGAAATTATTTAGTGTTTATTAGTGTGATATATAATAATTTGAAAGGATTATAATAATAATATATCTGATTTTTGTTACTAAACAGTATAAATAAATCCTTTTTTTAGTATTCTCTTTTGGACGGTAGAATTTACAACAATTTTTATGACTCATATTGTTAAAATGATTTCTAATTAGACATAAAAAACCTTAATAATTTAACAAAAACATATTTATCCCATAAAACTAATCTTATAACTATCCATTAATTTTGGTAATAAAAAATTGAATACACTATTCCATAGAGGCGATAATCCGCACACACACATGAATGATGATTTTGTTTTCCATATAATGGTGAAAATTAGATTTTTTTTTTAATTTGAGAAGATAAAATATTTCAGAAATATAATAATTATATATAAAATTTCATATGAGGACCATCCTTTTATGTTGTTGATGTAAAAGGATGTACATTTCATCATGGAGGCAGTTGTCCACATATACATACAATTTATGTTTTTGTTTTTCTTAAAGGAAAAGGGAAATGTGGTTCATGATTGTAACATAATTTTAATAACATACCATTCTAATAATTATACTAATTTTATATTTTTATGATGATTTATTGTAATCTTATTATGAATAAGTTCATATTAAGAAATAAAAATGAAAAAGTAGAGATTATAAATTTATACCTCACTCCTTAAATAATCTCTTTGCAAAGTGGGATAATCCTCTGAGAGATGAAATTTTAAGAAGAATAAAAAATATTTAAGGTGTAAAGTAGTTATTAATATAGGGTTAGGTATGGTTTTGTATGAACTATGTCGGTTGTGGTGAGAGGGAAAATGGGGAGAAGACTGCCTCTTTTATAATAGAAAAGGGATGACATTTTTGTAAGAACTCAAAATATTTACATAATGGGAAGTCAATATCATGGAATGTAGCTCTAAAATTTAATAATAATGTATAGGTGAAGTTATAAGGTTAATAAAGGCCTAAACAATCATTCCCACACATGTTTTATACATGTTATTGGTCTTTCCCTATTGGTTAATCCATTTACCCCTTTTGATTTTTAAATAGGTAACTCGTTTTCTAAAAAAGTAATTTATCATTTATGAATGAAACTAAAATGGTACATATTATGTAATTTGAACATATTAATTCAAAATTTTAAATCCTTTTAATTATATTAATTTTATAAAATTGATAAAATCAATTTTAAAATATTAATGTATAATGTATTAAAAATAATTTGTTGAAAAATATAACTTATGTTTTAAAATGTAAAATATGTGATATTTAATTATAAAGTCACTTATAAAATTAATATTTGTACTTATAAAAAGTTTTAATGAATTTACATTTCATACTTGTATACAAATATTTTCATATAAGTCATGTTATTTGAAAAAATGATATTTTTCACTATTCGTCTAAAAATTAATTATTTCAAAAAATATAAAAAATTAACCATAAGATAATTTTGATATTATAAATTAAGAAATAAATTTATTTTTATCAAATTAAAATTATAATATTTATATATTTAGTTATTTAAATGAAAATACAAATTATAAAAGAAAAAAATGTTTTTTAAACAATAACTATTTAAACATCAAGTGTCATTAATATGTGTAACATAAATTTATATATAATTGAATATTGAAATAATAGTTTATAAATATAAATATTACCTATTATAATAAAATCTTAACTATGATTAATTTGGCTTCTTAAGGTAAAATACAATAAACTTTTCATGGGTCTTCAAAATAAATCATTTTTAGAATATTAATCAATTAAAAATAATAATATGTTGTTATTTTAGTTATTTATTATCATTTTATGCAAATTATTATATTATTCATGTATTTTTAATATGTAATGGTTCATTCTAGTCATGTTTTTTGTTAGCTCGGTGTTATGTGTGACATATACTATTAAAGAACATAGTAACTAAAAGGATGTAAAATCCTGGGTAGCCACATACTACCATCATATATTAGTTGAATATTCACAATTTTAATTTTTCATCACCAATGAATATAGGAAATATACTCTAAATGTATTTATTATTCATGATATAATTTATAATATGACATCTACATTAAATTCTAATGCTATATCATGTTACTTATCATTCCTTGATCAACATTATTTATTCATAAAAGCCTATAACCAAGTCTGTATATTACCCAATCATATGTTATCAATAATATAAAATTTAAAAAACCTTTTGAATATCTAAGATACTAATATATAATTATATTATATATGTAATTCCAAAAGTCAAACCTCCAGGTCTGAGTTGGATAGCCACAAGACCTCATGCACGCCTCCCCACATACAAGAGACCGTCGACTAGTAGTAAGGGTATGAAATTAATCAGTGGAAATATTATACCCTCAGTATCATATCTTTGAACTATTAATAAAAATAAAATATATAAAAACTCATAGAAAATAAGAAAAATAAATTCATAGAATATGACACACATGTTATAACCCACATAAATGGGATCCAAAAGTGGAAACCAAAATTAGAGTAATAAAAGAAAGTAGGTAAATAAATAAATGTAGCAACAATAGTTTATAGTACACCAAAAAATCCTGAAAGTATATAATACATTATATCGTCAACTCCCCATCATAGGTCGCTTTCCTGTCACATGATCCATGTTCATAAAATATGCACACACACAGAGATTCCGATGTTGGGTGTGAGTAATAAACCTTGTAGGACTCGACCAATGCATCCTTAACATGAGTGAACATAATATATAGTAGTTTATTGTATAACATAATTAAATAATTAAATAAAAATACATCCACCCATGTGTTAACACGTCATACACTAACCAAGCTGCCACAACCACTGACCCCACTTACTTTACCATGATGCCTATAAGTATGTAAAAGTCCATCAAACAAGTACCACATTTAAGGAAACACAACATGTCCCACCTTGATGGTGGTTTCTATCCGGAAGAATTCATGACCCATATAGACGATGTCATTTTCATTAGTAGATGGTTTGTCCAACTCGATATGTATGATGTAATTGGATAAAACATAACTCACACATGTAATTATTCCACTTAGGCATGAAGATGATGGATTATGAACCCATTCTTGGCATAGTCATACACCGGATAACATGTCCATTATTTAAACTGCAATGAATTTTAATTTCTTTATTTTTATTATTATAAATTAATTGGGAAAATTCTAAGATTAGGTGATGAGATGATGTGAGATTCTGAGGCATGGTATTCCTAGAAAAATTCAACGAAAAATGTTATGTTTTTAATAAAACATGTATGTATGTTTTCATTAAAATGGTAAAATATTATAAATTGGTTCCCATATCAGAAATCCAAGGACACTGTTGCATTCAGAACTACAAATATACTTTAGGTAGATCCTAACCTCAACCAGCACTGGTTGAGGATGAAAGTTAATTTTTGGTCGTGAAAATCATTAAAATATTTAATAAAAAATATTTTATTGAACATTAAATCTTGATGAAAAAACATTTTTAAAAAAAATTCATGTCATGGAAATTAAGGGTTATCATCATAACCCTAGAATTCGCTTGAGGCAAGGAGAAAGAATCTCTCTCGATGGTGAACAATGACGTATTAAGGATCAACGATGACACCGAACTCTATTCTTTATCAAAGACCGATCCAACCGTGGGGTAGCATGATGATCTCTTTCTGATTTCCTTACCCCATTTTAGAATCAAATGATGAACACGGACCAACACACATATAGTATGACAAGAATTTTGATCATTCTTATAGAGGAATTTTTATTGTGGGTTTAAAAATGGGACTAAATCTTAGTGATTTATCAGTTGTTTTTTATTTATGGTCCCACTAACATGAACAAATGAAGGCCGAAACAAATAAGATGAAGATCTGTTCTTTTGGTGTTTATGTGATTAATATCTTTAACCCCCTAAATCTATCGCATTATTCAGGAATTCTCCCCCCTTTGAAACCCTACATGAATGATAGATAGTTTGACTCATGATCCATGGTGAAACGATCCAAGATCAAAAGTATTGACCCATGAAAGAATTAAGGAAGTGTGATGGGAGCGCAACTAGTAGGCGGTGGCTTACGATGGAGTGCACGACAAATAGAGGGCCACCAGAAAGGTGGTCGGTGGTGAGAGCATCACACGGCCCGGTGGGAGGTTGGGTTCCAATGGGGCACAAAACTGCGGTGCAGGTGGGACCACGCTGGGGAGGGGCTTGTGGAAAAGGAGGCCACGTGCGATGACATGGGGACAAAATGGTTGTGGTGGTATGCACGTCAGAGCTACATCAGCGGGATCCCATAATGGTAGTGAGACTGCGGAACCAGATGGAGAGCATAGTCCAGCCGTGTCAAATGTGGTCCAACACCATGTTGATTGGTGGAGCTGGATGGTCATGCGGTCGGGCGACTGCGTGGATCAGTGGGGTGTATCTAGGGTGGGCCAGGTCTGACCGAGCGAAGCTGGCCCACATGAAGTGGTTCGGGATAGAGAACCGTGCAACTTTGGTGGCTCAGTGTGTTGGACCACATGGCCCAACAGGCTGGCCTAGACTAACCGTGTCAGGTCGGGTCGGCCTAACAAAACCCTTTTTACTAAATTGGCCATATCTTTCAATAGGGAGGTCAATTTGGGGATTTTTCTATGGATATGGGTCCCTTTCAATGAGATAGTCTATTTGAGATACTATAAGTGATGTTGTGTGGAAGTTGACATATGAACTGATGGCTTGAAGAGTAGGTTCTCCCAGAACAAGCGTTCAACGAGTAGAATCCTATAGATAGATATGACTATGTGATCTTAGTGACTATCTGACTTAGGGGATTCATATCCCATTGACACTCCATGCATCATTGATGCCCAATGTACCCTCAATGACCCATGCACCATCGACTCTCAATGCACTGTCATCGATTCGTGCACCATCGATGCCTCAGGCGCCACCTATGCTCCGTGCGCCATTGACGCTCCGTGAACCACAAATGATCCATGCACAATTGACACTCCATACACCATCGATGCTCTAGGTTCAATTTACAATTCCTGTATCATGGATACTGGGAGATCTGAGGAGTAAAACTGGAAATATTTACCCTCATTATTTAGACTTATACATGTGTGAGGTGACTGTATTGACTATACATCACATGTTTACTTTATGGTGTACTTCATGTGTTTCCTTCAATCTATAATTTGTGTGTTTCCTCTTTTGGTGTACATCATGTATTTCTTAGTGGTATTACCTTTTTGTTTTTAGGGTTTCCTACTGTGTATTGTTTTAATCACCCATGTACGAGCTTTGCATGCACATGTCATGTATAGTGCATACGATCGACGTTTTGATGGAGTTCTAGGTAGACTAAGTACATGTGGTGCTTAGAGTTATTAGAAAGGTGAGGTGTGATCTTATAGCTTTAGATATCTATCCAAAACCTACCATTCAGGTAGGGTTTTTTGCGGAGATGTTTCAGGAAATTTTACATTCACATTAGAAGACTTTAATTTTGGTGGGGTAGTATTATGGCCCTGTTTACTTTCTAGTTTTCCTACTATAATACTCTATTATTGGTATCTTAGTGGTATGAATGCTTTTTTACTTAATTTTTTTACATTTCAGAATTTAGGGCTTGGGGATGTGTGCATGTGTATAGGTACTTAGTAAAATGACTTCCATTTATGGGATATTCTTACTTGACGCTAATTTCCATCCCCTAGATTATTGGAGTTGGGCATGGGGTAGAAATGGCATGACACCTTCTGGGATGGGTCATTATAGATTTTTATCATAGGTGGTTAGTTCTACCTTAATAACCAAGAGTCTCTGAGATTTTTTTAGGGAAATAGTGTTATGTCTTTCGATTTTGTCTTTCAGAATAGGGACTCCAGTGTTGGTACAATGAGCGACATATACACACACCCGGACTCTGATTTTTTATTCCCAACATATTAAATGAAAACCCTAGTTGAAGGAAAAACAATAGTACGTGCATTAAATAGTACTTAGTGTGTTCTCACATCCTTCTTCAGTAAGTGTCAGGTCACCCTGTATACTCTATTGACTGAGGTACATCATGATCTATTTCTGGATTCCTCTAGACAGACAACTAGATAGGACTCTGATGTGTGATCATGAGGGTGGTCTTCCTTGAGATGAGGCTTTGGTACATGGACCGTTACTGATGATATCACCCCTATGTGGTGTTCCAATGATACCACCACCCAGAGAGAAGAAGTTACTACCAGTGATACCGATAGAGGATCAACGCATGAAGAGTGCATTGCATGAGTTCCAGAGGAAGCGACCTCCCAGGTTCAGGGGTGAGTCAGAACCCCATGTACCAGAATATTGGATGGAGGTGGTTACCTATGTCTTCCTCTTAGTGAGGAGACATCTCAACCAGATGGAAGTCATAACCGTGTGTCCTCTACAGGGATAAATAGGGAGATGGAAGAGCTTAGTGATCTAGACGCATGAGGATATGAACCTCAATTGGAAAAAAATTGAGCATATATTCAGGGAGGAGTTATTCCTATTGATGTTATGTTCTGTGCATATACAAGAGCTACTGCATCTGCAGTAGGGAAGCCCAACAATAGTGGAGTACATAGAGAGATAAATCAATTTTTTTTCACTATTTCTCTAATATGGTGTGAGACCCATTCTTCAGGACCCAGACCTTCGATCTCGGACTATTCCTGGTGATTAGGTCATCCATGATGTTCCTTAGAATTCTTACACATGATGGGGTACTGGAGTGAGCTATGCTGGTAAAGAAATTTATGGTAGAGTAGACACAGACATTGGGGCTACAAACAAGCATCAAGTAGATGAACCTTTGACAGTAGGTAATAAAAAGCTGACATATGGATCTATGTCAATCAAACATTTTAGGGGATAATCCTAGGAATTGGGGTCAGTGGTGCGAGGCTCCCAGGGTAGAGTGAGTTTTCAAAAGGACGTGATATTTTACTCATGTGGCGGTCAGGGACATCTGTCTAGAGATTGTCTGGCAAATCGTACGACAGATCAAGATATGGTCAAGGGATCTCCTAGGTAGAGAAGAAAGAGGTAACATGATGGTCCACCAGGAATCATTTGTGTTAGAGGAGATGGACGAGAAATAGGAGGTGGGTGGAGGTTTAAGGAACTACCACCACCACCCCTAGGTGGTCCACCATGGGCTCAGGGAACTGGTGGATAGGGAAGAGGCCAAATTTATGTGATTGAGTCTTACAACCCAAGTTCTCAAGATATGATTAAATTTACGATCTATGTCATTTACATACAAGCTATAGTTTTGATAGACATAGGTTCCAGTCACTCTTTTCTCACAAAGACCCTTATTCTAGACTTGGAGATTCTAGTGAAACCATTGACTCAGTCCCTATTCTTAAAGAATCCTACGTGTGGAGATTCAATGATCGCAAACTGGTGTCAATAGTGTGCCATTACTCGAGGGTGTGAGATTTTTGGTTGGGATCTCTTGGTAGTAGTGTCGAGGCCTTATGATGTCATTCACTGTATGGATTGGTTATCTATAGTTCTTCCCTAGATTGACTATTTTTTTGCACGGAGTGCGGTATGTGCAAAGAGATGGGACAAGGTCTTCCTTTTTCAGTGAAAATGAAACACATGCATCGTAGGATGGAATCAAATGTAGGAGGGTGAATCCGATCACATATCAATTGGCTAGCCCAACCGTTGGCATAATATATGAGATAATTCCTCAGTTTCCTACAGTGCTGGTGGAGTATGAGGACTTTTTTCTTTAGGATGTTCCTAAATTACATCACTATAAGTAGTTAAACTCTTTCATTGATCTATACCCTGAGATTAGACCGATATCTACACCTTCATATCAGATGGCTCCCACTGATCTTTGTAAGATAAGGGTAACGTTGGAGGACTTTTAGAGGAAGAGCTTCGTGAGACCTAGTGTTTATCCTCTGGAGGCCCCAGTTTTGTTTTCTAAGAAGGAAGGAAAAGCATGAGATTATGTGTGGACATCCAGTGATTCAACTAGGTGACCATAAAGAATAATTATCCACTACCAAAGATTAATGACCTCTTTGATCAGCTGAAGTGAGCAAGATAGTTCAGGAAGATAAACCTCAGATCTGGATATCATCAGTTTCTTGTATGAGATGATGAAATCTTGAAGATAGCCTTCAGATGTCAGTATGTCCACTAAGAGTACTTAGTGATTCTATTTTTCATAACCAATGCCCTAAAAATGTTAATGGGACTAATGAATAGTATCTTTTAGCCTTACATAGACCGGTTCATCATGGTCTTCATTGATGACATCCTGTTGTACTCGGAATCCGAGGAGGATTAAACAGTACACTTGAGGGTGATCCTAGACACAATCTGAGAGCACCAAATTTATTATAATCACTCAATGTGTCAGTTCTAGATTTAGGAGGTCCAGTTTTTATGAAACATCAATTCAGAGGCTGCAGTTGTAGTTGATCCGAAGAAGATTGAAGTGGTGCTTGCTTGGGAGCCACCCAAGAGGGTTACTGAGGTGAGGAGTTTCTTAGGATTGGAAGGGTACTATCAGAGGTTTGTACCATAATTTTCTAGAGTAGTAAAACCCTTTACATTCTTGATACGAAAGGGACACACTTTTTCATGGACTGAGAAGTTCCAGCAGTGATTTCAGGAGCTATGGCGTAGATTTATGTGGGCCTCCATCATGAGATTACTAGAGGAGGGTGTTAATTATAGAGTGTTCTATTATTCCTTAGGATCTAGGCTTCGTTGTGTTCTGATGCAGGGTAGAGTGGTGATTTCCTATGGTTCACGCAAGTTGAGGCAACATGAGAAGAACTATGCAACCCATGATCTTGATCTAGCAATGGTAGTATTCACATAGAAGATGTGGTGACACTAACTTATGGGTGAGCTATTTATTCTCTACTAAAACAAAAAAATTATCAAGTACATCATCTCTCAGAGGGAATTGAACTTGATATAGAGGAAGTATCTAGATTTACTCCAAGAATATGACATCTAGATAGTCTATAATTCTAGGAATGGGAATTTGGTGGAAGATTCTCTCAGTTAGAGATCATGTTCACAGGTAATGAATGAGGAATAAGAGCAGTTAGCCGCATTGTAGATATCATTTTTGGATGGATATAGAGAAACATATATCTAGTCAATGGTAGTTAATCATCCAATCTTATCACAAGTCATGGAGGCACAGCTCAGAGATACCGACTATGAGACTTTACATGCTTAGATGTTCATAGGGAATTCCCCTGATGGATATTCAAAAAGTAGGGAGAACATTATTCTCTTCAGAGGATTCACATTAGTAAAAATGATGTTTCAAGAGGAGGTCTTGAGGGAGTTCCATACATCCCATTTTTCTATACATCCAGGAGTCGAAAATATGTATCAGGACCTTTGACGTCAGTTCTAGTGTCCAGAGATGAAGAAGGCAAGGACAGAGGATGTTTCTCGTTGCCTTACTTGACAATAAGTGAAGTAAGAGCACCAAGTTCTATTAGGATTGACTCGACCTCTTGAGGTGTCATAGTGTATGTGGGATGGTATATCTATGAACATTATGATTGGTTTACCATAGACATCCAGGGGACTTGATGCCTTTTGGGTAATAATTGATCGAACGAAAAAGTCAGCCCACTTCATACCTATATGTGTGATGATCTCAATAAAGATCTTGGTATTCCTCTATGTAAATAAGATAGTTAGACTCCATTGAGTCCCATTGACTATAGTCTCGGATTATGATGATTGGTTTACATACAGATTTTGGAAGGGGTTAAATGAGGCATTTAGGACTTAGCTACATTTTAGAATAATGTTTCATCGCTAGAATGATGGAATGATTGAAAGGACCATCTAGGTTCTTGAGGACATTATATATTCTTGGATCCTAGACTTTTTCCATAGTTGGGAGGATCATCTAACTCTGGTGGAGTTCGTGTATAAAAAAATATGACACTCCACCATTGTTATGAAACCATTCAAGGCCTTGTACTGGTGAACCTGAAGGTCACCACTTTGCTGGATAGACCCAGGGGAGTCAGCACTCATGGTTCTCGAGTTGTAATAGAAAACTATTGAGAAGTTTGAGGTCATTTTGGAGTGGATGAGGACTTCAAATAACCATCATAAGTCCTATGGTGATATGCAGAAAATCTATTTCGAGTTCGATGAGGGAGGCCATGTGTTCATTCAAGTTTCACCTCAATGGGGATTGAGAAGATTTGGTAGCGGAGACAAGTTATTATTGAGATATATTGTCCCTTTTCAGTTTCTATGTAGATTTGGTGAGGTGGCATACCACTGATATCTTCCCCCGCAGTTACACCGGGTGCATGATGTCTTCCACGTGTTGCAACCAAGGAGCTATGTTTATGATCCATCACACGTCATCGACTGAGGAGAGATTTACATTAACAATGGGGAGACTTTTGCAGAGTACCCGTTGGAGATTGAGAATTGACAAGATAAGATCCTTAATGAGTGGTCGATTCCTCCGGCGTGTGTTAGGTGGTAGCTCAGGAATCTCTAGGGGAGTACGTAGTTATGGGGGGCTCAAATTCGCACTCAGTACCCTCATCTTTTTGTTGACTAGAATTTGTTTTGGATTTTGGATATTTAAATTTCTATGATGGAAAGAATGTAATGACTCGTATTTTCTCCAATTTTATTTTTTAAATTAATTGGGAAAATTATAAGATCAAGAACTGAGACGGAATGAGATTCTGAGACCCATTATGTCCAGAATGAATCGATAAAAAATATTATATTATTAATAAAATACATGTGTGGTTTTTCGGTAAAAGAGGAATAACTTATAAATGAGTTCCGAAATAAAAAATCCTAGAGAACCATTATGTTTAGGACAATGACTGTAACTTATGTAGGGCATATCGTCGACCAGCACGAGTCGAGGGTGAAAGTTAATTTTTAGATGTGAGAATCATTAAAATATTTAATAAAAAATATTTTATTGAATGTTATGTGTTGACACAGGGGAGGTTTTTTTAATAATACATGTAATGGAAATTCATGGTTATCATCATAACCTTGGAACTCCCATGAGGTAGGGATAAATAGCCTCTCTTGATGGAAAATGCTAGTGGATCAAGGATCAATGATGACATACAACTCCGTTTTTTTAATGACTAATCTAAAATCGAGGTAGGATGTTGATCTCTTTGTGATTTATTTCCCACTTATTAGAATCAAACGACAAACATGGACTAACTCACAAATAGGTTGATCTATGGTTAAGTCTTTCTTAAAATATTTATTTCTATTATGGGTCTAAAAAGGGGATTAAATCTTAGTGATTTATCTATTGTTGTTTTTTCATGATCTTAATAACATGAACGGATCAAGTCCAACATGAACATGACTAATTTTTATTCATTGGGTGTTTATGTGATTACTCTCTTCTCCCACAAAATCTATCGCAATCTTTATTTGTTATTCCCCATTTGAAACCCTACGTAAATGCTCAATCATTTCTTTGATGGTCCATCGCACAACGATCTTAGACTAAATTTTTTGACTAGTAATGGAATTATGGAGTTGAAATCAGAGTGTAGATGATAAGAGGAAGCTTAGGAAGGATGGAAGGATGAATGAAGAGCCACCGGAAGGGAGGAATATGGCGAGGGCAGAACACAACCTAGCAGGAGGCCATGTTTTGGTTGGGCATGCAACCACGGTCCAATCAGTACCACACCAGTGGAGGGGCCCACAGATGGATGCAGGTTGGAGCCACATTGGCGGGATTTCGTGATGACGGTGAGGCCCTAGGATCAGGTAGAGAATGTGGGCTAGCCAGGCAAAACGTAGTCCGAAACCATGTTTACCAAGTGATCCAGTTGGCCCTGAAGTCGGGTGACTATGTGAATCAGAGGGATGTGGCTAGGGCGGGCCACATCCGATGGGATGAATCTGGATCGCACGATTATGGCCAGGCTGGAGAACTGGGCCACTCTAGTTTCCTAGTGGGCGGGATAGGATGGACCAACGGGATGGCCTAGAATGACTGGTACTGGTCGTGTCAGCCGGACTAGGTCGGGTTGTGTCGGTCGAACCGGGTCGGGTCAGACCCAGACCGAACCAGACCCTTTTTACTAAATTGGCCATATCTTTCAAACTAGACGTATGTTTGACAATCTATCTATGGATTTGGGACCCTTGTGGTTAGATTGTCCTTTTGAGATATTTTTAGTGAGTTTTTTAGATTTTGTCATACGTACTGATGGTTTGGGGTGTAGGTTCTCCTAGAACATGCACACAACAAGCGGAATTCTGTGGCTAGATGTGACTATGTGATCTTGGTGACATATGTATTAAGGGATACATGACTAATTAAATATCTTTACGCCATCAATTATCCATGTTACATTGATTCTCCATGCTCCATTGATGCTCCATGTTCCATCAATGCTCTGTGTGCCATTGATACTCTGTGTTCCATCGACGCCCCAGGTGCAATCGCCGCTCCTTGCGCCACCAATGATTTGTGTGCCATTGACGCTCTGTGTGCCTCCAATGTTCCATGAAACATTGAGACTCCTTGTTCCATCGATGATATATGATCTATCGACCCATACAGTATCATGGAGAATGGGAGTATTGGGACTACAATTGAAAATCCTTCTCTTCGTTCTTTAAACTTAAACCTGTGTGAGCTGACCGTATTGACTATACATCATATGTTTCCTTTGTGGTGTACATTGTGTGTTTCCATTATGGTGTATATTGTGAACTTCATAGTGGTATTACATTTTTGGTTTTTTTGTCCTACTACGTATGGTTTTACTCACCCCTACATGCGACTTTCCGACACGTGTCGTGACTTATACAGAATATCTATGCTTTGATAGGGTCTTAGGTGGGCCAGGAATTGGTTGTTATTAGAGTGATCATACATACAAGGTGTGCTCCAACAACTTCAGTCATCTATTCTACACCTACCATTTATGTACGGTTTTTTGCGGATGAGTTTCATGAACCTGTACATTCAGTTTGGAATACTTTACATTTGGTGGGCTTATATTCTGTCGCTATTTACTATCAAATTTTTCTACTAACATACTCTTTTGTTGGTATCTTAGTGTTATGCATGATTTTATCATAGTGTTTTTACATTCTATCATTTTGGTCTTGGATATGTGTGCATGTGTATAGGTACTTTGGAAAACAACTCCCATTTGTAGGATATGCCTACTCGTTGATAGTCGCTAGCCCCTGGCCTATCAAAGGAAGGCTTTGGGTAGTCACGACATAGGCCCCTCTGGGATGGGTCATGACATGAACCATATCAATAAACAACCCATATTCCCTATCCATCGTCATGTCATCACGATCCCCCTCAAAGGGTTCATCTAGCTGAAACTAAGTAACCTGATCATCCTGATACATGAAGCATTTTTCTACACCCTAGGAAATACCACAAACAATATACACCATAGGAAGGACAAATAAGGAATATCCAGAATAATGAAAAATAGGATTTAAAAAAGTATAAGATCACATATCAAGCATAGGTTTTAAGGTCTACTCACACACCCACATGAATCATCATCAAGAAAAGATATAAATCATAACCCATAATCATGAAAACATCATATACAGTTCCCTATATGGTAAGGAACTTATTACCTTAATGTTTTTGATGAATAAATCCAAGGTCTATCAAGGATCAAAGACCAAACCTTGTCGCACACCCATGGAGAATGGTATAACACACTAAGGATGTAAAGACCCGTAAAATTCATGGGAAAATTTTTCTTAATTTTTTTTGTAATTTTACAAGAGCGCGGTTTCTGACGGCACCTGATTCCGAGGCCCGGTGTGCCCGGAATCAATTTCCGAAGTTTGGCTCGGGTACGTTCAGTGAACGAACGAGCGGGGTTTTCTAACTTTTAAACTGGTGCCCGGAATCGAATTCCGAGGGCACCGATGGAACCGTAGCGCCGGTAAACGCTTAGGAACTCCTGTTCTGGAGTTGCGTTCATGCGAGTGTTGATAATAAAAATTGTGGATGTTTACTTTGTAATTACACTACAATTTTTATTATTTTACTCTAAGTGTTATCTCTTGTTGGAAGTTGGTTAACCACCCAACCTCCCTTGGGAGGTTATGAGGGTGGTGGGGCCCACACGAACCCCACCTCTTCATATCCTCTAAAACCCCTCAACTCCCTCATAAGTTATGATATCTTAAGTTATAACTTTAGACTTAAATAAGGCGAGTTGTGTGTGTGTTTTGAATTTCAAACTCTTGAAATTCTAGTGTGTGTTGTTTTAATAAAATATGATAGAGTCTTATTTTATAGTTTTGTCTCCTTGAGAGAGTTGCGGAAGGTTCTTCTTGTTTCTTCATCTTCTTCAACCTCGACGAAGAACACGAAGAACGCCGTTCTTCAACGAAGAACTTCTTCGCCGAAGAACACGGTTCTTCCGCGACGCCATATCCGCGACATGACGTTCTTCTTCCGCATCATCTCTTCCGCGACGGTTTTCCGCGACGAACGCCATCGACAACGACTCTTCCTCCGACGTTAAAGGAATCGACACCGATATTCCACGACTACGTCAACGTGCGACTATCGAGGTAGGGGTTTGTCCTTTTTAAATTACGTGCTTTCATTCCCTCGAGCATGAAAGAAAATCCGTTGGGCATAGTTCCAAATTTTTAATAAAAATTTGTGAAACGTTCATTGATGTGTTTATACGATTGGCCAACTGATATCGTTATAACGGGAGGAGACCGGACCGCACGAACACGGCCGATCCACCTCCCCCTTCTATTCTTTCGTGTTAATTTAGCGGAGACAGCGCGATGTCGTTGCAACCGCGCAGGATCAAAAGAATTAATGGCCGGAGCGAGCTGCGATGAAGAAACGCGGTGTCGACGCACCGCGTCGTTGTTTACGAAAGAGATCGTGGCCGGAGACGGGCCGCGGCGGAACAAGGAGGCGACCGGCGGCCAGCCGGGCCGCTGGCGCCGGAGATCAGGAGGGCCGCGGCCCTACGGCCGCGGGGGAGCAGCCAGGGCGGCCGGCCTCGCCGGTCGCCGGAGATGGGAAGAGCCGCGGCGCTAGCCGCGGCGGGGATGAAGAAGGCGGCCGGCCACGCCGGCGGCCGGTTCGGTCAGAAGGAGGGACCCGCGGGTCCCGTGGGTCAATTGAAACGGCCAGCAAAAGCCGGCCGAGATCCGGAAAAGGGGGGGGGGGGGGTTTCACCCCCCCGCGTGCGGCACATGCACGGGTCCAGCGGACCGGGTCGGACCCGGGTCGGGTCGACCCGGTTCGGGCCGACCCAGGGGGGGATGGGCCGGGTCGGCCCGGACCCGGACCCCCCCGTTTCAAATCAGTTTCGGTCTTTTGGCCATAACTTGAGCCACAAACATCCGATTGACGAACCGTCTGCGGCAACGCGATCCTTGGATCTAGACGGTCGTTTCGGTATATCGCACTCAAGGTTTCAGATTACCTTGAGTTCGGCGGGGTTGGTTCGTTCACGAAACCAACCGGGCCTTCGGAGCAGAAACGCTCATATCTTGAGCTACGGACGTCCGATTGACGTGCTGTCAGCTGTGTTGTGTTCCTCTTAGTGAGACGGATCTTTTGGCATACTTAGCCCGATGTTTGGACGTAGGTGGAGTATGGTCGGGTTGGTTTTGCCTTAAAAACCAACCGGGCCCCGGGGACGAAAATGCCAATAACTCTCAGACCGGGCGTCCGATCGACGCGCCGTCTGTTGCGTTGAGTTCCTGTTGACGATACGGAACTTTTGGATACATCAACTCTTGACTTTGTGACAGTTGATGTATCAGCCTCTCGGCTCCTGGAGCGGACCCTCCGAACGAGCTTGCTGTGTGCGGGAACCCTAGTGCTGGCTGCGACTGTTACTGTGACTACTACTGCTACTACTGCTACTGTGACTACGACGACGACAGTACAGAGATCCTGTGTGGATTTGACGACGAAGACTACAGCACTCAGCAATCCTACGTGGATCAGTGCTACAGGTCCTGTGTGGGCCCGATCCTGTGTTGGTCCGATCCTGTGTGGGTCTTTGCGCTCAGCGGTCCTGTGTGAACCAGCGCCTACAGGTCCTGTGTGGGCCCGATCCTGTGTGGGTCTTTGCGGGGGTTAGTTACCTATCGATCCTTCGTGGGTCCGACGACTTAGATGGATCAGAGATCATCTTTATCGTCTTTCGAAGAAGTATACATGTGTGAGCTGAATCCTGTTGCTTTCCTGTGTGGATTGTGTTGTGCGATCCTGTGGGGATTACATTTTGCTTTCCTGTGTGGATTGTGTTGTGTCATCCTGTGTGGATTACGTTTTGCTTTCCTGTGTGGAATACGTTTACTTTCCTGTGTGGACTGAGTTGTACTTGGGCTCGGAGGTTGGAGCATATTTGAAATTGGTGACTTAGGTATATGTATGGGCATATACCTAAGCAGTGTTGGTTGTTACTTCGTGATTGTACCTTTCTTTGTGGTTTATCCTTTGTGGATTTTGAGAGACCTTCAGGGGTCTCGGGGTCCCTACTGAGTAGCTTATACTCACCCCTGCACGGGCTTTGCCCGCACTACGTTGTGTTGGTTGCAGACGACGGACAGCGTTGACCTTAGTTGAGGCTTGAAGAGCGGGACGGTACCCGGAGGTGGACCACTGGGTGGGACGTGCTCGGAGCGGACGGCGGAACCCGTGGAGCAGTATAGCTATCTGTACCCACCCTTCAGGTGGGATTTCTAGTGGACAACTCGGTGTAGCGGCTTTTACTTTTCAGTTGCTGTTTTCCCTTTCGAGTTGTACTTTACTTTCAGTTTGGGTTTGTATACTAGCCCAATTACCCACATGAATCATCATCAAGAAAAGATATAAATCATAACCCATAATCATGAAAACATCATATACAGTTCCCTATATGGTAAGGAACTTATTACCTTAATGTTTTTGATGAATAAATCCAAGGTCTATCAAGGATCAAAGACCAAACCTTGTCGCACACCCATGGAGAATGGTATAACACACTAAGGATGTAAAGACCCGTAAAATTCATGGGAAAATTTTTCTTAATTTTTTTTGTAATTTTACAAGAGCGCGGTTTCTGACGGCACCTGATTCCGAGGCCTGGTGTGCCCGGAATCAATTTCCGAAGTTTGGCTAGGGTACGTTCAGTGAACGAACGAGCGGGGTTTTCTAACTTTTGAACTGGTGCCCGGAATCGAATTCCGAGGGCACCGATGGAACCGTAGCGCCGGTAAACGCTTAGGAACTCCTGTTCTGGAGTTGCGTTCATGCGAGTGTTGATAATAAAAATTGTGGATGTTTACTTTGTAATTACACTACAATTTTTATTATTTTACTCTAAGTGTTATCTCTTGTTGGAAGTTGGTTAACCACCCAACCTCCCTTGGGAGGTTATGAGGGTGGTGGGGCCCACACGAACCCCACCTCTTCATATCCTCTAAAACCCCTCAACTCCCTCATAAGTTATGATATCTTAAGTTATAACTTTAGACTTAAATAAGGCGAGTTGTGTGTGTGTTTTGAAATTCAAACTCTTGAAATTCTAGTGTGTGTTGTTTTAATAAAATATGATAGAGTCTTATTTTATAGTTTTGTCTCCTTGAGAGAGTTGCGGAAGGTTCTTCTTGTTTCTTCATCTTCTTCAACCTCGACGAAGAACACGAAGAACGCCGTTCTTCAACGAAGAACTTCTTCGCCGAAGAACACGGTTCTTCCGCGACGCCATATCCGCGACATGACGTTCTTCTTCCGCATCATCTCTTCCGCGACGGTTTTCCGCGACGAACGCCATCGACAACGACTCTTCCTCCGACGTTAAAGGAATCGACACCGATATTCCACGACTACGTCAACGTGCGACTATCGAGGTAGGGGTTTGTCCTTTTTAAATTACGTGCTTTCATTCCCTCGAGCATGAAAGAAAATCCGTTGGGCATAGTTCCAAATTTTTAATAAAAATTTGTGAAACGTTCATTGATGTGTTTATACGATTGGCCAACTGATATCGTTATAACGGGAGGAGACCGGACCGCACGAACACGGCCGATCCACCTCCCCCTTCTATTCTTTCGTGTTAATTTAGCGGAGACAGCGCGATGTCGTTGCAACCGCGCAGGATCAAAAGAATTAATGGCCGGAGCGAGCTGCGATGAAGAAACGCGGTGTCGACGCACCGCGTCGTTGTTTACGAAAGAGATCGTGGCCGGAGACGGGCCGCGGCGGAACAAGGAGGCGACCGGCGGCCAGTCGGGCCGCTGGCGCCGGAGATCAGGAGGGCAGCGGCCCTACGGCCGCGGCGGAGCAGCCAGGGCGGCCGGCCTCGCCGGTCGCCGGAGATGGGAAGAGCCGCGGCGCTAGCCGCGGCGGGGATGAAGAAGGCGGCCGACCACGCCGGCGGCCGGTTCGGTCAGAAGGAGGGACCCGCGGGTCCCGTGGGTCAATTGAAACGGCCAGCAAAAGCCGGCCGAGATCCGGAAAAGGGGGGGGGGGGGGTTTCACCCCCCCGCGTGCGGCACATGCACGGGTCCAGCGGACCGGGTCGGACCCGGGTCGGGTCGACCCGGTTCGGGCCGACCCAGGGGGGATGGGCCGGGTCGGCCCGGACCCGGACCCCCCCGTTTCAAATCAGTTTCGGTCTTTTGGCCATAACTTGAGCCACAGACATCCGATTGACGAACCGTCTGCGGCAACGCGATCCTTGGATCTAGACGGTCGTTTCGGTATATCGCACTCAAGGTTTCAGATTACCTTGAGTTCGGCTGGGTTGGTTCGTTCACGAAACCAACCGGGCCTTCGGAGCAGAAACGCTCATATCTTGAGCTACGGACGTCCGATTGACGTGCTGTCAGCCGTGTTGTGTTCCTCTTAGTGAGACGGATCTTTTGGCATACTTAGCCCGATGTTTGGACGCAGGTGGAGTATGGTCGGGTTGGTTTTGCCTTAAAAACCAACCGGGCCCCGGGGACGAAAATGCCAATAACTCTCAGACCGGGCGTCCGATCGACGCGCCGTCTGTTGCGTTGAGTTCCTGTTGACGATACGGAACTTTTGGATACATCAACTCTTGACTTTGTGACAGTTGATGTATCAGCCTCTCGGCTCCTGGAGCGGACCCTCCGAACGAGCTTGCTGTGTGCGGGAACCCTAGTGCTGGCTGCGACTGTTACTGTGACTACTACTGCTACTACTGCTACTGTGACTACGACGACGACAGTACAGAGATCCTGTGTGGATTTGACGACGAAGACTACAGCACTCAGCAATCCTACGTGGATCAGTGCTACAGGTCCTGTGTGGGCCCGATCCTGTGTTGGTCCGATCCTGTGTGGGTCTTTGCGCTCAGCGGTCCTGTGTGAACCAGCGCCTACAGGTCCTGTGTGGGCCCGATCCTGTGTGGGTCTTTGCGGGGGTTAGTTACCTATCGATCCTTCGTGGGTCCGACGACTTAGATGGATCAGAGATCATCTTTATCGTCTTTCGAAGAAGTATACCTGTGTGAGCTGAATCCTGTTGCTTTCCTGTGTGGATTGTGTTGTGCGATCCTGTGTGGATTACATTTTTCTTTCCTGTGTGGATTGTGTTGTGTCATCCTGTGTGGATTACGTTTTGCTTTCCTGTGTGGAATACGTTTACTTTCCTGTGTGGACTGAGTTGTACTTGGGCTCGGAGGTTGGAGCATATTTGAAATTGGTGACTTAGGTATATGTATGGGCATATACCTAAGCAGTGTTGGTTGTTACTTCGTGATTGTACCTTTCTTTGTGGTTTATCCTTTGTGGATTTTGAGAGACCTTCAGGGGTCTCGGGGTCCCTACTGAGTAGCTTATACTCACCCCTGCACGGGCTTTGCCCGCACTACGTTGTGTTGGTTGCAGACGACGGACAGCGTTGACCTTAGTTGAGGCTTGAAGAGCGGGACGGTACCCGGAGGTGGACCACTGGGCGGGACGTGCTCGGAGCGGACGGCGGAACCCGTGGAGCAGTATAGCTATCTGTACCCACCCTTCAGGTGGGATTTCTAGTGGACAACTCGGTGTAGCGGCTTTTACTTTTCAGTTGCTGTTTTCCCTTTCGAGTTGTACTTTACTTTCAGTTTGGGTTTGTATACTAGCCCAATTACTTTTCCGCACTTTCAGTTGTACTCTGCTTTTGCTTAGTGTTTACTTTCCGCTTTCTTACTCTGTGGTGTTTGTTTACTTTACAAAGGCAATGCCTTCCCTTTTTACCGGGATTTACGCCTTGGTGCTAGTCGCCAGCCCCTGGCCTATGGAAGGCGGGCTTGGGGTAGTCACGGCACGGACCCCGAGGGCGGGTCGTGACAAATTGGTATCAGAGGAGTTCGGTTCTACCGCGAACTCTGATCTTTTTTATGTGAAGCAATAATGTTTAGCGTATTGAGTGTGGTTATCAGTCCAGGGAGTCCAGTGTTGGTGCGGCGGCCGACGTATCCGTACACCAGGACCCTGACTTCTGATTTCCGACTTAATGCATGAAAACATTGATTGCGTGTGTGTTTCAATGTTTTCTTTGTGATTTCTTTGTGTCAGCTCACCAGGTATACTGTTTGACCGTGGCGCACCTGTTTCATTTCAGGATGGCCCCACGACGGCAGCTAGCTAGGGTTCCGAGAGTCGAGTGTGACGACAGCCCACCGAGCGACGAGGCTTCAGTACAGGGCCCTCTTGCTGTTGAGGCACCAACGGAGGCACCAGCGATACTACCATACGTTGGGCCATCGATTCCACCAGCCCCAGCAGTAGGCGATGCATGCCACTTGAGTGCACTGCACGAGTTCCAGCGCCAGAGGCCACCCAGGTTCCGGGGAGAGACGGACCTACAGGCGGCTGAGGATTGGCTGGAGGCTGTGGTGGGAGTCTTCAGGCTAGTGGGGACGCCGGCAGACTTCATGGTGATCTTTGCTTCCAGCCTCCTTCAGGAAGCAGCAGGCAGGTGGTGGAGCCACTTGTTTCAGTTTTGCGACGGGATGACCTTCGCATGGGAATAATTCGAGACCTTCTTCAGGGTGGAGTTTGTGCCAGTAGCTCTACACCCCAAGCGTGTACAGGAGCTTCGGCCTTTGCCGCGTGTTTTTCGATCAGTAGCCGAGTCATCTGTGGGCAGTAGACAGATGATGCAGAGGTCCAGGAGGACCAGACTAGCAGTTGGAAGATCTCGGGTTTTAGGACCGGTGGTGTGGGGCACCCGAGGTGGGGTCAGAGCCAGGCGTGCCAGAAATGGACAATGTTACTCCTGCGGCGGGAAGGGTCACCTGGCACGTTACTGTCCGACTCCTCGTACGATTGATCAGCGGGTGTTAGAGGAGCCACTGAGACAGAAGTAGCGGCGAGTGTTTGAGCAACAGCCGAGTAGTGGACAAGGAAGTAGAGCTCCGAGAGCAGGTGGACAGGAGAGGAACTAGTGGATACGTCCCTTGTACTTCTATTTCCATTTTTCTATTGTATTCGTGTCTTGTACTATGAGCTGAAATAATAAAAAGACACTTATCTTTGTTTGGTTTACTGTCCTTTGTTTGATTGATACTGAGTGGTCCCGATTAAACTGTTGACTTGACCCTCACTTTTGAGATTTCAACTGGAGGGGACCCAGTAACCTCACACTGATGCCGACAGTGTGACTCGACCCTTAGAGGCGAGAGTAACAGTTGGACCTCTTGGTAGCAGCGTCGAGGCCTTACGACGTCATCCGTGCCATAAATTAACTAATCATGACGGAATTGACTGTATTAGGCAAGGAACGTGGTTCATCCAGGGGATGAGACCGGATTTCACTTTTTGGCAAAGGAGAAATCTTTGCAGCTAGCCTCTTTGCAGATATCCTTCGTGGATAGAGATGAAGTAGCCTTCCTTCAGTCTCTCACAGTCACTCCTCCACTACTGCAGCGAGTCAGGGAGGCACAACGTGGGGACGCTGACTGTGAGACACAGCGTGCACATATATCCTCGGGACAGGCACCTGATGGTTTCTCCCTTGGAGGAGAGCACGACATCCTTTTCAGAGGACGTACCATGGTACCAGTCGCTTTGCGAGAGGAAGTGCTGAGAGAGTTTCACACTTCTCCTTTGGCGGTACATCCTGGAGTGGCGAAGATGTACCAGGACCTCAGACGACAGCACTGGTGGCCGGGCATGAAGAAGGAAGTAGCAGAGTTCGTTTCTTGATGCCTCACCTGCCAGCAGGTGAAGGCAGAGCATCAGGTACCAGCGGGCTTGGTACAGCCCTTGGAGGTTCCGGAGTGGAAGTGGAACTGCATATCTATGGACTTCGTGACTGGACTTCCAGGCACTTCCAGAGGTCACGACTCCATCTGGGTGATTGTTGACCGACTCACAAAGTCGGCACACTTCTTACCCATCAGAGAGCAGGGCTCAGTGGAGAGCTTGGGACGTCTCTACGTTCAGGAGATTGTGCGGCTCCACGGTGTGCCATCATCTATCGTCTCCAATCGAGATGCTCACTTTACTTTCCGGCTTTGGAAGGGGTTACAGGAGGCGTTCGGGATGCAGCTACGACTGAGCACAGCCTTTCACCCTCAGACGGATGGTCAGACGGAGAGGACCATTCAGAATCTCGAGGACATGCTCCGCGCATGTGTTCTTGACTTTGGTCGTAGCTGGGAGGACCACCTACCCTTGGTGGAGTTTGCATACAACAACAGCTACCACTCCACCATCGGGATGGCATCGTACGAGGCATTGTACGGCCAACCATGTAGATCTCCTTTGTGCAGGACAGAACCTGGGGAGTCAGCACTCGTGGGACCGGAGATGGTTCAGGCCACGATAGAGAAGGTCCAGGTCATCCAGGAGCGGATGAGGACAGCACAGAGCCGGCAGAAGTCATACGCTGACAGGAGGCGGAGGCCACTGGAGTTTGAGGATGGCGACCACGTCTTCTTGCGGGTCTCACCTCGACGTGGTATTCGGAGATTCGGCTGAGGCGGCAAGTTATCTCCGCGCTTCATCGGACCCTTCTAGGTCCTCAGCAGGGTTGGCGAGGTGGCTTATCATCTGTCTCTACCACCTTAGTTGCACCGGGTTCACGACGTCTTCCACGTATCCCAGCTGAGGAGATACGTGCACGACCCGACGCACATCTTTGACCATGGGGAGCTTGTCGTTAATGATGGGGCGACTTTTACGGAGGTCCCGGTGGAGATAGAGGATCGTCAAGAGCGGGCCCTATGTGGGCGATCGATTCCTTTTGTGCGCATCAGATGGCAGCACGGGAATCTCCAGGAGAGAACATGGGAGCGGGAGGCTCAGATTCGTGCTCAGTACCCTCATTTGTTTCCCTAGTTTTTGATTTATCTTTACGGGGACGTAAAGCCCTGAGGTGGGAGTAATGTAAAGACCCGTAAAATTCAAGGGAAATTTTTTCTTAATTTTCTTTGGAATTTGACAAGAGCGTGGTTTCTGACGGCACCTGATTCCGAGGCCCGGTGTGCCCGGAATCAATATCCGAAGTTTGGCTCAGGTACGTTCAGTGAACGAAAGAGCGGGATTTTCCAACTTTTGAACTGGTGCCCGGAATCGAATTCCAAGGGCATCGATGGAACCGTAGCGCCGGTAAACGCTTAGGAACTCCTGTTCTGGAGTTGCGTTCATGTGAGTGTTGATAATAAAAATTGTGGATGTTTACTTTGTAATTACACTACAATTTTTATTATTTTAGTCTAAGTGTTATCTCATGTTGGAAGTTGGGTAACCACCCAACCTCCCTTGGGAGGTTATGAGGGTGGTGGGGCCCACACGAACCCCACCTCTTCATATCCTCTAAAACCCCTCAACTCCCTCATAAGTTATGATATCTTAAGTTATAACTTTAGACTTAAATAAGGTGAGTTGTGTGTGTGTTTTGAATTTCGAACTCTTGAAATTCTAGTGTGTGTTGTTTTAATAAAATATGATAGAGTCTTATTTTATAGTTTTGTCTCCGTGAGAGAGTTGGGGAAGGTTCTTCTTGTTTCTTCATCTTCTTCAACCTCGACGAAGAACACGAAGAACGCCGTTCTTCAACGAAGAACTTCTTCGCCGAAGAACACGGTTCTTCCGCGACGCCATATCCGTGACGTGACGTTCTTCTTCCGCATCATCTCTTCCGCGACGGTTTTCCGCGACGAACGCCATCGACAACGACTCTTCCTCCGACGTCAAAGGAATCGACACCGATATTCCACGACTACGTCAACGTGCGACTATCGAGGTAGGGGTTTGTCCTTTTTAAATTACGTGTTTTCTTTCCCTCGAGCATGAATGAAAATCCGTTGGGCATAGTTCCAAATTTTTAATAAAAATTTGTGAAACGTTCATCGATGTGTTTATACGATTGGCCAACTGATATCGTTATAATGGGAGGAGACCGGACCGCACGAACACGGCCGATCCACCTCCCCCTTCTATTCTTTCGTGTTAATTTAGCGGAGACAGCGCGATGTCGTTGCAACCGCGCAAGATCAAAAGAATTAATGGCCGGAGCGAGCTGCGACGAAGAAACGTGGTGCCGACGCACCGCGTCATTGTTTACGAAAGAGACCGCGGCCGGAGACGGGCCGCGGCGGCACAAGGAGGCGACCGGCGGCCAGCCGGGCCGCCGGCGCCGGAGATCATGGAAGGCCGCGGCCCTATGGCCGCGGCGGAGCAGCCAGGGGCGCCGGCCTCGCCGGCGCCGGAGATCAGGAGGGCCGCGGCCCTACGGCCGCGGCAGAGCAACCAGGGCGGCCGGCCTCGCCGGTCGCCGGAGATGGGAAGAGCCGCGGCGCTAGCCGCAGCGGGGAAGAAGAAGGCGGCCGGCTGCGCCGGCCGCCGGTTCGGTCAGAAGGCGGGACCTGCGGGTCCCGTGGGTCAATTGAAACGGCCGGAAAAAGCCGGCCGAGATCCGGAAAAGGGGGGGGGGGGGTTTCACCCCCCGCGTGCGGGACATGCGCGGCACGCTGGCCGCGCCGCGACCGGCCGGGCCGGGTCGGCCCGGACCCGGACCCCCCGTTTCGAATCAGTTTCGGTCTTTTGCCCATAACTTGAGCCACAGACCTCCGATTGACGAACCGTCTACGGCAACGCGATCCTTGGATCGAGATGGTCGTTTCGGTATATCGCACTCAAGGTTTCGGAATACTTTGTGTTCGGCCGGGTTGGTTCGTTCACGAAACCAACCGGGCCTTCGGAGCGGAAACGCTCATATCTTGAGCTACGGACGTCTGATTGACGTGCCGTCAGCCGTGTTGTGTTCCCCTTAGTGAGACGGATCTTTTGGCATACTCCGCCCGAGGTTTGGACGCAGGTGGAGTACGGTCGGGTTGGTTTTGCCTTAAAAACCAACCGGGCCCCTGGGACGAAAATGCCAATAACTCTCAGACCAGGCGTCCGATCGACGCGCCGTCTGTTGCGTTGAGTTCCTGTTGACGATACTGAAATTTTGGATACATCAACTCTGGAATTTGCGACAGTTGATGTATCAGCCTCTCGGCTCGTGGAGCGGACCCTCCGAACGAGGTTGCTGTGTGTGGGAACCCTAGTGCTTGCTGCGACTGTTACTGTGACTACTACTGCTACTACTGCTACTGTGACTGCGACGACGACAGTACAGAGATACTGTGTGGATTCGACGACGACGACTACAACACTCAGCGATCCTACGTGGATCAGTGCTATAGGTCATGTGTGGGCCCGATCCTGTGTGGGTCCGATCCTGTGTGGGTCTTTGCGCTCAGCGGTCCTGTGTGAACCAGCGCCTACAGGTCCTGTGTGGGCCCGATCCTGTGTGGGTCTTTTCGGGGGTTAGTTACCTATCGATCCTTCGTGGGTCCGACGACTTAGATGGATCAGAGATCATCTTTATCGTCTTTCGAAGAAGTATACCTATGTGAGCTGAATCCTGTTGCTTTCCTGTGTGGATTGTGTTGTGCGATCCTGTGTGGATTACGTTTTGCTTTCCTGTGTGGATTGTGTTGTGCCATCCTGTGTGGATTACGTTTTGCTTTCCTATGTGGAATACGTTTACTTTCCTGTGTGGACTGAGTTGTACTTGGGCTCGGAGGTTGGAGCATATTTGATATTGGTGACTTAGGTATATGTATGGGCATATACCTAAGCAGTGTCGGTTGTTACTTCGTGATTGTACCTTTCTTTGTGGTTTATCCTTTGTGGATTTTGGGAGACCATCAGTGGTCTCGGGGTCCCTACTGAGTAGCTTATACTCACCCCTGCATGGGCTTTTCCCGCACTACGTTGTGTTGGTTGCAGACGACGGACAGCGTTGACCTTAGCTGAGGCTTGCAGAGCGGGACAGTACCCGGAGGTGGACCACTGGGCGGGACGTGCTCGGAGCGGACGGCGGAACCCGTGGAGCAGTAGAGCTATCTGTACCCACCCTTCATGTGGGATTTCCAGTGGACAGCTCGGTGTAGCGGCTTTTACTTTTCAGTTGCTGTTTTCCCTTTCAAGTTGTACTTTACTTTCAGTTTGGGTTTGTATACTGGCCCATTTACTTTTCCGCACTTTCAGTTGTACTCTGCTTTTTCTTAGTGTTTACTTTCTGCTTGCTTACTCTGTGGTGTTTGTTTACTTTACAAAGGAAATGCCTTCCCTTTTTACCGGGATTTACGCCTTGGTGCTAGTCGCCAGCCCCTGGCCTATGGAAGGCGGGCTTGGGGTAGTCACGGCACAGACCCCGAGGGCGGGTCGTGACAAAGGATGTCTATTTCGATTCTGGTTCAATAAGACAGTGGTTTATAAAGTATTAAGAAGATTACATGTTATGAATTGTAGTTGTAGAATCATATACAATAATGTATCCATCAATAGAATCAATTCCGAGTACTGTCAAAGGAGAGGTCTCCAAAACACTATATCCATTGTCGATTTATGAATGAATCATGAATTCCTCATCAATTCTAGAAGATATCACCATTTCTATAAAATAATGATCGATACATTATCAATAAATCAATAAAAAATAGATTCAATATGAGATTCAAGAAGAATAATATCTCATGATGATCATTCTATAATGACTTACCTGGAAGCATCACCATTCATGAGAGTTATATCTATGATCAAGGGAGTGTTGTCATTGAAATATTGAATTATACACCAATATACAAAGGAATAATCAAAATAATATTATTTTATCATCAATCCACCATCAAGAATATGTTTAGAAAGATTATTCTTTGAAAATTCATTGTTTATGATACATCCTGATTTTATCAAGAACAATTAGATACATCGCCAATATATAAAAAAGGGAAATTTCATCCTCATATCATCAATGAGAACACATATAAACCATAGAAGAATTCTCAACTTGCAATAAGGAAGAAGTATTTGGAATAGATCTAAAGAAAATGCACCATTCTTACATCACCAGATTGGGAAAATATTGAAGAAGAAAGAGAAGAAAAATGGTTGAGTCTTGATTAATGAGAGAGAGTTAAAAATTTAGAATAAGTCCATGAGGTTTGGAATTGGGTGTTAAATGGGGTAAAAATTATTAAATTAATAACACATTGGGTGTATTAACTGAACCCCTGGATTGGAAACACCAGTGAACTGTAGGAACCACAAGCTAGTGGGTGGGTTATGTATTTCTCTATAGACTTACAAAAAATACACTGGCTAGTGGTATTCATTTTTTAGCCCCAAAATATCCAATTACCATGTCAAAACTCAATACCTTGATTCCCAAGCACTTTTTCATAAAAATTAATAAATTTAACTCCCATATGGGAATTGGATATTTATAATTCACCCCCTATAACAACATTCCATCCTTATAAAGAACCTTCAATGTTCCTTCTCAAAAAATAGGACATTGTGCCTGAGCATGAACCTCCCACTACCAAGTCACCTCTTGTATCCATCCATGACTCCATAGAACATTGGAAAGTGTCACCATCTTCCCACAAAGGACATTCTTTCTCCAATCTGCAATCTACCCTGGTTTCTCCCCATATGATGTGTCAGGATCTAGGAAAACATCTTTAGAGTCAATGAAATAGATAACATTGGAAATGTACCACTAAAAAATACATATAAAACATGTCATGCATATATCAGTTATAGGAATGAAGTTCCATATATTAATCCACTTTCCCAACCTAGTCGGTGATCTCAAGAGGACTAAAATAATGAGAAACTAGCTTCCTATAATTCTTCAAACATCAGTGTCCTAACCAAAGATTCACTCTAAAAAACTCATCATCCTAAAAAGAACTCCAAAGGTCTCCTCATATATTTGTTGTAAGACTTATTACTACTATGTGATATGATATACCTCTTCTAAATCCTTTAAACTCTCTTAGACGTCTCCTATATCAAACTAGACCCCAAAACTACTACTTCACCATCCAAATACCAAAAATTTGGTAACAACACGGACTACTATAAAAATTATCTTAAGATTCCATCTGAACAAAATCAAGGTAACTATTATTGTATGAAAACTCAACCAAGGATAGGTGATCATCCTAGGATTCAAAAAACTCTATAATGTAATATCAAATTATATCCACCAATATGTGAATCATCCACTCTGACTATCTATCTATCTATGGATGGTATATTGTACACAACCTCGGATGAGTCCTTAAGGCCTTATACAATCACTACCTAAATATAGACATAAAACATGCATATTTTTTAGGTACAATTCGAAATGTAACTATATGTATTTATAATATCTCATGGTTATATATATTACCCTTCTCCCCTACTGATAGAGTCTTGCAGATCGGTAAGAAATGAGAAACCTTCATTAGCTGATCAAAACTCTCCTAAAAAACACCATGAATACTTAGTGTCCTAGGAAACCCCATCATAAATTATTTCGGGATGTACTCCCACTTCCATAAAAGTACTAGAAGTTGTTGGAGTAAACCACTAGGAAACTGGGGCACTAAATTTATCCTTTTGTAGGTAAGGCATCAGGAAACCAATCTAATAACGTCCCTCTTCATCCCTGGGCATTAGAACAATCACCTGAATTCATGATATATCGTTGTTTCTCTAGGATGTACAACTTAATTAGAAGTATGGAAGTCTTTCATCAGCTCTTACCTGATGGATGCATGGACTATGAGTCTTCCATTTTAAGGCATCACATCATTATCATTCGATGACCACCTCAGTAATGGGTCACCTTGGGCTTGTTGTTCCTATATCACAACAGACTCAGGGTTAGATTCATAACTAACTATCACCAAGTCTAAAAGAGAAGATTTTATTACCAATGGGGAATAATTCATTATTTTTTATCATCAAAAGCATCCATCCTCCAATTAGGCAACAATATCATCAGGCAACTTTAATCCTCAGATGGCCACTCGCCAAGCTGCTGAGCTACCTGAGTATTATAATGAAGAGCATATGAAATGATGTTTCCTTTTCATGGTTTATAATCAATATCAAAGTAAAATTTATATAGATAATATACCTATCATGTACTTCTAAGAATGATTTCCTTCTGTGTAAACATATAGTGAAGGCTCTTATTGGTCTTATAGAAAAAAAACTCTCTTCAAAGATATAGTGTCACCAACACTTCAAGATATTTATCATGACTGATAACTCCAAGTCCTGAGTGTTATAGCTCCACCCATTGGTTCACTTTTGACCTAAAACATAAGCTACAAACCACACCCTCTACATCAGTACTACTCAAAATTGAACCCATGATGTGTTAAAATATAAAACATATCCAACCATAGGCATAGGAAGCATCAACACTAAAGCTATATTCAACCTTCTATTCAGTTCAATATATATCTATTCAAACTGGTCTATTCACTGGAATTAACTACCTTACTCATCATTATAGTCATGGGTGCTGATAAATAGGTGAATTATTTGATAAAACAATGTTATTACCCATATACACCTAGGAGTATTCTTATCTTGAATACATTCTACAGACATGTATAAGACATAATTACTTCATCTTTCTCCAAGTCTACAAATATACGAGTCTCGTAAATGACATAACTGAAGAATTTCACTTCCAAATTCATAATTTTACACCAATACATCTTAGCATAAATCTAGTGTTCTCAAATATTACTTATTATTATATTCAGATACTTAGAATTCTACTCAAGGAACAATGAGTAGAGGAGTATTTCATCATTGGAAACCATGATTAATAAGTCTAGATTTGGGCGAAATATCTTGTTAATGAGATCCATGAACATTGTGGATGCAATATTAAGTCTAAATGAACTCTCCAAGTACTTTTATATCCCATATCATCTCCAAAACATCATCTTTGGTATGTATACCACTCGAAATAACAACTGGTGATAACTAGATCAGATATCAGTATTGGAGAAGCACTGGTCTCCCCATAACTGAGAAAAGTGATCATCAGTCCTGGTTAAATTATATATATTCTTTACAATCTAATGAATCAGATTCTGGTAATTTATGAAGAATAAAATACTATTATCCACCTTTCAGAGGATAAAATATGTTCACCCCATGGTGAAATACTTATCATGAAAAATCTCATATTCTCTATGTCCTTGAGCTGTAACTTAATATTCTTTAACTCGTTCAATTCCATATGATAAGGGGGTATAAAAATATCTGACACAAATGTTATGATCTCTATATCAAATTAAAATCATATATCAGAAGGTATTATTATGAATTTCTCTAAAAATATGTCTCGATTTAGATCCAAAATTAGATGAAAATATGAGGGGTCCACCACTGTTCCCACTGAAAGATACAAGCCCACAAACCATGATGTGATTTTCTTCAGATAAATCATGTATTTACCAAATATACTTGATCCCAAATCCAACTATGTAGTCATTATGTAATTATCTACTTTGGGTGATGTAAATGATACTAATCTATGATGACAATCAATGTGATCTCAGAAGATAGTAATCCAACTCATACTACAAATCTCTTTGAAGATCATCATATCCAAAATCATGTAATCCCATAGATTTACAAAACCAATAATGGCTATTAAAAATTATTCTAATCACTAAATAAAATCTAATATTATTCCTAATGATGTACTATGATTAATTAATTTATAAGAAAACATGACGGGTAAGTCCTGTCCAACAATAACTTGTGCAGATACAAGGGAATTAGAAGCAACAATATCAAACAAAGAAGTAAATAATGTATAAGTGATCAGGACTATACCCATAATTGTAGTTGATCAGTCACAACCATCTTATAGGGTCTGATCCACTATATAGACTATTCTTTCCTCATCTCCATAGATCTTCTCTTGAGTCACTTTAGTCAGTGAAGTCTGTATCCTTTATAAGGTCCTACACTCCGAGCATTACCTCATCTCTTAGAACATCGATGAGCACCCCCAAAAACATTTACAAAGATTATAATACTTTATGAAATAGTGGATCTTAATATATGACTCCTACAAGAATTTTTATAATACCCCCTTTACCCAAAATTGATGCACATATTGGATTCATCTTCCATAGCATATTCTGAGGAAGTCTTACTCTGACCCAAATACCTACTACCTTTCTTCTCTCAGCCTAACTTCTTATTAATACTACCATAATGAGCTTCTATATTAGTGATAGGAATCACATTCTCTAATTCCTTATGTACTGGAAGTAAGCCTACTACCCATTATCCTATATCCCCTTATCAAAGGTTAGGGACTTACGAAACACTTGTGTGTATATCATTAGATCAATGCCTATAACCAAATGTTTTTGATCAAGTTGATGGAATATCTTAAACATCTAAGACATTCAAGACTCGTTCCTAGATAATACAGAATAAAAGAGAAGAAAATCCATAATATAAGTAGAATACATAGAGACAATCATATAACTATACCTCAAATGCATGAACTCCTGGTTATGATCCAACATCATCATATTAGGAAAATAATGCCTAATAAATAGACCCTTATAGGTATCCTAAGTAATACCCTTTTATATTACAACTTGATTCATGGTGTTATACCATATCCTAGAAAGTACTTGGAATATGAAGGTCACTAGAATTAGTCACCTATCCTCAAGATTTTGGAATAGCTCGAAAATTATCTCAATAATATCCAACGAGTCCTCTACATCCAGTGGGCCACTAGTACCCTAAAAATCTAGAGGATGTTGGAGATGGAAGTACCAAGCATGATGTTTCATGGTATTTAAGATGTTTCCCCAATGAATGGGAATAATCTAAATGATTTTGGGTTAAACTAGATCTACAACCTGAATTACTGGTGTTGGTACAAGAGCATGGGGGATACATTCTATTATACTATGGCTGGTGGAATGAGAGAATCATGGGCTACAAAAGAAGTTTATCTCACCAAATGTCTCTAATGTGGAATTTTTTAAATTCCAAAAGAACTTTTAAAACATCTGAATCCATTAATTTAGGATAGATCTTAACCTACCTATGGGATCACAAAAGGTTCTCTTAGGAGTCTACCTAGAACCCATGGTATAACAATCCCAACACTAACCATTGTCTAATCCCTACATTTTAGTCACAATAACATATATATATATATATATATTTATTTATAAAAATAACAACATGATTGGGTTCAATTAATTAATTCCAAAAAATATATGACAACAAAATGTTAAAAAATATATTGTATAGTCAAATGATACAAGTCTATCCCAAACAGAAAAAAAATCAAGGAATTAAAATAAAAAAATAATATGCATAATACAATAGGTATATACATGTAATGTGATCTTATGAGCTTAGTCATGAAGCATGAATGCACTCAAATTCCATAAAATAGTAAAAAAAATTACATTAATAATAATTGAGAGGTCCTTTATACATGATCTATAAAGGCACATAGAAACTCCCCTGACCGAGTCCCACACAAACTATATCTTTTCTACAATGTCCCTTGTTAGTAAAAAAAAGAATGAAACTACGCTATGATACCATTTTGTAACACCCCAACCCAATCCTCCTGGTCGGATATGGAGATCCAAAAGACCTCATGTGTGCCGCCCCATATACAAGAGGTTGTTTAAAAGAAACAAGGTATTTATTTCCATAAATGGGGATACAATACCATTAAATTAATATCCTTTCACCATTAACATAAATAAAATATAAAACAACTCATAGAAAATAAGAAGGATAAAATGATATCAGATGACACACGTGTTAGAAAACAAATAAATGATCTTCCAATGTGGAAAGCAAAACTAGAGTAATGAAAGCAAAGAGTTAAATAAATAAAAGTAGTATGAATATTACTGAGTATGTACATATATTACCATTGACTCTATGTTTCTATCTCTTTAACTCTCCATCATAGTCCCCTTTACCTTCACTGGATCCTTGGTAATACAATTCGTACACACACCGATATTCGTGTGCATGTGTGACTAATAAACCTAGTAGGAGTGCATTAATGTGTCCTTAACAAGAGTCCACAAAATATATAATAGTTTTTTTCATGAAATAAGTAAACAATCAAATGAATATATAACAACATATGTTCTGAGTCATCATTCTCTAACCAAGCCTCCATGAACCCTATCCCCACCTACTTCAGCATGATGCAATTATGGATGTCAAAGTATATCAAATAATTACATTCTTTAAGGAAACACGACATTCCCCACCCTAATGGTGGTTATTATCAAGAAAAACTCATTCCCTACCTTAAATGTGGTCATTATTCTCAAATGATAGTAAGTCCCACCCAACATGTTTGATGTAATTAGATAACACATCACCCCTACAATAAATTCTACCACTTCATCCTGAATCCAAGGGATTCCCAAACCATGCATGTTCTACTCTTATGCCAACATGAAATTCCATGATCCACACTATACCATCAAAAAATACTTCATTTGTAGAAATAGTCTCATCATCCTGATCCCCCACTAAGGGGCCATCTAACCAAAACCAAGCTGCTTGATCATCCAGATACCTAAAGCATGGTTCATCAGGCTGTACAATATCATAAAAAATATGCACCATAACACAGAATAATAAGTCATATGCAGAATAGTTTATAAGAGGATACAAAAAAAATCATATGATCACATATCAGTCAAGGGTTTCAATGAAAACACATACACCCACATGAAACAACACCAAGAAGTGGCTTCATGAATAAACCATCATAATGAAAAAATCATATACAAGTCCCTATATAGTAAATAACTTTCTACCTCAAGGTTCTTTAGGATAAAATCCAAGGTTATTTATGGATCAAAGACTGAACCACATCAGAAACTCACAATGAATGAGATAACATATCAATGATGTCTATTCAAGTTCTAATTCAACAATAAGGAGGTTTATAAATTAGTATCAAGAAGTTTCCATATCAATAAGGTTGGTTCTAGAACCATATAATTTAAAGTGCACATCAATGGAACTAATTTTGATGTATGATAAAGGAGAGGTCTCCAAAACAAATATTCGTCATTGATTTTTAAATGGATGGTGAATACATCATTGATTCTAGAAGATAACATCATGTTTATCTAATGATTAGAAATACATCATCAATCTGTTAATGGAAAATATATTCAAGATGAATAAAGTATCATGATGATTGTTCTATAAATACTTAACATGATAATGTCACTATTCATGAGAGTTATAACTCTGATCAAGGGGGTGTTTTTATTGACACGTTGAATCCTCCACCAATTTACCATTGAATCATCAAAAAAATAATGTTTCATAATCAATTATCCATCAATGAGAGTTTTAGTAAGATGATTCTTAAACAATTAACTAATGAAAGTTAACAATTTATGTTAGATCTCAATTAAATCTAGAACCATGGTTTAAAATCTAGATTAATCATTAATATATGAATAAAGGTATATTTCATCATCATATAATCTAAAAAATACAGTTCCACTATATATCCATGCTCACCTTGTAGTATGGAAGAAGGATTTAAAATTGTTCAAGAGAAAACTCTCCGTTATATAATCACTGGATTAGTCAATGATTAGAGAGTCATGGGGTGAATAATGAGGGATTCTTAATTCATGAGAGTGAGTAAAAAAATATTAAGAGGTCTATGGGGTTCAATATTGGGTGTGTGGGTGGGGGGTAAAAATGAGCTAAATTAAAAACTCATGGTTTTCACTAATTACACCCATGGATTGGGTGCACCAGCTACCTAGTACGCCTCACTTACAAGTCGGTGGAACTCCACCAACTATCCAGTGGGGTATACATTTACCTACAAATTTAAAACAGCTCCATAGGCTATCTAGTAGCAACATTCAACAACCAAATAGCCACTGACCCTCTCAACACTGTAATCCCAGATTCCTAAGCCCTTTGTTACTAAAAATTGACATATTTAATGCTCATATCGTAGATGTAACATAAAAAAATGAGAATTTTATTAACATAATCATCTAATACATAAAAACAGGTGAAGATGTTATAATATATTCCTACAAAAATTAACTCTATCTTTAACACTCAAATGTATTAATCAATAGTTCATAATGTCACAAACTAGTCAATATATATAATAATCCAAAAAAGAGATAAATGTTGCCCAAAATATCTGGGATCCATTTTTATTAAATAAATCATCTATAACAAGGATATAAATACCACATTTCTCAAAATTAATGAAACTTTTTTACCAAAACATCATGTATATATTAGTCATAATAGTTATATATACCCAAATCACGTGTTCTCCAATAATCATCCTAAAAAAGTAAAATTTTAATAAAATTAATTTTCAAGGTTAGTGATACCATTTAATATATATTTCAAAATCATTAAATAATTTATAATAAAGAGAAATTCATATACATTTCTTGTAATTATCATACCATTTAAAATATACCAAAATACCACCCATAAATATCACTCACTAATGAAAATATCTATAATTATAAATAATTAATATTTATTATTATATCAACTTCAATAACGTAGGTAAGAATATTAAACTCACATTTTCCATAATAAAATGAAAATACCATGATTTTAAATGATTTATGTATGATCCCTTATTAAATTATAAAACATAGTGGTTTCTAGATACATAACTCTATCAATTTCATTACCATGATCTAGTTTCAACCAAATAAAAAAGACCAAATGTCTATTTATAAAATTAGTTTAAATAATCGTATGATTATAAAAACCCAATACTAATATGTATTCTTTAATGTAGCCTTCATTTCATCCTTTGATACTTTTTGTTTAACCTATTTTTCATTATGTTAGATTATCTTGTACTTATTAACCCAATCCATTGAAGAAATTAGGAAATAAATACTTTATATTATTTTGTAAAGAGAATGAAATTGAATAAATCATATCCCATGATAGTGTTAAAATAAGTGTTCATTTATGCCTCTTTTTCATGTATTATGTGATGATTCTGTTAATACCCAATATACCATTTTTAGGTTTATTTCCCCTAGGTATATTTATGCTAAATCCTATATCCAATTTTAGTATCCATATAGGGATGTTATATACTAAAAAACCATACAATATCTACTTTAATATAATTTAAATATATTATTATATAATTATAATTATACTTTATACTTATCCCAAGGTATTTCACTAATGTTATATTATCATAATCCACTGAATATCACCTCAACCGACCTAAAGGTTTATCTATACCATTTCAATTATAATCAATCTTAACATATCAACCATTGATGAAATTTTTAACTCCCAATTTATCATTAACATATATAATCATAATATCCAACGTTATATGAAACCTATTCTGATACCAACTATGATTCCCCACATATTTGACCATCCCAATTATATGTCTTAAATAAAAAATTTCATTACAATACATTCCCAAGACCTTTTACGTTTTTCATTTTAGAGAATTAAAACAAAAAATTAACTAACAAAACCCATTTTATTTGTATTTTTTTGATATATTTCCCACTAAAAATAAACTTATTTATCCATATCTATCATTTAACATCTCCTAAAATTTTTTCACATAGGAAAATATTCTATACATTTCAATAATTACCCATCTTCATAACTCCAGGAAATGGAAAGATAAGAAATGGGTAACCTCAAATTCTCTTAAAGGGTAAATATAAGAAATAAGAATATAATTCCTAAGTGATTGTAAGGTGATAATAAGGTAATAATAATGATATATAAGAAAAATAATACCCAATAAGGCATGGATACTAAATAATGGAATTTCTCTTGGTATAAAATAAGACATGAATCAAAAGAGAGAGTCAATAAAAATGATCTATGAGAGTATAAGCATAAAACTATAACATATTTCAAGTATGGTAGAAACATTAAAATAATAAATTATACCATTTTGAAGATATATTATACATAAATTTGTTTATTCACATACTTATATGATTATTTATTTACAGTCATTACATGCATACACAACCTTGTGATCATAGCTTAACCCTAATTAGACCCACGCACAACCCTCTAAGCATAACTTAACCACAATTATAGCCATGCATAAAAATGTGATCATAAATAAACAAAAAATATACCGATGTAAGACCTTATGAGAATATATTAACCACAATTATATCCTCTCCCAACCTTATGAACTTAGATAAACTCTAATTATACCCACACATAACCTTATGAGCATAAATAAACCGCAATTATACCAACACAAAACATTATGAGCATAAATAAACCGCAATTATACCCACACACAACCTTGTGATCATAGATAAACCTCAATTATACCCACATATAACCATATGATCATATCTAAACTAAAATTAATCACACACACACAACCTTCAGAGTATAGCTAAACATCAATTATACCCATGCACAAAATCATTATCTCATGAGATATAAAACCTTAAACAATGAATTTTATGGAAATACAGGACCCCAAAAATATATAATCAATAAATATAAGTAAAATTTCATATCAATAATTCATTATATCATAAAGAACACATGGGAAGAAAAATGGGTTTAACAAAATTTCCAAATAGTATCACCAAAATTGACCTTAAGGAAGAAAATGATTGATACCTAAAATAATGTCACCCCGAAAGAATATTTAATTAGTAGATTTAGAGGGTGGGTAATTAAAAATTACATCCCTATTAAAAACCCCTTTTAATATAAAGAGGAAAATGGTAGAAAACTATAAAAGAGTTTTTAAAAAATGTTTTTAAAATTACCTTAAAAGAAGAAGTTTCAATTCACATTAAAAAGTAATTATTTTAAATTGTGAAGGGAAAATATTGAAAATATTTTTTTAAAACTTATTTATCAAAAAAAGATCCTTGAAAATAGATAAATTTTATCAAAATTAATATATTATAGAAGATAAAACCTATGATTATGAAATGATGTGAATCCTTTTTAATATTTTGAAATACCATTATTTAAAACCCACATTGTAAAAATAGTTATTAAAAAAACATATGAAAAGAGGATAAAAAAAGTTGAAGGTAACATGGGGTAAAAAACAATTAGGTCTCCAAATATAAATTAAAACAATGGTGGGTAGTTAAAACATGTTAATGAATGAGAAACCTTCATTAAATAGGTTGAGAATTATTCTAAAAAATGATATAATTTTTAAGAATGATATTTTATTCCTAGTAAAAGATCATAATTAAAATGATATTTTCCACCATAATAAAAGTTAATATACCATTATATAAAATTATTAGTTTAAGGAATCCAATATTGGAAGAAATAATTTCAAGAGGAACCATTATAACTCAATTGAGTTAGTAGAGTTAACAAACATTTTAATGAAAATTCATGTAAAGAGAGGACATGATTTGGTTCTTAAAACACAATATTTTAAATTAATAAAGATATTAATTATGTTTTAGATACAGCATTCCAAAGAAAACATGGTGTGTAATAGGAAAATTCTCTCATGGGGTGAAAATTTGAGACAACAAAACCCTTACCTTATTTCCCCACATAATCGAATGAAATATAAGATATTGTATAAAAAACATAAATATCCAAATATCCAAATAAAATAAATTATTCAAACAAATAAACTTTTGAAATTAATTTATAATTATTTTATACATTTTTATTTGTTATTTATCATCTACTTTCAATATTGGGTGTGATTAATCTTTATGGTTTTGAACTAGTTTCGTAGTAGAAGTATTGTTCTTCATTATTCTATAAAAGTTAATCATTACCAGAATATAGAAGGTATATGAATTTATGTTTTATGATATTTTATAGAGTTATAATTTCTTTTTATGAGAGTTTTTGTTACAATAAATATATAAAAAATTGGCGATGAGTATGTTTTAGTGATTTTCAATGAATGGATATTGGTATCTTAATTAATGAGTTTAATATTAATGTTACAGTTAAATAACCAAAATAAAATAAATATTTACTTATTTATATGGTATATTACCCGAAATTAAATTATAAAAGTCCTCCATGATTTAAATTTTCAGTATTTTTCAAGTTGGTGGTTAAACCAATGCAAACAAGAACATACCCTAATTAATTAATCGTTATAACGTAATGTATTTTAAATATAATTATACCATAAGTGTAATAATATTATTTATTGACTATTATTTATATATATATAAATTTTAAATAATTATAGGAACATTATAACTTATATAATGTTATTATATAGCATTAAGAAATCATTTTTTCATCTTAGTACACTCTTTTGGATGATTAAATTTAAAACAATTATTTATTTCTCATATTTTTAAAACATTTTAAAATTTCACATCAAATAATGTTTATAATTTTATAAACAATATATTTATCCCTTACACACAACCTTATAACCAAACATAATTCTGGTATTAAAAAGGGAATATATTGTTCCATTGAGGTGATAGTCTGCGCATATACATGGAGGATGATTTCATTTTCCATAGAATGAGGAAAAAGAATAATATTTTTAATCATTTAATAGTATAAAATATTTAATAAATATAATAAATATATAATAAAATCCCTATTAATACTATCCATATAGGTTATTTAAGGAAAATGAAAGATGTTGCATCGGGGAAGTGGTAGTCCGCACATACGCACAATTCAGTTTTTTTATTTTTATTAAAGGAAATGGGAAAGGTGGTTAATAATGATATCATAATTATAATAATGTAAAAGTGTTTAAATGATATATATTTTATCATTTTAATATGTTTTATTATAATTTTAGGAATAATAAGTGTACATAAATAAATATAAATGAGAAAGGAGCCATTAGATTTTTATACCTCACCTCTTAGATTATCTCCTTTAGAAAGGGGGATATGACTCTAAGGTATGGTATTTTCAGAATACCATAAAAACATGAAGATGTATAGGAATTTTTAGGATAATGTTGCATAGGTTTTGGAAAAAATAAGCATGTTTTGGTGTGAGTAAAATTGAGGAGAGGAGTTCCACTTTTATAAGTGATAATGGATGGATTTTTTTTTAAATACCTAAAACATTTCAAAAATGAGAAGTCACTCTCAAGAAATGTAGCTCCAAAATTAGAAAATAATAGAGAGAGAAAGGTATAAGATCAATAAATTATTCAAAATATCATTCCCATTCATGTTTCAAACACTTTTTTTCTTGGTTAAACCATTTTTACCCCTTTCGTTTTTTACTGAGGTTAGTAGTTTTTTACCAAAGTAATGTATATGTTATGATTGAAAATAAAATGATATTTATTAAATAATTATAACCTCATGATTCTAAATTATAAATCTATTTTATTATATTAATTTTCTAAAAGTTTTAAAATTCCATTTTAAAATAGTAAATGTATAATGTATTAAAAATATATTTTAAAAAAAATAAAACTCATGTTCTAAAATATAAAATACGAGTTTTTATATTTTAAAGAACCTTTTTTTAAAATTTTAAATTAAATTATAACATAAGTTATAAAATAAATAAATTTTCTTATATTTTTTTAATAAATTTTTAATTCATACTTATGCACTAATAATCTCAAAAAGTCATGTTATTTATAAAAATGATATTTTTTACCATTCACCTAAAAATCAATTATTTTATAAAAATACTATAAATTAATCCTAAGATAATTTTGAAATTATATATTATATAATGATGTTATTTTTATCAAATTAAAATTTAAAAATATATATATCTAGCTATTTAAATGAAAATAAAAAATATATATGGAAAAATTATTTTTAATGAAAAATGAATTTGTAAACATCAACTTTTTTAATATTATTTCCTAAAAAAATTCATAATAAATAAATATTGACATATTAGTTTATAAAAAACATTTCCAATTATAAGAAACTATTAGATATGATTAATTTGATATTCCAAGGTAAAATACATAACTGTTTTTATGGTTCTTTGAAAGGATATGTTTTTTAAATATTAATCAAAGAAAATTAAAAATTTATTGTTATTTTAATTAATTAGAATGTTTATATATAAAAATGATTGTATTATTCATCTAATTTTATTATTTAACTATTTTAGTATTCAGGTGTTGTGTTAGTTCAGTATTTCATGTGACATAAGCTATTGAAGATCATATAACTTAAAAGATCCAAAATCATGGGACATTACACATGAGGCAGGAGGTATGTTAAACAAATGAGGATCATGATTCATTGATAATGAAATGATTGATAGGTAATCAAGAACGAAACTAACTTCTAAAAACATATTTATTAAATATATTATACAATCTCATGTTTGAAGATTTGAAATAATATTGATAATTTACATTACATTATAAAATGAAATGAATTTAAATATCGTGGATGTTATTTATATTTCAAATTCATTTTTTAGGTATAAATAAATTTTTAAATTTACTTTTTGAGGTTTTGGGTGAGAGAGGTTGAGGAGAGGGGGAGATTTATGTGGTGGTTTCTAGAAGTTAGTAGAGGACACCAATGGGTATATGGTTGGTTTCACCAAGTACCTGTTAGCTAAGGAAAATGTAAGAGGTTGGTATCAGACCATCCTTCACGTGGCTATTGGTTGAGTAAGTGAATTTTGTGTTCATTGGGTAGATATAGGTTTTTCACAAGATGTTAATTTCCTTTATCGATCTAATTTTTAATGAGAGGAATTTTCTATATTTTTTATGTCACGTATTTTTTTATTTAAATTTTGTTTTCACTCCCAATTGAATAGTAACATGAGATTCTTCACCTCAAATATATCTTTGTTTATCATAAATTTGTTTTTGAAATTTCTCCCTTAATTATTAAGGAAAATTATATTTTTAAAAAGTATTGTGTATTAATTAGTGAAATTTGAACCTTTTATAGGGTGTGGAAAAACTGATTATTTCTTAGGATAAATATAATATCAGTGGTAAACATTAGGTTTTATCTAGAGAGGAGTGCTCTAAAATATATTATCACATTGGTTACATTAAAAAAGGGGTGGTTTAATATTTTTTGGATTTTTAAAAGATAAATAAAAAAAGTTAAAAAGAGAATGAAAACAATATGAGGAAAGGGAGAACATTCCAGGTTTGGTAATCCTATAACAATTCCATCATATTCTACATATTATTCAACTCCCCTTTTATTAATTTATGAATGAGAGGATTCACAATAGATCACCTATCACCCATTGATGAATGGATATGGTTAGGATAAAATTTAATAGAAATTATTGTATAGCCTATCCTCCCTTCTGTTCAGCTAAGTGGTGCAATATATCACTCTTGGTTAAATTAGGAAATACCCAATTGGGTTTTATAGTACCCGAGTCACCTAAAATGACCAAAACCCCTTATATAAATGCCGAATATTAAAAGGAAATTCACCAATAAAACTAGTATATTACTTCATATATAAACTATAATTTAGTGGGGTAGTTTAAAGTTCATAGAAAAAGTAAATAATCAATAAAAATCATTAAAACCAAATACAATTTCTTCAGATATTAAAAACTATCAGCGAATACCTAAATATTTTAACAAAAGAGAGAAATTTATTCATTAAATTTTAAAAATCAATACATAAAAAAGAAAACGACCCCTTCCCCAGTCAATCAAAATTTATTTAAAAATTTTGAGGTCCATAGAGATGAATGGAGAAGAATAAATCATTAGAGAACAAAGAAAATAGAAAATAAAACAAAAAAAACAAAAACAAAAATAATGGTCTCTAGCATGTACTCTCAATATCCCCCTATTCCTTTAGCACTGTATTCTACTTGTAGATCCCTGACATCCATATTATTTAGTCATGGTCAATTCTCTAAGTTTATCAAAATTTAAATCTTTTAAATTTTACTTTTTTATAACAACTTCAAATCTCTCTATGATCCTAGCTTTCTAAAATTCTGCAGCTTATTTCCCTGTTCTTGATCAATATTTTTTGTTCAAATTATGATCCACATGGAATTATTTGATTAGTTATATGTATACTGAATTAGAACCCATAATACTCATCTTGACACATAGGTGAATCCCCCTAAGATCTACTTGTTATCTTTCTTCATCCAATACCCCCAAGGTTAGTCACATAAGCTGGGTAAATGACACATACACTAGTGAAAATTATGCATACACAAGAAAAAATCACATGTAAACAGAGATAAGTTCACACATAAATATAAAAACAATGAAACATATTTAATTTAGATTCATACATATTTAGAGGGAATGGTTTATATACAGGTGTAGATCACTCATTCATTGTTGAAACTGACATATATGTAGAGATAAAATAACTCATACACAATCATGAGTTTTCCATTTCTTTACGATTCCCCAGTGGATACGAATCCATAACAATCTTCTATGAATATCTATGTTCTTTAAAAACTACCTTATTAATAATATATTCCAATTTCAAATCCATGTTCGAATTCCTTTAAAAAATCAAGATAAAATATAATTAGTATCAAGCCACTCCCATTACTCCAAAAAATTAAATGAATTGGTTTTTAAATAATTTATTATAACATAATTAAAAAATAATTATAATTGAATAAAATAAATTGAATATTTAAAAAATATTATGAATTTATGGACTATGTGAATTCAGTCACACTTAATCTTTGGAATCTCACACAAGTGATCATAAAAAATATTACAAAATAAAAATTCAAACACTAGCCAATGTGAGATAATTTTTCAAGAACATGGTCCTAAAGTCATCATTACTCCTTAATAACCTTGATTCCATTTTATTAATTAAGTATATTCAATTAATTTCCACCTATTTTATCCTCTCATGCATACTTATACCCACCTTTCTAGAAATATTTCACTCAACACTTAAGTATGAATTTCAAGAAAAGTTTTATCATTTCAAGATCATGAAAGGGTAATTATAGGTTTGATGAGTTATATTTTACTCCACTAAATGGGTAATGTATATATGAATATCATGATGATTTTTTAGGCTAGTTCCATAACTGAAAAATTAATTATTTTTGTTAGGTTAATTGCAACAAGACCATATAAAAAATAGCCAATTTCAATGGGATCCCATCAAAATTAACCCATATTTGAAAATTGTTTGATTCAAATATTTTTTTCAATGGTTTTTTGTAAGAAAGTTTTTTATGGATTGAAGTTTCTCCATAAAAGATAATTAAATTCATTAATAAATTTAAAAAACAATTTAAAAAAATCAAAAAAATGTTTAAAAAACTAAATATATAAAATTTTACACATTTGAATTAATAAAAATATGATGCATAATATGATCATTCAGATATCATCATAATATGTTTATCAACAAAATAACATTAACTATGGAGGTGGTAGGTCATTCGGAGGACCGAGTGGAGGGAACTCCATCCTTATACCTTGTACTATTCATCACATGTACTCCCTCATATGATCGTGATGATAATCCTACCATTGCCACTACTCGTCCTCCTCCTACTAGGGTTGATGAAGATCCTCCTACTCCCTATTAATGGTATATATAACCTCATTATAAGCTCATATATTATCTTTATTATTTGGATACAACAGTGATGACTCTGAATGAGCTCCCCTAAAGTGGGATGATGACCACCAAACAATACCATAATAAATGGAAGGAATAAATTGAAAGATGATACCACCACCAGACATTTCTTAAAAGCATACTATGTATAATACATATATATCGCCTCATAAAATCCTAGCACACTAGTGGTATAACCCATTGTTTAGTCCTAACTATCATCGTGTGAGTGAGAAGTCACATCCTCATATGTATCCTTCAAATGAAATTAAAAATTAAAATAGTTAAAATATATATTTTAGTTAATTTTAAAAAAAAAATTACACAAACCACAATCTGATACTATTGGAAACCAGTAATCTCTCTAGTGGAAGGATCAGTGTAAATCCTCTTAAAAATATTTAACTCCATAACATCAGGATTCCAAATTACTTATATGAATATAAAATAAACAATTAACATTTAAATTATATTTAAATTATTAAATAAAATTACTTACCATATGTCATAGATGAGTACTAAATATATGAATACCATCTCTATATATGACATCCTTCCTCCCTTAGTTCTGCCGACCCGATAATGATCTCATCTGAAATCTATCCGCCATCCAATAGTATCACAATCCATCTAAAATATGAGATAATATGTAATAAAGTCGATGGCTATTAGAAGAATGATAAAAAATCCTGGCTCCATATTTTCCCATGGATCTATTTTTGAGATTGTGTAAAAACAATTGGCAATTCTCATGTATGCATATCTCCCCAGACTCCCAGATAGAGGCTCTGATTATATCTTCAATGGGATACCATAAACCCTATAAATAATTAATAATTAAATTAATATCAAAATAAGTATTATTTATTTACATACAATCCATTTATCAAACATATAATTATGAAAATAAACAGGAATTTAATCTCATATCCCCCATGGTTTTGAATAACAAAACAATATAATCATACATCCTTGTTAAACAACCATATATAAAAAACCATGAAAAAAATAAATATAATAAACAAAATTAGTACACAAATAAATTAATAAAATATAATTATAATCAACGAAAATTAACTAAAATAACCTAAACACAACTATTCATGATTGTATCAAAATACAGATGTTCACATTGCTCAAGAATAATGTTTGGAGTCATTAATCACTCAAGACCATAACACCTTTTTTTTGTGGTGGACTAATAGAAACCCCTAAGATAGATGATGTGGTATCATACTAATAACCAAGAAGCATTCAATCATTGAGGTTATGGAACAACTCATTGAAATAATCACCACCCATATGAAACGTTAAAATATTGTTGTCTATAAATAATTACAAAAAGGAACAATATATTATGTATAACCATAACCAACATCTAATTTCATCATTTATTATCTTCATCCTCTTATTCATATTAACCAGTGTCAATATCTTCATCTTTCTCCCCAATACCATAAATTTAAATTGAATCTTAATCTTCATAATCTCTTGACAATTCAAATTCATTTGATACATCATCAACACCATCATCACCATTGGTCCATAATAGTGGGGGTTCATCATCAATATTTGAGTCTCTTCATGTAAAATATGTATTTGGATTTTCCTTTTGAAAAATTTCAATTCCTTATCCTTTAGCAGAACCACTTTCACTTTGAAAAAACTTATTTTTAGGAGATTTTATTTTTATAATGCTCAAACAGTTAATAAAATCCCTTGATTTTGTATAATAATATTCATAAAAAATTCATGTTCTTGATGAGTAAATATAAAGGGTTCATTTACTGAAATAATTATTTTTATTTAATGTCAATGATTTCATGATGTTGATGAATTGACAAGTCTCTATCAGTATCAAACTAGTGATATTTAAACAATGTTACATAATAATATCCCATAAAACAAATCTCAATTATTTCATCTAACATTCCATAAAATACAACTTTAACTTCTCTATGATGAGATCATTTAAAGAAAACACCACTATTAATTATTTTTTTGAATCACCAAATTCACATGTATGAAATTGAAAACCATTCACCACATATAAATTAGAAGAGTTAACCAATATAGATGATGGGTTACTCAATACACATAATTGATTAATAAATTGATCCTCATTCTATAATAAATGAAAATGTGAAAAAGAAAATAGGAATATATCATATAATAAATTGATTTTATATATTAAACCATAAACAATTAACTTTACCAATCTCTGAAACCAGTAGAAAAATTATGTTTTCGGAGTTCTTCATGAAAAACCTGTGTAATTTTTTGAAACTTTCTCTTGATATGATCATCATATAAACTAAATATTAAATAATATTAATTTATTTTTTTAAAAATACAATGATTATAAGAAATTATCACTCCCTGTACAAATCATGTCATTTCTTCACAATAAAATAAAACATATGTATGATCCTTGTGATATTAATCATCTAAAATATATCATTCATAAGCTCTACTATATCCATGTTTAGGATGATTAAAAACTAAAAAATTATGGTTCATTAATCACCAAAATTTTATTAATTATGACCGGTTCAGTTGTATTTTTTTGTTTATTCTAGTTGAAAATAACAAGATTATAAAAAGGAAATTTCCCCTTGTAAATTGGTTTCTGTAATTGATCCTTCAACTAATGCTCTGTTATGTACCTTTTTCTTCAATTTTTTCACACATCACTCATATAGGTACACCAATCAAAATAGTACTGGTTTTCTACATTTTCTTCATGTGGAAAATGATATATTAAATGTTCCATTGATCCAGTGAAAGGCAACATATTTGTTTTTTATTATTTACATAAAATTAAATGAACATTGTTTTGCAGCCTACTTAGTTAATAATATTATGCATTCGCCACACAAATTTCTCAAAAAAAATTGAAATTTATATCATCACATCAAAAATTTTAAAATGAAAAAAATATAAGCCTAATGAGTAATTGTATTTATATTATAACAAGATAATCATGACTCTTTAATCTGATTATATATCCATTTATATAACATTTCACCAAATTTGAAACATGACCATATGGTACCCTCAAATCCAAATTCTATTGTTAGAATAATAAATGGTTTTTTTAAAAAATATATAATCCTAGTCGGGTTCATTAACTTCTATGATTTGTCATTTTCAAATAACTCGTGTTTTGGATTCTTAATTTTTTTGGTAAGATCCAATAGTGCCTTTACATTTTCTTTATTTTTACTAGGTGTGTCCAAAATTGTATCGAATATTTTATCGAAATAGATATTCTCAATATGCATGAGATATAACATGTAGAAAACCAAAAAATCAGACCAATACGAATGATCCCAAAAAATACACAATTTTATCCAATTGTGATATTTCTCAAATCCATATATTATTCTTGTTTTACAGTCATTAAAAACTAAACATGATGCAATGATGATATACTATATTTTAAATCAACACCTATGATCATTTATAGAGGTAAATCTCTTTCAATTTTACCTTTTCTAAATTTATTAATGTTCCTTCAGTAATGATGGTTTGTACGAAGAAATATAATATGAAAAGTAGAAAACTCAATATTTTATTCAATTGAAGAGAAGAAATTATTTTCTTACACTCATAAAGAATATATGTTATTTTAGACTATGTTTACTCCATGCAGATAACATTTCATACACTGATATGTCACTAACTTTCAACATTAATGCATCTTTCATTATAAAATTTTTTATTTCAAAAACACTATATGCACTAACACCATTACACTAAAATAAATTTAAATAATCAATCAATGGATTCAAATGGACATCAATATTAGTTTTTTGGATGTCCTAGAAATATTATTGTCAAAAATATATATGGTGAATTCATTAACATTAAAGGAGGTAATTTGTAAGGAGTTATAAATATGGTCTAACAAGAATATTGACTATTGTAAGAACCAACAAGAAAGAAACTTTCTATAGAATGAACTAATCTCATGTTATGGGATTATAATTCAAAAGAAAGATGCATGTGGTCAAAATTTTTCTATGAATCACCATCCAATAGAATTTTTTAATAAGTTACTAGTAGAAATATTGGCATTGTTTCATTTCATCAATGATGATGTGTTATAAGGAATAAATAAATGTTGTAATATATAAATATGTGGGAAATACTTCAACAATTTAATGAGAACCAATATGGACTTCCCTTTTGGTTTATCTTTGTACCTCAAATTTACAAATGTATCACAAATAACTAATGACTCATTTTCATTATAATATAGGACGTAATCATTCTAACATGCATGGATCTTGAAATTACTAAGACATAAATTACATCCCAACCTCTTTGTTTTGTATAAATTTATTAAAAACTCATTTCATTCAAAAAATAATGATTTAACCAAAAATAATATCTTATGAAAAAACTATTTTACATTCCATTATCTAATTTAATAGCCATAAATTTAGTCACAACTTAAAATTTTCTTATCATGACAATGGGATATAAGGAATCCAATGTAGACATTAGTGACATAAAAATTTAGGTATTTTTATCTCATGAGTTGAATCATCATTCCGAGTTATTGTTTTTTTGAAAATACACACCAAAAACTTCATGAACTAACATTTGAAACTGTGATGGATCTATAAAACAATTATTTGTATCTTGTAAATTCCATTCACCTAATTGATATAAAAAAAACATAATATTTTCCAAAACCAAATCCCAATAGATGCACCCCAACACTATCAATGTTTTAAATATCATATGATCATATTTATTTGACGAACACTTAATTTTCCCTTCTGAAACAAATTCCAATTTTTTATAATGTAAATGTTAAAATGGTTTCAATAATAACTATATATATAAGATTTATACTAGAACCATTTTTTTGTGTGATTATTTATCCAATCACGACCTTGTAATAAAAACTATTTTCTACTTCCTTATTCAGTTTTTGTTTAAAAATGAAAAATAGAAAAACAACTCATGATTAATTTTATAGAATGAATGAATAATCCAAGATAAAAATTGAAAAATAGAAAAATTAAAAATTAAAAATATCTTGTAACTATTACCAAATGTCGATAAGTATTGGTAATTAAAACGAAATATCATAAAAGTACAAATTACTTATAAATATTATTAATTATCAGTAATTATTACCAATTATTATCAATTGTATATAATTACTCTCAATTATTACCAATTGTTGATAATTACTAGTAATTATCAGTAATTATTACCGATTATTACCCATAACTGCTAATTATAACATATTATTCCCAATAAGTGTTAAATACAAGTAATTATTTCTAATTATTTCTAATTGTTATTAATTATTAGTAAAATTTTCCAATTATTTCAAATTATTACACATTATTATTGATTTTTGAAAATTATTACCGTTTTTTAATTATTCCCAATTTTTACTTATTATTTATATTTTTTTAATTATTACTAATTATTGCTAATTTTTTCTAATTTTTTCTAATTATTGTTAATTATAACTAATTATCACTAACTATTACAAATTATCAGAAATTATTACTAATTCTCAATTATTTTTACTAATTATCCACAACTATTACTAATTAATGATAATTTTTACTAATTATCATTAATTATTACTAATTATCATTAATAATTACTAATTATCATTATTTATTTCCTATTATGATTATTTATTTCTAATTACTTACTAATTATTTTTAATTATTGTTTAATTATTGTTAATTAATACTAATTATTGTTAATTATCAGTGTTTTTACAAATTCACAGTGATTTTTACTAATTCTCAGCGATTTTTACTAATTATTTGTAATTATCAGTATTTTTTGTAAATTATGGATAATTTTTACTAATTATCAGTAATTTTTGGTAAATATTACAAATTTTGACAAATTATTAATATTTTTTACTATTTTAGCTAATATTTTTTATTTCATACCAATTTTGGAAAATGTTGACTTATTATTGGTAATATTTGTTAATTATTAGTCTTTTTTGATAATTATCAATAAATTTGGATATATTTATTAATTAATATTAATTATAACTAAATTTTTTAAAAAATTATTTATTATTTTATAATTATTACTTATTATTTCTAGTTATTGTGAATTATTGCTAATTACTTTTTATTCTTATTAATTATCATTTATTATTGTTAATTATCATTAATTATTAGTAATTATCATTTATTTTTACTAGTTATCGTTAAATATTACTAATTATCATTAATTATTACTAATTATCATTTATTATTACTAATTGTTATTATTTATTTCTAATTATTATTACTTATTTATAATTATCATTATTTTTTTCTACTTATTATTCTCAAATACTCACGAATTATTGTTAACTATCAGTATTTTTCCTAATTTTCAATAATATTCTGTAATTTTTACTAATTATCAGTAATTATTAGAAATTTTTACAAATTATTAGTATTTATTACTATTTTTAACTAATGTTTGCTAAATTTTAAAAATTAGTTATAATTATTACTAATCATCAATATTTTGGACTAATTATATAAAACTGTGGAAAAATTTTATTAATTATAAGTAAATATTACTAATTATTTACTAAATATTAGTAATTATTACCAATTTTTATAATTATTACTAATTATTGGTAATTATTACTAATTATCACTAATTGTTAATAAATATCAATAAATATTTACTAATTGTTGTGATAATTACTAATTATATATCTGTTATCTATAATTAATATCAATTAAAACTAATTACAACTAATTATTTCTAATTATCACCAGTAATTTCTAATATAAAATATGATAAATTAATTAAAAATTAAAAGATAAAAAACACCTAAAATAATGCTTTATCAGAATTAAAACTCTGATTCGATGCTAGAATCCTTAGATCCTTGTAAAAATTAAAATTAATAGAGATAACCATGAGAGGGACCAAGGAAAGGAGACGAGGAGTTGTGTTGGAGAAATTATTTAGGGTCCATATATATAAGACAAATTACTTGCGATGAGACTATTAATGGAGAAATTCCATTGAAAATAGTTCCCTCTATAAATAAGTATAACAGATATATAAAACCATTTGCAATGGAACCCATCACAAATAATTTTCACCATATGTGAGTATGAAAAAATATAAAACCATTTGTGATGGGTTTTATCATATATAGTGTCTGTGATATAAATAAATTTGTGAAGATACCCATCAGAGATGGTACTCTGAAAAAATATAATTTGTGATGAGAAATCACATCCATCGAAAATAATCATAGATATGTTGATATATTATTTGTGAGGGAAATATTACTCCTGTCATAGATTACCCTCTTCATAAGAAGTATTTGGGACAAGAATATGACTCTCATTGGAAATAGAGCTTCCCTCTTTATGGTGCACATTCACATCAAAAGTATTTTGGACGATAATTTATTTCTATCGCAAATAAATAAAGTTATTTTAAATCGGAACTGAATCTCATCACAAATAAGTCAATCAACTGGACTATTTGTGACAGCTTCCATGGACATTGTAAATAACTCATTTCAAATAAATACTTTTTCTATAGTATTCTATGGCCTTAGGTTGATAGTTTCCAATGAAAAAATTCTAATCCATATTCAAAAGGCTTGGCTCTATGTTGAAGCATGATGCATGTTTTTTAGTTTCTTTCAAAAATGGATTCTGCCCTTATCTTACTCTTCTACAAATTCAGTTCCATTAACATCATTATTTAATAGGATAGATCGCACAATTTTCCATTTAAATAGTAACATACTTTTCCACTATATGTTTCCTTCATTAGGATTCAAAATATTTTTTACCGTTATTTTATAGTCTTGAAGGCAGAGAGGGAATTAGATTTCTTCAAGTAGGTGTGAGATCAGTCATTCCCTATCTTAGAGGATCTTTTCCTTCCAAATTTAAATCCTTATGATCTCTTCTTTAGTATGTACAAAAATATATTTAAAAAACTCCTCCAAATAGGAAATGAAATCATATTTCATCTATCATTGTCCTCCAAACTCTTCTTCAGCTTCTAGGTCATTCCAAATTTAATGAACATCAGTAGTAAGAATAATTTCTTCTCTATTTCCATATTTTTTAATTGTTTCAGTTTCAATTTAAATCTAGATTTTGAGAAGAATTAATTTTTTTAGGGAAAGAGAGGAATATTTTGACGTCAAATTAGTGGTGGATATTCATATCCAACTTTGAGTGGTATCTAATCCATCTTTATATCCTTCCCAACATGATTTTACTCAAAAAAATTTAGTAAAAAATTTATAAACCTTCTTTTCTTAGGCTCAAATAGATTCTATAAATCGCTTTTTCCATCTCACTTTCTCACTTCCCCACACTTTAATTTAACCTAGATCGTGTATAAGATTTTAAAGGAAGGTAGATAAGAATTTTTTCTTTTATTTTGGTTTCATAATAAGGTCATTCATGGATACTAAGGAATATAAAGATCAAATTTCAATGTAGGCTTGAAAATATAGTTGGCTATAAAAGGATATTTTAAAATCAAAATAATGCCCCAATATTCTATAACAAAAGTTCCCTAAATTACATGTGGTTCTGACTATATTATCCAAGAAATTATAGAAATTTTTTGTCTCAAGAAAATGGGAATTGTTAATAAGATTTCAAATTTGGTTTAGAAGACTCCAAGGTAGGAGATTAAAATATAGGACAACATGTCATGGAATGAGATTAACAAATTAGTGGCCTTTCTATGAATTTCTCTCACTTAAAATTTGAAAACAAGTTCACTTCAACATTTATATATGTGGATTAAATAGATCAAATCAATATCTAATCATTGGAATAGGTTCAAAGTTGGAAAATGAATTCAAATTACGCTTCATATGTTCCAAAAAACACAAAAAAATGAAAAAGAAGATATAATTTTTTTAAAAGGATAAAATATGAAAATAAAAAACAATATTTGAACCTTCTACACCACAAATGTTCCCTCCCCTATACTTAAATGATATAGTATACTCAATTAATTATAATGTATTTGTAACTTAATAAAATATTAAATAGATTCTCAAAAATAAAATAAATCTTAAGGATAGGTACAAACTAATGGGTTTCACTGTTAAATAGGTTAAAATAGTGTGATATCCTCCCCCAATTATTGAGGAAAATTTCCAAATAATTTTCTTCAACTCTTGTCCATTAACAGTAAATGGGTTCTTTTTTACTTTTTTCACAACATACACAACAAAAAAATATATATTTTATTGACTAAAAATAGACCTTCCCATCTAGAATGAAGTTGAGCTAGCATCATCATTAGTATTTAGTTGTACACCAATTCTTTTTCCCCTAGATGAAAGTATTTTTTAAAATTATACTTCCATGAGTGACTCATGTCGACTATTTGTAAATTTAATAATTTTGGATAGATTATTTTTTAATTTCCTCCAACTCTTATAGCTATAATATCATATCCTTTCTAACTATTCCCATATCTAGATTGAATTATTTAATATCCTAGTTGGTCTGGTTCCCTAATTCCATAGTTAGATGATATTTATTACCGTAAATCATCCTATTATGACTCTTGGCAGTGGGTGTAATGTAGGTTTTACTAAAATCCTATAAGGTGTCTTATAACATTTGGATCCAATATTTTAAAATTGGATTAACATTTTTCTCTAAAATTCCATTGACCTCCCTTTTTATGTCATCACATTTACCATTTGTTTGGGGATGATAATGTGTTGATGTCTTGTGAATTACTTTTTACCTCCTCATAAAATATTACATGATATTATTATAAAAGTGGGTCCCCTGAACACATTTTATTTCTCTTGGAAATCCAAACCTATAAAATATATTATCTTTGAAAAATTCACACACAACATGATCACAATTAGTTTTTATGGCCCTACATTCCACCCATTTTAAAATATAATCAACTATTAGAATGATTTAGGAATGTGCACAGTATAAGAGAATGGGTACTAAAAAATATACTTCCCATACCTCAAAAATTTCATAAAAACTAACCATATTTTAGAGCATTTCTTATGAATTTAATTTGTTTCCATTGAATTGAAATTTCTCACATTTTCAACAAAATTATTATGTATCTTTAAAAAAATAGGGCTAAAAATAAAAGATTATAAAACATTACATTTATTATTTTGGGGTCTAAAGTGTCCTATATATGATAGTGTGAAAAAATTAAAAAATTATATTTGATTTCTCTACCTGTTAAGAAACCACTTATTTCTTGTTCATTTAAATTTTTAAAATACTTGGATCTTACCAAATATGATATTTTGATTCAGATTTAAGTCATTAATGTTTTTAGGGGTTCATGAGAGGGAGGGGACTTGAGAGGTAACAAGATAATTTACCATTTTATCATTCTAGGAAAATTATCCTTTAATTAAGTATAATATATCTCCATGAATTTGACTATTTAGTGGATTTTTGAAAGTTATTTATACCTATGTTGTGTTGTGTATTATTTTAGTTGATCAACCACATGGTTCTAAACTATTTTATTATTTTTGATATCAATATTAAAATATTTATGTAGCACAAAAAATATGAAAAGTATGGAGTTTTTTTTATCCTTCTTGATTAATTATCACAGGGATACAAGATTAGAAAAAACTAATACTTTGGTTCTCAGAAAATAAGATAATAATTTATGAAAATTAAAAAATAGAATGAAACTCATTTTATGATGTTGTATAGTTAAGTAGGAAAAAATACAAGATTATCGAAGTATATGAAATTACATGATCTATGACTTTAATTAATTTTTAAATTTTTCATCCCATATCTTTATTGGTAGCATTAGAAAGTCACTCGAAGAACGACTCCTAGTTTGGTTACTTCATTACTAGAGGTGTGATAAATCTCCTCTTCAACACATCTAAAGCATTCATACAGTAAACATAAAAATAAAAGTCATAATATTTTAAACATAACTTGGAAATAGGTTGATAAATATTAGTAAATGTTTTAATAAACGGCGTATAAAATTCAACATGACCTAAAAAATATCTAATATGTTTCACACAAGTTTAATAAGGAATATATATTTTTAGTTTAATTTTTTTATCCAACACAATGAATATTCTTTATATTTCATGCCTAAGGACTATTCCAATTTCCACCATGAAATAAAGCTTTCCAAAATTTAGAACACGATAATTTTCAATTCATTTTATTAGAAATTTTTCTTGATTTTTCATGTATTAATCCAATGAATTTCCTAAAATAGTGAATTCATCTAAAAACACTTCTAGGAAATCATCACTATGATAAAACAAATTTACTTAATATACACCTAAAGAATATACATAATGATTTAGAAAATAAAAATAGCATCCTATTATATGAAAAATTTCTAAAATGACATGTAATGGTTGTATTCTCTTACTCTAGAAAAATGGGTACCTGAAAAAAACTAGAAATTCCTTCCAAGAAATAGAAATGAGTTTCTGTGAAAAAATTTATAACATTTTGAAAATAAAATAGATTTATAATTGATATTTATCTATTACCTAATTCAGATTCCTATAGTCTCTAAAACTTCTCAAATAATTCTAAATTCCCATAGGGATTAACTCATCTTATGATCAACATTGTTTTCTTGGAAACTATTAATGTGGTTAACCCATTATGAGTTAGAGATAGGGTGGATTATGTCGACATACAAAAAAATATTTATTTACCTTTCACTACCTATATCATAGTGGGATTAAATCCCCTTTTGGGTTTCTTAAGAGGTCTATAATTTTCATTATTTATGATCAAATGCATGCATATTTTTGGGATTAATTCTTATAATAACACTTAAACTCTAACCTATTTATTCCACATTTTATCTTAAAATATCAATTATTCTATGTTATTGATTTCTGTAATGATTCCTAGAAATTGTGTTTGGTATTTTTTTCCGTTTAGGAGATATAAATATTTTGAATTATAGGGTAGAGGTTAATGTTTTAGATTTGGGGGTTATTTAAAATATTAAATTAGATATAGATTTTTTTACATCCAAAAAATGGATTTCCAATACACATGATGAAATGTAAACTTCATCATTTTAAATTAAAAAATTAAATCCATCAAATATGTACAAGTTTACCTCTTCCTCCAATTTATAAATACAATTTCCAATATTTTGGATAACATTATTTTCTATTGAATTTTCAATTATAAATTTTTTTCCTAAATATAAAAAATTATATAACATACTTAGATCTTCATTGGGATCAACATAATCAATGTTGGAATGTATGAGATGTGAATGCTCCTTTGATTGGTGTCTCTTAGATTCAAAAATGATTAAGTGGATAATTCTATCTCCAAACACTATTGTAAGGGTTCTTTCTTGCACATTGATGATGGGTTTGTATGTATTCAATAAGGAACAACCCAAGAGGAAGGGTGAGCTAGATAATTCTCTATATTCATCCATTTACAATACAAAAAAGTTTACAATGAAGATTATATTTTTAACTCTAACTAACACATCCTATGAGACACCTCCTAGGAATGTAGTAGATCCATTGGAAAGGTGTACCACCACTATTGAGGGATTAAATTCTTCCATATATGTGAAATTAAACACTTATTGAGGAATAATATTTATAGAAGCACAAAAATCCAAAAAAAGATTCTGAAAAAGTCATGGAACAAATTCTGAAAGAGATAGATAATTTCCCTAGATCATGATAATTTGTTAATTTTGGAATGATTATAGATAATAAACTTCTTCCTATACTGATAATTTCATTTCCATGAAGAATCCTATACTTGGTAAAATGTTAATTGAGTAACATTCTATATTTAAAGATTTTTTGAAGGATTTATAGAGAGGGATATTGATTTAAAATTTCTGTAAAGTCTCTATAATTTATATTTAAAGATCATACTCTTGAATTATTTTTGTAATAAATAATTTTTCATTTAAATGAAATTGGTATGTATTTATTCACCCATTATTGACTTTGAAACGGTGTTTAATTTTTTCTTCCTTATTGGTTTGGCCTTCTCTTTCTCCTATATCTTTTCTTCTTCCTTGTATATTTTTTTCATGAAAATTCCCATAATTGTTAGCTTTAATTTCTTCAAATATAGGTAGGATTTTCTTATGATTAGGTGTATCTAGGGGTCTAAGTTCCTTTCCACTTTTAGTGGTCATCATACATGCATTTACCTTTGTATTTGGGATGGATTGTGATGATAGTTTTCCTATATTGTAGGAAAAAAATTCACATAAAACCACTAAATTGGATTTTGGTTTTTTAAAAACAATCTTGAGATCCTTGAGCTCTAGTCCATGCTAATATACATGAATTATTGAATTGGTTGGAGGCTATTTAAATGGTATCTTTTTTTGGAATGGAGAGGGATATTTGTAGGTGGGTCAGGTGTAAGGATGTTTATATAGTTGTTGGAAAGGTGATAAGTTTTGTAATATTTGATTTCGCTTTTCGAATGGGGGTTCTGGCTATAATAGGTTCTGATAGGGTGTCTTAGATATTTTTTAATTGCAAAATACATATTGGACTATGGAAGTTTCTAGATTTCCTTGATTGGGTTTGTTAAATATCCTTCTCTGGTAGGATTCTACATAAATCTCTATGCCCTACACTTCAACAAACTTGTTAGTAAAGTGATTAGAAGATGAACACATTCCTCATACCTTGTATTATTATTTTTTTTTCTTTTTCAGTTACATTCATCTCATAACATTAGTTAGTTATTCAAGTATTGATTTAAGCATAAATGAGGAATCAAAAGTTGTTACCTTATGTTTACCTCTTGTGATTATACCTATTTTGTCAAAATGTTATGAGTTTTATGAAATATTCTCAGTGATATCCATGTATTATACTAGTAATTTATTTCTTAGGTATTCTCTATATGATGTATCCAACAAGATTATATCATTTTATAGAAGACCATTATAAAAGAACATAAAGAAGTGATTATTCCCAATATCATCATGTGGAAGCCGGCACATAGCTTCATGAATATCTCTCAGTACTCCTAAATAGTTTCTTTAATAGTTTTATGATGTAATATAACTCCTTATTTATGTTTTTAATCCTAGAGGTAGGGAAAACATCAAATAAAGGATCTTTTTAGCTCATTCCAATCATACATTTCACTAGGTTATAATATGTACAACCATTTCTTGGTGGATCCTTCTTGTAAAATTGATAATTCCATCCAATTGAACTATTACTCAATCAATAATCTTATATTGATAGTGTATTAGACCGTTGTGAACTCCTTGATATTATTATTTGTGTCTTCTCCAACACATGCATGGAATTTTAGAAGCTATTTAATTAATTCAGTTTTTAACTCAATGTCATTTTGTAACATAGTCATGGAAATTTTATTATTTTTATTGATGAATTGTGGGGAACGTTGGTCTCTTAGGTTTTGATAATAATTTTCATCCATGTTGTTAGGCTCACTATGAGAATTGGTGTCTCACTGGTGTTTGATAAAGAAATGTCCTCAAATTAAGTTTTTCAGTTCAAATTTTAAAGCCTTTTTAGAAATATTATCTCTATTTGAGGGTAAATAGATATAAGTTGGACAATTTAAGATAAAATTATGTAATTTTAAAATTATATTTTGGTATTTCCACCCTAACAATAACACCATGTTTTGACATTGATATCGGTCACAAGGTTTGGAAAAAAATTATTTACTAGGTAAAATATTGTAGTAGTGTTATCCCTAGTGTTGTTTCTATAGAGGATTAATCTAAAATATGTTGTCATTTTGGTTGAAAAAAAACAAGGTTGTTTTGAGTTCGTCTGGATTTTTAAAATCTAAATTAAAATAGTAAACAAGTGATTGAAAACAAGATAATGAAAGGGTGAATATCTCTAGTTTGATAAACCTATTACAATACAATACTAGTCTTTAAATTATTTAACTCCTCTTTTTATTAACTAATATATTATAGGGTTTACAATGGCTCAATTCTCACCCTTTTTAGGATGGGTTTGGAGAGGATAAAAATTAATAAAAAATCATGTATGTTCTATCATCTTTTATGTGTGTGTAAGTTGGTCAATAGACCGTTCCTGGTTAAAATATGTAAGACCTAATGGGATTTTATAGTTCCCAGGTCACATAAAATTTCCACATCCCCTCTCATGCAAGCCTTCTATCGCAAGGTACTTCGATACCCAACATAGTATATTCCTTTGTAGATAGATTATAATTTAGTGGAAGAAGGATATTGATCATTAACCGAATAAATAATTAATAAATAGAATTAAAAAAATACAATTACTCATCATATTAACAAATTATACTAAAAAAAATATTTTAACAAAATAAAAATCATTATACTTTGAAGTTTAAAAATTCAATAATTACAAAAGTAAAAACTTCTCTTACCCTGACAATTAGAATTTTACATTCCATTTGAAGTGTATCCAAGACAAATGGGTAAAAAAAGAATTATAGAACTAAAGAAAAATAATTATAAAAATAAGAAAACAATAACGATGAAATTATTATATAGTACCAACTCTCGAAACCCCCTTCATCTTTTGGACTCATATTATACTTGTAGATATCTAACATCAATTTAATTCCAATTAAGTTTTTTCCCTCCTTGATTCAAATCTCCATGTGATCCTAGCTTCCTAAAATTTAGTATCTTATTTACTTGTTCTTGATCAATATTTTTTTTCATATTATGATCCACATGGAATCCTTTTATTGCTTTCATTAATACAAAAGTGGAACCCTAAATCCATGACTTGAAACATATGTGACTCCCCCCATTTCTAATGGGGATCATTATTAGGCCATTTTATGTAAATTCATGCCACATACGAGGGTAAAATGACACATACACAGGTGAAACTCACACGTACAAAGAGGAAGACTCAAAAATATACAGAAGAAAAATGACACCTACATAGAAACGATTCACACATATACTGAGGTAATGACTAACCATACATGGATATCACTCATACCTAGGTGAAAATGATACACACACAAATCTAAAATTACTCACAAACTCTCATACCTTTTCCAATTCTTCATTATTTATTTGGGTAGATGAATCCATAAAAATCCTCAAAGAATAACCACTTTCATTAACAACTATATTATCAATCATGCCAAATAATTTCACATCCATGTTACAATCCGTCACAAAAGTAAAATTAAATATATTTAGTAGAAATCCATTTACATTACTCCAAAAGTCAAATAAATGAATGTAATTATTAATTTTTCCGTTTTGATGAATATGCGCACAATAAAATTATATGGAAAATTAATGAAAAAACATAATAGAACATAATGAATAAATAAATTCAAGGGAAAAATGAATTTAGTATAAAAAAATTATTATGAATTTATAGACTATGTTAGTTAGTAAGAGGGTCATTATTTATTATTTTTTGAAAGGTTTCAAGTTTTTAATTTATTAATTTATTATAATTGATTATTCTCTTATAGCTTTGGAAATATATTTTAAAAGAAGTGGTTAAAGAGGACATATATATTAAATACTTATTTGGATTTCTAAATCAACATGAGATAGGTGATCTCAACATTCTTTGGGATTGAACTCATTTCATAAGATTATTTTAATTAATATGATATTTTAAATTAACAATGATTTGGTTTTTTTCAGGTAATTATATATTAATTGAAGAATAAATTAATTAAATGAGTTAATATATATTAAATGAGTGGATTATATAAGAATTACTATCATAATAATATGATTATTGGCTAGATAGTCATTGTTTTTTATTCTCATATGTTATTATTGGGGATTTAATATTCAAGAATTTATGTGAATGAAGGTAAGTGAAACAACTATGCTTGGTATGATGAATTTTCATATTAATAAGTTATTTAAGGGTGATTATAAACCATTATTTATTTTATGATGGATCATTATATAATGTAACCTTGAAATTATATAATTATTAATAATAGTTTTTTAAATATAGTTGATGTGTTTATATAATTTATGTGTTTAAATGATGGGATGTAATTTTAAAATGGGATAAAATAGGGCCATGGAAATGTGGTATACATGATATTTTTTTTGTTATTGTGTGCTAAAAATTGATATTTATAACATTATGATATTTATTTTTATTGTTGAAATTGAATATGAATTGTAAAAATGTTTTTAAAAATTTTGGTTTTATAGGAAGGTGAAGAGGGTTTTAATTGAAATGGTTTTATGTTATTTGTTATAATATTATCATTGTTCATTAATAAAGTGATTAAGTGGTAGATGCTAGAACCTGGGTGTATGGGAAGAATTTGATGCTCTATATTTTTTAATAGAACAGTATTGTAACACTATATTTGATGTAACAACATTGGGGTTCCCCAAGGATTGTGTATACAAAAAACATAATCACAATGGGAAATAAATAAATTATACATGGGATGTATACAGAGATATAAAAATTATCTAATTAATTTCAGATCCGTATATCCTGAAGGATCCAAAGCTTAATCCATATATATTGTCAACATATTCTCTAAAGTCACCTAGTTTATAATAAATTACCTTTGTGGGCTATCATGAAAGTCTAGGGCATATCGATTCCCATAGGATTTTCAAAATACAACAAAACATATCTATGAAAAACGGATCAAGTAATACAAATTATTTTTTCAATTTCACTCTCTAAAACATAAGATAATGATATATAGGATAAATAATTAATTCATGGTTTGTATCTCTACATTTTTGGGAAAAAATGTGTTTATGTACCTTGGTTTAACATCTTGCATTTTTAATTTTTTCCTTTAAGAATGTTGACCTATAAAATTGACCAATATTTCATGAATTTCATATTTAAATTGTGATAAGTGCTATGAATACTTTATCACCCAATTTCAACACTCTCACATTTCATGTGATAAAATAAAAAACACTAACTTAGATCGTTCTTTCCGAATATGATTAATGAACCCTAAATAATTAATTTTCATCAAAAAAATAATTTTATCATATCTACTTATCTAAACATGAGTAAATTATGAATATCATGATATAATTTTTTTTCACATTTTCTCAAAACATTAGTAACTTATACTTGAATTTATTTACTTATTTACTTGTTATCATTCTTACCGAAATGTTCAAGGGACTATAGACATGGGTCCCACTTCATGTTAAACTCTAATATATATAAATTAGTAAATCTTCTTGATACACTTTATATATGACCCTCTATACCCTTATATAAATTATTGTGAGCCCAAATCACATACCAAAAAAAGTATCTAACGACACATCATGGAACCTATGGAGATAATAATAAGTCATAACGATGGAATGTTTTTATAGACATAAATTTTGTAATATAATATATTTTTCCAATGATATATCATAAATAAGAATTAATACATCATGTCACTATCCTACTATGTTTTATTTATCTTTATTTTACTATATTATATAAAATTTCCATAATCTACGATGACCATTGATTTCATCTAGGCACTACAATCCAAATCCCAGGGTTTAAGATATCTTCTTCCCATAATTGGAAGTGAAAAATCATGTCTTGATCATTTAATCAATTTCATACCATTAACAACACACCTAATGGAATATAGCTCATCAAAAACATAAAATTTCTTTTATTTCATCATTCTTCAAAGTATATAATCAATGATATATGTAATTAATGATATCTAAAAGATACACCAACACACATGCATGTAGATAGGAGTATACAATGATATCTAAAACATATAGTGTTCCTATAAGCAATTCAGTCCTTATAATATCATATACATGAGATCAAAAACTGTAAACTTCATGTGAAGTAATATCATTAATTACGATACCCCAATACCTTATATCGAAACATCATTTTCCCCATTATAACGATATATTCATATTATATGTCATGGATTATTTTCATAGTATCATGTTGTTACAATTATTGATGGGAACTGGTATAATGGTTTTATATGAAATATAATCGAATTATATTATCATAAATATATCATGATGAAGTGATGTTATTGAAATTGCCATGTAAATAGTTTTTTAACACTGAGAAGGGGGGTCATATTAGTGTTACATTTTATTATAATTTCATCATTATTAGAAATCAATAAATGTGATTATTAGATCTGGATCCCTTTAAATTATCACTACCTCATTCTTATGTAAAAAGTAAATAATGATAAATAGAGAACACACTATTTTAAAAAGGTCCTCCCCATTTTTTGTGACTAAATCTTTGTTGGGTTTGGGTCATGTCTGAGTCCCAAATTATATCACTAATATTAAAATTGATTATAATACCTATCTCTTGATAGTAGAGTCTGTGTAATATTATTTATATTAACAACCATTATATTATAACAACAATTAAAATTAGAGATATTAATATCACCATTAGTAACTAATATGCTTAATTATAAGAAAAATATATCCTTAAATCCTTCATAATATTCAACAACATTTAGGCCACCTCTTCATCAAGATCATAATTATTAGAAAATCCACCATGATGTAGCTGGTATTTTATTTTGAAATCCATATCAATTTATTCCCCCTTAAATAATTAGCACATAGAATTTTCAATATATCACACACAAAAATCATGTCATCTTTTACCTTTTACATTTTCAATAAACTATATGAATTAATCAATGATTTATAATTCTAGAATTTCTATAAAAACTAAGTACTCAAAAAATTCCAAGAAATTCTCTCAAAAGATTTTATCAATATTATTCCCCATGACCATTTACCACTAAATGGTCACATGGGTTTACCCTCATGCTCATCAAATTAATTTCCACAACTTCCCATCTTCTCATATAAACTGGTAAAATATTTCTTCTAGTAATTGATCCAACTATGATCACCATTTATGGTTTTCAAATATTTATATTTCAAAATACAATAACAACCAGCTAGTGATTTTCCTAATTTTTATCATTCATATCTCCCAATGAAATAGCCCAATTTAAATCTTGATAATTATTTTATTTTTCAAACTTATAAACCTTATATAAGAAATAATATATTTTTTATATCACATTACAGAGATAACATATATTACACATACTTAAATGTATATAGAATTTATTTATGAGAATCATATATATCTTCAAGGTAATATTTCATTTTCTTACACATATTTTGTATCATCTATCAAAAATTACATATCATAGTGGATTTGATACTCTTCCAAATTTCACTACTAAAATATCTTAAATATCTTTTAGAAGTTCATATAACATTATGTATCATCATTATGATACTACATATCACCTAAATACCATTCCATATAATTTTAAGTATATTATGAATCATGCAATAGTATTTCCTTTTCCAGATTTCAATATGAACTTCAATATATATCTTCCACCATCAGGAAATAATCCTGTTTTATTTTTCTATATTTTATTTTTCAATAAATTATCAAAATATATAACTTGGGTTAATCGAAGAAGCCTTATTGATTAATCTCAGTAGTTCTTATTCCCCAGGATCATCATTGTGGAGTCTCTGAGTGGTGTCTCCCCATTTCTCTATCGTGCTTAGGTATATCCTTGATGGAGAATAAGAGTGGGGGAGGATACTGTGTGGCCCCCTAGCATCGTCTTCCCCTCCATCACTTCATGTTGTTATTTTCTACTTGTTTTGTCTTTGGCAGTGGCGTCTACACTGGCTCAGGTGAAGGTTCTCCGATTTTTGCATCCCCATCATGTTTGGATGGCTCTGGTCATCTTCCTTGTTGATGAGGCTAGCACTAAGAGCACCTGTCCACTCATTCCATGCTTTGGTCTCGCACTTATCTGCGCCCCTCCGTGGAGGATTGGGAGCAGTGACAATGGATAAATTTTGGGATGTGCGGTCCAGCGACCGTTAGTGTGCCTGGAGCAGCCATTCGACTATGGTGTTTTTTCAATAGAAACTCCCCAGTGAAGTTTCCGGTCATTCATGTTATCTTTGATGGTGAGTTGATGATGGTCGCCTTTTGATGAAGTTGGTTCATCTGTGATAAATATTTGATGAAGCGGTGAGTTCTAAATGTGGTGTTTCTGGTTCCCTTGATTGTTCAGTGTTTCTTTCTCAAAACGGTGTTTTGGTTGATGATGGCGCGACGATTTTAACGGTGGTCATTGAATGGGGACAAAAAAGGTATGTTGTTTAGACGATGAAAAGGGTGATGTTTTTTATGTTGTTTGATGTTGTGGAGGTGATTACAAGTGGGTTCTCATCAGTGAAATATGATGACGTTTATGAAGATGTTGACAAGTTGAGTTGATGTCTGGGGCGTGGCTCAAAGAGGCTTGCTGATCGAGGATGTGTTCCTCGAGGCATCCTGTGACATTTTGAATTTTTTATGGAAGTAGATTTCATCTTTTCTGCCTATTGATTTTCAAGATATAGCAATCTATTGTATGTCCTGGTTGCTATTCACCCAAAAAGTGATTTTTGAAAATCAAATAAAAATTTAATTTTTAGTCTTACTCCCCAGAAATTAGGTTGCTTCTTTATGAAATTCTTATAGAAATATTATTTTAACAATTCTTAACTAAGTATTAGACTATTATTTTTTTCCATTTGTTATCAATATATATTACTTGAAAAACTATAACACTCACACTAGCCTCTTGTAGAAAAATGACATATTTTCATTAAAACAATCTTAAAAATATTTGAAATGTATTTTAGTCCATCAATATTTCATTTGATTTTTCATATAATATTGGATAATTTTGATGTGAAAAACCATTTTGGAATTTTATAAAAGATATTTTCAGAAAAATCATATAGAAATATGGTTTTGAAAATAAAATTACAAATATAATAATCATGGAAAGTGGTTACAAAAATTAAAATTTAAATGGATTGATAAATATCTATATGTGGAAAGAATTCATCATAGTCAATTCTTGATTTATTATAAAACCTTTAGAACCAACCTCTCTTTATAGGTATTCACTTTACCATATAGTTCCAACTGTTTCATGAATACCGATTTAGACCCATTGGATTTTACATCAGTTAGAAAATCTACCAAAATACAATTTGTTTGGTATATGATACAATTTTCTAAATTAATATATATTTTATATTAAAAATCTTATATTATATTTTCTATATTGTTATCGAATAATAAATATTTATTTAAAATGAATAACATATTACCTAACTCAGTTATGAGAAAACAATATATCTTCTATTTTTTAACTTTTCTATACAGTATATGTGTCTCTAGAATTATCCATTTCCATGTGATTCAATGGAACCTTTCCCTATGACATCTTATGTTCATATTGATCCTTAAATTTCATTAAATTGTATCTCTATCCCCCATTATCAAATTTATGTGATCCCACCATCATAAAAATATATTTTTATCAATTATCCATTACATTTTATCTTATATATTTATAAAATATCCTTTTTTACATTAAAAAAAATCATATAGAAGTAATTTAGGTTTCCTGATGAAAATATATTATTAATATTCTCCATAACAAATATTATACATCATTATACACTAATTTGTGACATAAAATATTTTTTACAATATTAAAATTCATATATGGTCTCCATTTTTATTTTAGTTGGTAAAAGTTTAAGTGAAAAGTACCCAATTTTTAACTAATATAACAAATTGAAAATGGAATACCATTAAGAAGTATCACCATTCTTACTAATACATGCATTGTTTAATTCATACTTTTACTAACACTATTATTTAGAAGTGTGTAAGGAGGATTGAGATTAATAAAAATATCCAATATAATTTTAATGATTGATGAATACATTGATAAAATATATTATCTTTTTATAAATTTCATTATATACTATATTTTATATTCATCAAATATCTTAAAGAAACATTATAGATATATTTATATCATTAAAAGTTTTTAAGAGTGAGAATTTACCGCTAACTTCAACACGAAATGATTTAAATGTATCATTGTAAACTAATTCTTAAAGATTTGTATATCTTTCACCTTAAATACCAAAAATGTATCTTGGTCATTATACCTTATAATAAATCATATCAAATATATACGTTTTTTAGCTCAAAAAAGTCTAAACACCCATTTTGGTATAACATCATAATTTTATTATGGTTTTATTTGTCTAAGTATTATATTTCCACAACTACGTGTAATTTGAGTCTTTTATTTTATAATTATCATTTATTTTCTACATAGGATACATCATATTATTATATATATAAACTATTATTCAAAATTTTCATTCCATAATGAATTTTATTTTAAAATGTGAAATCAAATCCCATAATTTAGAAACTCAACACTGATATTATTCTTTTGGTGACACTTTGTACATAATAATAGTTTCAAAATATAAGAACCACTCAACTAGGAATTGTGATAATATGATCTTCTATAAATTAAATAGGATTTAGGCTCTATTAGTTACATTAATATCCACATCAACTCTTTTAATCACTATAAACATCCTTTTTCTTTTATTTTCATACAAATGTCTGAGTCATAAGTTGTATTTCATACCAAATATGTTAAAACAAAAATATTACCTCAAATTATTAACATACCTAATGATGATGCCTCTGCATGATTCTTCTTCAATTCATTGCAATTTTCTTCTAGTGGCCTTTCCTTCCTTGTGTGATTACAATAGACTAATGTTCAATGCTCTAACTATTATTATTTTTTCGTTTCTTAAAAGTTCACTATGAAGGTTCTTTTGGCGTCTTTCATTCCAAATTACATTTCACCATGACTCTAATTTTATTTATTATAAGAACTAAATATTTATATCTCTTTATGTTCTTCTAAAATTAGAAAACTGTTGCATAGAAATATTGAATTTATTTCTCCACACTGGTCATCTAATAATTTTCAATGAAACTGGAGAAATAGGATGGAAAGTATAAAATAATGAGATGTATAGATAAATCATTATTCCATATGATTCCTAACTCCAACAATCAATCAATATACCATATCATCTTGAGTATATAAGGAATATCCTGGATTCTATCTTCTAATTTCAATGTGTATATTGTATCGATAATCTCATTATATTCTTTGATTACATTATCCAAATACAATTCATGGAGACGTTCCAACATGGTGTATCAATCCATATCCATATGTTTCATTTTTTTAAATTCACTAGATATTGATGATAATACCATTATATAAACACAACATTTATCATTATTGTGTCTACTATAGGAATTATTCTCACCTTCACTTACTTCCTAAGAAAGATCATCAAAGAGAGGGGACTCTGGAATATAAATTTTCATTTCATATCATAGTATTATACACAATCTTATGTATCACACTTGAAAATTTATTTCAGTGATAATGTGTTTACTCTTAAAAATATATCATAATGAATATAAGGTATTAATTTCTATTTAATAAAAAATATAAATTAGTAGGTTAGTAATTTTATCACTATTATTTCGATATATACCACTATTTTATTCAAATACTAATGTCTCTTAATCCTTAGATCCATAATATTTAGTCACTTAAATATTATAGTGGAAATCATCCTTAAACCTATATTATTAGTATAATATATGGATATACCACTACTTAGAGGGTATAATGTTGTATTTTTCCTATCCAATTATATGAAGTCACAACTCTTTAATCTTGTGAGTGAATTTCAAACTTTTGAAAATACAATTGTTTGATTTACTCAAAAAATTCCCCTAAAACTGCACCAGTATTTCTATAACCACTTATTTTATTTCATTATTAGTTATTTTACCTCACCGATAATATTATAACTCCCATATAGATGGAATTGACCTCAACTATGGCTGATAAGAATCTTAAAATATGGTTTTATTCAATTCGAGTGATCAGAGGAACTCCTGAAATAATATTAGTTTAAGGATTTTTTTAATATTATTTACATTATGAATGGATAATAATTCTATTTTTTATTCCTATTAATTTAATCTATATGATCACATTCATAGAAATTAATTGTGAAAAAATAGAAACCATTCATCATTTACTAATCCATTTTTTATATTTTCATGCTTATTAACTCACCTATGTGATCAAATTTCATCCACATACTCTTATGAAAATTAACATTGTAATGTAAAATAAATAAATTACATGATCATCACCTATCTTATATCATTTGTTTTATTGAGAAAATGATAAACCAACAATGATACTTGGATAACTCCTTATGAAATTCAATATCATTAGTTACAAAATCTTTATACTCTGAAGTATATTTATCTTATTTTGATTTACACTAAATATCATCCCAAAACACACAATTATGAATACCTCCTTATTTAAAATCATATAATCACACATAGGAGAGGATAAAAAGTGTATCCAGAATCATATTTAAAAATTTAAGGTTCATTTTTCAATATAAAGATGGTGGGATAATGAACAGATCATTAGAAACAATTATACAAAAGTTAATTATCAATACATGTTATTTATTACAATTCATAAAATTACACATGAAATAAACAAAATTTATATGGGTCGATCTCAGCTTATGATAATTAAATAAACGTTATCATTGAATAATAAATATTAAACATGCCAAAATCATACTAAAGATATTTTTTAATAATTAGATATCATCCAAATAATTTCAATTACTTTGTGATACATCTCATGGTCTAGTAAATAGTTTATTTATATTAATTATATATATATACGTATAAATGTTTAGAAATATTTTCTATTCATTAAAGAAATTTTGGAGTTTTTTTGGGAAAAAATGGTCTCTTAGAGGTATTCTGGGCTAGTTAGGTCAAGTTTGGTGACCAGGTGACCATGATATAGCCAGTGCTAGCTTGGCCTAACATGGGTTACTCATAGGAAATTTTAGTAAAAAAATAAGAGTGTAATGGTTTTGGTTCACCGGATGTGGGAATAAGTACTAAGAGGGTGTATATATAGTAGGGTAATAGTGTTATGGGTATTCAAACATAGGTGAAGGCATGTAGTCCAGGGTGGTAATAGGTCATGTGTGGTGAAAAAATAGTGGTATAATCCCTCGGTCGATGGGGGTGATTTGTTTGGTGTGGTATGCCGATGGTGGTGGTTCTACCCACATAGAAAAGTATTTTTTTCTTCTTCCACAAGAAAGATCTCCCATATATAACATCTGACACACACATATCACCCCTCCCAATTATCCCTCTGCATTAAATTGGCTATTAGGCACCATTATAAACATCTATTCATGAACTGTGTGAACTATTAGGATTGCATATGTCTTATCTGATGAGTCAATTACTCACTTATTTTCAAAATTTTTGAAATCAAAATACCCTTTTTATAAAAATAATTTACCTTATGTTTTTTCATACGTTGTTTTGTTTGTGTAGAATGAAATTTTGGTTACTAAAATACTATAGAGTTTAAATGGTTTTATAAAGAATTATAATAATTTATTAATAGATAAATAATTTGATTCTGCTATAGTCAAACATGAATTTGAGATATGTGGAATATGATTATTTGATTTTTTTTCACAATTATTTTTACAAATATAGCCATATCATGAGTTTCAAAATAATTAAGTTGATGAAATAGATGATTAATGAGATTCTAGAATTCTGAAAGTTGTTGTTTTTTGAAGCATTGTAATTTCTTGTGGCTGAGAGAACTTACGACTAGTGGAATATTTCCATTTCTATGTGTTTCTATTAAGAGTTTCCATTATATGTTTTTCTTTTTTAATATCTTATCAGTTTATATTGTAATTGATTTATTACTTTCCATGAATGATTGAGAGATTCTATGGATAGGAATACAATGGAATTATTGATCACCTAGATCATGGGATTTCATGGTTTGGAATACAAAGATCAGGAAATTTTGGTGTGTGTAAGAGAGTTGTGTCTGAAAGGATTAATTGAGGGTATATGGGGATAGTAAGATAGAATTTTTTATATGTAATAAAATCAAGGACACCAAAATATAGGTATAAAGATATGGATATCTTGGATCTATTATATCGATACACCTTACAAATTGGTTTAAAAGTGTGGTTTTAATATATCCTATAAAGGGGTATCTGGTTTATAATAAAATTCTATGAGTTTAGTTTTTTTAACATATGTTGATATCATTTTTGAATTTGTTTTGTATTAATTTTTGATATATGGTTTATTTAAAATTTTAATTTATGTTTCTTAAATAACCATAATCATATTTTTATAATCCTCTAACAAACTTCTTTTCACTATGCTGTCTATATTTTATATAGTATATATTTCTACTAAATGCACTATTTTACTCTGGTTTTGAATTGATTAATATTTTATAAATATAATCAACATTAAACTTGAGGTAAGGGATGTATTTGTAACTTTACCTCAAAACAAAAATCCACCGCCTCTAATGTAAAGATTTTATTTACAACATTAGGAAATTAATTAGTATCAAATAAGGTCACTGCCATGTTTTGATATTTATTTAGTTTTGTATGATACCAATCATTGAAATTAAAATAATTAATTAATTTTTTCTTTCTTTTAGTTTGTCAAATTTTAATTTTGGTTTCCTTTCTCACACTATGATGGTAGAAAAAATGTTTTAAAAAAAATATGTTTTCCAGTTTCAAAACATAAAATTTTTAATCTGTGCATACCACATATATTTGATGGAGAAGATTATAATTATTTTCCTGATCACATGAAATCCTATATCAATAATAATTGATTTCAAAACATTATCATGATGATTCGAAATAAAAAAATTTCAAAGAAAGAGACTATTCGTTTTTCTAGTGATGATAAAGTAGAAAATCTTGTGAATCATAAACATAAAAATAATTTATTATATTATATGAATAGGAATATCAATATCGATATATCATCTTTTGAAATAAAAAATATAATTTTGAATAATATAGAGATTACACATTTTGTAACTTTTAATGTTTTGGAAACCCATATAGCCATGTTTACAGTTGATAATTAATCCTTTTATTTTTTTCCTAGAGTAATATTAACATCTATTCATTAATGTTTTATAACTATTGTAAATAGTTTATAATATTTAGGTGAGAGATAAGTATCTCATGAATAAATTATTTAAAAAATTATTAAAATAATATCAAAAAATTGGAATTGAATGGGATAACCATAAAAGATACTAATCATTTGAAACTTTTATGTATGGATGACTTAACTAGAAATTTAATGTAATATGAATGTATATTTAAATGATATGTTGAGAAATAGAATATGAAGAATAGTGTATTTTTTCTTCTACATATGGTAATCCTACTTTTGGTAATTTTAATATTTCACCAATACGTCTAAATATCCTATTTTGAAAAGAACATATAATAATTAATATAAAAGTAGTTCAATATAATGAGATAATAAACTTTCTAAAATCTCTATAAGAATTAATATGATTATAGGTTATATTAATTTATATAATAGTTATCATAAAGACAAGAAAGATAGGAATTCCAATAATCAATCATTAAAAGTGATTTTTTATGAATATAAGAAGCAAAGTAATATTTGACATAATTATCATAAATTGAAGAATAAATATAGAATTAAAAAAAGTAAAACTAAAATAAAAGGACATAAAATATTAAAAACATTAGACATGGGGAGTTCTAATGAAAGTAAAAGATCTTCTAACACATCATTAGAATATATTGTCACTGAATGTCATAAAATATTTGGATTCTATTATAATATTTCCAATAATGAAAAATGCAAAATAAAAAAGATAAATACTATGTATTTGAATAATATAACTCTAGATTATATATTTTATTATAATTTGGTAGGTGAATATTAAACTTCATCATATAATGAAAAAAGAAAATTCATTGGATGATGAAAATGTAAATACAAAGAAAGATGAGGTAGATTTACATACTATAAATGAAATGGATAAATATAAAACTGTCATAGAAAAAGAACATTGTATGTTGAAAAGTACAAATTATTTTACTAAAAAAAATTTAAGCCAATAAATTTTTTTAAAAATTAAAATAATTAAAATTTATAAGATTTAAATTGAATTAAAATAAAAAACTAATTTAGATCTTAATTCTATTGATCGAAAAATAAATATTCATAATTTTGATGATCAAAATTCAAATAATTTGAATTTAGTTATAAAACTTACATATAATTATATAGTTTAAATAAAGTTTTATCAAACATTACTTCTAAAAAATAAAATATTGATAAAATGTATAAATAAATAATACCCTCTTTAAATTCTATTTAATTTACCTTTACTTTCAAAAATAATATTTTTTAGTAAAATTATTATATACGTAAAAGCACTTATTTTTGTACTAAATGTAAAATGGGAGGTCACTAAAATAAATATTTCTTTTTAAAAATGTTTAATCTTTTTGGTTTTTATAAAGAAATTATAGTTGAAGAAGTGTCATATGTTTATCATAGAATAGTTGAGAAAATTTGGAATCCTATTTTTTTATAATGTATCTAGACCGAATAAATTCTAAGTATAATGAACTTAGTTTTACCTTTTTCAAAAAAATGTGAAAAAATGGTATATGAAAGGTAGTTGTTCTTGTCATATGTCTAGAGACTATCATAACATCTAGAAGTTGAAATATTTTAATGGAGGATGAGTCACATATGGGGAAAATGCATTGGGTGAAATCATTGGTATTGTTGATATTTTTTATCTTGGTAAAACATTAATTTCAAAAAAATTATAATTTTTAGGTCTTATGAATATCCCTATCATTATTAGTCTAATATGCAAGGGGAGATATGTTTTGATCATTATAAATGATAAATTTACCATTCAAATATCAAAAGGTAAATTCATTTTATCTACCCATAGGACTGACAATGTATGCAATCATGACATAGAGGAATTATGTCATAAAAGCTTACCTTTCATAAGTGAACTTATGAATAATCTTGGTTGTGTAATAAAAGATTATGACACCTCAACTTTGAAAAAAAATTCAAACATTATAGAAAAGGTTACGTTAGGGATCCACTTGACCATAAATTTAATTCAACCAAAGTTTATGATATTTATTTATTTGGTAAGAAATACAGCAATGTTTTAAATTTAAAAGTGATGTCTCTAATTCTAAATCTGTATATTTAGTTCACTTCAATTTATTTGGTCATAAAATAATGGATGTATTGTGGGAAAAAACTATGTGTATATATTTTTTGGTGATTACACACGATTTACTAGGGTTTATTTTCCCACTCAAAAAGGCAAATCTATTAATAATTTCAAATTATTTCATTATTTTGTTAAAAATGATTAAAATATAAATTTTGTAACTATTTGGAGTGATCAAAGTGGTGAGTTTTGAAACACTTATTTTGAAAATTTTTGTAGTAAAAAAGGTATTACTCATAAATTTTTGGTCCTTAGAACACTGAAAAAATGGGGAATTTGAAAAAAGTAACAACTCTATTTAATACATTACATGAACATTGATAAGTAGTTATTTTATTGATTGAAGTTTTTGGTATGAGGTTTTAAGTACTAATTTTTATAGTATAAATTTATTTTTTTTAAAAAAATTTCTCAATAAAATTCGTTATGAATTATGGAATAGAATAAATAAAAAACATTCATACATCAGAGTCTTTATGATAAAAGTATTCATATTTAATAATAAATATAGATTATATAAATTTGACCTTAAAGATGCTGAAATAATGTCTATTAGTTATTCTATAACTAGTAAGGCTTATATATATTTTAATAATAGATCTTATGTCATTGGTGAAAAAGTTCATATAAATTTTAATGAATATGATCCATTTTATTTTGAAAAACCTTCGATGAATTTTTGATATGAAACTGTTGATAGTAAATACTCTACAACTAATATAATTGGATTTCAATATCTAGAATTATTATTGATGGAAGATATACATCCAATATTTGATAATTGACTACATAATTAGATAAAAATAAATTAGTATTAAAGAGTCATCTTTATGATAAAATATTTGGTGATGTAAGTTTACTAATTAAAACTATAATATCTATAATAAATCAATGTGATCATCATGAATTCTTATCACAATTTAAACATCAAATGGGAAATTATTCCATTGGTAATAAAAGTAGGATATGGGCTATGCAAGAAGAGAACAATCTAATTTAATTGAATAATGTTTGGACATAGTTAGATGATATAAATAAATACCAAAAGTAGGATTAAACATTATTTTTAGAAATAAATGTGATGAAAATGGAACTATTTTAGAAATAAATCAATTCGTTTTGTGAAGGGTTATTTCTAAAAAGAAGGAACAAACTATTGTGAAATATTTTCAATGGTAGTTTGACACCCACCATGTCACTATGGTGTCGAAGTTATTTTTTTATGTTTTTTAGGATCATTTTAATTTTATATAGTGTTTAGGACTAAAAAATGTAAATTTTGATCATTTCATCATATAAATGATTAGGGAACAGGGTTTAGAGGAATCCGTGTTGTTTCTGATGCTCAGTTGGGTTTCCAATTAATTTTTTTCTTCACACATTTTTTACATACAGGGGCCACATGATTGAGTTTGAACTATGTAATTCATAGAAAAAAAACAAGTCTTATAATGAGTCTAGGATATAGTGTATGACTTGAAAACAGTTTTCTCAACCATGATATAAGTGTGAGGAATAGATCTATAATTTTTCAGTTTAATTTAAAACTTTTAGATAATAGTTTATCAAAAATTGTAGTTTATATAGATAAACTGTGTAGGTGTTTTTTGGCTAGGTAGGGGCCTACACATAGCCAACAAAGGCTTTAGAAAACTATACATCCAAACCTTATCACATGCCCAAATTTTTTAAAAGTGGAAATTAAACCTTTTTTCATATTTTATTTTAAGCCTCAAACCCTCCATTTCTCCTTCATCCCACTCAAATAGACTAGAAACACATTATTGGGGGTCTTCCCCTCCCTCCTCATCATTTTTTGTTCCACCACCATGATTTCAAGTGGATTCTTCACTGTAATATTCTTATAATCCTCTTCCAATCCTTTATTCCTTATTTTTCCCTTGATTTCATTCCTTCCTAATGACCCTAATATCTATATGGGTTTATTTTAGAATTGCGGTTGATTAAATCACGAGAATTTTCTTATATATGGGTTTTTGATGATGTGTCTTGAATTATGGGAGTGTTCTCTATTGTAGGAAACTACTTTAGACATGATCATCATTGAACTAGGGTTGGTGTTTCTTTATCACATATTTATATTATATACCTTTAAATGATTTATGGTTTTAGAATTATTTTCATTTAAATTAGGATTATATGTATAACTCAAGGGGGAATAAATTATTTTAAAAAGAAATTTTAAACATTGTAATGGGATGGGATTCCATGCCATGTATTTTGGAAGGTTTTTAAAAGGATTTTTAAGAATTATTTTTTTTAAATGTTGTCATGAGAACTAGCTTAAGGTTTTGAAAAGTGTTTTTGAATTTATTTCATTTCAAACCATGTTTTTTGGAATATTGAATGTGTTGTAATTATTTTTCAAAGATTATTTAATTTTAAAATGGGTATGTTAACCCTTGTGTGGTTTATTTGAAACCATTTTACAACCATGGTTGATTTTTATATCTAATATTTAAGGTGTTTAAATATTTTGAAATGATAAAAGTGTCTTAGTTGTTTTAAAATGGGAGATTTAACACATGTGGATTTCATTTTGAAAATCGTAATTGGATTTAAAAATTTTCCGTGGATGTTTTATGGGGAAGTGTGACTTCCAATTGAGTTTCAAGGTTATTTTTATAAAATTGGACACAAGATTAGATTTGGATGAATTTTTAAAATGAATTATCAAATTAACCTTCCATAGATTCTTTAAAATAGATGGACTGTTTGTAATTTTATAAAGAACCAGTTACTTAAGTGGTGTGAAACACTATTGATCCTCTTGTTAAACTTGTATTTCCTTGGTGTATTATGATCCCATGAGGGGATATTTACTATGGATGCATTTTTATATGATCATCGTGTTTCAATATAATAGGTTTACTTCTTTATGAGTGTATGTATAGTGAGGTGTGAGTGACTTGAATTTTTTTTAATTTATATGGTGATAATTGATCATTCTCACCATACTTTCACTCATTGTGGGAGTCCTAGGGATATAGTAAATGACCGTTGTGAGGGGAATCCTAATAAAATATAGTGGGTTGTCTTGGTAGTCCTACCTTTATACTTCAAGTTGGTAAGATCAAAATGAGTTGTGACTAAGTTTTTTATCATTTAATATAAGATCCTATGTATGAATATGTTCTAGGGATATTATCATTTTAGATATCATAGAAAAATTCATTCTAGGTATGATAATTTACTTTATCTTGTGGATGAAGATGTTACAGGGTATTTTATTCTTTGGTAGTTCAATGGGACTTTTAGGCATGTGGAATGGTTCAATAGTTCCAAACTAGGTTCCTTGTCACTATTTCAGGTCCTTTTATTACTAGATCCGAGAGATGATGTAAAATAAAATAGGATATTTTCATGATAATTTAGGGGATTATATATTATATCGATTGTATCTCTTATTTCTATGATTATTGTTTTGAACCAATGTTATTGTTGATTATCTTTGTTGTGTGACTTGATATAGCGAATCCTGACTGTGTGGCTTCTTCCATCATTGAGTGGTTTAATTTTCAAATTTTTTAAAAGGGATTGTGAAATGTTTTTAAAGAAGTTAAAATCAAGAGTGATTTTATAGTACCTTTAACGTTATTTTAAATGGGTTTAAAAGCCTCTATTATATAAAAACATAAAAAGTTTTTATCTATATATTTTATGAGATGATTTAATTTAATGTTGCATTGGATTGTTTTTGATGCTCGAATTGTGTGTGGGTTTTAAAAACATGGTTTTGGATTAATGTTTCTAGCTTTATAAAAATATTGGTTTTTTAGGTTTTTTTTGGAAAACCATTTCAAATCTCTATACTAGTTTTGGATTATGAAATTTACATTTCAAAAAGAGGAATTATGAAATAGTTTTAATGTGGGAATTTAAAATGGTGGTTTGTGTCAAGAGGTATTGGTTTGGCAAAAACATGTTACAAGTGATTTTTTTTTAATGAAAATCCTCGAAAAAAAGGTTTAACATACTTTTCATTTTTTGTAGTTTCTTTTTGAAAATCCTCACAAAACCTATTTATTTTTCTATTGTATTTAAAACTATCATTTTTAATGTATATGGATGTGAATTCTTAGATTAGGAGGGTTGTAGTGGCCTATTGTTCTATTAACTCATACATATATTTTAATAGTACAAGTTCATTCTATTTTATTTTCAATATTGATCCTTCATGATATATTTTTGGTTGGATGATAAAAGTGGGACATGTAGAGGTTTTTGGGAGCTGGTTTGTGGTTTTTCGTTAGCTTTGTATTTTTTATCATCTACTTATCCCATTGTATTTATTTCTATGGCTTATGAACACCTATTTCTACTATTCATTTATTTATTTTATTGTTTGTATCCTTTATTGGATGTCCAAATATGTTATCTCATGTTGTATGTTTATAAATTTTTTCCATTGATGTATGATTTATTTTTGAGTGTGAATTCATTTCCAAGGTTCGTTTTGGTGATTCCTATGAACAATTTTGTAGTCTATTGGGATTGGGAACACCCTTTCGGTCTTGTGGCAGACCAGGTTGGGTGAATGGTTGGATGAAAACATAGGATGATTTGTTGAAAATTGTTATTATAACCATGGATCTTAGTGGGACCTAGATTTTGGAATAACCTCTAATTATTTATGGTGTTGGTGTATTGAATATATGGTTATTGGGACTCAGATGGGAGGTGAAGGGAGAGTGTTAAAATCTCTTTCTCACCCCGAGTCATGAGATTCCATGAGTAATTGGGATTTCATAATTGATTATAATTTTCTATTGAAGGAATTATTAGAGTATGATTTTATGATAATGGATGTAGTGTTTGATTCTTGATGGAATGAATTTAGTTCAATTGGGGTATTGTGTTTGATGTTGGGATGGAGACAAAAAAGGGAATTGAAGCGTGAAGTTGGTTTATAGGGCCTGAAAAACCATATAAAAACTAAATGATTGATACATGATACATCGAAGGGATTAATGCATGATTCATAGGTTTCCATCAACCATGTATCCATGTCAAACATTATTTAATATCCTAGTTATTTTTCAATTTAGAACTCATGACTCTTGGATTTCTTTTTCTTATTAGGGAATCAATAAAATAGTTGTGGTTGGTCTTGAGATATGATGGCATCTTTGAACCGTGTTTTATTGAGTCTTTTTTGTTCTTTCAGTTATATAAATCTTCATGTGATGTGAAATTCACTTTTTTTGGGTGAAAAATGAATTTAATGAGATTTTTTTGGACTTATAATAATTTACCATGGATTATTTTTAAAATAGATTTATTTCATGAAATGTTTTTAAATAGCTTATTTAATTTGAAATTTAGAAAGTGTTTATTTTATAATGAAACATGGATTGGTGTTTCTGTTTAAAAAAATGTCGGTAGTGTTGAAATAAGTTTTGGATTTTTTTTTTTAAATTACCATGACATGTAAGTACTTTAGGATTGAACTATAAATTGTGTACTCTTTGTTATTTATTGATAGAAAGAAATATTTTATTGGTGCCTTGTTTTTCTAAATAGGATTTTGCGATTGTATTTTTTACTTTAGGGACATCAACATGTAAGGGTCTATGTATCACATTATTTAATGTATTCCTCATAGAATTTTCAAGTGTGGAAGTAGAGTTTTTTTCTTAGGGGTATTTCCCTATTGTATAACACAGCCCAGGTTCCAATTTGAGTTTCATGCATTGTCTTATTTTTGAGTAGTATATATTGGATATACCTAGGGTAATTTTAATACAGTGACTCTTTTAGATACCATTTTTGTTAGGTGATTTAGAACCATGAGACATGGTATGAGGATTTGGTCAGTAAGGATCAAATATTCATGGATGATTTTTAGATTTTTGGATGAGTTCCCATCATTCTATGTATCCTTATGTTTTTTGATATGTTTATTTAGGTGAAATTATATTTGGGGATTTATTATCATTGATTTTAGAGAAATTTTAGATTGATGAAGCCTTGAACTTGTTTTTTATTGGTTACTTCATTGATTTCTTGTTATCAAAAGTGGTTATTTTGAGAATCATTCATGCCTCATTGTTTGTTTTTTATCTAATGTGGTATAGACCATGAGTTGGTTCTGTTATTATTTCTTAGTAAATGGAAAGGACCTAAGAGATGATAATTGATTCTTGGGGGAGGAGTTTTTCTTTTAATCGGGTTGTGGATACCATCGGTTTGTTCTCTTCATCAGAATCACCATGGGACTAAATTTTACATATTTGGATTTAAAAAACCTTGTATAGTAGTAGTGTCACTTAGGTTAGAGAAATGTCATTTCTTAATGAGGCATATTTTATGTTGTTTGACTAATTATTTATATGTTATGTATTGGTGATCTAGATTTTTAATCCTTTGGGAAGATTTTTAAAGTGGTTTCTTGCTTGTGGTTTTGAACCAGTTTCTTGTGGATGGTTATGTCCATTATTGTTTTGTATGTTCACTTTTGATATTTTGGGAATGTAGTTACTTAGTGATGCCCTCTTGCCTTATAGAAGATTCAATTGGTCGTTCCACCATTTTTTCTTCAATATAAATGGTGGGGATAGTTATTCATAGGGAATTTATTCACTTGATCAATTGTTGATCAGTTTGGATTGAGGAAATTCAGTTTTGTTTGATTATTCATCTAGTTGTTCGAGAACCTGTCTTTTTCTTTGATTTTTTTAGAATACATCTTAGATTATCCTATACATAGACCGTATACTTTCATGATTTATAATTTGGAATGGTTAGGATAATTATTACACCGACCATGTCACTATGGTGTTAAATTAATTTTATTTTATGAGTTTGATCATTTTATGTTTCCATTTAGTTTCATACCAAAACATTAAAATTTGTTGTTTTTTCTTATGTGCATGATTCGAGAACACATTTTAGATGAAACTGTGATGTTTTACATTATCACATGTCTTTTAAGTTTCATTTTTTTCTACGTATGGTTTTCACATTGAGTGTCACAATATTTAGTTACTACTGTGTGCGTCTTAGGAGAAACTATGCATGCCCTTTGTTGAGTCTGTATTGTAGATCATTGTTTTGTAAATAATATGATAGGATTCTGGACCAGATCTAAAATTTCACAATGTAATTTATATTATTTAGATAATTGTTTTAAAATCATTCTTTGTATATGGGTAAACCCTATGAGTGGTTTTTGGTTGGGCAGTATCGTATGCGTGATCGGTGCATCATTTAGAAACATATGTCGCCAAACTGTATGACCTAACCAAATTCATTAGAAGTGAAAATTCAAAATTTCCCCCATTTAGATTTTCATATTTAACCCTCTATTTATCCTATGAATTATAACAATTAACTCATAACACCTCATTGTGTTCTTCCCCCCTCTTCATTTTTTACATAATTGCTTAATTTCATGTTGATTCTTCTATGGTAAGTCCTTTTAAACCCCTTACTCCCCTTTATTTATTCTCTTTACCTAAATTTCATTCCATCACAAGGAACCTAATATCTATGTTGGTCTATTTTAGGGATGGGGTTGGTCTGAATCATTTGGATTTTCATTATTATGGGTTTTAGAGTGTGTGTCATTGTTTGTTGGAGTTTTCGTCATTGTAGGTGAAAACTTCTAGCATGATCACCATGGAACTGATTAAAGTGTTTATTTTTCTCCAATTTATATTTTATTATTTTAAATAATTTATTCATTGAAAATTATTTTCATTTAAATTATGATTATAGGTATGACCCATGAATATTAAAAACGATTTAAAATGTGATTTCAAACATTGTCAAGGGATGAAATTCCATTCTAAGTGTTTGTGAAAATTCATAAACAGAAATTTAAGAATTAATTTGATTTTAGAGGTGATGGAGATCACTGGATTTGATTTTTGATAAGTGTTATTTTATTGATTGAATTTCATACAACTTATTTCTGTGCTTTGAAATTGTTTAAATTATTTAGTGTGGGTTATTTTATTTAAAAAGGGGTTTATTAACACTTGTTTGATTTATTTTAAACCTTTTTATAAACATGTTTTATTTTTATATCTAAGGTTTAATGTGTTTACATATTTTTTATTGATCAAATTGGGTTAGTTATTTTCAAAATAGTGATTTTTTCTGAGTAGATTTCATTTTGAAACCCGTTAGTGGATTTGAATATTTTCAAATATATTTTTTAGGGGATGTGTGAGTTCCTATTGAGTTTTAAAGGTGTTTTCATAAAATTGTTCTCAAGAATATATTAGGATGAATTTTTTAAATAGTTAACCGACATGAAATTCCAATAAATTTTTAAAATATATGGCCCATTTATAATTTTATAAATAATGAGATTTCATAAATGTTGTAAAACCCCTTGATCACCTTTTTAATCTTATATGATCAGGGTGGCTTGTGATCCGATGGGGGTATATTTACTATTGACACATTTTTACATGATTATTGTGTTTTTATTTATTGTGGATACACATTTATAAGGGAATATAAGGTGGGGTATATGTAATTTTAATTATTTATATTTGATTTCTGTGATGATTTATTATGATCACCTCTATTTAACTCATTATGGGAGTCCTGGGGACATAGTAGAAGACATTTGTAATGGAAACAACTAGTGGAGATAGTTAGTATAATAGGTAGAATTTCAAGGATACTTCAACATGGTTGGATGAGAAGGAGTATCAAGCCATTTTGATAACATTTCTTCTTTGATCCCATGGACAAAGTCATTCTAGGGAAATTATTTTTTTTATCCCATGAAAGAAGGTGTTTTACGGACAATACTTTCCTTAATCCCATGGATAACAGTGTTACATTGATGTTTATTTCTAGGTAGATAGATGAGAATATTAAGGATGTGGATTAGTTCAATAGTGATGGTCTAGGTTTCTTATTTCATGTTTAGGTCCTTTTATTACTAGAGCCTAGAGACAATTCCCATGATACTGGGATTATATTAAGGATAATTTAGGGTTCTTATATTGTATATCAATTGTATCACATGGTAATTAGTGTTTGGATTAGTGTTAAAGTGTACCCATAATACTAAATGAGGTTGGGGGTTCAAAACCCAGTGAATGTAGCTACTGTAGCATTGTAGCTATGACAGACACTATAACAGCGTCAGGCATCATTGTTGGAGCGGTGGCTACTATAGCGAGTATGATAGTGGTAGAGAGACTATAGTAGTCGGGTACTATTTATAGAATGCGACATTGGTCTAAAACATTGGGACCTATGAGCTGTGTAATGGGCTCTACTCCCACTAGTCCTTTGGTGCAAATTATATGATGTCATAAAAGAAGCTAGTTGGGTGGGTTATCCCTTAGGGGGGCTATAATCTACCTTTCTGGGTATTGTGTGTGTGTTAGAATGTAATTTTACCCAAAACACCTTATATATATATATATCAATTGTATCCCCTATTTATCAAATTATTGTTTTTAACATACATTATTGTTGTTATATTTTTTGTGTTACATGACCTAGTGATGCCTGATTGTGTGCGTCCTTCCTTATATGTGTGGTTTCCGTTTGAAATGATTGAAAAGGTATTGTAAAAAATGTTTATAAAGAAATAAACAACAAGAGTGAATTTAAAGTACCTTCAAATATTTTCTAAATGAGTTTTAAAAGGTTTGTTCTTTTAAAAGGTAAGCAATGTTTTTCCAAATCGTTTTGGAATGGTTTTAATGAAAAGATGTGCATGGATTATTTTTGAAACTTTGAGAATGTTTGGGTCTAGAAAACATTATTGTAGGCAGATGTGATAGTTTTATATAAATATTAGTTTTCAAAGAAGTTTTGTAAAACCTTGTGAATTATTAAAACCCCTTTTAGGGTTTCAAATTTTTATTTAAAAATTGGCATTATGAAATGGTTTTAAAGTGGGACATTAAAACAGATTTGTGGAAAAAGAGGTATTGAATAGGGAAAAGTTTTTTACAAGTGATTTTTCACACTTAATTAAAATCCTAGAAATGAGTTTTAATATACTTTTGAGGTGATGTGGTTTATTTGTTTTATGACTTATGTAAATGTTTATTTTTCTATTATATTTTAAAATATAAATTTGAAGATGTATATAAAAGATACTACTTAGATTATATGGGTTGTAGTGACCAATTGATCTATTAGTAAATGCCTATACTTTAGAGGTCTAGGTTAATTCTAGTTTGTTTAACATCTTGATCCTCTGAGAGAGATATTAGCTAGGTTGGTGACCATGGGTCATGTGGTGGCATGAGGTAGATGGTTTTGGGTTTTTATTCAGATATGATTATTTTCTATATTTTCTATATGTAACATTGAATTTATTTATTTATATTATATTTATCTATTTAAATTTATATTTTTTATTTATTAGTGGTATCCCAGTTTGGATATTTAATTTTTATTATTTCTAGTTGGATGTTTATCGCTTTTATTTTCACTATTGTACTATTTTTTAAGATGGTGAAATCATTCATATGGTTAGTTTTTTGATTCTCGGACACTAGTTTCCTGCCAGTGGGGATCATGAATTCCCTTCATTCAATATAGAGTACAATGTTAGGTATTGGGTTGGATGACACCCCTGGTAGAAATATCAAAATATTTCATGATCTTATTATCCTTTTTAGCACATCCAAATTTTAATTAATTTTAAATGGATTGTAAAAGAGGCGTTATAAATAAATATATCCAAGAGGATGTTAATTCTAAAAAGCCTACTAGTTTTAAAAAAACTAAATTTATAGAAAAATATTTTTAAACATTTTAAAGAACTCTATGGACCTAAACAAGCCCCAATATCTTTTTATGATATATTTACAATATATTTTCTTTAAAATAAATATTTTAAAATATGTTATTATCTAAATATTTTCATGAATAATTATTTTAATAGTAACATAAAGTTTAAATTTTTATTGATGAAATTCTTTTTGGTTCGACTTAAAAATCACTTTTTGATGGTTTTTACAAACTTTTGAAAAATGAGTTTTAAATGAGAATTATTAGAGAACTCAAATTTTTCCTTATTTTTAAAATTACTCATAACTAGAAATAAATATCTCAAACAAAAAAAATTGTCTCAAATACTTGCTCAAACCTTTTGGTTTTTAAAATGCATCAAGTATAAGTACTCTACTAACTAATTATATCAAACATGATCTTTATGAATCTGGTAAAATTGTAATTCAAAAATATTATAGATTTATTATTAGAGAATTAATTTATCTTATACAAATCTTATAGAATATTATTTTTTTAGTATTTTTATGTTTAATATTTAATTCTTACCCAAAGGAAACAGATTTAATGTAAAGACCCGTAAAATTCAAGAGAAATTTTTTCTTAATTTTCTTTAGAATTTTACAAGAGCGCGGTTTCTGACGGCACCTGATTCCGATGCCTGGTGTGCCCGAAATCAATTCCCGAAGTTCGGCTCGGGTATGTTCAGTGAACGAATGAGTGGGAATTTCTAACTTTTGAAGCGGTTCCCGGAATCGAATTCTGAGGGCACCGATGAACTCGCAGCGTCGATATTCGCTTAAGGAGACCTTTTCCGAGGTTGCATTTTATGCAGGTTGAGAGTTAGTTTTGGGGGATTTAAAAACAAGTTAAATAAAATGTGGAAATACATTTTATTTTTATCCATGTTGGTTCTATCCTCCCAAAGGGAGATAGAGGTGGGACCAACATCCACTTAACCTCCCTTGAGAGGATTAAGTGTGGTGGGGCCCACACGAAGCATAACTCCTCAACTCCCCTTATAACTCCCTTATAACTCCTCTCTTATTAATTTGACAACATGAGTTATTAAATGAGTTGAGTTGTTTAATTTCAATCTTTTGAAATTCCTGCCAACACTTTGCATTTAATTAATTAATCTATCATAATTAATTATTTTGACTGTTTGATTTTTTTGAAATCATTTTTCCAACATTAAAATGAGAGATTCTATTATTCTCTTTGGGGTTGGCATAAAATTTATGGGGAGAACTAAGGAGAGGAGAAGAACTTTTAGAAGAACCTTCAACCTCTCGAAGAAGAACGATCCTCATCTCCAAAGAACGTGAAGCAACGCCTTCAACCTTCTTCAACCGGAGCAAGGAAGGGAAGCACTGCTGCCCACAAAGTATTTTGAGAGTGTGGACTCGACTCGACTCGACTTCACCGAGCGCTTCTACCACCAACGTTGACGGAACGACGCCATTACTGCGACGCCCGACTTCCGCGACGCTTGTCTTCCGCGGTTTGTTGACGTGCTCCACTTTTGAAACAGAGGTAGGGTATTGTTGTTGTTTTATTTAATTATTCCCATTCTTGGTTCTAGCTTGACGAACTTCGAGGATAAACGATTAAATGTTATCGTTAACGAGAGGGGGGACGGACCGCACAAAAACGGCCGAACCCCCCTCCTTTTTTCTTGATTGTTTCTTGCGGATGGAATGAGATGGCGTGGTGCCGTCGCACCACGTAGGAATCGCACGACATTTATTGTGTGGCGCCGTCGCGCCGCGCCGTGGAAAGAATTTCATGGATGCGACGCTGCCACGCCACGTCGAAGGAAACCGAAGGCGCCGCGGCCGGAGCGGGGCTGTGGAGGAGGGGCGCGGTGTCGTCGCACCACACCGGACGACGAAGGCCGCGGCCGGTTCCGGGCCGCGGCGGAACATGACGACCGGCGGCCAGCCGGGCCGCCGGTGTCGGAAGACGGAAGAGGACCGGCCCTTGCCGGTCCTGTTGAAAAGAAGTCGGCTGGCCAAGTCGGGCCGGACGAGAAGGTGGAAACCGGGGGAATTAAATTCCCCCTGGCAGCATAATTGGCCCCCCATAATGGGGGGGGCACGGTTACAAAGGGGGGGGGGGGAGTGCCCCCCCCCCCCGTTTTTCCAATCAGCTCGGCCTTCGGCGGAGCTGGCAGCGCGCCCAGCGCGCTGGGTCCAGCCGGACCGGCGCCTGATTGGGCCATACAGGGCCAGTTCAACCCTGTCCGGGGCGGGTCGACCCGGTTTGGGCCTACCGGGGGGTCGCGGGCCGGAACGGCCCGGGCCCGAAACCCCATTACCGAGCGGTTTGGATTCAACTACCCATAACTCGGGATACAGATCTCCAAACGATGCGCCGTCAGTGGAGATGCGATCCTTGGATCGAGACGGTCGTTTCGGTATATCGCACTCAAAGTTTCGGAATACTTTGAGTTCAGCCAGGTTGGTTCGTACACGAAACCAACCGGGCCCTCGGAGCGGAAATGCTAATATCTTGAGCTACGGACGTCCGATTGACGTGCCGTCAGCTTTGTTGAGTTCCTCTTAGTGAGACAGATCTTTTGGAAAACTCCGCCCGAGGTTTGGACGCAGGTGGAGTATGGTCGGGATGGTTTTTCCTTAAAAACCAACCGGGCCCCTGGACCGAAAAGGCCAATAACTCTCAGACCGGGCGTCCGATTGACGCGCCGTCTGTTGCGTTGAGTTCCCGTTGACGATACAGAACTTTTGGATACATCAACTCTGGATTTTGTGACAGTTGATGTATCAGCCTCTTGGATCGTGGAGCGGACCCTCCCGAACAAGCTTGCTGTGTACGGGAACCCTAGAGCTGGCTGCGACTGCTACTGTGACTACGACGATGACTGTGTAGAGATCCTCAGTGGATTTGACGACGACAGCTACAACACTCAGCGATCCTGTGTGGATCACTGCTACCGATCATGTGTGGGTCTGATCCTGTGTGGGTCTACGCTCAGCGGTCCTATGTGAACCAGCGCCTACAGATCCTGTGTGGGTCTTTGCGGGGGTTAGTACCTATCGATCCTTTGTGGGTGCGACAACTTAGATGGATCAGTAATCATCTCTATCGTCCTCGAATAAGTATACCTGTGTGAGCTGAATCCTATTTCTTTCCTGTGTGGATTGTGTTGTGCTATCCTGTGTGGATTTCGTTTTTCTTTCCTGTGTGGAATACGTATACTTTCCGGTGTGAACTGAGTTGTACTTGGGCTCGGAAGTTGGAGCGTATTGGAATTGATGACTTAGGTATATGTATGGGCATATACCTAAGCAGTGTCGGTTATTACTTTGTGTTTGTATCTTCTTTTTTTTGTTTATCCTTTGTGGATTTTGGGAGACCTTCGGGGGTCTCGGGGTCCCTACTGAGTAGCTTATACTCACCCCTGCATGGGATATGCCCGCACTACGTTGTGTTGGTTGCAGACGATGGACAGTGTTGATCGTGGTTGAGGCTTGCAGAGCAGGACGGTACCTGGAGGTGGACTACTGGGTGGGACGTGCTCGGAGTAGACGGCAGGACCCGAGGAGCAGTGGAGCAATCTGTACCAACCCTTCAGGTGGGATTTCCAGTGGACAACTCAGTGTAGCGGATTTTACATTACAGTTTTTGTTTTCCACTATCTAGTTGTACTTTACATTCAGTTTGGGTTTGTATACTGGCACATTTACTTTTCTGCACTTTCTGTTGTACTCTTTCTTTACATAGTGTTTACTTTTCTTCTTGCTTACTCTATGGTACTTGTTAAATTTACAACAGAAATGCCTTCCCTTTTTACCGAGAATTACGCCTTGGTGCTAGTCGCCAGCCCCTGGCCTATGGAAGGCGGGCTTGGGGTAGTCACGGCACGGTCCCCGAGGGCGGGTCGTGACAAATTGGTATCAGAGGAGTTCGGTTCTACCGCAAACTCTTATCTTTTCTATGTGAAGCAATAGTGTTTAGCATATTGAGTGTGGTTATCAGTCCAGGGAGTCCAGTGTTGGTGCGGCGGCCAACGTATCCATACACCAGGACCCGGACTTCTGATTTCCGACTTAATGCACAAAAACATTGATTGCATGTGTGTTTCAAGTTTTCTTTGTGATTAATTTATATCATCTCATCAGGAAAACTGTTCTGACCGTGGCGCACCTGTTTAATTTTCAGGACGGCCCCACGACGGCATCCAGCTAGGGTTCCGAGAGTCGAGCGTGACGACAGCCCACCGAGCGACGAGGCCTCGGTGCAGGGCCCTTTGTCAGCTGTGGCACCGGCGATAGCTTTACCCGTCGAGCCCCCGATACTTCCAGTACCAGCCGCTGACGATACACATCGCCTTAGCGTACTGCATGAGTTTCAGCGTCAGCGACCACCCAGGTTTCATGGGGAGACGAACCCCCAGGCATCCAAGGACTGGCTGGAGGCAGTCGTACGAGTTTTTAGGCTAGTGAGGACACCAGCAGACCTCATGGTGATGCTCGCTGCGAGCCTACTGCACGCAGCAGCGGGCCGATGGTGGAGCTTGATGCTCCAGGTGCACGATGAGGAATATCTACTTTGGACGGACTTTGAGAGCCTCTTCCGCTCGGAGTACATCCCAGACTCCCTCTGTGCGGTGCGTATTCAGGAGCTTCTTCAGCTGCGGCAGGGCAGCATGACGGTCGCTCAGTGCTCGGCGAGATTTACCAATCTCTCGCGCTACTCGACCGACATGGTATGAGACCCATTCTTCTGGGCCTGGACCTTTGAGCAGGGTTTGAGACACGAGATCAGGGAATCGCTGATCTCCCTTAGCTTTCCGACTCAGACAGGAGTACTGGAGCGGGCCCTTTTGATCGAGAGATTTCTTGCTGAGTCTACACCAGCACCGAGACCCACCATTGGGTGGCACATAGCAGAGTCTTCTGTAGCAGGCAGTCGATGGATGACTCAGGGGTATAGGCAGACCAGACCCTCAGGCAGACGACCTCAGGACACTGGATCAGCAGTGCGGGGCACACAGTGCGGAGCCAGTCTTTCGAGGGGCAGACAGTGCTACTCGTGCGGCGGGTAGGGCCACATGGCTCGTGACTGCCCGACCCGCCGTGTCGAGGATCAGCAGATGGTTGAGAGACCACCGAGGCAGAGGCATAGGGTCAACCGTGGCGGTCCGCAGGGAGGAGGCGGACGAGGTAGAGGAGCTGGCCGAGCAGCAGGTGGTGGGAGACGCTTTGAGGCTCTACCACCACCACCACCAGGAGGTCCACCCCGACCACAGGGAGCAAGCGGGCAGAGACAGACACAGCTCTAGGCAGTGGAGGCCTACGACCACGGTGCGCCAGAGATGATTCGAGGTACTATCTGTGTCTATTACACCCTTGCTGCATTACTTATAGACACAGGAGTGAGTCACTCTTTCATAGCCGCTGCCCTTGTTCGGAGCTCGGAGATTCCGACAGAGCCGTTGGCTCGATCCTTACGGCTAAAGACTCCTACGGGAGCAGACTTGACGATTACGCACTAGTGCCGACAGTGTGAGATTACTCTAATAGGCGAGAGCATCGGCTGTGGTCTTCTAGTAGCAGCGTCGAGGCCTTACGATGTCATCTTGGGCATGGATTGGTTATCTATGGTCCATGCACAGATTGACTGTTTTAGACGCAAGGTGCGATGTATACACACCGACGGGAGCAGGTTCACCTTCACCGGCGAGAAGGGAGCCTTAGCAACACAGGATAGACTTCTGTGGAGGAGAGGACATCCCATCACTCATCAGTTGGCTAGCCTCATCCTTGGAGCAGTTGATATGCGGAGTCCTGGTTTTCCTGCAGTGGTGGATCAGTTTGTAGAATTTTTTCCCGATGACGTTCCAGGGCTACCTCCTCGTAGAGAGGTAGACTTTTATATTGACTTGTACCCTAGGACAACCCCGATATCGACCCCAGCGTATCGGATGGCCCCTGCTGAGCTTCGAGAGCTACGGGTACAGTTGGAGGACTTGCAGGGCAAGGGGTTTATCCGACCCAGTGTTTCAACCTGGGCTTCTCCGATTTTGTTCTCCAACAAGGTGTATGGGAGCTTGCGATGTTTTGTTGACTATCGTCGCCTGAACCAGGTGACAGTGAGGAACAAGTATCCGCTACCGAGGATTGATGACCTCTTTGATCAGCTCAAGGGAGCATGGTGGTTCTTGAAGATAGACCTCAGGTCAGGCTATCATCAGCTCAGAGTCAGAGACGAGGACGTGCAGAAGACAACCTTCAGATGTCGGTATGGCCACTATGAGTTCTTTGTTATGCCTTTCAGCATAACCAATGCTCCCGCAGTGTTCATGGCCCTCATGAACAGGATCATTCAGCCATGACTTGATCGGTTTGTCGTGGTCTTCATCGATGACATTTTGATATACTCGACGACTGAGGAGGAGCACACCTACCACTTGCGAGTTGTACTAGACACACTCCGAGAGAACAGGCTTTATGGTAAGATCTCGAAGTGCCAGTTCTGGATACGTGAGGTCCACTTCTTGGGGCACGACATCTCTGAGGTGGGAGTTGCAGTGGATCCTACAAAGATCGAGGCGATGTTAGCTTGGGAGCCACCCAGGAGCGTGACAGAGGTGCGGAGTTTCTTGGGACTAGCTGGAGACTATCGGAGATTCGAGCCGGACTTCTCTAGAGTTGAGGCACCACTCTCAGCTTTGACGAATAAGGGGAAACCCTTCGTGTGGTCAGAAAAATGTCAGCAGAGCTTCCAGGAGCTGAGACAGAGATTGACCAGCGCACCTATCTTGAGGTTTCCTGAGGAGGGAGTTGGATACGTAGTTTACTGCGATGCATCAGGGACCGGACTTGGATGTGTCTTGATATAGGAGTGGGCAGTGATTACCTTGGATCACGTCAGTTGAGGCCGCATGAGCAGAACTACGCTACCAATGACCTGGAGTTAGCAGCAGTGGTCTTCGCTCTGAAGACATGGCAGCACTATCTGATGGGTGAGCGCTTTAGAGTCTTTTCTGACCACCAGAGTCTCAGGTACATATTCTCTCCGAAGGACCTGAACCTGAGATAGTGGCAATGGCTCGAGATCCTCCATGACTATGACTTTGAGATATTCTATACTCCTAGGAAGGGGAACGTAGTAGCCGATGCCCTCATCAGGAGGACGGGCATTCAGCTACATGAGGAGGCGACAGAGCAGCTAGCCTCTTTGCAGATATCCTTCATGGATAGAGATGGAGCAGCCTTCCTACTGTCTTTCCCAGTCACTCCTCCACTTCTATAGCGGGTCAGAGAGGCACAGCGTGGGGACACTGACTGTGAGAAGCGGCGTGCACAGATATCCTCAGGACATGAACTTGATGGTTTCTCCTTTGGAGAAGAGCACAACATCCTTTTTAGAGGACGTACCATGGTACCAGTTGCTTTAAAGGAGGAGGTGCTGAGAGAGTTTCACACTTCTCCTTTGGCGGTACATCCTGGAGTGGCGAAGATGTACCAGGATCTCAGACGATAGCACTGGTGGCCGAGCATGAAGAAGGATGTGGCAGAGTTCGTTTCTCGATACCTCACCTGCCAGCAGGTGAAGGCTGAGCACCAGGTACCGGTAGGCTTGGTACAGCCCTTGGAGGTCCCAGAGTGGAAGTGGGATGGGATATCTAAGGACTTCGTTACTGGACTTCCACGCACTTCCAGAGGTCACGAATACATCTGGGTGATTCTCGACCGACTCACCAAGTCGGCTCACTTCTTACCAATCAGAGAGCAGGGCTCAGTGGAGAGCTTGGGACGTCTCTACATTCAGGAGATTGTAAGGCTTCATGGTGTGCCATCATCTATCGTCTCCAATCGAGATGTTCGCTTTACTTCCTAGCTTTGTAAGGGATTGCAGGAGGCGTTCGGGACGCAGCTACGTCTTAGCACAGCCTTTCATCCTCAGACGGATGGTCAGAAGGAGAGGACCATTCAGACTCTCGAGGACATGCTCCGCGCATGTGTCCTCGAATTTGGTCGTAGCTGGGAGGACCACCTACCGTTTGTGGAGTTTGCGTATAACAACAGTTACCACTCCACCATCGGGATGGCACCGTACGAGGCGTTGTACGACCGACCATGTAGATCTTCTTTGTGCTGGACAGACCCTGGGGAGTCAGCACTAGTGGGACCGGAGATGGTTCAGGCCACGACAGAGAAGGTCCAGGTCATCCAGGAGCGGATGAGGACAGCAAGGAGCCGACATAAGGCATACGCTGATAGGAGGTGGAGGCCACTAGAGTTCGAGGATGGTGACCACGTCTTCTTGCTGGTCTCACCTCGACGTGGTATACATAGATTTGGCCGAGGTGGCAATTTATCTTCGCGCTTCATCGGACCCTTCCAGGTCCTCAGCAGGATTGGCGAGGTGGCTTATCGCCTGGCTCTACCACCTCAGTTGCACCGGGTGCACGACGTCTTCCACGTATCTCAGCTGAGGAGATACGTGCATGACCCGACGCACATCATTGACCATGGGGAGCTTGATGTTGACGATGGGGCGACTTTTGCGGAGGTCCCAGTGGAGATTGAGGATCGACAGGAGTGGGTCCTATGTGGACGGTCGATTACTCTAGTGCGCATAAGATGGCAGCACGGAAATCTCCATGAGATCACCTGGGAGCGGGAGGCTCAGATTCGTGCTCAGTACCCTAATTTTTTTCCCTAGTTTTGATGTATCTTTACGGGGACATAAAGTCCTGAGGTGGGAGTAATGTAAAGTCCCGTAAAATTCAAGATAAATTTTTTCGTAATTTTCATTAAAATTTTACAAGAGCGTGGTTTCTGACAGCACCTGATTCTGAGGTCCGGTGTTCCCGGAATCAATTTCCGAAGATTGGATCAGGTAAGTTCCGTGAACGAACGAGTGGGAATTTCTAACTTTTGAAGCGGTGCCCGGAATCGAATTCTGAGGGCACCGATGAACTCGCAGCGTCGATATTCGCTTAAGGAGACCTTTTCCGAGGTTGCGTTTTATGCAGGTTGAGAGTTAGTTTTGGGGGATTTAAAAAGAAGTTAAATAAAATGTGGAAATACATTTTATTTTTAACCATGTTGGTTATATCCTCCCAAATGGAGTTAGTGGTGGGACCCACATCCACTTAACCTCTCTTGAGAGGATTAAGTGTCGTGGGGCCCACACGAAGCATTACTCCTCAACTCCCCTTAAAACTCCCTTATAAATCCTCTCTTATTAATTTGACAACTTGAGTTATTAAATTAGTTGAGTTGTTTAATTTCGATCTTTTGAAATTATTGCCAAAAATTTGCATTTAATTAATTAAACTAACTTAATTAATTATTTTTAGTGTTTGATTTCTTTTGAAATCATTTATCCAACATTAAAATGAGAGATTCTATTCTTCTCTTTGGGGTTGGCATAAAATTAGTGGGGAGAACTAAGGAGAGGAGAAGAACTTTTAGAAGAACCTTCAACCTCTCGAAGAAGAACGATCCTCGTCTCCAAAGAACGGGAAGCAACGCCTTCAACCTTCTTCAACCGGAGCAAGGAATGGATGCACCACCGCCCACAAAGTATTCTGAGAGTGTGGAATCGACTCGACTCAACTTCAACGAGCACTTCTTCCACCAATGTTGACGGAACGACGCTGTTACTGTGACGCCAGACCTCCGCGAAGCTTGTCTTCCGCGGTTTGTTGACGTGCTCCGCTTTTGAAACCGAGGTAGGGGATTGTTGTTGTTTTATTTAATTATTATCATTCTTGGTTCTAGCTTGACGAAATTCGAGGATAAACGATTAAATGTTATCGTTAACGAGAGGGGGGCCGGACCGCACAAACACGGCCGAATCCCCCTCCTTTGTTCTTGATTGTTTCTTGTGTATGGAACGAGATGGTGTGGTGCCGTCGCACCACGTAGGAATCACATGACATTTATTGCGCGGCGCCGGCGCGCCGCACCGTGAAAAGAATTTCATGGACACGACACCGTCGCGCCGCGTCGATGGAAACCGAAGGCGCCTCGGCCGGAGCGGGGCCGCGGCGGAGGGGTGCGGTGCCGTTGCACCCCACCAGATGACGAAGGCCGCGGCCGGTTCCGGGCCGCCGTGGAACATGATGACCGGCGACCAGCCGGGTCGCCGGTGTCAGAAGACGGAAGAGGACCGGCCCTTGCCGGTCCTGTTGAGAAGAAGCCGGCCGGCCAAGTTGGGCCGGCCGGAAAGGTGGAAACCAGGTGAATTAAATTCCCCTGGGCAGTATAATTGGCCCCCCATAATGGGGGGGGGGGGGGCACAGTTACAACGGGGGGGGGGGGGGCAGCGCCCCCCCCCCCCCCCCCCCCCGTTTTTCCAATCAGCTCGGCCTTCGGCCGAGCTGGCAGCACGCCCAGCGCACTGGGTCCAGCCGGATCGGCGCCTGGCCAGGCCACGCTCGGCCGGGTCGAAATTGTCTGGGGTCGGTCGACCCGGTTCGGGCCTACCGTGGGGTCTCGGGCCGGAACGGCCAGGGCCCGAAACCCCCGTTACCGAGCGGTTTGGATTCAAATGCCCATAACTCGGGCTATGGATCTTCAAACGACACGCCGTCAGGGGAGATGCGATCCTTGGATCGAGACGGTCGATTCGGTATGTCGCACTCATGGTTTCAGAATACTTTGAGTTCGGCCGGGTTGGTTCGTACACGAAACCAACCGGGCCCTCGGAGCGGAAACGCTCATATCTTGAGCTACGGATGTACCGATTGATGTGCCCTCAGCTTTGTTGAGTTCCACTTAGTGGGACAGATCTTTTGGCATACTCCGCCCGAGGTATGGACGCAGGTGGAGTACGGTCGGGTTGGATTTGTCTTAAAAACCAACCGGGCCCCTGGAACGAAAAAGCCAATAACTCTCAGACCGGGCGTCCGATTGACGCGCCGTCTATTACGTTGAGTTCCTGTTGACGATACATAACTTTTGGATACATCAACTCTGGACTTTGTGACAGTTGATGTATCAGCCTCTCGGCTCGTTGAGCGGACCCTCCCGAACGAGCATGCTGTGTGCGGGAACCCTAGAGCTGTCTGCGACTGCTACTGTGACTACGACGACGACTGTGCAGAGATCCTCAGTGGATTTGACGGCGACAGCTACAAAACTCAGCAATCCTGTGTGGATCAGTGCTACCGATCCTGTGTGGGTCCGATCCTGTGTGGGTCTGCGCTCAGCAGTCCTGTGTGAACCAGTGCCTACAGATCCTGTGTGGAGCCGATCCTGTGTGGGTCTTTGCGGGGGTTAGTACCTATCAATCCTTTGTGGGTCTGACGACTTAGATGGATCAGTGATCATCTCTATCGTCCTCGAATAAGTATACCTATGTGAGCTGAATCCTGTTTCTTTCCTGTGTGGATTGTGTTGTGCTATCCTGTGTGGATTTCGTTTTTCTTTCCTGTGTGTAATACGTATACTTTCCTGTGTGGACTGAGTTGTATTTGGGCTCGGAGGATGGTGCGTATTGGAATTGATGACATAGGTATATGTATGGGCATATACCTAAGTAGTGTCAGTTATTACTTCGTATTTGTATCTTCTTTTTGTGGTTTATCCTTTGTGGATTTTGGAAGACCTTCGGGGGTCTCGGGGTCCCTACTGAGTCGCTTATACTCACCCCTGCACGGGCTATGCCCGCACTACGTTGTGTTGGTTGCAGACAATGGACAACGTTGATCGTGGTTGAGGCTTGCAGAGCAGGACGGTACCTGGAGGTGGACCACTGGGTGGGACGTGCTCGGAGCGGACGACAGGACCCGAGGAGCAGTGGAGCTATCTGTACCCACCCTTCAGGTGGGATTTCTAGTGGATAGCTCGGTGTAGCGGCTTTTACTTTACAGTTGTTGTTTTCCACTTTCGAGTTGTAATTTACTTTCAGTTTGGGTTTGTATACTGGCCCATTTACTTTTCTGCACTTTCAGTTGTACTCTGTCTTTACTTAGTGTTTACTTTTCCGCTTTCTTACTCTATGGTACTTGTTTACATTACAACGGAAATGCCTTCCCTTTTTACCAGGAATTACACCTTGGTGCTAGTCACCAGCCCCTGGCCTATGGAAGGCGGGCTTGGGGTAGTCACGGCACAGGCCCCGAGGGCGGGTCGTGACATTCAATAGATGAAAAATTCATTTTCTAACGCCATAATGGTACATCAAATTGTGTTTATTTTATTCATTATGAAATTGTTATGGATTTAAAATTTATTAAGATGATAAAATTAGAGTCTATAGATTAGCTAAATTATATAATTATAGAACACATAATTTTTGAGGAGAAGAATTTGTCACATCGTTAAGAAATAAACAAAATTATGCACCAATTCCTTGGGTATCACACCCAAAGTTGAGATATAATTCTCTGTTTTATAATAATGTAAAATTATATTACTGATATTTTTACAAAACATTTAACTTCTAATAGATTGGAATTTATACAGTCAAATTTAGGAATTATTAAACTAAATTGATCATAAATCCTCTTCTTATCCATTCAATAACTTTAAATTAAAAAACTTCTCAAAAAGGGGTATATCATTTCTTTCACCCATTATTTATTTTTTCATATTTAAAATTCTTTAAAATCTAGATAAATATTTTATCACTATAATTTTTATTTTTGTGATAAATTTTATGTTTATACTTAACATTTCCTTGAAAAATCCTCAAAATTGGATGATATTCTATTGATATTGGAAGATAACATCAGGAATGTTCTAATATTTTCTATTATGAGTTTTTCTATTTTAATTTTCCCATGATGTTATTAATTATATTAATGTGGTTTTATTAAAAAATTATGGAACATAATATATTATAAATTTAATATACTCTTATATTAATTAATTTTTATAGGGGTGATTTTAAGTAACTAATATTTTAATAAAAAAATATATTTTGAACTACTCATATAACAAAGGGAAAATATTTGTGATGTAGAAATCTCAAATGACATTATATAGAATCAAATGTAAGTGATTTTAATTGAGATGTTTTTTCAATATTCTCTTTTATATGGTATTTTTTCAACAGATGTATCTTTATAAGACTTTTTCTATGAAATCCAAAAAGACCATCTATAAAGATCAAAATTTCCCTTATCAAAGTGGTAAGAGAAACCAATGCAGTTGAAGAACTCTCACTGGTCAGTGTAAAAAAGGTGATGTTCAATTTCTATTAATGAATCATCATGTCTACTATTATATAGAGATTCTTAATGAGATCATAATGACTAGTGTAGAATACGAATTTCAACATATGAACACTTTATAAGTAGATAGTTTTAGATAGTAATGCTTGGACAAAATGGAATTGATGTGAAAAATTTTATTACATTAACAAAGATAAGAGTATTTTATTTAAGATAAGAATCAGCACATAAGATTTAAAAAATGTTAAACCTATGATTAGAAAAGCCTCAAACAAAATTAAATTATAACTTTTGAATTTATTTTTTTCCTTTTTTTCTTTTATTTTTTCTATTTTATCACTTTATTTTTAAAAAGATAAGTGTTAGAAATATATTAATAATTTGAGAAGGATTAATTATTTCGTATATGGGGTATGAATTTATATTTCATATAACTTATTTATATTTTAAAAGTTTATTTTATAAGTGATATGAACTAAATAATTAGGAATTCATTCTACTAATATTCACAAGATGTTCACTTTAAAATCATGTTGAAGAATTTAATTTTCATTACATGTTTTTTATTTTATGAAAGTGTGATATTATTTAGTCTTTGAATAAACTTATTTATTTATTTTATAAATAAAATAGAATTATCTAAAAAGGATATAACTTGTGTTTTTACATAAGTTGACCTGTTTATGTAAAATTAACATCGAGTAATTGAAATATTTGAGAACTAAAGTTGTATTAAAAAAATTGAGATATATACTTCTATGCTAGATTATATCAATTGGGTTTCCAAAATTATTTTAGTGTTGTTGTAAAAACTCATTGGTAGATATAGAATTATAATACTTTCATCAGTACATATAGAAGTTTCAGAAAATGTAGTTACAACTGACATTGAAATTTGTAGAATCGGTCTATTGGAATTTCTCACAACTATTTTTATAAATAGATTCATATATTGAGAATTATAATAGAATAAATTTATTAAAGAGTTGACTAATGGGAATCAATCATTCTAACAGTTTATGTTTGTTTTGAAGTTGTAAAAAATTTTATTTCCATGTGTGCTTATAATCAGTGTATTTTTTTCATTATGAGTGTTTCCATTAATTTATACAATTGTGTGGTTTTATTTTTAAATATCTTACCGATTAATGTCCTAATTGTTGAATTACCAATCCAAAATGATCAAGGGATTATATAGATAAGAATGAAGATGAATTTCTGGTCATTTATATTGAAAAATTTTATAGTTAGGAATATAGAGTTTAGGAACATTAAGTTTGTGGATAAGAGATACTACTAATAGGTTCACTGGAGTGATTCTGAGGATAGGAAGAAAAACTATAGCATCCCCGAACCTTGAATCCTAGATCGAGTTCTGAAAACAATATATTTGTATTCATAGATTTGATACCAATAGACATAACCTAATTTTATCCATCTAAGACACACAAATTTAAACAAAAATATTGCATCATTTACATACCCAAAGACATTTTTGGTTTAGAGATTTAGAGAATTAGGAATACCCCTTGAATAATAATAACCATATCTTAAAGTGAGTATATTTCCCACTATACCTTGCCTTTATTATTCAATTTTATGTCTTAAAATTCTCCCATAAAATTATTCTCACCTGAATTATTTGTAGAAATAATTCATTTAATAGAATTATTTATAAACTAATAAAATTTAAAACATAAAAATGTGATCACGAACACTTAGTAAGGTTAAACATAACAATTAATAATAGAATGGAATCGGTGAAAATATGATGAGAATAAGGATATGATGAAATATCCCAAGTGAATGATCATAAAATAAGAAATTCATAACCATGAAATATATATCAAAAAGAATGTTGAAAGTCAAAAATCATTATCAAATTAAGAATGCATAAGAATCATTAATTTGAACTATGTGATTCCAATCTTGATCAAAGAAACCATTAAAAACTCGTATAAATTATAGAGAAAAAGTGTTCGTATCTTGGAACATTATATTCATCACCCTTGATCAGTCATGTAATAAATATCTACATCCAATTGAAATCCATAGGATTATCCTCCCTGATTATCTCTATATTTATTAGCATTAAATATAAATAAAATTACCCAATTCATTAGAGAGCCATATCAAGCTCAGCCATTGTATAAGCTATATTGGGACCACCTTTCATATAAGTTGTATCGGTATCACCAATCATATAATATATATTGGGAACACTCATAATCATAAATAATATAGATATACTATTCATGAATAAAACATTTATAGATTTCACTTTTCATCAAAACACACTTGAAAACAACTATCATTCCTTTTTAGCACGGTTAAACCATGTAAATGAAACGAGTTTCAACAAAAATATATTTAAAACAATCATTATAAAACATCTAAATAAATAATATATATGGTATTATATTATTATATTCTTAGTGAATTATAGGAATCATTAAATTATTCTGACATATATCAAAATACATTTAAAATAACATTTTAAACATTTCTTTTAAAATGGGGGAAAATTCCATTTTATTTTGATAATATTTTATAATGAATTCCAAAATATGAGGAAAAATATTTTATTTAAAAATATTAATGGAAATGTTAATAGTAATATTTATGTAAATAATTTTTATTAAAATGAGAAAATCCATTAATATTTTAAATGTTAAAAATAAACATTGTTTTCAAACTTTACTAGAGAGAGTGAAAAGTGACACTTTCAGAAAATGTTAATAATATTCCTTTAAAAATTTATATTATAATGTTATGTATCACGGAAAATAACTATATAAAATAATTTATGTTTAAAAAATAAAATTATTGAAATTAGTTAAAGATCTTAGATGAAGAGTTTGGTTAAATCTCTTTAAAAACATTATAACAATGTTTTTAAAGAAAAACAATTTTGTATCCTTTTAAAACCAAAACCCTTTTAAAAAATAATATAAGAAAGAATATAAAATACCATGATTATAAAATATGCATGATATTATATATCATGTTTCAGTGTATACACCATTTAAATTAATATAGGTGCATTAATAAAAACATGTCTCAAAGAAGGATGTTTGAGATGAGTAACCATTACAAATTGGGTAATGCTTGAATCAAAAATCAATTGAATGAAGGAATATAATATGATTATATAACAACCATAATTTCTATTAAATATTATGTTAAAAAACATTCATTTGGTAGTAATAACACATATAAAATAATTCATGTTGGATAACATGATTAATGTCTCAAAGAATTGAAATTGAGATCATGAGAACACTTAAAATTCTTATAACATTTGAATCAATATTTCATGAAGGAGAGGACATTAAAATAACTTTAAATATAATGATCAAATATTTATTAATGATATAATATCTCAATTTTTATCATATACACTATATAAAGTAAATAGTTGTATAACATGAAACATGCCTCAAAGAAATAATACTGAGATGAATAAACCTTACAATGATCATATCATTAAAGTGGGAATTTATCAATGAATTGATTATGTGTAAAAAATTTTAAAAAAATATAATGTTAAAAAATAACATAATACAATCATATTTTATTTCACACAAAATATTGGCATAACATAGTCAATGAATGGAGGTGGTATTCCACATATACGCACGAGCGACGTTATAATTTTTTAATTGGTGGAAGTGTAAAAAGGTATGTAATATTATATATATATATATTTTATTAATTATATCATGAATATCATATATATATGTTAAATCCATCATAATTACCATTATTATGATGTGGTGATGAAAAATTAAACATATCGCTTCATGGAGGTGGTAATCCATGGGTAAGCATGAGAATTGTTTTTATATCCCATAGGATAGAAAAAAAGATAAAAAGGCTTGTGCCATAATCATAATAACATATATATCTATTTTAGATACTTATGCTATTATTTCGGCATGATTAAAAATGTTTTAATGAGTTATAAGAAGAAATAAACATGAAATCGGTCAGTTAGGACACATACCCTCTCATGGGAGAACCTCTTTGGATTACACCGTATGCCTCTATGGTTTGGAAATACCTCTAATACATGGGGATTGATGTTGGGGAGATAGATAGTTATTTTATGAACTGGAGTGATCATAACATGTAAGGATAAGAGGAGATTATTTTCCCTTTTATAAGTGTGGGGAGGGAAACTCTTGGAATTACATAAATTATTAAATCTATATAAATAACGTTTTTTGGAAAAGTGGAACTAAATTGATATATTTAATGTATAGGATCAGTATGAGTCTAAATAATCTCATAAAATAAAATTTTGACTATTCTAGGTGATTTTATCACCCATATCTCTTAGTTTTAACACACCCATTAACCCTTTTAATGATAACCATGATATCAAATTTTTTTCTATTTATGGACCAATAAAGTAACTATAAAAGAAAAATTGACAAACAAGTGGAACGTGATTTATATTATCTACAAAATCCAGTTAACTTGTCTAGATATAATATTTTTAAGAATTTTAAATCATTAATTAAAATTTTATTTAACCTAATATATCATTATATTATTTTTTAGGTCTATTCAAATAATTTGAATTTAATGACATCAAGATAGTAATTTAATCCAAATATAAACTTTTAACATATCCCTAATATGATATATTTATATAAAAATTTCTTGAGACAATATATGTCACAAAAAAACTATTTTTAGTGTTTTAAAACCAACTTCTTTATTTTTTAACTTCTTGGAAAAACAATAAGTTACTTTTTAATAAACATTTAAGGTAATTATATCATCAATAAAAATTAAAAATAAATTACCATGATAATAAATTCATTCATTTTTAAAATAACTATTTATAACTAAAAATAATTTATTTTCAATATATCAATAAAATATTATATATCTTTAATGTAAGAGTGTGACATTTTTCACTTTACACTTTACTTAAAATAATATAAATGTTATAATTAAAGAAAAGTGACAATAAATTAACATTTTTTGAATATTTTATGGTAATGGTATAAAAATAAAATAAAATAAATAGAAGTGTCAAAGGATATTTTTAGGCCTTATCCCGTTGTTTTAATCTCGTTTAACTCATTTTACCATTACCAAGGTGACAAATATTTACCACAATTATTATTCATAAAGATAAAAAATAAAAGGGGACTTTTTCAAAAATTCAAACACAATGATTCCAAATATGGAATACATTTTTCAATTTTAAATTTATATAATTGGAAGAGATAAATTATAATATAAATGTTTAAAACACCATGAAAAACAATTTTTAGAGAAATTAGTTTTATGACTATGAATAAAATTATATCGTAATAATATATAATAATGATTACTATGTTATTAATTAGATTAAATATAATTAAATGGCCTTATGTTACATTAAGATCAAATAGGCCTTTAAAATTACTTTATTTAATGAAAATAAATGATATGTTTTCAAAAATTAACATTTTTTACTATTCACTGAAAAAAAAATTTCATAAAAATCCCAAAATATCATCCTAATATAATTTTATGATATGATTTAAAAAATTATATCATATTTATCAAATACTATTTCTAAAATAGGTTGAAATTAATTATAATATTCACTCACAAAACACAATAAAAACCATTTTTGAAGAAAATGCATCTTTGATGAATAATATTACTTTACTGAAAATTTAGTGCTTGTTTCATCAGCATTAATAAATAAATTTTTATTGATTAGGAATTATATATATATAAATAATAATTTGGGTACATCTATTTATATACCCAAAATCAATTGATAGGTTATAAAAGTCTTATTTATGAAATAATATTTCATGGTTTATTTAAGAATGGTGTTGCATGTTATATATGTAATTAAACATAGTGTTTTTTAAAATATTGTGGTATTTCATCCCCCATTTAATAAATATAATCCTCACTATTTTATCTTGAGCTTAGTAATCAAGGGGTTAACAATTTAAAATTCCTTTTTTGAAAACCCACATCATAAAAAGGTTAATAAAACATTATTTTGGCAAGAGGTAAAAGTAAATATGATGGTCATATAGAATAACACAAAACTAGGTATCAAAATATGTGAACATTAAGGGAAATTAAAAATATAAACATGGAGGAGAAAAATAATTTCAAAATAATGACGAGGAGTGATAAAGAACATTGATCATAAGAAAGTGACTGATAATGATAATGTCAATGAACACAAAACCCTATGTCCATGAGGTGTAATAAAGACCATCAATTCATCAAAAATGAAGGCTATATAATAACATTTATATTTCAAGATCCCTTTACAAGATTTGAATAACTCCATTACCATCTAGAGTAAGAATATAAGAAAATATACTTACTGGATTTTATTCAAACCCATAAATTAAATTTCATCCTTTGGTTCAATGTATCAATCAATTTTAACTTTTCTCTCATCTTTTACATGAAAATATGAGTAAGAATATTTAATTCTTGAAGCACTATAAAAACCTTTGATTGACCATGATGTATATAAAAGGATTAAAATCTAATCATCCCATCTTTTATAAGACCAAAATCTTTAGAACATGATAATATAATACCCCAAATCAATAATCCTTCATATGAATAAATAATACATTAATATATTGTTTTTAACAATAAAATAAATAGTTCAAAATATTACATTCCATAAATAAATAATTCTATATCCCAATTAAAATCAATATCCTCAATATTAACTAATATTTTAAACTAAAATTTTTTCTCATAACATTAATAATACATCCCCAAAAATTTAATATAATTTTTCTAAAATAATACTTCATTATTAACATAAGGGTTACATACATGTCAACCTAAAAAATTTCCTTCAAAATATCATTAATCACCTTAAGATCCCATCACTTAAAACATCAAAATGGGTGTCTATACCATTTAAATTATGATAAAACATAAAAATATAAACCCATGATGGTATCATTAACTCTTTAGTTAACCTCACATGAATTCATAATAATATCCTAAGTTATCTAAACCATTCTCTGATACCAACTATAACAACCACTATCCGTCAGTCCTGGATCCGATGCTAAAAAAAATCTTTAAATTTATGTATTTGATAATAATAAACATGGCCCAATTTTAACTATATAAAACATAAAACATCATACATAAATATTGAATCACTTACATACCCAAAGACCGTTTTGGTTTAAAGTTTTAGAAAATTAGGAAAAACCCCTTATATAATAATACCCATGTCTTTAAGTGAGTATTTTTCCAAATATAGAATATTTTCTTATTTCATATTAGGTATTCAAAATATTATTTAAAATTATTCACACGTGAAAACATTCTAGGCGTAATTTATTTTACCTCATTCTTTATATCCTGGGGAAATTGAAAAACTAATAAGGGTTTTCTCATACACTCAATAAGGGTAAACATACGCATTAACAATTGAATGTCATCAATCAGTATAGGATGACCATAAAATTATGATTAAATATTCAATGTCATTGAGTATAAAGAATGATAATTCATAGCCACAAAACATGGAACATTAAACATGTGACATGGAATAATGCTTTATCAAAGGCCAAAAACACATGAATCAATAATCATGGGCCATGTAATGCTAATTTGGATCAAAGAAATAATTAAAAAATAATTGAATGTATATCTAAAATGAGTTGGTATCATGGAAAATTATCTTAATCACCCATGTCCAGTCAATTTTGAAATATCTATAGAATATTTAAATCCAATGTAGAAAACTTTCCTATTAAATACTTCTTTATTTCCTTTAAAGACACGAAACATTACCCAATTAATTATAGAGATATATCAGGATCACCTATCATATAAGATTTATCAGGCTCAACTATTATCATTTAAAATGTCTAAGTATCATTCATGAATAAAACATATATAATCATTCAGTTTTTAAAATAACACCCTTTAAAACCACTATCATTAAATTATAGATCGGTTAACTCAAGGAAAAGAAATTGGTTTCACGAAAATCTAATTAAAATATTCATTATAAGTTGTCAATTGAAATAATATGGATGAAATCCTATGATTATATTACAATTTAAGTATAATAATCATTAAATAATGTCGACATAGATGAAAATACCTTTAAAAACATTTCAAACATTTTTATGATAACATTTAAAAATACCATTCTCTTTTGCTAACTTGTTAAAAAAATTTCTAGAATATTGGGAAAAATATTTTATTTGAAAAAAACCTTGAAAAATTATAATGGAATCTTCAAATAAATAAATTTTATATTTTTTTGAAAATCTATTCATGTTATAAATGTAACAAATAAATATTCTTTTCAAACTTTTGTAAAGAGAGTCAAAAGTTTCCCATGTAGAAAATATAATGAATATTTCTTTTAAAACTTTTAAAATAACATAAAATATCATGGAAGTTATCTTTGGGAAATAATTTATGTTTATAAAATAATATTATTGAAATAAGTTAAAGAAATACACATAAGAGTTTGGATACAATTCTATAAAAACATTAAAATAATTTTTTAATGAAAAAATCCTTTTACATATTTTTAAAACTAAAAACCATTTCAAATAAATAACATAAGAAAGAACATAAATTCCATGATTATAAAAGGGGAATGAAATTATATGTGTAAATGAAATTTATGAACCCAGTAAATGAGTACTGGTAAATCAGTAGAAATGTGTCTCAAGGATGGAAGTTTTAGATGAGAATCCATTACAACATGGGTAATACTTGAATAAAAAATTCATTGAATTAGGGAACATAAATTTATTTTATAAAACCCAAAATTTACATGAAAATATATGTTAAAACACATTCATAGGGAAGTAAGTACAGCTTATAAAATAAATCAGGGTTTATAACATGATTTATATCTAAAATAATTGAAATTAAGACCATAGAAACCCTTTAATATTTTATAACATTTGAATAAATTTCTCATGAAATATAAAAATTGAAATGGCACTTTAAATATCATGATCAAAAATTTATTCAAGATATAATATCTAAATAGTAAGTATATAGACTCTATAAAAATAAATAGTTTCACAACAAGAAACATGGTTTAATTAAATAATATTGAGATGAATAACCCTTTAAAATAAAGTATCATTAAAGTAGGACTTTATCAATGAAGTGATTATGTGTAGAAAATGTAAAAACAAATAAAAAAAGAAATACAACATAATAAAATCATATGAAATTTCAAAAATAATATTGGAGTAATATAGTAAATGAAGTATAAGTATAACCCAATGAATAGAAGTCGAGTTAATAATCCCCTTAACTCACATATACACTTGTTATGTATGTTATTTATATAACATACTTAAACAAAACACTTTGTTCAATCTGGAAGGTTATGTGACCATATGCACATCTCCCTGAACACGAGAGGCCACTGACTAATGGTGAGGGTCTATGTACACCAATTGGGTGACTATAACCTTAGTATAATGTCATATGATTGATAAAAATAGTAGAGAATATAATAAATCATCAGAGTAATCATACTGAATTAAATAAATTGCAGACATGTTATACAAATCAAATAGCTCCAAATGTCACAAGCCCTAATAGAGTAATAAAAAAGATAAATAAACTAATAAATATACTACAGGCCACTCGAGTCCACTCTCTCCCCCTTCCATCTCCATCCTCATATGTTCATATATCAACCATAGGGCCCTTTACCTTTTCTAGACCTCTCATGAAATCTATAAGTGCACTAAAATGCTAGAGTAGGGTGTGTGTATAAGACTCGGTAGGACACCACCAATTAATCCACACAAGATGTGATCAATAATAAAAAGTGTATTCCACTAATGATAATAAATGTCTTATAGTAATAAATATAAAATAAAAACACTAAGTGGTTATATATTAACCAAGATTTCAAAAACCCTCCACCATACATACTTTTGCTATATGCTAGAAAGATAGTGGAAGATGTCAATTGTAACCAAACCAGCCCCTATACGGATTCCTTGCAGTGTTTTATATATGATACCCAGTGTTACCTATACCTTAAAAGGACCATGTAACCTAGGTTATCTAGATGGGGATATCTAGGTTAAATATCAACCAAGATATCCCAATGTGAATGACACATGGAAAATCAAGTCTACCTCGAGCACACCCTTGACATGAAACCATGTCTACCATGTACCCTTACCCTCTGCTAAGGTCCCTCATCACCATTGTTGTAATCATGTACACTCCCCCACTAATGGATAATATTTCAGGATTGTCCACCTATATCATGTGTTAATCACAACCTCCAAGTCAATGGTAACTCACATATAGGTTGAGCACACATGTAGGAAAGGAATATCATAACGAATACATAAATATATACATAACAATATCTGATCAAAAACATATGTGGAAATAATATACTGTAATATAAATCCTGGAATCACTTTCAAAAATGGCCTCATGGGATACACATCCACCCATATATGATCATGATCAAGAAAACTATCAACTACTAGTGTATATAATCATATAATGAAAACATGTGTAAACCCGATCCCACGATGGTATGGAACATCATACCAGAAATCTGTTGATGTAAATGACAAGCATAAACCACCCAGTGACTTCAATAGCTAGAGTAGAAACTTCAACAGTCAATAAAACCTCGTCATTGGCGTTATTGTTGTAGTTGTTATCATTTCAATGATAAATCTATCTCAATGGTTCCTAGAACGAAATCTAGATAATTTATTTAAAAAAGAAATAAAATATCATATGCCTTGATACTTTCTATTTCCTGAATAATTTATGAATTATCCTTTTCGGTCAACCCATGCGCTCACAATATTCTCCTCAAGAATAAGTATAAAACCATGTTTGATTATTTATATATCTAAAATAAATCAATAAAACACATTTTATTACTTATAATTATTCTTTGATAAAAACATATAAATAAATTTGATAATTTAAAAAGTATCCAATGGTAATTTTATGTCATTATCACATTATAATTCCCTTATAATTATCCTTGCATACTTTTTATAATTATCATATAATTATTTTCCATATAAATTTTACTTTCACAATTATCTAATGATAATTTTTTCCACTAATTATTCATTGATAATTTCATGAAATTATCCTTTATTAAATCTTGATAACAATTTTTGATAATTCATGTATTTTTCATTTTATAGTTCATGATTGATTATCTCTTAATAATTATTCTAATATTTTTTTTCATAAATTATCCTTTGATAATTCAATATTTTATATTTTTTAATATTGTAAAATTATATTTTGATGATTTTAATAAATTATCCTTTGATAATTTTATGGATTTATCTTTGATTATTGAATACGAATAAACTTTTATAAATATTTTGGGATAATATTTCAAAATTATCATTCTATAATTAGTTAAAATTAACTTTTATAATTGAAAAAATATTCCTCTGAAAATATTAATACAATAACCTTTTATAAATTATAGATTATCCTTGATAATTATTTTGTGGAAATATCCCTTGAAAACATTATGTTTTATCATTTTTTAATGAAACAAACCATTTCTTCTAGAATTTTGGAATAAGGGAATAATTTAAGCATAAAAAATAAAATAATATAAAAAATAATATTTTTTAAACTAACCTAATTTACTTCATACTCGTAGTGTACCAAGAATAAGGTAAAAGGAGGAAATCATATAAAATCGGAACAAAAACACAAAATCAGATTTTCAGAGGTCCCTCATTCCATAACAAGGAGTCTTGGGACCACTCGACTTCAATGAGGTTGATCAAATTGAAAGGAGAATAGGTTCAAATATTTCAATAACCCCAACACATATTCCATTAATCTCACAAGTTCAATGTGTTGGTTATTTTTTTGGGTAAAAACACATTTTTTTCATGTTTATAGGTCCTAATGTAAAAATATAGGTATTATTCTTCATAGGGGTGATGAAATTATAAAAAATTTATTCTAATAATTTTATTAATGATAAAATAATAGAAAGTGTTAAATTAAATTACCCTCACCAAACACCTAACACACACAACGGTTATGTCATGCCTACGGAAAAACCCACATTATAGACCTAATTGTTATCTCATATTTCTTATACATAGAAATATTTAAATGATACTTAAATTTTTTATAAAATAAATATGATAAAAATATTAAATAAATTGACCTCATGTGTGATGTTACCAAACACCTGACACACAGAAATTTTTTGTTTCACCTAAGATAAAAATCACATCTCGGACCCAATTGTAGTTTCATATTTCTCATACGATAAATATTTATCAAGATATTCATTTATTTTGTTAAAATTGGGGGCCCATGATAATATAAATATTTCATATTTTTAATATATCAAACTAAGCCTTGAGAAGCCTACAAATCTCATATTGACTAAACACATAACTCTAAAAATATTTTTGAGAATATTCTAAGGCGTTAACTCAGATTATAGCATCATGTAAAGCCTTTAAATAAATATATCATTTATAAAGTTATTTTTATGGTAAAATTATATTTTCACATAAAATTAATCAAAATTTATCGACAAAGAGGGTTTTTTATTATCTTTAAAAATTGGGGATATTACAATTATACCTCTATATCATCATTTCAACCTCAAGAAGTAATTATAGCGGTCTTTCTGAAATAACCCAGGTCACTTATCTTGAACATCAGACATTCTTTTCAATGTCACCTTCAAGATCTGTCAATGTTGCCATCCAATCTGGACAAGCGGTATCATCTTCCCTCAAAATAACATTCTTGTTGTGGTTCATAATTTGCACTAAACACTCCTCATTAGATGCATCATACTCGAACTCCACATCCTGATAGTCAATGACATGAATAGTATCCAACATATAACATTGGATCTATGACACCTGAAACATGTTGTGTATACCTCAGTAAAAAGAATGAAGAACCAGATGATATTCCATTATCCATACCTGTTTAGTGATCATGAATGATCCCACAAACTGTCGTTCTAGTTTTCCATTCTTCCTCAAATTTTATTGGCCTAACTATGGATTCACTCTCAATAAAATATGATCACCCAAAACAAACTCACAAGGTCTCTTACTACGGTTGACATATGATCTATACGTGCTCTGAGTGGTGATAAACCTCTTCTAAATCTACTAAACTCTCTTGGAGGTCTCTTTAACCATGTTGGGGCCAAAAACTACTGTCACGCCCGCCTCATGAAAATAGAGCGGTGAGCAAGAAAGAATATCCTAAATGGCCTCATATGGTTCCATTTGAATCAAATCATTGTATATTTTTTTTGATTATAAATTCAACCATGGATAAATGATCATCCCATGCTCCACTGATGTCTAGAACAGACGCTCTAAGCATATCTTCCGATATGAGTGTCATGCAATCAGACTGTCCTTCTGTATGAGAATGGTACATTATGCTCAACCTAAATTGAGTCCCTAGGTATTTATGAAATAACTGATAAAATCATGATGAAAATAATGCTCCTCTATCCAAAACAATGATCAACAGAAATACATGAAAGTGTATGATTTATTGGACATAGAACATTCCCATCTCTTACACTTTGTAAGTCTCTATGAATAGTGAAAAGTGAGCGATGTCTGTTAAAAGGTCAAAAATCACCCAGACTACATCATGAATCCTCGCGGTCTGGGGTAACCACATAATAAATTCAATTATGAATTACTCCCACTTATATATAGGTAATGGAAGTAGATGACTCAAACCACAAAGTCTATGGTGTTAAAACATCACCCTCTGACTGGTAAGGCATCAGGAGATGAAACCACCAGTGTCCCTCTTCATCGATGACACAAAAATAGACATATGACGTTGTGATACATCTTGGTTACACCAATATGTACTTACCATTTATATGTATAGTAATCCCTTATCATGTCCTCTCTAAGAAAATAAGGGACTAGTACTCCCCCTTGCACCATGATCATATCGTCATCTCCCAGGGTTCAACAGGATATTGGGTCACCCCCAACCCCCTTATCACAACACACTCAATATCCAAATATTGAATAGTATTCACCTTTTACAGAAGATAATACATAATCAATAAATGGTAAAATTTTATAGATCCCCGATCCTCCAAGGATTCCACCATCTAGACATCCAATAAGATCATCATGTGTTACTTCTCTTCTAAAGGTCGATCAAAAACCTCATAATCAACCAACATCTTACACCTAAAATAATCCATAACGACATAACCTTTCCCAATGTGAATACATCATCTCGAAATATAATGTATGTAGATACTCAACCCAACACCTCTATATCTAGTTCAGTTCCCTCTTTAAGAAGATATATCGAAGGATTTTGTGGTCTTTGTAAACAATAAATCCATTACCAAAGAGAGAGTTTCACTGATGAGTGTGGTTTTTAGTTAACCACTATTCAATTAATATCTTATTGTCCTAATAATTCACTATAGTGTCACATTCTAGGGTCGATTACAAGGAGGCCTCTCACAACACACAGGTTTTTCTACAGTCACTATTATAAATCAACCTAATATAAAACTAATAAAATAATATAAATCTATATATATGGGGTTTTAAATTCATGAAATATAAATAATATATATATATTTATGAAAATACAAAACACAATAAAAAATAAGAAACACAAAAAGGTGTTAGCAGAATAATCGTGGTAATTCTTAGGAGATCATGTTGATGAAATCAACATTTTATAATAGTATTTATTATTAATATTCTACTCAATGTTGAGGTCAACCTTATCACTAAATACCTTCCCATGAAATTTTATTATATCAAATCGACCATCCTCATACAAGGTAAAACTCACTCCCATCATCACCACAATTTTACTCCACCTAGGACACAACATTACGATGATGAAGGAGAGAAAAAAGATTAAAATGGGAAGAAGAAATCAATAGTTGTGAAAGTGGGGTGAACCCAACACTAAACCAGTTTCACCACTATTGAAATTATTAGACTAAAACAAAGAGAAATATTTAGGCCCAACAAAATCATGCACCGCCACTCCTCCTCAAACAACAATTAGATTTTGTTCTCCACTTTCACTGAGATTACAAGAATCACAGTGGAGGAACAAAAAATCAAAAATGATAAACAAGTTAAATGCACAAAATAAGAATTAGAATAACTAAAATAATATATAATTAAAATATAAAATACCATTAAAAAAATAAAATCCACCTATACCTCTTGAAATGGATATCCTTGTAATGGGAGGGAGGTAGCAATTTATATAGAAAATTGGCAAGAAAATTTGGATCCAATTCTATCTGTCGGATTGTTCCGTGTTTTACTCCCATTAAATAGAAGAATATTGGAAGGGGTACATAATAAAAGTTGTTCCAAATTATCCCTCGCACCAAACCTCTAAATGTAACCTATATAGAACCAAATAAGAAGGAATTATGTCAATTTAAATTCGGATATTTAATTATGTCTAGGTGACCCTTTCTCTTCCAATACAGAAAGTTCCCATGCATTTATTTCATTGAGTTCGGCAGAATGTGTTGGGTAATCCTCAATAAATGTTTTTCAAAAATTAATTCTACATCTAAATTAATATTTTAAGATTATTTAGTTTTACCCAATTCAATAAATAATCTCATAATTATACATGTACATACCTATACATAGTTTTTGAGGGCCTAGGTTTGATATGATTTGGGGCCCCCAAATGGTGGATTGATATTGGACTCCAAAAGGATGAAATGTAGCTAAAGACGATAGAAAACATAAAAAATGAATTTCACAATTTCACTCAGTGTAGAAAATGTTATGGATGAAAAATTGAAATAAATTAAAAGTGTTAAAATCCAAAATATGTCATTTTTTCAATTATGGTCAAAATACCCCAAAAACCTAAGAATGTGAGAATTTCCCATAAAATAATAAAATTTCTGATTTAAAATATTGAAATTAAATTTAAAATAATTGAAAATATTGTCTTTTTCAATTCCTTCACACATAAACATTTCACTCATGGGAAATCATCAAATATTTAAATCATAATCCACACAATAATCAAAAGTGAACAAACATCCATGATCTTTCAAAAACAGAATTTCATCATGTCTCCCCTATGAAAAGAAATTCCAAATCATTTCATTCATTATATTTATATTTTTTAAACCTCATAAATTCATGCACGAACCAATCACAACCTACCTGATATTGAATTTTATGTCACTCTTCACTCAAGATAAATTGAATGTGGAGTTATGCTCATACTCATAAGTTGCATGTATCACCATAGTCTTAAGACAAATAACATTTATCCACAACATGAGTCATTAATTTTTATTTTCAATAATGATGTATTTTTCCATTTTAAAACCACTGATATGAAATAAAATAAATCATAAATGAAAAATAAACTCATAAATACACCATCAAACATCCATAATGATATATATACGTCCTTAGTCAACCTATACCTATATTAACCCATACCTCAGTCAACCCATACATCAATAAATCCATAGCCCAATCATCAATATATACATAGAAATTATGTACACCAAAAAAACATAACCAATATACATCCATACCATTACCTCTGCTGCATCCATATACCTTAACATCATCTCACCAATTCGAACCAACCAAATCAACTCATCAACAAGAACAAAAATGAAGATAGAAATTGGAATATAACATAATAAATTAGAATTATAGAAGAATCATGGAAAATAATTAAAAATACCATATAAACTAAAAACCCTCACTAGAGACTTCTAAATAATGACATGGATCAGAATGATCAACCTCCTTTTTACTACCGATGTCTTTCAACTACAATAAAAACTAGAACATTTAAAAAAAGAAATTCCAAATAAATATACATAGAATATATTTTGACTCTTTGACATTCTATTTGTTATTTTGTTAATAAAATAGAAAATTTCTAACATAAACCAAATAATATATCTTGAAAAGCACTTCGAAAAAACAAAATTATCTATTTTATATAGGATTCAAAACTTGAAACCAAAAGTGATAAGTATATAACATTATAACCAATTTTTAAATCGACATGTTGTGTGTTTGAAATTTTCTCAATAGAAATAATTTAATAAATTTCATATAGTAGCATGTCTTATTTTTCAAAAATAATTCAATGGTGGTTGTCTCAAAATTTCATACAATTTTGAGGTTGTTTACTACTTTTTTTACAATTACATGCACATTTTAGTTTTTTAAAACATTAAAAATGAATTTTTGAAAATCTCAAGAAAAACATAACTTGCAATGATGGGTAGTCGATTCATAGATTTCAAAAATAAATATATGGTCATTTTTTTATTCCCTAGTAATCTGATGTCATTATAATAGTTTTAACCCCCTAAAACACAATTTTAAAGACTTTGGTATCATTACAAACTGCTTATTGAGTCATTCCAAGAACAAAACTTTTCAGATGTATTTGTTGTATTAGTTTAAACCATAAAAGTAATTAAAAATTTACTTTTCCCATAATTTTATATCAATTTGATGTATTTTTCTATGGTATTGGTATTTATACGTACGGTTTAGTGTTTTAAAACACTAGAAACTCATTTACATGCATACTAGGGAAACTGTAACTCGCAATGATGTTATGTTGTATCCTATATTTAACAAATAAATCTATGGTAATATAACATTATTTCCATATTTTTGACCCCCCCTGACACATGTTTTTAAAAGCATTGGTACCTTTAATAACTATTTACCAAGTCATTCAGACCACACTGCATGCCAGATTGATGTGTTGTGTCTGGATACACATAAAAAACCAGAAGATGGTGGTTCTCCCTTGATTTCCAGTGAATATGTTTCCATTTTATATAGATTTTACCATTACATGATGGTTTTAGTGTTTTAAAACAAAAAAAACATTTACGGGCATCCTGAGCAAACTGTAAATAAAAGTAACGTACCATCGATTGATAAATTTTAAAAATCAATACACGATCATTTTCCTCTGATTTGATGGCCATATAATTTCATTTTTAAAGTTTTGACCCCCCCCCCCCCCCCGAAACTTATTTTTAAAGGCTTCAACACCGTTTAAAATTGTTTACTATGTTATTATGACCACAAAGAACATTATATTGACATGTTTTCTACACATAAACATAAAAAATAACTCAATAGTTGGTTTCCAATGATTTCATATCAAAATGGGGATATTTATATGGTTTTGACAATTAAACATATGTTATAATGTTTTAAAACACTACAAATTCATTTACAAACATCATTGAAAACCCAGTACCCAAAATGATATTCCATAAATTTTTAAATTTCTAAAATAAATCTAAAGCCAGTTTTCTATGATTTTTTGAAAATCCAATGTAATTTTCCTAGTTTTGATCCCCCAATAAATGTTTTCAAAGGATTTGGTACCATTAAAAACTATTACCAAGTCATTCTGACCACACCACGTGTAAAATTATAGTGTTGTGCATGATTACACATTATAAATAACTAAAATGTTGGGTTCCTATGAATTCATGTAAATATGAGGTTGTTTTTATGGTTTTGACCACTACATGCACTTTTAAGTGTTAAAAATGATTTTTAGAAAATAGTAGGAAACTTGTAACTTAGAATGATGTTCCATGAGTTTTTATATGTCAAAAATATATTAAAGGTAATTTTTCAATAATTTCATGGCAATATGACAACGTTTTTCTAATTTTGACCAGCAAAATCACGTTTTTGAATGCTTTGGTACCTTTAGAATCTGTTTACTATGTAATTCTAACTACACCACATATAATATTGATATTTTTGTGTGTGTTCACTAAAAAATTAATAAAAAATTTATTTTCCCATGATTCCACATCAGTATGAGGTCATTTTCTATGGTTTTTACTATAACACGCATGTTTTAGTGTTTTGAAACAATGATTTTTTTTTGGGAATCCTAAGAAATCCATAACTCGGAATGAAATGATTTAGTTTTATAGATTTCAATAATCAGTCTAAGATCATTTTACTCTATTTTCAGGTTCATATGTCATCGTTTTCCTCATTTTTACCCATGATAAAATCTTTAAAGCCATCAATACCTTTAAAATCAATTTACAGAGTTAATTCGACCACACCACATGATAAATTGATTTTTTTTTTCAATTTAAAAACATAAAAAATTACTCAATGGTGTTTTTACCTTTATTTAATGTCAATATTAGGTCGTTTTTTAGAGTTGTGACTATTACATGAACATTTTAGTGTTTTAAAACACTAAAAACGTGTTTACATGCATCTTAGGAGAACCATAACTCAGAATGATGGTATCTCAGTTTCTACATTTTAAAAATAAATCTAAGGTAGTTGTAATCATATTTCATTGTAATATGACATATCATTCCTGGTTTTCACCTGCCTTCACATGATTTTAAAGGCTTTAGTACCTTTAAAAATTGTTTATTGAGTCATTCCTACTACACTATATGTTAAATTGATTCTTTGTGTGAGAATACACATAAACAATAACTAAACAATGATTCCCCCATGATTTCATATCAATGTGAAATCATTTTCTATCGTCTGGACCATTATACGCATGTTTGAGTGTTTTAAAACACTAAAAATGTGTTTCTATTCATCTTAAGAAATCATAACTCAGAATGAATTTTAATATATTAATAAATTTTAAAAATAAATTTATGGTAATTTTCCTCTAATTTCATGACCATCTAACATCATTTTCCTAGTTTTGACCCTCTGGCACACATTTTTTATGGGGTTCAGTACCTTTTAAAACTATTTATCTATTAATTCTAACCATACCACACATCGAATTGATGTGCCGTCTATGAATATACATAAAAAATAAATCAAAATTTTTTTCCCATTATTTCATGTCAATATTAGGTTTTTTTCTATGTTTTTGACTCTTACACAAATATTTTTGTGTTTTAAAACACTAAAAATGTTTTTATAAGAATCCTAGAGAAAACATAACTTAAAATGACATGTTTTAAGTCCCTACATATCAAAAATAAATTTAAATACATTTAACACTAATATCAATGACACCAATGCTGTTTACATTGTTTTCACCCCCAACACTTGTTTTTAAAGGCTTTTGTACCTTTAAACCTGTTTATCAAGTCTTTTCGACTATACCGCAAGTTGTATTGATGTGTTGTATATGAAAAAATGTAAAAAATAACTCAATGTAGGTTATACCATGATTTCACGTCAATATAAGGTCATTTTATATGGCCTTTACCATCACACACATGTTTTAGTATTTTAAACCACTAAAAAAAGTACATGCATCCTAGAAAATGTGTAACTTAGAATGATGTGCCATTGGTTCCTAAATTTCAAAAATTAATATACAATTATTTTCATCTGATTTAATAGAAATCCAACATCATTTTCCTAGTTTTAACCCAATGACATGTATTTTTAGAGGATTTGGTACCTTTAAAGAATATTTACTCAGTGAGAACTGAGAAAACGGGCTTACATTGCATTCCAAAATTTGGATAGAAATACATAATTAATTTTTGATGTTTACGAATAAAATACATGTCAATCTAAAAAATGATGTGGTTGGTATGAATTGAAGTGAATGTTTTCAACATAAAAGTTTCATTTAAGATTAATTTGTGGAATTTGTATGTGTTCTTTACAAATGTGTGAATGATCTATGGAATTTAGAATTTACATTAGCAAGATGATCCATATGAATGGAAATTTCCTTAGGAACAGTGCCTGTCATTCCCTAAAATATGGAAACTAATGAACATTCTATTGAGAACCACCAATGATCTTGTTTTTTCCTATAAGATCCTTCTTCTTTCACTTTTTATTTCAATCCTGTAATTTATCATTGTCATTCCCAATCAATGGAACTAATAGAACCCCCAATGGGTGTAATAGTAACTGATGATTAAACCCTACTAAATATATATGATTTATTCATCCCATAACCTATCCTTTGTACATATCTTTGATTCCCCTTCCCTAAAATTACTACAACTACATTGATAGGGGAAACTAATAATGATTTTGAACAGTTCACAACCTAGATTTTTTTAATTTAAACCTATTAATACAAAAATATTGACAATAATTTTTTAAATTATCTAATATTCATAGTATTATCTAATAAATAATTTTTTTAGTAATCTCTCTTTTTATTTCATTAGTATAAAAACATAATAATTAAAATAAATTATAAAAATAAACAAGATTTAAACCCAATTAATTGGGGCCAAATAGATGGATCAAATGATGCCACATTTGTATCATTTGATCCATGTAGCTAACACCATTAAATAGGTTTTTAGGATTGTTTTTTTATAATATATATTTCATTATTATGCTTTTATAACAATGAAATAATATGAAATAGTAATAATAAGTACTTACTCCAACATATTTGGTTTGTTCATTTAAAAAACTGTCATCGGGTTTCCTATAAACATTAAACCACATATTTGTTCAGCCAATATATTGACTAAATTCATCATCCTTTATAAAATAATATAAACAAGTTAGAATAAATCTTGACTTGTTATAAAATTATATAAATAATAATGGATAGAATATAAAATGAATTTTTTCTTTTATATGAAAAGATATGAGACCCAACAATATAAGGAATGACTTGTTTCTCACGATTCATAGTTTTTTTTATAATTCCTAAAATAAATAACAAAATTAATAACAAATATAATTTTATTGTTTTTATTTTATTAATATGCTGTAAAATATAAAATTATCTCATGAAATGTTCCTATGTTAATATTTACAAACAACATCCATTGCTCATGAGAAATGACTTTAGGAACATTCTCATATATCTATCATAAACTCAGAGATGTGTCAATAAATTTATTCTATAATCCCCATTTAAAATATCTCCATTTCTTGCCCAAAATTTTCAGAGTCCACGGGCATGAATCAGAGTTAGGGGCATCAAAATGAGAAAGCATCTAGAAAAAAACATAACACATTATAAGTATATTTCCAAATTATAATCATGTATTTTAAATTAGCAATCAATGAATATTGAATTAATATTACCTTTTTATGATTATCAAATATCATATTTTTCCAATCAATGGTAATTTTCATAAAATATTTATAATTAATGGGAAAAATCACTGTCCTGCAAGAAAGCTGCCTAAGAATATGTCTATAGATTCTGTAAGCGTTACTGGTAGGAAACTTTATCTCATCAAATGGAATGATAATCATGGTGTTCTTTATGTCCCATACATATTCTGTATTAATATTTATATCCCTTCTATTTTTATCATTATATAGTTGGAAGATTCATTAAATTATTAATAAATTATATAGTTTTTTGTACAATGACATACACATAAGTTATTATAACTCCCCAATATCCCCTATATGTAGGGGGATTAACTGATCAATCATTAAAGATAAATCAGATGGTGGGATACCATCCAAATTTGAGAAAACATCTAGCTCACTAGAAGTCTCGGGTATAAAGGAATCACTAAGATCCACTAAAGCTGAAGATGGTGGTGGTGTGCTCTAAAATGCTAATCATCTTGGATCTTGATTTTTTTCTCTATATTCCATCAATTAAAATGTTTCATATATATTAAATGTATAAAAATATTCAAATGTTTTTTTACAAAAAGGTAAAAAATAAAAAAATGTTTATATATATATGAAAAACATATAAATGAGAAATTGTAATATAGTTTCATTATGAATTATAAATTCAATAATATTCATCTTTATTTTCTTCATTGTTATCAACCTCCATTGCAATGAGTGATTCATTTTCACACTCTCTTACCTGTTCTATTATTTCAATATTTTCAAGAAAAAACATTTCAATGTTTTGAGGTTGATTGGGTTCACTATCACAAAGTACCAATTTATATTCATTTCCCATACCATACAAGTATTTATAGTTTATGTGTAAAATAGCACACTAACCTTAATTTATTTCATCATCTATATAATAAGCTATATTTTCATCTGAATCAAAGATAAATGGATCATTTTCCAAACACTCATTTATATGGATCAATTTAGAGAAGTTAACAATAGTAAAATGTAATGAATATTCCATTATACACATTTCATTTTTCACTCACTTGTATTTGAATACTACAATTTAAAAATGAACATGGTATTTTAATTAAATTATATCAATCATATTTGTAGATTATCCCACCTCTAAATCTGTAAATACACAACCATTTTTTTTCATGTCTTCTTCATGATAAATTTTATAAAACCTAATGACATGAATATTATTGGCATCGAATATCCTAGATTTCCTTAGAGGACCATGATCTAAAAGCTTTTAATCATTTGATATTTCAGTTTTATTCTAAAAATTCATTATCCATACAAGAAGATATAAGGTGTTAAATTTATAAAATACACAATAACTACATGTCAATAATATGAATATGTGTATATACTTACACTATGATAGAACTATTCTATATTCTCCTTATTATAATATATTGTTAATTCAATCTCATTTTGAGCTTGAACCCCCAGTATCCTCTTTTTTTTCAATACAAATCCTTAATAAATGGATCTTCAATAAGACCATTTGAGTAGCACATGTCTATGTTCTTGTAGAAACTCTAATTTAGTCGATGTGAAATTTGACCACTTTCCAATTTATCATCTAATAGTTGGAACTTATTATCACTGGTTTTTAGAATGAGAATTAGTGGAGATTTCATCAAAACATCCACCATTATGGAATCTAGTCTCAATCCCATCTAAATATCATAAGCAGAATGGCAGTTACTATTCTTCTATGTAACCTCCAACAATAGAGCCTTATGGTTGAGATTTATTCCTCACATATGATTTTAAATGACCTAAGTACTTGATGAAAAAAAAACATGTTAAAAACAATTACAGAATTATTTGATAAAATTTAATTCAATAATGATAATTAAAAAATATCAACATACCTAATAATTTTATGAATCCCACAATAGTGTACCTGTCCACCAATTTTAGCTTCGTCAACCAAATGATGAATCAAATGGATCATGAATGTGAAGAATTAAGGGGGAATAACATCTCTAAATGTAAAAGTTTCAGAACAAGTATTTCAAGAAGGTTATCATGCACAATTGGGTTTAGTGTTTTTCAACATATCTCTCAAAAAAATGTACACAAATCAACTAGAATTGCAATTACTTTTTAAGGTAATGTATTACACAATGATAATGGAAAAAACTCTATCAGAATATGTGATTAATTACTTTTCAATCAATGAAAATTTTGATGTTTTAAGTCAAAACACATTGAAATGTTATTTCAATATCCATATGGAACTTTTGAATTTTCAATGTTCAAAGGAGATTTTATTTATAATGATTTTTCATTATAAAAATAGATAAAGGATACTTTCTATTCTCATTTACCAACAAACCATTATTTATATTCATTGATTTCAAATCCTTATTTGATTATGGTATACTCTTATGTGACGTAAAAATTAAATAACAGAGATATTATTCTCAATATACATTGCATTAAGATTATGGTGTATCAAATTAATCTACCGATAAGGATGTTTGAAAAAATATAATTATTTTCTTCCATTATTGTGTTATTGTTGCTTTAGATACTGTACCTCATACCCATTTCCCCCTTTAATAAAATGATTAAATTTTATAAATTATATGTTGGAATTCAATAATTGAATTAAGAATTATGAACCTGATAACACCTTTGGTGGAATTCTCAGTTCAATATCTCCATTGAATAATGTCTTGTTAAAATTTAATTTATGATATGCATCATGAAATAGATGATGACACATGAAACACTATTTTCTATTATGGGGTAATTATTGATGTTCAAAATCAAAATTATAAATTAGATAATACAAACAAGTATGAGTGTTCCATTTCAAAGACCCGTAAAATTCCAGGGAAATTTTTTTCTTAATATTATTTGGGATTTTACAAGAATGAAGTTTCTGACGGCACCTTCTTCTGAGGCCCGGTGAGCCCGGAATAATTTTCCGAAGTTTATCTTGGGTACGTTAAGTGAACGAATAAGCAGGTTTTCCTAACTTTTGAACCGGTGCTCGGAATCGAAATCCGAGGGCACCGATGAAACCGCAGCACTGGTAATTTCTTAGGAAGACCTTTACTGGAGTTGTGTTTTATCGGGAGGAATTGTTAAAAATTAGCGAATTAAATGTTAGGTAAAACAAATTGTGTGCAAATTTATTTCATCCATGGTAGTTTAATTATCTCATGGGAAGTTTTTGGTGGGGCCCACGACCACCAAACTTCCCATGTGAGGTTATGATGGCGGTGGGGCCCACACGAGCCCCCGTCCTCTCATATTCCCTAACTCCTATAATCTCCCTCTTAAGTGTGTAACCCTTAAAACATCCCATTTAATTTCTAACCTTCCCTCTCCCCACATTTATTCAATGCCAACTCTTTAATTTAATTAAGTGTGTTATGTATTTGAAATTTGTAATTTTGAAAGGCATGAATTAAGATAATAAAATGAGAGGGATATTATTTTTTTAGGTTGGCTTGTGGTGTAAGGGGATTGGGGAGAAGAAAACTCTATGTCTGGAAGTTCATCTTCTTCCTCATTGAAGAATGCAAAGAACGTCGAACCATCGACAGAGAACTCTACCACCTCAAAGGGGAGTTCATCGTACAGTCTTCTTCCCTCTCCGCAGCTGGTGAGAGACACCATCCTCAGAGATCGACGACGTGACGCCATGTACCGCTACGCCGACGACTCTCTTCTCTGTGACGCCGACCACGCTTACGGAGTCTTCTTCCGCGATGATGTTTTCTGCTACGAACCTTCATTCATCTCGTTATCAAGTTAGAGGTGTGTTTTTATTTGAGCAATGCTGATTTTTCCTTCCTTTTTTTATCTTGACCCGCTTTCTACAAAACTAACATGGAAGGACCGGGCCAAACGTACACGGTCCGATCCCTTCGCCGTTTTTGTAAATGTTTTGTGGGAACTTCGTGTTCTCCATGGGTGACAAACACCGGAATGTTTCTAGTTAGTTTTGCGATGAAACGATCCCAATTGATGATCCAACATCATGACGTCCTAGCGAAGGTGCGACGACGATTGCGGGTGAAGAATCAAACCGGAACGGGAGAGACTGTCCATTGAATGTTCCTCGAGTGGGTGAATCAAATCGTGATTTTGGAGCCGATCGGAGGCCCGAAAACACCGGAGACGATTACGGGACATCGGAGAAACATAGTGTCCAAAGATTCATGATGAGAAGACTATTAGAATGAAGAACAGACAGCACGGGAGGCGTTCTGGCCAGAGGCGTCGGTTTTGGAAAATTACAGAATACACGGCGTGTTCCACTGACGAACACGCTGTGTTGTGTGGGTGTACTGCAGCTTGAGTTTCGGGTTTAGATAAGTAACACATGGCGTGTGACCCCGACCACACAGCATGTAATCTCTACAAAGAATAGCAAAAGCAGCTTCGTGGGACTCGGCGTGTAATCTGGGGATACACAGACATGGAATTGAGTAAATGGTTATATACTCCACCACACGACCAGGCATGGCCAGCATACACAGAGCCGACCCAGATGTTTGGCCATGGAGTGTAAATATACCACACTCTGTGTACATACTTTTTACACGAACAACCCATCGACACAGGCTGTGGAACACAGACATTACCCGTGGATAGAAGACACAGTGTGTAACCATACCACACACCGTTTACTTACTTTTTACATGACCATCCCTGCGACACAGTCTGTAACACATGGGAAGTACCCGGTGTCAGATGACACGACACGTATCGTATAACTACACGTTGTGTACTTTTGGAAAATGGTTTGGTTGTCTTGTTCTTGGTGACTTGGGAACGTTTTTCTTGGTTTTCCCCTAAGACGTGGGATGAAATGTTGGGTTACATCATCCTTGGTCTTCGTGACAGTTGATGTGTCCATCCCTTGACTCGAGGAGAGGATCCTCCCAAAACGAGCTTTTTTTGTGCGGGAACCCTAGAACTGGCTGCGACTGCGACAACGACGACTGTACAGAAATCCACCGTGGATTCGACAGCGACGACTTCAGCACTTAGCGATCCTACGTGGATCAGTGCCACCGATCCTGTGTGGGTCCGATCCTGTGTGGGTCAGTGCTCAGTGTTCTTGTGTGGGCCAGTGCCTACAGATCCTATGTTGGTCCAATCCAGTGTGGGTCATTGCAGGGGTTAGTTACCTATCGATCCTGTGTGGGTCATTGTGGGGGTTAGTTACCTATCGATCCTTTGTGGGTCATTGCGGGGGTTAGTTACCTATGGATCCTTTGTGGGTCATTGCGGGGGTTAGTTAACTATCGATCCATTGTGGGTCATTGTAGGGGTTAGTACCCATCGATCATGTGTGGGTCCGACGACTTAGATGAATCAGTGGCAATATCTGATCATCTCTATCGTCTTACAAAGAAGTATATCTCTGTGAGATGAATCCTATTTTTCTTTCCTATGTGGATTGTGTTGTGATATCCTGTGTGGATTTATTTTTGCTTTCCAGTGTGGACTGGGTTGTGTTTTCCTATGTGGACTGGGTTGTACTTGGGCTCGGATGATGGATTCGAACTAGAATTGATGACTTTGGTATATGTATGGGCATATACCTAAGCAGTGTCTGATGTTACTTCATGATTTTATCTTTCCTTTGTGTATTATCCTTTGTGGATTCTGGGAGACCATTGGGGGTCTTGGGGTCCCTACTGAGTAGCTTATACTCACCCCTGCACAGGCTATGCCCGCACTACGTTGTGTTGGTTGCAGAGGACGGACAACGCTGATAGTGGTTGAGGCTGCCAGAGTAAGACTGTACATGGAGGTGGACCACTGGGTGGGACGTACTCGGAGCAGACGGCTGGACCGAGGAGCTATGGAAGTAATCTATACTCACCCTTCAGGTGGGTCTTCCAGTGGACAACTCGATGTTGCGACTTTACATTCAGTTGTTGTTTTCCCTTTCCAGTTGTACTTTACTTTCAGTTCGGGTTTGTATTCTGGCCCACTGACTTTTTCGCACTTACGTTTGTATCAGTTTTTACTTAGTTTTTACTTCTACTTCTTGCTTTCTCTGTGGTGTTTTTTTACTTTACAAAGGAAATTACTTCCCTTTTCATTGGTAATTTTACCTTGGTTCTAGTCACCAGCCCCTAGCCTATGGAAGGCGGGCGTGGGGTTGTCACGGTGCGGGCCCCGAGGACGGGTCGTGAAAAATTGGTATTAGAGGAGTTCGGTTCTACCTTAGAACTCAAGACTCTGATATTTTTCTATGTGAAGAAATTGTGTTAAGAGTATTGAGTGTAGTTATCAGTCTAGGGAGTCTAGTGTTGGTGTGGCGGTCGACGTATCTGTACACCAGGACAGTGACTTCTGATTTCCGACATAATGCATGACAACATTGATTGCATGTGTGTTTCAAGTTTTCATTATGATTACTTTGTGTCATCTCACCAGGTATACTGTTTGACCATGACGCACCTATTTCTATTTAGTATGGCCCCATTATGGCAGCCATATTGGGTTTCGAGAGTTGTGCATGACGACAGCCCACCGAGCGACGAGGCCTCGGTACAGGGCCCTTCGACAGCTAAGGCACCGGCGATACCTCTACCTGCTGAGCCACCTATGCTACCAGCCATAGCCGCGGACGATGCACATCGCCTTAATGTACTGCACGAGTTTCAGTGCCAGTGACCGCCTAGGTTCCATGGGGAGATGCACCCCCAAGCAGCTGATGATTGGCTGGAGGTAGTGGTACGAGTTTTCAGGTATGTGAGGACACCCGCATACCTCATGGTGATCCTCGCAGCGAGCCTACTGCACGCGGCAGTAGGTAGATAGTGGAGCTTGATGCTCCAGGTGCACAACGATGCATCTCTCCTCTGGACAGACATTGAGAGCCTCTTCCGCTCGATGTTCATCCCAGCCACCCTCTGTGCGGTGCTCATCCAGGAGCTTCTATAGCTGCGGCAGGGCAGCTTGTCAGTCACCCAGTACTCGGCGAGATTTACAGATCTCTCACGCTACTCGGCAGACATGGTACGAGACCCATTATTCCGGGCCCAGACCATTGAGTAGGGATTTAGGCATGAGATCAGGGCATCATTGATCTCCCTTAGCATTCCGACACAGACTGGAGTACTAGAGCGAGCTCTTCTGATCGAGAGATTCCATGTAGATCCTAAATCAGCAGTGAGGCATACCGCGGGGCAGCACGTAGCAGAGTCTTCTGTAGCAAACAGTCGACGGATGACTCGTGGTTCTAGGCAGACCAGACCCTCAGGTAGATGAACTCAGGACACTAGCTCAACAGTGTGGGGCACACAGCGCGGAGCCAGTCTTTCGAGAGGCAGACAGTGCTACACATGCTATGGGCAGGGCCACATGGCTCATGACTACCCGACCCGTCGTGCCGAGGAGCAGCAGACGGTTGAGGGGCCACCCAGGCAGAGCCAGAGGGTTGACCATGGCGGTCTGTAGGGAGCAGGAAGATGAGGTAGAGGAGATGCCCGAGCAGTAGGTGGTGGGAGACGCTTTGAGGCTCTACCACAATCACCACTAGGAGGTCCACCCCAACCACAGGGAGCTGGAGGGAAGAGACAGGCACAACTCCAGGTAGCGGATCCCTATGATCCCGGCGCACCCGAGATGATTCAAGGTACTATCTCTATCTATTCCACTATTTTTGTAGTTCTTATAGACACAGGAGTGAGTCATTGTTTCATATCCGCTTCCCTGGTTCGGAACTCGGAGATTCTGACATAGCCATTGGCTCGATCCTTGCTGCTATAGAATCCTACAGGAGCAGACTCAATGATTACACACTAGTGTCGGCAGTGTGAGCTTACTCTAGGTGGCGAGAGCTTCGGCTGGGATCTTCTTGTAGCGGTGTCGAGGCCTTACGACGACATCTTGGGCAAGGATTGGTTAACTATAGTCCATGCTCAGATTGACTGTATTAGGCGCAAGGTGCGATGTGTACGCACCGACGGGAGCAGGTTCACCTTCGCCGGGGAGAATGGAGCATTCGCAGCACAGGATGGACTCTCGCAGAGGAGAGGAAAGCCCATCACTAATTAGATGGCTAGCCTCATCGTAGGAGCAGTTGACATGCAGAGTACTTGTTTTCCTGTAGTGGTGGATCAGTATGCGGGCATTTTCCCTGAAGACATTCCAGGACTACCGCCTCGCAGACATGTAGACTTTTATGTTGACCTGTACCCCAGGACAGCCCCGATATCCACCCTAGCATATCGGATGGCCCTCGCGGAGCTTCGAGAGCTACGGGTACAGTTGGAGGACTTGCAGGGCAAGGGATTCATCCGACCCAGTGTTTCACCCTGGGCTTCCCTGATTTTGTTCGCCATGAAGGCGGACAGGAGCTTGCGACTTTGTGTCGACTATCGTCGCCTGAACTAGGTGACCGTGAGGAACAAGTATCCGCTACCAATGATTGACGAACTCTTTGATCAGCTCAAGGGAGCACGGTGGTTCTCAAAGATAGACCTCAGGTCAGGATATCACCAACTTAGAGTTCGGGATGAGGACGTGCAGAAGACGACCTTCAGGTGTCGGTATGGCCACTATGAGTTCTTGGTTATGAAATTCAGCGTAACCAATTATTCAGTAGTGTTCATGGCCCTCATGAATAGGATATTTCAGCCATACATTGATCTATTTGGCATGGTCTTCATCGATGACATTTTGATATACTCGACGACTGAGGAGGAGAACGCCTACGACTTGTGGGTTATACTAGACACACTCCGAGAGCACGAGCTTTATGGAAGGCTCTCGAAGTGTACGTTCTGGATATGAGAGGTCCCCTTCTTGGGACACGACATCTCTAAGGCAGGAGTTGCGGTGGATCCTGCAAAGATCGAGGTAGTGCTAGCTTGGGAGCCACCGAGGAGCGTGACTGAGGTGCGGAGTTTCTTGGGTCTAGACGGATACTACCAAAGATTTTTTTTATACTTATCTAGAGTTTCGGCACCACTCTCAGCTTTGAAAAATAATGGAAAACCCCTTTTTTTGGTCAGGCAGATGTCAGCAGAGCTTCCAGGATCTGAGACAGAGATTGACCAGCGCACCTATCTTGAGATTGTCGGAGGAGGGAGTAGGGTACGTAGTCTACTGCAATGCATCAGGGACAAGACTCGGATGTGTCCTGATGTAGGAGCAGGCAGTGATCGCCTATGGATCACGTCATTTGAGGCCGCATGAGCAGAACTATGCTACCCATGACCTGGAGTTAGTAGCAGTGGTCTTCCCTCTGAAGACATGGCGACACTATCTGATGGGCATGCGCTTTACAGTCTATTCTGACCACCAGAGTCTCAGGTACATCTTCTCACAGAAGGACCTGAACCTGAGACAGTGGCGATGGCTCGAGTTCCTCCAAGACTATGACTTTGAGATATCCTATACTCCTAGAAAGGGGAACGTAGTAGTCGACTCCCTCAGCAGGAGGATGGGAATTCAGCTACATGGGGAGGAGATAGAGCAGCTAGCCGCTTTTCAGATATCCTTCGTGGATAGATATGAGAAGCCTTCCTTCAGTCACTCACAGTCACTTTTCAACTACTGTAGCGGGTCAGAGAGGCACAACGTGGGGACACTGACTGTGAGACGCGGTGTGTGTAGATATACTCAGTATAGGCACTTGATGGATTCTCTGTGGGAGGAGTGCACGACGTCCTTTTTAGAGGACGTACCTTGGTTCCAGTTGCTTTACGGGAGGAGGTGCTGAGAGAGTTTCACACTTCTCCTTTGGTGGTAAATCATGGAGTGGAAAAGATGTACCAGGATCTCAGACGACATCACTAGTGGTCGGGAATGAAGAAGGTTGTGGCAGAGTTTGTTTCTCGATGCCTCACCTTCCAGCAGGTGAAGGCAGAGCATCAGGTACTAGCAGGATTGGTACATCCCATGGAGGTCCCGGAGTGGAAGTGGGATGGGATATCTATGGACTTCGTGACTGGACATCCACACACTTCCAGAGGTCACGACTCCATTTTTGTGATTGTCGACCGACTCACCAAGTCGGCTCACTTCTTACCCATCAGAGAGCAGGGCTCAGTAGAGAGCTTGGGACATCTCTATGTTCAGAAGATTGTATGGCTTCATGGTGTGCCATCATATATTGTCTCCGATCGAGATGCTCTCTTTACATCCCGGCTTTGGTAGGGGTTGCAGGAGGCGTTTGGGACGCAGCTATGTCTGAGCACTGCCTTTCACCCTCAGAAAAATGGTCAGACTGAGAGGACCATTCGGACTCTAGAGGACATGCTCCATGAAAGTGTACCCGACTTTGGTCACAGTTGGGAGGACCACCTACCCTTGGTGTAGTTCGCGTACAATAACAGCTACCACTCCACCATCGGGATGGCACCATACGAGGCGTTGTACGACCATCCTTGCAGATCACCACTGTGATGGACAGACCTGGGGGAGTCAGCAATGGTCCAGGCCACGATAGAGAAGGTCCAAGTCATCCAGGAGTTTATGAAGACATCCTAGAGCCGACATAAGTCTTATGCTGATAGGAGGCGGAGGCCCCTAGAGTTCAAGGATGGTGACCACGTCTTCTTGCGGGTCTCACCTTGACGTGGATTACGGAGATTTGGCCGAGGCGGTAAGTTATTTCTGCACTTCATCGGACCCTTCCAGGTCCTCAACAGGATTGGTGAGGTGGATTATCGCGTGGCTCTACCACCTCATTTGCACCGGGTGCATGACATCTTCCACGTATCTCAGCTGAGGAGATACGTGCACGACCCGCCGCATATCATTGACCATGGGGAGCTGGACGTTGATGACTGGGTGACTTTTAAAGAGGTCCCAGTGGAGATCAAGGATCGACAAGAGCGGGTCCTACATGGATGGTCGATTCCTCTAGAGTGCATCAGATGGAAGCATGGGAACCTCCAGGAGAGCACTTGGGAGTGGGAGGCTCAGATGCGTGCACAGTACCCACATTTTTTCCCCTAGTTTATGATGTATCTTTACGGGGACGTAAAGCCCTGAGGTGGGAGTAATGTAAAGACAAGTAAAATTCAAGGGAAATTTTTTTCTTAATTTTCTTTTGGATTTTACAAGAATTCAGTTTTTGACAGCACCTGATTCTGAGCCCCGGTGAGCCCGGAATAATTTTACGAAGTTTAGCTCGGGTACGTTCAGTGAACGAATGAGCGGGTTTTCCTAACTTTTGAACCGGTGCTCGGAATCAAAATCCGAGGTCACCGATGAAACCGCAGCGCCGGTAATTTCTTAGGAAGACCTTTACTGGAGTTGCATTTTCTCGGGAGGAATTTTAAAAAATTAGGGAATTAAATGTTAGGTAAAATAAATTGTGTGTAAATTTATTTTATCCATGGTAGTTTAATTCTCTCATGGGAAGTTGTTGTTGGGGACCACAACCACCCAACATACCATGTGAGGTTATGAGGGTGGTGGGGCCCACACGATCCCCCATATTCTCATATTCCCTAACTCCTCTAATCTCCCTCTTAAGTGTGTAACCCTTAAAACTTCCCATTTAATTTGTGACCTTCCCTCTCCCAACATTTATTCAATGCCAACACTTTAATTTAATTAAGTGAGTTATGTATTTGAAATATTTAATTTTGAAAGGCATGAATTAAGATAATAAAATTAGAGGGACCTTATTTTATTAAGTTGTCTTGTGTTGTAAGGGGATTGGGGAGAAGATAACTATAAGTCTTGAAGTTCATCTTCTTCCTCATCGAAGAATGAGAAGAATGCCGAACCTTCGACGAAGAACATCGTCACCTCAATGGGGATTTCTTCATACAATCTTCTTCCCTCTCCGCAGCCAGTGAGAGACACCATCCTTAGAGATTGAAGACATGATGCAGTGTACCACGACGCTGACGACTCTCTTCTCCATGACACCGACGACTCTCTTCTCCGTGACACCGACGACGCTTATAGAGTCTTCTTCCACGACGATCTTTTCTGCGATGAACCTTCATTCATCTCATTGTCAAGGTAGGGGTGTGTTTTTATTTGAGCAATGCTTATATTTCCTTCCTTTTTTTATATTGACCCGCTTTCAACAAAACTAATGTGGAAGGACAGGGCCAAATGAACATGGCCTGATCCCTTCGCCGTTTTAGTGAATTTTTGGTGGGATCTTCGTGTTCTTCTTGGGTGACAAACACCGGAACGTTTCTAGTTCATTGTGCGATGCAACGATACAAATTGAAGATCCAACATCATGACGTCCTAGCGAAGGTACGATGACGATAGCGGGCGATGGGTCAAACTGGAACGGGAGAGACCGTCCCTTGACCGTTCTTCGAGCGGGTGAATCAAATCATGATTTCGGAGCCGATCGGTGGCCCGAAAACACCGAAGATGATTACAGGACATCAGAGAAACGTAATGTCTAATGTTTCATGATGAGCAGACCATTAGAACAAAGAACGAACAGCACAGGAGGTGCTCTTACCGGAGGCTTCGGTTATGGAAAATTCCAGAATACACGGTGTGTTCCACTGACGAACACGCCATGTAGTGTGGGTGTACTACGGCTTGAGTTTAGGGTTTAGACAAGTAACACATGGCATGTGACCCCATCCACACGGCGTGTAATATATACGTAGAATAGTAGAAGTAGCTTCATGGGACTCAGCATGTAATCCGGGGATACACAGACATGGAATTGAGTACACGGGCATGTACTTAACCACACGACCAGGCATGGATAGTATACACAGAGCTGGACCAGATGTTTGGCCACAGTGTGTAACCATACCACACGATGTGTACATACTTTCTACACGAACAGCCCATCGACATGGGTTGTGGAACACGGACAGTACCCGTGGATAGAAGACACGGCATGTAACCATACCACACGCCGTGTACTTACTTTTTACATGACCAGCCCTGCGACACGGGCCGTAACACATGGGCCACACCCGGTGTCAGATGAAATGGCATGTATCATATATCTACACACCGTGTACTTTTGGAAAATGGTTTGGTCGACTTGTTCTCGGTGACTTTGGCACGTTTTTCTTGGTTTTCCCCTAAGAAGTGGGACAAAACGTTGGGTTACATCATCCCTGGTCTTCGTGACGGTTGATGGGTCCATCCCTTGACTCGAGGAGAGGATCCTATCGAAATGAGATTTTTGTGTGCGGGAACCCTAAATCTGGCTGCGACTGCGAAAAAGACGACTGTACAAAAATCCTTCGTGGATTCGATGGCGACGACTTCAGCACTCAGCGATCCTACGAGGATCTGTGCTACCGATCCTGTGTGGGTCCGATCTTGTGTGGGTCAGTGCTCAGCGGTCCTATGTGGGCCAGCGCCTACAGATCCTGTGTGGGTCCGATCCTATGTGGGTCATTGCAGGGGTTATATACCTATAGATACTATGTGGTTCATTGCAGGGGTTAGTTACCTATCGATCCTTTGGGGGTCTTTGCGGGGGTTAATTACCTATCGATAATTTGTGGGTCATTGCGGGGGTTAGTACCTATCGATCCTGTGTGGGTCCAACGACTTAGATAAATCAGTGGAAATATCCTATCATCTCTATCATCTTACAAAGAAGTATATCTATGTGAGATAAATCCTATTTTGATTTCCTATGTGGATTATGTTGTGATATCCTATGTGGTTTACGTTTTGCTTTCCTGTGTGGACTGGGTTGTGTTTTCCTGTGTGGAATGGGTTGTAATTAGGCTCGGATGTTGGAGCCAAACTAGAATTTATGACTTAGGTATATGTATGGGTATATACCTAAGCAGTGACTGATGTTAATTCATGATTGTATCTTTCATTTTTGGATTATCCTTTGTGGATTTTGGGAGAACGTCAAGGGTGTCGGGGTCCCTACTGCGTATCTTATACTCACCCCTTCACGGGCTATGCCCGCACTACGTTGTGTTGGTTGCGGACGACAAACAGCGCAGATCGTGGTTGAGGCTGGCAGAGCAGGACGGTACCTGGAGGTGGACCACTGGGCGCGACGTACTCGGAGCAGACGACTGGACCGAGGAGCTGTGGAGGCTATCTATACTCACCCTTCAGGTGGGTCTTCCAGTGGATAGCTCGACGTTGTGTCTTTACTTTCAGTTGTTGTTTTCCCTTTCCAGTTGTACTTTACTTTATGTTTGGGTTTGTATTCTGGCCCACTTACTTTTCTGCACTTACTTTTGTATCAGTTTTTACTTAGTGTTTACTTATACTTCATGCTTTCTCTGTGGTGTTTGTTTACTCTACAAAGGCAATGCCTTCCCTTTTAATCATGAATTTCGCCTTGGATCTAGTCGCCAGCCCCTGGCCAATGGAAGGCAGGATTGGGGTAGTCAAGGCGCGGGCCCTGAGGACGGGTCGTAACATCCAAACTGATAAGTTTCATAGTCTGGGGAATTCCATAATTGTGCACATTAAAGCAGTATGAATTTTTAAATATTTTTCAAATTGTAGCTTCATATGTTTCCATTCCATCATCCCATAATTATCATAACTATTTGACTATAGGTTGAAGGTATACATTAATGTCATTTCTAGGAATTTTTTTCTGGGAATAATCATAAAAGTAATTAAATAATTCTTCTTAATACACATCTATGGAGGTATATTTTAGGGGATTAAAAAAACTAACCAAATGCTATAATTAGTAATTAATGTACCAAATGGGTTAACACCATTAGAATATAATACTAAATTTAAATTAATAATATCTGAATGAAAGCATGGATATAATTAATTACACACTTTCCATGATGTTTATTTTTTTAGTTTTCTTATCAAGACATCAATTTTACTATCCTAATAATTCATGTTCATGTCATATGTAGTATTAGATGACATGAATAATATATTAAAGCACGGATTCAGAGAAAAGTAATGAAATAACTTAATTAGAGTTTTATTTTTCATTTCAATCCTAGGGTTGAATTCATTTATACTCTCATTATTTTTCATTGAATTCCATATTCTTGTATGACATATTATGCATTCTTTTTTATCAAACTCTTATCGCTAGTAAAGAATGCTATCATTATGGTGCATATGTATCTTTTTATAAATCATTCTAAGTTTGTTGGGGATTTTTTAATCTCATATAATTATGTATAGATTTTATCTTTGCTAAATTAATCATGAATAAACTCTAAAATCATGGAAATTACATTTTTATTAACTCAAAGGTGAAACTTGATATGATAAAACATAATTATAAAATCCACTTCAAATATATTCAAAACCATCATATTTTTTTGTAGTTTATCTTAAACAAATTTATAAAACTCATTTTTTTATCACTAATGTTTTGAGTAAGATATACATTCTTATGATTAACTGAAGGTTTTATTGATTTATTAAAATATTTTATAATGTATCCTATAAATCCAAATGTTTCATTTATCAAATTTCAAACTATATTATCCTCTGGTGGGTAAATTTGTGTTTCATTGATAGGAATATCATTATTTTGACTTAACATAACATTAAATACACCATGCTAAATCCAACATAATTATTTATATAAAAGAGGTTTTGATATCAAATTCTCATACAGTTTACTTCTATTTAACAATATCTTGAATTTAAAATCTGAACATGGACATTATATTCTACCATCCACTAATCAGTATGCAATTTAATAATCTATAAATTCTTCTATAACATTGGTATATTGGGGCGTGTTTTGAGGTAAGTTGATCCATCATTTATCCATAGGTATTGGATTTTCAATCTCCTTCCTATATATCTAGATATAAAGAAATAAATGTTTATTCAAATAAGTGCAATCAAAATTAAATATCACACAACTTCATCAATGTCCATGGTAGGGTCATGATTTTACATAACACAAATTCAATATAAAAATGACTAAACCCGACATTAAAAACAAAATAAACATAAATGAATAAATTTTACCCATCACAATAATATGATCGGATGTCATGGAATAATTTCATTAAGATAAAGGGAGAGGTTAATGTGATGTCATGCATATTATTATCCATACATAATAATACATTAATATAATTCTTCTTTTAAAAGATATATATTTTTTATTTTTTATATAATCATTTTTTTATTTTATATTAAATTATCATGATTTTATCTACATATATCTTCTTCTTCGATAATTATCAGAATCAAGATTTCATATATCTCAAAAAAAGTACTTGGAACTCTAATATCTGGTGCATGTGTTTCCATATGCGTTATAGCATTGCATGAAATTATGGTTTTACAAAAAATTTAGATTTTATATGAGAAATAGTACTCCACATGAAGAGATTAGTAGGTACAAAAATCTTTATATAATCTAAAGAAACAAATATTATTGTAAGAATAGTGCATTTGTTTTCTCTATGTGCAAAGAAAAATTTGGGTGCTGCTCGTGAATTTGATGGATGTAAGAAGATCTTTGTAGAAGCTATTAAGCATACAAGAACCGCATTTTTCCCTGATTGTGAAGCTGCATCTTCGGGAAGGATCATAAGGAAAGGGCGCACTACACATGTATCTGTGAATAATAATGCAATCGTGGAGAGAACTAAACTTTGCAGATTCTTGATCATTTCATGAGTTGTGGTTCCTAAGGGGGTGAAGCCATGTAAATTCAGTGACTTCACCACATGGATTGTGGAAATTTAGGGATTTTCACATTGGAAAATGAATGCAATGGGTCGTGGATTTTATAATATCATATTCCCATTGGATGAAATCAAGAGACAGGCATGGAGTTTTGGCTCGGTCCCATTACGACCTGGCTTTCTTCGCATCCATGAATGGGATCAGAACATTGATCCCTATACTGTCAAAAATACCTTTTCACAGGTCTAGATTTGGGTATGTTATCAGAACTGGTTTTATTAGCATCCATAAATTCTTTGGGACTTCCCTTCATCTATTGGAAATCCGATTAGTCTTGATAGAAATACGGATAATCCTATTTTTGGTCATTATAAATGAATTATTGTTGAAGTGGACATGGAAACAACTTTGGTTGAGGAGGTTGTGTTAACAACTCGGGATGATACCATCACTTTAGGCATTGTGTATGAAAAGAAACCAAAGTTCTATCGCAACTGTCACTTTTTTGGGCATATGATCTTGGAATGTAACAAGAATAAAAAATGTAATTTCTCTAACATTCGAGGACATGATGAGGAAAATTATAGACAAAAGAAAAGTAACGCCAAGGCTACCACTGATTCTGGTCTAATGGAATCTAGGGAGGAGCCTCTTATTGAGCATGATCCGGTTGCAAGATCTGGTGAGGAGGTTACATCGCCTACTGATCATGTGGGGAAATTTCTACAGCACATCCAGATGACCACATTACCTTCTGATAATACCACTGTGACAGAGGTTGCAGTGTGGGAGTAGGATTTGATCTCTAATTCTCATATTCAGGATCCCGGAATGCTTCGGCATCGGCCATCACCGCTCCTGAACTTGTTGATATTGCAGGTGTTGTGGAGGAGTTAAAGATTCATGATAAAGATGGTGAAATAGATGATTCAACAACCTCTGACCCCCCTGGGAACTTCTTGCAGGTTCAAATAACAAATATGGCCAAAAGAATTTTTCATGCTAGTCTGTTTTCTGCTCCTGTTGATTCAGTTAATAGGTTCTCTCTTCTTGACGCTGATGAGGGTCTTAATGATGATGAAGCTCTTGATTATGTTGACAAGGAATCAGGATTTCCTGCTAACTCTTAGACTTCTATCCCTAATAAGGATTTGATTCAAAAAAATTATGGGCCTAGAACTAGGCTACGATTAAAAAAATGGAGATCTTATATTGTAATTGTCAATGGATCGGGAACACTCCCACGGTCAGATCTCTTAGGCATTTTATCATGACCAATAGAACTTTGATAATTGTAATTGTTGAACGAAGAATGAAACTCAAAAAATGGATCTCCTTTAAGTGGTATTCGATGGGGTACTCCTTTGTTGAAAATAAACATTTTCATTTGAGTACTGAATCTCTGTGGGTTTTAAAGCATGTCAGTGTTAATGTTAGCTCTATCTTAATTGAATTACAGTCGGTCTCTATTGCTTGTAGTCTTAGTAATGACTCTCTTACTATGTATTTTGTTTATGCATCCATGTTATACATAAGAGGAATGGAGCTATGGAGGAATCTATCTAATATCTCTGAATCTATGGAAACCAGATGGGTTATCCTTGGTGACTTCAACACTATCATGAGGCCTGAGGAAAAATGGGTGAAAATTACTGTCACATTGCAGCCTCTGAACTATTATGTTGTATTGATTGGTTTGCTTCCCTAAGGTGTCAATTTATAGAGCTGATTTCACCTGGAGCATACACACTATTCATGGGAAGCAGGTAAGTAAGTTGGATATATGTTTTGTTCAAGTGGATGGGAGGAATAAGATGATTGATGTTTCTGGGAGAACCCTCCCAAGGATTCACTCTGATCATAACACCATTCTCATGGATGCTTGTTTTAATAAATCAAGGTCAACTCCTCTCCCTTCTAAATTTAACAATTCCTGGGTTGTGATTCCAGGTAGCAGAGAAATTCTTCTAAATGCATGGGCTGATGTTTTTTTAGGTATCCCTTTTATGTCATTTTTGTAAGATAAAGGCTGTTAAGGTGAGGCTGAAGTAATGGATTAAGGAGTATTTTTCCTCGATTGATAATGAAATTAGAGAGGATAAAAATACTTTATTGCATTTTCAAAAAATCAATATGTACTAGGATGTACCCTCCCCCCCACTGGGAAGAAATTTAGGCTGCTGCAAATCTGGACAGGCATTTGACCCTCAAAGGGAACCTGTTTCAGAATCAATTCAATATTCGATGGTTGGTGGATGGGGATAGGAATTCAAAGATTTTTCATTGCATGAATAGGTTAAAATTAGCCACGAGTAGCCTGAATGTAGTCATCATTGATGGTAACATGTTCTATTCTGAGAATGTGATATCAGACGTTGTGACACTCTATTTTGAGAAACTGTATTCAGATACTGGAAATGATAACTCCGATGAGATTATCAGGTGATTTGAGTCTTCTATTAGAGAGGAGAAAACAAGAAAATTGTTGATATCCCATGTGTAAAGGAAATACATGATGCTTTATTTTCATTGAACATTGACAGCGTGGCAGGCCCCGATGGATTTACTAATAAGTTCATCGTATGTTATTGGTATATCATTAGTACAGATGTTGTAAATGCTGTGAATGAATTTTTCAGGTCATCATACTTTCCCTTTGTAATAAATTCTAACTTTGTAGCTTTAATTCCTAATAAGGATAATGCTCTTGATATAATGGATTTCAGACCTATTGCTATTGGAAATACCATGCCAAAACTAATTAGTAAGATCACGGCTAAAAGGCTTGGTGAGATTGCCAAGGACCTCATCTCGTGTAATCAGTATGGGTTTGTTCTAGGGAAGAATATACAAAGATATCTTTACAATGCCTCTAAATGTGTTAATGTTATGAAAAGAAAGGTAAAATATGGAAAAATAGCAGTGATGATAGACATATCTAAGGCCTTTGACACCATTAGATGGAATTTTCTATTTACTATTCTCAAAATGCATGGTTTCTCCTAGAAATTCATTGGGTTGATTGGTTTTATTCTGGAGAGTGGTAGGCTTTCAATTATGGTTAATAGGTTTCCTAGGGGTTTCTTCCAATACTCTAGAGGAGTAAGTCTAGGTGACCCTCTTCTTGGAATACTGTTTTCCATTACTAAATATTATTTCAGTTGGTGTCTCAATAATTTGGAAAATTTTGGATGGTATTAGAGGTTGAGAGTGGGGAAAGAGTTATGTGCCCCATCCCACTTATTCTATGTTAATGACATATTTATTTTTTGGGAGAGAAGATAAAGGTACCATATCTTGTATTAAAGGAATCTTCTCACACAATGAAGAGGTTGCGGGTCAGGACATTAGCTGGGAAAAATCATATCTCATATTTGGTGGAGGACATTAAACATCAAGGATGATCAGAATTGCTTGTGAGCATGGGGTGAAAAGAGGATAATTTCCTTTTAATTATCTTGGGGTACCACTTTTTTGGGGTAGGGTGAAGAGATGTTACCTTGATAGTATTTCATTGAGGATTACAATTTAGCTTACATGATGGTAGGAGAAGAGTCTGTCCCAGGCTAGGAGAGTATGTCTGGTCAATTCAGTGATAACATTAATTTTTGTGTACTCTTTCTCTTTATATAGATGACCTAGAGCTCTTATCAAGGATTTAAATGTTAAAATCAGAAACATCATATGGACTAGATAAATTCATGAAAGGAAACTTGTTACTTTAGCCTGGAAGTACTGCATCAAACCTATTAGTATTGGTGGCTTGGGAATCAAAGATATCAGAATCTTCAATGATACCCTCATTACAAAATTCATATGGAAACTCTCTTCCATACCAGATAACTCTCTGGATTTTCTTGTCATTCGGTTTGTTGGGAATCATCTTGTAGGGTATCCCAATTATATCATTTAATCGTTATGGCCTGATCTTAAAAAGGAATATTTTGATCTAATGGCTTGTTCTAAATGTTTGGTTTGTAAAAAGTCACATATGAACTGTTGGACTACACCCCGACTTTCTCGTCCCATTGGTGGTGATGCTCTTATTCCATCTTCACTGAAAAAAATAACCATTTATACCTTTAATGAGAATCTGGATCTCATTGGAATGCTACCCAGTGGTGTTCAACATGAAATCTGAAGGTATTGCTTTAATGATTGCGATGTTCTAGTTTGGATGACCAAACTTCTTGGCCGGTTCACCACAAGGGAGTGCTATAGAGTTAATTGTGGTGTCTCTTTGAACCCTCCACATTGGGTAACTATTTTTAACAACGATTTTATTCCTCCTGCTTAATCTATTTTAATATGGAAAATCGAGAAGTAGAGGATTCCACTACAGGTCCACTTGCATCGTACTAGGATTCATCTAGCCTCGATTTTACTTCTATGTTTTTAGGCAGATGAGTCTATTGCACATGTGTTTTTGATTCTTTTATATTTTCATGTAGGTTGTGGACATATGTCCAACAAATTTTATGATGCTCTCTCAATTGACAATCTATTGATGTGCTGTTAGAGTCCATATGTGGGACTGAGTATAGTGAGCTGCTCTGGTCACTGCTGCTTGCTGCTTCTTCCAGTGTTATTTCTTTCACTTGTAAGGAATGAAATGAACATCTATTCAATAATTTTGAGACATCATTTTATGTTGGGGTTCTATTATAGAATCAGAAAATTCTGAATGCTTCTAAAGTGAACACTGGTTTCATGAAAAAATGATGTCTTTGATTTGATTTTTCTTAGATAACTTGGTGTCAATGGAAGGATGAAAAAGCCATTAATGATGAAGTATGTAAGATGGATACCACCCATCCCTCGATGGCTGATGGTTAATGTTGATGGATCAGATTCTGGAGCACTGAGACCTTCTGATGTGGTGGAGTTTTTTGTACATACCATGGAATTGTGAAAGGATGCTTTTTTAACTATATAAGAAATAGATATGAAATTGAAGAGAAGATATGGGTAGTGATAAAAAAAGTCAGTTATTCCTTGAAATACGATTGTCTTGAGTTATGGATTGAGTCAAACTCATCTTTTGCAGTCAAGATTATCAAAGATCGATCACAGAATGTTCCATGGAAGATGTTATCGGACTGGGTTGATTGTCTTCAGCTTATGGAACTATTATCTATGGAAGTCCGACATGTATATTGGGAGGCCAATCAAGTTTCATATGCCCTCTCAAAGAGAGCAATCTTGGAGGTCAGCTCAAGTGGGTCATTTTTTCTTGAGTATTGTAATTTCATATCCCAATCTTATCATGATGCAATGATTTATACTCTCCATTATAGAGTTTCCCGGTGACCTTTTTTTCTGTACTTTTATTTTTATTATATTTTAATGGGAGAAGGCGCGCCTGACTCCTAATATTAGGAGTATAACAAAGTGGTTAATTATATATGGATTTGGTTATTAAATTTCAGGCTAAATGATTGGGTTTTTTTAATGAAAACCCCGCTATAAAGCATCTAAAACTACTATTATCCCTAATATAACCAACAACGGACCCTAAGGTATACCTCAATAGAAAAATTATCATTTTCAAATTCATTAAAATATTATAAAATAGGGAAGAGAAACAAAACTAAAACATTGGCATACCTCTTAATAAAAATATAAAACCTTCTAGACTTACACGAAACACTGATAACACCCTAGGTAGCTGTATCAAATTACATAAAGGAAATAATTATTTATTAAAATTTACAATGAATTTCTCAAAATTTAATAAATAATAATAATCACATAAAAGAACATTAAGGTGCATCCACTCTCCAAAACTATGAACGACTACTGATGGAAGGTTTGTAATGTAATCCCTACATCATCCAAGGAAAAAACACCAAAAAACAACAATCAATTACATAGATATTTATATAATTTATTTAAAACCCTTAAAAAAATTCAATGATCAATTGTTCCATCAATGATGTTAGGGATGTAGTCATCGGAAAAGGGAGAAGAGAGCCCTCCATTGGGGGTTTCCATTGAGTGTTAGGGTGGTCACTATGTAGTCCTCATTGGGGAGTATGTGGGTCATGGTTATAGGGATTAGAGGTGGGGAGAGAGGAGGGACCAATGATACACATTTATTTCACTAATTTTTTTATAATTTTATAATTTATATTTAATTAAATTGTTTAAAATTTTTAAATATTTGTAGTTTATTTCTATAGTTTTAGTCTTTTTATTATTTTCATTGTTTTTACTTATTCATATACTAATATTAGTATTTTATTAACTTTATTAGTTTATATTGATTTTATATGTTATATTTAATACTATTAGTTTTTTATATTTTAATTAATATTTTTTTATTAGTTTTTTAATTTTCATTAGAAATTATATTAATTTTTAATATTATTATTATATATATTTGTATATATTTATAAATTAATAGTATTAATAATACTGGTTTTTATTTTGTTTGGTAGTTTTTATTTTTAAATTAGATTAAATTTTAATAATAACATTTTTATTATGTGTAAAATTATAATAATTTAACTTGTAAGATAGTATATATAATATATATTTATATAATTCTATTATTTTTATTTTTATTACTATTTATTATTGTTTCTATTGTTATTTTTTAACATTCAGATAGTTAGATTTTAATGTTTTAAATTTTGAATTTATGTTTGTCGGGTTTTTGTGAGCAAATAGGTGGGATGATATTGGATTCATCGAAAAAAAGGAAAAAACTAATCATGGAGGGACCTTCTCATTATCCTCTCCACTAGGGAACCATATTAGGCACCTCCCTCTCTCCATTTGCGTCACACCAAAGTAGAGGCGGCCACTGAACCTACTCCTCATCCCAGCCGTTGGACATGATTCTTATCCTAGCCGCCTCCCCCTATTTTCATTTGATTCACCCTCCTGCACATCGCCCCATCACAACCCAATATATATCCTTCTTCTCCTCTCATAGAGTATGGCTGGGCCTCCATATCTCACTACAAACTAAGCCTCCACCATGTCCTTTTCCTCTTCCCTAATCCTCTAGATTGCACCCCGCCTTCATCCCTCTCCACTACCACCACCAACCAATTATTGCAACACACACTCTCTTCACAGAGTGTGTGACCTCTTATTCTCCACCATTCTGGGTGCATAGTGATAGTTCGGGTGCGACATCATCACAGGTGAAGGATTATCATTGTGTTTTAAGATCAACAAGGTTCATGTTTCATCACATGTTGCATGTGTAGACTGATAAATGAATTATTTTTGTAATGAACTTTTAGTTTACAAGACATTTTATTTTATCGCCGCACATATTTTTTCAATCATGTTTTTGGGGTAGTTTTATTGTGTTGTGAGGTTAGAATTAATAATTATTATTCTATGTATTCCATGATGATGGTTTATTTTGTGTTTAATTTTTCAATTGAATTTTTTTCTTCATTACTTATATTTTCATTGAAATAATTTCAAATTAAAACAATCCATTTTAAATATTATTATATTTAGTGATATTGGGAAAGGTAATAATTTCTACTAATTATAGTGAAAATAGGTGGCATAACATTATAAGAAATGGGCTATGTCATTTCACTGATTTCAACATGTCTTCTAATTTATTTATAACACCCAAGAATGAGACATTAAATAAATTTGGAGATATAATATGAGTGTATAAAAAATGATTATATTTTTGGAATTGGTGATAGTTAGGCTGAATAAATATTTAATCTGAGAAAAAATGTTTTACATGGATGCATAGAATATGATTATGATGTCATCATCCAAAACACATTTGTTGGATATAATTTATGTTTCATTATTTTAATTATAACTATCCTCCATTTTGTTCAAATTGATAGATTTTAGTTTAATAAAAATAATCTTTAAAAATATGAATTCCCTCAGTAGATCGTTCGCCTGAACACCATCAGAAGAGATACTTTTAGTGAACATGATAACATTCTCTTTGTAGTTCAAACATTCTCCCCACTTTTACAGTATCCAGTTGGTTATAAAAATTTGAAAATTAGATACACTATGACACAAGTCCTAAATTTATGGCATCGTTGTTGAGGAGTATGCACACGTCTAGCGTTAGGAAATTATAAATTAGACCTTCCTTTTTTAAATTTTCACCTATATGGTAAACACATGTAATTTTGTTCTGTCAAAAAATGATCCACATCTTGATCAAGAAATAAAACATCAAAGAAAATGGAAATATACAATTGGTAGCTATTTTAAAAAATAAATCTGTCCATGGGGGGAAGCATTGAGACTCACATTCTAATTCTTTCTAGTGTACAAGTCCACCCCCTTTTCTGAAAATGCCTAGATACTCAAAGGAATCAGAATATTCTGAGAGAGGAATTCAGAACCAATATAGTCAATGTTATCTCAATAATAACAATACGTAGAATTCAAGATACACATTTTGAACTAAATCCATCGATGATCAACCTTATCCAACAACATGTACAATTTCATGGATTGAGCAGTGAAGACACCTATCTGCATGTGAAAATATTTATCTATGTTCGTGACACATTTAAATAAAATGGGGTAACTGATGATGTGTTTATCATAAGTCTATTTTAATTATCATTGTAAGGAAAATATAAGTACTAGATGGAATGTATTGACCTAGATACAGACTTCACCTGTGAAGTATTGAGAAGGAAATTTCTTAATCGACTTTACACAAATGTATAATATTTGAAACAATTATACTGACTTTGAATAATTTTTTAGAAATGAATATGAATCCCTTGGAGAAGCTTGGTAAGTATTAATGTCTTTGTTGATGCATTTTACTCATCATGGGATGATGTTGCAGAACAAATTAATGTCTTTCTACTATACACATCAACCTGAGTGCAAGTCATCAATCAACACAACTACTGGAAATGATTTTATGAAGATGGATTCTAATTATTTGTAAAAATTAATTCCAAACATTGTAGAACATATTTCAAAGTGGCCAAAAATATTTTTTAAATAAGAAAATATGGAGTGTATCAAGTTGATTCTCACACATTTATAGCTGCACAATTTTACAATCTCAATAAGAGGATTCAAAACATATGACTGGGTCTGCCTAAGATAGTTCTAATCCATATAGATCAATCTGAACACTATCTATAATATGGTGGTCCTAATAATTATCCAATGTTTCCATATAACACAATAGAGAAAATATGTTTGGATATAACTTTTTTATCTACAACAATGTAATTTATGAAAACTCGCCAAATGAATCAGAAAATGGGTCCACATGGGTTCCATGTTCTATCTTTCTTCAAAATAAGTATGAAATCACAAGAGAAAGGATATCAATAAAAATACTAACAAAAATTCTATCAAAAACAAAAATAAAATTAGAAAAATTAAACAACATACATTTACCCACATACATTGAAAATTCAACAATATTGAGGATAAACTACAGAAAAATTAATGTTGGCTAATCAATCAAGCTTTGAATCACAAGATATGGAAACCCAAACATACCATAATCCATGCTCATCATTGGAAATTAATTCAGTCACTTATCCATACAAATGAAAAGCTGACAATAGGGACCACTATCGGATAACACAACAGTCAACCCAAGATAAGAGGAAAAATATATCACATTACATAGTGGCACACAATTTCTAGAGTGAAAAATTCCTAAGACTCAACAAATAAATGAGACACTTACACCTCCCACTGAGAATGGGGATTCGATAGAAAAAATGATAACAGATGAAGATAAAGAAGATGAAGATCAAAAAAATATTAGAAAATTGAAAATTTATAAAAAGAAAATAAAAAATGAGGCACTCAATGAACGAGTGAATGCTCACACACCACCTCTTATAATTCCATAAATAGTGATGAAATGTAATTTGGATGCCCAATTTTTGACATTCAAGGAATTTTTTTAAAAGTTTCACATAAATATTACATTTGTAGAATCCATTACATAAATTCCCCACTATGATAAAATTATCAAAGGGATTATCTCGAAAATAATAAAACTAGATGAAGTGGGTATAATTTTAATGTATGAGGAATGTCTAGTGGTCTTACCAAGATCCATACCTACTAAATAAGAAAACATTGAATATTCAGTTCTCCTTGAAATATTAGAGAATTTCAATTTGGGAGAGCTTTATATTACCTTGGAGTTAATGTAAAACCTCATTCCATCTAGAGTGATTGAAGAACTGTGAATAACATAATTAAAACCAATAAAGACTACCTTGAAAATGATGGACCAATCAGTGAAGCATCCCTATGTAATTCTAAGTGACGTACTCATAATGATTGATAAATTTTATTTCCTTGCCAATTTCAGTTTCCATGGTATGGAAGAAGATAAGGTTTTCCCACTCTTTGTTGGGAGTCCATTTTTAAAAACATGTATATCAATAGTTTTTGTCCAAGAGGAAAAATTAATTTTAGTGTTGGAGAATAAAATATAACATTTGATGTCCAAAAAGATATATAAAACTCCTCTACCACTAACAATCATTGCGTATATATGATTGAAGAATGGAAATTTTAGAAAAGGACAAGTTGAATCTTGCCGATTTACACAAGGAAAAGATGGAGTTAATTGAATCAGTATAGGACATATAATTCGTCAAAAACATAGTAGAACCATTGGATAAACAAGATATCACCTTGTTGACTCCATAAATTGAAAAGCCTTCAACACTTGAGCTTAAACCCCTTCCACCTAACCTGAAATATATTTACATGGGAGAGTTAAACAGATTGCTAGTCATCATAAATGGTACTCTTTCAAGTGAAAAATAAATTAAATTTCTCAATGCCCAGTCACAAATGAATCCAAAAATAACCTGAAATATATGTTATTTTAAAGGTATAATTATTTTATCTCCACTCAAAGAATACAAAAGGAAAATAATGAAATACCTTGTAAAAAACCACAAATATTATTAAAACCTACAATGAAATATGTATTCAAGAAATAATTCATTAAAAATCTTGTTGATGGTATAATATTTCATATATTTGATAGTTAGTGGGTCATCCCATTACAAGTGATACCTAGAAAGGGTGGGACTATATTGGTTGAGAATGAAAAAGGAGAATTGATGCCCACAATAAATGTCACTGGATAGAGAGTTTTCACTGATTATCAAAAATTAAATGATTCTAGTAGAAAGGATCACTTCACACAACTATATACTAATAAAATCCATGAACAATTATCTTAAATAGATTAATTTTATTTTTAGATGGATACTCAATCTATAACCAAAGTTTTGTTACACAAAAATATAAAGAGAAAAGTGAATTCACTTTTCTATATAGGACATTCACTTATCAGTGAATGGATTTTAGTTTGTGGAATGAACCAGATGCATTTAAACAATTCATAAGGGAAATATTCCATGACATGATTGAAATGTTCTTGGAAATATTCATGGATGAGTTCTCTGTTTTTTAGAATTATTTTTATGAATGTATAGAACATTCGAATAAGGTTTCAGTTATATGTGAAGAAAATAATATGGGGATCAATTGGGAAAAATAAAAAATCATGGTACAAAGTGGGATAGTTTTAGGTCATCAAATTTATAAAACGGAATTGAGGTTGACTTACCTAAGATCAGTATAATCTCTGATCTACCCATGCCTACATTAATTCATTTAGTTGAAGGTTTTTATATGAATTTTGGATCCCACAAACATTTTATTAAGTATTTTTCTATTATTTCCCACCCCTTACAAGTCAGTTAGGAAAATTGACACATTCAACATTTGGTCGAACTATAAGGATTTGTTTAAATTATTGTGGAAATTCTTGTTTGATCCCTATGTAATGATTTCACCGGATTGGGTGAAACCATTTGAGTTAATTTGTGTTGCTAATGAATAGATAGATGGGTTTTCATTGAGAAAAATGATAGAAATGATCTTTAGAACAATCTATTATGCTAGCCATAAATTGAATTGGGATCACCATAATTACTTAACAACTGAAAAAGAGCAAATAGAAGTTGTCTTAGTGTTTGATAAAATTTGAAATTTCATGTTATTATCCAAAGAAACCATGTATATAGATCACTTTAACTAGTGGTATCTGATGAACAATAAAGATACAAATCATATACATATTTGAAAAATATTTTACTGTAGGAATTTCACATTGAATTCAATGGAAAAGGGAATTGATAATGTCGTTTCTGATCATTTATCACACCTATACCATGAAACAACTAAAATAAACATGGAATTCATCGATGAAACATTTCCTTATAAAAACTCTATGCCATTGAGATAATCACACCTTGGTATGATGATTTATTCAATTACTTATCTTCAGGAATGGTATACCCATATTTATCAATGGAGTTTAGAAAAATATTTTTGAATAAACCATTTCATTAATTTTGGGAGGATCCATTAGTTTTAAAAGACTTTATAGATGTACTGATTAGAAGATTCATCCCAGAATAATAAGTTGATATGTTTTGGATTTGTTCCATGATAGGGATACTGGAAGACACTATGGAATTGATCGTGAAATTAACAATGTGTTATAATGTGGGTTACACTATCCTACCTTGCATGGTGATATTTTTGAGTTCATCATGAATTGTGATAAATGCCATAGAACACGGGGCATATGTTATAAGCATGAGACTCCACAACATTAAAAAATATAAATTGAAATTTCTAACATATAGGGAATCCAATTCATTATACATTTTCTTAAATAATTTGAAAAATCCTACAACCTTGTATGTGTTTATTATATATCAAAGTGGGTGGAAGTTGAAGCTTTTGTAGATAATAAACAATGAGTTTTCATTAAAATTTTAAAGTAACATATTTATCACAACTCTGGATTCTAAGGATCATAATTAGTGACTATGGAACCCACATCAATAATGATCTATTTCAAAAGATAATTACTCTCCAGGGATTTCACCACTACATGATCACCCCATACCATCCATAGAACAATGGGAAAGTAAAGGTTTCAAATAGACCGATTAAGTGTATTTTTGAGTAAAATATCAGTTCATATAAAAAATTATTGGGCCACTAAACATGAAAACACAAGTTGGGATTATAGTGATACTTAAAAAACATTTATTGGATTTCCCCCATATCTCTTGGTCTTTCGAAAAACATTCCATCTCCCTATATATCATGAATATAATGATTTCTGGGCTATAAAGAAGAAGAATTTTTATTTCAAAACTATACAAGAGAAAATAATTTTGTAAGAAAAAGTAATTAGAAGGGATTTGTAGAGAAACATATGAAAAACAATTGATATATAAAGAGAAAACCTGATCTGGGCATCATAAAAGAATCCAACAAATAAATTTTTCACTTGGGGAAAAAGTTCTACTCTTCATCAGATGAATTCAGATCATGGAATGAATGCTCAAATCAATGAGGTCAGGTCCTTACAATGTTATATTTGATTATCACCATAGTTCCATTGAAATATCTAATGGGAAGATTCCTCTCTTTAAGGTTAATGGTCAACAACTAAAACTTTATCATACTTCAGATACAATTGGTTTAGTTGATTAATTTCAATTACAATGAAGGTTTTATCATCTTGATAATGAAATCAAAATTTGTATTAATTGGGAGGAAACCCATGTTTTTCTCCTTTTCATCATTTTAATTTATAGTTAGAGTTGGTTTTAGGAGATAAACCAAGCATGTGTGGAACATTTGCAGCTACTCAAAACATTTTTTATGCAATTTTTTTCCTTATGTGTATCTTCTTTCATATATATGATCTTTGGTGATATATTTATGATATGATTTCAGTAAGTGTTATCCATGTGTATATTTTTTAAGCACATCATTTATGGAGCTTTATCATATACATTAATCCATCCTGCATCTATCTACATTTACTCATAGATGTTTTTTTATTTTATATAATATTTTATTCTTCCAAAAATACCGTGTAAAAAATATAAATAAAAATAAAAAAAATTGTAAAATAAAAAAATATAACATTCCTTTCATTGTAAAACCCATTTGAAATATATTTTAAGTTTTTTTCACACATTCAGAGGTATACTATTTATCTCCCTAGGAAGTTCGAGTACATGATTACCATTTGACTTGATTTGATTCATCATATCTTGATTTAAATGATTGCAATATCATTCCAGGATTTAAAAATGTTTTCCTAAAAATATTTTAATTTTTATACACCTATTTTCACTAATGCCCATTTGTGATGTCCAACAGATTATTTCTATACCAAGAGGATACTATACAATTTTTCCATTATCTAATGTTTCTATTTTTCTTGAGGGAATCTCAACTGTGATATGTCTTCTAGAACATTCCATGTTTTTTCATAAAAGTGATCAGAAATTTGGAAGTTGCATTAAAATGACTAAGGCATTTGATTGATTTTTTATCCCCTTTGAACCACTAATACAACCATAAATTTTCTATTTCTTGTAGCCCTTATAATCCATGAATATTGTTATTAGGATGAGTATACAACTGATACCCTTCCCTACCCAATTCTTGAATATTTTCATTATGATTTTCAATCCAAGTGTAGAGGAGATATTTATTCATGGATAGTGTAGTTTGATGGGAAGTGAGTAATTTTATGAATATGGATAGAAATTATATCATAATTATTATATATGTTATATTTCATAATATCCCAATGTATCAAATGTATTCTGATATGGGAATATAGATTCTTTTTTTTTCAACAATGAGTACTCCTGTAGTCATTATGCAGTAACAATCACCTTTAAGGATATATATAAAAGGGATAAATAATTAATCCAGGAGATAGAGAGTTTTCTATATGATTTACTTTCACTGATATTCGACGAATTATAAGCTACTTGTCTACCTTTTCTTGGGATATTGTCTTATTGTTATTTCATGGGGTTTTGGAGTTGATACTAAATATTTTTTACATATCCATTGTATTTTAGAGTTTTATCCTAAAAAAGAAAATATGAAAATGATACATTTTGATTCACATATTCTTGAGTAAAAAAATTACGTATGCGGGAGGGAGATTATAGGGGATACATTTTGAATGACATTTATCATGTATTTATTTCAATATTCAACCCAAATTGTTTTGCCAAAAAAATATCAATTTGTTTTATCCACCATTTTACTATATTCTTAGATACATTTAAAACTAATTTGAAGTCCTTAATATTAATGCGTTCTTTTAATTTCCACTAGTAAATATGTGAAATTACTGAAAATCTTATGGTAAACATGCACGTGTATGATAATTGAGAATATATTTGATAAAATTTTTTTGAGTAATGAGAGTGATGGTAAGATAGGTCACATCATGCATGAGTGTATATATCAGTCTTGTAAATAATATGAGTGAAATATAAACTATTATTTAAAATTTTAATTCTATATGAAGCATGCTATTTTGTGGGTAAAAGGGATATGAAAATTTTGAACTTTTAATTTTTATTATTTTGTTTTTTCTATTGGAAAATTGTGTTTTCTTTCTAATTTTTTCCCAATAGTGAAAAAGTATATGTGTGGGGGATTTAATTCTCATTCATCTCAATAATTCTTTTTAATAATTTTATAACATATTTTTAATTAAATATTTTAACTATTTTTAATATTTTTAGTTTATTTCTTTAGTTTTTTTGTGTTTTTATTTTTTTATAGTTTTTAGTTATTTCTATACTTATATTAGTAATTTTGTATTTTTATCCATTTATAATAATTTTATATATTATATTTAACACTATTATTATTTTTAGTTGTTTAAATAACATTAGTTTCATTATTAGTTTACTAATATTTATTATAAATTATATTAATTTGTTATATTAGTATTATATATTTTTTATATCATTATAAATTAGTTTTATTAATAATAGTATTATTTATTTTCAAGTTTATTTTTATTTCTAAATTATATTAAATTTTATTATTAGTATTTTTATTATGTGCATAATTATATTAATTTAACATGTAAGTATATATAACATATATTTATATAATCTCACATTTAATATAATTAATACTGATTAATATTATTTTTTTTGTTTTTGTTTTTATTATTGATGTAGTTGTTGTTGATTTTGTTGTTATTTTTTTATTGTTTAACATTTAGATAATCAGATTTTGACTTTTTAAATTTTAAATTTATGTTTTTGAATTTTTTGTGGGTTGAAAGAAGCGAGGATCTCATATTCATTAAAAAAATAAACAATAAAAACCAATCATTGGGGGGGGGGTCATTCTAATTATCCTCTCCAATAGGGAACCATAGAAGGTGCCTCTATCTCCCAGTCGTGATGCACCAAAACTGAGGTGACCACCAGAATTTATCCTCATCCTAGCTAAAGTACATGTTCCATGTCCCAACTGAAGGACCTGATCCTCATCCTAGTTTCCTACCCTCTATTTGAATTCACTTCACCCTCCTATAATGTTCCCCATTATGACCCAACCAATGACCTTCTCCAACCCTCTTTGCACATGGCCAGCTTCCACCTCTCCCTATAAATTTTCTACTGCCACATCCTCTTATTCTTCTCCGATCTACAATGTCGTACGTCCCCTCCATCACTCTCCACTTCAACCACCAACAGAAAGCCACATCCCTCTATATCTTCACTCATCATGAAACCACTTTCTTTCCTCCATTTTGGGTGCGTATTGGTGGTTCATGTGTGAAATTATTTATGTGAAGGATTATCATTACAATTAGAGATTTATGGACATCATGTTTCACCAAATTTAATTTTTATAGAATGATATGATCATTATTTTAGTAATGTGGTTTTATGTTACATAAATTATAATTTTATCACTATACATATTTTTTTTGGTTGGGATGTTGGGTAGTTTTATTGTGTTGGGATGTTATACTGAATAATTAATATGATGTATATTCCATGTTGATAATTTTTATTTTGTAGTTAATTTTCAAATTGAAATTATTTTCATTTTAATTTTTATCTTCTTTAGTTATATTTTTAATTAAATATAATTTGAAATTAAAACTTTTCATTTTAATTATTAGTCAATTTTGTGATACTATGAAATTTAATTTTTTGACCGATTTGAGTGAAAATTGGCGGTACAACTTTGTGATAAACTAAGAATTCCATTTCGACATTTGGATCAGTACTCGAACACATCTCCTAATTTATTTACAAGACTAGATAACAGGACCTTAAATAATTTGAGTTACAAAATGAGTTTCTAAAGATTGATTATATTTTTAGAACTGGTGATAATTAGGATGAATAATTATTTAATCATAGTAAAATGGTTTTTTTGGTTGTGTAGTAGTTTGATTACGATGTCAACATCCTATAAATATTTTTCTGATAAAATATGTTTATCCTTATTTTAATTGCAGTTCTCTTTTTTTTAATTTTCAAAATTTTTAGTTTTATTAAAATAATTTTAGAAAATATGAATTCCCTCAGTAGGTTGTTTGCTCGAACATTGTTAAAAGATATCCTTTTAGTAAACTTGATCTCTTTCCCTTTATGGTTTGAACTTTCTCGCCTATTTTACAGAAACCAGATGGTTATAAATATTTTAAAATTGGACGTTCTTTGATGCACATACCAACGAACATCATCAGGAGTGGGGGGGGGGGGGGTCATGCAGATCATTGAGGGGAATTTATAGTCACGTTCAGATGGAGAGGTTTAGGGTCATGTGGGTTGTCGTCGAGGGTAGGGGTGGGGTTGGGGGTTTCTGTTTGGTAGCTGGGGAGGGACAACCATGGGGACTAGGGATTGAATTAGGGTTTTTAAAAATATTTAGTAGTGGTTTAAATAAAACAACCCATAAATTAAATTATAAAAAATATATAGAGGAGGTAATATTAAATCATCCCTATATTAAAAAATTTATCTAATACAATTTATTTCAGGGTAGTTTTTAGAATCACAGCTAATAAAACCCCACTAAGACCTATTTTTTATAGTCGGTGAGAACACAAGATGACAAAGAATATCATTACGAATATATTACATCATATATAATGGAATGTGATCACAATAAAACTTGGAAACAAGATACTATAATATCACCAATGTTATCAATATCACAAAGGGTCTCATGGGCTATACCCACAACCACATGTGAACATAATCAAGCATGGTATCAAATGTAAAATAATGTAATAATATAATGTATATAATTTTAAATTAATGCCTAATAAGGTAATGAACATTTTAAAAAAAATTCATCAATTTCAATGATGAGAATAAACACCCTATGTGGTTCGATAGCGGGAGTGGAAACCTCAATAGTAAATAACACATCCTTATGAGCATTATTATCAATATTTTTGTCACGTAAATTCTTGAGGTACATCAAGGTTTCATATAACCAAAAATATATATTTTATTTCAAAAATAAATAAAATATCATATGCTCTCCTAATTTATCTCTCATGGATAATTTCAAAATTATCATTTTAGTTCAACTAATCCACTCACTATATTCTCCTTAGGAATGGTTATAAAATAATGTCAAATAAATTATATATCTAAATTAATTCAATAACATAAGTGTCATGACTTATAATTATTATTTAATAAAACCATATAATTATCCCTTACAATTTCACAATGACTGACTGAATGGCCCAAAGGCCTAAATTTTTATTTATATATGCATTAACCCCCTTTTAAGGGTAAAGGGAAAAACCTCACATGGAATCCAATATTTAGAAACATTAACATGATTCGAAGAAAAAAAGGGCTGCAATCATCTGAGAACAAGACTATGTAGAAATACCCCTCCATAACATCACCATCATTATGGCAGGCCTCCAACTTTGCATAGATTATTAGAAAGCTATCCTGTACAGAACTACATTGGTTTAGTACCAATGGATTTTCCATACCCTCTAAACCTTCCAAATCTGAATAGCCAGACACGATAAAGGAATCATTATCTATACAATTATATCTTGATAATTATTATAAATTATCATTTGATAGTTTTATACAATTATCGTTAATAATTTGATATGATTTTATTTTTATATATATATTTGGATAATCTGTAGAAATTATAATTTTATAATTCTTTATAGGTATCCTTAACAATTGGGCACAATTATATTTTGATAATTTTTTATAGAATAACCATTGATATATTATAAATCATCCTTGATATGTTATTTTTGGAAATATCCATTGAAAATTCTGGGTTTTGTCATCTTTTTAAAAAAACCAACCATTTTTTCCAGAATTTTTGAATAAAGGAAAAATGGATGAATAAAAAAACAATAAAAATTAAAAAAATTGAAAAACCCTATATTACATCATACCCATAGTGAAACAAGAACAAAATAATATAGTTAATTACATGGAACTAGAATAATAACACCAAACCAGATCTTTAGAGGTCTCACAATCATGCACAAGGAGTCCTAGGATTCCTATGCATCAATAGGTTAGATCAACCATAAAGGAGAATAGGTTCATCTATTTTATGAACCCAAACACATTTTCCATTAGTGAAAAATTAAAACCCCACATTAATCTTCTGTTGTAAAAATAATCAGAGTCATTAATTTCACCAATTTAATGGGTTGTTAAATTTTTTAGATAAAAATGAAATTTTCATGTTTTTTAATGAAGCATTGGGTAAAAATGGATCTAGTTTTATTTATGGGGGAGATTAACATAAAATAATTATTTTTATAATTATATTCACAATAAAATAATAAAAAGTGGTAAAATAAATTACTCTTTCCAAACACCTGCTGCCCACAAAGGTTATGTCATACCTAGAGTAAGACATGCTTTATGGACATAATGGCAGTATCATATTTCTCATATATGAAACCATTTGGATTATAATTCAATTTTTTAAAAAATAAATACGATAAAAATATTAAATAAATGGCCCATATATGAGATGTTACCAGTCACCGAACGTGCACAAATGATATTTTGTTCTTAGGCTAAACCCTATATACAAACATAATGATGGACTTAGATTTCTCATTCGAACCACAGTTTGGGATATATTCCATTATTTTGGGAAAATTGTGTGTTCATGTAAATATAAATATTTTTTATTTTTATTATATCAAAATGAGACTCTATGGGTATCATAAATTCATTCCGACTCCAAGACTAACTCCCAAAATATTCTAGAGAATAGCATAATGTGTTAACTAGGATTCTACCCTCACATAAATTATTTAGATAAATGTATCATTTATAAATTTATTTTTATTGAAAAATATCATTTTCACAAAAAAATACTTATAATTTTCTGTCAAAGAGGGTTTTTTGTTATCATTAATTATGGATATTACAATTTAAATACTATAAAATAAAAGTATACTGACTATTTACTTGTTTAAGAACATTTTATACATTTATTAAATTTTAATTAAACAACTTATTGCATTTATTTGTATGACATAAATTATTACTTAATCAGTTAAGTTCATGTCAAGTGTTTTGAGGACGTTTAGTTCATAATTGTAAAACAACTTTGGTCGGTAGACCATGGTCAAAGAGTTCATTACTCCATCATCTCTAGAATAATAATAATGAAATAATAATCATTTTTATATATAAAATACAATTTTATAATCACCCATGAATGTCAGATGTAAAAAATAAATCACGTCACTTCATGGAGGTGGTATTCCACACGTATGAATGAGTGAAATTATAATTTTTAATGGTTGTATGTGTAACAAGTTAAGAAATTTATTATATTTATATAATAATAATTATTATGTCATTAATATCATATATATTTATTTAATCCATCATAAACTATCCATGTGAGGTGGTGATGAAAAATTAAACACGTATTCTATAATCATAATAAAATTTAAATACATGGAATATACGAATATTATTATATCATTTTGGTTAAATAATATTTGATTAGGGTATAGGAATAGATAAACATGAAATATGTCGATTAGGAATTATACCTTCTCCTTAGATAACATATTTTGAAAACACCTTATGCCTTACAAGTTTTTTATTTTGGTTAGAACATGACATATAGGATGTTGGGAGTGATGTAGGATAGATACATGGTTAGTGATTAGCTAAACCAGGGTGCTCAAAATGTATGAGGAGGAGAGTATTTGAGGTTCCCTTTTATTAGTTATAGGACGGAAACTTTTTAAATTACATAAATTATTAAATCAATATAAATAAAATTTAATAAAATAGTGGGAAACGATTGATATATTTATAATATAATAAGATTATGAGTGAAAATACTCACATAAAAAAAAATTTAAACAAGTTTATGTGATGTTTCACACTTATCCCCTAGTTTTAACCCCTTATTGACCCTTTTAACTATTACCATGATATAATTTTTTTTTACAATTTAGGATTCAATAATGTTACAATAAAATGAAAAGTGGCCCACGAGTAGAACAATGTTGATATTCGAGACCATATCAAATTTAATTAGATGAATATAATATTTTTACCAATTTTAACTCATTAAATAAAAAATTAATTAAATAATATACCATAATATCTGTATTAAAGACTATTCACATTGTTTGAATTTAATGACATCAATATAGTAATGGAATTAGAATATAAAATTTAAAAACATCCCAAATATGTTATATTTATCTATTTTTTGGAACACTATATATCACCAAAAAAATATTACTTTTAGTGTTTTTAAAATCAATTTCATGATTTCTATACTAATTGCAGAAGCACTCTGTTTTCATTACCTAATCATTAATGGTTATTATTTCATCATTATAATTTAAAAATAGATTACCATGAAAAATAATTCATTCATATTTTAAATAACTATTTATAACTAATCATAATTTGTTTTTATCCATATCACAACATATTATAGATATTAAAAGAAAGGGTGTGACATTTCTGACTTTATCCATTAATTAAAATAATATAAATAATATATTTACATAGATGTAAGTTAAATGATATAAATTATAAATAAAATTAGGGAATAAAAAATGAAAGAATGTAATTGGTGAGGCTTAAATTTATTACCTCATCACAACCCATTGGGGAAACTACCCACTGGAGTTGTACCATAAGGGTGTAAATGTTACAATCAAAGGAAAGTGGCATGAAATTTCCAAATTTTTTAATCTTGTATGGTCATAATTGAAAAATATTATCTAATAAAATAAGTAAAAGTGTTAATAATACTTTTAGGACTTATCCCATGGTTTTAATCATGTTTTATCCACTTTACCCATATAGTGATGATAAATTTTTACTATGGTTACTATTCATAATATTAAAAAAATAAAAGAGACATATTTACTAAATTGATAAATCTTGATTCTAAATACGAAATCCATTTTTCCAGATTCAAACTTTATAATTGGTAGAAATAAAGTTTAATATAAATGTGTAAAACACAATGAAAAAGTATTTTTAGATAAATGCATTTTAAGCCTTAAAATGAACTAATAACATAATAAAACATAATATTAATTATTATTTAATTAATTAGATTATATATAATTAAAGGATACATATATTAATTTAATATATAATATTAATTTTAAAATTAATTTATTTAATAAAAATAAATGACAGTTTTATTGAAATTGTTATCTTTCACTATTCACTAAAAAATCAATCCATTCAGAAAAATCACAAAATATCATCCTTAGATAAATTTTATATGATTATTTAAAAAAATGATATAATTTATATAAATAAATTTCTAAAATTGAAATAAATTAGTTATAATATTTACTCACAAAAATCAATAAATACCATTTTTGAAAGAAACATATTATTGAAGAATAAAATCACCATACTAAAAATTGAGTGCTTATTTCATAAGAATTAATCAACAAATTTATACCAAAATGAATCTTTATATATATATATCATAATTTGGTTACTCTTATTAATATCCACCAAATCTCTATCTCGGTTTAAACAGTCATATATGGATAATAATATTCCATGGTTCAATTATGCTCGGTGTTACGTGTCATATATACTGTCGAATAATGTGTTATTTTAAAATCATGGGGTATTACGTAGAACATCCAATAGGTTATGAAATTAGGTATACCTTATGAAATGATTAAATTCATGGATACCTCAAACCTGGTAAATAAATCCATCTTACACTTCGTTTTAAAAGCACAACTTTAATATATCATTTAAATTATTATTAGGTTTCTAAACCAATACACATAGTTTTGTTTTTAATCATCTACTATGATGATTTTTTAATTGTCATTGTATTTATTTTTAAAATAAAATTTATTTAAATTTTCTATTTCAACTTATAATATTTCTATCGTTTGATTTTCATAAAATTATGAAATACTTGTTTAAACTTTATTAACTATATTTTATACAGTTTATATTTCCACTGAATGCATTGTCTTACATTGATATTGAATTTATTAGTATTTTATAAATTAGATACACAATAAAATTGGGGTAATGATAATATTCTTATTTAAAAAAAATTATCCTCCTCTTATCTTTTCTTTTACGATAAATCATTTGGAAAACATTATCAACTCAAATTCAAGGATCATTAATCAAAATTATTAATATATGATGTATAAAAATCATCTGATACCAATAGTTGGAATATAGATTAAATAAAAGTATTTGATGATCGATAATTTTAATTTTCTATAAGAAATTATTTTTATAGAAATTTATTTGACATAAAAACTCTAATGTTCCTAATTGATCATATAAAATATAAAATAAACAAGAAGAATAATAAATAAATTATACCTCAGACATATATCAAGATTCTTTCATTCTGTTATTGATCATGGATTATTTCATCTCAATGAATTTAAGATATGATCCCTCCATATCAACCACACATGATATTAAGTCTCCCTGTTCATCAATTTATCACTTTTATTTTCTATCGTGAAAGATTAAGTTGAATTATAATGATCATTAAATTCCCAAAATATGATAAACATAATATCTGAAGAATGCATCATATAATACAGATTTTTCTTTCAATTTCTATCTCTAAAACTTGATAAAATGAGATGGGGAGAGATAATTTATTGAGGCCTCACCTATTTACATTTTTGGGCTAAAATATGTTTATATACCTGGGTTTAACTTTCTTGATTTTCAATTTAATCCTTAAAAAAGATAACTTATAAAACTTAACCCATATGTCACAAAATACTTATTAATCTTATCATAAGTGTTACAAATATTTTTTCACATAATTTTAATATTCTAACATGTCCCATGATGAAATAAAAATCATTAACTTGGTTCTTTACCCCTTAAAATGTTTACCTAAGCCTAGATAATTAATTTTAATCTTAAAAACAAATTTCACTTATTCACTTATTTGATCTTCGAATACCTTGAGAAATAAATTCAATTCAAATTATTCTAAACCTAAATAACTTATAATTTAATAAATTAATTGATTTATATACGACCATTCATAATTAGACACTAATGATCCCGTGAATGTGTCCCAATTCATTTTAATCTCTAACTCATCTAAATTGTTATAAATTCATGATACACTTCATGTGTGACCCTATAGACTATTATCTCAATATAAATGAGTAAAAATAATTAACCATGAGTGGTATTTATTAATAAATCATGTCTTATAAAGATATAATAATATGTCAAAATCGAAAAAACCTTTTAAAAACATTAGCTGTGTAATATAATCTCTTTTTCTAATGATAACTCATAAAAAAGAATGCATATTTTTTGTCACCAAAAATTCAGGATTGATATATATTTTTTTGACTACAGTGGATATAATTTCTTTTATTTGAGATGTTTATAGATTTAATCAAGGAATTTCCATCCATGTTAATGGCACATATATTTCTTATTCCAATACTCAAAATTGAAAAATCATGTGTTGATAATTAAATATATGTTATACAATTCGAGAGACCAATATGCATGCTTATAGATTGGAATTTAAAAGTATACCTAAAATGTATGTTGTTCCTATTGGCAGTTTAGTCCTCATAATCTACTATACTTGAGATATTTAAGCATAAACTTCATCAAAATATGACCAAATGCTTATGAGACCAAAAATATGATAGTCAAATATGATCCATGTCCTATTAGATTGATTTATTTATACCTATGATATATGTTTAATATTGTTTTCAAAGAATCATGAGGTTATGAATATTGTTTTGAATTATTATAAACATTTAATATGATATATAATCTTATGAAATTACTATTTATTGTTCACACCGAAGTAATGTTACTATTATGGTAAGTTTAAATCACACACACACAATCATTTATATTTATATATCATATTGTATACATGATAGAATAATAAAAAAGAGAATGTTGTATTTGAATATAGGTAAAAAACTCTTGAAATCATTAACTCATGAGTATGAGTCATGGAATTATAATAATGTGTATTAACATGAAAATGTTTGAATATGAGATGAATATATATTACCTTGGTAATGAATAATATGAGTCTTTCAGATAATTTTCGTGATGATAATTTTTTAATTTGTTGAAGATAATGCTTTACATCCTAATTTTTTATTTGGTTGATATAATCATTTTTATTTAAAATTATCTTTTGTGATAGTTTATGATAATATGTGATGGGTTTTTACATTATGTTAATTATTTATTAAATTCTAAAAAATATGTTAATTATTTACAACAAGGTGTGAGATAATTTCATTATGTTATTTCATTGTTTTAGAAATGATGTAATGTGTAATGATGTATTTTAGTAATATTTAAATACAACTAAAAAATGGGCCTTTAACATCACTAAAAATGGACTTCTTATCTCTAGAGAAGCACTGACTACCATGGTGAGATTAAAATCCATAGTATTTTATCAACACTGATAAAGGGCATGTATTATTGTGCTACAATATCACACTACAAAACCAGTGCAGTTTGCTGTAACAACACACCACAACACCAATAACACCATGAAATTAGAAATATCAAGTACGAATACATATTTAAATTAAATTAAAATTTCAACACAAATACAAGAAAAAACACTATATTATAGACATTTCAAATACTGGTTTGTATAATTACATAAGTATGAATTTTTATGGACATTCAAAATCACCAGTCTTCCTTTGTATTTTGATCCTAACCCCTGATCGAGAAAAAAACACAATTGTATAAGTAGAAAATTCTTATATTAGTAATAATATAAAGAAATAAATTTATAGAAAGTGTTAATTTTAAAATAAACTTTGGGTCATTTCAGAAACACTATGTATCATATTTTGTTGCGATTGATTCTTCCACATCACAATATTTAATGTTTTCCTTCAAGAATTATCTCTGAGAAAATTAACTAAATAATTATAAGATAAAAGTTTTACGGAAACAAATCAATTAATATAAAATAGAATCATGAAAAAACAATTTAGGCTTGTTTTCTCGGTTTTGGTGATGTGATGTGTGTTTTAAACAAAAATGACACTTATATATTTAAAAGACACACATGGAGTCATATCGGCCACAAAGCGCATCATATTGTGGTAATAATAATTAATAAACATCTCAAATGACTTATGGAGCATTTTCCTAATGTATCTAAATAATATGAATGTGTTTTCTCTATTTTGAGTACATCACTTGCCTTTTTTAATAAAATGTCATTTTAAACTGGAATACACACTTTTACTCATACCGGTAAAAAAATGTGCCGGCTTGATGTGAAACCAATTTTTATTCATCAAAAATTAATTATAAATCATTTTCCTAAATTATTAATAAAATATGAGAGAATTTTATCATTGTCAAATGAGGGACATTTTTTGAACTAAATTGTTGATTTTAAACATACAATGGAAACATTTAATCATACAGGGTACATTGGGTATCTGAATGACATGAGGATTATTAATAAAATAAAAAATTACTTATATATAATTTTATTAATGTATAAAAACAATATGAATTCATTTTCTCACATTTGAGTAGGCCAATTTTACTTTTTACTAAAATTTATGTTAATTATAAATAAAAAGATGCACTTGCAGTCATACCAGTCAGACTGTGCGTCAAATTAATGTGAGGATGATTCCTACATGTCCAAAATGAGGTATGGATCATTTTAATAATGTATAAAAATAATATAAATTCATTTTCTTAGTTTTGAGTTGTTCAATTGTCCTTTTTACTAAAATTGATTTTAATTTTAAATAAAAAGACGTATGTAAAGTTATATCAGTCACACCATGCTCCATATTGGGGTGAATATAATTCCTATATGTACCAAATATTTTATATATTATGTTAATAAAGTATCAAAACAATATTAATGTTTTTATTCAGTTTTTAGTATGTCACTTCTCTTTTTTACTAAAATGTCATTTTAATATGGAAACATGCACTTTGAATCATACCGATCGTATCATATATCAGTTTGATGTGAGATTGATTCCAAAATGTATAAAATTATTTTTGAATCAATATCCTAAAATATTAATAAAATATGAGCTCGGTTTCATTGTTTTTAGTGAGTGACACTTTTTGAACTAAATTTTTGAATTTAAACTGATAACGGACACATTATTTCATACTGGTAACATCGTGTATCAGAATGAGGTGAAGATGATTCACACATGTAAACAATGACTTATAAATCATTTACTTGGAGTATCAAAACAATAATAATTCAAAATAGAGGTTTTTGAGTAGGTTTGATGTCCTTTTTCTTAAATTTGATGTCAATTTTAAATAAAAAGATGCACTTTGAGTCATATCGGTCACAACATTCTTCACATTGAGGAGTATATGATTACAAAGCATCCCAAATGAGTTATGGATAATTTCCTTATAGTATCAAGACAATATGAGTGTTTTTTATTGGTTTTTATTATATCACTTATTTTTTTACTAAAATTTATTTTTAAACTAAAAATGTGCACTTTGACTCATACAAATCACATTGTTTATCGGTTTGATGTGAGACTAACTCCTTCATGTTAAAAATGTCTTATGAATCAATGATAAAAATTATCAAGGAAATCAAAGTGCTTTTTCTATATTTTCAGTGAGTGGCATTTTTTAAATAAAACTATCTATTTTAAAATGATAATGGGCACATTGAGTCATACTAGAAACATCATTTATAAGATTGAGGTGATATTGATTCCTACATGTCACAAATGATATATCGATCATTTCTCTAAATTAAGAAATAATGATTGTGTTTTCTTGTTTTTTAATTGGTCAATTTTCCTTTTTACTAAAATTGATGTCAAATAAAAAGTTTCACGTTGATTCATAGTGGTCACACCACGCATTAAATTGAGTTATAGATGATTAATACACAGATAAAATGACTTATGGATCATTTTCATAAAGTACAAAAACAATCAGAATATGTTTTTGTAGTTTTGAGTATTTAATTTGTCCTTTTTACTAATATTAATATAAATTTTAAATAAAAAGAAGAACATGGAGTCATACCAGTGACATCATGTGTCAAATTTATGTGTGATTGATTCCAATAAATTCCGAAGTCTTAAAAAATTACTAACTTCCAATGTTACCATGATTTAAATTGACTTTATATTTCAAACTACTAAAAATGTATATTGACTCCATGTTATTAGTTGAAAACCCATTCATGTTTTTGAAAGAATGAAGAGAGGGGGAAGATCTTGTGTCAATCATATCAAAAGAATTCACCATAATGGGAACATGAGATTCCTCAACTCTTATATATTAAAATAATGAAAAAGTATTTTTCTCAAAAAACATTGAATCAATATGCAATATTAGATGTTCAAAAATGAAAAGCAATGAAAATGGAAAATGTGGTAACATTATTAGAAATAAAATTTTATCTCTTTTATAGAATATGGTAGATAGTTGAAAGAAAAATATGACTTCTGAAAAGATATGTGAAAAAACAAAATAAGTATAAGATAAAATGATAAGTTAATTAACATACAACTAGAAAATAAAATGGAAAAAAATTAAATAAGTAGTTGGAATTACCCTTTTCCAGATGGTTTAATGCAATCATGAAACATTTCCTTATTCTCATTATCTCAGTTATAGTATAAATTTCCAATCCCTCATGATCATGAGGAGATTCGAACAATCCACCATAACTCCAACAAAGGAATAAACCTAACATGAATAATATTATTATATCAATTAGACTAAAAAGAAATAAATTAAACAAAACTATAAAAGAATGCATTAATTATATGGATGATTATATTATTGTGAAAAAATTGTTACCATAAGAATATGACAACAATAAAGAAATAATGATGATAAAAACACAAATATATCTCAACAAACAATCAATAAATGAGTGAAAAAGATGAGTAGAAAATAAGATACATGGGATTGGAACTTTTAATCATCTGAGATAAAGTAGAGATATCATATTGGGTTCATTAAATATACATTTTTTATAATAAATAAATAAATACACATATGATTTTTTTACGAAATGTGAAAGTTATAGATAATTATAATAAGGGAATCCCAATATTGGATTGTTTCAAATAATTTCAATATTCTATGAATAAAATGGGTAATTTAATTTAATAAAATAATGAATCCACAATGTTAGGTTGTATCCTATGAATTCATCCAATAGTGAAAGTTATAGACACTTTTCATCCCCATTAGATCTTCTTCTGAATAGTTTTCATTGTATTTTGTTATTTGTCACTCATCCTCCATCTCTTGTGGACATGAACCTATGTTTCTTAAAATAATAAAATCAGTAGTCATACAAATTATTAATACTACATATATTAGTAATAGAAATAGATGAGGGACGAGGTTCAAATAAAAAATTGGAATAATAAATCTTCAGGAGATAAAACTGATGAGGATGACTATTGTGCTCCATTCTATTCTCTAAAAGGATAAATGCCTCTCACTTTTGAGAATTTCATGTATGGTAATCAAAGATTTCTAAGGTTGTAACCAAAAGGAATTGTTAAATAATGATATGTTTTTAGATAGATTAAAGTAAAAAATATTTTTTTATTAGATGTGTGATGAAATAAATAAAGTGTTTTTAATAAGTATAAATGAATGGGTTATCATTGCAATGATGGTATCTTATTAAAAAAGGTATAGAAAAACGGCAGAACCATTTTTGATTTGGGGTAAGGAGAAATTTATGGTAATTATGATTGAAAGAGTAAATTTATTTTTGGTAATGAAATGTTGATAATATTAGATAATGAGAAAATTAAATACAAACATAAAATGGTGGGTTGAGATGTTTCTATAATTACAAGATAAAATTTATTGATATTTTTTATGAATTAGAATGGGTAGATTGTTAATAATTAAAATAATAATGAATGATCTGAGGAAACTAAGGTTCAATTGAGTAGAAAAAGGGGGGGACATGGGGCTGAGGTAGACTCAAAATGACATTTTGATGGTGATGAAAATAAAGACGTATTATCAATTGTATGATATTCAAGAAATGATAAAATCAATGAATAGAATGCCATTGGTGATTTGATAGTTTCAGTGCAAACATAAAGGAGTAAGACTCTACAAAAAAAATTATTTTTCTCAAGTAGAGCATAAACCATTTGGAGAGGTTAACAAGGATAATAATTGGATAAAATATATGCATGAGGATCTTGATTTGAATTCGTAAAATGTGGCATGGGAAATTGTTCCAAGGTTGGAAAAATGAAATGTTATCAGAACCATGTGGGTGTTTAGTAATAAACTCATTGAATATTAAAAAGTGTCTCAAAATAAATAATGGATAGTTTTCAAGGGTAAATCCAAGATAAAAGGAATTTATATTTATGATAAATTCACTCCAATACAATGGTTGTAAAATAATTTATTTTTCTTTGATATTTTAGTGAAAATGTATTTAAAAGTATAAAAAATCAAATCAAATAAATTTCCCTCAATGGAGTTCTTAAAGAGGAGTATACATTGAGAAACTAGATGGGTTAATTATGGATGAAAATGAGATAAATGTGTGACAGTTAAATAATTCTTTGTATAAAATAAAGAAGTCACTGAGGACCCGGTATTTAAGGTTGGATCAATACCTATGAAAGCTTGGTTTTTAGAGAGGTAGAGTTGATCATAGTCTCTACATCAATAATGATAATGATCCAAGTATGTTGGTACTCATATGTGTCAAAGATATAATATTTTAGTATTAAATATAATATAAGAAATTTTTTTGGGAATCATATGAGGTACGATATCAAGTTGTATATGATTGGTGAATCATTTTCCATAGATTATAGGTGAATCAAGGAAATCATAGTACATTTATTTCTAAACAAAAATATTAAAAAGTGGTTCCCAATTGATTTATAATGGAATATTGCAGACCAATGAAAACACTGACCGCTATATTGATGACTTTTCTAAAAATTTCCAATTAAAAAGAGGTAGATGTCATGGAATATAGGTATTGGGATCCTATTATACCTCACAACAACATGACCTAACATTGAGTTTGATATAGTTCAAGTCGCATGGTACCAATGTTTTCCCATGTAGAGCCACATGCTATTGGGGAAGATGATACTTCAATATATTTAAAAAAACAATGACTTTTGGGTAGTTTAATTATAAGATAGTGCACCTGGAGTTGTTGGGATACATGCACATGGGATGAGAAGGTTCAGCTCATAACTGAGGGAAATTTAAGATATCCAAAAACCTGTATTTCATTGGATCCTTCATTTTGTTCAACCCTTGATTCATTTAAGCATTGGATTCAAGGCTTGGAATATTTAGAGCCTTGATTATAACATAGATTTGAGCTTTGATTCGACAATAAGGATCACCGGCAGTAGGTGGATTCCATGGAGATCTTCAGAAATCACAAATGAGTTTGTAATGTTTATGTTTCTTTAAATAGATCCAGACACTTTTATCAGCACTTCCAAAAAAGCACCGTTAAAGATCCCTTTTATCTCTTCTAAGTTAATAAGTTTTGGTAAAAGAAATATTTATCATTGTGTTTCTTAGTGCTAATAAAGATATATATTTATTTATACTAAAACGTTATTACTGATAAAGTTTGATTTTATCAATGCTTTTTTAGAGCTAATAAATCTTTATCCTTATTTGCACTATAGAAATCACTGATAAATACTTTTAATAACATTTTTAAAAATAATATTTTTTTATAAAAGTATATGTACTATATTTAATTATACTAATTATACTAATAATTTTTATAAAATATAAATTTAATAATTCATGAAATATATAATTATTTATTTATAATTATATAAATATTTTTCAAAAATTTATATTTAAATAATTATATGTATTTATATATATGTAATAAATATATATATATAGAAAAATTGTAAATATATTAATTATTTAAATAAATTTATTATAAATTTATTATTATATATATATATATTTATTTATTATTCTCTAAATAATTTTCTTCAATATTATAGTTTTATTTATAATTATAAATGTATAAAAAATAAATAAAAATTTATAAATATATTTATTTATAAATATTGTTTTACAAATATAATTTTAACATTATTAATTAATACTTAATCTTAAGTGGATGCATGTTAAAAATTAGTAAAATTGAACATTTAAAAATATGAACGCTTTGAAAATATTGAAAAATTGGATAAGTTTGATTAATTAAATTTAAATCATAAAAAATGTTTATATATTGAAATAAATATGAATATAAAATGAAAATATTAAAAAAAATAAAAAAAATATATAAAATAAATAATAGAAATTGATTAAATTCCCAAAAAAAATATTTCTGTGTGTGCGTTGAATATAAAAATGTATTAATATTAAATTTATGTGAAATGAATATAATACATTTGATCTATAATAAATTGAAAAATAAAATGACATTCAATTATGTTCATTACTCGATTTAATTAGTGACTATTATAAATCATATTAATTTTTAATTATAAACTATTATTCAATAAATAGAGTATTACTTAATCTAAATCATAAATAATTTTTATTATATAATTCATATTTATATACATTCAAATATATATGTATATATTTAATATATTATATTTATTAACATTATCAATAATTATTTAATTAATTAAATGTTTAATATTTTTCTCAATTTACTTGTTTTTAATTTTTATTTGTTTAAATCTCATATTAAATATATCTATATATTTAATATATATTATATATTAATATTTATAATTTATATATAGTATAATAAATTTATTCATTTTTATCAGTAATTATTTAATTAACAAAAAAATTTAATTTTTTTTGTTAAACTCATTTTTTTATTTTTTTTATTTTTTAAATTTTATTCAGAATTTTATTAGAGCTAAAAAGCACTAATAAAGGATTCATTTATGGGTGATAAAAATAAAGTGCTTATAAAGTACATCTTTTATCAGTGTGAAAAATAAAGCGCAGAAAAAGGGCACCATTTATCATTGTTAAAAAATGCGTTGATAATGGGTGTCATTTATAAGAACTAGAAAATCGAACTCATAAAAGGGGCCCTTTATCCGTGCTTGTTTTAGCACTAATAATGGAAAAAAATCAATACATTTTTCTACTGGTGATAAAGGCTAGTGATGTCAATGACCTGTTTTATAGTAGTGAAAGGGGATTGTGCTTGATGTTTTCATTTGAATACAATTTAAGATAAAGTGAATTTTATTGTTTTATTTTTCTTTGATATTTAAAAATGGGAACTGTGATTGTTGGTTAAATGAATAGAGAATGTCATTATATAATAAAAATAGGTTAAATGATTTGAGATCAATATTCAAAATAATTTCATGATTTTGAAAAGAGGTGGAATTCCTGGAAAAAGATTTAGGAAAAATAAAGTGATGTTATATATAAAACTTGCATGATGGAAATGTAAATAAAATAAGTAAAAATAACTAAATATTATTATATAATTCCATTTGATTAGTAAAGGGATATTTGGATTTTATATGATGATAAAATGATTGTATTTGTATTTTTTTATGTTGAAATTATTCCATTAGCATCGTAGGATTTTTAAATGCATGTTTTAATGTCATATAATGTTGAAATTCTTGTGCTACCTATATATGATTTTGAAATTATTTTTTCAAAATTTTTTTCACTGGAATAAATGTGGTAATTATATAACATTTTGATATGTATAAGTAGTTCTGAAAGACTTGTGTTGAATTATTTTTTAGGGAAATCCATGGTTTTGGATATGAAATAACCATGAGTTTTATTATGTTGGTAGATAATCCTTACATCAAGATATGGTTAAAATGATCCCTGAGATTATATATTTCTTTGTTTCGGCTATAAGAGGATTATTCAATGGGGTTTTCTATACTGATATTTTATCTATCGACTAATTATTTAATTGGTTTGGTATTTACATGATTTTGGTTATAGAGGGCACATTTCATGAGTTTGTTGAGAAGATGATTTTAGATATTAGGTAAATATGCCATGAGATTTTAAAGTCATTTATTTCCTTGTGATAATTTCTATTTTTATTTGGGAATGCTATATTCTGACTCAGATATTGGGTTTCTAATAGAATTTATCAAAGTATGTAAATCATATGATTTTGGAGGATTTATTACAAATTGTTTGAATTTTTATGTATATATATTTCTTATGTTAAATTTATAGAATATAGTTTATGATACACATAAGATAATATCATGTTCTAATAGATGTTTGGGATCTCTATTGAAATCTTAATTAACTTCATATCTCATACCATTTATATTCAAGACTCGTGAATGTAAGGATTCTGTTGTTTTTATGTAGGTATGGGAAGAGGCCCTGAGTAGCTTGGAGTTAGAGAATAAGATCATTCAGATGATTTCAAGATATATTAAAGGGGTTTGAAGTGGTTTTTTCTACATTTATTTTTAGTATATTCCAATAGTATTAATTTTTTATACATGGGTTTAGGTTATTATTATTACCTTTATGGATGTTTGACATATTATGTATTCGGGAGATATATTTATAAGATTTATTTATTAATGATTGGTATTAGTTTAGATCATGTTATATATCACTGTTATTTAAATTAGTTTTTTTGTGATGATTCATCTATGAATTAATCGATCCCAAGGCGATAATTAATACGCATCGTGTTAGTCAGTAGCTATTGCTGATCAAATATTGCACTTGAGTTCATGTGGTGTTTCACCTCAGTGTCATCGACATGCCATGGTAGGATGTTATAAAATGGTATATGTGCTATTTTTTATGATTTCAATATTTAGGGAAAGTTGTTGAAATCATACTAGTGGTTGAAACTTGGTATGGAGACTAAATATGTGAGTTTCTAGATAACACTGCCATTGTTAAAGTTCATGTGACTAAATAAGTTCAATATTGATTTGATGTATTTTAATGTGTTATGATTACGTGATTTTTAAATAAATTAGTTTCCCATGGTTATTTAATTCATATGAATTCAAGGTGAAAAGTGGGGATTCCGTGCATCATTTTAGCGCATAGGGACATGACATATGTGTAAATGCATGAGATAGTTCCAAATAGTTATTTTAAGAGAATGTTTTGGTTAAATGATCTAATTGTTAATAAAATAATCAGTTTTTATTAGGTTATCAATATTAAATTAGTTAACCGAAATCAATGATATTTTCTAGATTATATGGTGTCATTTATTTTAGATTATTTATGACTATGTGCTTATGTGTTATTATTTTTCAATTAAAATTAATTGATATGTGTTGTTTTGGGATAATAAATAATGAAATATGATGATAAATCTGTAACATCTCGGCTCAGATCCCATTAAATCAATTCCCTAATCCATTTTTCCACAAGTCATCAAGCATGCCTCCTCAAACCCTAGAGGATACCAACTAGCAGCGAGGGTCTAAATTGGAACTGTGAAAACACTATAACCCCATATCAGAGTGCACAACTAAAAATAAAGAACCTAACATCATACGAATTTTTTAATGATGAAAAATAAATAAATTGAAACTGATACAGGCTATAATAAAATGAAATACATTAATGGATTGAATTTCCATGCCATAAAAAAAATTGACCACCCACTAGTTTAATTAAATATACAAAAATAAACAATGAAAAATAAATATATCCTTCCCTTCTTCAAATAACGAGCCATATTACATACCTGGTATTATGTACCAGGTCAAGCTATTCCAGCTCAACCAGTCAACTCCAGAAAAGCATCATGCTAAACCATACAATCCTTGGCCTTGAACCTATCCACCATACATATGTACATAACAAGAATTAATATGAACATAGACATTGATTTATGTATAGTGGTGATAAATAAATCTTAGTAGGACACCCCCAATAATAAATTTATAAATTCATGCCACGGGTTCATGGTCATGAAATATGATTAGCCCAGTTGAAACATGATTAAAAAAAATACAAATAAAACCACCATTGATCCTTTGGTCCTAGAACTTAGTCAAACATACCCACTTCATCTAAATCCAGAGTGTCTCTGGGCATGTCACCATGACCATGCCTGAAAAATAACCTATGGGCTTCATATCCATGTTATCTGCATCCAAACCTGACAATTCAACAGACCCATTCTACGATAGTCCTATCAACCAGGATACTTGTATAAGACATCCCATACCATGTCTCATGACCCAATCATTATCTCATACTCGGAAACTCAATACAACTATCCCAGTAACCACATAACATTACTTACAACCCCATACCATCTGTCTTATATATCAATCATATATGACAATAAAAATCCATGGAGTAGTAGTCCAATTCCTAGTTGTATTAAACCATCCATTACTAGAGAATCATGTCAGCATCGATACCATATACCAAATCTATATTTCATGGAGCATAAGTCCTACATATAAACCATGGATGTGGAGCATCAATTCACCATCCATTCCATTTGGTATACCATCATTACCTAGAGCATCATGCTGTCACATAAACAAAAAAGTATTCTATCTTTTCCAAGAGCCTCACTCTAACACCTAATCTGTATAGTATTCTATCCATTCCCAGATCCTATGTCTAACAACTATATATACATAACATCGGTGGTTCACAAAGCATCAGTCTATCCTAGTCTATGTAGAAGGAGCATCATTCCAATTTTCTATTCCATATATAATGTCATAATCACCCAAATCATCATTATGGTACTTAAACAATGAAGTATACTATTAGTGTCCAGAGACTCAGTCTGACACTGTATCGATAGTATACCTCATGTTCATGGAATATCAGTCTAACACCAAAATTTAAACATGTGACATCTCATATACTATACTCAGCAGTATAAAATGACATACCTAGAACATTATTCCACCACTAAAACTATAAAAAAACTATCAGTACTGATATAGAGCATCTTTTATAACATTATTAATTTGGATATCCAAAACCATACACACGGATCATGTATCCAGATTTCTCAACCACCACAATACTTACTAATAAAATAGGTTCTAGAAATGGGAAACCCAACCTTATCAAAAGAGCCTTGTGGGTGTGATCAAATCTTAACCTCTTCTAAAAATTTTAATAAGGACATGATATGCATCCATATCATCCATCAAAATCTCATACCCATTGGATCATAAATTTCCTCGTTCCCAGTGGAACACCCATAACCCAACTTCTGAATCACACCCACCCTCTTAGGGTCTTTCTATCAGTCGATCATGAACCAAGACCACTGGATCCAAACATAAACTAAGGCATTCCTCTTTTTATCCCCTAATATCCGAATTTCACAATAATAATAAAATTCCTAATGAAGGATTCTCTATATCCTACAAGACCCAGGCCAATCCCTTCATAGGAAATATCTTCAGGCAGAGTGCAGTTCCCTCCAACCAATCCTTGATCAATAACATTCCAACATGGAATCCAAAAAAACCCTTGCTATGATGAATTCTCAACAAATGGCTATGTTATCAAATGATCACGTGGTCAAAAACCAATACACTAGGGGAATCATCAAGAGCCCCTCAGACCCAACACAATAACACAATAACATCCATCAATTACCACCATCATAAAATGTCAACCAATTCCAAAGTATAAACCCACCATAACCCTAAAACATAGGATATAAACCTAAACTTCATTAAGCTCAAGAAACTGGTCTTAATATGCTTGGACAAACCAATGTCTCCCCAAAGATGCTATGAGTTCCCACCTTCCAATATCTATCCAAGGAACCTCAAGAAAAAATCAATGGCACACTCAGTCTTGTCTAATCACCTAGCTCAAAACCCTAACCTATGACTTCCACCACACAATATAACCCACTAGATTATTCTAAATCCAATCCTTCAGGAAATCCTCATACAGAATTATCATGGTCCAAAACACCATCCAAATGATCTCTATATTCCAAAAGGAATCCACCATCACAAGATATATAGAAAAATGCATATAATAAACTACTCACAAGTCCAATTCTGTCGCGATGTCACAAAAAAATAAAAAACCTTAATGTGTAATATAAGAGAATCAAAGGACATGTATTCCTGAGAACATGACATGTGCTCTATTAGCCCCACATGGGTGTGTACACCAGCAAACCATGGTGTGAAAAACCCTAGTAGAGATCATGTAAGATAGGTAAAAAGTGTGTACCATATATGGGGTACCTAACTGTGTACATCAAATATACTATCCAGGTGTCCTGGTCAAGAAGAGTACTCACACATAGTGTGTCACCCACTCAGGGTCTGTCCATGTACCCCACATGTCCATGTCCCCTACACGAGCCATATAGAAAAGTACCCGACCACATTTCGAGTGACACTAAATGGAGTGTGTCCTAGAAATCACACCATGTATTCATATTCTTCTCATTATCCATGAATAGGAAAAACACACGATGTGTGTTCTTAAAACCACACACCGTATAGTCGAGTTCTCGAACCGGAAACCCCTGCGAACTTTCTGAAACCCCCATCGCCACAACTGAGCATAGTTTATCTCCCATGGGGTCCTCATCAATCATAATAATATTAAGAAACATGAAAATAATTAATATATGAAGATCAATGCATATAAATCCAAAAATAACCTACCTCTTGTTATAAATGTTGAAGCTTGAGGTCCAAATCTGCTATCAGAAGCGATTTCATCTTGATCTAGTCCTGATCTATGCCATGGATAATGTTTGGTGACATATACCTCTCTCTTCTCTTCTTGATCTGACTGTAGCGTGAGGGAGATCCCTACCCCTTTCCTATCATATATAAGAACCTAAAATGGGAGGTGGTGTATTATTTATTTTAATTAATTAATTAATTTCCCATTTAACACACTTCCCATGTCTCAGAACCAGATGTGGTTTATACCTCACCTAGGATAAAAATCCTATTTTGGACTCAAAATATAAGTCAAAATTTCAATTTAATTCTCTATTCAAAATATGACACCACCCAAAACCACAAAAAATATTTATTATTTTATTAATTGAATATTAAATATTATGCTAACACTCAAACTTCTCGGGATTCCACCAAACACATGTATTAGGGTAAACACACCTTCTCGGGACTAACAGAGTGGTCAGAAATATTATACGAGATCATATTATTTGGTAAATGATCATTTTACCCATTAATAGCACACAAAAAATCAAAATTCTATACAAATTCAAAATCCCAAGAAACTCGAGACTCTACAACCTCACCACCATAAACCTCCCCATTCCAAAGAAGCCTTAGTGGTTTTCTAACCACACATTCTGATCCACCTTGGTCATCAACATATACTCACCTTAACACTCTTTACTTCAAGACGACAATAGAGTCCAACCACATAACCCCAGGATAGGGTGTACAAGCCACCACTTTCCACAATTAATAAACCATTAGGAAAGTGCCTAATCACACCTGTCCATCCTAATACATCAGGACTTCATTTAAAACTCATAATCGATTCATTGTTCTCCTCATCATAGAACTCAATCCACATCATCTAATTTTGATCCACAATGCTTCCCATTGCTGGTCTATCATTTCAAAAACTCATTCTTATTGGTCCTCAAACAAACATGAAGAAATCCGCACTACAACCTCAATCTTAACAACATAAAGTTCACATCACCATGACCAATCTGGTACCCCCACTATAGGGGTATACTTATCATCACCTCAAAATAAATCATCTCTCTCGTGGCCCATGCCCTAAACAAAACTAAACTGTAGAACTAGACATGGGTATCTTGCTCCCACTAGAGTGACAAAATGAAACATCTACTATTACCTGATCCTAACATCGAAGAACAAAACTTATGGTATTCATCAATAACTGATCCATCATAGGGACCTCACTCTTATAAAACTGATGTTGTGCTCCCCACTATACAGCTTCACCCACATCGCTCCATGGGAACAACCTCCTAGGATACCCCTTATCAACCAAACGGATTATCTCTATATCATGAAATAGAGCATGTTATCTTTTATAATACTCAGGAAGATGTCCAGATATTAGGTATTATCATTTTAAATGATTAGTATACTAATATTTAATCAACAAATACCTCCACAACCACATACATACCAGAATATCATAGCTATATCCCAAAGTCCTTGGGTCACCATGCCCACAAGCCTCTCATCACACCTGCAATGATTCTCAGCCCACTCATGGATTCTTGTCCAACTCAAGAACCACATATGTACACTCCTATATCATTTGGTCCACAAGAAAATTGTAATAGAACATCCCCCTCACTTGTGTCTCCTAGATTCCACCATCTCTTTACCATTACATGTTGTTGTGTAACCCAACCACAAGATCTTCTTTCACTCCAGTTAGTCAAATATTATGAAAAATTGTCTCATAAGACTAAACCATGAAACTAAATAACTTCTTATGATTCCAATAAAACCCAAAATATAGAGAAAAAATAATAAAAACCCATTTCTAGGCTAGGAACCTAAACAAACATTCCCCTCTAAAAAACAACCATAAGGAAAAAACAATATAACACAAGGGATCCACAAAATGAAAGTTATACAAAGAGACTAAAACTCAAACCCAACTACACCATTTTTGTATCATTGTCAAAAGTACTAAGCATCTATCTACACCTCACACACTGAAAAGAACACATAACTTAGATGACCCCTCTCACAGGTCAACATTGAAAGTAAACAGCTCTAAATACCTAATCTTTAGTCATTTCAAAAAGGCCACTAGTCTCTGCAGCCTAACCCTATATATCAAGTCTTAGGTCAATCCACTAGGTCAAACCACGTCTATCTTGGACAAATCAATGAAGGCCACAACCCACAAGGCATAAACATGCACCATTTTCATCTTCACTTAACATCAAAAAGTCAAAACACCCCTTGAGGGTATCACACAATAATGAATAGTATAATAACCAAATTCCCATAATTATGGAATCAGTCCTTTCCAAGAATATACACATTGGACTACTTACTTGAGGACTCGTACATGCAACCTATTCCGAAAAAACCATCCACAAGGGATCCAACATTCCTATACTACCATACCAACCCACCCGGTTCACTGCACCAACTGTATCCAAGGACCATACCCACAATCTCATTCATCAAGAATCTCAACATCAATAAAAAAACATTCCATCAGAAGGAAATTTATAAATAACATACTATAAGGCCTGTAACATGTGGATCCTAAATGACTAGAATGATGCCTGATACACCAGATTACTCTATAGGAAAAGGGAAAAAATAAATGATTTTCCCTCTTTTCAATGGTTCAAAATCCTAAAATCCATAATAATCCATACAATCTAAACAATATGTGCATCGATCAAGGAAAAAGATAATTCACAACAATGACATCACGAACCTAGTAAATCAATCCCAACACATTGTAACTTGGACTTCCTACCAAAACATGTGTTTACAATGTATCATCCCTTTATCCATCTCAGGCACAGAAACATCTCTATATCTCATTTTTATCAATCTCCAAATTTAGAAATAATAGGAAATTAATTGCTCTAATACCACTTTGTGAAATACTGACCTAGATACCACTAAACCAATTCCCCGATCCAGTTTGCCACAATACCTCGTGTGCCCTCCCTCATACTCAAAAGGCTTTCAACTGATAGTGGGGGTCAAAAGTCGAACTCTGGGGAGACTATAACTCTTATCAAAGTAAACAACTAGAAGTAAATAACTAGACATCATACACATCAGATAATGCGGGTGAATAAATTAATTGAATCTAATAAACTTTATAATAAAATAAAATATAATAAATTCTGGAACAACCATTCCATACATACAAAATAGACCACCCACTAGGCCAATCACATATAAAATAATAAAAAACAAATAAAATAAATACACCAAACCCTACTTCTAACATTGGGACATATCACATACCCGGTATTCAATACCCCTTCATTATTCTCCATCTTGAATGGTCATCTCCAAATATAAATTCAACTAAACCATACAATCCCAATCCTCATCCCTATCCACCATGCATTCATTCCCAATGTGGAATAAGACATAAGGTTTTCATGTACATTAAGATGCATGTACAGGGGGTTAGATATAAATCTCAGTAGAACATCCCCAATGGTGAACCAATAAACTAATTCCATAAGTGAAATCTTGTGCAATATGATCATCATAGCCAAAACATAATAAGAAAATAAAAATAAAATCATCGTCGATCATTAGGTCCAAGACCTTGTTCGACCATACCTGCATCAGCCAAATCCATAATGTCTCTAAACATGTCACTGTGATCATGCATTACAGATAACCTAAGGGATCCATATCAATGTAAGTTGTAACCAAACCTGAAAATTACATGTATCCATACTATAATAGTCTTATCAACTGAGATACTCATCTAAGTTATCCCCTACCATGTCCCATGAACCAACCATTATCTCATACATGGAAACTGAAAAAAAAAATTATTTCAATTACCACAAAAAAGTACAACCAAATCCAGATCATCTATCTGACATTTAAATCATATATCAAAATAATAATTCATGGAGCATCATTACAATTCCATGTCATTTTAAATCATCCATTTGTGGAGAAACAATCCAGCGTCTAGATAATGTACCCAATGAATCATGCGTGGAGCATCATTCTGGCATCTAAACCATTGATGTGGATCATAAGTCCACCATAAAATATATCTGGTATACCATAATTTCCTAGAGAATCAGGTTGGGACATATGAAACATAGTATAATATCAGTGTCGAGGGCCTCAATCTAACACCTAATCAATATAGTACGATATACATGCTTGAAGATTCAGTCCAAAAACTATATATACATAACATCGATGGTTACCAAAGCATCATTATGGCCAAAAACTAGGATAAAATCATCATTCCAACATCGTGTTCCACAGGAAATTCTATAATCATATGAAGCCTTAGTCTTTCACTATAACCATAAAGTATACTAGTAGTGTCCATATCCCCAGTATGACACCATATTTGTAGTATACATATTGTTCTCAAAACATCAATCCAACACCAAAATACATACATGTCATTTCATATCCACCATACTAAACTGTAATAAACAATGGTCTCAAAACCACAATATATCACTCAATCCATAAACAAACTAGCAGTACTGATACAAAGCATCTTTTACATCATTCTCAATTTAGATATCTGAAACCATAAATGTGGATTATTTGTTCAAATCTCTCATCCATCACAACAATTACTAAAAAACTAGGTTATAGATTATAGAACCAACGATAACAAAATAGCCTTATGGTTGTTATCCAAGTCTTAGCCTCAAAAAACTGAAAAGATAATAAGGACTAGCTAAACATCGATATTATACATAATCAAATCATATCCACCATCTAATAAATCTCCTTGTGTCCCATGGGAACACAAAAAAGAAAAATAATATATCACACACACCCTCTCAGTTTTTTCCTATCAATCAAGAACCCACCAGACCATTTGGATCCACAAAAAAAGTGAGGTATAACTCTTTTGATCATCAAATATCCCAATGCCAGAACATATATAATACACCCTATGAAGGTTTTATCTATCTTGTACAAGAATCAGACAAATCCCATCACAAAAAATATCCTCATGTGTCCCTTAGTGGAATCAAATTTATTCTCGATCAGAAATATATCAACAGGGCATACAAAAGCAAACCAACTCCATACATCTTTCTCAACAGCTAACTATGGAATCCTATGAGAAATTTATTAGAAACCATCCCACTATGGGAATATTAAAGTGTCCCTTAGACTCAACACAATAACATAACAAAAAATCAACTTCCAACCATAACTGCCATCCTACGACATCAATGAAGCTAAAAGGATCCAACTACCCTGATCCTCGAACAAAGGTTCTAAACCTCAACAGCTCTAACCTCGAGAAACTGATCCCAATATGTATGGAGAAATAAAGGTCTCCCGTGGGTTACTACTCAATACCACCTTCTAAAATCCATCTAATTAACCATGAGAAAAAATCCATGGAATGATCAGGCCAGGACAATCCCCAAGCTCACAACCCTCACATGGGCCATCTAGATCACAACCCAACCCACTGGAGGATTTTATATCCAAACCTCAAAAAAATCCCCTAAAGAAATTATCATGGTCCAAAAATGCATCTAAATGACATTTATATTCCAAAAAAATTCCACCATTATGATCTATGTGAAAAAATGTTCAGAATGGACTACTCACAAGTCCAATTTTTTCCCCGAGGAACAAAACACCGAAACCCCTTATTGGGTAATAAAAGAGCATCACACATTGTGAATTCTTGAGCACAAGATATGTGCTCTCATATCCCTAGATGGGTGTGTAATCCAGTAGAACTTGTAATGTAATATCCATGTACAAGGCATGTAAGAAAGTACAAGGTATGTACCCTTCGTAGGGTACCTACCAGTGTAGCTCACCAAGATTGGCCAGGTGTCCATGTATGGAAGTGTACTCACACAATACGTGTCACCCACACAAGATCTGGTCAGGTACCGCACATGGCCATTTCCCCCCTACATGGGCCATCTAGCCAAGTACTCAACAACATGTTGAGTGACACTGCACATCATGTCATTCGGGCTACATGAAACATATTCATCTTCTTATTTTCTTCATTGAAAATAATGAACACATGACGTGTCTTCTTAAAACCACACACCATGTAATAGGGTTTTCCAAACTGGAAACCTCAGATAACTTCCCTAAACCATTGTTTCCCCCCAAAAAAGCACAGATCCACTCCCATGGGGTCCTCAGGAGTCATAATAAATCTATAAATCTTTATAAATAATTAATCTATAAGGATTATGGAATATAACTCAAAAACAACCTACCTCGTGGCATAAATGTCGATGCTTTAGGTCCAAATCTTCTCCTGGAAGCCACTACACCCTGATCTGGTCCAAATATATTCCACAGACAATGCCTAGCGGCATCTCCCTCTCCTTTATCCACTTGGACTGACGATCTCTCAATGAAGAGCCCTACCAGATTCCCTTATGTGAGTATGAACCCAAATGGGGGTGGGATTGTTTTATTATTTTTATTTATTTATTTAATAAATTACCATTTATCACCTATCCTAAGTCACAAAACCTGATGTGGTTTATACCTCACCTAGGAAAACTCCCTATTCCAGACACAACTAAGGAGTCAGAATCATAATTTTATTCTCAGTTCTGGAGATAAATTCACCCAAAACAAAAAATAATAATTTAATATTTAATTAATTAAATATTTAATATTCTTCACAAACTCAAACTACTCAAAATTACACCAAGCTTTTATCAAAGGGTTAAAACCGTATTTTGGGACCAAGGGAGTGGTCATAAAAATTATTCGAGATCATATTCTAGGGAAATAACCATTTTACCCCTCATGAGAACCCAAAAACAAAAATTCAAATTTCAAATCAAATTTTAAATCCCAGAAAACTCATATCTCTACAAATTGAAATTGGGTGAAATGATTTAAACTTCAATTTAATGTTATTTGTTTTTATTTTGTCTCCCATGTATTTACTGGGAAGATAATGATCAAAACATTTATTAATGGGATGTATTATATAAGAAATTTTACGAGGATTTGAAACATGCATGATATAGAATATTGATAAGGGATTTTTTATTAATTGCGTAATTGATTGATTGATTCATTATTGTTGATATTTATTCATTGTTTATTAAAATATATTAAAAACATGATGCTTCATGGATTTAGATGGTGTTAATAAAGGGTCTATTCACTGATGACATAATGGGTATATTTTTTGAGTTAAATGATAGTGGATATTAGCCATTTTCAATGTACTTGTACTTAGGTGAATTTGAATTATTTAGACTTATGTAAAATCCTTTATTGAAATATTTATTATAAATTAAATGGTAATTTAAATATCAAATGGTATTTTATTGTGATGAATATTATGTTAATGAATTCTTGAGTGAATTTAGACCATTATATTCATATTTTTAGGATTAATATGATATTTTTGGATCATTTTTAGAGATATTTATTCCTAAATATTATTTGAAAATAATTTTAAATGGTTATGTAAATGGTTAAGCATTTATATTTTTTATATGGATGTAGAAGTTTTTTAAACCATAAAGGTTGGTTTTGAAATCCTGATGTTTGATTTAAAATTTTGATTAATTCTTGATGAATTATTCATTAAGTTAAATGATTAAATTTAACATGTTTTAGTGGATAAAAAGTGGGGAAAATGACTTATGAAAAGATGAAATGGTATTATGATTATTTTCTTGAAATATAGAATGATATTTATTGGGATATGTGATTGAATTAAAACCAAGCATAACGAATGTCCATAATATATTATTAAGGGTTATATTTAAATTTAAATTTTCATAGTTAAAGTTTTATTGTTTTTATAAACATGATGATAAAATGGGTATGTTTTTTATTTTAATAAAATCAATATGATAGTAGGTTTTATGTTCATTGGCTTAATTCATGTTAGTTTTTGGATTTCAAATGAACATTATGCTTTTAAATTTTGTATCCTAATATGTGTATATACTTATTACTACATAATTAATCGGTACTTTGTAAAAAATATTTGAATATCCTGTTAAAAAAATTTTGAAATGAAATTTCAAATGTAAAATAAGTGTTTTGTGAAATTATATTTATTCTTATGATGGGTATAAAAATAGTAATATGAGTTCTATATTGATTAATATGTAATATATTTTAAAATTTTGGATTAAATGATATATATTGATTAATGAACATGTTGGGTATTCATTGAATTATTTAAATAATAAGTAATATTATTGAAGAATGTGATATACAATGAATTTTTATTATGAAAAATTTCTACAGAAAATGAATTTATTGACAGGATAGAATTCGTGATGATGGTTATGAATGTTATTATTATTTATATTTTATGATTTCTCGATTGAATTTTTGATTGATTTCAAATTCTACAATGGGATAAATTTATTTTAATTTATTTGTTAATAAATGACCATTTAATCAAGTTTGAATTATTTTTTCAAGTGGATGTCTTTTTGGATGAGTCTTGTTATTCTATTTTATAGTTTAATGTGGTATGACTGATTCATGTTATTGTAATGAATTATTAAGGTTAAATTATATTTATCTAGAAAATTATCATTAAAAACATTTTCAATGAGTGGGTATAGATTGGGATGGGATTATTTTTGTTGGTTATTTCCATAGTGGCATTCTAGAGTGATATAATGGACTTTAAAAAAGAATTCAAATTATGTATTGAATCTTAACTCTATTATATTTGGAATTTGGAATTAATATGGAAATGTGGAATCGTAACCATTATGTGTAATTTTTATTTGGGAAGTGATTGCATGAATAATCACTATTTTTTAATATTTTCAAATAGTATTGGTAATTTGGGTTTTTTATGATCTGATGGTTATTTACATTCTATAAAATGAAAATATAGAACAATAAATTGGAAATTAGTTTTAAAATAGGATCTCATTTGCAAAAATATATTTTTAGAGTATTCATTTAATTATAGAAACTTATATGCCATGGATCCCCTTATAAATTTTCATTTAGTTAAGAGATTGATGAATAATGAGTTATAAATTTAGAATATGAACAAAATAAATTAAATTTTTTTATATTGGTTAGGGTTTGATTGTATTGGTGTTTTGAGTGAGATAAGGATATTGATATCTCATTGGTTAGACTCATTCATTCGAGAATCATAGTATTGCTTCTTGAGGATGAAAAACATTATGTCGGGGAGTTTCAAATGACATTGTATTTATTAGGTGGGTTTTAAAATATTAATCTCGCATTTCTATATTTCAATAATAAAATTTTAAATTATTTTTTATGTTTTAGTTTATATAAGTTGAGTATAGGAAGAGATATAGGTAGTGTTTTATAGAAATCTACATGTGACTCCATTGAGTAATTAGAAGGGGAACCAGATGATCATGGGTTGCGGAATAGAGAGGGGGTTGGTACTAGAACAACCATTGGGTGGCATATAGTTGGAATTGGGGTTCTAGTGTCCACCAGGTGGTATTTTATTATTTATTGGGTACCACACACCTTACCTAATCTCATTTTTGATCATGTGAATTTATATTTTTTATATCATTTTTTTTAATTTTATTTTTATTAACACATGGATAAATAGTGTCTTGAGATTATTCACCTTTAATTTATTTACCTTTCTCTTATATATATTCTGGAAATTTCCCTCTTGATTATAAATGTAAATTTTACTCGCCAGATGCATTGTGAATGAGTCAGTATTAGGATCATTTATCCTATCATTTTATTAGAAGGTGTCAAGGTTTTCACTTTCTCTTTTGTTCAAATTCTTGATTCTATTATAGTTTTGGATGGATTCACAAAATTCAAGGGTTGCGGTGGAATTATATATCTAATACTTATGTGGATTATTAAATTATGACGAGATGAATTATCTATATAATCACTGTAGATTTAATTCACTACTTAAGTGTATTTTTATTGATGATATTTTTGATTTTTACATTTATTTAGCTATTTGGGTTTGAATTGGATATTACATGAAAGAGGAATTAATAAAAACTGTTAATGCACTAATAAATTGAATTATACCTAAATTTCTATTATAATAACATAATTTTAGACTAGATAATGATAAAACCTTTTGATAAAATGTTATTAGTGAGGAATTGAAATTCTAGAATATAATAGAAAATATAAATATTATGTAAAGTGTTGAGAATTATACTTGGTGTATTGAATTAATAAGTGATTTTATTGTGATAAACAATAATAGTTTATTTATAATGGTTAATATGTATTTTATATGATTTAAGGGGAACATAGATAAAAATTTACATGGATAATTCTACTTGATAATGTTTCATAATTTTACTTTACATTGCTAAAATTATAAATATTAGTTTTCTAAACATGGTCAATGTAATAAAATCATTTATTAATATTAATAATGGAATTTGATTTAAAAAATGGTTCAATAGGGTCATGAAAATGTGTTATGAATAATATTACATCAATGATTGTGTGTAAGAAAATAGATATTGATAATCCTAGGGTATTGATTTGGATTATTGAAACAACATATGAATTTCAATAGTGTTTTATAAAAACATGTGGTTTTCTAAGAGCATGAAAAGGGTGTTAAATTGATATTTTTTTGACTTTATATGTTTTAATAAAATTAAATTTTTTTACGATATTTAAATGTTTAACTCATGATTATGAGTCATGGAATGACATTCATAGGTATTGACATGAAAAATAAAGAAAAATAAAAAGAATATATATTGTATTGTTAATGTTTAAAATGTGAGTTGTGATAAGTTCCATGATGACGATTTTTTAATGAGCTAACTGAAAATTAACATTTTTAAAATATTTATAAACCTTAAAGTGATCAAGCATTCAAAAAAACAACAACTCAGTGTTGGTAGAAATGATGAAGTCCAAGGGCATCATCATTGATGAAAAACTTACATATATTTGAATGTGACCCCAGACCAATGTAAATAATCAATTGATCTTCTTGTCTTCCTTGGGTTTTCAGGGCATCAAAGACAAAGTTACCTTCACTCCATGTATGAATAACACTGACTCCCTAGTTGACAAAAAAATTTCAACTCCTGATCAAGTAAGCGAACTCCCATGGTGCTTTACTTTTCTATTGATGAAAACTGAAAAAAAAGGCTAAGTCAGATTCAATTTATGTAATCTAAATATTATGATTTCCATATAAAGTTGTTCCAATTTCCATATATGTCACCTCTATTCCAATGTAATTTCATGGTATATAAAAGGAACTAAAGCTTATGTGCACTGAATCCAATTTATCTCTAACAAGGCCCTCACCTCTCATTTATCGACATATAGATGATCAATCCACATTACATTTCAAACCCAGAGTAGGATATTTCTATCTGACCCACCTACATTGGTTATCTATATAACCATCCATATTCTTGGAAGGTCCTAGAATAAGATATATAAAAGAGATATAAAGGGTTTCACCTTTGATAAGAAGCCCCAACTCTAACACCAATGAAATCATCCACACCTGAAAGAAAAGTGAGGAATAATCCCTACCATAATGTTCCTTATTTGTAGCCTCCTAGAGAATTAAACACACTATTGTGAGGATCATACTATGAACCCTAACCTTCGGTTCACTCTGACCAGCACCCTCAAACCAAGCCTAAAAAACCCCATGTATAGAATCCCCACCTCGACATAAATTCATTCCCTACACTGTGAAGTCTCACACCCCCTTAGCCCATTGACATTGAAAAAACACATGACACACTATTTGTTGTTTCGGTTGATCACAACATTGACAACGCAATGACATCAGTACTTATATTCTCTAAATATTTTCGTCTATAGGTAGCACCTAGTTCCTTAATATCCAGACTAAAAAAATCATCTTATTAGTAATACACTTTCACTGAAACTTCACTATCCATTCATTCATCCCTCTTCTTATTTATGTTATAACCCTGCAGGCCCGCTCATAAGAATTTACCTGTGGTCAATCCCAAAATGATACAGTGATTTGGTTCCTCTACCATCATAAGGTTATCATAGAAATTCTTCTAATAGTAATCATGAATGGCTATCATGAAATTAGGATTAGAACTGGACTCATTGAATGATATATTTGGGACTAGGAATTGCGGGAAATAAATCATCTCCTCGACCTAATTACTTTTCCACATGTTAATATCTCTATATCATACAATCCAATAGTTTGTTCCCTAATGCTCCTCCACGTGTTCAAGAATGCAGTTCATTAGAGTGGACATTCTCCTTGCTCAACATGTCTAGTTCCTCTAGTTATCACCATATCTGTCCTTGGTAAACATATCTCATAATTATTTCCCTTCAATGACTTCACATGAAAACCTACTTTCATCACTGACATAGTACCATGCTGTGCAGCCCAATACAGCCTTCCTCAAATGGCATAGATATTCTTTTCAAAGAAGCCCAGTGGAACCATCAAGTTTTGTTCGCATCCCATAGAAATGTTTTCAAAACATTCTCACGCTTGGTATTCGTGCCTTTCTGATTCTTAATAATGGAAAGCACATGCATCAAGATCATGGTAAGAACACTATTGATCAATTTAATGCTCCCTCCAAATGAAAGAAAATTGTTTTTCCAGTTGAAGACTCTTCCAGTGAGTTGATTAATGATTTTATCAAAAATCATTTTTTAGCCCTTCCTTGTGATTTAGGTGCTCCAAGGTAAACCATTGGAAATTTCAATATTTTAAATCCCAATTTCCCTTGAATGGAATTTCTTTGTCCACCTAAACACTTGTTAGAGATGTAAACAAAACTCTTTCTTGATTTTATTCTTTGATCGCTCAATCATCCATAGTTTTCGATTATTTTGTTGAATCCTGCAATTTATATTTTTTTACTGTTAATAAGAAACAACATATCATCAGTGAATATGAGGCTTGAAAAAATCCCATTCTCGGACCTCTTTTGATAAGGAAAACCCTCCCCTCCTCTAGAATATGTGGAATATTCCTTGTTAGAACCACCTGGGCCATGATGAATAGGTTTGTAGATAAGGGGTCACCCTATCTAACACCACATATATATTTGAAAAAATCAAATAACCTCCCAATAAGAGATATAGTAATCCATGTTGATGCATAGTAGTGAAACAAATTTCACAGAACCACTCCTTGAATCCAAACATCCTCAATACCTTATTGAGGAATCTCAACACCAATCTATCATAACCTTTATCCATGTCCACCTTGTCTATAATGTTAGATCTAGTTTCCTTATTATTAATGCTTCTTTAAAAGGTAATTCCATGGTCAAAAGACCAAAGAACTAAAATATATTATAATAAAAATTTTACAATAGTCTAAAAGAGAGGTTTTATTACAATCATTTAGATGTAATAGGGTGAAATCAGATAGAATATTCCACATGTATGTGTTGTTATTGTAGATGCCCTTATTAGCAAGACCATCTTCCACCATGTACTCCTCTCTATTTTCTTGAGTGATAAAATGATTGAGCTCTAATAAGTAGAAGAGGCAGGTAATCCATTTAGCAGTGAGCATCCATGCAAGGTGAATCGTTCCATGTTTAAGATCTTGGACAATAGAAGTTGAATCACATTAAATCAAGATGTTTTTCCAACATTTTTGAGGAATCCAAAGAACAACACATATGATACTATATATATATGTTTCCAATGTGGAGGCTTTACCACATTAACCCAAGAATCATCCAAGAAATTCACCATTTTGATTTCTGCTGATAATATCATAGCCTACAGGTCTTGGTTTTCCTTTTGAAGAACTGTCCACATTAATTTTGATCCATCTAGTGAGTGGTATTCTTATTAATGTTCTCAACCATTTACTTATCAATGCATATATAATCCTAAACACTCATCCCTTTCACAAACCCATATTGTTCCTCTTAAATGATTCTTGGAATGATCCTTCTTAACCTTCTATTTATAATATTTGCAAGAATTTTATAGGAAAAGTTACAGAGTCATTTTAGTCTATATTGATTTAAAGTAATAGGATCATTAAACTTGGGGACCAAAACATTGTTTGAGGCACAAATAGCCCTATTAAGTTCTCCAACTATGAAAAACAATTCCACTGCCTCCCCCCCTTGTATCTTGAAAATGTCCAATGCATAAATATAGAAGGATCTTGGGAAGCTGTTAGGGCCAGAGGCACATTATTTTTTCATACTGAGAATAGTCTTCTTGTTTTATTAAATACCTGGAACAGCCATAAACACCTCACTATCAATGATTTCCATCAGTCGTGGAATAAAATCATTAAGAAGTCCTATCCATATTACATACATAGCTTACCATTATTTCAAATTCCTCCTAAGAGAACCTCAAAATAATCCAAATCGATTTTCCTATCCTCTTCCACATCAGAAGTATAGGTGCCATCATATTACTTCATATTGATCTTTTTAGCCACACTTTTCTCATTCATAAAATATTGAAAATAGGTATTGCTTCTATCCCCCTCCATAATCCACACATCTCTTGATTTTTTCCTACATATCCTTTCTATTTACAACAATATCATGGCAGAAAATTCTGATTCTCAATAATAATGAAAAATATATCATCACTCCAATCATTTTGTAGGCTATTTTACAAATATTATATATCTACATTCTTCCCTTCCATGTTCAATTATTCATCTATTATGGTGGATTTAAACTCATAAAAATCCCTCCTCAGATGTTGTAACTACCTCATGAGCTTCACCTATACCAGACCACTGACTGTTTGATCCCAAGACTCTTTCACCATATGTAGGAAACTGTCATCCCTGGTCAAATTAGTGGAATAATTGAACCGTATGTTTCTAAAATCTCCTCTCTTAAGCACTAAAAGGAACACTAAGTGGTCAGATGAGAAACATATCAGATGGGTGAGAATTTATTGAGAAAAATTGTCAATGCCTTGGAGATTGGTAATGCGCTGGTTGGGCCTACCCAAGAATATCCTAACCCCCTTTGGTTTGTTTCACCATGTAAATTTATTCCCCTAGAATCCAATATCCAAAATCACTTTCACATCCATGAAGTCATTAAATTATTGCATAGCAGTGTTAGAAATTCCAAATCACCCCTCTTCTTCGAAACATCTTCCATTGTGTTGAAGTCACCTCCCACAAACCAATGTTAAAGGTCATATTAAAGAGATTGTATGTGTATCCACAATACCATGCACATAGAAACCACACAGTTGGAATAAATAAAAGAGAAGTAAATTTGAATTCCTTCAATAATAATTCTATTTTTAATAAATGGTGTAGATTCCTTATGTAGTTCCACTGATATTATTTTCATCCAAAAAATCCAGATGTGTTTATTGAATTCATTTGAATACATGCAGTCAAGAAAACATATTATTATCAAATAAATAGATTCTATTTGTACCCTATTTATTTTTCATAATAGCCACAATATAATCTTGGCACTACCATGCCGCATGAGAAATAAACGCACCATCAACTCACACCCCCAGAACCCATGTATTTCAAATAATAATGGAAATCATTAAAAAAATAGATGCAATGGCCTTTTGGACTGTCAATCCTGAATGAGTCACCTTCCTCACCTACACTCTGGTTGAATTCCCACTGTCCATCGCCACCAATCCAAACTTAATTACTTTCCCATCCCACACACCTATAAGAACTAGATCTTTGATTGTGTCTTCTGTTTCTCGAAGGATAGCAAAATGGATGGCATCATCTTCCTGATGAAACAGAGATAGAGGCAACACCCCCTTCAGAACTAGGGATACTAACAAGACCCTTCCTATTAGTGACTGAAGTTTATCCTCCTCCCTCACTCCCACTAAATTTCATGGGTAGGTAATTGAAGGACCAGATAGTATTTCCGCGATAAAGTCCATAGAACCAGAAACATCTGACAAGGAGCGTGAGAGCTTGTGAGGAGTAGCCTTTGCATTCTTATTAGACACAAGATCCTTATAGACCAATGAAACTAATCCAGCCTATATAGAATACTTGCTAGAAGCTTCTTCCACCTTACTAGGAGAGAAATCCATGGGGATAACAGGCACATGGGACCTAACATTCGAATTTAGAAGGTCTGTTGTGGGAGGAGTACGGTCATCGCCGTCCGGAAGGAGAGTCGCTTATGCCGACCTCGGATCCTAGAGCTTATCCAAAAAATGAAACTCTTCAAGGGGGGTTACTATAGAATATATTTTAGTCAACATGTATAAGAGATGTGTTCTTCTGGAATATTGGGAGAAAAAATAGAGGGATTTCTAGGTGTGTGAAGCCTAGAATTCAAATTTGAATACCTCTCTTCACATCTGATAATGTCTCTTCCACAACCCGAAGGAAAATTAGCTGCCACTGATCCCAGATCAAGTACCAAATAATCCACCAATGGAGAACTATTTTTAGGGAGAAACTCGAAATATCATGATAGAAAATATGCTTCCACCGCATAAAACGACCTTCAGACCTGATCATAAGATATGGTAGGTGTTCTGCCACCAAATCCAGATCAACAAAAATACAAGGTGTGATGTAGCCTGCAAACAACATTTTTACTCATTTGAGTACAAGAAACACCCCATTGTGTCTCCAACCGATTGAAGGATTGATGTGCTATGATGAGGACAGGGGTGACCTAGAAGCCTGATCCACACTATATCTATTGGACTGTAATATAGATGTATATGTATACTGGATTCCATTACAAAATAGGTGGGTGAATAATATGTTTTAAAACGTTGTATTTAAGCACTTAAGAATGAAAATATTTTAAGAGGTCTTAGACTAATACAATTCACAATCAAAACAATTTTCCAAAATGGTATTGGATCTGATTGATATGGTATGATATAATACTATAAGTAATGTAAAACAATCGTATTCTAATGGAATACAATGATATGAGTAATAAAAATGAAACATATTCTACAATAAATAATATAGAATATATTAATTCAATATGAATCATAATTGAAACAATTATAATGGAATTGAATATGAAAATAAAGAGAAAACAATATAATTTACTTTATAATTCAAATAGCAGTAGAAATGTAAAAGTATTAAAATTCTTTTAACTAAAAGAGAAGGGTATCCTATCACCTAGGATTGTAGGGCTGTCTTACCACCACCTCGGTAAGACCTTGATATGATGATCAACATGCCTTTCTTGCTATCCCAACAAGTCCTTGATTTTATAGGTAATCGGCACATTTGTCTTTAAAAAGCTTGAAAGCCCTTGATATGATGATCGGTCACACTATCTGCCTATCCCCGATAACCCTCAATCGTTATCCCATGATTGGTCACACTAAAAAAATCATGAAGTGCACTGTGTTGCATTTGTTGTCAATGAGGTATGTTGTTGTCAAGGAATGAATGGATGGATGTCAGGGAGTTTCAATATGTGAATGACAAAGGATGTGATGGTGTTGGTGAGGAAAGGAGAATGGCCATGGTACTAAGATGCATGTCACTTAGGAGATTCACTAAGTGACATAGGATGTTGTGGTTGAAACATTCTCTATTTATATCAGACGATTGACGAACTGATCTTAATGGATCAATACTTGTATCAAGATGATACTAAGTTACACCACTTGAAGAATGGATGATTATGGAGTATCATCATTATATCAGACGATTGTTGAGCTGTTCTTAAAGTTAAAAGAACTTGTATCAAGTGGATACAATGTTACAACAATGTTAGAAGACCATGCATTGTATTGACAATGCATGAGGTGTTGAAGATGATCCATCCACAATCTCTAAGTGGATGAAGTGGATTAATGAAGTCCATGCACTATCACTTAGTGCATGTGAATTTGAAGTTGATCCAATTGATCTCTGATTAGATCAATGAAGCACATTGAAGAAATCTTTGATTCAGGAGTTCGGTTGAAGATGAAGAACCTTCAGGAATTCCATTCCAAAGTGATGAATAAATGTTGAAGAGGATTGGAGGAATTCTAATGAAGAAGAATAATAGATGAGGGGAATGGATTAGAGGAAGATGGCTTGGCATTTAGAATTGGCATTTGGCTTATACTCATAGGAGAACTTTGTATTTGACAAAGTCCTTATTCATCCCTTTGCCAAAAATTAGGCCAGCCAACGCCAGCCCACGAGTTCAACCCCACGGATCATCTGGGCACTAGGTGCCACGCCCATGGGGGATCCCATGGAGCAAGACCAAGGTGGCAGGAGGCCACGCGGTAATCAAATCCGCGCGGCAGGGGCGCGTAGCGCGCGCCCGCGAGAGGCAGAGTGGGCACCAGTGGCGCGCCCGAGTGGCATGGGTGGGCGCAGAGCGCGCCCGCAGAAGAACTCGGTGCGGGGCGGCACCGAGAGGGGAATAGATTCAATTGATCCGGCTGGGGGAGCGGATGGTTGATAAACCGCAGCAAAACCGCTCGCCGTTTCAATGTGGGACGCGCAAAATTCACCGGGAGCGAATCCTGGCCGCTCGATCCATCGCGCGCCAGATCTCAACCGCACGATCGACCCCGCACGAGATCTTCTGATCGCGGCCGTCCGAAGATCTGATCCAACGGCCTGCAAGACGTCTCCTTCCTCGAGCCATGCTGAAGCCTCCCTGCATGCCTCCATCGAACCAGGAGCAACCCGTGCACTGAAGTTGAGCTCCCTGCTGTCTTTCTCGAAGTCGAAGGCACCATTGTGCTCGTCTCTCCGTAAGGAACATATACATGCAATAAAAAAGGCATGCACACGTTGATTGGAGAATTTGGAGTTCGGCCGAGGCAAGAGAATATGCCGAGGCCACGTGGGATTGATTCTTTGCATGGATTACTCCTTGATGAAGCCATGCACACATTCTAAAACGCATGCACGTGGAGAAGACTGAAAAATAAAGAACACGCGTGAAACAGAGGAGCAAATCAAGATTTGCAGAATCTTGAAAACCCGAAAGTTGCGGGGATTTGAGAGATATATCCCGCGGAAGATTTGGCATTCCTTTGCCTATAAAAAGAGAGCCCGATCCCTCTTAGTTGCTTGATGAATGTTTGTTGAAGAACCGAAGTCCTGCGGTGCACCCTTGTGCTACGCGAAGTGAAGCCCCGCGCAACCCCTTGCACGACAGTTTGTCCCGGAGCTCCCCATTTCTCCGAAGGTTCCTTTCACGCTATTCCTTGCACGAAAGAGGTTAGAGAATCTCTGTGTGCATCCCTTGCACGATAAGAGGTTGCTTGCGCGGCAGTGGCATATGCGCGCCCCACGGTGCTTGCACCTTGCATGGCTATCCTTGTACCATGCGCGCCCGGGCCATCTTGCACCCTTTGAGGTTTGCGCGTCTCGCGGATCAAGAATACTTCTGCGGCATTGCACCTACGTGGCAGTAGAGAAGTTTGGCCGCACATCACTTGCGCGCCTCCTTTGGTGTTTGGGTGGAATAGTGGAGTGAAGGCCGTAGCCTTTGGTGGTTGTGAAAAATAATAAGTGAAGGCCATTACCTTATGTGGGTGCACATTTTGAAGAACAAGAACACCCTATGGCCATTTAAGTGTGTGCCAAGTGCTAAGAAGACCACACATTGTGTTTGAAGTGAAAAAGGCCGAGAGGAAGTGTGTGCAAGTGGAATAGGCCGTAGCCAAGTGTGTGTAAGTGAATAAGGCCAAAGACCACACCTAGTTGTGTGAAAAGTGGCGAACCTTGTGTATGCAAACTTGAAGAACCACCTACGTCCCATGTGTGTGCAAGAATAGAGGAGTAGGCCAAGCTTAAGTGTGTGCAAAACGTGAAAAAAGTTGTGTGTGCAAAACAAGCGAAGGCCGAACCTTAGTGTGTGTGCAAACTAAAGTATACACACTAAGAAGAAAGAGAAGAGGACACTCACACTATTGTAGAACACACAATCTAAGTGTGTAGACAAATTGAATAAAGTGTGTGAAGTTTGAGAAGTTGGTGTGTGCTTAAAGTGTTACACCCTTTGTGGGTCTACTGCACCAAGAAGTGGAAAGGGGAAGTGCATGCATGCATGCATGCACATGCGCATGTAATCAATGTTCAAATCAGTGAGTGTGCATTTGAGTTGACCAAGACCAGATGATCTTGAAGAAATTGAGAAGGCCATGCAGTCAGTGCATGAGGATTCAGAGTTTCCATGCACTCAGTGCATGAAGTTGAAGTGAAGTGAGACTGGACCAGACTGAAGTTAAAGATATCAGTTGTCTGAGTATTCAGTAGTTTAAGAGAGAAGCCGGGTCATCCTTAGAAGAAGGAGATAAAGCCTGAGCAAGACGAGAAGACCTGATTAACTCAAGTGATCAGAGGTACAGAGCAAGGCCAGCAGTCTTTATCCCAGACTGCTGAAGATACTTGAACAAGCTTAAAGAGAAGAAGAGCTACTCGTGTGACTCGAGGAGCCAGTAGAAGCCCCATGTGAGACTCAGGGTGGAAGAAGTCTTCAGTGGGATTCTGGAGCAGGCCAGTGGGACTCTGGTAACACTGTGGGACGCAGTATAAAGACCCTCCTGTGGGACTCAGGAGAGATACAGTGGGACTCTGTATCGACCATTGTAATACTAACCGATTATAATGGAGATACCATGTTGGGGTGTATAACCAACATGGCAAGGACGTAGGCCTTTGGTGCCAAACCTTGTAAATCCTTGTGTCATGTGCCTTTACATTTACTACATCATTCGAGGAAAGGCTGAGAGATACAAGAAGAGTGGATCGAGGCTTTAACCAGCCATAGAGGTTTAATTGATAAAGAATCAATTAGTAAAAAGTTTTAAAGGATCACAGATTCACCCCCTCCCCCTCTCAGTGATTCACACTGATCTGGGCACTTCAAATCACATACTAAAATACAAAAGCTAAGAATGAGCCATTCACGTTTTGTAATTCCATGGCATTTTCATGAAGCAAGAGAGAAGTCACAACGTCTCTCACTAGATATCGATATAAGAAAAATTTGATCAAATTTTTTTCTCTATGTTTCAAATGACCACTTATATATAGGGCTCAGGTTAGAATGGTCATATTTCTCTGAAAAACACGAAGGGACTTTGAAACCTTGAATTATATTGGTCATATTGAAATAGAAAACACGACATCATTTTGATTAGTTTATTACTAACTCTACGACATCATTTTGGTTAAAAAACAAGAGATATGAAAATGATAACCTGATTATGATTGATATAGAGAAAGTGTTTTTGTAATAAGAATAAAATTATAAATTAGGTAAACATGATTACAATTAATATTAATTAGTGCAATGTAGGGATTCGATGTTATGTGAGTGCGACGAACAAAGAACGTATGGTAGAAAATGTCAGTAGGATAGACAGAGTTAGTATGATAGACAGAGTTAGTATGATTGAAAAAGTCATTAAAATTGACAGAGATAGTATGATTGACTGAGTCAGTATGATTGACCGAGTCAGCATGATTGATAGATTCAATATGATTGACAGAGTCAGTATGATAAACAGAGTAATCATATTCAAAGTAAATCATTTATTTGATAATTGAGTGGAAAGAGATTTGTGATTTCCAAAACCAAAGACACAAAAGTCAAAAGAAGTCTTTTGACATAACATCATCCATAATTGACACCTTCCCATAGTGGTAATCCCAGGACTAGCACAGGAGAACAAAGTTCCAGGCACCGCACCACCTCTCCTTTCGGGACCAAGCTTTCACAAAATCATCTCTCCTGAAAAGGTCATCATAGTAAGATTGGCTATGAAATTATATTATATATATATTATTATTACATGGAATTTAATATTATATGATTTATGTTACTGGATGATTATTATTTGGGTTTTTCTATGTTATGATTTTATCTATAGAGGGGATATTCCATAAGTTTTTTATATTATGATTTTGGATACTGGGGAAACATACCATATTCTTCGTAGGTCATTTTTTAAACATGATATTGACTATTCCATTTGTTTAGAATTTTTTTATTCTAAAAATGATATTAGATTTATATTGGTTTTGGATGAAGTAGGTAAAGCATAATGTTAATGTGGACTTGTATGAAATTACTATATTTTGATGTGTGTTATTTTTTAATATTATATTCATACAATAAATTTCATGGTAATAATATGAGAATGATCAAATATAAGAGATGTTTCAAATCATTGGTGATATCCTACAAAAATTTTATTCTCACATAATGTAAACACACTAACCATGATTATGAATATTATCTATTGTTCATGTTGGTATAGAAAATGAACGTATATAGATAGGAATAAGAGACCGATATCTTTGGGATGATTTAAGAATGGATTAGAGGTGTTTTCTAAGGGTGGGTTTCTATATTTATTTTTGGGCTATTTTAGTAATATTACTTTGTGATATTTTTTTAGGTGAGGATAGTTACCGAGATTAGGTGTATTCTATATTTGGAATTATGGGGATATAATTCTGAGTTTTATTTATCAATGATCTGTATTAGTTTTCATAGTGTTTTGTATTACTATGATTTATGTAAGTTTTGTTATGATAAGCTATTAGAGGGTAACTCTCCCCCATGCAATACTATAGACCCTTAATTTTATATCCTTTTCTCTAGTAACCATGAGGCACATATGAGGCAATATTATATTTTAAATTGATGGAAAAATCATGATTTTACAAGACATAACAAAGACTATATTATACCTTTTGTCATATTAATGGAATCAAGTAATGTGATTTCCTTTATTAACCCCTGATTGCCATGTTTCAAAGAAATAGGTATGGACTAGATGATACTAAGACGTTCAAATACTAGTATTAACCTTGCTTCATGTATATCAAAGATATTAGGTATCCATTTATCATTTGGTTTTTTAATAAATCATCTAATCCTTGAACATTATGATCCTTGCTCTGTTTCACTATCAATGTTTAATTTAAGAAATACCTCTATGTAAATTAAAAAAATATAGTGTGATAATACACCCTAATTATTAGTACGAGATACTATCATATTAGTATAATAGATATTTAGAATGATCAAATATTAAATCAATCTCTTATATGGATGCTTCTCATTTAAGATCATGTTGTTACACATGTTCTAAATATGATTAAAACAAGGTTAATTATACTAAACCAATTTGGAATTAGAGAGGTCCTATGTTCATAAATAATCTATTGTAGAAGGATCCCACTAAAGAATGAATGAGTAATTATAATTGAGTAGATTCCTTTCAATACATCTATGGTCGTCCCACATTATCAAATAACATGATTGATATATTTAAAATTATTTCTCCCACAAATAATACATGATATATTTGAATTTAAATTTTTATGGAATTCATAATTTCTCATAGACCACAAAAAAATTTAAGTTCAAATAAATCCTTATACATAGAATGATAATGTGACATTTTTTTTCTCCACCAAAGGAAATAAAATGAATCTACTTACATTGATTATGGGTTTAATTGAATTTGAAATATAGTGAAAAATATCAAAATTTTCTACCCTAAGTATCCAAAGGCTTTCACAAGTACATTTTTTGTTTTTAAAATCTATTTTTTTAATTCTGGTTATAATGTTATGTTATTACTAGTTACCAAAAAAATATGAGTTTAACACCACTTCTTAATATTGATGCTAAAAATAGTTACCACATTTTTTATTTTAATAATAGGAATAGTTAATTATAGAAATATTAATATTGATATCAGTTTATCATGTTAGTTATATAAAATAACTGACATATTAATGTGTAATCCATGTTAATTATAACGAAACCAACATGAAGGGTTGTTTAATAATTTTATTCAATAATTTTATTTATTTATTATTAAAATATATATTAAATTGGAAAATAAATGTAAAATATTAGAAATTATGATAACTAACATGGTTAAATATTTTAAATTTCATTAAAAAAATTGACATGAAGGGTGAAAATTAAAAAAATCCAATGAATTTCTATGTCAATTATTTGTAAATCCACTGTGAGAAATTTTTTTAAATTTTTTTAAAAAATAACAACATAAAATATTTTATCTAAAAATTAAAAACAAAAATAAAATAAAAGGTGATGGCATATTTCATCAAAAAAATAATTTAATTCTACATTCCGCATTGGATATTTGATTAACGACCTGGATTCATCAATGTGGGGATGATACAGGGTGTTATAGATCTATCCAAAGAGGTGATCAATGATCTTAATAAAAGGAATCATGGATATAATATTGCTATATGACTTGACATGAACGAATCCTATGATAGACTCAAATGGAATTTCATAATCAAGTTTCTCACTCGTATGGGCTTCTATTTTTGGACCCTTGATCTCTTGTTTAGATATTACAGTTCTGTGTGAATTTTTATATCCTTAATGGGGAAACAATGTTGATTATTCAAAGAGGTACATGGTCTTTGGAAAGGTGACTCGGTTTACACTACCCTATTTATCCTTACTCAATAAATTCTCAATCTTTGCATCAATAAAATCATCATCATGGGTAGTATCCTCCCTTACCACTGCAGGTCTTACTCTTGGGGAATTTCTCATATAATGTCATCTAATGAAACTATAATTTTCACTAATTCTAATAAGATGTAAATACAATTAATCAATGTGATCCTAGATAGATACTAAAAATTGATAAGCCAACTGGTCAACAATGAAGAGATCATCTTTTACATTTCTATTTTATTCTCGGATAGGTTGGTCAGTTTCGTGGAGTGAAGCTCGAATATTTAGAGAGAAGGGGATTTCCAATAGGGTATCTGGGTACCTAGATCACCTTGATAATTCATCAAATTCATCAACTATTCAAGGTTTTAAATAGGACAATGAATTAAATTATGATCTCAGTGAATCATTTCATATCTTTCAGTAGAAGAAATACTATGGGTAATAGTGTCCTCCCATTTATTCCCTTTTTGTTTTTTTACCCTCAGGGTTCTGAAATTTGTTATCAATGATATTGATAACATAATGAACTCATTAATTTTGGATGCTCACTCAGACAGGAAACATCATTGGTCTTCATGGTCTTGGTTTTCAAGGACAATAAATGTGGGTGCATCATTGTTTTGATTGTTTTATGAAACATGTAATTAATGCATATGAGGCTAGCATGGGAGGTTATTAAGGGATGTACTCTGTAGGGTAGGCATATGAAGTAAATTTTTGGTATCATTTTCGGTACATTGAGATGGATACCGTCCTCTATGTGGCTCATGATTCAACCTCACATCTCATTTCTCCAACATCGACCTTGATGGAGAGTGGGTAGGGGTGATATAAATTTCTAGCATTACAATTGGGCGGGTTCCAATCTTGGATTCCATAGATTTCCTTCATCATACAAAATGTTCAGAACAGAAATCAGGCATCCAGTATTCCTTTAATCTATACTGAAAAAAAAAGTGATATCTTTGATCTTATAGTTCCTAACTCTGATTTGGAAAAATGTATTTTTATTGGATCTTCACTAGAAGTCTTCTCAATGAAATATTATGATAGAGTTACATATACCTCTAATAATCATGACCATTTCAGGGTGCTATTTTTCAAGGAGGAAAAACTAAATTTAACATCCTATTATAGAACATTAGGATTCATTCCCTTTCCACTGATATAATATCATGTGTATCGATATTCTTATAATGTTAAGGTACTCCTGTTATAGAAGGCCTAATGAAGAGACCTCCACTGAGCTTTTTTTTGAAGGTTAATGGTTGGGTACTATGTTAAACTCTTTTTGTTCCTTCACCAACCTACCTTTTATGGAGACAATGAATAGTTATTTAATTGACCTTTGGTTATAGAATGTGGGTAATTAGGTTCATGAGATTAAGGATAGAGCTATGATCCTAATCACAGGTTATTAGTGTATCTATCTTGATAGAAATTAAGTTTCAATAGTGGTTACCCTTGCACTAGAACTACTCCCACTTTTAGAACCAAGAAAATTCTTATTGAATTAACTAATATCATCATTATTTGGAAAGTCTCCAATCCCTCATATTATTCTCAGCCACTAGAACCACTCCCAACATAACTCCTAGTGTCACCAAAGGGTGTTGGATCTACTAAATACATCATAATTAGTGTCTCATGGTTTATAAGGATGGATCTATCAATATGGGTGTTATGAGGGGAGGTATAATTATTTTTGTCCCATGGGGTTCCATTATCTTGGTCTTCATTGTATATTTAGTGATGGTGGTTCTCTCCATTCTAAAGCTAGATCGATTCTTAATGGTATCCAACTATATAGCCAAGAAATATTCACCTAGAGTAAGTAGAAATGTAATTTCTCTTTTCATAGATTAGGATCCAAACTCTGGTCCATATCTTACATCATCACTAGGTTATAGGGCCTCATCAATAACTACAAAGACGTCCTATATACCCAAAATGAAGGGAATATTGTTGACTATTTTATCACTTCCAAGGCATGCAAGGTGTGAGGATCACTTATTTATATAGTTTGGTCACTTTTATTCTTGAGGGAGTAAACCATGTGAGAGGGTATAAGCTTGGGATTCATTACACCAAACCCCCGTAATATCCTTTGGTCTCCATATTATTCTAAGAATCATCATGTTTGTTTACCTTTTAGTTTGCACATACCCTAACCTTTTTAAGAAATAAAAAATAAAATATTGAGTTGAGGTTGATAAGAAATTTTCAAACCAATATAGAAGGAAAGTGGAAGAAATAAACCGATAATGATACATATATAACAGCCAATTTATAAAAATATTCCTCCATCTCTTTTTATGTAACCAAAATATCATTTTTATGTAATCAATAACGAAAATTGAAAATAAGAATAATTCTTACACTTAAATTTATCAACACAAGAACACACACACGTAAAATATTATATGATTCATTTTAAAACAATAATAAATCATTGGTTTTATTAAATATATGTACTAAATTATCGATAACTTTTAGAGAAGAAATAATATCTATCTATATCTTATATCCTTAAATAATACATTAAGTCTCACAGTTTGAGTGAAATTCTTGATTTTTTTAACCCTTTCAGGATGATTATTTGAATTATATCTTTGAAAAGTAACTCTAAAAATATATGAGAGTCAATTATATTTTTTTTCAAATATTAAAATCTAAGATTTATTCCATGGGAATGTAGATTTTTCACAAATATCACATGAGTTTAGGCCTTACATAAAATATGTTATTTATTTGAAATATTTTAAAAAAACATTAATAAAAAGTGATATATGTTCACACTCATTCATTTCTCAGAACTATAATATTTTAGTTTTCTTTAGTCAAAATTTTATTGACATTGTTATATGGTGAGATTTATTTTTTATAGATCTACATGAACTAATCTTTTTAAAATAACCATCATATAAAAAATTTCACTCAAACCATGAGACAAAAAAGAGTTGACACTAATTTATCTCTAAAGGAAGGGATACATGGATCAATTTATTTTCCCAAAAAATTATTTCGTGTTTTATTTTTATATAATGGACATTATATAAATTTATATAATACTTATACTTTTTTTAAATTGAATTTCAAATTTTAATAATATCAACATAGTGATAAAAAAAAATTATATAGTATGTAGATATCATCTTGAAACCTTCACTTTGAAGGGAAGGTGATATTGAACCCTATAATTCATGAAAATTTGTTTAAGGTAATAATGCTACAACTCATGTACATTGATCAATATAAACTAGAAATAAATTTAAGACACATGGTTCTATATAAAATATGGTAATAATATTAAATAAATTAGATTTAGATATAATGAATGGTACAATCAATTTGGTTTAATGTTTTCACTGCAATGGTAGATTAAAGATTTGAATAAAATGAATTTATATTGAAAATAAATTTTAATTCTATTTATAATGATTTACCACTTAAAGATAGTTCATTCAATGTTAAAAACTATAATAAATGATCTATATACTAAACTTTAAGACTATATACAGTTAATTAATTCAATAAAAATTTACTGATTATACGAAACATTTAATACTATATATCATAACATTTTTCTATAAGATGACCAAAACATTACCAACTTATTTTTCATAAGATAAAAAAAAGTTTATATTAACTTCAATATAACCATACCATATTTTTTTTAATGATTAAATCTAACAAATAAAAACATGGGACTAATGTAACATTATCCCTCAAGTGGCATCAAGGAGGAAATGATACATAGGGGATGAGAAATATAAAGGGAAGAAATGTTGGCCACACTGTCAAGATATTACAAACTAATTTGGTTTCAAAATATGAAATATAGTATATTGAATATCCAAATTAATCTATCAAGGGGAATTTGTGGTTAAGCGTGTTTATTTTAGATACATTAAAAATAAACTAAAAAGGTTGGGTGTTTTGAATCATTTCAATGTAGTGTAACAAAAAAAATAATATAAAACAAAGTGTGATAAATTTAAAAATTGGAAAAAGGTTTTGAGGTATGTGAGAATGAGACCATTTAAAGTTCACTACTCATCTTGTTCAATACCATATTTTAAATTGAATATTTGGTTTAATAAAATTCTTTTTTTGAGGAAAACCCAAATATCAATTCATATCAATACATTTTGAAAGATTTACCTAAAACCAAATCATGACACAATGATCATTTAGTTATGATTTGGATCTTGTGTATGGAATGAGGGAATCCAAATAATACTAAAATCTCATGTCTCTGTGATATAAAATGTCTACTTTGTTTTATAATTATAACAATACAAGTTACACACTTGAAATCTCAATCCAATCAATTATGAAGTAATTTTTCATTTAATCATAAACAAACAATTCATTCAACTAAACGACATGTCAAAATAAAATTACTGAATATATTTAAACCAGAAATATATATAAAACCAATAGTAAAAAAGGTTCTACGACTCTATCTTCATGTGTGTATCTCTATCACAACGTCATCCCCTATTTATCTCTCTATCGAGACGAGGAAGAGGCTTGACTGGATTTCGATTTTCATCCATACAATATAAATGATGTTGGGGTGATATAGAATGTATAGGGTTATATTAATAATCCTTTGAGTATAAAAAATGATATATTTTCACTTATTTATTTTAAATTATAAATGAGGTACTAAAGTTTTTAATTTATAGGAAATGTTGAAGGTAGTTTATGGGTAAAAGATTTATAAAAACACTTGGATCAATGTTTTGGGTGATCATAAAACATTATATTTCTTTTGAAAAAAACTAAAAAGTATTATTCCTTGATATTTATTATCTCCACAAAAAATTTGGTAGAAATTGGAGGTCTATGGTATGAGATATAGAAAAATTACAAAATTAAAGACATGACTATGAATAATGAATATTCTCTCTAGTGATTCTATGTTATGTACCTCCAATAGGATGAATTGGGATTTATGATCTTATAAAATATTATATCCCACATATTTAGTAATATTTACACCAATTTTAATTCCCATTGGATATATATATATTTTTGAAATGTGAATTTTAGTGTATGTTAGTGCTTGGCCATTCATAAAGTTCAACATATTGTTTCACAACAACAACATGACATATCCAAATCACTTATACCTAAAATGAAAATATTAAAATAGGTAAAAGTTTAAATTTAAAACATTATTTAACATAAATCATATGTTTCATATGATAATTTAAAATGATACTAATGTTGGGTAACTAAATACCACAGAGTAGTTAGAAACATCTATATGAGGGTGGAATTAAATAGAGGATCACTATGAAATCACTCACCCACACCTAAATATTATCACATCCAAGAGAAGTCAAATTTATTTAATGAAATAAAATTATGGTGATATATGAATAAATATATTTCCTGGTCCATGAATATTAAACATCACGTACAATTAAATTCATTATTGAAATGGGAGGAAACAAGAACTACGCCAAAGAGTTAATCATTGTAAAACTATAATTAAATGCATCATAAATTAAATATGATCAAAATTCAGGGAGAATCATGATAATTATAATAGTGATCTATTACATATTTAAATAATGATACAAAATCCTCAAGTGTGTGTTACAATCATTTCATTATTATATTTCCACATTATTTTTAGTAAATCTAGGTAAATTAAATTTATTTACCTTACTCGGTTATTCTCCAATGAACCTATTCTTACCTTTTTCAATTAAATATTCAAAAAAAATTAGACATTCCAAGAATAATAAATTTTTGGTTTTATCCTAAATTTTTAATGTATTATTATAATTTTGTTTTATTTATTTTTATTTTTTATCAATATGTTTTTTTAAGAATTTTTTTAACAACAATATAATGTTTCAACCATATGTAAATATGGTATAGTTATGAAATTGAGTGGATAAGAAAAAAATTTATGAAACAATATATTGTTAAATCCAAATAACATAAACCTGACTTAAATTTACCTTAAATTAAGTAAAAAATATTTATATTTCATGATTATTGTGTAATGATGTGTAGAGATATTGAATGACATAATTTTATTATAAATAGAAAACATTGATAATTTAAACATAAGAAAGATTTTATAAAGATATAACCAATTATATAAGATAGAACCCTACCCATTGGAATCCATCTTGGGATGAATTTATGTTGAGTGTGCCCCCTATCATACATCCAATTGCCTAGCAGTTGGCGATAAACACCAAGAAGGCATAACATACATGGTAGGCCTTAACTCTATCAATTTATAATAGATATGCCAAAAAATACATAGTATATGGTCAAAATCCACCATATATATAAATAAATAATTAGAATCATATAAAAATACATGAATGAATTACCGAAAATCCAATACAAATCCCTATAATAAAACCCTATCATAAAATAAATATCGAGGAAGTAACACCAAGAAACATGTATTCATAAAAAAGTAAAAAACATATCACAGAAATAACTCCTTAAAAACTGTTTCCAATAGAATCAAACACCACTAGAAACCATCAAAAGACATCGAGAATCATCTCTACTCATGATGAACCACCTCTGTATTCAACAATACTATTTATAAAATCAGTATTATTTGCACAGACATAATACATGTGGGCACAAAGTCCCGTGTTGTTGTGATTATAAAAATACTAGGAATAAAACATTTAAATCCTACAGGATTGATAAAAAATATATTCACCTTATATATCTAGAATAGAATTGAATCCAAATTGATAGAACCCCAATATTCTTTACAGGTAGGAATCATTAGACATATAAAAGTTCCCATCAATATATTTTATCTCCAAATTCAGAAAACAATCTTATAATGGATCAAAACTGTTAAAATAAGAAATATTATTTAAATATATTAAGACCCACATAATATAAATTAATAAATTTATATTCACTTCAAGAATCAACTATAATTCAGGGTATAATAAGAATTTCCAAATCACAATAGATCAAATCTAAAACATTTATATGATGAAGGGAAATATTAGAATATCACATAACTTATGATGTCTAAAAAATAGAACCTCATAAATCTTCATGGATCATCAAATAAACTATTGCATGTAACTATTACAAGTTAATGTAATGTTTGTCACTAATGGAAATATCAAATTTTATGGAAAAATGTTCCCTGATGCATAGGGACCAACTAACTCCATAGATGGAGGATTGTATAAAATAAATGGGGGTGGAGGGTACCAAAAGACAATCTAACCAAAAACCAACATTTCACACCATATACCTCTCTAACTATAGGGTGGATAAAATCCTTATAGAATAATATATTTTAGTAATGTGGGGACCAAAACCAATAGAGGACACACACATAATCATTTTGGATGTGAAACAACAGAGGGGGTTACCTACTCCATAATTGTAGAACTCATACCCTATCAATAAGATAATTTACATACTATATTATGTTTATGGATGACCTTTTCCCATTTATTAATGTGTCCAAGAGAGGGTTACCAACCACTTATCCACTTTAAACATCTTTCCCAACTCTTTTCATAATCTATAAAATGTTATGGAATTATATTCCTATAAAAAATCATAGAACAACATGAATTTATAATAGAATATTTTTTAATGTTTTGTACATGAAAAAATTATTAGAATGGATTTTTACCGAATTATGTTTCTCGAGATATAAGATATAAAAAATACCAAAGAACACACTATACACGGAATATAATATTATAGACATAGCACATTGAATTATCGGGATGAATTGGAAGGGATTTGTTACCCATATCATTTCATATTGTATCAAATAACAAGTGTTTCCAGATACATGTAATTTATTCCTCCTAGCGTGATATGGTGTATACTCTAGCCCAAATCAAGTCATGGAGTATTACACAACATGGGTTTCAAAATACATGCCTTGCATATCAAATGAAGTGGATAGAAATATAATCTACCCCACACTAGGTGATGTACAATGCTACATTTCATATAATTCTATACATAATTATTTATATTTAATTATCTAGATATAATGACTCACATCATATTGGTTGGTTAAAAATCAGGGTAAATTTCAATTTTTGGTTTCAGAGGTGGGTTTTATTAAAGAATTGGAATTCAAAATTGGATTCTAATGGCTGTGAAATACATAGTATGTAGTTTCATTCATGTTTCTAGGGATGATATGTGCTTCAGGTGATTTGGTGAGCATTTGAGTATGGTTGGGATGGATAGGTTATTTATTTTTTCTACAAATGGATTGTCACACCCTAAAAGGTGAAGGTCACACCATGATAAGGGATGATTAAATAATCATTCTTTTTTTCATAATGCACCATGATGTGGAGGCCTTAAACCAATTCATGAATAAGGTTCATAACATGGTTGTTGTTGTGTGGATAGTGCATACATGAGGGAGGCCGATGGCATCGTGACTAGGGATGTCATGATATAGTTGTTGTTAATAAATAAAAAACCATATTTATGAGGGAAAATATATGATTGGGTGTTTTATTCCATGATTAACCATCAATATTTTTTTAAAGAGAAATTTATTATTTAAAGGAATAATTCCATGGTTGAGATTGCCACACTATGATGTGTTACCTAACATGATATATTAGAAAAATATTTATATATCATATTGGAAACCTTACATATTTTGTGTGTGATATTTTTCACAGAAGAGGATTATTATGACAAGAATATATGACTCACTCTATGATGAATATCATGGTGTATTCCAAGGTGGTGGGATACACCATAAAGGAATGAGGCCACACTGTGGAGGATAGGGCCTTAGACTCATGTTTCTACCTAAGGGTTATATACTACACCATAATTAGAATGTTTATTCCTTGAGGGGTACTCTACGTTATCATTGGTTTTATATGAGGGAGGTGAATTAGACCATGACCCATGGGTCCATACCGTGATAGTATCATAACTGAGTGATTGGACTCAATTGTTTACACCATAATTAATGGTTTGTTCTTCTTACCACTTTTCCATAATTCTTCTTTCCATTCATTGCCTTAATATTTGTAGTGATTGGACTCAATTGTTTACACCAATTTCACTGAATCATGATGATATTGATCCAAGATGTTTGCAATTTAACATTTAGTGGATAAAATATGTCATATAAGGACAGACACATGCCACTATTTTCCATTTTTCCAAAGTTATATCACCAGATGAAATTTTATATTATATTCACCACTTTTTCTTGGAATTATTTCATGGGCGGACATCACATGATTGAACTTTTTTTTGAAAACGTTTTATGAGAATTAAACATGATATTGACATTCTTTTTCTCAAGTTTTTATCCAATGGATTATCCTTAGTATGTTTTTGGATGTTGTGTATAATCTAATTGAATTAAATAATTTATTATAATTAATTATAATTAATTTTTTGGGTTATACGGTTATAGATAGAGGCTTAGGATTTGGTCAATCTTGCATGAGTCTTGGATGGTTTTAGTGAGCATGATAGTTCTAGACGTGGTAGGTAGTCCTTAAACACCCCCAATGGTTTATGATTTCTTCTATATTTCATGTGATATGTAGTGTTTACATTAAACTTCTTTTAACCTTTAATTAAATTAATTTATCCTTAAAAATCCTATAAATATAATAGATGTCTAAAGGGCCATGATGGACCCCTGAACACTAGCTTGAGGTCCCAGTTTTTGATATCCAGGTTCCTAATTAAGGATATGTAGTATTAGATGTGTAGACCTCAATTGGGAATGAATGAATGGAGGGAAATGTAAGGAAACTTGAGATATAGGATCTTATCTCAACCTGTGTATGTTAGACTGATGAATGTGGAATGTTTTTTCTAGGAATAGGCTATAAGGATCCATAAAATGGTTGAGATCCTTCTATCTAAATGATTTGGGTGGAGGGAGAGTGTTCCTCCACCACTAGCATGTGATTTTATCCTAGTAGAGTACTATGTAAAGGATTGTTTGAAAAATCTGTGGGAGGGACGACCTAGTTTTGTTTGGGAAGGGAGGTGGAAAATATTCCACTTTAATATGTTTGATTTAATTAATATTTATATTGTAGATGATTAGTCCATGATGAGACTATGGGTACGTTGAGGGACAATATGACCTTTCATTGATGGGTTATGACACTAGATCATGTAATGAGAGAACAGAACCCATGCGGGGAATCCAAACCATGGTGTGACCTGGGGTTTGCTATGGGTACCCCAATTATATGGTAACTCTAGAGATTATTAGTATATGGAGGCTTGTATGGGATAACCGAAAATGAAAGTGGTGATGGTAATTGGTTGTGTGCTTGATATGTGAACCTAGTTAATGTGCCTCAAGTTCAGGTAGGCGGGAAACCCATGGTAATGATATATGAAAGTTCTAGGTAGAGGATATTCCCCCATGGGTGCATTATATATGATAGTTCTAGGTGGGTAATGTGACTTTTGGGTTCATGATAAGTCGATACTGGGTAGGGTATGTGACCACTTGGGTGTATGATCTGACACTTCCAAGAAGGGGATGTGGACCCCTGGGTATATGATGTTATTGTTCCCAAAAATGGATATGACCCCTTAGAAATATGATGTGATTGTTATAGGTAGGGTATAAAAATCATGGGTGTATGATTTGATGATTCTAGGTATGGGATTTGATCCCCATGGAGTATGGTGTGATGGTTTTAGTTAGGGTATGGGACCCCTAGGTGTATGTTATGATGATTCCATGTTGGGGATATGACCCATGGGTGTATTATGTGATTGTTCCAAGTATATTGTTTGATATAATATGTGTAAAATTTGACAATTCTTGGTAGGGGATGCAATCCCGCAAGAATATTTTGTTTTGTTAGGTTCTAGGGTGGGATGTGGTGTAACACCCTAGAAAATTAAAGGGATAAAAGAAAAAATATTACTACCCATATCAATAAGGTGAATTATTATTTTTAGAATCATCCTTATTTAAAAATATATAGTTAATTGAACATTTCATAGAGTTGTGTTAGGATGGGTAACCTCCTAGGATGTTTACTTGGGTGTATTAGAGTTAGGGAAATGCACACTGAAAGAAAATGTGTTGGAATCTAAGAACAATCATTAGTGTGATGACTCATTCCGGTGTGTGGGTGGGCCCTAGGGAAAACAACAAATTTCTGTGAGTAAAGTAGTGTCACTTGGAAGGTCAAGAATCGACCACTATATTCAAAATGTGGGCTTCTTAACTACTATAAATATAGCCATTAACAATGTAAAAATTTCCCATTATTAGGGCAAAAAGAACTAATTATTGGAGTGTAATTAAAATCTATAAGCTTTTATTAGTGTTATTTTTTCGATGAAAGGTACCTTTATCAATGCTTCTTTACGAATTGATAAAGGACCCCCTTTATCTTTGTTTTTTATCATGGATAAAGGGAACACTTTATCAGTTTTATTTAATTAACTAAAAAAGTGTCCCATTATCAATGTTTTTACTAGCACCGTTAAAGCAGAATACTATTAAAGTGGTTTTCATAAATTATAGCACACTTTAAGAGGAAAAAAACCACAAATATAGGTTACAAATACAGTTGTAAAATACAAAATCTAAATAAAATAACATTTAATACAAAAATAAAAAAACACTATATTATAGACATTTCAAATATTGGTATTTACAATTACTTGAGCAAGTAAATACTATCATAGACATTCTAAAACATCAATGTTCCTTTTAATTTTCCCCTAACCCTAGTCATATTATTTCCAAAAAACCACCCCATCTTGAGTAAAAGAATCCACTTTTATAAGAAAAAAAATTATTATTTTAGTAATACTATAATGAAATATAGTTAACACAAAGTGTCAATTTTAAAATTAAAACATATACATCGAGTCATACATGGAACATTGTGCATCAGATTGAGTTTTTGTTGACTCTTGAGTGCCATTCCATTTCTTGTTCATCTTCAAGAATTATCTCAATGAAAATTAACTAAACAAGTATAAGATAAAATTATAAGGAAATTAATTATGTAATTGTAGATAAAATGATGAGAAAACAACATGAGCTCATTCTCTCGGTTTTAGTGATGTGATGTGTGTTTCAAAATAAAACTAGTATTTCGCTCGTGTGTTTGCACGATGTGTTATAAAGCAAAAAATATTTTAAATAAATGAATCCCATTTTTCAAACATAATAAACCATATTAATATTAAACATATTTAAACAAAAACAATTTCACATAATTATAGAATACTAGTTGAGAAATGTTTGGCACGCCATATAGTATGAAACATATAGTACAATTATTATGGAATAGATATTTATATTGGGAATTCTTGATGGGGAATTAAATTACATGATTGAAAAAATGATTCAAATACATAATTCAAATTATGGTCCTTATAATAATTAATTTTGGAGTGTAAGTATGTAACTAAAAATAAAGTAATCGAAGGGGTTTATTATGAATAAACATCACTGGGACATGAAATAAAAAGATTAGAATTATTTTAGAACTGAAATTTGTAGGGTCCAAAAAAGTAAAAACATTGAAATTTAAATTTTTGAAATGGAGAGAAGAAATAAATTACCATAGGAATAATAATTTATAACTCATCAATGAATGAAACCATTAGATAGTGTCAGTATATGACATTTACACACTCATAAAACACATGAAAATTGAGTTATAAAACACTGTTAAATGGAACCTATATTTTAAAATTGATATTAAAGGAAACTAAAAAAAGAATACACAGTCATTAAAAAAATTGTCTTTAATCATCAGTTGATGAAGTAGTAGAATCCAAATCAGCAAAACATTGAGGTGAATCTTTATTGTGAAATTAGTCAAACCGATTAACCTGTTAAAAAAATTCATCAGAAGAGAGAACATTATATGCTTGAAAATTTCATATTATAGTCTTTGAAAGTATAAGATACCTTTTTAACCAATAATTAATTGATGTATTTATTCAAAAGATAATTTTTAATATATATATATATATACAAATATTCACCCTATAACCTAATAACAGTAAGGCTTTTTATCATATTATATTATTGAAACATTCAAATTTAAATATCATATTTTTTAACAATAGGTCTATGAAATATTATGAACCAGTTATAATATCATTATATATATGGAAAAATAAAATATAAGATAATTCCTCAATTAAAGGCAATTTACAAATTATAATGCACATAATGAAGACACAAGAAAATGTCGTTCAAAAAAAATGTTTTAAAATTGATCATTATTACACCAATAAATAATAGGAATATATTATGATCACGGCATAAAAAATTAATAAAATGAAAATATTGAAATATTTGACCTATAATAAAATAAATCACACCTCAAATCTAAATTTAAGATGTTGAAATGAACTTAGTTACCAGTATCAAGGATGACTGATATTCTCTCTTGTGTGCGTGGCACCACCACAATTCCCAAAAATTCCATCATTACTAAAGAAAACATTCTTACATAAATATAATGATAAATTACTAACTCCTAAAAAATTATTCAAATTTACAACAAAAAATTAAAAACATAATAAAACCTCAGATCCTACCATATTGAGACTCATGGTTTTTGGAGATTAGCTTCTCCACATTATTTAATCAAACCACATATCTTAATGGAATTCATTTAGTGCATACTAAATATAGATATGAAACTATCCATATCAAATTACTTTGGTAAAAATAAGAAATATGGAAACACATATTCATAACCAATCTAGAAACACATATGCATAAGCAATCAGTCAAAACACATATGTATGAGAAATTGGGAAACACTTTTGAATAAGAAATACTGAAATAGACATGCATGATTAATCTAGAAACACTTACATATAAAAATAATATGGAATCACTTGTGTATAACCAATCTAAAAAAATTATGTAAATGTTAGGAAAATATGAATCTAGGTGAACCCAACTGATACCTCAAAAAAATACATTAAGAGGGTATGTAGAACCATCTGGAGAAGTCACTAGGGATAGAGATGTATCTAACACATTAGCTTCCTTTAACACACATTCCTCCTCAATCAAAACCAATCACATACATGCATTAGCTTCACTAACCCCAATCTTTGTGATACATATCTCCACCCATGATTTTCAAGGACAAGAATTATAATTCTTATTAGTATTCTATTAAAATATCCATTATCAATGTATGATGTATATTTCAGTGTTTAATTGATTAGTAGTTAGAAAATTTAGAGTTTGATTCATATTTCAATAGATTATTATTTAACAGTAATATGATGAAATAAGTAATAGAAATTGAAAATAATATATTGTAAACTGCATATTGTAAATGGAGTAGTGTATGTAATATATATATAGAAATATAAAAAACTATGAATTAAAAATATGTTAAAATAAAAAATGTTAAAAATGTAATGTATAATACTACAGTTATCAAAATTTAAAACTGAAAGATGAAATCAATGATAAAATAGAAATCATAATTCAATATTACCTTCTTATAGAATCATAAAATTTCAACCATTTTTTTCAGTCTTCTTTTTTTTATGTTTTCCTTCATTGGTGGTTGTAGTCCACTATCATTGCTAGTTATATCCACCTAGTCTACACATATTACAAAATCAAATTGCACTATATCCTAACCATTAAAATCACGCAACATGTTTTTCTATAATGATAATTGTGTTATAAGATTAAATAAAATATATCAGTGAGAATTAAACTCAAAGAATTAGAAATAATAATGTTAATAATATCGAATTGAAAAGAATAATTGAACTATATGTTTTGAAAATTGAAAAAAATGGAACTTAAATTTAAAAATAAATATTTTTCAATTCCAATTTTAAAATAAAAATAAAAGTCAATCGAGAGTACAAATATATACCTGAGTAGTTGAAATATATATGGTTTACATAATATACCCAACATCAGCGCGAGAACTAAGTTTTAAATATTCAATGTTCTGATGGTCCTGTGGAATAATGATAAAAGAAATATTGTAATAAAGTGGTAGTTATTTATTTATAAATTGAATTTTATAAATTGAAAACAATAGTATTAGGTTAGGTCCAATGCTTCTCCAAAATCGTGAAGATTAAATTATTTGATGCTTATATGTATTATGTATAGAATTAATAATGATCTATAGATTTTTTTTATTATATAAATTTATGAAATAGAAATTAATATTACATTCATATTGTAAATGGTGTATTGCATGTAGAATATATATGGAAAACTATAAATATATGAAATAAAATGCTATTAAAATACAACATGTGTAAAATGGAATGTATAATACAATGGTTACCAAAATTAAAATTCCAATGATGAAATAAAAGACAAAATCATAATTCATTATTTAAAATTACCTTTTTATAACATCTCAAAATTTCAATCATTTTTTAATCTTCTTTTTTATGTTTTCCTTCATAGATGGTTGCGGTAATTTGAAAAGAAAAATTATTATTATAGATTTGGATTTGGAACATGCAATATGATATTGAAGATTAATAGAAATTAATAAATAAAATTATATAAATAAAAAATAAAATTGATAATAGGGAAAAATAAATTCAGATTAATACAAAAAATTATAAACATATATGAAAAATAAAATTAGAGATCTAAATAAATCCATTAAATAAATATGAAAAATAAAGTTTCTGCTGTAGGGTCACAATAAAGTGTTTGTAGTCATGATATCTCATCACTAGTCTAATGGACGCAGTGCCCATCATCACTATCATAATATTAGGGGTGTGATTGAAATGGGTTGGAAAGATGGTTTGGAGTGTTACGTCAGTGACGACCAGGGATAGGTCCATGGAGTTCAACGATGTGGTATGAGTGTCCAAGTTGATACTTAGTATCATGGTGCTAAATTTTAACATCCCCAACCATGTTAGATAATCTGAGTAAAAATCCTTCACTATAAAATTTGGGGAAAACTTTCATTCTTTCCCATTCACTTTCTATGTGATCCATAAACATCATCGTCATTATATATCTCCTCAATTAGTTGAAGTAATGATATATACCTATTTTAAAACCGGTTTTTTCCTGTCTCCTTATTAATTTTATATGGAACTGCGCTTCTATAGAACTCATATAGAATACATGGTAAATATGACACCATATCCTTTATTATGTTTTATAATTCAACCTTAAAATGAAAAAACATATAGTCAATGGAAAATATACAATATGGTGTTGGTTTCTATGTAAATTAACATAAAACAATACCTTGAATTAAGTTAAATGGATCATAAATCACTAAAAAAATTAATTAATGATATATTCCTATTTTAAAACATCTTTTTTGTTATCGTCTAATTAATATCCTACAAAAAATTGATTCCATAAAAAATTTAAGGGTATTTCATTTCCAATGATGGCATATTCCTAATGTATAAATATAGAGTTTAACAAAATCATCGTACGCAATCACAACATTATGTGAACATAAAATTTCTGGTAATTTATAATGAAATGAAATATTTACAATGAGAATGCAATTCAATAGATTTATATGACACATTAATAGAGACTGTATAGTTTTTAAAGAAATTAAAGTAATAAAAGTGAAATAAATAAGCCTATGAAATTAACAATATATGGTTAACCAATTTAATAGTCTATGAATGAACATAAATAAGAGAAAAAATTTACACTTGCACAATTAAAATTATTTTTTGATAGGGTTACCAAAACATGAAATAATGTTATTCATCATCAATGAAAAAAATTCAAAATGTTAAGAAAATATTTAAATTCAAACCCTATTACTACATATTGGATTGGTTATAATAAAATAATATTTAGGAAAAGTAGAGAAATTTTTGAGAAAAGGGAAAATTCATACATATCATATTATGAAAAAAAGGCATGACGTAGTTGGGGATGAAGGTGCACATAAATATGTAAACTATTTTGCAGTAAAAAATTCTATTAATTTAAGAAATGATTACCAAAATTGGAAAAGATTTCGTCAATTGGAAGAAGTAACTCTTGACCTAGAAATAACATATAGTTAATTAGACCCAAAATTTAATTAATTGATTTTTTAATGAATATGAACATTTCCTCAACATATCTAAAACTAAATTTTATGAAAAAAATATCAGTAAGAGGAAATAATTTTTCAATCAATATGAATTAATTAAATGAACTCATTTTAAGAATATAGAATCAGGTAATAGGAACATTTGATGCATGTAAGAGGAAATAATAATAGCTTGGGTGAGGAGTTTGTTTTTTGGAAAAGCGTATGAACTTACCGTTCAAGTTTTTTTGTTACTAATTTTCTATGAAAAATCTATTCTCTAGAACTCATATATTGGAGATGGTAAATTTCTCACTATATCCATTATTGTGCCCTAAATATTCCCTCACAAAATGAAGTAACATTAATTTAATGGAAAAATTACAACATGTTGTTGGTCATCTATGTAAATTAACACCAACAAATATATTACATTAAGTATAATGAATCATAAATCTCTAGAAAAGTCAAAGTAATGATAAATACCTATTTGAAAACTAGTTTTTTGTTGTCTCCTTATTAATTTTCTATGGAAATTTGATTCTCTATAACAAGATATGGATTTCATCTCCATGTATGAAATCATACTAATGTATAAATAAGGATTTCAGAAAAAATCAAGGTACACAGTCGCAACAATATGTGAACATAAAATTTCATTTAATTTATAACTTCATACAATAATTATAATAACTATGTAATGCAATATTTTTGAATGACAGGTTAATAGATACTACATAGTTTTGGAAAAAGGTAAAGAAATAAAAGTGAAATAAATAAGACTACTAAATAAACCATATGTTGTTAATAATATCAAGAAAAGTAATAATAATATTAGGAAATCATTTAGTTTTTTTAGTAATAAGATAGTTTAAAATATTAAAATAACTTTTTTGTTCCACTCTTTGTAGTTGTACTATATTTTTTACGGTAAGCAATGTTACTATAATTGTTAGTATTGTATATTTGGTAATAAAAATCAATATTTTAAACCTTTAGTTATCAAAAATAAAATTTTTATGTAGACATAACTACCTAATGTATAGATCGATGTATAAAAATATTTCTTTTTATACGTTTTCCTAATGTAATATGTTTCATTTAATAATGATCATATTTAAATTGTCTAGAACCTATATACCGAGTAAATGTTTATCCTAAAAATATAATATTTTTATACAATAATGAAATATTATATAGAATACACATACACACACATATATATATAAGTAAAGTGTGATATTTTAATTTTAATTTGTTAAATACCTGACCTTGAAAATGAATTTAACTTTCCAATAATAGTATCAGTAAATTGGTTTCTGTAAAAAGTGTAATGAATAATAAATAATATTGAAATGTGGGAGAAGATATTAATGAGTTTCGCATAATATATTGAGGAGAGAAGTGTTGAATCATTTAGAATATTATCATAATTCCATGAAGCTATAAAGAGTAATGTAGTAACATTCATTTATTAAATACAATACTTATATATACAATATATTGTTCATCATAATACAATGAAATCATACTTACAATTTGAAAGACCATGCTGTACTATGGTTTATGTGATTTTTTGACCTTTCAGATCCAACAGATATGGTTCAAAATTTAGAACACTGGTGATTCATTATAAAATAAAAATAAAATTAATTTTACAAATTTATGGTAATACAATTTTCATTATGAAAGAAAATTAATTGTATTAGTAAATTTAAAATGAATGAACCGTAGAAGGATATATGTGATTGTGTCATGTGTATTTCAGTATATGTGCTATCATTTGGTGTTAGTGGTTCAGTTATATGACTATGATATAGTTTATTATATGTAATTGAATAATTTCTATGTGAGGTTGAACCTATAATTTTGGAGGTAAAGTGAATATCTTGACTGAATGAAGGATAAACGATGGGATCATTTGATATAAAGATGAATACCTAACTCAAAACTTGTATAACATTGTTCCCTTAGTAGTATTGTTTGGAACATTTCATATATATAAAATCATGGATATATCATATTCATATCATTTATCTTTTTATTGAATTTTCAAGGATATCAAGAAAATCATGCTATGCAAAATTATGAGTGTATTACATGTAATATAACTTATAATGGAAGATAACAAGTTGATTATGCCTGTAATATAAGAAATTTATAGAAAACATCAATGAGGAGTACATAAAATCTACATGATAGAAAAAAAATTCTGTATTGAATAAAATCATTTAGGCTTACCTAATCTTCTACACATTTTGATGTGGCTAAAATAACTTTCAACCCTAAAAAAACATATAGGTGATAAAATATTTTCTGACCAAAATAAGTAGAGGCCATAATTATTGGATCAAAAAAACTGATATATTTTATAACATATATAAAATTCATATGAAAATTTAATTATTAAATATTTTAAAATATGGAAAAAATCAGAATGTACGAAGAACAGACCTTTTGTGGAGTTGTGGATGTTTATGATCAGTGAGGAAATAAGGAGGTAAATAAATACTGTTTGACTGAAGTAAATGACCTAATTTATGATATGGCAATATAGATTTATTTTAATATTTTATAGAAATCTCATATGATTACAGTGAAAGGAAAATTTTAATACCAAATAAAAGTTCATTGTAGTAGCGGCAGAGTACTGTAGCAGCGGCGGGTATTGTGCAGGACTGTAGCAGTGTGGGCACTGTAGTAGTACTATTCACATAATGGGATTTGGGCCAAAAAAAATGGGCCTACGGGCCATGTGATGTGCTAATTTCCCACTGGGCCTTCGTGCTATGTAATGGGTCTCCCTCTACCCAGTTAAAGAGGTATTGGCTTTGATTTAATAATAAATGAGGTTTCAGCCCCAATCTTTAAACAAAAGTACAAATGACCAGGGATCAAATCCAGGCAGAGGTAGGATTTCTGGGTATTATAGCAGCACTGTAGCAGTACAGTAGCAGTACTGTAGTAGGTATTATAGCAGAACTATAACAGGCATTAGAACGCGACTTTGTAGTACTATAGCAGGTACTATAGCAGGAACTATAGCAGGTACTGTTTGGCACTGTAGCAGCTAGGAATATGTCCCTGTTTGGGCCTTTGGGACACCGATTTGGCCCCTGAGTCCTGTAAGGCCTTCGGGCCACCCAGGAATTTGGGTTAGTAAGGCCTTTGGGCCACCTCAAGGCCTTCAGGCCACCTTAAGTGTAGATGAAAACAAGACAACCTAAAAGGAACAAGCTCTACAAGGAGGATGAGCAATGAGCTTTCACCACAGCAGAAGCTAAATGGATTGCAAAATGAGAGGGTATGGCACCTGCCATCGGTACAAGCCTCTGCATGCACAAAAATGCCTAGCTGAACAGCCATGCGATGGTGGAGATCCGATTTCACGATGAAGATGCCAGGGAGGAGTAGTTCCAAGTAATTTGTCTGGGTTGTATGTAATGTTTGAAGCTTATAGGAAATGAATTCCTCTAAGGCCTACGGGCCATGTAATACTTACTCCTATGGGACTTTTAAGGGATCCACCTCAACCTTTAGAAGGTGTATTATCAAAATCAATAAAAAAGTGAAGGCATTTGGGCCATTGGAGGAAGAGTGGAAGAAAGGAGTTTCCAGTGGTGGTTGTCGAGGATGGAGAAATTTTCAAAGCGGCTACAGGGAATAGATCACGGTTGTATAGATTGGATTTATAGTAAATAGGGGAATTATGGAGGATCCATAGGTGGTTATAGAGGGTTTAGAAACTATCTATGTAGTTGTAGGATGTAGATCATGTGGATAGTTTTGTCGGGGAAATGCATCAGAAACCCCAGGCAGTGATGATAAAAATCACAAGTGGGATGGATGTGTAATGGAGGGATTGAAAATACTGAGACATGAGGGAGGGAATATGAAGATGTTTATGTTGAAACATGGTAGTAAATACACCCATATTTTATGTATATAGTTGATAAAAATTATATACTAAAAAAATTACATCAATTCATACTAACCACATCATGTGTCAGATTGATATGTGGTCATTTTATATATGTCAAAAATTATTTATGGATCATTATACCAAAGTATCAAAATTCTTTGAATGATTTTTATTTGTCTTGAGTATGTCACTTGTGTGTTTTTCTAAAATTTCATTTTAAACTAGAAAAACACACTTTGATCCTTACCAATCATATCGTGTGTTAGTTTGACGTGAGGCTGATTCTTACCCATCAAAAATTACTTATGAATCATTTTAGAAAATTATGAATATAATATAAGATTATTTTCTTAGTTTTCTTTGAGTAACACATGTTTTGAGTTAAAATAATAATTATAAATTTATAAAAAAATGTTGAGTCATATCGGGCACGTCGTGTATCAAATTCAGTGAGGGAGATTCTTATATATAAATAATAACTAATGGATAATTTTCATAAATTATTAAAAACAATACGAATGTGTTTTATTCGTTTCGAGTATTTCACATTTATTTTTTATTAAAATCAATGTCAATTTTAAATAAAAAGGAACACATGGATATATATCGGTCACAATGTGTTTTAGATTGAGTTGAGGTTGATTCATACACATCAAAAAATGAAATATAGATCATATTCATAATGTATGAAAACAATAAAAATGTATTTTCTCATTTTTTATATTGTCACTTGTCTTTGTTAATAAAATTAGTTTAAATTATAAATAAAAAGAGACACTTGAAGTCACAGCGGTCACACCGCTCATCGTACTGAGGGGTGGATTATTCCTCTATGTAAAAAATGACTTGTTGATCATTTTCCAAAATTATCAAAATAATCTGAATTTGTTTTCTCATTTTTGAGTATGTCACATATCTTTTTAAAAAAAAATAATATCATATTTTAAATAAAGAGACACAATTAAATTCATACTTATCACACTATGAATTAGATAGACCTGTGGATGATTCCTACATATAACATATGAATTATAGATTTTTCCCTAATATATCAAAATAATATGATTAAATTTTCATGGTTTTGAGTACGTAACTTTTCTTTTTTTACTAAAACTAATGTCAATTTACAAAAACACACTTTGAGTTATATCAATAATATCGTGCATTTGATTGAGGTGAGTCGAATTCATACACATAAAAAATTACTTATGGATATTTTTTCTAAAGTATCAAAATAATATGAATATGTTTTTTTAGTTTTGAGTATGTCACTTTCCTTTTATACTAAAATTTTGGTAAAATAAAAAAAGACACACTTTGATTCATTCCAGTCACACAATTTGTCAGATTGAGGTGAATCTGATTGTTACACATCAAAAATGACCTGTGGATAATTTTACTAATGTATCAAAATGATATGAATGGATTTTATCATATTTTATTATGTAACTTTTCTTTTTTACTACAATTAATTATTGCCAATTTTAAATAAAAATGCACACATAGAGTCATACCTGTCACACCATGTGTCATATTGGGGTACGACGAATTCATACACATTAAAAATGACTAACGTATCATTTTCATAAAGTATCAAAAAAATCTGAATGTGTTTTCTCCTTTTTGAGTATTTCAGTTTTATTTTTTACTAAAATTTCATTTTAAACTAAAAACGCACACATTGAGTCATTCCAACCACATTGTGTGTCAGTTTTACCTGAGACTCATTTCTATGTGTAAAGAATGACTTATAAAACATTTTAATAAATTATCAAGACATTCTAAGCAAGTTTTATCATTTTTCGGTGAGTAGACACATTTAGAACTAAAATGTCAATTCTTAACTCATAACAAACACTTTGAGTTTTACTGAGCATGTCCTGTGTCGTATTGAGGTGTGCCTTATTCCCTCATGTAAATAATGACATTTGTATTGTTTAAAAAAAGTACCAAATCAATCTAAAATCATTTTGTTGGTTTCATGTATGTCACATGTCTTTTTTAAAAAATTAATGTGAATTTAAAAAAAATAAACCCTTGACATCATACCGGTCACACCATTCATTGGATTGAGGTGAAGATTATTCATACATGTAAAAAATGAATTATAGATCATTTTAATAATGTATCAAAACAATTCGAATGGATTTTCTCAGTTTTTAGTATGCCACTTTCATTTTTTACTAAAATTTCATTTTAATCTAGAAACACGTACTTTGAGTCATACTGGTCACATAGTGCGTTAATCTCACATGATATTGATTACTACAAATAAAAATGACTTATGAATAATTTTCTAAAATTATAATGATAAATTAATCACATTTTCAAAGTCTTTAGTGAGTGACACACATTCTGAACTAAAATGTCGTTTCTAAACTTTATACTGGGAACAACTTATATCAGATTAAGGTGCATCTGATTGCTATACATCAAAAATGACATATAAATCATTTTTCTAATGTATCATAACAATACGAATGCATTTTCATAGTTTTGGATTATGTTACATATATTTTTATACTAAAATTAAATTCAATTATAAATAAAAATACACACTTTGAGTATGTGATGTGTGTTTTGAACTAAAATGTAAATTATAATATAAAAAACTATAGTTTGAGTCATATCGAGCACACTGTGTGTTAGATTGAATATAATTATTGAGTATGTGATATGTGTTTTTCTTTAAACTATTTGAAACTAGATAGAAATAATAGAATATGTTCCATTTCGATGGAAAAGGAAACCTCATTCTGTCTAAAATACTTAACGTTTAAGAAAAAATGGGGTTTCCTCTTCCTTTCAAAAGGAACATGATCTTAATTTTCAGGAATTTTGTAAATATTTGAAATAAAAATATGTCTTAACAGAAGATCTGTGAAATAAACTAAATAATTATTCGTTAAAATGATTAATAAATTAACTTAAAAATAGTAGATGAAATGATGATGAAATTAACTAAATAATTTGTAGTATTTCACCTTTTCATGATGTCTATAAACATTTGTGACCCAATTTCTTATTTCCATTTTCTAAGTTATAGCTGATAGAGAAAATATTTTCAATTAATTTATATTGAATATCATTGTTTTAAACCCACAAAATTGTTCTTCTAAGATGAATTGTTTCATTTTTATGATAATGGTGTTATTTTGAGCTGAATTGTAAAAATTGGCCATTTTGGATTTTTTAACAGTTTTAAATTATTTCGGTAGATTGGCCATAACATTATCTACACTGATACAAATTACGAAATTCTCTCTTTTTCAGATTCTACACATCTAGGGCTTCATTTAATATATTTGGACCAAAATCTGAATCGGCCATATGGAAGCTCAAAAGAAGCTCAAAAGTTGGCTCAAGAAAACTGTTTTCAGTTCTGCCTAGTTTTGATGTGGGATCCATATCTCAACCACTGTGGGCCCAAAGCTTGTGACATTCGGTGGGTGGACGCGCAAGGAGTTTGGGAGAATCTTTTATGAAGGAAGCATCGAGTTAATTGGCCGTTTATGGGGCCATTAAAGCACCTTAATCCGGAGGATTTCGTTTTGGAGAGTCTGACTGGACAGAATAAATGCTCATAGTAAAACGGTCATAACGCTCGGAATACATGTCCAAATCCGCTGCAATTTTGAGGGGACACGGCCAAGGGAATTACGAACAACATTAATGAAGGGATCAACGCGTGAAGATGTCATTTAATGGGGCTACAACGCGTAGACATTCGGGGGAAGAATTCTGGCTATAAAAGGAGGAGAGCTCCACCCTCTCAAGGCATCCATTCTCCATCCCATTCCTTCCGGGACACCAAGAAGGAGAACTTTTCGGCTTTATCTTTTATTTATTTTCCTTTTCATAGTTTTGTAATGCCTTCTTCTTCCCCATTCAACTCGATTACCCTTACCATGGTGGGGTAAACATTTGGAGTGATTGGGGAAGGGTTGGTTTTCTACATTGTAATGCTTGAGTTCTTGGACACAATTGAATAAATTTATTTCTTCTTCAAAGTTGTTTTCAAATTCTTATAGCATATTTTATAATCAAGTGCGATCATTCTTGAATATTAATTCCGTTATTTATTTTTGCCTTGGTAAAATAATCAATATCTCCCTCCACTAATTTCTGGTTTATATACGATGGAATAAACTAGGAATTAGTGGTGAAGTACTCGACGATCGTCAGTACGTGTAAAAGGTGTAGTGAATGTTCTTGATTGTTTGGGATAAACAAAACCCGATCGGGAATTGCCCATTTCAATTAAGGATATTCAATACAACTATTTTACACATGGAAGGAGAGTTGACCAAACCGAGATCTTGGTAAGGTTTTCTCTCACAATAATAATTTCACCAAGGAAGTGAGAGGAAATGATTGTGGAAACTCACTTTAATCAACTAAGAAGAAGAGGTTTGAATTAAATTGAACAAGGATAGCATTATAATTAGGAAACCGACCCCGACCTAATCACCCTTTTTAAATTTCATTGTTTTTCAATCATTTGAATTTCAAATTTCCGTTCACAACATTTTTACCCCCGTTTTAAAGTGACAACCCATTTTGTGTGCACTCCTCTTCGAGAGACATCCTAGGTCAACCACATTACTACAATTTAAGTTAGGAAATAATTGTTTTGCCACGCCCCACGACAGGCGTGCGTCAAACTTGGCGCCGTTGCCGGGGAGGCAGTGCCCCAAAGTTTTTTTTTTTTTTAAAAAAAAAAAAATCTCTTTTGAATGACCTGTAGTTCAAATAGAAATTTATTAGAATTCGATCCAGAAATTGAGCGCACAATAACCAAATTGAAAAATCAAAATCTTCCCAAAGAATTTGAAGAAATCAATCTCACCGATTCAAGTGATACCTTGAGTGAAGACTTTGAACCTTTAATAATGGCTGTAAATCCCAACCGAACCCTACGTGACATCTGTGCACCTCAATTTGTCAATCAAAATTATAAACTTGCAATTCCTTCCATAGAAAATGATTTTGAATTGCGAATTAACATGATCCAAGTGCTTCCTAAATTTCATGGTCTTGCAGGTGAAGACCCAAATCGACATATTCAAGAATTCACCTATGTCTGCTCCAGCTTCAAACCTCGAGCAGTCGCGGAAGAGCATGTGAAGTGGAGGGCTTTCCCCTTCTCACTAGAGGGAGCAGCAAAGGAATGGTTGTACAATCTACAACCGGGGGAGATCAGTGACTGGGAAGATCTAAAAAAATGCTTTCTACAAAGATTCTTCCCAACATCTAGGAGCACTGCAATCAAGAAGGAGATTTATGTCATCCATCAATCAACTGGAGAAACACTCTACGAATACTGGGAACGTTTCAAGAAGCTTTGTGCAAGTTGTCCACACCAAGAAATAGAAGAGGACCAATTCCTTGTGTTCTTTTACCAAGGATTACTTGACAATGACAGGAATCTACTAGATGCCTCGTCGGGAGGAGCCCTCATTGATAAATCACCTGCAGATATACGAATTCTGATTGAAAAGATTGCACAAAATTCACAGCAGTTTGGCACTCGAGGTACGATCACCAGAGGGATCCATGAGGTAAGAACATATGATTCAGTAGATTTAATTAGGAATGAAATGGGTGAACTCACCAGGTTGGTGCGACAAATAGCTGTGAACCATGTAAAGGAACCACAAGGACCGAATCAGGTATGTGGTTTATGCTCTTCTAATTCTCATTACACTGATCAATGTCCGAAAGTGCAGGGGACAGAAAGTTGTGCTGCAGCCTATCAACAAAGGCAATACCAACCGCAAACCCAACCAGGCTATGGGTTTCAACAGAACCAAGCCAGATCACCTTTTCAGCAGCAATATCAGAACCCGATAGCATTCCAACAACCTTATCAGAAGCCCTTCCAACAACAACAAACTTTTCAACCACCACCTTTCCAGCGGAAGAATTATGAGCAACCATCCACAAGTGCACCGACAAATGAAGACCAACAGCTGAAGACAAGAGTTGCAGGAATAGAAGATAAGATGGACAAGCTAGCTGATCAATTTGCAAGCATTATGGATGCTTTCACCAAGAACCAAGGTAAGCTTCCTGCACAAACAATTCCCAATCCGAAAGAGAATGTTAGTGCAATCACAACCCGAAGCGGGAAGGAGCTCAAACCACCAGAACAATATGAGGAGGATGAATCTAGGGAACCTGCTGAAGCTCGTCCTATCCAACCAAAAGATGGAGTCAACAACAAAGTAGAAAGAACAAGGTTCAAGAAAGAAAGACTAGAAACACCATTGCAGAAAAAACAAAGGGAGAAAAAGGATATTCCAGCACCATTCCCATCAGCATTGGTTGAGTCAAAGAAGGGAGAAGAAGAACGACTTCAACGGGAAATTCAGGAAACATTCCGAAAAGTTGAGATTAACATTCCACTACTGGATGAAATCAGGAAAATCCCTAAATATGAAAAATTTCTGAAGGAGCTATGTACTAAAAGAAAGAGGTTGGATGGAAATGAAAGAATCAACTTAGGAAGAAGCGTCTCAGCATTGATCACACCACCGATATCGCAAAAATGTCAAGATCCAGGGACTTTCTCTATTCCCTGCACTATCGGTTCATTAAATTTTACTGATGCACTATGTGATCTTGGAGCTTCGATAAATGTGATGCCTCACTCTGTGTTTTCATCTTTGCAGATCGGAGAACTAAAATCAACTTGAGTGGTGGTACAATTAGCAAACAGATCCACCGTTTTCCCAGCTGGAGTCGTTGAAGATGTACTTGTGGGAGTAAGAGGATTAATCTTTCCAGCAGACTTTTATGTCCTTACCATGGAGGAAGACCGAGCACCATCCCAATCTCCCATCATACTAGGGAGACCATTCCTGAAAATAGCAAGAACAATCATCAACGTGCATGAAGGAACACTCACCATGGAGCTTGGAGATAGTACGGTACACTTCAATATTCTTGATACGATGAAACACCCTTCCAGCAATCACTCACTTTATACAATCTCCCATGATGAAGGTATAGAACCAATTGAAGACTCAGGTATGCTTCATGACTTGTTATCTGTGGGAGAACACTCTTCATTTGAATTTTATAACTCCCATGAACCTGAAAATTCTGATATCATGTTGGAGGATGAGGTAAAATCTGACTTTTTCGATGATTTGTTAAGAGGAAGTAAGATTATTCCAGAGAATTCAACATTAGATGCAGGAAACATAAATGCAATATCATCCCTTGAACAACCCCCATGTTTAGAACTGAAGCCTTTTCCATGTGACTTAAAGTATGCTTACTTAATGGAAGGGGAGAAATTGCCAGTAATCATTGCAAATAACCTATCCCATTCACAAGAACAAACATTGATTGACCTTCTCAAAAGGAATGTAAAAGCTGTAGGATGGAGTTTAGGTGATATTCCTGGAATCAACCCTAAGGTATGCTCTCACAGGATATTTTTAGAAAGTGAATCTCGACCAGTTAGACAACCTCAAAGAAGACTCAATCCCACAATCATGGAGGTCGTTAAGAAAGAGATTGAGAAATTGTTAGCAGCTGATATCATTTACCCAATCTATGATTCTCAATGGGTCAGCCCAATTCATGTAGTCCCCAAGAAAACTGGCCTGACCACTGTCACAAATGAAAGAAATGAACTGATCCCCATGAGAATACAAAACAGCTGGAGAGTCTGTATAGATTACCGGAAGCTAAATCAAGTTACCAGAAAAGATCACTTTCCTATTCCATTCATTGATCAGATGCTTGAAAGGTTAGCTGGAAATACTCATTACTGTTTTTTAGATGGATTCTCAGGTTATTTTCAGGTACCAATTGCACCAGAAGACCAGGAGAAGACAACCTTCACCTGCCCTTTTGGAACATTCGCCTACAAAAGGATGCCTTTCGGGCTATGCAATGCCCCAGGTACATTTCAACGGTGTATGGTGAGTATTTTCTCGGACCACATTGAGGATTTCTTGGAGGTGTTTCTTGATGATTTCACAGTTTTTGGCAATTCATTTGATCATTGCTTAGGAAATTTGGAAAAAGTTTTGAAAACATGCATTGAAAAGAACCTTGTCTTAAATTTTGAAAAATGTCATTTCATGGTTGAAAAAGGGATAGTGTTGGGGCACATAATTTCACAAAATGGGATTGAGGTTGATAAATCAAAAGTTGATGTAATAAATTCCTTACCATATCCAACTTGTGTCAAACATGTTAGATCCTTTTTAGGGCATGCGGGATTTTACAGAAGATTCATCAAGGATTTCAGTAAGATTTCTCTCCCTCTCTCAAGATTACTTCTAAAGGATGCTAACTTTAATTTTGATTGTGCATGTAGGGAATCATTTGATGAATTAAAGGAAAGGCTGATAACACCACCAATAATGCAGCCACCCAATTGGGATTACCCTTTCGAGATACTTTGTGATGCATCCAACCAAGCAGTGGGAGCCGCTCTATCACAGAGAATTGACAGCAAGCCTCAAGTCATCTCCTACGCATCAAGGACCTTGGATGAAACACAAATAAATTACACAACCACAGAGAAGGAGTTCCTTGCAGTCGTTTTTGCACTAGATAAATTCCGATCATATCTTCTGGGGACTAAAGTTGTTGTGTTTTCTGATCATGCAGCTCTTAGGTACTTAATGAAAAAGGCGGATGCAAAACCCCGGTTGGTGAGATGGATGCTACAATTACAAGAGTTCAATTTGGAAATCAAAGATAAGAAGGGGACTGAAAATCAAGTGGCTGATCATCTGAGTCGACTACCCCACACCGCTGAAACAGAAATACCAAAGAAGAACCTACTTAATGATGAGCTTCCTGGAGAACAACTCTACATCATCAACAGTGAAGTGCCATGGTATGCCAACATTGTCAACTATTTGGTAACATCTCAGGTACCCTATCATCTAAGCTCTCATCAAAAACATAAGCTTAAATCTGAATCAAGATTTTACATTTGGGAAGATCCGTTTCTGTGGAAAATTTGTAATGATCAAATCATAATAAGATGCCTGCCAAGAAGTGAAATTGAATCAGTGTTTGAATTTTGTCATAAATTATCTTGTGGAGGCCACTTTGGACCTCAGAGGACTGCCCGAAATGTTTTAGAATCTGGACTCTACTGGCCCACCTTATTCAAGGATGCATATGAATTTTGTAAAAGATGTGAAAAATGCCAATTTTCTGGTAACATATCCAAACGACATGAAATGCCACAAAAACCAATAACCTTTTGTGAAATTTTTGAAGTTTGGGGCATAGATTTCATGGGACCATTCCCAATGTCATTTGGAAATTCATATATTCTTTTGGTTGTAGACTATGTTTCAAAATGGGTGGAAGCAAAAGCAACCAGAACTGATGATGCAAAAGTTGTTTGTGATTTTATTAGGGCTAACATTTTCTGTAGGTTTGGCGTGCCACGAGCAATCATCAGTGATCAGGGAACTCATTTCTGCAACAGGAAAATGGAAGCATTGATGAAGAAGTATGGGGTGCATCATAGAACATCTACCCCATACCATCCCCAAACAAATGGCCAAGCAGAAGTCTCTAATAGAGAAATCAAAGCCATTCTGGAGAAGACTGTTAAACCCAACCGGAAGGACTGGAGCCAAAAGTTAGATGATACATTATGGGCATACAGGACGGCCTACAAAACACCGATAGGGATGAGTCCCTATAGATTGATCTATGGAAAGAGTTGCCACCTTCCTGTGGAGTTGGAGCATAGAGCCTACTGGGCGGTCAGAGAGATGAATTTGGACCTTGAGAAAGCTGGGAAAGAAAGAAGATTGCAGTTGCAGGAGTTAGAGGAAATTAGAAGGGAATCTTTTGAAAACTCAAGGATTTACAAAGAACGAACAAGAGTGGCCCATGACAATCTAATCCAACCAAAAGACTTCTCTCCTGGAGACAAAGTGTTATTATTCAACTCAAGACTCAAGTTGATGCCAGGTAAACTTTGTTCCAGATGGGAAGGTCCATTTATTGTTACTCATGTATATCCTTTTGGTGCTGTGCAGATTATGAAGGATGGAGAGCAGGATCCATTCACTGTGAATGGACATAGGTTGAAGAAATTCCTTGGGACCCTACCATCAGAGCCATTGGAGGAGATCATGCTCCTCCAACCTATTTATCAATAAGATCCATCAGGTTGTACCTCTCCTTCACATTTTCTTGCTGTTGTGATTTAATCAGAATTCTTCTTACATGTTAAATCCACTTAAATGCATCGAGGACCTAGCATCATTTAAGTGTGGGGGAGGGAACCTTTGTAGTATAGGATTTTTATTTGATGTTTGTTTTCAAAAAAAAATATATAAAAAAATAAATAAAAAAATTGTGTGTTTTCAAATTTTTGTGTGTTTATTTTTCAATTTTTGGTGTGTTTCTGAAACTTTTGAGCTGAAAAGGTTATCAATACCATTATTGAAACCCATGTCAATGAGTGAACCAATATATTTCATGAAACCGAGCTTAAAAGAATGCTGAAATGACTTCTTTTCAAGTTCAAATATTTTAGAATTTCATGAAAAGTACACTGATTTTTGAAACCCATGCCATATTTCACTGTCTATATAATTGAAATAACTTTCCTGTGAGGCTTCTGAACCATTTTTGTCATATTCTTTTCATTCACCTCATTTCTTGAGAGAACCAGACCATGCTTGCTTTAACCAGAATTTGATTTATTCCTTTCAAAACTTGAGGGTTGGGGTACATGTGTTTTAAATGATTGAGGCATTTATTTTGTTTAAAGCCCCCTTTTCAAAATAATCCTTTTCATTATGGCCCACCTTTACATTTATCCTTCATTGTAGCCCCTAGTATCCATGAATTTCCTGTTAGGTTAGCCACATTACAAGCCAATTTTCCCTATCATACCTGCTCTTGAAGTAAAATTGCATGATCTTGTTGAACTTAAGTGTGGGGGAAGATGTCTTGTGATGTACTACCTCATTTGGTTATACTTTGGGTGGAAAATAAATTGTGGAAGAGATGTGTGTGATGCTGAAAAATTATTCCGTTGAAAGCTGTGCCTTTTCTGGAGCTTTTATGTAAAAAGAGAAGCTGTGCCTTTCTGGAGCTTCCAATGTAAAAAGAGAAGCTGTGCCTTTCTGGAGCTTCCAATGTAAAAAGAAAGCTGTGCCTATCTGGAGCTTTAAAAAAAATCATGTTTGAAAAGATTGAAATGTTTTCTGCTGAGCTGATTGAATGATGATGGAGCCTATTTTCAACAAAGGGGAAGTAAAGGAGACCATATTTGAGTGAAAACTAGAATCTTGCAATTTTGCTTCAATAAGAGCCAAGCCTTCCTTTTTCGGCCTCAGAACTTTTAACATCTAAATCCTACCAACCGGAAGCCACAGAACAACCCTGAAAAGTCCTCATGAGAAACACATGTTCTTGACTCACATCGGGTGGAGAATTAGGAATTTATCAAACCTATGGTGACTCTTGTGTGAGTTTGGATGAGAAAAACCTTGTTCAGCCTTTACATTTGTGAGATGAGAGAAAATTCATGTGAGGTAGGTGTTTTGTGTGCATGGGATAAGAAATGAAGTGGAAATATATTAAAATCTTAAATGGAGAACTTGAAATAACAGTTTTTTATGAGGCATGATATCTTTTTGTTTCTTGAAATTGATTTGATTGATCTCATTGATATGTGTTTTGATTTTGATTTGATTTGATTTTTACTTGTCCAAGAGTCCAAGTGCTAAGTGTGGGGGAATTGATAGAGAAAATATTTTCAATTAATTTATATTGAATATCATTGTTTTAAACCAACAAAATTGTTCTTCTAAGATGAATTGTTTCATTTTTATGATAATGGTGTTATTTTGAGCTGAATTGTAAAAATTGGCCATTTTGGATTTTTTAACAGTTTTAAATTATTTTGGTAGATTGGCCATAACATTATCTACACTGATCCAAATTTCGAAATTCTCTCTTTTTCAGATTCTACACATCCAGGGATTCATTTAATATATTTGGACCAAAATCTGAATCGGCCATATGGAAGCTCAAAAGAAGCTCACAAGTTGGCTCAAGAAAACTGTTTTCAGTTCTGCCTAGTTTTGATGTGGGATCCATATCTCAACCACTGTGGGCCCAAAGCTTGTTAAATTCGGTGGGTGGACGCGAAAGGAGTTTGGGAGCATCTTTTATGAAGGAAGCACCGAGTGAATTGGCCGTTTATGGGGCCATTAAATCACCGTAATCCGGAGGATTTCGTTTTGGAGAGTCTGACTGGACAGAATAAATGCTCATAGTAAAACGGTCATAACTCTCGGAATACATGTCCAAATCCGCTGCAATGTTTAGGGGACACGGCCAAGGGAATTATGAACAACATTCATGAAGGGCTCAACGCGTGAAGATGTCATTTAATGGGGCTACAACGCGTCGACATTCGGGGGAAGAATTCTGGCTATAAAAGGAGGAGAGCTCCACCCTCTCAAGGCATCCATTCTCCATCCCATTCCTTCCGGGACACCAAGAAGGAGAACTTTTCGGCTTTCTCTTTTATTTATTTTCTTTTTCATAGTTTTGTAATGCCTTCTTCTTCCCCATTCAACTCGATTACCCTTACCATGGTGGGGTAAACATTTGGAGTGATTGGGGAAGGGTTGGTTTTCTACATTGTAATGCTTGAGTTCTTGGACACAATTGAATAAATTTATTTCTTCTTCAAAGTTGTTTTCAAATTCTTATAGCGGATTTTATAATCAAGTGCGATCGTTCTTGAATATTAATTCTGTTATTTATTTTTGCCTTGGTAAAATAATCAATATCTCCCTCCACTAATTTCTGGTTTATATACGATGGAATAAACTAGGAATTAGTGGTGAAGTACTCGACGATCGTCAGTACGTGTAAAACGTGTAGTGAATGTTCTTGATTGTTTGGGATAAACAAAACCCGATCAGGAATTGCCCATTTCAATTAAGGATATTCAATACAACTATTTTACACATGGAAGGAGATTTGACCAAACCGAGATCTTGGTAAGGTTTTCTCTCACAATAATAATTTCACCAAGGAAGTGAGAGGAAATGATTGTGGAAACTCACTTTAATCAACTAAGAAGAAGAGGTTTGAATTAAATTGAACAAGGATAGCATTATAATTAGGAAACCGACCCCGACCTAATCACCCTTTTTAAATTTCATTGTTTTTCAATCATTTGAATTTCAAATTTCAGTTCACAACATTTTTACCCCCGTTTTAAAGTGACAACCCATTTTGTGTGCACTCCTCTTCGAGAGACATCCTAGGTCAACCACATTACTACATTTTAACTTAGGAAATAATTGTTTTGCCACGCCCCACGACAGGCGTGCGTCAATAGCCTTGAAGTCAAATACACCACAATCATGAGTAGCTTCGAACAAACCACCAAAAATAAAGAAAAATATTCCACCTATATAAGAAAACAATTATTATGTTAGTTGTAATATAAATAAATAAATTAAATATAAATATGAAACAATACATCAATAAAATGTATACTTTAAAATTAAAACACACAATTTGAGTCATATCTGGTACACCAAGTATTGTATTAAGGTATGGCTGATTACACGATGTCTTTTTATCCTACAATGCATTCAATATTCTGGGTTATATAACAATATTACTGTTTGATAACTTGAAAAGTTGAATACATGGGGGAATAAAAAGGAAATTTCATCCTCATGATTGCATCATCCATGTTGAGTGCATGTTCATAGTATATGATTGAATTATCCTTGTTGAAGAAATCATCTATTCATGATATCTTTGAAAATTAACAAAATTAGTATAAGATAAAAATGATAAGTAAATTAACTAAAAATGTTGATAAAATTATGAAATAATCAACTAAATAGGTAGTGGGAAGTCACATATTCATTATATATGTGTTAAATATGAGCACTTTTTCTCAGTTTTGATAATTTGATGCATATTTTAAACTAAATTTCTACTTTTATGCTGAAAAAATGTACTCTGAGTCACACTAACCATATAAGGGGTTATATTAACATGCATTCTATTCCTATGCATTGAAAAGAAATTATGGATCATTGTCCTATATTTTGAAAATAATACAAACTCATTTTCTTGGTTTTGACTATTTAATGTATGTTTTAAACTAAAATGAAATTTTAGTATTCAAAACACATACTTGGAGTCATACCGATCACATAGGGTTTCAGATTGATGTTTTCTCAATTCCTACACATCACAAATGACTTATGGTTCTTTTCCCTAATGTTTGAAAGAAATCCAAGCTCATTTTATTGGTTTTGAGCATGTGACGTTTGTTTTGGACTAATGTGTAAATTTAACAAAAAATGTATTAGATGAAATTGTTAAAAAAATTAAATAAAAATAGATAAAATGATGGGTAAATTAACTAAATAAGTCATACAGAGTCACCTATTCATGACGTCTGTATACATTTTGACACCGTGTATTCTTCCTATTCAATTATAAAAAAATTTATTTCCTCTATTCTACTTATCCTTGATAAATATTTCAAAAATAGTACATAAAAATTATGATACAAATTATTCACATCCAAAATGTATTTCTATGGTCATATCTCATACTCGATCATAAGCATAGTAGGTAATAACCTAAATTTAATTTTAGTGAACATTTGAATTCCATGTATACTACACACTCATCTCTAAAAAAAATTAATTCTTTTTTGTGAATGAAGGTTATTAATAATGTTAGAAGTAATGATAAAATATATACAAACAAATGATTAAGAAATAATTTTAATAAAATTTTAATTACCCTCATAAATTATCTATTTGGGGATGACGGTCTTTCCATGGTTTATGATAACTATCATAAATTAGAAACCATAATATCCACATTCATTGTTCCTATCAGGCTTTATATACTACAAAAACATTGACCAAAATAAGTAAATTGTTTTCAAATATATTTTGATAGTCAAATATTTCAATATATACCTTAATCTATTTCCATTTAATGTAACCCATATGATTATTATATTTAGTCACCAACTTTATACCATGATTTTTCCTATATTTATTTATTTCCCTAACATTAAAATTCTTGTTAAAACACAAACAGAAACATATAATTTTAATTTAATCTATAAAATATTGATTGTAGTGCAGTAAAATTCAAAAAACACACATAATGTGCGGTTTTTTATGGATATTCAGGAATTATGTCAAAGAAGTAAATATTTGGGTAATATATATTGAGTATAATTATCATCTAGTGTTTCTTAAAAAAACAAAAACAAATAAGTAATAAAAAAATAAAAATATTTTTTGTATAATTATATTACATAGATTTACCCTTTAATTGGAGGCCTCAAAATGATTCTATCATCTCTTATATTATTATCAAATTCCTCATTTATCTCATATTTTTTCTTATCAATTTCATTCAACTCCAATTTAGTTTCTTCCATAGAAATGATACATGTATTAATAAATCCAAATTGTGATTCGAAGGGTTTTTCATTTATGTAGTAGTAATATAAATTCATTTATAAAATCTGAATATTTATTAACTTTAATGATAATATTAAATCATTACTTGGATAGACGTATTATGAAAATTTACCTTATGTATGTATTCACAACTGAGACTTCCCACCATTCACACCCGAGAATCTCATTTATAATCTTGAGACCAACTGTGTCTGTAATGAAAGTTACACATATTTATTCTTTATATGGAAAATTAGAAATATTTCCATATTTATATTTCATATCTATTTGAATTTTTATTGATAAAAAATGTTGCATTGGAACTGGAGGGGAGAAGGTATTCTTGGAAGGTCCTCTTGTTTTTTTGGTCGATTTAATAAATTTTCTTAATCCAAAAGTTTATTTCCCACCATATTATCCATCTATAATACCATAACTTATTTCAGAACATTTTTCATTAACTATTAAATATCTTTCATTAGAAAAAATTTGTCAAATACATACCTCATGTATCTTTATATGATTAGACGGCCATGCTATAAAAGTTCCAAAAACACCATTGACATTTGTAATATCTAGATGATCAAGTAGAATAGGAAACTCACTGATCAAATCGTGTGCTACCTCAATCCCCTATCACATGTAATATTTTGGGATCTTTTATTATGTATCTTGTATTATGGGATATTATACACCATACACCTCACCACAAGGCCATACATGGGTGTTTCCAAACAAAAATCACATAAAAATTTACCTTATATTGTTTTCAGAATTTAATGTTATTATAAGTTGTTTGTTTATATTTGGGATAATGATTAATGAATAAATTTATTACCTTGGGTATGATATGAAGTTTAGGGGAATGAAAAGCCTCCAAACCAGTGGGGTCATTTGGTTTCTCATGTGTAGATCTTTGTCCCATCAGTACTTCGCTTAGATCCTTTCTCTTATATTGGTCTACCAAAAACATCAAACAATAATATATTGAAAAAGATCTATTTATTAATGAAACACATTCATAAACTTATATGTATCTTCTTGTAGTTTTTTCTTGTAAAAATATTTTCTAGAAAACAGTCTAAAACCTACTCCTCTAATGCGGTCACATTGTTCTGGCTGCCTCAAAGCCACTAAAAGTATCTTTTCTTATTGTACGATCACTTATTATTCTTGTGTCTAACCTGTATAACAAAATATGAATATAAATAGATATATTTATATAATACTACTATAAATCATAAAAAATTACTCATATTTCATACTTACGCATGTTTCCCTTATTTTTTTATTTTCATCAACAATTAGTCCCTCTATATTTACATGAGCCTCCCTCAATAGAAAATGATATGGGATGGATGTGGATTAAGATTTTGATTCATCAAATAAATATAAATAATGGAAAATATATTGTTTCAAATTATATAAGACATCTATTTTAATTTTAAAATATATACCATTTTTATCTATAGTTAAGTGTACCACATGTTTGATTTGTGATAGAGTTACATTGGTTTTGATGAACATTATTTATTTTAAAAAATCATTTTATATTTCATAAATTAACAATTTAAAATCAAATTGTATAAAATAAATAATTTCAAATAATATTTTTTTACTATAATTAAACTGAATTAATCTCTCATCACAGTGACTGATGAAATAATTCCATGTTTCTAGCTTAATAATGTGTGGATAAGTAACTGGTTGATGGGGATTTAATTTCCCTAAGCATGTAGAGACTTGGGTTTTTCCTTAAAAGAATTTTATATATTTCTATTTATATATCCATAGCTTGGCGCTGAGATAGTGTGTTATTTTGATCCCAGTGTGCCTATAATTAATTTTATAAAAATATTAATTATATTTTATATCATTCACGTGTAGTTTCATAAAGAAAATATGATAAATATTAAATTAAATCTTGGATCATAAATCCAATACCACTGTGGAGTTTGGAACATGGTGTTTACCCTATGCGTGACATAAAACAGGTTGGTGTGAGGTGTTCTGACATCTCACTTGATAATAGTACATTCAGTTGTGTAATTAATTAAATTATTTATTTATTTTAATCTAAAATAAAATTATATAATAATACATCCATGAAGATATTCCCAAATTAATCCTTATAATACTAGGATTTAATGAGAGCTTCTCCATCCTTCTTTATTTAGAAAATCAAATCATACGACGATGAAATTCCAGACCATAGAATATCAGAGTGTGGTGAATGAAACAAAGTCCTCCAATCATTATAAAATACATTATTAGATGAAGAATGATCCAATATCTAGGTAGAACTATTAAATTTATGTTTTTCTAAATTTTTATTAACTTTATTGAGTGGATCAATCATCTTCTATTAATCCTTGCTAATTGCAGTCTTTGCTTGCACTCATGTATCATTTATATTGATTAATTCAATTTTTTTCTAACCCCAATTATCACCGTTCTTGATTGTTGACCAATAATTATTGGAAATGATCATTTAAAAAAAATTGGTTACTTTCTTCTTATTTTTATCATGTTCATCCCTAGTATGACCACACGGTCTTGGTTTGACATTTTCTGGTGGTACAGAAATCAATCGGACCACTGAAATCACAACGGATTAACAAAAGAGGTACAAATGGATGGAAAATGGTTTGATACATGATCATTATGATATGTGGATGATCTATTCTATTATTAGAATTCTAATCCATGGAGTTAGAATTATTGGTGGTGTACGGGATGTGCGATTAACCAATGAGGATAAAAAAACCAATTTTCGACCACTTGATAGATCGAAACCATAGATATGAACTAGATCTGATGATTATTGATGAAAATGATTCCAAAATATAAGGTAAAGATTAAATTTAGTGTATGGGAAGTGGATCTAGAAATCTATGAAAAACCCAACTATACAACGTGAACCATGATTATTACACAATGTGTAACCCCCTAGTTGGGGTAACAAGGGTTTCAGAAGTTTATTAAGATAGAATGGTGTCAATACCTCCTATACACCATTTACCTCATACCCTAACAGATGAGCCATGTAATAGATCACACAGTACGAACCCCGTGTGGGAGTACACAGCCTACCACACAGCTGTGTACTGAAGTACAACGATACGAGGTAAAGTACACAGACATAGCCAGATGCACAACCATGTACTTAAGTACAGAAACACAACTAGAAGGAAATTACCTAATACTGGATAGTTTTGACATGTCATCTAGTCCACTGGAGTGGTTTGTACTTTTAAATGGATTGGGAGCTGCGTTCTAGCCAAGGACATGACCAGGTAGGGGAGTGGGACCACATTCCATGTGGTTCACCTCACACACCATGTACTAATTGATTCCTTTTGAGGAAACATAAAGGTTCCATATACCATTCATTTGGAATTAGATTTTGGAAAGTGAGTAGTCTATACTATGTGTATTTCAACATTGAACATGGTGGTGACCTCCGTTGTGGATTTCAAGATACAATGTGAAATGTTCTAAGCACATTTATTATAGATGCGACATTCGATGATGGTAGTGATCAAGCAAGATCGCGACTGACTTTCTATAGAGTGGAACCCCCCCCCCCCCTCCATCATTTTGGGTGATGGTCCTCTAAAACTTCTTACTGATTGAAACCCCCTATTAGATAGGGAGAGGTTCCTCGACTAACAGATTAAATCCCCTCTATCACACTAGGGTGGGGTCATTGACCTATAGATTGGAACCCCCATCTTCTTGGTTGTGGGTCCTCTATAGCTACATACCAAGTCAATACCCCTTATAATATAGGGTGTGAGTCCCTAATGACTAGATTGGATCCCCACTATCGCACCTGGGTGTGGGTCCTCAACTAATAAAGTATACCCCCATCATCTTTGTCTTGGGTCCTCTACCTTCTGAGTGGAACACCATATCAGATAATGTGTAGGTCCTCAAGACACTATACTGGAACCACCCATCATTATTGGGTATAGGTCCTCTACAGATACTTACAGATAGGAACCCCCTTGATGTAATAGGGCATGGGTCCCCTACATGGAGTCTGTGCCCCCTCAACTATCAGACATAGTGAAAATGCATGGTTTGATTAGAATGGTTACTCTTAGGTAGATTCGTGAGAACATGGACATCATTGATGGAATTTTGGAACTGTTGGAGATTCTTCTTCTTGGGTTGAGCTATGAGATGGAGATCCCATTACTCTGCCATTTGGGGTTATTTTGGCTGAGAATATATATATATATAAATACTTTTGTATCCATCCCTTTGTATTTTGTTACTCTTTTTCAATGAGTTGATAATACACATGAGGTATGCCACATTATTTCTGTGTTTCTCTTCTCATGGATGGATGAATTTACTCTCCTACTATGGGTGGTGAAGACTCGAAGTTCAGTTCATATACACACTATGTTGAGCCCCATGTTTTTGAATGAGGTTACATTCCCTCTTGGGTTTTGTTGATCTATTCTATTTCACTAATTTATGCATCTTATAATATCTATAATATTTATATTCTTATTATATTTCTTATTGTTCTTCCCTCAAATTTTAGTGAATCCTATTGGGTATGTTTATACTCACCCTATATGGGATTTTCCCGCACATGTCCAGTATTATGTAGCTGACATATAGGTCGACGATGAAATTAGAGGATCATAAAGATACCAAGATCTTTGTATAGTGTGTGGTGGTCCCGACCAGGAGATTAGGATCTCAGATCTCTCAGCATTTTACATTCTACATTTTTTAAGATGGGACATATTTTTGGTTGGGTGGGTATTTTTTTCCTTTTTACTTTTCAGTTTATACCCCCGTACCCTTCTACTATCTATTATTTTTTAATTCATGGTTGTTCCCATAGATTTATGCTTTATTTAATTTTACTCACAATACAATTTTTCATCATTATGAATGTCTGTATGTATAGGTATTTAGGTAAAGGCCTCTCGATTTTAGTTATTCCTTCTGCACTGGTCACCATCCCCTAGCCTATGCAGGTAGTCTTGAGGTAGTTACGGCTTGAAACCTGGCTTGGGTCGGGTTGTGACACATCATCCCTCTGAAAAAATTTTGTAACAAGATTCTGGATACCGCTATTGGATTTTCTAGCATCCATTAAGACATATTTCATATGGTGAAATTATCGAAAATAAATAAACTCCTTATGGAATAATGAAAATCAAATCAATTTTTCAATATTTAAATTTTCAGTAAAATAAAGAAATGTTATTGTAACATTACCTTTATATATTTCAAAAGGGTTTCCTTCATTACATTGTGGAAATTGTTCCACAAATCTCTATCAATTAGAATATTCATCCTCATTGGGATCCTAACATAACTAATGAATATTGGCTTGTTGGGATCTACAGGTTGGTCGTGTTGATTCCAAACAACCTCAAATTTTATACCCTTACTTATTGTATCGATAATTTTAGTCAAAACTATGATGTTATGTAGTTATTTTTTTCTTTATCAACATTATATTTATCTCCGAATAATTTTTCAGTTTCAGCCTCAACTACCTATTTTTCCCCAGTATTAGTAACATCATCATGTGAGTAAGACATTGTCTACATGATTAGTTAAAAATTTATGTTATATTATGTTAATACAGTAGAGAACAGATAATATTATGAAAAAAATAACAATATATTAAAAAACAATGTTAACATTCTCATTTAAATAATATTATTTTTTAAAGGTTGAAGTGATTTGGATCCTCTAACATGAATTCAAATCACCACTTTGCGATCTCCTCTAATGAACAATTCATTATCGACATTAGGGCCGCCATGAACTAATTGTTATATTTTAATAAAATGGTCATCCTTGATTTTATTTTCATATGAACCTACAGTTGTTTTAGTTTCAAATTTGATAGTTGACCAATTCTTGTTTTTTAGATTTGAGATTTAAAATACTTGCACTAAATTTGATTCTATTTTTAATAGCTTGATATTTTCCCCTTCCACAATAAAATTCACCTTCATAAATTACATTTTATCAAAATTCACTACACTCATATTTTCAAACTATTTAAAATAGAAAATATGCACTCGAAATGTTGTATCATATAACATTTATATATTTTGATAATGGTGAAATATAACATATTCACATAAATTGGATTTATATCCTTAGATCCAGATATGTTTATCAATTCTCCCACAAGCATAAATCCATTATTTTTCACCATACTACGGTCATCGTGTTATTTTATATAGAATATATAACAGTATATTACAAAACTAGAGTAAGATATATCATTTCATTTGGTCCCCTGAGTAGCCATTGAAGTTGTTTGAAAATTTAATTCATATTTTTAGATTAATCCTTATAAATATGATCTCATAACCATCCTATAAACTATTGATTATGTTTATTTGATATCCATACTTCATACACTGATGGATTTAGATATCTAATAATTTATTTGTGGGACTAAACGTATGGATAAAAATTTCACTATTATGTAAAATGTGAATGTGAAAATTTTCCCGCACTATGATGGTAGTTTTTACAACATCTATTCGAGAAATTCATTCACCCATAAGGGGTCTACTATGATGAAACATTGGGAGATTTATGCTATCAAAATTTTATAGGTTGTCGGTACATAATTCAATAACGTCATCAATAATATATCATTCATTAATACAACATTATAGGGGGATTCAATTCTTGACATACCCTTTCAAAATATTCATATACCATTCAATGGGGGTATATCCATTTGTAGTGGATAAGAACATATAGTGGAAATACTCTAACCAAGTGAACCACCAGGTGGACCATTATATAAAATAATTCTTTTAGTAAGAACATCTATAATTCACATAATATCACTGCTCCCTCCTTTTTCATTATTAGAAACATCACCATGTCTATAAATTTACTGCATATGGATTTGAAATAGAAGCAGAGACTGATTACTATATGTCTTAATTTTTTTGGTTGAATGAAATGTAAAACAACAAGAATCAAATCATTCATCAAAAAATAAAAGTCATGTTATTTGAATCTTTATAACTTCTAATTATTCATTGAAATTTCATTCATTATACTTGATCAGTACCCCTCTAAAAATTTTATACCATCAATAAAATTAAAAATTAGTAATTTTTTCTATCTAGATAGAGTGTAAGTAGGTGGAGGAAGAAAATTTCTCCTTTAATATTAACTAATGGCAAGAAATAAGAAGAAACACTCATCCTTTACTATTAACTGGTGCCAACTCTTTCCTTATCCCCGTGTCAATCAAATACAACCTAGACTTTATTTCATATATTTTTTCAAGGAAAATGTGGTAATGTTCTAATAAAACAATAAAATAATTTTTTTTCTACATACATGAAATTATGAAAATTTATTAAGTAAGAAATAATCCAATATGAAAAATCAATGAAACTTCATCTCTTTTTCCATACTGATTTTGTAAGGTTTTCCAAAAATGGTTTATGAAAAACATCATCAATATATTTTAATTTATCTAATATTTTAACACTTATTCATGAAGATATTATTGTATCATGTTCCATATTTCCATTTAATGTATTCATCTAGGATCTATATTTATGTCATCAAGTTAAAAATTAATGATGTTATAAAAGCATAATATTCGAGGAATTCTAAAACCAAACTGAGTGTGTTCATTATTCTCTAACAGGACACCCCAACATTCGTTTAATTTTATAGCTTGAAAATTTTCAATATGTAGGAAATTCATTTATGATCACATACATTCCTCAAACTAAATTCTCCACTTTTATGATAATCATAAACCGTAACACTAATATCCCCCATAAATTTCAGATCTTTGATAAATGGATCCAAATAGACATCAATATCATCCCCATGTTGTTTTCATCCTAATATAATCAAAGACAATATAACGTATTTGAGATTCATGCATAACCATGGTGGAAAGTTATAATTTACCCACATGACTAACCATGTACTATGAGTACTACTATATACAACAAAAGGATCTATTCCATCTATATATAATGTAAGATGAAATTTTCTCAGCTCATTTAAAAATTTAAGATAATCATAATTAATTTTCTACAATGGAGGAGGGTCAATTGGATGAAAACGTTTCCCATATTTAATTCTTGTATCTGCATGTCATTTCAATTATCTCACAGTTCCATAACATCTATATAGTATTCTAAATCATTTAATGATAGGGAAGGAATATACATATTTCTAAGGACATGATTTTTCATTCGTGTATTGATCTGCACCACTCTTAGTTTATTTTATGAGTGATTCAAGGTCCTTGAAAAACAATATGAAATAATTTGGACAAGAATGTATTTTTTAGAGATCATTCCCATGGAACGTATCATTCATTTAGTGTCATATGTTTGAAAATGATGTTCATTTTCATATGGTATCATATCATTTAGGAGACCAATTAGTTCTATAAACATGGTCTCACAACATCTGCTACCAACTTTAAAATTATATAACTTTAATAAAGATGAAAATATTTTATATTTAGTATAACTGATATACAATAGTCTCTTCACACAGCTATTTAACTTCTCAAAACATTTCGTAAAATTCTGAATATTATCTTTAACTACCATTTTCAATTCTTCTGTATGATATACATCATCATTTATATTGGTATTCATATCCAATGATACATAAACCACATTATCATCTTAATCAATGTTTTTTAAAAGTTTGGGGACAAAGCATCAATTTATTATATAATGAGAAGTCCTCTTTTGAGTGGGTAGAGGGATACCCATTATATAGCTCGACGGTTCAAGGCCAAGTGGCCTGAATACAAGGCTTGGAAGCCCATTTTTTCCCCAAAGGTCCCCTTGGTGAACAGTACTGCTACAGCACCCGGACTAATACATTACTATCGCCACTACAGTTCATTCAATAGTGCCTCTGTAGCTACAGTTCCGCCTTCCTAATCTGTGTGAACATTAAATATTTCCCATGTTTAATACAAAATTTATATCTCTGATATATTATATGACAAGTAAAATTTTCTTCTAGCTTTCATAGAATATTGTTTCTTGAATAAAAATAATATAAACATAGACAAGAGATTTGAGAATGGTCATATGAATGCCCTATTGGAAACATGATGAACTATTTAACTCTATCTTCATACTATTTTGTCATATGATTTGTGGGAATCCATTTTCAATTCATATCCATCCTATTAGGTTCATATAAAATTCAATTTGTACAAAAAATAAATAAATACACATAAGATATTCATAATAAAATGTTATAGTTATAGATAATTCTTATAAGGGGAACTCAATATTTGATTATTTCAAATAATTTCAGTATTGTTTGAATAAAAAGGGTAATTGAATTTTAGAAAATAATTTATCAATTATAGGTAGGTTTTGTCCTTTGAATTCATCCAAAATGAGCACCAGTACCCAATATGGGATGACTAATTCTCAGATTAGGTCAAGCAACATATGTGCATTTCTAGATGAGATGGGGGTTGAGTCTCAAGAAAGACAATCAAATAAATAATTTTTCAATTGATAAAATTGATGTGGATGATAATTATCCCCTTAAATATAAATGTTCTTGGGCATGGAGTTAGTTAAACACTAAAAAACATTTCTTAGTTTGTTTCCAAAATATGGAAAAATAATATGATGTTGTTTGATCCCTACAGGGGTCTCCTTGATTGGTGTGACCATGATAAGGCTCAACTAGATGATCTTAAACATACTCATTCTAACATACCAATTACCGTTTCAACATTCAAAGAAATCCATCAAATAATTATTTTATGTATAATTATAAAATATCTTATTAACAATGATAATAAAATAGATTTTATACTCAACTAAACCACTTACAAACATATATTAATCTAACCATCAATAATAAATATTTTATTGAAAATTATTAAATAGTTTGAAGATGAATAATTAAATTTTATAGGAAGTGGTTAAATTTATTTAATATTAAAAATATGTTATTTTTTCAATGAACTATATTTCTAAAGTATTGGGAATTCTAATCATAATAAATTAATTTTTTTCATTGATGATCCCATGGGTTGAAGTAAATTTTTTTGTAAATTGGAATTCAATGTAAAGGAATACCAATGTGTTTTAAAGAATAATGAATTTGATGTTGGAAATTATTGGACATGAAATAGGGTAATTGTCCTATGTTGGAAAATGAATTTTGAAGATTTAACTACATGGTGAGAAACCCATTACATTAGAGAAATGATGAGATTTTTTTTATACTAAAACAAATTGTGGAAGGTTGAAAAACTATCTACAATTATAAAAAGATGTTTGATGATGATATGGATATTGAACTATTTTAGATATGTTTTATAATTTGTATTTGAAATATTGTAAAAATATTTATTGATTAGGAAATATATCTAGAGTTGTATGGGAACTTTTTTTGAGTTACATAGAATATTAGATACTAAAATTAGAGATAAATATCTCTTGGATGAAGGTTAATTAAATTTGGAATGATTTCAAGCAGTGAAGGATATTGAAATACTCTATCTTGTGTATTTTATATTTTACAAAGGGAATTGAAATGAGATAAAATGGGTTTTGAATTAATTTTATAATTCCAAAAAATATTGGAAGATAATGTAAATTATAGATCTTGATATTGGTCAATAATGATTTGATGTGTTTATAAATAAATATAATTAATTATTGAATTTCTAAACTAAAATTTTGATAAATGGAAAAGTCCTCAGTTGTGTAAAATTTAATCCAAAGCGATGTTAGCACAAACTATAATATGGGTAAGGATGAATGAATCTGCATAAGCATAGACTTGGTATACATAAATACCATTACTTCATAGTTTTAACATGACATGGACCCATATAAATATGATTTTTTTCTACATAATGATTAGTAATGTTGTGTAGGCCCTATATGTGTACACATAAACTACTAAAAGGATCATCCCTCTTTTTTGTAAGAAAAAGTCCTTTATAAGAATGAATTATTTACTAAATAATCATGAATCCTCAGTGCATAAGTATCACTCCTTATGCTATGTAATCATCAAAACCTATCCAAAATTGGATAATTATTCCAAATATATATAGAATCAACAATTTTAAAAAACGATGATGGGAACTGATTATGATGATTCCAAAGCCAATATTTCATGTCCAAAACAACATGAATCATTTATAACCCTTGCTAAAAGAATGATTTTATAAAGATGAAATAATATGGAATATGAGGAGATCAATATTATTTATATTTTGAATTTAAAATTAAGATATTTGAAATTCAATATTATTTATCATAATGAAAATGAAATATAGATGATTTAAAAGATAATATTTAGTGTTTTAAATATCAAAAAAAATTATACCTAAATGAAAATAAAAAGTGTCTTGAGTTTCTAGTGTTGTGTGTAGATTCAATATGAATCTATACTAGATTAATGGTATGCTCTCACGGAACCTGGAAGTCACTCCACATTACAATCTATTGAAGATGTAAATTATATACATCCATAAAGAGTGAATTATTTGTGGATACTAGGGGAATATTTTGAGAATAAAGAAACCTAATGCTTGTTTATAAAATATAGATGAACCATTTAGATGATAATTGAAGAAGAATATATTATTATATGCCTAAAATTACTAAAAAATGAACCAAAACCAATTATAGGAAGGCATGTTGAACACAAGGGGTGAGGTTTTGATCATCTAGGATGGTAAAATAAATATGAAATTATTGAGATGGAGAACATACCCTAATCATGGAACTCATGAGATCATCAGGCTAATAAAATTCCTCACTAATGCACAATGTGGAACTAGAACAAGAAAGAAAATATCGAGGGGGATAAAAAAATATAATAACTTAGATTTGAGGCTTGATTCATTGAAAAGATAGTTGAGGGGGAGCGACAATAGCATTGGACTTCGAAGAGAGACTGAGAGGTGTGACTTAAATTAGTTTGGTTAGGTTCTTTTGAAAAGTTCAGTGATGTTTTTATAAGAACATCTAAAAATGTTGATAAAGATAACTTTTATATGTTCTAAAATAATAAGCACTGATAAAAGGTATTTTTAATAGTGCTAAAGAATCACTTATACAATTCATCTTTATCAGCACTAAAACATCAACGTTGATAAATTATTTATAATTATAATTATAAATAAATATATTTATAGGTATTTTTATTTGATTATAAATGAGTTTATATCATTATATATTTATATAATTATATAATTGTATAATTGTATATATATGTTTAACATATATATTAAATATATTCATTTTTTCAATATATTTATTATAAGTTGATAATTATTTAAATATATAATTATTAACTTATAATTATAAAAATTATTTTAAAATTATTATATTTATTTATTTATATTTAAAAATATATATATATTATAAATATAGTAAATATACATTTATAAATATATTTATAAATTTCATTGAGAGAATTCTTGGTTAAAACATCATTATTTTCATGTTATCGTTTTTTCTTAATAAAGGGGATTGACCCCAGACTGTTTCTATATTTATATATTTATATCATTATATATATTTTTATAATTATATATATACAAATTTATATAATTATATATATATATTTAAAAGGTGAGGCTCAATAACCCTTATATTGAATAAAACCCATGTATAAATGAGGAATATACAATATATAATGTTTATAAGAACAAGAAATTAAGTATCTTGAGATCGAGTACTCATGATATGATGAGAGGAGCATCCACCTTGACCATGAGGTTGGCATACTATTCTCCATGTTTTGACTTGTAGCAATTGTCCACCTACATCATATGGAAGTCTGATATCTACAACTTCCATAATTTCTTCCATTCTAAATACCCAATCATTGTTTTGACATTCCTCCTTTGTTGAAAACAACTCAAAGGAATTACCAGTAATAACCATAAAACTTGATTTATCCCTCAAATGTTGGAAAAGGATTGGGCCCATGAAAGAATAGACAAAAATTATTTTTTCCATCATTGGAGTCTGTATATTTGAATCCCCATTTTCATCTCTATCAAAACCAACATGTTTCTTTCTAAAAAAGGATACAATATTCTCAACCACTTTTTCACTATCTAATGAAAAAGGTATGGTGTTAAAAACATCAATCTATCTGCTCTAGTCAGGAAGAGAAAAACTAGGTTGTTGTATAGAAATTGAAACACCCATCTGAGGAACAAATAACACACCACCAATAGGATTCATGGTAATACCATCCCCATCAAAACATGAGACAAATGATTTATCATTAATAGTAATTGAACTTTCCAATCCGTAAGTAGATTCTAAAACCAATCTAGTACTCAGATTATTTGAATCACTAAAGAGAGGAACATGGGGCTACCCGATATCCATGGATTTAGAAAAATAATGAAGTGATAAATGTATAACATCAATATTTGAAGGTTACCTATCTTGAGTAGGATCTATGGCTAAAACAGGACTCAATTGAGCTCGTATTTCACTAAAAAGAGATCTATGAGGGTTTGTGGGTCACATCCTGCACTATTTAGGTACTACAACAAATTAAACGATGGATGTCCACCTTTTTTACTAGAGTGAGGTAGAGAAAATGTCAAAGACTCATTGAAAACCAACATTGTACCTGAAGAAACATTCTCCAATGTAGGGGAAGTGAAACATTTTACAAGGAATTGGAGACTATATTACTTTTGATATTGTGTTTTAATGATGTAACAATATCTACCTATGATTTCCCTTTGATACTTTTTGAAGAAATCATTCTTTTCTCCTTCCAAATGTTTAAATCCACATTAACCTGTACATTAATCTCCATAGAAGCTATAATATCATCAGATTCATATCCAATATGATCATCAATTTTTCCCCCAGATAAGATATCCTTAAAATAAGTTCCATTAATAGTAATGTGTATCTCCTCTACAGCATAAACCCTTGATAAAATGGTCTTATACTTAACTTGAGCAGTACAAAAAGTATGAAAATACTTCCATCCATCCTTTAAAGTATATTTAGTGAGAGATATTATAATTACATTAGAAGACCGTTTATCATCATGGGTCTGTCCTCTTGGGGATTTTAATGTTGTAGGCTCCTAAAAAATCCGAAAAAGAGAATGATGATCCCCTTTATCTCATGAGAGATTCTGCCCAATTTCCCCTCAATGGGATGGGAAAATGTGGACAATACACAAGGATAGCGAAGGAGGAGCCGGTCCGCGGACTGGTCTAATGTAAGTGATGCACGGTCGTTTTGGCGAAGCGTCCCCCTCCACGGACCGTTGTTGTTCACGGAATGGAGGAAAAGATCCTCCATAGGCGCGAAGCATGGTGGGCGCCAATCCAGTTCACCGACATGAACCGCCCCAGCCGCAAGCTGTGTCAGCCAGACCAAACTGCCTCCACTGTCATTCGCGAAATGGAGGTGGAACCCTCCATGGCCACGAATCACTCCCCTCGTTCGGTTCACGGGGGGGGGGGAGAGAAGTACTCAATACCCACCATGAATTACGGATTGACCAAGTCACCCATAAACTGGGTATTCGGTCCTGGTCCTCTGCAAAAGGTGTTGTGTGACCGCAGATACATCTCATTCCCCACTCTATAAAAGGAGACCGAGGGGGAAAGAAAGAAAGCGGATTCGGATTCAGAGAAAGGAGACTGAGAGGAGATCAGTAAGATTCATGTGGAAGGATTTCTAAGGAAGGCTTAGGATTTCAAAAGTTCCAGTTCACGAATTAAAGCAAGTATGAACCTAGGACAAACTAATAAGGAACAGAAAACGTATAATAATTTGGTGAACCGTGAAGTCAAAATAACATAAAAAGAGAAGACCGCGAACCATAGCCCCTCCACATATGCACTCCCCATGGACCAGGGAGTTTATGCCTCTTTTCTGATCCGTCGCACTGCGTAGAACCCCCCTACGCGGTCAAATCATCGACCGACGAACCCTGACCGGTGCCAACATTGTCTGCCGCTGCTTGGGTGGAACCCTCAACGTACCAACCTTGTACGCAGACCAAACTCGAAGCCGTGAAACCTCTTGGTTCGCAGATGGCCTCTCAGTCTGCGGACAACCCTAGATAGCGGACGAACTCTCAATCTGCGGACCCTCCTGGTTCTCGGACGGCCTCTCAGTCCGCGGACCACCCTTGTTCGCGGACGGCCTCTCCAGCCGCGTAGCACTTCCCTACATGAATGGCGCCACCACCCATACCCATGTTTGGTCCGATGAATCCTTTGGATTTCCCGTTCCCCGAGCCACATAAGAACCTCCCGATCCGGCCTGATCCTCCATGAATCCTTCACTAGCCTACTCATCAGCCCCGAGACGAGGCCTCCACCAGAGCCACCGGATCTGTGTGGTGTAACCCTCAGGCACATCAGCGTGCCGTTTTCAGTTCACATACCCATAGTAAATAGAGGCGAAGGGGCTTCCCCGACCCTTGACCAGATTTCTGATGCATTACTGGGTTCACATTCCCACAATATTGGGGAGTCTGAGCTCGAGAGTCCCGTTTCTACTCCTGTACATGTTAAGAGATCCTCGGGGGTAGTAAAATACCCATTTGAAGGAATCCATCATGCACTATAGGAGAGGATATGGGCACAGGAGCACCCCTATCCCTCTCCTGCAGCACTTTGTCACCATGGGTGTCCAACCCAGAGTAAGCCCCGGCTTAAGGGGTTTCCCTCATGCGTAATCCCCACTCCACTTCTCATAGATGCACCATTCGTGTTGTGATCCTCTAGTCTCTACTGCCTCTTGTTTCTCACACCAAGCATGAATCACTTGGGCATAGAGTATGCATCAACCGTGACATCCTCTTATGGGCCTCCTCAGAGTGTAAGCCCCAATCCACACCTTGGGCCTCCTCAGAGTGTAAGCCCCAATCCATCACCTTGGGCCTCCTCAGAGTGAAAGCCCCAATCAACACCTTGGGCTTCCTCAGAGTGTAAGCCCCAATCCATCGCAATGGGCCTCCTGAGTGTGTAAGCCCAATCCATCGCCAGGGGCCTCCTCGGAGTGTAAGCCACAATCCATCATTCTAGGACGCCTCATAGTGTAATTCCCAATCCAACGTGAACTGTGATGACATTTATTCCCTACCACAGGGATACGTAGGAAGCCTCCATGAGGTTCAATACCGATCACCAATGGACCCCCGGGTCCACCTTCATGTTGGTTCTCCGACACTCCCCTTTCAAACTATGTGGAATTTGATCCCTGTCCCTTAGGAAGGGTACGTAGGAAGCTTCCATTAGGTTCTAGCCCAACAACCGGTCGATCCGACTATCATCACATCAGTTCACCGCACCACTCCTAGTGCTTCCTCAATGAGTTCCGACTCCACGGGGTCATTAATCCAACAAGGGATGGTAAACCTCAGTCATAAATGATTCTGATCCCCTGCGTCCAGTTGACAATTTTCCACCAGGGTTAAATCCATGGATACTATGTTTGGGTATAAAACAAAGATTCGTGAATATATTAATACGTCTTTAATCTATAAGAAAGTCCCAGAATAGGAAATAATTCCCCCCAAAATGGTACGATGATCCCGACTTCCCAGCCTCTCGTCCAATGTGACTACTTAAGAGTCTCTGGTTAGAACATCTGGCGAACACCTGCCTTTGGAAAGCAGGTCCACGCATCATCGGACATGGAACCGTTGGGTGTTTCGAGAACGAAACCCAAAACAAATGGTGAACCTGATGTGAATCTTTAACCAAGCATAATGGATTTAACATAATCCCACCCTACACCCACTTTTACTCATAAAGAGGGACAATCAAGGTCATTAATTACGCATGGGATCATGAGATGCTGCTTTGATGGGCTTGCTGCTTGTATTTACTAAATTTTTTTCAAGTACTACCTTCAGAACTCCCTTAGATCCAATGGAATCCCAAAGGAACTCACAAGAGTGTGATTCCAAAAATGTGATGAACGGATGTCCTCACCTACGGAGGACCCCATCACCCACCCAATGTCTTCAACGCTGGGTCTCATACGCGCTGATCCGAGAGTACCACGTGAATGGTAATCTTCCAATGGTGGAGGCGGCCATGCACACCCTCAAATCCTCCAGAACTCCTTGGTCGCCTGCCCAGCAGTGACCGCAAAGGCATATCTAGATAGCCCATGTTGCTGACTCCAATTGTTTCAGGAGTCTATCCCCGGAATGGGACAATGCGTACCTCCCTTATCTTAGGAGGAGGATGAGGTCGCCGTAGAGGACTTCATCCCCACTGAACGAGGGTTCCTCTCCAAGGACCCCACCAGCAAACGTCATCGTGGTCACGTTGTGACCCGACATCCTCACGCTGAGGATGATGTCTCCTCGAGTATTCAAGCCCACGCTCCCCGAGCTCCGGCCCCTCGGACAGCTCGATGAGGGTGGCCGACAAATAATTAGGGAACGGTCATCACCCCAGTCCCTGAGGAGGAGCTCCGCTACCTATCCATGGAGACGTACCACGAACAGGCACCTACACTTATTCGCTCCTCCCGAGCCCGCCATCCAGACATTGCAGCATTATACAAGTCGGTACGCATCCCCGCCGACCTCCATCAAGCCCGTCTCTCACACATGATGGCACTTACCAGGCAGGCACCTCTCCCTACCCAGGGTCATGAAGCCCACCAACCTGATGTGGTGGCGACCCGAAACCTACAAGAACAGCTCCTATCAGTTGCTTCTGATGCCCACCATCCTGATATGTTGGCGATCAACAAAGCCTGACACCTAGATGTGGCAGAAAAGCATAGGCATGCATGTATCCCTGCCAACAAAGGCCACCGATTTGATACGGTGGGAAAACAATATATGTAGGACCAGCTCCCTACGGTAGCATGTAAAGTCCTCCATCCCGATGTGGCGGAAAATGGAATGATATACCGGCGTATCCTGGTACATGGGAAGATTTGTTCACCTACCCTGACATAGGAGAAATGTCAGTACCCACTAACCACCAGCGGACTGGAGCAGGATATTTCTACTCCGATACCGGAATGGGCCTTCATACCCGTTCCAGCCAACGATGTCTCACTACATATCCTGGCAATGGTGGAGGAGCAGGTATCGATCCTAGATCATATCTTGTTGACTTTCCAGAATATAATTGCATCAGCAGAAACATCAAGTACTCGGGCCCTTGAGTCCATCTCCCCAATTGAGGCGACTCATCTAAGAGACAAAATAGCTGCCTCGGAGCAGATATACATCCCTGCTTCTACCTAGGAGGGTCGTCGAACATATTCCGCGACGCAAGTTTAACCAGATCGAGCAGCTTCACTCATTCCAACTGGGGGACACCCGTGCATCACGGTGGATGCTCCAGAGTAGGCATATATCCCTGTTAAAAGTCAAGATGTTCGTCGGTGTATACCGGAAGCATCACGGGACCCAATTAGATAGGGAACCAAAGGAGGAAAAGGCTGTTGTCAACAACATATGATCCCCGCTTCCCACAAAAGAGCGCCCCAAATGCGCAAAAGGGTGCCGGAAAATAAATAGGGAGTTTATGAATCTACTCTACTGGAAGCTGGGGTTCCCAACGCCACTAAGCATACATCAATGGCTCAGAATCCTGCCCACCCATTACCATATTATGGGAGTGTTAGTAGCAGTTGCAAAGGCCCTCCCCGCAATGTCACTACCAGCAGATCAGAAGGTGCTCCCGAGAGCACCCTTGGGGGCCTCCCCCGCGGGTGTATAACGATCGATCACGAGATCTCCTCTTTTGATGTGAGTCACAAAAACCCTCCACGTGACTAGAAGATCGAGCAGTAAGAAGTTCCTCCACATGCTGCAGTCCACCCTGAAGGTCCTCCCCGGGGTATACACTACAATCACTCTCAATGTAGTGGGACTACAGATTATGACAGTTGTCCTCGCTATCATAGTCACAACTATGGAGGCCCTCCCCGCAGTGACGTCTCATCACAACAAGAAGGCCCTCCCCTTGTCGTGGCCTTACCTAATAGTCCCACCTAGGGGTTACACTGCAACGAAACTCCGCGCAATCAGGCATCAGATCACGGTGGCAGTCCTCTCCACTTTGATAATGGAGGTCCTCCCTATAGAGATGTCGAGCAACGAGAAGGTCCTCCCCTCCTTGTGGTATATTCTAGAGGCCCTCCCCAGGATGTTTCCTGCAGATATTCTCCCTACGGCAGCAGTAATGATAGTCCTCGCCATTGTCGTAGCTGTGATGGTAGTCCTCACCACCATGGCCGCCATTGCGAAGGTCCTCCCCGCATTGGCCCCAAGAAACAAGAAGGTCCTCAGCTTGTCGCAGTGTATCATAAAGGTCCTCCCCATGATGCACATCGAACGTCAATCCATGATGGTCATCCTCACCATGAAGGAATTTCTTGCGAAGGTCCTCCACGTAACGACGCTATGCAGACAGAAGGTCCTACCCTTGCTGTGTCATGCCTTGGAGGTCCTCCCCTGGGTGGGCACTGCAAAATTATTCTATGCAGTGAAACATCAAGAAGTTTTGGTAGTCCTCGCCAGTATGGTCGCCATTTCAGAGGTCTTCCCCACGATGACATATCATATAGACATGAAGGTCCTCCTCCTACCGAATCAAGCACCAAAAAACCCTCATATGCCGAGGCACTCAGAAGGACGGGATCAAGCATGTCAGATTCCCTGTTAGTCACCGAAGAAATCCTTCTTGAATCAGGAGACGGTCTAGATCCATGTTCATCCCCTGAACCACCTCAGAATCACCCACATAATGACTCAGCACCTACCGGTCCCACTGCCTACATTGGCAGCGAGCGTCTCAGTTGGGCCGACCAGGTGGAGGAGTCACTAGTGGTGGAGTATGCCGATATGCTGCACCTGAGGAAACAACTGGCCAGGGATGATATACCAGTTGTGTTTTGGCCTATGGCCACCTCTCAGTTCGACATACGCAGGGATTTTTCGGAAGAATGCGTACACGACATCCACCATAATATATGGACAACCCTCCACCAACTAAAATCAAGCCTCCTGCCCTACGATGGGTATATAGACCATGTCAAGGCAATATGAGAATTCCTGCGTCACATCAACCTGGAAGCTCTTCCTTCAGCATGACAACAACAACCCGAGAGGTGTAATGGAAACATGGAGATAGCAGGCCTCTGTGCACTGCACCAGCTGTGCCGCCTCATCAGTAAGGCTCTGATGGGAGTCCATATCATGGGATGGGGAGAACATGGAGCTTTTAATTTTACTCTGCTCCCCACCCAAAAGAACCCGTTCAGCATGGTGTCTTGCAACCTAATCACGTCAAGACAACAATCGAGTGGTCTCTCTATTCTGGAATGGCAAAAAACCCAACAGAATCTGGTATTGAGTAAGTCCCATAAGCGTCAGGCCCGACAAGAAAGATCTATTCATGAACTCCTGAATCAGGCCACCGAGAGCATACAACAGGCCTCTCTCCTAAGAGAGTCCAATCAGTGATCTTTTCCTGCCTCCTATGAAATGATAGGTTCACAGAAGAACTCAGAATCAAACCATGGTCACCCCTGAATGGGGGCACACAAGATCAGGCCGGTAGCGTTAGCCGCAACCATTTCCGCAATCAAGGGTCAACCCCATCCTGCAGGGCTGGGGGAATTTTTAACAATACATTCCATCGTAAGACAAAAAAAACTTGGAAGAGACTCAATGTACAAGGAACGGAACCAACCCCAGCCCCCCGGGCTGGGGGCATTATTACCCCCTCAACAACAACTTCCCCCATGAGAGTCAGTATTCTCTCACCTAGGGAGGACAACCAGAAGAGGAGGTTCACATCCTATCCCGTCATTTTAATCATCATCCCCTCTGAGAGGAAGGTGCACTGTAATGTCGCATGAAAGAAATCGTTGTGTCACCCTTTGTGAAGAAGGCCGAAGGCAATCCCATGTCACGAAAGGGAAGGCCAGCAGAAGATGCGACAGATCCACTTCCCATTTAGAAGATGACATCTTCTTTGCCCCGCGATATGCATCTATCAACGTCATAGAGGTTAACCCCACAGGTGACACCAGAGATACTGCAAATCATGAGGGATCAGGAGACGATAGTTCCGGTCAGGCTGTGACTCACAATGATCCCCCAAGTGTGCACACCGAGAACCATATGGCTTCCCTAAATATGACCATCCTTCCAGCTAGCCCTCCTCTACCTACCCACGAGCTTCCAACATGGATCATAATAAAGGACTGGTTACCATTAACCTGCCTCCTTCTCTCGACAAAGACGAGCCACTCACGCTCGAAGAGAGATTCGCTCGATAGGAAGAGGAAATGAAAGAATTGATGCGGCTTAACGCCGAGCTACTCCAGAGGAACCGCCTTATTGAAAGTGTGTCTTAGGAGGAGCCACATCATAAACTCCCAATAAGTGCACCTCAAACACTATGTTTTTCCCCAGAAAATGAAACACAGTCAGGGCTCCCGTCCAATAAGGCGCCCAGACCATCCAACTACCTAAACGTAGAATCAGATGAATACCAAGACTTCCCTCCACCCAAGAAGCAACCATATAGATTATGCCTAAACCCTTTGAAGGTGCCACAAACGGCACACACACCACTGGTGCCGGCCAATCCGGATCCTCAGGCAATGCCTCGGGCTTCACCTACCCAAGAACAGGCCCAACAAGATGCAAACTAGGGTATCATCAACACCATCGAGGAACTAACAGCTCGATCGAAAGCGATGGAAGGTCGACGCGCTCCGATACAACCAGAGCGGAAACCCTACCCGGATTAGGTGAGCAACACACCGCCTCCACCCAATTTTGGGGTCCTGTATTCCCTATCTTCAATGGATCAGGCGATCCTGAATAGCATTTGATGCACTACAAATCCTATTGTGACCCTATGATGGGAACACCATAGCAACAAGAAGCATTGAAACTCAAATGCTTCGTACGGAACTTGCAAAGATCTGCCTTCGTCTGGTATACAAGTCTACCAGCCAATTTAATAAAGAGATGGGGGGACCTTTGGCAGAAGTTCCTATTTCACATCAGCTCAACGTTTCATAAAACAATGGTCAGTGATCTCATGAACTGCAAGTAGAGGGAGAATGAGAGGGTCTCGGAATTCATCACCAGATGAAAAGGTCTGACTTATTCCCTGAACAGGCCAATGCATCAAGATGAGATGCTAGCCATATGCATCGATAATCTTCGAGATGAGCTGCGAACACCTCTCATACCAGTGGAGTGCACCACTGGCTTCAGCCATCTCTCAGACATTGCCTAGTGAATTGTGGACTCCCTGTAGGGGACTAATTCAATGTCCTGAATTGCCTCGCAGACTCCTGCGAAAAGAGCCGCTAGAGCTGAAGCGTCCGCTATCACACTCAAGCCGGCCCCTGTGCCCACTCCACTGCTCAGGCCTCTATGAAATCATCAAGGGCCTCTGACATATCATCAGCCGACTTTGCCTAAACAGGACGATCAGCGGGGACTGAAGAGGAACTAGTTTGAGGAAAGAAGACATAAAGTATACTCATTCCGAGACGATCAAGTCTGCAGCTACTTTAGTGCCGCCAGGAACTGCAACCTGCTCTGCCTCCCGGAGCTGAGGATACCTAAAGAGGACGGCTGCGATGACAGGGCAGATTACTTCCCCTACCATCAGATGTTGGGACGCAGTATCCAAGAATGCTTCCTCTTCAAATACCTCTTGTAGAGATTATAGACTCCGAGCAGGTCGAGCTGGGACCACCCCCATCACATGTGGCATGTATCTCTACCGCCGACTCTAACAAAGAGGAGGGGTGGCAGAAAGTCACCAGCAAGCTGGGGCAGAAATTTGACAACTATATGACTCGGAAGACTATCAACCGATCCCATGGCATACTCCTAGCTCAACTACAGCAGCCTGTGTTGCCACAAATTGCCCCTTAAGCCACAGAGCCGACAGTATCAACCTCACAAACCTCCAAAAGCCGGTCATCCGGGCGTAATCGAAGAAGGAGGAAATAATCGCAAGAGGATCAGTCCGCGATGGGGAAAATGTTAGTCCCGAACCTGGTAGATTATATTCCCTCGAATTTGGCGCCATGGGCATCGTCCCACCAAATGGCACCATCTGGGACAACCGACCAGGTTGACCTGTCCGAGGATAAAGAGACAATCTTTGGTTCTATTAACTTCATCCATCTTATGGAATCATTCCCTGAAGAATGGTATGGTTATGAACCTGAGTTACCTACAAGAGGAGTCGGGAGGAGGAATCACAGAGGTAGGGGATACCAGGGGAGGCGCAACAGCAGCGAAAGCCAACCCTATGATTGGACACCGGCCCAAACCTCTTATATCATGGAAACCCATGGGAGAGACCTTCAATGGACTCAGAATGAGAAAGAATGTCCCTCCGCCCCCACAGGCAAACACTTTGGACCTGTTGTTCTGCGATACCCACCAGAGGAGGAACAAGTGTATGGCCGCCTAGTGCGCACAAACAGACCGTCCAGGCCAAGTCCTCAAAACATGGGAACGCCATCGGTTCCCAACCCCACGACCAGTCCCTCCTCGTCAAATTCTCCAGCCCTTAAAGCACCCTCTAAGACTCTCCTGCCAAAGGAGAAGCGTCGACCATTGTAGCAGAAATAAAATGTCCTTAAGTAGCTGGCATCGGTACCAGCCAAGATGTCAATCCTCAATGCCCTAAGTCTGTTAGCTGACCTCAGGGAGTCACTTATAGAATTTTTGATCAGCCCCCAGGAGTTTCAAGCAAAGGTAGCTGCCACTGAAATTTATCGGACGGAGACTGACCTGGTTGAATGCAATGCGGGGATTTCCTTCACCGATTAGGATGAAGATTACATCAATCAAGGACACATCAGGCCACTATATGTGTCTGGAACACTAAATGGTATTGAGATCAGGAAAGTCTTTAACCTCCTTCTCTTAAATACACTCCATAAGTTGGGCTATAGGGAGGACGCCCAAATTCCCTCGGCCACAACTCTGTTGGGTTACGACAAGTGTGAGCAGAAACCAATTGGGAAAATTTAGCTAAAGGCCCATTTTGGTGACCTAGTAGCCTACATGGAATTCTTGGTGTTTCGGAAGAGCACATAATTCAATGCCTTGCTGGGAAGGATGTGGCCCCATAAGCACATGGTCGTTCCTTCATCCTACAACTAGTGTATCAAGTAATACTTCAATGGAAAAAGTGGTACATTTCACACCGAAAAGGCCCCTTTCGAGCTCTCCAAGACACATTACATTGACACCGGGTTCTATGAGCAAAAGAAAAAGAAGCCTTTGGTCGATGGTGTCAACTGGATCCCCACTTCAAATGGCCTGAAAATGGTTCCTGATGACCCCCTCAGGAATATTGGTAGAGATTATTTCCTTCCCATCAACCATATTGAGTGTAGGAGTTCAAGTACGGACATTAATTCAGATTTCCTCATGACTTCAGCCACAATGGTCCAGCACAACAATTCGGGAATGTCCGCCAAACCCCGATTTGGGGATGAATACTCAAGCGGGGATACCCATGATGCCTTTCCCTAACACCCCCAAAGGTTCAGACCAGATTCTCTCTCTTCGTCGGATCAAGAAGATGAGGACTTGGGAGAAGAAGAGGGGGAAGATCTCAGGGATGCACCTCCTGCATTTCAGGAGGGTATCCCCACCACGCTAGATGAGCTCAGGAAAATAATCCTAAGTACTGAGGAAGATCTGAGGCCTACTCTCATTAGTGCAGCCATGTCCCCCGATGATCACGAGGTATATACCTCTTTCTTGAGGCACCATCAGGATGTTTTTTCCTGGAATTACACAGAAATGTTGGGACTCGATCCTGAAGTGGTGACTCATCACATGTGTCTTCTAGAAGACCACTGGGGCTATAAACAGGCCTCCAGAAGGACACATCCCTCATATACCTCCAAAATAGAGGTTGAAGTCGATAAGCTCATTAAATCAGGCTTCATTCAGGAGATCCAGTACCCCATTTGGTTGGCCAACATCGTCCCTGTAAGGAAAAATAACAGTCAAATCTGCGTCTGCAATGACTTCATAGATCTCAATCGGCATTGTCTGAAAGATGATTTCCTGGTCCTGATCACCGAATTATTAATCGATGTGATGGCTAGGTACGAGGCTCTATCCTTCATGGATGGCTATTCTGGATATAATAAAATTAGGATGGCCCGAGAAGACGAGGAATACACTACCTTCAGGGCCCCTCAAGGGGTATTCTGTAACAGGGTCAGGCTCGTTGGTCTCAAGAACGCTGGTGACACATATCAGCGTGCCACGCATCGGATCTTTAAACCATTCCTAGGGAAATTCGTTGAATGTTACGTGGATGACCTGGTGGTCAAGTCTAGACATTGCTCAGATCACCTGTCAAACCTTGAGACCATCTTCAACAAACTCTGACAGCACAGCTTGAGGATGAACCCCTTGAAATGAGCCTTTGGGGTTACCTCAGGGAAATTCATTGGCTTCGTTGTACGCCATCATGGCATCTAAGTCGACCCTGAGAAGACAAAGGTTATCCTTGGCCTGACACCTCCCTGAAATCTCACTGAGTTGAGGGGATTTCAAGGACACTTAGCCTATATTAGGTGGTTCATAGCCAACCTGGAAGGAAAATGTTTTCCCTTCACCAGTTTAATGATGAAGGGGGTCACGTACCAATGGACAGATGATTTCCAAGAGGCATTCAACAACTTGAAGAAGTAACTCTTAAACCCACCGGTGCTCATTCCCCCGGTTGACGGAAGACCCCTCATCTTGTACGTGACAGCCCTATAGCGATCACTGGGAGCCTTGCACAAAAGAATGACGCGGGCAGTGAAAACAACCTATATTACCTCAGTCGAACCATGATTGATGATGATACTCGATACTAAAATATCGAGAAGAGTTGTTTAGCCTTGTTCTTCACTGTTCAAAAGTTACGACATTATCGGCAGCATCATGCGGTCTATTTGATCTCGTGGAGTAACCCGATCAAGTGCACCCTCAGCAGCCCGATGCTAACTAGACTCTTATCCTGATGGGTGGAGATCCTGCAATGGTTTGACATCCAGTTTATGCCTTAGAAAGACATCATGGGTCAGGAATTGGAAATATTTCTGGTAGACAACCCTTCGATAGGGACCACTGCACCAGATGCCAAGCTTCCTGATGAAGACATCTTCTCGGTTCAAGAGGAGTACCCAGCATGGGAAATGTACTTTGATGGTGCAACTTGAAGCCCAACCGGGAAGAGGATGGAGAATCCTAGGTTCAAAAAAGTGGGTCTGGGAATAATACTCATGTCCCCAGAAAAGGCAGTATTTCCATATTCCTTCCTCCTATGATAAGGATATACGAACAATGAAGTGGAATATCAAGCTCTAATTGTAGGCCTGGAACTCGCACTCTAAGCACAAGTACATCACCTTAAGGTAAAAGGTGACTCGAAACTGGTCATCATGAAAGTCAATGGTTACTATGCTATTAAAAAGATGGATCTGATCCCCCTGTTCGAACATGTCTCAGCCTTAATGGCAGAATTCTCCACAGAACCAACATTGACCTATATTCCCCAGTTCCAGAATGCTCAGTCTGATGCATTAGCCAACGCGGCCACAACCCTAGATGACCTAGGCCGGGATGAAATGGTTATCAGTATTTCTCACCCTTGAATGGTATTTCCATTTGTTCATACCAAGACGAAAGAAATCCACGATGTTAGTCCTGTCCCTGAGCCATTTGCTCCTACCACCGGCTGGATGACCCCCATTGCAAACTACATTCAACGGGGAGAACTTCCATCGAACAGGGCTGAACGAGAGAAAATATGGAGAAGGGAAATAATCATTTCCCTATATGGTGGCGCAGGTCAACAAGATGTCCTCTAAAAATGAGGCCTCATTGGAGTGCTCCTCAGATGCATTGATGGAGAAGAAACCACTGCCGTAATGAATGAAGTGCTTGTTGGAGCAAGTGGAGCACATCAATCAGAGACCAAACATTCCCATCAGGTTTGAAGGCTTGGGTACTACTCGACCAGAGTGGCACAAGACTTTGAGCGTTTTACCGTGAAATTCCACTCATTCCAGATTCATTCCAACATTATACACCAACCCCCGGAGTTACTTCATCAATCCAAGTACTCTTGGCCTTTATCCATCTGGGGAATGGACCTCATGGGACCTTATCCTCCTGCCATGGCCAAACAGCTAAAGTATATCCTCATGGAAACCGACTTATTTTCCAGATTGGTAGAATCCATACCTCTCAAGGAAGTCAGGGCAAGAAATATTTTCAGCTTTGTGAAGACCAATATCATCACCAGATTTGGTGTCCCTCATACCATACAGATGGACAACAGCACTAACTTCTGCTATGCTGAATTGGAGAAACTATACCACGAGTATGGTATGAAAGCTAACCACTCATCCCGCTACCATGAAGCGGCCAACAGACAGATAGAGGAATTCAATAAGACTCAGTCCAAAATGCTCCAGAAAATTGTGGCGAAAGACAAGAAGTCATGGCCGGATACACTCCTCCATGCATTGTGGGCTTATCGAACTACAATCCACACCGCTACTCGGGCTACCCCGTACTCATTGGTGTACGACACAGAGGCGGTCCTGCCCATTAAACTCCAACTTCCCTCACTCCGTGTTTCCATCTGTGATCAATTATCTGATGATGAGCAGTCAGAAAAGCGTCTAGGTGAATTGGAACAACTAGAAGAGAAGTGATTGCACACTTTACACCATCTGGAGGTATACCAGAACCGGATCGCACGAGCCTTCAACAAAAATGTTCTTCTTCAGTCTTTCTTGGAAGGAGAATTAGTTTTGGTCCTCTGGAACCCAATGATACCCACCAAGAAGCCTCCAATGCTGGAGCCCAAGTGGGAGGGACCATATATTGCACACAAGGTCTACTCCAAAGGAGCATATACCCTGATCTCCATGGAGGGACAATTTACAACTGCTCCTACAAATGCGAGATTCCTGAAGAAGTATTTCTCATAATAACTAAAAGTCGTTATCATCCGAGCTACATTACGCTAAACTGCCAAGCACCAAAAGGTCCAAACACTATGACCCTAAACTAGGAGCATCATTTCCTCACCGCATGGCGTTAAACTTCATGGAGTTCGTCCTCACTGTAAAACATTAAACTGCACGGAATCTAATAATACCCCTCATCCTAACAACATGATGTCAAAATGTATGGCTTTCGTCCTTGTCGCACGAAGTTAAACTACACGGATAGTAAATATTAAAAATGCCTTCTTCCCCCGTGTATGGACCAGACTTGCATGGGGTGTATTCCTCGTCCTTACCGCATGATGTTAAACTGCACGGATTTCAGAGAACTATGCATGGCTTGATTCCTACCCTTAGAGGATACGTAGTGATAATGGGATCTCTTATCCTGGCCCAGCCACTCCCAAGTAAAAGTTAAAAATGCCTTCTGCCCCCCGTGTATGGATCAGACCTGCATGGGGTGTATCCCTCGTCTTCACCGCACGATGTTAAACTGCACGAACAAGAAGTTTTAGCAATGCCCATCTCCCCCGTGTATGGACCAGACCTGGACGGGGTGTACTTATTTCAGATAACTACGTATGGATTGATTCCTGCCCTCTCAGGATACGTAGTGATGCCAAGGTTCCCCGTCCTGGCCCAGCCTCCTCCAAATGAAATAAAATAGAAGTTAGACAATGTCCCCTTCCTCTGTGTATGGACCAGACCTACACAGGGTGTACTTCTTTCAGAGAACTACGTGCGGCTTGATTCCTTCCTTCTCAGGATACGTAGTGACGCCAGGTTTCCCCGTCTTGGACCATCCCCTTGAATAAAAGATAAAAGGCCCTTACCCCTTGAGTATGGATGAGACCGGCAAGGGGTGTACTTCACTTCCTTACCGCATGATGTAAAAATGCATGGATAGCAAGATTTAAAAATGCTCCCTTTTCCCGGTGTATGGGCTAGACCTGCATGGGGTGTATTTTTGCATCCTTGCCGCACGACGTTAAATTGAACGGACAATAATGTTAAAAATTCACCTTCCCCATGTACGGACTAGACCTACATGGGGTGTATACCTTGTCCTTACAGCATGACGTTAAACTGCACGAACTTCGTCCTTACTGCATGACATTAAACTACACGGACTACATCCTCACCGCATAACGTTAAACTGCACGGACATCGTCATGACCCACCCAAAGACACATGGTGATACGAGATGGAGATACTCCTTGGGCATTTGGATGCATCCTATCCATACATCAAACTCCACAACCCATATAATTATGTATCCTCATAACCACTCATGGCCATCATAAGTGGAAAGTCATCGACTAGTGAACACCTTTTCATGACAATGGATACCATGCCCTTAATAGCTATGCATATTGATAGCCCCTTTCCCGTCTACCAAAGGCATGATATCCTTGGGTGACACTCTTCCTAGCTCTGTATGCCTACCAGCCTCAGATCCCCCGTATCACATCTCCCGATCCAAAAATTTATGGAGCAGTGGTTTACAAGTTCATTCCCATTTCACATCCAAGTCTTTCAAGGGTATCCCTATCTGGCTAGCCTATGTTTCTGTCGGTGGTTCACATAGAAACCTTCACCAACGAACATCAAGCCATGAATAGGCTACTTTGACTCAGCGGAAAATTGCAGTGACGATGTTTCTTGCATACTCAGACACCATTATCCCCACGTGCCGAACTCTGCACTGTGAGCAATCACGGATTCTCATAATCATTCATGGCCATCATAAGTGGAAAGTTATCGACCTGGGGACACCTTTGTATGACTATGCATACCATTCCCTTAGCGGCTTTTCATAAAGATAGCCCCTTGCTCGTCCATCAAAGGAAATATTTCCTTTGGCGGTACTCTTCCTAGCTCCGTATGCTTACCGGCCTCAGAGCCCCCACACCAAACCTCCGGATCCGGGAAAACTCAAAGTTGCAGTTTATAGCCTTCATCCCCCACCTTGTTCCATGTATATCAAAACATGTGGAATCAGTTATCCTTCGTGTGACTGCAGTAACAGTCACTCAATGGTCCGAGCTCTATGATCGCTAAACTAGGAGTACTTCGTCCTTACCGCACGATGTTAAACTGCATGGAGTAAAGGCACACCCCCGCACGGAAACTAAATCAGCGTAGGGAGATCTCTAAGCTTTAACAACAACCAGGGCTGAGTATGCCCGACAAGTTCAGATATTTCCTTCCCCGATGATAGAATTCATGGCCCGGACAATTGTAGATCTTCATAACCATTCATGGCCATCAAAAGTGGAAAATAATCGACCTAAAGACACCTTTGCATGACTATGCATACCATGCCCTCAGCGGCTCTGCATATTGATAGCCCCTGGACCATCTACCAAAGGCAAGATTTCCCCGGGCGATACTCTTCCTAGATCCGTACGCTTATTGGCCCCAGAGCCTCCATGACATCTCTCATGATCCAAGAATCCCAGGAACCATGATTTACACCATTAACCCCCCCCCCCTCCATGTCTTGGACATGCTAGGATACGCAGGTCCAGTTACATTTTAATCAAGAGTGGCCTTTTTAACTACGTCCTCACCACACGATGTTAAACTGCACGGTCAATCGTCCTAGTTGCACGAAATTGAACTGCACAACATTGGGAAAGGAAAGAAAAATTACCCCCGTCCTTGCGGCACGATGTTAAACTACACGGTCAAACCCACCATGGGTTCAGTAAGGAACAAAGGCTTTTGTGTGTCCTTCAGCGCACGGGTCAAACCGGCACAAGCCACCATGTTACACCCACATGAGAAGGAATTACATCAACCATTATAGGTAATTTCAGTATATATGTTTCCCCCATATCTAGACACCCTCTCATCATAAACCATATTATGTACTCAGAAAAATCCAGACTCTCATAAGCCACCCCTGGTGGTCCCAAATCACAACTTCCCTGATGTTTCTTGGCTATCAGGGGAATACAATACTTGACCTAAGGACACCCATTAATGACTATGCATACCATGCCCTCAGCAGCTCTGCATATTGATCGCCCCTGGCCCGTCTACCAAAGGCATGATTTTCTTAGGCAATTCTTCTCTTCATACACCTCTTGGCCTCCAAGATGCCATGACTATCCTGGGATTCAGAAACCCTCTGAGTTATAGTTTACCAACCTCTTTCACAACCCTTCCTGAATATTGTAGAAAATATCTGGAAAGATTACCAGGGACCAGGAGAATTCGTTCCATTCTAGATTACGTCCCAGCTGCATGACTTTAAACTGCGCCAAGCTTTAACCATCCATTACGATAACTAAATGTGTAGGGAAGTGGTCTCCTGACCACACTCCTGATTAGTACGGATGTTTCCAAAACCCTTTCAGATGTCTCTTTCCCCTTCTGAGCCACCCATGGTGGTTTTCATGATTTTCCAAGCCACCCATGATGGTTTTCATGAGCCTAAGTTCCATGAAGTCCCCGGGCCATCAGAAATGGACAATCATTGACTTAAGGACACCTTTATACAACTATGTGTACCATTACCTTAGTGGATCTTCATATTGATCGCCCTTGGTCCATCTACCAAAGACAAGATCTCTTTAGGCAATGCTCTTCCTACCTCAGTACACCGACTCGGCTCCCATGCCTTGAGACATGCCCTGCATGTCGTTCAAATTTAAACAGGTCCCCCCCCCCCACGTGCATCTGGAGAGTATTGAGACATCTTTTAATCATCTGAACCCTATTGGGGGCCTCACCCCACCAAATTCAGTCTAATCTGTTCAACATAAAACATCAGTAATGATAGTCTTGATGGCGGGACATTAAACCACCAAAGAAAAGAGGCACAAAGCCTATTTGGCCCAAAACCCGAAAAGGGAGAGCTAAGAAAATGTCAGGCCATACCCACTGGGTTTACACTAAATGAGCCCAAGAAAAATCAGGGTATTAAAAGAAGAGAAAAAAAGTTTTTAGGGATTTTATACAAATCCTTATCAATAGTCAAACTATGCTCGTCGGACCCCATGGTCTTGGAAAAAGATAGAGTTTATTTTCTAGAGTTGTGATTAATTCTGATTTACTGAATTGTTATCTACACAACATTTGTTCTAGTAACAATCAAATTTCACAGCAATAAGTGATTGACAGAGACTGTATTTCGTTCGAACAAAAAGGGAGGACGTCCATGAGTTGGGGTCTCTCCCTCACATGAAAAAAGGGGAGAGGGATAAGTAAAACAGAGGGTACAAGAGTGGCTCTGAAGGTCATAAAGGAGCTTGACTCTCTATCTCTCTCCACCAGATTAGCCACTGTGCAGTGGAGGTCATTACGAGACTGTTCCAACACAGCCTTCTCCCTGGCATCAACCTCAGCCACCGGACGAGTATGCTCCATTGTGGTTTGGAGATCGTTGATCGCTTTTCTGGTGGCTTCAAGATGGATAGTCACAACTGACAACTAATTCCTCAGCATCGCTACCCGTTCTTCATATTCATGCAACTCAGAGGATATGAAGACCTCCTGATCTTGAGAGGTCGCCTCCTATGCTATCAGCTGATGGAGTTGTATTGTGGCTTCCTCCAAGGCTCAGGTCTCATAATGAGTGGTAGAAAAGTCGGCAAGTTTGCGTTTACTAAAGGTAGCTTCCTCACAGGGCATGATAACATGGAAATCAAGAGAATGGAACTTCCAATAGTCAAATACACCAGACCCCAAACCTAGGAAGAGCTGTCGAAGAGCTTCAGACTTAGTTTCCATCTCATCTAGAGAAGTTTCGGCAACGATCTCACAAATCTGAGGCCAGGCCCACATGCACACCGCCCGGTGGTTCGCCATGAAATGAGGATCATTGGTATCCTCACCGGATAGAATGGTAATGAAATCTGGAATTGCAACCAGCGTAGGAATGTGTTCGCAAGAAGTTTGTTCCGGAGCTGGAACGTCTGGAGCCTCTAACCCTGGTTCAGGCTTGGAGATCAAATTGATAAGCCCAGTATCAACTTGAATAACTTCTGGGATTGTCTCTCTGGGACCCGGAACCACATGGTCATCCTCATCCACATCTATGAAGGATGAAACCGTCTGAACTTTGGCCCCAGCATGACTGGGAGAGGAAAATCCCCTTAGCCTCTTTGATCGAAGAGCAATTAATCGATCCTCCCTTAGAGCTAAGGACGAAGGTGCATTGTAGACAACAGCTTCAGTACCTCCTAATTTGGGAACCTGCCGAATGGCCTTCCCTAAGATCCCATCGGGATAGTATTTTTCCCATGCCATTGCATACTCCATGGAAAGGCCGGCGGCCGCCCCCACGATAGGCAGGGGAATGCTCGTGTCAGATCCCTCCCATGTCAGCATTATCCACCATTGACGATGTATGGTCGGGTGTAGTCCTCGAGCCTGGGGATGGGGAAGGGAAACATGGACTTGCATGCAACCAAACTGGTGAGAAAAACTATACGGGACTTATAGCTCGCACAGAGAAAACCCGTAGATCTACGTAGATAGAAATCCGTCTTGTATAGAGATCATGTAAGAACTCTCCATCAGGCTCCCCTGGTATTTTTCATCTATGACGCCAGAAGGGGTGGGGTAGGGAGTGAATGAAAACTGGGATAAGGCACTCCGTAGCTCGACGACTTCACTAGGGATAAGGAATTTCAAGCAAACTCCAGCTATATTAAGCAGGTTAGGTCAAAATGTAGGAAGTAGGATGACCTTTTTGTGACGATACTCATAACAGCGATAATGATCTGCTACCCAGCCATAATAAAATATAAATGGCCCACTAAGATGGAAGGGTGTACCGCCCCTCTGTATGTGACCCAATAGTTCATAAATACGAGCCAATGTGGGCATGACCAAATTCACCAGGCGGCCCTCTGCCAGCTCAACTACCATCATCAGGGTGGAAGCCCTGACGCCAGGATTAATACCCCGAGAAGGGAATATCCACCCGCTCAGGAACATAGTAAACAAACCCACCAGCCGGAGCATAGGCGGCACACCAGGGCGCACCTCGTAACCCCATGAAAGGTAGTTGCCCGCCTCCATAACCGCCCAGTAGGAAGCTGGGAAGGATCGTGACTGTTGAGAAGGATGAGTCATGGGGAACTTGATCTTCGGCACAGGACCAGTGGTGTTCAGAAATAACCCTATCCAGGTACTATAGTGAATAAGAGAGCAGGCACGCATGGCCTAACCCAGTGATTGATCTACCATAACCAACAGATCTCTTTCCAATGAAGGAACATGTTCGATGTCGTCCCACGCATCTGGGACAGGAAGAAATTCATCATACATTTCACCGATAATCAGGAGACCTCCCAATTTATGGATATCCCACAGACTAATGACAACATTACCATGGGAATGGTTGAATGTATTAGTGTTTTAACACCAGTTATTGAGTAGGTATGGCCAGACCAAGGATGGTGGGTAAATAGAAAATTGGGAAGCTCAAACTACGGAGTATAAATTTACTGCATCTAGTGATTCAGGAGACTCCTGGCAGTGATGATGGACCCAGAAAGCCCAGACCCAGTCATTTGAGAAGAGCCCGCCAGACCAAAGATCCCACCAAGGTATCCACCCCGCATCGGGATATACATGATCAAGGTTGATAATAGAATGGTAACTCTTGAAGACTGCTTCCTGAGAAAAGTTGCGGGTGTGATGATCACTTTGGGTCCAAACAGAGCCTCTCAAAATAAAGAAATCTTTCTGGTCAGAGTCGGAAACCATCCCCCCCCCCCGATTGGGTAAGATTCTCCTGAATACACTTGGACGATGCTTAAAAGAAAGGAGAAGGAAGACCTGAGAAAGTGGGGGGAATAGGGACATCGTCTTGAAGACCGAATCCATGGAGCGGAAGCCGATTTGATAGTGGATAATCCAGGAGCTCAGGAGGGAGCAAGTCTTTCAAGACACCATCATCAGGAATGATTGGCTGACTAGGGTCCTCTTGGTTGTTCTACTCTCTAAGAATCATAGCTAAACGTCTCCCTGAACCAATTGGGTGTGGCTATGCAGAAGGCCTCAGTGCATAATGGGGGGGGGACAATATTTTCTCCTAGCACGAAGAGAGAAAAAAATCGGTTAGTATGGAATAAAAATATGGACAAAAATACCAGATATATGGCTGAGTATCATTTAACTAGCCTTCATTAGGAAAGGCTGCGAGGAGGCCTTGAAGGATGGTTTGCGATGAAAGCATCCTGAGAACCAGCCGTTCGCGAATGCAGTATGTGAAACCCTGGCCCGTGGAGCGTTGGCCAGGAAACTGCGGACCAGGTTGCTCCATGGAATTTCAATCCCGAATTTGAGTGTTTAAGTTCAGAAGACATAGAAAACTTTAAATTTCAAGAGATTTTAGTCTACGGCGCATCGAAACCGCAGAGCATCGAAACTGCGGAGCACCAAAACCATGAAGCAAGTTCCTACGTGGCCCGTCATAAATTACATTTTAATCAATTAAAAGAGTTAGTTCATAGTTGGGAAATTGATCCACGAATAAAGAACGACACGAACGAGAAATTATTCATGAAAGTAGAATCCGGTTCGCGGATGAAGAATTTCGCGAAGGAACAAGAATGCACACGCAAAAAAGCTCTGGTTTCGTGAAGAATCCAGTAGAAGAAAAATGAAAGTTCCCTCAGTATTTGTAGGTGTGGTCCCCTACCGAGTCCACCCCTCTACTTTGAACTACCCGAGTTTCAGGACCACTCTGAATTAGAATAGCCTCCTCTTCGTTCTGATCGAACTCCATTCCGATGGGGGGAATTTGTAGGGTCCTGAAAAATCCTCAAAGGAGAATGATGATCCCCTTTATCTGAAGTGAGATTCTTCCCAATTTCCCCTCCACGGGATGGGAAAATTTGGAAAATACTCAAGGATGTCGAAGGAGGATCTGGTCTGCGGACCTGTCTAATGTTAGGGGAGCACGACCGGTTTTGTGAAGCACCCCCCCTCCATGGACCATTGTCGTTCGCAGAATGGAGGTTGAGATCCTCTGTAGGCGCGAAGTAGGGAGGGCACAAATCTGGTTCACCGACATGAACCACCCCAGTCGCGAGCCATGTCATCCTAACTGAACCGCCTCCGCTATCATTCAAAAAATGGAGCCGGAACCCTCCACGGCCGCAAATCACTCCCCTCATTCAGTTCGTGAGGGGGGAGGTGGGGAAGCGCTCAATATCACCGAGAATTACAGATTGACCAAGTCAGTCATAAACTAAGTATTCAGTCATGGGCCTCTGCAAAAGGTGTCACGTGACCGCAGATACATCTCTTTCCCCACTCTATAAAAGGAGATCTAGGGGGAAAGAAAGAAAGCAGATTTGGATTCGGAGAAAGGAGGCAGAGAGGAGATCGGTCAGATTCGGGTGGAAGGATTTCGAAGGAAGGATTAGGATTTTGAATATTCTAGTTCACGAATCAGAGTAGGTATGAACCTGGGAACAAACTAATAAGGAACCGAAAACGCATAATAATTTGGTGAACCACAAACTCAAAATAACATAAAAAGAGAAGACCGCGAACCAAAGCCCCTCCGCCGATGCACTCCCTATGGACCAGGGAGTTTATGCCTCATTTCTGATCCATCTCACCACATAGCACCTCCCTACTGGGGTGAACCCTCGACCGAATAACCCCCGACCGGCGATAACCTTGGCAGTCATTACTCATGTGGAGCCCTCCGCATACTAACCTTGTACGCTGACTGAACCCAATTCCGCGAACCCTCCTGGTTCTCGGAAGGCCCCTCAGTCTACAGACCACCCCAGTTCTGTAGGATCAAAATAGTGATGTAGATGCTCAATATACAAGAGGGGGGTGAATGGTTTACTTTAAAAATTATTTTGGTACCTTTAAAGTTAGTTACGAATAAATATTTTTTCCTTATGTAAATGAAAGGGCTAAGATTAACAAAGTTAAACTAAGAAAATTCACAACACCTCTAACACCGAATGCAAACTTGAAAAGAGATTCTGAAAGTAGGTTCCGGAAATATGGTTCCGGAAATTGAAACTTAATAAAAGATTACAATATGAGATTCTACCTTAAAGTGTATAGAATATAAATGAAACAGAGTACAAATAATGAAGTATAAGAAAATTATACTTTCCTTACAATGCAATATGCAGCGGAATGTAAACACGTAGTAGAACTACAAGTAACAAAATATAAGTCTTTTAACCCAAAGAGAAGGGTATCCAACAACCTTGGATTAAGGTCCCTTGATTTATACTTTCAAGCAAGTCGGTATTACCCACACCAGGGTAAGCCCTCGATACAAAGATCAGAGTCTCTATCTTTTATCCCCCCAAGCCCTCAACTTCAAGGTAGTTGGAAACCTTTGTCTTCCTAAGCAAGGAAGCCGTCGATTTTCAAGGTAGTCGGCAACCTCTGTCTTCCTATCCCCGAAATTCCTCGAATGTAATCACCAACATTTAGAGTCGCAGGAAGCTTTGAGAGTTAATAAGAGCCTCTCTCTCTAGAAATCAATTTAAGCATGTAATCACATGAGTCGAAGATCAGTCAACCTTTCAGCACCGAGCTCTTTCAAATGAGCTTTTATTTATAGGTAAGGTCGGCTCCTTCTCCAACGGTCATATTTTCCATAAAGATCGGAGGGACCTGTACACGTGTCACTTAGACAACGGTTAGTTTATAACAAAATAGACGACATCGTTTTATAACAAAACAAGTGTAACAGAATGTACGACATCTTTTTAAAATCTAACTCAAAAGATCAGAATGAAAAATTCAGAGTGAAGGTTCGGAGTGTAAGTTTCGGAGTGTAAGGAAAATCATAAAGAGTAGATAGATTATAACAACGTAAGAAAGATGAAATTTAGGGGTCTAACCAAATATAATTTTCATAGTCTAAATGAATTTGGAGTGTATAAAACAAAGATGATCAGATTCTGTTTAATAGGTGAATTCGGAATGAGAATTCGGAATAGGCATTCGTCATCAGAATTTGTTATAAGAATTCATCATCAAGATTCGTAATGAGAATTTCGTATCAGAATTCATAATGAGAATTCGTTGTCGAACTTCAAAAGGATTCGTATCCTGAATCTGTAATTGAACATAGTCAGAGTTCGTATCCGGAGTTCGGAATGGAAATCTGTCACAGTTTTTATCTGGATTTCGGAGTAAAACATTATCGCAGTTCTTATCCAGAATTCGGATCCTAAAACAGAATACTTCATATCAAAGTATCAAGAAATTCCGAGATAATAGAAGTGAATCCAAATCTCATACTTCCGAAACGTCTGGGTGAAAATATGATAAGAATAATTTTTCTTACAAAAGCAATTTTCCTTATAAAAACAATATTTCTTATAAAAGCAATTTTCCTTATAAAAGAAATTTTCCTAAAGACAAGGTGTTTGTGATTTTCAAAACAAGAAGGAATGGAAAAGTCATAAGAAAAACCTTATTGACTCAACAATCTCCCCCTTTTTGGAAAGCACAAACATCCTTACGAAAAAGAAATTATAAGAAGAAAGAAAAACATTAAGGCTTATCTCCCTTAGCTTTAAGGTTATTGATGAATTTGACAAACTCCCCCTTTGGTTTTGAAACTCTAAGGATCGTATTCTAGATTTCTGGAGTGATATTTCATTACGAATAAGAAGGTCTTCTTAAATGAAAAACTCCTCCTTAAAAAAACTCTTATTAAAGTTATTTTTTCCTTAAGGATCTTTTCCTTCTCCACCTTAGATAAACTCTTATTAGAGTTCTTCTTTTTCTTAAGGATATTTTCCTTCTCCCACTTTGTGATTTTTAAAAAGAAATCGAGGGAATGGAAAAAATACCAAAGTACCTGAAAAAATTAGTAATAACAAAAAAAGAAACGAGAAGAACATTTTTCATTAGATTTGAAATGTCGGCAACAAAGAAAACTAGATACAACAAAAAGATCAGATTTAGTTATTTCGGATCTTTTTCCTTTGAAATGATCCCCTTAAGAATAGTCTTGATATTCTTCAGGTCTTTATGATCTTCTTTAGATTGCTTCTCTAAGACAACTATTCTTGCAGATTGAGCTTCAATCTTTTCTTCCTGGGATTTTACCTTTTCTTCCTGAGATTTGATCTTTTCTTCCTGAGCCTTCATCTTTTCTTGAAACTCAATCCGATGATCTCTTTCAAACTTCCAGTTTTGAGAGATAGAATTTAGCTTCCCATTCAGATCTGTGACTTCTTGAATCCGAAAGTTCTTTTCATCTGTCAGCTTCTCTTCAAAGGAAGAAGTCAGCTCATTTATCTTCCTGTCCTCAGTCTCAAAAGCATCTTTAACATTGTCTTGAAATTCATCAAATAACCTCATCACTTCTACAGACTTCTTCGACCAGTTTTTCATCCTCTTGAAAGATTTTCTATGGGCTTCATAGCCAACAATGAACGTTTTGAACTGAGCCTCTTTTTCAACACACTTGTCCATAACCATAGATACAGAGTCTGTTTTCTGATTCAATGCATGTTGGAGCATCTGGCATCTTGAATCAATACTAGAGAATGTAGGAATGGTTCCCACCAACTTTTTCAAAGGCTGAACAACAAAGTCATGCCCTAACGAGGATGACTCCGAATATGAAACTTTTCTTGGAGAAATTGCTTCATCAATAAGCTCCAACTTCTTTTTAGACGAATCGCCAATTTCTCTTTTCTTTCTAGCCACTGATTTCGGAGTCTCAACAAGGAGTTGTTTCCCTTGTCCTTTTTCGGAATAGATTATTGATAAGGAGTTCTCTGCACGCTAGTAGAGACTTTAATAACATCATCAACAACTTTTTGAACAACATCTTCCTCATTATAATCCTTCTATGGAGGTACTAACTTTGATGATTCAGCCTCTGAGGTTCGGAGAGACAAATGTTCCGAAGGAGACCCCTTATAATCATCTACTTCTTTCAATAAATCTCTTGTTTCACCACTTCGTTCAGCAACTACTTCTTCCTCTTCCACTTGTTGAATCTGCCCAAGTTTCTCATCATGCTCAGATGTAATCTCTTCTGAAAAATCATGGTTTCTTCCTGGAGTCTCAGGTATAGATTCCAAGGAGAAAGATCTCGGAACTGGAATGCTTCCGGATACCATCTCATTAAATTTTAACAATGCTTGGACTGCCTCGGCTTCTATCACCTTCTTCTTGAGCTTCTTTTCCTTTACTTGTTTTTCAAGCTCATCAACAGTTCTCTCATTTAAGGCCTTAGCCTTCGCAGGGTCCAATCCGAACTGCGGATCCCCTTCTTTCCTTTTCTCTTTATCTTCTCTCCAATTCGAAACAACCTCATCGAGATAGGCTTTCTTCTTCTTTGGTTTTGGAGGTGTGGTTTGAACTTCCCTAGATTTCGGATCCTCAACTTCAGCTGCAACTTCTTTCAACTTTCTTTTCTTTACAGGCTTAGATGATTCCGGTTCAGCAGCCTTCAGAGCCGCTTCTTCTTTATTAGGAAAATCGAAGAACTCGCCAGTCTCCTTACTGAAAGCCACATCCATCCTCTTAAATGTATCATCACTGACCAACAAAATTTTGCAAACTCTAGGCTTAGACTTTCATGCCTCCTTGAAAGACTCAAGGCACCAAACTATTATCTTGGAGAGGATTGCTGGATACATAATAATCTGAGCTCTCATATTTCCTTTATTAAGATTTTTAATGGTTATAAGAATATGCCTCATGAAGTTAAACATCCTTATATTTATCAGGAAATCTAAGATATAGATCTCACTCTTCTTAAAACTGTCTTTATCACCTTTCCATGGTACGATAAGACCTTGTTCCCACAACTCTAGAATCCGGAAATTTGTAGGCAAACTAGAAATCTTCAGAACCTTGTCATCAGCCAATCCGAGAGTTTCTAAAGATTTTTCCTTGTCGAAGCTACCCTTAGTATCCGAGAACACATGAGAAATAAACTCAGCTTCACCTTCATTATTCAGCCCTACCAAGCTGGCTGCCTTGGCATATGAAAGTTTATAAGTCTTACCATAAGACTCTAAAAACAACTTGTCTCTTCCATCTTCCTGAAGAAAAGAAACTGTTTCATAGAACTCTATAAGTAAATCCAAATACACTTCATCTTGGTTCCCGAGTTTTGACACCGCAATATCTTCCCAGTCATTCAACTTAATGTTCTTCAAAATAAGAGAATCATAGTTGTTGAAGAAATCCGGATGGACTAGCCTTTCTCTTTAAACTAACCATTGTGAAATATGCTTGGAGGATGACATTTCTTGAGAAGCTAACTCCACAGAAATTCGGATCTGAAGACCTCTGAGAAGTTCGGAATGGAGAAAACTGAAGTTCGGAACGGCTTTAAAATAGAGAGGCAGAGATTCGGGACGTGAGAGCATGAAAACTGATGTGGGACAAGTATTTGGGTCCCCTTTATATAGGCAATGTAACAACAGTTCCACTTCCTCGATTGATCGAACGGTTGTGATAAGTTGAGATCAGATCTGACGGTTGAAAAAGAATTCTCAAGAAAATTTGAATCCGATCTTTTTGAGGTTTTTATTAAAACAAAGAATTAAGAAAACTATAATCCAAAAACATAATTCAAGAAAATGCCAGCAAGTAAAATATGACTACGAAAACTTGAGTAAGGAAATCATACCTTTTGGATTGGCTTAAGAGGATTATTCGTAATGAGTAATATTCTTTAAAAAAAACTTTATTACGAAAAATAGACTTAGTACGGAAAAATCAGTACGAAAATTTCATTACAAAATTTGAGAACGAAAAATTGTTATAGAAGATTTGGTAAAAAAATACTGTTATGAAAATACCAGTACGAAAATTTCCATATCGGATGTTTTTAATACGAACACTTCTATTCCAGAAGTATTCTGTACAAAGTATCCATTCTGGAAAATTTTAGTTCCAGAAATGCCATTCTGGAATTTTAGTTCTGAAAAATTTGAAAACAAATTTTGAAAAACTTTGTTAATATAACAATCAAATGTACTCACCCTATGAAAAGGAGTTTATTACTGTAAGGATACTTTTTCAACAGAAAGATAATTTAAGAGGATTACCTTACGGTTATCATTCCTAACTTCTGTTTAATGTATTCAAATCTATCCGAAGGAAAAGATTTTGTGAAAATATCAGCAAGTTGATCTTGTGTTCTGATAAACTGAAGAATGATATCTCCTTTGAGTGTGTGATCCCTAAGAAAGTGATGCCTAATATCTATGGGTTTTCACGGGATTGATGTGCAAGTTTCTTACTGAGGGAAATGGAACTTGTGTTATCACACAAAATATGAGTTTTAGTAAAACTCAAGCCACAGTCTGTGAGTGTGTGTTGCATCCACAACACTTGAGCACAACAACTTCCAGCTGCTACATATTCAGCTTCAGCAGTGGAGAGTGCTACAGAATGTTGTTTCTTGCAGGACCAAGAAACTAAAGAATCTCCTAAGAAATGACAAGTTCCGGATGTACTTTTTCAATCCATTCTACATCCACCAAAGTCAGAATCGAGAATGCTTTTTAGAACAAAATCGTTTCCAGAATTATAAAATAATCCTAGATCTGTGGTTCCCTTAAGGTAGTGAAAAATTCTTTTTACCGCCTTTAAGTGATATTCCTTAGGATTGGATTGATATCTTGCACATAAGCATACTGAGAACATTAAGTCTGGTCAACTAGTTGTTAAGTAAAGTAAACTTCCTATCATACCTCTAAAAGATGTTTGATCTACTGGTTTCCCAGCTTCATCAAGATCTAAAGAGTTTGAGGTACCAATGGGAGTACTTATACTCTTAGTGTTGTCATAACCATACTTTTTGAGAAGATCTTTAATATACTTATGTTGAGATATGTAGGTTCCCTCTGGTTTTTGAATAATTTTGAAACCAATAAAAAATGTTAACTCACCCATCATACTCATTTCAAACTCGGATTTCATTAGACTTGTAAAAGAGTCGGTCAAAGATTGCTGAGTTGAACCAAATATGATGTCATCAACATAAATTTGAACAATAAAAACATTTTCCATATATTTCTTTATAAAAAGGGTTGGATCTTCATTTCCCTTAACATAGTTATTTTGAAGCAAAAATCCAGTGAGTCTATCATACCATGCTCGTGGGGCTTGTTTAAGGCCATACAGAGTTTTGGTAAGTCTAAAAACATAATCAGGATGTTTTGTATCTTCCAATCCAGGAGGTTGTTCAACAAAAACTTCCTCTTGAACATAACCATTAAGAAAAGCACATTTCACATCCATTTGAAAAAGTTTGAAATTAAAGAATGCTGCGAAGGCAAGTAGAATACAGATAGATTCAACTCTAGCTACTAGAGCATAGGTTTCTTCATAGTCTATTACATCTTGCTGATTATAGCCTTTAACAACAAGTCTAGCTTTATTTCTAACTATGACTCCATTTTCATCACATTTATTTATGAAAACCCATTTTACTCCAATAACAGAAGTCTCCTTAGGTCATTCAACAATGTCCAGACTTTATAACTTTCGAATTCATTTAGTTCATGTTGCATGGCTTTGATCCAATCATCATCACCTAAAGCTTCATCAGTGCTTTTTGGTTCTAATAGGGAAAGAAATGCTAGATGTTCTACTTTATTTTTTAAGGAACTTATAGTCCTTACAGGTTTATTTACATCACCAATGATACTATCACTTGGATGATTCTTAAGAAACACCTGATTTGGATTTTTTAAAACCTGTTCATCAACATAGGGTAGAAAGTCTTTTGAGGTAAATGTTTCAGGAATATCTTCTTGAACAAATTTCCTTATCAGAAGGTTCTTCTATCAAAGGTTGACAATCAGTTTTTGAAAACACATCCGAGGATGTAGGTTGAGGAGGTTTAAAAACAAAAGGATCTGACTCATCAAATTTTACATCTACTGTTTCTTCAACAGTACAAGTGTTTTTATTAAAAACTATATATGCCTTAGATGTTGTGGAATAACCTAAGAAAATTCCTTCATCAGATTTTGGTGCGAATTTATATAATTTATCTGTATTATTCAAAATTAATACTTTGCAACCAAAAATCTTGAAGTAGGATAGTCTTGGATTTCTACCATTCCATAACTCATAAGGAGTTTTATTAAGAAAAGGTCTAATCAAAACTTGATTTATAGTATAACAAGAAGTACTTACAGCTTCAGCCCAGAAATGTCTTGCAATAGAATATTCACTCAACATGGTTCTAGTTATCTCTTGGAGAATTCTATTTCTTCTTTCAACTACACCATTCTGTTGAGGAGTTCTTGGTGCTGAACAATTGTGAGTAATACCTTTTCTACTACAAAAAGTTTCAAAAACAGAATTTTGAAATTCTCCTCCATGATCACTGTGAATAGTTTTCAATGGAAGGTTTTTCTCATTTTTAACTTGAGCTCTAAAACTTTTTAAATAGGAAAAAGCTTCAGACTTCTTTGTTAGAAAATAGACCCATGTAAATCTAGTGTAATCATCAACTAGAATAAACACATAGTATTAGCCTCCAATACTTCCAGTTTGTGTTGGACCAAAAAGATCCATGTGCACTAACTGTAATACATCAATTGTTGAGACTTCACCGATTGATTTAAAATTAGATTTATTTTTCTTACCAAATTTACAAGGATCACAAACATTAGAAGAACCAAATCTATGCTCCGGTAGATCCTTAACTAGTTTCTTCTTAGAGAGTTTACATAGGTTCCTAAGGTTACAGTGACCTAGTCTTCTATTCCATAACCAGGAATGATCTTCCATTGCACTAAGGAAAGGCGAATCTTGGCTTCTAAGATCTTCTATGTTTATGATGTAAACATTCTCTTGCCTATTGGCTGAGAGAATAAATTCTTCCTTGGAATTGTGAACTAAGCACTTATCATTCCTAAAATTCACAAGGTAACCTTCATCACATAACTGACTTATGCTAATGAGGTTGTGCTTAAGAACCATAACAAAAAGAACATTTTAAATCAAGGTTTTACCAAGAAGAACAATATTACCAATACCAACAATCTCTCCCTGTGCATTATCTCTGAAAGTTACCTTTCCTCCTTTCGTTTTGATAATCTTTTCAAAATAGATTTTATTACCAGTTATGTGCCGGGAACATCCATTATCCATGTACCATGTATTGTTGCTGGTACTCTCTTTATTTTCCTGAAATCAAGAAGAAAATTAGAATTTCGGAATCCAATCTTGTTTGGATCCGAGATTTCCAGACAATAAAATTTTAGGTACCCACAACTTCTTAGAAAATTAAGCTTTGTGAAATCCTAGAGATTGGGATTTGTTTAAGGAACAATTATTTGCCCAGTGACCACCACATTGACACTTGGTACAAAATGGGACACTTTGAGGAACAAAGTAATTATTACTAAAAATTGGTTTTGCATGGGTAAAACCAAATCCGGATTTATTTCTTAAAGGTCGTATTTGGGAATACATTTTATCAAAATTTTCCTTACCATGGGTAATGTTTGACAAACACTTATTTAAGGAAAAAATATCAGACTTGAGTTTTACAACCAAGTTTTTATCCTCAAAATCATTAGTTTTTGAACTAGAGCTTGGCTCGAAAACATTTTTCTTATAAATTACTTTTTCTAATTCATTAGAAAGTTTATTCTTCTCAGAACATACTTCCTCAAGAATTTTTGAAATACTTTCAAAATCAATATTTTTCTTATCATGATCTTTAGAAAGATCTGATATCTCTTTTGTAAGAATAGAATTCCTAGAGTATGCTTTATCATGTTTTTTTATTGAGTTTAGAATTCTCAATCTCAAGAAGTTCAGCAAACCTAGAAACTTATTCATAAGTAGGTAAAGTGTGTTCTTCATCAGAAGAAGATTCTTCATCAGAAGTGTTATAATACTTACAATTATTGGAATTTAAAAAAACATTGGTCAATGATTCATCATTTCATACCTTAGCCATAAGACAATGATTATAAATAGGTAATCTGGCTATAAGACCAAGATTCTTTTGTCCTGAAGATTCATAATCAGAAAATTTATCTGAAGAGTCACCACCACTGGCACTCCAGGTGTCATTAGCTTTCAGAACATTCTTAGCTTTGGCTTTATAATATTTCTTTCTGTTCCTGTCTGAATGTCTTTCTATCCTTTATTTCTTTTTTAGCAAAGGGCAATCTGGTCTAATATGCCCAGATCTCTTGCATTCATAACAAGTAACTTCTCCATCTTTCTTATCTTTCATTTCCTTTTTCTTATACTTAGATTGGAAATTTCTCTGTCTAGCTATCTTGTTCATCCTTCAAGCAAGATTTTCTAATTCATTTTCAGAGACTTCACTCTCACTAGAATCTGACTGAATTACCATCTTCTTAGACTTAGATCTGGTTACTCTCTCAGGAGTCTTAGCTTTCATCTGATTTGATGTTTTTGTAAAACCAACAGTACCATTTCCATTCTTCTTTTTGATATTGTCAGCATCTCTCTTCATTCTGGTTTCATGTTGTAGAAGAGTTCCAAATAATTCATCAAGAGTAATTTGAGTGACCATTCTGTTCTCATCTATATCTGTTCTTTTGGATTCCCACTGATTGGGCACAATATCAATTATTTTATCCACAAGTGCTTCATCATCTAAACCTTTCTCTCCCATAGACTGTAGGCTGTTGACTATAGTCATGAATCTCTGTTGAACTTTACAGATAGGTTCTCTATAAGGAAAGTTGAAACCATGATATTCAGCTCTAAGCATTGCTCTCCTAGTCTCAATCACTTTAGAAGTCCCAAAGTGTGTAACCTCTATCTTCTTCCAGATATAGTTAGCTACTTCACAAGATGAAATTTGGCTATATATATTTCTAGTCATTGAACACAGTAAAGTATTGCGTACCTTATAGTTGAGTTGATATTCTTGCTATTCCTGGTTACTGAAAGTTCTAACTTCCTTGCCGGGAATTTTATAATCTCCAGTAAGCATAAAAAAGTTGTCTACTCCAGTATTGATAACAAAAGTCTTCATGCGGTCTCTCCATTATTCATAGTCATTACCATCAAAGATAGGTGGTCTTGTAGGATTTAGATTATCAATCTAACCAACATTAATTCCTGCCATACTTATAATAACCTTCGGCACACAAACTTGTTAGTATAAAAGATTCATAATAACAAAGTTCGGAATAGAAAAGTTCGGAATGGGAAATTGAGCAAGAAAAACTTTTATGTGAGTATAAGTATTTCAGAGACCTCCTCTGATACCAATTGTAGGATCGAAATAGTGATGTAGATGCTCAATATACAAGAGGGGGGGTGAATTGTATACTTTAAAAATTCCTTTGGTACCTTTAAAGTTAGTTACGAATAACTATGTTTCCCTTAAGCAAAGGAAAAGGCTAAGTTTAACAAAGTTAAACTAAGAAAATTCACAGCACCTCTAACACCGAATGCAAACTTGAAAAGAGATTCTGAAAGTAGGTTCCGGAAATATGGTTCCGGAAATTGAAACATAATAAAAGATTACAATATGAGATTCTACCTTAATGCGTATAGAATCTAAATGAATCAAAGTACAAATAAGGAAGAATAAGAAAGTTATACATTCCTTACATTGCAATATGAAGCGGAATATAAACACGTAGTAGAACTACAAGTAACAAGATATAAGTCTTTTATCCCAAAGAGACGGGTATCCAACAACCTTGGATAATGGTACCTTGATTTATACTTTCAAGAAAGTTTGTCTTACCCACACCAGGGTAAGCCCTCGATACAAAGATAGGAGTCTCTGTCTTGCTATCCCCGCAAGCCCTCAACTTCAAGGTAGTTGGCAACCTCTATCTTCCTTAGCAAGGAAGACCTTGAACTTCAAGGTAGTCAGAAACCTCTATCTTCCTATCCCCGGAAGTCCTCGAATGTAATCACCAATATTCGGAGTCACACGAAGCTTTGAGAGTTAATAAGATCCTCTCTCTCTAGAAATCACTTCATGCATGTAATCACATGAGTCGAAGATCAGTCAGCCTTTCAGCACCAAGCTCTTTCAAATGAGCTCCTATTTATAGGTAAGGTCGGCTCCTTCTCCAACGGTCATATTTTACTTAAAGATCAGAGGGACCTGTACATGTGTCACTTAGACAATGATTAGTTTATAACAAAATAGATGACATCGTTTTATAACAAAACAAGTGTAACAGAATGTACGACATCGTTTTAAAATCTAACTCAAAAGATCGGAATGAAAAATTTGGAGTGAAGGTTCAGAGTGTAAGTTTCGGAGTGTAAGGAAAATCATAAAGATTAGACAGATTATAACAACGTAAGCAAGATGAATGTTTGGAGTCTAACCAAATATAATTTTCGGAGTCTAAATGAATTTGGATTGTATAAAACAAAGATGATCAGATTCTGTTTAATAGGTGAATTCGGAATGAGAATTCGGAATGGGAATTCGTCATCAGAATTCGTTATGAAAATTCATCATCAAGATTCATAATGAGAATTCCTTATAAGAATTTGTAATGAGAATTCGTTGTCGAACTTCATAAGGATTCGTATCCTGAATCTGGAATTGAACTTAGTCAGAGTTCGTATCCAGAGTTCGGAATGGAACTCTATCAAAGTTTTTATCTGGATTTTGGAGTGAAACTTTATCGCAGTCCATATCCAGAATTCGGATCCTGAAACAGAATACTTCATATCAAAGTTTCAAGAAATTCCAAGAAAATAGAAGTGAATCCGAATCTCATACTTAAGAATTGTCTGGGTGAAAATATGATAAGAATACGTTTTCTTACAAAATCGATTTTCCTTATAAAAACAATTTTCCTTATAAAAGCAATTTTCCTTATAAAAGCAATTTTTCTAAAGACAAGGTGTTTGTGATTTTCAAAAAAAAGAAGGAATGGAAAATTCATAAGGAAAACCTTATTGTCTCAACAAGTTTGTGGACGACCTCTCAATCCACTGACCCTACTGGTTCATGGACGACCTCTAAATCTGCAGACCCTCCTGGTTCGCGGACGACCTCTCAGTCCGCGGAACACCCTGGTTCATGGATGACCACTCAGTCCACGGACTACCCGGGTTCGTGGAAGGCCTCTCAGTCCGCGGACCACCCTGGTTCGCGGACAACCTCTCCAGCCACGTAGCACTTCGCTACGCGAAGGGCGCCACCACCCATACCCCTGTGTGGTCCACTGAATCCTTCAGAGTTCCAGTTCCCTGAGCCACATAAGATCCTCCCGATCTGGTCGGATCCTCTATGACTCATTCACTGGCCTACTCATCAACCCCGAGCCGAGGCCTCCACTAGAGCCACCAGATCTGTGTGGTGTAACCCTCAGGCGCATCAGCGCGCCGTTTTGCATTCACATACCCACGTTAAATAGAGGTGAAGGGGTTTCCCCGACCCTTGAGCAGATTCTCGAAGCATTCTGAGGTTCACATTCCCACGATAATGTGGAGTCTGAGCTCGGGAGTCCCCTTTCTACCCCTCTACATGTCAAGGGCTCCTCTAGGGTAGTAAAATACCCATCAGAAGGAAGCCCTCATGCACTGAAAGAGAGGATATAGGCACAGGAGCACCCCTTTCCCTCTCCCATTGAGCTTTCTCACCATGGGATTCCAAGTCGGAGTAAGCCTCGACGTAATGGGCTGCCCTCATGCATAAGTCCCACTCCACTTCTCACGGATGCACCATTCGCGACGCGATCGTCGGGTCCTTGCTGCCTCTTGTTTCACACACCGAGCATGAATCATGTGGGCTTAGAGTAAGAATCGACCATGCCATCCTCTTATGGGCCTCCACAATGTGTAAGCCTCAATCCACACCTTGGGCCTCCTCAGAGTGTAATCCCCAATCCATCACCTTGGTCCTCCTCATAGTGTAAGCCCCAATCCATACCTTGGGCTTCCTCAGAGTGTAAGCCCCAATCCATTGCAATTGGCCTCCTCAGAGTGTAAGACCCAATCCATCACCATTGGCCTCCTCAGAATGTAATCCCCAATCCATCATTCTGGGCTGCCGCAGAGTGTAAGTCCAAAGCCAACGCGAACTACGAGGACATTGATTCCCTACCACAGGGATACATAGGAAGCCCCCATGAGGTTCAAGCCCAATCACCAACGGACCCCTGGGTCCACCTACGCGTCGGTTCTCCGACGCACCCCTTTCAAACTACGTAGACTTTGATCCATGTCCCCTAGGCAGGGTACATAGGCAGCCTCCATGAGGTTAAAGCCCAACAATCGGTCAATCCAACTATCTTCACATCGGTTCACCGCACCACTCCTAGTGCCGCATCAATGAGTTTCGACTACACGGGGTCATTAATCCAACAAGGGATGGTAAACCTCAGGTCTAAATGATTCTGAACCCCCTGAATCTAGTTGACCATTTCCCACCAGGGTGAAATCTGTGGATACTATGTTTCAGTATAAACCAAAGATTCGTGAACATATGAATACATCTTAAATCTACAAAGAGAGTCCCGGAACATGACATAATTCCCCCCAAAAGGGTGCAATGAGCCCGACTTCCCATCCTCTCGACCAATGTGAGTTCTTAAGAGTCACTGGTCAGACTATCTGGTGAATGCCTGCCTCTGGAAAGTAGGTCCACGTGTCATCGGATATGAAACCGTTTGGCATTTCGAGATCGAAACCCGAAACAAATGTCCTATAAGTAGAGTCATATCCAGCATTATTTGAAACATTATTTCTATTCTGTTTATCAATACATTGATAAATATCTGGATTTTTCTTTTCATGATCGTGTTTCAAGTCATGACCATTCATCCTACATATAGAACAAAGAAGATATCCTCTACACATAGACTTGAAATTTCCAATATGTATACCAGAGTAAGAAAACAAAGGTGTTTCTTCAAACTCAATTCTAAAATGAATCTCATCTTGCGGTGTGAAAAGAACCATCATATCTATTAAGGTAGTGCTCAAATAAAATTCCATGAAAAAAATATTGCCTAATGAACAAAACTAACCATTTCATTGGAATTATCCATCCTAATTGGAATTACAATAGCAGATGTAATGTCATACAAAATTTCGGGATACCATAAAACCCAATTAAGACAATTAATTTTAATCCAAATCTATGTGCAAGTATCACTAATAAAAAATAGGTCTTTAAAAGTGCTAAAACAAGCGTTGATAAAAGGTACTTTTTATCAGTGCTTCTTTTTATAACTAATAAAAGGTACCCTTTATCAGTGGGTTTTTAGCATTGATAAATGGTAACTATTATCAGCACTTTATTTTTATCTCTAATAAAGATATAATATAAAATTAAATAATTAAATAAAATAAAAATAAAAATGAGTTTATCAAGAAAACATTATATTATTTATTAAATATATAATTATTGATAAAAATGAATAAATTAATTATACTATATATAAATTATAAATACTAATAAATAGTATATATTAAATATATATATATTTAAAATACAATATTAATCAAATAAAAATAAAAAATATGTAAATTAAGGAAAATATTAAACATTTTACTAATTAAATAATTATTGATAATATTAATAAATAGTATATATTAAATAAATAAATATATATATGAATGTATAAAAATGTGATTTATATAATATAAAATATATATTTTTTACATTAAATGGACATATGTATTGTTTGGAATAGTTTTTAAATAAAAATTATGCGAATTAAAAATATTTAATAATTACATCAAGTAATGGACATAATTTAATGTCGTTGGATTTTTCAATTTAACATAAATCAAATGTGTGTTATATTGATTTCACATACATATTAATAATTTATGAAATTTTACACACAACACACACACACAAATATTAATGTAATTAATGCAATGTCTTTATAGAAATTCATACACCTAATATTTATGTAATTTATTTAAATTATATTATTCATTTTAGAATTTCATTTTAACATGATACATTTAATATATAATGTCATTAATAATTATATTTTACTTATTGATTTTTTATTTTATTATAAATAGTTATTAATTTATTTTTTATGTTTTTTATTGTTTTCTGTATTTGATGATTTTCTATTATTTATTTCTATTTATTTACTTATTTAATATGTTTTAATATTTTCAATATTTATTCATCTTTCATTCCATATATATCCATATTTTTTAAAAATCTATATTTAATTAATAAAACATATTTATTTTTCAATATTGTTAAAGTGCACTCAATTTTAATTATTCAATTTCCCTCATTTTTTACATGCACCCACTTAAGATTAAGTATTAATTAATAGTGTTGAAAATATATTTATAAATAAATATTTATAAATTCATATTTACTATATTTATACATTTATATAATTATAATTATAAATAAATAAGTATTATTTTTAAAAATGTATTTATATAATTATAAATATTAAATAATTAAAATTTTATAAAAAATTTAATTAAATAATGAATATATTTTCAATATTTATATTTATATATTATTTATATAATTATATAAATATATAATCATATAAATACAAAAATATATAAATATATAACTATTTTTTATAAAATATATTTATATAATTATAAATAAATAATTTTATATATAAATAATTATAAAATTATAATAAAATATATTTACACAATAAATATATTTACTATATTTACCTTTATTAAATATATATAAATATATATATATTTCTTTATTTCTTTAATTATAATTATAATTATAAATCCTTTATGAGTACTTAAGTAACAAGCTCTAATAAAAGGAATCTTTATCAATGCTTTTTTAGTGATGACAAAGATCAAGCTTTATCAAAGCTAAAGAAGTGTCGATAAAAGATATCTTTATCTGTGCTTATTAACATAGTGTTCATAAACGAGATCTCTATCAACAATTTTATGAAGCACTGATAAAAGTGTCCCACTCTATTTTAATAACCCTAACCATCATGAACCAGTTGTGATATCCGATGTTTTTGTAGAAACCCCCTATTTCTAGATATCCTCATTATTTAATCCAATCCCAAATCGAGCCTAAAAACAAGGCTCCAATAATTCCATGGCATGAATCCAAGGATCAAACAACTCAACAGTCGAACGATTCGAAGGATCCAACAAAATCTATGTTTGGAGATATCTCTACTTTCTCTGTTATTAATCAATGCTTCAATCCATGGTATGTTTTTTCTCCTCATTCTCACTCAATTATTTCTTGTTGGGTGATATCTATTTGCAAGTCGATTTATTTTTTAATCATAACATACTTTTTCTTTTTTTTCATTACACAACTATTTATTCACACACTATATTTTGATAAATTCCTCCCCTTACAAATATATCTTGAATACAATAGGTATTGGTGAAAATATTGGGAATGAATTAGTGACCACTGAACGTATACATTGGGTTTCTCTTCATTCATTAATCCTAATGAATGTGTAAGACAAGGGTTATTCTACTCAGTTGAGGGATGCCTCCTACTATTGGACTTAGTAAATTCGAGTCCTAATGCACATGTGATAATAAAGCACTAGTTACTTGCATGGTTTAAATAGTTAGAGTCAGTTAGTTGAATGATATTTATCATTTCTATAGAGAGATAAATAAGTATGTACAACACATTTAGAAAAAAACTAAACACAAATATGGGAAATCTACCAAGTATTGATCATTGTTTCACGTAATACTTTTTTCATAATCTTATATTTCCTTACATTTGTTCTTTTTTCCATCTATTTTCAAAATCCCAGAAATTTTTTATTTTCTTAAAAAAAATATACAATTCACCTTAAATATAATAATGTGGAAGGAATTGTGAGTGATCAAAAATAAAATCATTAAGGTATTGACCATGCACATCAATTTTATTGCACTAATGAAGAATATAAATATTATTTTTTCCCACCCCATAAAAGGTGTGTCAAATACTCTACCCCATAATCTAATATATACTTATTTAACACATAATGAAACTCATTCTTAATACATCTTGTTAAAATTTTAATCCCCTCTTAAAAATTATATATATATATATATATATATGACTAAAACATAGTACATATGATATGTGTATAATTATAAATGGGTAAAATTAAATAAATATCGCAAATTATTGATTTATACTTTGAGGGTCCATATATATCATAGGGAATAAACACCAAGGTCAATTTAATTTCAATCTACAATTTAATTGTTTTAATTATTAACAATATCCTCATTCTAATTTATAAAAAATAACTATCAATTTTATATTTTCATCATAAAAACATCATACACCATCCTTTTAAGTTGGTATTTAAATGTTTCATTATCTAATATGATCAATTTTTCACTACCATAAATCAATTTCCTCTTTCAAACCCAATTACCCTAAATTTTTACCATCCCCATATCAGAATATACTTCGACTGGTTTTCTATACATTTGTAAAACTATAGCCATATTTGAAAGGACAACCCACTCATTAATACTTTATAAAAACCACTTCATTTCCTTCATCACACATCTAATAAACATGGTTTATGTTTTACATTAGTCCATCTAAAAATATATCATTATTTAATATATTTGTAATTCCAAAATATTTTAAATGCAAACAATTTATCTTTAGAGATACACTATTTCTAAAATAATATGTAAGTTGTGAACTTGAAAAAAATATTTTATTACATCAATTTACCTATCATGTGAGATGAAAAACCAATATATAATATAAATGTATGTTTCTTTTGTAAAACATTTAGTACAAAATAAATAATAAACTCATCTTACATTCCATTCATTTTCATATAATAAATTTATAATTCTTTCTTCGCATTAATTTATGTTTTTAAAAAACATGACAATTCTTCGTACAACTGTTTAATTTACCACATTTTCAATAGAGTTCATTCAATGTTTGAAATTCATCATCCAATTTTACATATGAATATTCATCTCACTTTGAAACAATTTCATTAAGAGTTGGTCATATCCCCTTTTATCTAAATCCTCTATATCTACCATAATTACTATAATTTATCCCATTATGACTAAATTTTAATATTATGTCCCCAAATATTACCATAGAACCCATAAAGGGTGTGAAAATGGAATTTTCTTATATATCATAATAGTCATCTACATGAAAATAATTCTTGTTTTCAATATATCTAGAGATAATTATTGAATAAATTTATCAACTAATAAATTTGAGTTGTTTAAAACCATTATCATTATGAGGGATATTATTTTCCTAAATTTTTTTCAATTCTTGTCAATTTTTAAATTAATTTTAAATTAAAATTTTGAGCTGTATTCAAACATTTGATATAGGACTAATATTATATATAATAATTCTTATGTTTTTTTTATAACTGGTTCCAAAAAAATATAATAGAGGTTATTAAAGTCAATATATGTTGGATTAATTATTAGGAATTATTTATAGGTATTTATTATATTAGGTCTACTTGTATTGGTTATAACCATAGTAATCACTCATCACCATCAATTTAATTCTCACAAACGGGAGGAATTACCCCTTCTAGAGACCATAATGGATTAAAACAATCATCCTCATCAGCTCCATCTCTGGAAAAGTTATTATTTAATTTTTTTATTGAGAATCATCCCAGGTATCATTTATGTTTCTTATTCTACATTAATCAGTAGTCATCCCATGGATGACAATTAGTTAGAGTATTTCAAGAAACATAGGTTCATGTGCACAATAGATAGAGGATGAGTTTCAAACAATAAATTGTAATGACAACTGTTTGGTAGATTAGCTATTGAAAATGACATTTTTCTATAACATTCACCTTTGGATGAATTCAGAGGAGAACACATACCATAGTATAGTAATACTTTTCTTAAATTGAATCACCCAATTACTTGAAATCATACTGAAATTATTTGAAACAATCAAATATTGAGTTTACCTTATTATAATTATCTATAACATTCAACTTTGATAATGAATATATTATGTGTATTTATTTATTTATTATAAAAAATGAATATTTTATGAACCCAATTGGATTGATATAAATCTCAAATGGATTCATGCTAATCCTTTGAAAAAAGAGTAAGAATATAGAGTTAAAATTTTCACCATGTTTTCAATAGAGCATGCATTTGATCCTTCTCAAATAAGATTTCTGTGTATATGTTGTTTTTATTTATGAAAAAATTAGTTCAGAAGAGTTTTAAGAAAATTTGATTTGTCATAGAATAGATCAGAGTTATAAATGTTGGACAAAACATGGGGGGAAACTAAATGTTCACACCGATTGCGATGATATTGTGGTTTATGGATCATTTCATATGAATACCAATGTAAACGATGATTGAGATCACATGGAATAAATCACAATATAAATTTAATATGACCATAATTATTGTCCAATGTTTATTTAGAAGTTGCTAAGAGACCACTATATACCAGTTGTAATTAATACGCAACATTTTAGATGTTTTGAAGTTATATAATTTGAAAGCCAGTGGTCGATCGAGTGACACCAGCTTGATAGAAATACCTGGTCTTTTGAATGATATGATACCAGAAGAAAATGAACTACCATGTCAAACATATGATTCTAAATGAATTCTACATTCAATGGAAATGATATCTAAAAAATACATGCTTGTCTAAATGATTTAATTTTATTTCTCAAGGCCTATGAATCACTCATAAAATTCCCTAAGTGTGGCACAGATCGATACATGAAAAATGCATCAAGTCCTTTAAGAGTTGTGTGGTACATTCATATCATTCAGTTGTTTATAATAATATATAGATATCAGGAAACCATGATATAATTGGCATGGAATAAAGATACGAGAATTAAATATGGGAAACTATGTTATCTAGTATATTCTCTTTAGTGGAATGAAATTTATTATGAGTATCATGAATTTGGTAATGATCCTAGAAACATTCCACTTGCATTATCTACAGATGGAATAAATCCTTTTATGTATAGAGTAGTACTCATAGTACATGGCCCATTATGTTGGTAAATATTATATTTACTTCATAGTTATTCAAGAAGCAAAAATACATTATGTTGTCTCTATGTATATGTGAACCAATACAACCTGGTAAAGATATTGATATTTGTTTTTATCTTTTGATAGAATATCTGAAATTGATGTGGGATACATGTGTTATAATGTATGATGCTCATAGAAGTGAAGAATTCACATTGAGGGCCATGTTATAAGAGATGATAAATGACTTCCCTACTTATTGAAATTTATTAGAATATAGAATTAAAGGAATATTGTGGTGTCCCATTTTTGAAGAATGCACACACTCAATTAGGTTGAAAAATTCCTTAAATACTATGTTTTTTGTACATCTGAAATTTTTACCTTGATGACATAAATACCGATACTAGATGAAAACAATGATGGGAATATCAAACATGGTACAACATCATCTCAACTAATGGGTGATCAACTGTTTGATAAAATAAAATATATTGACATCATTTTTAGTAAACCATTTTTCAAAAATCGTACAAAATCAGGTTAGAAGAAGATATCACTTTTCTTTAAATTATTGTATTAGAATTGTTTGTATGTCATACATTTTTTGATGCGATGCATGTAGGAAAAAATATATTTATTAGAGTTATTGGAACATTACTAAATGTTCCTGGGTAAATGAAATATTGAATCAGGACTAGGATGGACATGATTGATATGGTATAAGGGAAGAGTTGGCACCGATGATGGGTAAATGGTAGACTTTTCATCCTCCACTATCTTACACTCTTTCCAGATAGGAAAAATTGAATATTTTATTTTTCCTTAATAGTTAAAAGTTATATTGGGGTATTCATAAAATATCAATAATGTAATATCAAATAATAATTTGAGGTTATAGTGAATAAAATCACATGAATGTTTTGTTTTGATGCAAGATTTTATGCATGTTTCTTTCCATTTAATTCTGTCACAAAATGTAAAACATACATTAAGAAAAATCTTTTTATTTTTTAAAAACATATGTAGAAAATTTATTGACCTGAAGAAGTTTCCAATCCAGAAAAAGGAGGTTACCATCATATTATGTGAATTATAGAGGATTTTCCCACTATAATTATTTGATATAATGGTTCACCTGATGGTTTAATTAGTTATAGAAGTTTAACTAAATAGTTCTATCCATTATAGATATACCCCATTGAACGGTATACGAATATTTTTAAAGGGTAAGTTAATAATTAAAGTCATCCAGAAGGATGTATCACAAAATGATATATTGTTGACGAAGAAGTTGAATTCGGTACCGATTACCTATAAGATGTGGACAACATAAGTCTCTGAAATTCTCATCATAATGGATTCTTTATGGGCGAGGGGATTTTCAGAAGAGATGTTATTATATTAACTATGACAGACCAGGAGCAAGTGCACCTTTACATTTTACATAACAGTGAAGATGTTGATCTATACCTTGAATCGCACTAAGATATTCTTAGAGATTTGAATCCATCAAGGGATGAAGGATGGATAAAAAATACACATAATCCATAATATATAGGATGGTTCTATGATCGAATTTATAATGAGATATCTGAAAATCTAAATTCAATTATTGAAAGATATCGATGGAAAACCGGGGGACTGAATGAAAATGTTATATCTTACAATGGTTTTATAATCAATAGTTATAATATCTATACAAAAAGAACATGATTTCTGCATTATGATGAAAAGTAGTGGTGATAATCTTTTAGAGGAAGCAATGAACATATGTGGTTCCAAGGATAGAAATCCAATTTATGAAAATATGACATATTTTAGCATTATTTAATAGACATAAGAGTTGTATTGTACCAAATTTAAAGTACTGATTTTACATTACAAATTGCTTGAAAATACAAGTGTAATGAAATTTGATGAAATGGGTTACATGATGGTGAATTTTAGTGTATAAGGGGAAAACGATTAATCATTCATAATGGGAACATAAGAAGTGAATGTATTTATATCTCAGATCTTTTAAATAGGAATTGGTTTATTTTCCTACTGGAAACTAAAAAAATGTCTGGTCAGATGAAATTTCAATCGAGGATAACCCTTTAATTTAGAGGATATAATTATTTTTTGTCAATCACAATGTAGAAACGGTATTGTATTTTAGAGGCGATCAAAAAGAGAGGATTTGGATTCTTGATAGAGAAAAAAATCCCTAAAACCATTAAAAATGAAAGAGATTTCAATGAGAAGGTAATAGTTTTTTTAATATACTATGTTTTCCTCATAATATTATTTTGTTCTCTAATACATTAAAATAATAAAAATTAAATGATTGACTACTCATATACACAATTTATTTTTCACATGATGATGTTACAAATCCCGTGGAAGAATGGACTATAACAAAGGAAGCCCTTTGGAAATAAGTAAATGTAATGTTACGATATATTTCTATATTTTACCAAAAATTTATATAATGTAACGTTGATTTAATTTTCCTTATTCCTTATAGAATTCATTTGTTGGGGTAGATTTATAACCATTTTTTATAATTTTACACTATAAAACATACACAAAATTATTCTCCCTAAAAAACTTTTCACCCAATTAGTATTGTATTTTACCACATTACTTCATGTTCCCTTCACTTACATTGTAGGAAGAGTAATGATATTACCACTCATCAATCACAAAGTTAATATTGATGTTTTCACATTAAATTTATTTCCATAAAAATAATTTATTATTTTTCCTTTATGTTTAATTTATTTCTTTATAGTAATACTCACATAAGAATAATTTTCTTATATAGGTGGAATCTTTTGTTCAAGTTGGATTGGTTTGTTCGAAGATTACCATGATCATGAGAGATTAGACTTTAGTTATACAAATTAGATAATGAAAATAAGGAAATTGGCCAAGATCGCATACAACCATCATGAAACGTTGAGTTCCTACATCTTATTTAATAAACATTATCATAATTTTATTTAATATTTTCAAGTTGGGTTCCTTATAATTTTTATCAAATTCGTATTTTCTAGAGATCTTTTAGGAATTCATATTGTCAAAGTTCATTTAATTTATAATATTTATGTCAATCATTCATGCATTTCCACACCAAAAATTATAAAGACTTCTTCTCCCTCAAAAACTTTTCACCATTGTAGTGTAGTGATTTATCACTTTCCTTTTAGTTCTCTCCAATTCCATTGTATAATTTGAGATCATGAGGAATCTTATCAAACATATAGGTAATGTTGATGTTTTCATAGTAAAATAACAATGCATAAAATTAATTTAATGTTTCATATTTATTTTTAATTTCTTTCCTTTTAGTATTACTCACATAATAAATATTTTCATACATAACTGAATTATTTTTTTGAGTTGAGGTAATATTTTTGAAGCTACTCATTCTCATGAGATAATAGACTTTATGATTTCAACTAAGATAATGAAAACTAGGAAATGGTCCAATAATGTATAAAAACATCATGAAAAATTGAATTCAAAGTACTTACTTAATTATTTTTTTCATAATTTTATCTACTATTTATAATATAATTTTCTTTATTATTTTTATCTAATGCTTATTTAGTTTTTTTCACAAATATTATGTAATTCATGTATTGATCTCAAATATCTAAAATAATCCACTAAATGGATACCATTTTTCTTTCTTCCAATGTTATCACACTTTACATTGAATTTCTTTCTCGAACTGCCAACACTACAGTTTAATGATAATTCTGAAGTGCTTCGAGTTTGATAATGAAAGTGAATGGGAGGTATCATAACATTATATTTTGGGCTTTTTTTGAGACTTTATGATGTCTAGGAATTAGGCACACTTCAATTTAACACACAATATGTTCAATATGAATCCAGGTGCTTCTTTTTCTTTAAGATTGATATTAATTTTAGTAAAAATGACAACTTACATACTCAAAATCGAACAAACACATTTTTATTATTTTGATACTTTTGGAAAAATATCCACGAGTCATTTGTGAAATATAATAATTTTTATAACCTCAATATTATGCATTGTGTAACCAGTAGGACTCTAAGTGTGTCTTTTTATTTAAAATTGACATTATTTTTAGTAAAAAAGACAGTTGACATACTCAAAATGGAGAATAATAATTCATATTTCTTTGATAATATAGTAAAATGATACATATGTCATTTGTGATGTTAAATAATCAGTCATACCTCAATTTGATGCATGATGAGCTCAATATGACTCAAAGTGTCCATTATGAGTTTAAAATTTTCATTTTAGTTTAAAATGTGTCACTCAATAAAAAATGACCAAACACACTCAGATTTTATTGACAATTTAGGAAAAAATTCATAATCCATTATTAATTTGTAGAAATAGGTCTCACATCAAACTGATACAAGATGTTACCGGTATAATTCAAAGTGAATGTTTCCAATTTAAAAAGAAACTTTAGTAAAAAATCAAAGTAACGTACTCAAACCCACGAAAACCCATTCATGTTATTTTAATAATTTATGAAGAAAAATTCAATAAGTAATTAGGGATGTGTAGGAATAATCCTCACCTCAATTAGATGCATGGTGTGACCGGTATGACTCCAAACATGTCTTCTTATTTAAAATTTACATTAATTTAAGTAAAGAGGACAACTGAAATACTCAAAACCAAGAAAGAATTCTGATTGTATTGATACATTAGGAAAATGACCCATAAGTAATTTGGGATGTGTAAAAATTATAATCACCTCAATCTAAAGAAGGGTGTGACTGGTAGGACTCCATGTGCATCTTTTTATTTAGTATTGGCATTAAGTTTTGTAAAAAAGAAAACTGACATAATAAAAATCATGAAAACACATTTTTATTGTTTTATTACTTTAGTAAAATTATTAATAAGTCATTTTTTATGTGTAGGAATCAATATTACCTCAAAATAATGCACGGTGTGCCTGGTGTGACATAAAGTGGTTGTTATCAGTTTAAAATTGACATTTTAGTTCAAAATGTGTCACTTACGAAAAATGAGAAAACACACTAAAATTGAATTTAGAATTTATTAAAATTATTCATAAGTAATTTTATACATTTTATAAATAGTCTCACATCAAAATGATATACAGTGTCATCTATATGACTCATAGTTCATGTTTCGAGTTTAAAATGAAATTTTAGTAGAAAAGACAAGAAACATACTCAAAACTGAGAAAATGAATTCGGATTGTTTTTATACATTATAAAAAGAATCCATAAGACATTTGGGATCATTAATAATTATAATAACCTCAATCTGATGCATGATGTTCCCAGTATGTCTCAATGTTTCCGTTATCAGTTTAAAATTGACATTTTAGTTAAAAATGCGTCACTCCCTAAAAACTAATAAAACACAGTCATATTGTCTTAATAATTTATTAACCCGATTAATACGTCATTTTTATGTGCAGGAATTAGTCACTTGTAAAACAGATACTTGATGTGACAGGTGTGACTAGAAGTGTGTGTTTTCAATTTAAAATGACATTTTAGAAAAAAATACAAGTCGCATACTCAAAAATGAGAAAAAATATTTATATTTTTTTATAACTTAGTAAAATGATACATAATTAATTTTCAATATGTATTAATTAGATTCACCTCAATATGACACACAGTGTGCCCGGTATGACTCAATGTGTCTGTTATTAGTTTAAAATTGACATTTTAGTTTAAAATGTGTCACTCACTAAAACTAGAATAAACATACTAAGATTTTCATGATAATTTAATAAAAGTATTCATAATACATTTTTTATATATAGGAATCAGTCTTAGGTTATATCTATAAAATATGAGACCAGTATGACTCAATATGCGTGTTTCCATTTTAAAATGACAATTTAGTAAAAAAGGAATGTGATTTACTCAAAACTGAAAAACCACATTAGTATTGTTTTGATACACTATTAAAATGATATATAAGTCATTTGGAATGTTCAGGAATCAGTCTTACCTCAATATGATGTCTGGTGTGATCGGTATTACTCCAAGTATATACATGCCATTTTAGTTTAAAACGTGCATCCCATTGCCATAACTGAGCAGACAAGCGTAGATTGTTTTCTCATCATTCTATCTACTATTACTTAATTAAATTCCTTATAATTTTTATTTTATATTTATTTAGTGAATTTTCAAAGATATTATTCTTGAAGACAAACATGGGATGGTGTGACATGCAAGAATAAACCACAACTCAATCTGATACATAATATTCTTAGTATGACTCAATGGTTAGTTAAAAATTAACATATTTTTTAAATTTATTTGTTTTTAGTATTACTATCATAAGAGTTGGTCTCTTATATAGGTTCATTTTTTTCTTGGTCATGGGTGGTTTCAATTAGCATAGCATGTCTCGGGGTCAGGATAAGAAGTCTAAGAAACATTGAAGTTTTTGATTGTATGTA